>CAJUYC020000088.1:3713027-4950703 GCA_910591585.2 Nysson spinosus | reverse complement strand
AGGTCGACCAATTAGATTCGTCGAACACATATGGTTTTGAGTGGCATCGCCACAGATTTCAGAGGACAGGCGTTTCTCCTGGCACAGTACGAACACTTAGTCTCAGATAGAACAATTAATTTAAAATGGACCTATGTTTCGCATTTGGAGTTTCCTCTCTCACAAGTTTCCATTTTAAACTAATTGTTCTATCTGAAACTAAGTGTTCGATACTGTGCCAGTAAAAGCGCCTGTTCTCTGAAATATGTGGCGATGCTACTCGAAACCGTATGTGTTCGACGAAACTAAGTGGTCGACCTTCTGAGAGAGGAAACTCCAGATGCGAAATTGAGTTCCATTTTAAACTAATTGTTCTATCTGAAACTAAGTGTTCGCTACCGTGCCAGGAGAAACGGCTGTTCTCTGAAATATGTGGCGATGCTACTCGAAACCGTATGTGTTCGACGAAACTAAGTGGTCGACCTTCTGAGAGAGGAAACTCCAGATGCGAAATTGAGTTCCATTTTAAACTAATTGTTCTATCTGAAACTAAGTGTTCGCTACCGTGCCAGGAGAAACGGCTGTTCTCTGAAATCTGTGGCGATGCCACTCGAAACCGTATGGGTTCGACGAAACTAAGTGGCCGACCTGGTGGGAGAGGAAACTACAGATGCGAAACTGAGTTTCATTTTAAACTAATTGTTCTATCTGAAACTAAGTGTTCGATACTGTGCCAGGAGAAGCGCCTGTTCTCTGAAATCTGTGGCGGTGCCACTCGAAACCGTATGTGTTCCACGAAACTAAGTGGCCGACATTGTGAGAGAGGAAACTCCAAATGCGAAACTTGGTTCCATTTTAAACTAATTGTTCTATCTGAAACTAAGTGTTCGATACTGTGCCAGGAGAAGGGCCTGTTCTCTGAAATCTGTGGCGGTGCCACTCGAAACCGTATGAGTTCGACGAAACTAAGTGGTCGACCTTGTGAGAGAGGAAACTCCAGAAGCGAAATATAGTTCCATTTAAAACTAACTGTTCTATCTGAAACTAAGTGTTCGATACTGTGCCAGGAGAAGCGCCTGTTCTCTGAAATCTGTGGCGATGCCACTCGAAACCGTATGTGTTCGACGAAACTAAGTGGCCGACATTGTGAGAGAGGAAACTCCAGGTGCGAAACTTAGTTCCACTTTAAACTAATTCCTCTATCTAAAACTGAGTGTTCGCTACTGTGCCAGGAGAAGCGCCTGTTCTCTGAAATCTGTGGCGGTGCCACTCGAAACCGTATGTGTTCGACGAAACTAAGTGGTCGACCTTGTGGGAGAGTAAACTCCAAATGCGAAACTTAGTTCCACTTTAAACTAATTGCTCTATCTGAAACTAAGTGTTCGATACTGTGCCAGGAGAAGGGCCTGTTCTCTGAAATCTGTGGCTGTGCCACTCGAAACCGTATGTGTTCGACGAAACTAAGTGATCGACCTTGTGAGAGGGGAAACTCCAGATGCGAAACTTAGTTCCATTTTAAACTAATTGTTCTCTCTGAAACTAAGTGTTCGATACTGTGCCAGGAGAAGCGTCTGTGGTCTGAAATCAGTGGCAATGCTACTCGAAACCGTATGTGTTCGACGAAACTAAGTGGTCGACATTGTGAGAGAGGAAACTCCAGATGCGAAACTTAGTTCCATTTTAAGCTAATTGTTCTATCTGAAACTAAGTGTTCGATACTGTGCCAGGAGAAGCGCCTGTTCTCTGAAATCTGTGGCGATGCCACTTGAAACCGTATGTGTTCGACGAAACTAAGTGGCCGACATTGTGAGAGAGGAAACTCCAGGTGCGAAACTTAGTTCCACTTTAAACTAATTCCTCTATCTAAAACTGAGTGTTCGATACTGTGCCAGGAGAAGCGCCTGTTCTCTGAAATGTGTGGCGATGACACTCGAAACCGTATGTGTTCGACCAAACTAAGTGGTTGATCTTGTGAGAGAGGATACTCCAGATGCGAAACATAATTCCATTTTAAACTAATTGTTCTCTCTGAAACTAAGTGTTCGATACTGTGCCAGGAGAAGCGCCTGTTCTCTGAAATCTGTGGCGGTGCCACTCGAAACCGTATGTGTTCCACGAAACTAAGTGGCCGACATTGTGAGAGAGGAAACTCCAGATGCGAAACTTAGTTCCATTTTAATCTTATTGTTCTATCTGAAACTACGTTTTCGATACTGTGCCAGGAGAAGCGCCTGTTCTCTGAAATCTGTGGCGATGCCACTCGAAACCGTATGTGTTCGACGAATCTAAGTGGTCGACCTTGTGGGAGAGTAAACTCCAAATGCGAAACTTAGTTCCACTTTAAACTAATTGCTCTATCTGAAACTAAGTGTTCGATACTGTGCCAGGAGAAGGGCCTGTTCTCTGAAATCTGTGGCTGTGCCACTCGAAACCGTATGTGTTCGACGAAACTAAGTGATCGACCTTGTGAGAGGGGAAACTCCAGATGCGAAACTTAGTTCCATTTTAAACTAATTGTTCTCTCTGAAACTAAGTGTTCGATACTGTGCCAGGAGAAGCGCCTGTGCTCTGAAATCAGTGGCAATGCTACTCGAAACCGTATGTGTTCGACGAAACTAAGTGGTCGACATTGTGAGAGAGGAAACTCCAGATGCGAAACTTAGTTCCATTTTAAGCTAATTGTTCTATCTGAAACTAAGTGTTCGATACTGTGCCAGGAGAAGCGCCTGTTCTCTGAAATCTGTGGCGATGCCACTCGAAACCGTATGTGTTCGACGAAACTAAGTGGCCGACATTGTGAGAGAGGAAACTCCAGATGCGAAACTTAGTTCCACTTTAAACTAATTCCTCTATCTAAAACTGAGTGTTCGATACTGTGCCAGGAGAAGCGCCTGTTCTCTGAAATGTGTGGCGATGACACTCGAAACCGTATGTGTTCGACCAAACTAAGTGGTTGATCTTGTGAGAGAGGATACTCCAGATGCGAAACATAATTCCATTTAACACTAACTGTTCTATCTGAAACTAAGTGTTCGATACTGTGCCAGGAGAAGCGCCTGTTCTCTGAAATCTGTGGCGATGCCACTCGAAACCGTATGTGTTCGACGAAACTAAGTGGCCGACATTGTGAGAGAGGAAACTCCAGGTGCGAAACTTAGTTCCACTTTAAACTAATTCCTCTATCTAAAACTGAGTGTTCGATACTGTGCCAGGAGAAGCGCCTGTTCTCTGAAATCTGTGGCGGTGCCACTCGAAACCGTATGTGTTCGACGAAACTAAGTGGTCGACCTTGTGGGAGAGTAAACTCCAAATGCGAAACTTAGTTCCACTTTAAACTAATTGCTCTATCTGAAACTAAGTGTTCGATACTGTGCCAGGAGAAGGGCCTGTTCTCTGAAATCTGTGGCTGTGCCACTCGAAACCGTATGTGTTCGACGAAACTAAGTGATCGACCTTGTGAGAGGGGAAACTCCAGATGCGAAACTTAGTTCCATTTTAAACTAATTGTTCTATCTGAAACTAGGTTTTCGATACTGTGCCAGGAGAAGCGCCTGTTCTCTGAAATCGGTGTTGTGCCACTCGAAACCGTATGTGTTCGACGAAACTAAGTGGTTGATCTTGTGAGAGAGGATACTCCAGATGCGAAACATAATTCCATTTTAAACTAATTCTTCTCTCTGAAACTAAGTGTTCGATACTGTGCCAGGAGAAGAGCCTGTTCTCTGAAATCTGTGGCGATGCCACTCGAAACCGTATGTGTTCGACGAAACTAAGTGGCCGACCTTGTGAGAGAGGAAACTCCAGGTGCGAAACTTAGTTCCACTTTAAACTAATTGCTCTATCTAAAACTAAGTGTTCGATATTGTGCCAGGAGAAGCGCCTGTTCTCTGAAATGTGTGGCTGTGCCACTCGGAACCGTATGTGTTCGACGAAACTAAGTGATCGACCTTGTGAGAGGGGAAACTCCAGATGCGAAACTTAGTTCCACTTTAAACTAATTCCTCTATCTAAAACTGAGTGTTCGATACTGTGCCAGGAGAAGCGCCTGTTCTCTGAAATCTGTGGCGGTGCCACTCGAAACCGTATGTGTTCGACGAAACTAAGTGGTCGACCTCGTGGGAGAGTAAACTCCAAATGCGAAACTTAGTTCCACTTTAAACTAATTCCTCTATCTAAAACTGAGTGTTCGATACTGTGCCAGGAGAAGCGCCTGTTCTCTGAAATCTGTGGCGATGCCACTCGAAACCGTATGTGTTCGACGAAACTAAGTGGCCGACATTGTGAGAGAGGAAACTCCAGGTGCGAAACTTAGTTCCACTTTAAACTAATTCCTCTATCTAAAACTGAGTGTTCGATACTGTGCCAGGAGAAGCGCCTGTTCTCTGAAATCTGTGGCTGTGCCACTCGAAAGCGTATGTGTTCGACGAAACTAAGTGATCGACCTTGTGAGAGGGGAAACTCAAGATGCGAAACTTAGTTCCATTTTAAACTAATTGTTCTCTCTGAAACTAAGTGTTCGATACTGTGCCAGGAGAAGCGCCTGTTCTCTGAAATCTGTGGCGGTGCCACTCGAAACCGTATGTGTTCCACGAAACTAAGTGGCCGACATTGTGAGAGAGGAAACTCCAGATGCGAAACTTGGTTCCATTTTAAACTAATTGTTCTATCTGAAACTAAGTGTTCGATACTGTGCCAGGAGAAGGGCCTGTTCTCTGAAATCTGTGGCGGTGCCACTCGAAACCGTATGTGTTCGACGAAACTAAGTGGTCGACCTTGTGGGAGAGTAAACTCCAAATGCGAAACTTAGTTCCACTTTAAACTAATTGCTCTATCTGAAACTAAGTGTTCGATACTGTGCCAGGAGAAGGGCCTGTTCTCTGAAATCTGTGGCTGTGCCACTCGAAACCGTATGTGTTCGACGAAACTAAGTGATCGACCTTGTGAGAGGGGAAACTCCAGATGCGAAACTTAGTTCCATTTTAAACTAATTGTTCTCTCTGAAACTAAGTGTTCGATACTGTGCCAGGAGAAGCGTCTGTGCTCTGAAATCAGTGGCAATGCTACTCGTAACCGTATGTGTTCGACGAAACTAAGTGGTCGACATTGTGAGAGAGGATACTCCAGATGCGAAACATAATTCCATTTTAAACTAATTGTTCTCTCTGAAGCTAAGTGTTCGATACTGTGCCAGGAGAAGCGCCTGTTCTCTGAAATCTGTGGCGGTGCCACTCGAAACCGTATGTGTTCCACGAAACTAAGTGGTCGACATTGTGAGAGAGGAAACTCCAGATGCGAAACTTAGTTCCATTTTACTCTTATTTTTCTATCTGAAACTAAGTTTTCGATACTGTGCCAGGAGACGCGCCTGTCCTCTGAAATCTGTGGCGATGCCACTCGAAAACGTATGTGTTCGACGACACTAAGTGGTCGACCTTCTGAGAGAAGAAACTCCAGATGCGAAACTTAGTTCCATTTTAAACTAATTGTTCTATCTGTAACTGAGTGTTCGATACTGCGTCAGGAGAAGCGCCTGTTCTCTGAAATCAGTGGCGATGCCACTCAAAACCGTATGGGTTCGACGAAAACAAGTGGTCCACCTTGTCAGAGAGGAAACTCCATATGCGATGCTTTGTTCCATTTTAAACTGATTGTTCTATCTGATACTAAGTGTTCGATACAGTGCGAGGAGAAGCGCCTGTTCTCTGATATCTGTTGCGATGCCACTCGAAACCGTATGGGTTCGACGAAACTAAGTAGTCGACCTTGTGAGAGAGTAA
Source organism: Nysson spinosus (assembly GCA_910591585.2). Classification (NCBI taxonomy): domain Eukaryota; kingdom Metazoa; phylum Arthropoda; class Insecta; order Hymenoptera; family Crabronidae; genus Nysson; species Nysson spinosus. The sequence continues at coordinate 4,944,947 of CAJUYC020000088.1, read as the reverse complement.
ACTCCAGATGAGAAACTTAGTTCCATTTTAAACTAATTGTTCTATCTGATACTAAGTGTTCGATACTCTGCCAGGAGAAGCGCGTGCTCTCTAAAATCTGTGGCGATGCTACTCGAAACCGTATGTGTTCGACGAAACTAAGTGGTCGACCTTGTGAGAGAGGAAAATCCAGATGCGAAACTTAGTTCCATTTTAAACTAATTGTTCTATCTGAAACTAAGTGTTCGATACTGTGCCTCGAGAAGCGGTTGTTCTCTGAAATCTGTGGCGATACCACTAGAAACCGTATGTGTTCGACGAAACTAAGTCGTCGACTTTGTGAGAGAGGAAACTCCAGATGCGAAACATAGTTCCATTTTAAACTAATTGTTCTATCTGAAACTAAGTGTTCGATACTCTGCCAGCAGAAGCGCCTGTTCTCTGAAATCTGTGGCGATGCCACTCAAAACCGTATGGGTTCGAAGAAACTAAGTCGTCGACCTTGTGAGAAAGGAGACTCCAGATGAGAAACATAGTTCCATTTAAAACTAATTGTTCTATCTGAAACTAAGTGTTCGATACTGTGCCAGGAGAAACTCCCGTTCGGCGAAATCTGTGGCGATACAACTCGATACCCTGTGTGTTCGACGAAACTAAGTGGTCGACCTTGTGAGTGAGGAAACTCCAGATGCGAAACTTAGTTCCATTTTAAACTAATTATTATATCTGAAACTAAGTGTTCGACATTGTGCCAGAAGAAGCGCCTGTTCTCTGAAATCTGTGGCGATGCTACTCGAAACCGTATGTGTTCGACGAAACTAAGTGGTCGAACTTGTGAGAGAGGATACTCCAGATGCGAAGCTTAGTTCCATTTTAAACTAATTGTTCTATGTGCAACTATGTGTTCGATACTGTGCCAGGAGAAGCGCCTGTTCTCTGAAATCTGTGGCGATGCCACTCGAAACCGTATGTGTTCGACGAAACTAAGTCGTCGATCTTGTGAGAGAGGAAACTCCAGATGCGAAGCTTAGTTCCATTTTAAACTAATAGTTCTCTCTGATACTAAGTGTTCGATACTGTGCCAGGAGAAGCGCCTGTTCTCTGAAATCTGTGGCGATGCCACTCGAAACCGTATGTGTTCAACGAAATTATGTTGTCGACCTTTTGAGAGAGCAAACTCCAGATGCGAAACTTAGTTCCATTTTAAACTAATTGTTCTATCTGAAACTAAGTGTTCGATACTGTGCCAGGAGTAGCGCCTGTTCTCTGAAATCGGTGGCGATGCTACTCGAAACCGTATGTGTTCATCGAAACTAAGTGGTCGACCTTGTGAGAGAGGAAACTCCAGATGCGAAGCTTAGTTCCATTTTAAACTAATAGTTCTATCTGATACTAAGTGTTCGATACTGTGCCAGGAGAAGCGGCTGTTCTCTGAAATCTGTGGCGATGCCACTCGAAACCGTATGTGTTCGACGAAACTAAGTGGCCGACCTTGTGAGAGAGGAAACTCCAGATGCGAAACTTAGTTCCATTTTAAACTAATTATTCTATCTGCAACTATGTGGTCGATACTGTGACAGGAGAAGCGCCTGTGCTCTGAAATCTGTGGCGATGCCACTCGAAACCGTATGTGTTTGACGAAACTAAGTGGTCGAACTTGTGAGAGAGGAAACTCCATATGCGAAACTTAGTTCCATTTTAAACTAATTATTCTATCTGAAACTAAGTGTTCGATACTGTGCCAGGAGAAGCGCCTTTTCTCTGAAATCTGTGGCGGTGCCACTCGAAACTGTATGTGTTTGACGAAACTAAGTTGTCGAACTTGTGAGAGAGGAAACTGCAAGTGCGAAACATAGGTCCATTTTAAACTAATTGTTCCATCTGAAACTAAGTGTTCGATACTGTGCCAGGAGAAGCCCCTGTTCTCTGAAATCTGTGGCGACTCCACTCGAAACCGTATGTGTTCGACGAAACTAAGTGATTGACCTTGTGAGAGAGGAAACTCCAGATGCGAAACTTAGTTCCATTTTAAACTAATTAATCTATCTGAAACTAAGTGTTCGACACTGTGCCAGGAGAAGCGCCTTTTCTCTGAAATCTGTGGCGGTGCCACTCGAAACCGTATGTGTTTCACGAAACTAAGTGGTCGGCCTTGTAAGAGAGGAAACTCCAGATGCGAAACATAGTTCCATTTTAAACTAATTGTTCTGTCTGAAACTAAGTGTTCGATACTGTGCCGGGAGAAGCGCCTGTTCTCTGATATCTGTGGCGATGCCACTCGAAACCGTATGTGTTCGACGAAACTAAGTGGTCCACCTTGTGGGAGTGGATACTCCAGATGCGAAACATAGTTCCATTTTAAACTAATTGTTCTATCTGATACTAAGTGTTCGATACTGTGCCAGGAGAAACGCCTGTTCTCTGAAATCTGTGGCGATGCTACTCGAAACCCTATGTGTTCGACGAAACTAAGTGGTCGACCTTGTGAGAGAGGAAACTCCAGATGCGAAACTTAGTTCCATTTTAGCCTAATTGTTCTACCTGAAACTAAGTGGTCGATACTGTGCCAGGAGAAGCGCCTGTTCTCTGAAATCTGTGGCGATGCCACTCGAAACCGTATGTGTTCGACGTAACTAAGTGGTCGACCTTCTGAGAGAGGAAACTCCAGTTGCGAAACTTAGTTCCATTTTAAACTAATTGTTCTATCTGAAACTAAGTGTTCGATACTGTGCCAGGAGAAGCGCCTGTTCTCTGAAATATGTGGCGATGCCACTCGAAACCGTATGTGTCCAACGAAATTAAGTGGTCAACCTTGTGAGAGAACAAACTCCGGATGCGAAAGTTAGTTCCAATTTAAACTAATGGTTCTATCTGAAACTAAGTGTTCGATACTGTGCCAGGAGAAGCGCCTGTTCTCTGAAATCTGTGGCGATGCCGCTCGAAACCGTATGTGTTCATCGAAACTAAGTGGTCGACCTTGTGAGAGAGGAAACTCCAGATGCGAAACTTAGTTCCATTTTAAGCTAATTGTTCTATCTGCAACTATGTGTTCGATGCTGTGCCAGGAGAAGCGCCTGTTCTCTGAAATCTGTGGCGATGCCACTCGAAACCGTATGTGTTCGACGAAATTAAGTGGTCGAGCTTGTGAGAGAGGAAACTCCAGATGCGAAACTTAGTTCCATTTTAAGCTAATTGTTCTATCTGAAACTAAATGTTCGATACTGTGCCAGGAGAAGCGCCTGTTCTTTGAAATCTGTGGCGATGCCACTGGAAACCGTATGTGATTGACGAAAGTAAGTGGTCCACCTTGGGAGAGAAGAAACTCCAAATGCGAAACATAGTTCCATTTTAAACTAATTGTTCTCTCTGAAACTAAGTGTTCGATACTGTGCCAGGAGAAGCGCCTGTTCTCTGAAATCTGTGGCGACGCTACTCGAAACCGTATGTGTTCGACGAAACTAAGTGGTCGAACTTGTGAGAGAGGAAACACCAAATGCGAAACATAGGTCCATTTTAAACTAATTGTTCTATCTGTAACTGAGTGTTCGATACTGTGCCAGGAGAAGCGCCTGTTCTCTGAAATCTGTGGCGATGCCACTCGAAACCGTATGTGTTCGACGAAATTAAGTGGTCGACCTTGTGAGAGACGATACTGCAGATGCGAAACTTAGTTCCATTTTAAACTAATTGTTCTATGTGCAACTATGTGTTCGATACTGTGACAGGAGAAGCGCCTGTTCTCTGAAATCTGTGGCGATGCCACTCGAAACCGTATGTGTTCGACGAAATTAAGTGGTCGACCTTGTGAGAGAGGAAACTCCAGATGCGAAACTTAGTTCCATTTTAAACTAATTGTTCTATCTGAAACTATGTGTTCGATAATGTGCCAGGCGAAACGCCGTTCTGCGAAATCTGTGGCGATACCACTCGAAACTGTATGTGTTCGACGAAACTAAGTGGTCGACCTTGTGAGAGAGGAAACTGCAGCAGCGAAGCTTAGTTCCATTTTTAAGTAATTGTTCTATCTGATACTAAGTGTTCGATACTGTGCCTTTAGAAGCGTCTGTTATCTGAAATCTGTGGCGATGCTACTCGAAACCGTATGTGTTCGACGAAACTAAGTGGTCGACCTTGTGAGAGAGGAAACTCCAGATACGAAACTTAGTTCCATTTTAAACTAATTGTTCTATCTGAAACTAAGTGTTCGATACTGTGCCCGGCGAAGCGCCTGTTCTTTGAAATCTGTGCCTATGCTACTCGAAACCGTATATGTTCGACGAAACTAGGTGGTCCACCTTGTGGGAGAGGAAACTCCAGATGCAAAACTTAGTTCCATTTTAAACTAATTGTTCTATCTGAAACTAAGTTTTCGATACTGTGCCAGGAGAAGCGTCTGTTCTCTGAAATGTGTGGCGATGCCACTCGAAACCGTATGTGTTCGAGGAAACTAAGTGGTCGACCTTGTGAGAGAGGACACTCCAGATGCGAAACTTAGTTCCATTTTAAACTAATTATTCTATCTGGAACTAAGTGTTCGATACTGTGCCAGGAGAAGCGCCTGTTCTCTGAAATCAGTGGCGATGCTACTCGAAACCGTATGTGTTCGACGAAACTAAGTGGTCCACCTTGTGAGAGAGAAAGCTCCAGATGCGAAGCTTAGTTCCATTTTTAAGTAATTGTTCTATCTGATACTAAGTGTTCGATACTGTGCCAGGAGAAGCGCCTTTTCTCTGAAATCTGTGGCGGTACCACTCGAAACTGTATGTGTTTGACGAAACTAAGTTGTCGAACTTGTGAGAGAGGAAACTCCAAGTGCGAAACATAGGTCCATTTTAAACTAATTGTTCTATCTGATACTAAGTGTTCGACACTGTGCCAGGAGAAGCGCCAGTTCTGTGAAACCTGTGGCGGTGCCACTCGAAACCGTATGTGCTCCACGAAACTAAATGACCGCCTTGTGAGAGAGGAAACTGCAGATGCGAAACTTAGTTCCATTTTAAACTAATTGTTCTCTCTGAAACTAAGTGTTCGATACTCTGCCAGGAGAAGCGCCTGTCCTCTGAAATCTGTGGCGTTGCCACTCGAAACCGTATGTGTTCAACGAAACTAAGTGGTCGACCTTGTGAGAGAGGAAACTCCAGATGCGAAACTTAGTTCCATTTTAAACTAATTGTTCTATCTGAAACTAAGTGTTCGATACTGTGCCAGGAGAAGCGCCTGTTCTTTGAAATCTGTGGCGATGCTACTGGAAACCGTATATGTTCGACGAAACTAGGTGGTCGACCTTGTGGGAGAGGAAACTCCAGATGCAAAACCTAGTTCCATTTTACACTAATTGTTCTATCTGAAACTAAGTATTCATTACTGTGCCAGGAGAAGCGCCTGTTCTCTGAAATCTGTGGCGATGCTACTCGAAACCGTATATGTTCGACGAAACTAGGTGGTCGACCTTGTGAGAGAGGAAACTCCAGATGCAAAATTATTTCCATTTTAAACTAATTGTTCTATCTGAACCTGAGTGTTCGATACTGTGCCAGGAGAAGCGCCTGTTCTCTGAAATCTGTGGCGATGCTACTCGTAACCGTATGTGTTCGACGAAACTAAGTGATTGACCTTGTGAGGGAGGATTCACCAGATGCGGAACATAGTTCCATTTTAAACTAATTGTTCTATCTGAAACTAAGTTTTCGATACTGTGCCAGGAGAAGCGCCTGTTCTCTGAAATGTGTGGCGATGCCACTCGAAACCGTATGTGTTCGAGGAAACTAAGTGGTCGACCTTGTGAGAGAGGAAACTCCAGATGCGAAACTTAGTTCCATTTTAAACTAATTATTCTATCTGAAACTAAGTGTTCGATACTGTGCCAGGAGAAGCGCCTTTTCTCTGAAATCTGTGGCGGTGCCACTCGAAACTGTATGTGTTTGACGAAACTAAGTTGTCGAACTTGTGAGAGAGGAAACTGCAAGTGCGAAACATAGGTCCATTTTAAACTAATTGTTCCATCTGAAACTAAGTGTTCGATACTGTGCCAGGAGAAGCGCCTGTTCTCTGAAATCTGTGGCGACTCCACTCGAAACCGTATGTGTTCGACGAAACTAAGTGATTGGCCTTGTGAGGGAGGATTCACAAGATGCGGAACATAGTTCCATTTTAAACAAATTGTTCTATCTGAAACTAAGTGTTCGATACTGTGCCAGAGAATCGCCTGTTCTCTGAAATCTGAGGCGATGCCACTCGAAACCGTATGTGTTTCACGAAACTAAGTGATTGACCTTGTGAGAGAGGAAACTCCAGATGCGAAACTTAGTTCCATTTTAAACTAATTATTCTATCTGAAACTAAGTGTTCGACACTGTGCCAGGAGAAGCGCCTTTTCTCTGAAATCTGTGGCGGTGCCACTCGAAACTGTATATGTTCGACGAAACTAAGTGGCCGGCCTTGTGAGGGAGGAAACTCCAGATGCGAAACATAGTTCCATTTTAAACTAATTGTTCTGTCTGAAACTAAGTGTTCGATACTGTGCCGGGAGAAGCGCCTGTTCTCTGATATCTGTGGCGATGCCACTCGAAACCGTATGTGTTCGACGAAACTAAGTGGTCGACCTTGTGAGAGAGGAAACTCCAGATGCGAAACTTAGTTCCATTTTAGACTAATTGTTCTACCTGAAACTAAGTGTTCGATACTGTGCCAGGAGAAGCGCCTGTTCTCTGAAATCTGTGGCGATGCCACTCGAAACCGTATGTGTTCGACGTAACTAAGTGGTCGACCTTCTGAGAGAGGAAACTCCAGCTGCGAAACTTAGTTCCATTTTAAACTAATTGTTCTATCTGAAACTAAGTGTTCGATACTGTGTCAGGAGAAGCGCCTGTTCTCTGAAATATGTGGCGATGCCAATCGAAACCGTATGTGTTCAACGAAATTAAGTGGTCAACCTTGTGAGAGAACAAACTCCAGATGCGAAAGTTAGTTCCAATTTAAACTAATGGTTCTATCTGAAACTAAGTGTTCGATACTGTGCCAGGAGAAGCGCCTGTTCTCTGAAATCTGTGGCGATGCCGCTCGAAACCGTATGTGTTCATCGAAACTAAGTGGTCGACCTTGTGAGAGAGGAAACTCCAGATGCGAAACTTAGTTCCATTTTAAGCTAATTGTTCTATCTGCAACTATGTGTTCGATGCTGTGCCAGGAGAAGCGCCTGTTCTCTGAAATCTGTGGCGATGCCACTCGAAACCGTATGTGTTCGACGAAATTAAGTGGTCGAGCTTGTGAGAGAGGAAACTCCAGATGCGAAACTTAGTTCCATTTTAAGCTAATTGTTCTATCTGAAACTAAATGTTCGATACTGTGCCAGGAGAAGCGCCTGTTCTTTGAAATCTGTGGCGATGCCACTGGAAACCGTATGTGATTGACGAAAGTAAGTGGTCCACCTTGGGAGAGAAGAAACTCCAAATGCGAAACATAGTTCCATTTTAAACTAATTATTCTCTCTGAAACTAAGTGTTCGATACTGTGCCAGGAGAAGCGGCTGTTTTCTGAAATCTGTGGCGATGCCACTCGAAACCGTATGTGTTCGACGAAACTAAGTGGTCGACCATGTGAGAGACGAAACTCCAGATGCGAAACATAGTTCCATTTTAAACTAATTGTTCTATCTGAACCTGAGTGTTCGATACTGTGCCAGGAGAAGCGCCTCTTCTCTGAAATCTGTGGCGATGCCACTCGAAACCGTATGTGTTCGAGGAAACTAGGTGGTCGACCTTGTGAGAGAGGAAACTCCAGATGCGAAACTTAGTTCCATTTTAAACTAATTGTTCTATCTGAAAGTGTTCGATACTGTTTCAGGAGAAGCGCCTGTTCTCTGAAATCTCTGGCGATGCCACTCGAAACCGTATGTGTTCGACGAAATTAAGTCGTCGACCTTGTGCGAAAGGAAACTCCAGATGCGAAACATAGTTCCATTTTAAACTAATTGTTCTATCTGAACCTGAGTGTTCGATACTGTGCCAGGAGAAGCGCCTGTTCTCTGAAATCTGTGGCGATGCCACTCGAAACCGTATGTGTTCGAGGAAACTAAGTGGTCGACCTTGTGCGAAAGGAAACTCCAGATGCGAAACATAGTTCCATTTTAAACTAATTGTTCTATCTGAACCTGAGTGTTCGATACTGTGCCAGGAGAAGCGCCTGTTCTCTGAAATCTGTGGCGATGCCACTCGAAACCGTATGTGTTCGACGAAACTAAGTGGTCCACCTTGTGGGAGTGGATACTCCAGATGCGAAACATAGTTCCATTTTAAACTAATTGTTCTATCTGATACTAAGTGTTCGATACTGTGCCAGGAGAAACGCCTGTTCTCTGAAATCTGTGGCGATGCTACTCGAAACCCTATGTGTTCGACGAAACTAAGTGGTCGACCTTGTGAGAGAGGAAACTCCAGATGCGAAACTTAGTTCCATTTTAGACTAATTGTTCTACCTGAAACTAAGTGTTCGATACTGTGCCAGGAGAAGCGCCTGTTCTCTGAAATCTGTGGCGATGCTACTCGAAACCGTATGTGTTCGAAGAAACAAAGTGGCCGACCTTGTGAGAGAGGAGACTCCAGTTGCGAAACTTAGTTTCATTTTAAACTAATTGTTCTATCTGAAAATGTTCGATACTGTGCCAGGAGAAGTGCCTGTTCTCTGAAATCTGTGGCGATGCTACTCGAAACCGTATGTGTTCGACGAATCTAAATGGTCGACATTGTGAGAGAGGAAACTCCAGAAGCGAAACTTAGTTCCATTTAAAACTAAGTGTTCCATCTGAAACTTAGTGTTCGATACTGTGCCAGGAGAAGCGCCTGTTCTCTGAAATCTGTGGCGATGCTACTCGAAACCGTATGTGTTCGAAGAAACAAAGTGGCCGACCTTGTGAGAGAGGAAACTCCAGATGCGAAACATATTTCCATTTTAAACTAAATGTTCTATCTGAAACTAAGTATTCGATACTCTGCCAGTAGAAGCGCCTGTTCTCTGAAACCTGTGGCTTTGCTACTCGAAGCCGAATGTGTTCGACGAAAGTAAGGGGTAGACCGTGTGAGAGAGGAAACTCCAAATGCGAAACATAGTTCCATTTTATACTAATTATTCTATCTGAAACTAAGTTTACGATACTGTGCCAGGAGAAGCGACTGTTCTCTGAAACCTGTGGCAATGCTACTCGAAACCATATGTGTTCGACGAATCTAAATGGTCGACGTTGTGAGAGAGGAAACTCCAGATGCGAAACATAGTTCCATTTTAAACTAATTGTTCTATCTGAAACTACGTGTTCGATACTGTGCCAGGAGAAGCGCCTGTTCTCTGAAATCTGTGGCGATGCCACGCGAAACCATATGTGTTCGACGAAACTAAGTGGTTGACCTTGTGAGAGAGGAGACTCCAGATGCGAAACTTAGTTCCATTTTAAACTAATTGTTCTATCTGAAACTACGTGTTCGATACTGTGCCAGGAGAAGCGCCTGTTCTCTGAAATCTGTGGCGATGCCACGCGAAACCATATGTGTTCGAAGAAACAAAGTGGCCGACCTTGTGAGAGAGGAAACTCCAGATGCGAAACATATTTCCATTTTAAACTAAATGTTCTATCTGAAACTAAGTATTCGATACTCTGCCAGTAGAAGCGCCTGTTCTCTGAAACCTGTGGCTTTGCTACTCGAAGCCAAATGTGTTCGACGAAAGTAAGGGGTAGACCGTGTGAGAGAGGAAACTCCAAATGCGAAACATAGTTCCATTTTATACTAATTATTCTATCTGAAACTAAGTGTACGATACTGTGCCAGGAGAAGCGACTGTTCTCTGAAATCTGTGGCAATGCTACTCGAAACCGTATGTGTTCGACGAATCTAAATGGTCGACGTTGTGAGAGAGGAAACTCCAGATGCGAAACATAGTTCCATTTTAAACTAATTGTTCTATCTGAAACTACGTGTTCGATACTGTGCCAGGAGAAGCGCCTGTTCTCTGAAATCTGTGGCGATGCCACGCGAAACCATATGTGTTCGACGAAACTAAGTGGTTGACCTTGTGAGAGAGGAGACTCCAGATGCGAAACTTAGTTCCATTTTAAACTAATTGTTCTATCTGAAACTAAGTGTTCGATACTATGCCAGAAGAAGCACCTGTTCTCTGAAATCTGTGGCGATGCTACTCGAAACCGTATGTGTTCGAAGAAACAAAGTGGCCGACCTTGTGAGAGAGGAGACCCCAGTTGCGAAACTTAGTTTCATTTTAAACTAATTGTTCTATCTGAAAGTGTTCGATACTGTGCCAGGAGAAGCGCCTGTTCTCTGAAATCTGTGGCGATGCTACTCGAAACCGTATGTGTTCGACGAATCTAAATGGTCGACCTTGTGAGAGAGGAAACTCCAGAAGCGAAACTTAGTTCCATTTAAAACTAAGTGTTCCATCTGAAACTTAGTGTTCGATACTGTGCCAGGAGAAGCGCCTGTTCTCTGAAATCTGTGGCGATGCTACTCGAAACCGTATGTGTTCGAAGAAACAAAGTGGCCGACCTTGTGAGAGAGGAGACTCCAGATGTGAAACATATTTCCATTTTAAACTAAATGTTCTATCTGAAACTAAGTATTCGATACTGTGCCAGGAGAAGCGCCTGTTCTCTGAAATCTGTGGCGATGCCACTCGAAACCGTATGTGTTCCACGAAACTAAGTGGTCGACCTTGTAAGAGAGGAAACTCCAGATGCGAAATTTAGTACAATTTTAGACTAATTGTTCTATCTGAAACTATGTGTCTGATACTGTGCCAGGAGAAGCGCCTGTTCTCTGAAATCTGTGGCGTTGCCACTCGAAACCGTATGAGTTCGACGCAAATAAGTGGCCGACTTTGTGAGAGAGCAAACTCCAGATGCGAAATTTTGTTCCATTTTAAACTAATAGTTCTGTCTGAAACTAAGTGTTCGATACTGTGCCAGGAGACGAGCCTGTTCTCGGAAATCTGTCGCGATGCTACTCGAAACCGTATGTGTTCGGCGAAGCTAAGTGGTCAACCTTGTGAGAGAGGAAACTCCAGATGCGAAATTTAGTTCCATTTTATACTTATTTTTCTATCTGAAACTGAGGGTTCGATACTGTGCCACGAGAAGCGCTTGTTCTTTGAAATCTGTATTGATGCCACTCGAAACCGTATGTGTTTGACGAGACTAAGTGGTCGACATGGTAACAGAGGAAACTCCAGATGCGAAACATAGTTCGATTTTAAACTAATTGTTCTATCTGAAACTAAGTGTTCGATACTGTGCCAGGAGGAGCGCCTGTTCTCTGAAATCTGTGGCGCTGCTACTCGAAACGGTATGTGTTCGACGAAACTAAGTGGTCGACCTTGTGAGAGAGGAAACTCCAGAAGCGAAACTTAGTTCCATTTAAAAATAATCGTTCTATCTGAAACTAAGTGTTCGATACTGTGCCAGGAGAAGCGACTGTTCTCTGAAATCTGTGGCGATGCCACTCGAAACCGTATGTGTTCGACGAAACTAAGTGGTCGACCTTGTGAGAGAGGAAATTCCAAATGCGAAAATTAATTCCATTTTAAACTAATTGTTCTATCTGAAACCAAGGGTTCGATACTGTGCCAGGAGAAGCGTAGAGAATGTAGGGTGAACATATAGTATAAGAATGACTGAGTCAAAGACCCGTTAAGTAGCACTATCGGCTGTCCAAAAAAGTATTCTACGCCCTGATGCCTAAAACAATATTTCGGTCGTGGGCGGTGTGAAACTTCATAATTTACGTTCCAACGAAATGCATAAAAACACCAATGTAGGAGAACCTAGTTGAGCCCCAGTGGACCCGTAGAAGGCATGTGACTGTTTTCCAACAGTGGGTGGTGGAATCGTCACATTCCGCACCGTGCATCATGATCCGGTGTATGCAAAATTGAAGCAAACCCTTCTGATTCATGGAATTCAGATTTTCGGGCTGATTTCTTAAAAAGTAGTCAGAGAGTTGTCGCTCATTGGTGAACCTAATCATCCGGAACATGGACCGCAAGGTATTTGCCACCCATATAATACGTGCAGATACGCACACGGGGATCAAATGCACACGTGCATCAGTCGTGTTAGCATGGAGTCCTTCAGTTTCTTGCTACTTGCAATCGGGACGCCACACTCGGCAAATGTGGACTTCGTCCATGAGTTACCTCTGGAAATATCGCAGTTGATTCTGCGGCAATTGGATTCTGCATCTTTACTGAGCGCAGCGCTTGTTTCCCGAAAGTGGCTATCTGTTTTGCGGGTCGATGTGAAACTCAGGCAAAGGGTAAGGAGATCCCTCAGTTACAAGGCGGAGCGGATTCGGTCGGACTACATTGGGAGGCCCACAACGGATGTAGTCAGACGTCATGGGTTCAGATGGAATTCACGTGTTAGAAATATTCAAAGATCTGCGCCTCCGACCAGTATTGACGCATATCGCCTAATGGATATAGAATCGACACGGCACAGTCGTTATCATGGACATCAGCGCGAGGACACCAAAAGGCGAATCAAGTCTTATAGAATTTGATGTAGTGAGAAACGGAACGGGAGTTTCTCCTGGCACAGTATCGGACTAATTTTAATATGGTACTAAATTTCGCATCTGGAGTTTCCTCCCTCACAAGGCGGCCACTTAGTTTCGTGGAAAACATTCGGTTTCGAGTAGCATAGCCACAGATTTCAGAGTACAGGCGCTTCTCCTGGCACAGTATCGAACACTTAGTTTCAGATAGAACAATTAGTTTAAAATTGAACTAAGTTTCGCATCTGGAATTTCCTCTCTCACACGGTCGACCACTTAGTTTCGTCGAACACATTCGGTTTCGAGTGGCATCGCCACCGATTTCAGAGAACAGGCGCTTCTCCTGGCAGACTATCAGGCACATAGTTTCAGATAGAAAAATTAGTGTAAAATTGTACTAAATTTCGCATCTGGAGTTTCTTCCCTCACAAGACGACCACTTAATTTCGTCGAACACATACGGTTTCGAGGGGCATCGCCACAGATTTCAGAGAACAGGCGCTTCGCCTGGCACAGTATCGAACACTTATTTCAGACAGAACAATTAGTTTAAAATGGAACTATGTTTCGCATCTGGAGTATCCTCTCTCACAAGGACGACCACTTAGTTTCGTCGAAAACATACGGTTTCGAGTGGCATCGCAACAGATATCAGAGAACAGGCGCTTCTCCTGGCACAGTATCGAATACTTAGTATCAGATAGAACAATTAGTTTAAAATGGAACTATGTTTCGCATCTGGAGTATCCTCTCTCACAAGGTCAACCACTTAACTTCGTCGAACACATACGGTTTCGAGTAGCATCGCCAATGATCTCAGAGAACAGGCGCTTCTCCGGGCACAGTATCGGACACAGAGTTTCGGTTAGAACAATTAGTTTAAAATGGAACTAAGTTTCGCATCTGGAGTTTCCTCTCTCACAAGGTGGACCACTTAGTTTCGTCGAACACATACGGTTTCGAGTAGCATCGCCAGAGATTTCAGAGAACAGGCGCTTCTCCTGGCACAGTATCGAACACTTAGTATCAGATAGAACAATTAGTTTAAAATGGAACTAAAGTTCGCATCTGGAGTTTCCTCTCCCACAAGGTCGGCCACTTAGTTTCGTCGAACACATACGGTTTAGAGTAGCATCGCCACAGATTTCAGAGAACAGGCGCTTCTCCTGGCACAGTATCGAACACTTACCTTCAGATAGAAAAATTAGTTTAAAATGGACCTATGTTTCGCATTTGGAGTTTCCTCTCTCACAAGTTCGACCACTTAGTTTCGTCGAACACATTCGGTTTCGAGTGGCATTGCCACAGATATCAGAGAAGAGGCGCTTCTCCTGGCACAGTATGGAACACTTAGTTTCAGATAGAACAATTAGTTTAAAATGGAACTAAGTTTCGCATTTGGAGTATCCTCTCTCACAAGATCAACCACTTAGTTTCGTCGAACACATACGGTTTCGAGCGTCATCGCCACACAGTTCAGAGAATAGGCGCTTCTCCTGGCACCTTATCGAACACTTAGTTTCAGACAGAACAATTAGTTTAAAATGGAACTATGTTTCGCATCTGGAGTATCCTCTCTCACAAGGTCAACCACTTAGTTTCGTCGAACACATACGCTTTCGATTTGCATCGCCACAGATTTAAGAGAACAGGCGCTTCTCCTGGCACAGTATCGGACACAGAGTTTCGGTTAGAACAATTAGTTTAAAATGGAACTAAGTTTCGCATCTGGAGTTTCCTCTCTCACAAGGTCGACCATTTAGATTCGTCGAACACATACGGTTTGGAGTTTCATCGCCAGGGATTTCAGAGAACAGGCTCTTCTCCTGGCACAGTATCGAACACTTATTTCAGACAGAACAATTAGTTTAAAATGGAACTATGTTTCGCATGTGGAGTTTCCTCTCTCACAAGGTGGACCACTTAGTTTCGTCGAACACATACGGTTTCGAGTAGCATCGCCAAAGATTTCAGAGAACAGGCGCTTCTCCTGGCACAGTATCGAACACTTAGTATCAGATAGAACAATTAGTTTAAAATGGAACTAAGGTTCGCATCTGGAGTTTCCTCTCCCACAAGGTCGGCCACTTAGTTTCGTCGAACACATACGGTTTCAAGTAGCATCGCGACAGATTTCAGAGAACAGGCGCTTCTCCTGGCACAGTATCGAAAACTTAGTTTCAGATAGAACAATTAGTTTAAAATGGAACTAAATTTCGCAACTGGAGTGTCCTCTCACAAGGTCGGCCACTTAGATTCGTCGAACACATACGGTTTTGAGTGGCATCGCCACAGATTTCAGAGAACAGCCGCTTCTCCTGACACAGTATCGAACGCTTAGTTGCAGATAGAACAATTAGTTTAAAATGGAACTATGTTTCGCATCTGGATTTTCCTCTCTCTCAAGGCGGCCACTTTGTTTCGTGGAACACATACGGTTTCGAGTGGCATCGCCACAGATATCAGAGAACAGGCGCTTCTCCTGGCACAGTATCGAATACTTAGTATCAGATAGAACAATTAGTTTAAAATGGAACTATGTTTCGCATCTGGAGTATCCTCTCTCACAAGGTCAACCGATTAGCTTCGTCGAACACATACGGTTTCGAGCGGCATCGCCACAGATTTCAGAGAACAGGCGTTTCTCCTGGCACAGTATCGAACCCTTAGTTTCAGATAGAACAATTAGTTTAAAATGCAACTATGTTTCGCATCTGGAGTTTCCTCTCTCACAAGGTCGGCCACTTAGTTTCGTCGAACACATACGGTTTCGAGTGGTATCGCCACAGATTTCAGAGAACAGGCGCTTCTCCTGGCACAGTATCGAACACTTAGTTACAGATAGAACAATTAGTTTAAAATGCAACTATGTTTCGCATCTGGAGTTTCCTCTCTCACAAGGTCGGCCACTTAGTTTCGTCGAACACATACCCGTTTCGAGTGGCATCGCCACAGATTTCAGAGAACAGGCGCTTCTCCTGACACATTATCGAACACTTAGTTACAGATAGAACAATTAGTTTAAAATGCAACTATGTTTCGCATCTGGAGTTTCCTCTCTCACAAGGTCGGCCACTTAGTTTCGTCGAACACATATGGTTTCGAGTGGCATCGCCACAGATTTCAGAGAACAGGCGCTTCTCCTGGCACATTATCGCACACTTAGTTACAGATAGAACAATTAGTTTAATATGCAACTATGTTTCGCATCTGGAGTTTCCTCTCTCACAAGGTCGGCCACTTAGTTTCGTCGAACACATACGGTTTCGAGTGGTACCGCCACAGATTTCAGAGAACAGGCGCTTCTCCTGGCACAGTATCGAACACTTAGTTTCAGATAGAACAATTAGTTTAAAATGCAACTATGTTTCGCATCTGGAGTTTCCTCTCTCACAAGGTCGGCCACTTAGTTCCGTCGAACACATACGGTTTCGAGTAGCATCGCGACAGATTTCAGAGAACAGGCGCTTCTCCTGGCACAGTATCGAACGCTTAGTTTCAGATAGAACAATTAGTTTAAAGGGGCACTAAGTTTCGCGTCTGGAGTTTCCTCTCTCAAAAGGTCGACCCCTGAGTTTCGTCGAACACATACCGTTTCGAGTGGTATCGCCACAGGTTTCACAGAACGGGCGCTTCTCCTGGCACAATATCGAACACTTAGTTTCAGATAGAACAATTAGTTTAAAATGGAACTAAATTTCGCATCTGGAGTTTCCTCACACACAAGGTCGACCATTTAGATTCGTCGAACACATACGGTTTCGAGTAGCATCGCCACAGATTTCAGGGAATAGGCGCTTCTCCTGGCACAGTATCGAACACTTTCAGACAGAACAATTAGTTTAAAATGGAACTAAGTTTCGCATCTGAAGTTTCCTCTCTCACAAGGTCGGCCACTCAGTTTCGTCGAACACATACGTTTGCGAGTGGTATCGCCACAGATTTCCGAGAACAGGCGCTTCTCCTGGCACAGTATCGAGCACTTAGTTTCAGATAGAACAATTAGTTTAAAATGGTACTAAGCTTCGCATCTGGAGTTTCCTATCCCACAAGGTCGACCACCTAGTTTCGTCGAACACATACGGTTTCGAGTAGCATCGCGACAGATTTCAGAGAACAGGCGCTTCTCCTGGCACAGTATCGAACACTTAGTTTCAGATAGAACAATTAGTTTAAAATGGAACTAAGTTTCGCATCTGGAGTTTCCTCTCTCACAAGGTCGGCCACTCAGTTTCGTCGAACACATACGTGTGCGAGTGGTATCGCCACAGGTTTCACAAAACGGGCGCTTCTCCTGGCAGAGTATCGAACACTTAGTTTCAGATAGAACAATTCATTTAAATAGGAACTAAGTTTCGCATCTGAAGTTTCCTCTCTCACAAGGTCGGCCACTTAGTTTCTTGGAACACATACGGTTTCGAGTGGCATCGCCACAGATTTCAGAGAACAGGCGCTTCTGCTGGTACAGTATCGAACACTTAGTTTCAGATAGAACAATTGGTTTAAAATTGAACTATGTTTCGCATCTGGAGTTTCCTCTCCCACAAGGTCGACCACTTAGTTTCGTCGAACACATACGGTTTCGAGTAGCATCGCCACAGATTTCAGAGAACAGGCACTTCTCCTTGCACAGTATCGAACACTTTCAGACAGAACAATTAGTTTAAAATGGAACTAAGTTTCGCATCTGAAGTTTCTTCTCTCACAAGGTCGGCCACTCAGTTTCGTCGAACACATACGTTTGCGAGTGGTATCGCCACAGATTTCCGAGAACAGGCGCTTCTCCTGGCACAGTATCGAGCACTTAGTTTCAGATAGAACAATTAGTTTAAAATGGTACTAAGCTTCGCATCTGGAGTTTCCTATCCCACAAGGTCGACCACTTAGTTTCGTCGAACACATACGGTTTCGAGTAGCATCGCGACAGATTTCAGAGAACAGGCGCTTCTCCTGGCACAGTATCGAACACTTAGTTTCAGGTAGAACAATTAGTTTAAAATGGAAGTAAGTTTCGCATCTGGAGATTCCTCTCTCACAAGGTCGGCAACTTAATTTCCTCGAACACATACGGTTTCGAGTAGCATCGTCACAGATTTCAGAGAACAGGCGCCTCTCCTGGCACAGTATCGAACACTTAGTTTCAGATAGAACAATTAGTTTAAAATGGAAGTAAGCTTCGCACCTGGGGTTTCCTCTCTCACAAGGTCGGCCACTTAGTTTCGTCGAACACATACGGTTTCGAGTGGCATCGCCACAGATTTCAGAGAACAGGCGCTTCTCCTGGCACAGTATCGAACACTTAGTTTCAGATGGAACATTTGCTTTAAAATGGAACTAAGCTTCGCATCTGGATTTTCCTATCCACAAGGTCGACAACATAGTCTCGTTGAACACATACGGTTTCGAGTAGCATTGCCACAGATTTCAGAGAACAGGCGCTTCTCCTGGCACTGTATAGAAAACTTTCAGCTAGAACAATTTGTTTAAAATGGAACTAAGTTTCGCATCTGGAGCTTCCTCTCTCACAAGGTCGACCACTTAGTTTCGTCGAACATATACGGTTTCGATTGGCATCGCCACAGATTTCAGATAACGGGCACTTCTCCCGGCACAGTATTGAACAGTTATTTTCATATAGAACAATTAGTTTAAAATGGAACAAAGCTTCGCACCTGGAGTTTCCTCACACACAAGGTCGACCATTTAGATTCGTCGAACACATACGGTTTCGAGTAGCATCGCCACAGATTTCAGGGAATAGGCGCTTCTCCTGGCACAGTATCGAACACTTTCAGACAGAACAATTAGTTTAAAATGGAACTAAGTTTCGCATCTGAAGTTTCCTCTCTCACAAGGTCGGCCACTCAGTTTCGTCGAACACATACGTTTGCGAGTGGTATCGCCACAGATTTCCGAGAACAGGCGCTTCTCCTGGCACAGTATCGAGCACTTAGTTTCAGATAGAACAATTAGTTTAAAATGGTACTAAGCTTCGCATCTGGAGTTTCCTATCCCACAAGGTCGACCACCTAGTTTCGTCGAACACATACGGTTTCGAGTAGCATCGCGACAGATTTCAGAGAACAGGCGCTTCTCCTGGCACAGTATCGAACACTTAGTTTCAGATAGAACAATTAGTTTAAAATGGAACTAAGTTTCGCATCTGGAGTTTCCTCTCTCACAAGGTCGGCCACTCAGTTTCGTCGAACACATACGTGTGCGAGTGGTATCGCCACAGGTTTCACAAAACGGGCGCTTCTCCTGGCAGAGTATCGAACACTTAGTTTCAGATAGAACAATTCATTTAAATAGGAACTAAGTTTCGCATCTGAAGTTTCCTCTCTCACAAGGTCGGCCACTTAGTTTCTTCGAACACATACGGTTTCGAGTGGCATCGCCACAGATTTCAGAGAACAGGCGCTTCTGCTGGTACAGTATCGAACACTTAGTTTCAGATAGAACAATTGGTTTAAAATTGAACTATGTTTCGCATCTGGAGTTTCCTCTCCCACAAGGTCGACCACTTAGTTTCGTCGAACACATACGGTTTCGAGTAGCATCGCCACAGATTTCAGAGAACAGGCACTTCTCCTGGCACAGTATCGAACACTTTCAGACAGAACAATTAGTTTAAAATGGAACTAAGTTTCGCATCTGAAGTTTCTTCTCTCACAAGGTCGGCCACTCAGTTTCGTCGAACACATACGTTTGCGAGTGGTATCGCCACAGATTTCCGAGAACAGGCGCTTCTCCTGGCACAGTATCGAGCACTTAGTTTCAGATAGAACAATTAGTTTAAAATGGTACTAAGCTTCGCATCTGGAGTTTCCTATCCCACAAGGTCGACCACCTAGTTTCGTCGAACACATACGGTTTCGAGTAGCATCGCGACAGATTTCAGAGAACAGGCGCTTCTCCTGGCACAGTATCGAACACTTAGTTTCAGGTAGAACAATTAGTTTAAAATGGAAGTAAGTTTCGCATCTGGAGATTCCTCTCTCACAAGGTCGGCAACTTAATTTCCTCGAACACATACGGTTTCGAGTAGCATCGTCACAGATTTCAGAGAACAGGCGCCTCTCCTGGCACAGTATCGAACACTTAGTTTCAGATAGAACAATTAGTTTAAAATGGAAGTAAGCTTCGCACCTGGGGTTTCCTCTCTCACAAGGTCGGCCACTTAGTTTCGTCGAACACATACGGTTTCGAGTGGCATCGCCACAGATTTCAGAGAACAGGCGCTTCTCCTGGCACAGTATCGAACACTTAGTTTCAGATGGAACATTTGCTTTAAAATGGAACTAAGCTTCGCATCTGGATTTTCCTATCCACAAGGTCGACAACATAGTCTCGTTGAACACATACGGTTTCGAGTAGCATTGCCACAGATTTCAGAGAACAGGCGCTTCTCCTGGCACTGTATAGAAAACTTTCAGCTAGAACAATTTGTTTAAAATGGAACTAAGTTTCGCATCTGGAGCTTCCTCTCTCACAAGGTCGACCACTTAGTTTCGTCGAACATATACGGTTTCGATTGGCATCGCCACAGATTTCAGATAACGGGCACTTCTCCCGGCACAGTATTGAACAGTTATTTTCATATAGAACAATTAGTTTAAAATGGAACAAAGCTTCGCACCTGGAGTTTCCTCTCGCACAAGGTGGACCACTTAGTTTCGTCGAACACATACGGTTTCGAGTAGCATCGCCACAGATTTCAGCGAGCAGGCGCTCCTCCTGGCACAGTATCGAACACTTTCAGATAGAACAATTAGTTTAAAATGGAAGTAAGTTTCGCATCTGCAGTTTCCTCTCTCACAAGGTCGACCACTTAGTTTCGTCGAACACACACGTTTTCGAGTAGCATCGCCACAGATTTCAGAGAACAGGCTCCTCCCCTGGCACAGTATCGAACACTTAGTTTCAGATAGAACAATTAGTTTAAAATGGCACTAAGTTGCGCGTCTGGAGTTTCCTATCTCACAAGGTGGACCACTTAGTTTCGTCGAACACATACGGTTTCCAGTGGCATCGCCACAGATTTCAGAGAACAGGCGCTTCTCCTGGCACAATATTGAACACTTAGTTTCTGATGGAACATTTAGTTTAAAATTGAACTATATTTCGGATCTGAAGTCTCCTCTCTCCCAAGGTGGACCACTTAGTTTCGTCGAACACATACGTTTTCGAGTGGCACGGCCACAGATTTCGCCGAACGGGAGTTCCTCCTGGCACAGTATCGACAACTTAGGTTCGTCGAACACACGGTTTCGAGTGGCATCGCCACAGATTTCAGACAACAGGCGCTTCTCGTGGCACAGTATCGAACACTTAGTTTCAGATAGAAAAATTAGTTTAAAGTGGAACTATGTTTCGCATCTGGTGAATCCTCTCTCACAAGGTCGACCACTTAGTTTCGTCGAACACATACGGTTTCGAGTGGCATTATCACAGATTTCAGGGAACAGGCGCTTCTCCTGGCACAGTATCGAACACATAGTTTCAGATAGAACAATTAGTTTAAAATGGTACTAAGCTTTGCATCTGGAGTTTCCTCTTTCACAAGGCGACCACTTAGTTTCGTCGAACACATACGGTTTCGAGTAGCATCGCCACAGATTTTAGAGAACAGGCGCCTCCCCTGGCACACTATCGAACACTTAGTTTCAGGTAGAACAATTAGTTTAAAATGGAAGTAAGTTTCGCATCTGGAGATTCCTCTCTCACAAGGTCGGCAACTTAATTTCGTCGAACACATACGGTTTCGAGTAGCATCGTCACAGATTTCAGAGAACAGGCGCCTCTCCTGGCACAGTATCGAACACTTAGTTTCAGATAGAACAATTAGTTTATAATGGAAGTAAGCTTCGCACCTGGGGTTTCCTCTCTCACAAGGTCGGCCACTTAGTTTCGTCGAACACATACGGTTTCGAGTGGCATCGCCACAGATTTCAGAGAACAGGCGCTTCTCCTGGCACAGTATCGAACACTTAGTTTCAGATGGAACATTTGCTTTAAAATGGAACAAAGCTTCGCATCTGGATTTTCCTATCCACAAGGTCGACAACATAGTCTCGTTGAACACATACGGTTTCGAGTAGCATTGCCACAGATTTCAGAGAACAGGCGCTTCTCCTGGCACTGTATAGAAAACTTTCAGCTAGAACAATTTGTTTAAAATGGAACTAAGTTTCGCATCTGGAGTTTCCTCTCTCACAAGGTCGACCACTTAGTTTCGTCGAACATATACGGTTTCGATTAGCATCGCCACAGATTTCAGATAACGGGCACTTCTCCCGGCACAGTATTGAACAGTTATTTTCATATAGAACAATTAGTTTAAAATGGAACAAAGCTTCGCACCTGGAGTTTCCTCTCGCACAAGATGGACCACTTAGTTTCGTCGAACACATACGGTTTCGAGTGGCATCGCCACAGATTTCGGAGAACAGTCGCTTCTCCTGGCACAGTATCGAACACTTAGTTTCAGATGGAACATTTGGTTTAAAATGGAACTAATTTTCGCATCTGGAGTTTCCTCTCCCACAAGGTCGACCACTTAGTTTCGTCGAACACATACGGTTTCGAGTAGCAATGCCACAGGTGTCAGAGAACAGGCGCTTCTACTGGCAGAGTATCGAATACTTAGTTTCAGACAGAACATTTAGTTTAAAATGGAAATATGTTTCGCATTTGGAGTTTCCTCCCTCACAAGGTCGACCACTTAGTTTCGTCGAACACATACGGTTTCGAGTAGCATCGCCAAAGATTTCAGAGAACAGGCGCTTCTCCTGGCACAGTATCGAACACTTTCAGATAGAACAATTAATTTAAAATGGAACTAAGCTTCGCATCCGGAGTTTCCTCTCTCAGAAGGTCGAGCACTTAGTTTCGTCGAACACATACTCTTTCGAGTAGCAAGGCCACAGGTTTCAGAGAACAGGCGCTTCTCCTGGCACAGTATCGAACACTTAGTTACAGATAAAACACTTAGCTTAAAATGGAACTATGTTTCACATTTGGAGTTTCCTCTCTCACACGGTCTACCACTTACTTTCGTCGAACACATTCGGCTTCGAGTAGCAACGCCACAGGTTTCAGAGAACAGGCGCTTCTCCTGGCACAGTATCGAACACTTAGGATCAGATAGAACAATTAGTTTTAAATGGAACTAAAGTTCGCATCTGGATTTTCTTCTCTCACAAGGTGGACCACTTAGTTTCGTCGAACACAAACGGTTTCGAGTGGCATCGGCACAGATTTCAGAGAACAGGCGCTTCTCCTGGCAGGGTATCGAACACATAGTTTCAGATAGAACAATTAATTTAAAATGGAACTAAGTTTCGCATCTGGAGATTCCTCTCTCACAAGGTCGACCACTTAGTTTCGTCGAACACATACGGTTTCGAGTAGCATCGCCACAGATTTCAGAAAGCAGGCGCTTCCCCTGGCACAGTATCGACCACTTATTTCAGACCGAACAATTAGTTTAAAATGGAACTATGTTTCCCATCTGGAGTATCATCTCTCACAAGGTCAGCCGCTTAGTTTCATCGAACACATACGGTTTCGAGTGGCATCGCAACAGATTTCAGAGAACCGGCGTTTTCCTGGCACACTATCGAACACTTAGTTTCAGATAGAACAATTATTTTAAAATGGAATTAAGTTTCGCATTTGGGGTTTCCTCTCTCACAAGGTCGACAACTTAGTTTCCTCGAACAAATACGGTTTCGAGTGGTATCGCCACAGATTTCAGAGAACAGGCGCTTCTCCTGGCGCAGTATCGAACACTTAGTTACAGATAGAACAATTAGTTTAAAATGGATCTATGTTTCGCATCGGGAGTATCCTCTCTCACAAGGTCGACCATTTAGATTCGTCGAACACATACGGTTTGGAGTAGCATCGCCACTGATCACAGAGAACAGGCGCTACTCCTGGCACAGTATCGAACACTTAGTTTCAGATAGAACAATTAGTTTAAATGGAACTGTGTTCCGCATCTGGAGAATCCTCTCTCACAAGGTCGACGACTTAGTTTCTTTGAACGCATTCGGTTTCGAGTGGCATCGCCACAGATTTCAGAGAACAGGCGCTTCCCCTGGCACAGTATCGAACACTTAGTTTCAGATAGAACGATTAGTTTAAAAAAGAACAAAGTTTTGCATCTGGAGTTTCCTCTCTCACAAGGTCGACCACTTAGTTTAGTCGAACATATACGGTTTCGAGTAGCATCGCCACAGATTTCAGAGAACAGGCGCTTCTCCTGGCTCATTATCGATCACTTAGTTTCAGATAGAACGATTAGTTTAAAAAGGAACAAACTTTCGCTGCTGGAGTTTCCTCTCTCACAAGGTCGACCACTTAGTTTCGTGGAACACATACAGTTTCGAGTGGTATCGCCACAGATTTCGCAGAACGTCGTTTCTCCTGGCACATTATCGAACACATAGTTTCAGATAGAACAATTAGTTTAAAATGGAACTAAGTTTCGCATCTGGAGTTTCCTCTCTCACAAGGTCGACCACTTAGTCTCGTCGAACACATACGGTTTCGAGTGGCATCGCCACAGATTTCAGAGAACAGGCGCTTCTCCTGGCACAGTATCGAACAATTAGTTTAAAAAGGAACTAAGTTTCGCTGCTGGAGTTTCCTCTCTCACAATGTCGGCCACTTAGTTTCGTGGAACACATACAGTTTCGAGTGGTATCGCCACAGATTTCGCAGAACGGCGTTTCTCCTGGCACATTATCGAACACATAGTTTCAGATAGAACAATTAGTTTAAAATGGAACTAAGTTTCGCATCTGGAGTATCCTCCCTCACAAGGTGGACCACTTAGTTTCGTCGAACACATACGCTTTCGAGTGGCATCGCCACAGATTTCAGAGAACAGGCGCTTCTCCTGGCACATTATCGAACACTTAGTTTCAGATAGAACAATTAGTTTAAAATGGAACTAAGTTTCGCATCTGGAGTTTCCTCTCTCACAAGGTCGACCACTTAGTCTCGTCGAACACATACGGTTTCGAGTAGCATCGCCACCGATTTCAGAGAACAGACGCGTCTCCTGGCACCGTATCGAACACTTAGTATGAGATAGAACAATTAGTTTAAAATGGAACTATGTGTCGCATCTGACGTTTCCTCTCTCACAAGGTCGACAACTTAGTTTCGTCGGACAAATACGGTTTCGAGTGGTATCGCCACAGATTTCGCAGAACGGCGTTTCTCCTGGCACATTATCGAACACATAGTTTCAGATAGAACAATTAGTTTAAAATGGAACTAAGTTTCGCATCTGGAGTATCCTCCCTCAAAAGGTGGACCACTTAGTTTCGTCGAACACATACGGTTTCGAGTGGCATTGCCACAGATTTCAGAGAACAGGCGCTTCTCCTGGCACATTATCGAACACTTAGTTTCAGATAGAACAATTAGTTTAAAATGGAACTAAGTTTCGCATCTGGAGTTTCCTCTCTCACAAGGTCGACCACTTAGTCTCGTCGAACACATACGGTTTCGAGTAGCATCGCCACCGATTTCAGAGAACAGACGCGTCTCCTGGCACAGTATCGAACACTTAGTATGAGATAGAACAATTAGTTTAAAATGGAACTATGTTTCGCATCTGAAGTTTTCTCTCTCACAAGGTCGACAACTTAGTTTCGTCGGACAAATACGGTTTCGAGTGGCATCGCCACAGATTTCAGAGAACAGACGCTTCTACTGGCACAGTATCGAACACATAGTTCCAGATAGAACAATTACTTTAAAAAGGAACTAAGTTTCGCTGCTGGAGTTTCCTCTCTCACAAGGTCGACCACTTAGTTTCGTGGAACACATACAGTTTCGAGTGGTATCGCCACAGATTTCGCAGAACGGCGTTCCTCCTGGCACATTATCGAACACATAGTTTCAGATAGAACAATTAGTTTAAAATGGAACTAAGTTTCGCATCTGGAGTTTCCTCTCTCACAAGGTCGATCACTTAGTTTCGTCGAACACATACGGTTGCGAGTGGCATCGCCACAGATTTCAGAGAACAGGCGCTTCTCCTGGCACAGTATCGAAAACTTAGTTTCGGATAGAACAATTGGTTTAAAATGGAACTAAATTTCGCATCTGGAGTTTCCTCTCTTACAAGGTCGGCCACTTAGTTTCGTCGAACACATACGGTTTCGAGTGGCATCGCCACAGATTTCAGAGAACAGGCGCTTCTCCTGGCACAGTATCGAACAATTAGTTTAAAAAGGAACTAAGTTTCGCTGCTGGAGTTTCCTCTCTCACAATGTCGACCACTTGGTTTCGTCGAACACATACGGTTTCGAGTAGCATCGCCACAGATTTCACAGAACAGGCGCTTCCCCTGGCACAGTATCGATCACTTAGTTTCAGATAGAACGATTAGTTTAAAATGGAACTAAGTTTCGCTGCTGGAGTTTCCTCTCTCACAAGTTCGACCACTTAGTTTCGTCGAACACATACGGTTTCGATTGGTATCGCCACAGATTTCGCAGAACGGCGTTTCTCCTGGCACATTATCGAACACTTAGTTTCAGATAGAACAATTAGTTTAAAATGGAACTAAATTTCGCATCTGGAGTTTCCTGTCTTACAAGGTCGGCCACTTAGTTTCGTCGAACACATACGGTTTCGAGTGGCATCGCCACAGATTTCAGAGAACAGGCGCTTCTCCTGGCACAGTATCGAACAATTAGTTTAAAAAGGAACTAAGTTTCGCTGCTGGAGTTTCCTCTCTCACAATGTCGACCACTTGGTTTCGTCGAACACATACGGTTTCGAGTAGCATCGCCACAGATTTCACAGAACAGGCGCTTCCCCTGGCACAGTATCGATCACTTAGTTTCAGATAGAACGATTAGTTTAAAATGGAACTAAGTTTCGCTGCTGGAGTTTCCTCTCTCACAAGTTCGACCACTTAGTTTCGTCGAACACATACGGTTTCGAGTGGTATCGCCACAGATTTCGCAGAACGGCGTTTCTCCTGGCACATTATCGAACACTTAGTTTCAGATAGAACAATTAGTTTAAAATGGAACTAAGTTTCGCATCTGGAGTTTCCTCTGTCACAAGGTCGAGCACTTAGTCTCGTCGAACACATACGGTTTCGAGTATCATCGCCACCGATTTCAGAGAACAGACGCGTCTCCTGGCACAGTATCGAACACTTAGTATGAGATAGAACAATTAGTTTAAAATGGAACTATGTTTCGCATCTGAAGTTTCCTCTCTCACAAGGTCGACAACTTAGTTTCGTCGGACAAATACGGTTTCGAGTGGCATCGCCACAGATTTCAGAGAACAGACGCTTCTACTGGCACAGTATCGAACACATAGTTCCAGATAGAACAATTACTTTAAAAAGGAACTAAGTTTCGCTGCTGGAGTTTCCTCTCTCACAAGGTCGACCACTTAGTTTCGTGGAACACATACAGTTTCGAGTGGTATCGCCACAGATTTGGCAGAACGGCGTTTCTCCTGGCACATTATCGAACACATAGTTTCAGATAGAACAATTAGTTTAAAATGGAACTAAGTTTCGCATCTGGAGTATCCTCCCTCACAAGGTGGACCACTTAGTTTCGTCGAACACATACGGTTTCGAGTGGCATCGCCACAGATTTCAGAGAACAGGCGCTTCTCCTGGCACATTATCGAACACTTAGTTTCAGATAGAACAATTAGTTTAAAATGGAACTAAGTTTCGCATCTGGAGTTTCCTCTCTCACAAGGTCGATCACTTAGTCTCGTCGAACACATACGGTTTCGAGTAGCATCGCCACCGATTTCAGAGAACAGACGCGTCTCCTGGCACAGTATCGAAAACTTAGTATGAAATAGAACAATTAGTTTAAAATGGAACTATGTTTCGCATCTGAAGTTTCCTCTCTCACAAGGTCGACAACATAGTTTCGTCGGACAAATACGGTTTCGAGTGGCATCGCCACAGATTTCAGAAAACAGACGCTTCTACTGGCACAGCATTGAACACATAGTTCCAGATAGAACAATTACTTTAAAAAGGAACTAAGTTTCGCTGCTGGAGTTTCCTCTCTCACAAGGTCGACCACTTAGTTTCGTGGAACACATACAGTTTCGAGTGGTATCGCCACAGATTTCGCAGAACGGCGTTCCTCATGGCACATTATCGAACACATAGTTTCAGATAGAACAATTAGTTTAAAATGGAACTAAGTTTCGCATCTGGAGTTTCCTCTCTCACAAGGTCGACCACTTAGTTTCGTCGAACACATACGGTTTCGAGTGGCATCGCCACAGATTTCAGAGAACAGGCGCTTCTCCTGGCACAGTATCGAAAACTTAGTTTCAGATAGAACAATTAGTTTAAAATGGAACTAAATTTCGCATCTGGAGTTTCCTCTCTTACAAGGTCGGCCACTTAGTTTCGTCGAACACATACGGTTTCGAGTGGCATCGCCACAGAGTTCAGAGAACAGGCGCTTCTCCTGGCACAGTATCGAACAATTAGTTTAAAAAGGAACTAAGTTTCGCTGCTGGAGTTTCCTTTGTCACAATGTCGACCACTTAGTTTCGTCGAACACATACAGTTTCGAGTGGTATCGCCACAGATTTCGCAGAACGGCGTTTCTACTGGCACATTATCGAACACATAGTTTCAGATAGAACAATTAGTTTAAAATGGAACTAAGTTTCGCTGTTGGAGTTTCCTCTCTCACAAGTTCGACCACTTAGTTTCGTCGAACACATACAGTTTCGAGTAGCATCGCCACCGAATTCAGAGAACAGACGCTTCTCCTGGCACAGTATCGAACACTTAGTTTCGGATAGAACAATTAGTTTAAAATTGAACTAAGTTTCGCATCTGGTGAATCCTCTGTCACAAGGTCGACCACTTAGTTTCGCCGAACACATACGGTTTCGAGAGCGCATCGCCACAGAATTCAGAGAACAGGCGATTCTCCAGGCTCATTATCGAACACTCTCAGATAGGACAATTAGTTTAAAATGGAACTAAGTTTCGCATCTGGAGTATCCTCCCTCACAAGGTGGACCACTTAGTTTCGTCGAACACATACGGTTTCGAGTGGCATCGCCACAGATTTCAGAGAACAGGCGCTTCTCCTGGCACATTATCGAACACTTAGTTTCAGATAGAACAATTAGTTTAAAATGGAACTAAGTTTCGCATCTGGAGTTTCCTCTCTCACAAGGTCGACCACTTAGTCTCGTCGAACACATACGGTTTCGAGTGGCATCGCCACAGATTTCAGAGAACAGGCGCTTCTCCTGGCACAGTATCGAACACTTAGTTTCAGATGGAACATTTAGTTTAATATTGAACTATGTTTCGCATTTGGAGTTTCCTCTCTCACAAGGTCGACCACTTAGTTTCGCCGAACGCATACGTTTTCGAGTGGCATCGCCACAGATTTCAGAGAACAGGCGCTTCTGCTGGCACAGTATCGAACACTTAGTTTCAGAAAGAACAATTAATTTAAAAAGGAACTAATTTTCGCATCGGGAGTGTCCTCTCTCACAAGGTCGACCACTTAGTTTCGTCGAACACATACGGTTTCGAGTAGCATCGCCACAGATTTCAGAGAACAGGCGCTTCTCCTGGCACAGTATCGAACAATTAGTTTCAGATAGAAATATTAGTTTAAAATGGAACTAAATTTCGCATTTGGAGTTTCCTCTCTCACAAGTTCGACCACTGAGTTTCGTCGAACACATACGGTTTCGAGTGGCATCGCCACAGGTTTCGGAGAACAGGCGCTTCTCCTGGCACAGTGTCGAACACATTGTTTCAGATAGAACATTTAGTTTAAAATGGTACTAAGCTTCGCATCTGGAGTTTCCTCTTTCACAAGGCGACCAGTTAGTTCCGTCGAACACATACGGTTTCGAGTAGCATCGCCACAGATTTCAGAGAACAGGCGCTTCTCCTGGCACAGTATCGAACAATTAATTTCAGATAGAAAAATTAGTTTAAAATGGAACTAACTTTCGCATTTGGAGTTTCCTCTCTCACAAGGTCGACCACTTAGTTTCGTCGAACACATACGGTTTCGAGTAGCATCGCCACAGATTTCAGAGAACAGGCGCTTCTCCTGGCACAGTATCGAACACTTAGTTTCAGATAGAACAGTTAGTTTTAAATGGAACTATGTTTCGCTTCTGGAGTTTCCTCTCTCACAAGGTCAACCACTTTGTTTCGTCGAACACAAACGGTTTCGTGTGGTATCGCCACAGATTTCGCAGAACCGGAGTCTCTCCTGGGACATTATCGAACACTTAGTTTCAGATAGAACAATTAGTTTAAAATGGAACTAAGTTTCGCATCTGGAGTTTCCTCTCCCACAAGGTCGACCACTGAGTTTCGTCGAACACATACGGTTTCGAGTAGCATCGCCACAGATTTCAGAGAGCAGGCGCTTCTCCTGGCACAGTATCGAACACTTAGTATCACATAGAACAATTAGTTTAAAATGGAACTTAGTTTCGCATCTGAAGTTTCCTCTCTCACAAGGTCGGCCACTTAGTTTCGTCGAACACATACGGTTTCGAGTGGCATCGCCACAGATTTCAGAGAACAGGCGCTTCTCCTGGCATGGTATCGAACACTTAGTTTCAGATAGAACAATTAGTTTAAAATGGAACAAAGCTTCGCATCTGGAGTTTCCTCTCTCACATGGTCAACCCCTTAGTTTCGTCGAACACATACGGTTTCGAGTGGCATCGCCACAGATTTCAGAGAACAGGCGCTCCTCCTGGCACAGTATCGATCACTTAGTTTCAGATAGAGCAATTAGTTTAAAATGGAACTAAGTTTCGCATCTGAAGTTTCCTCTCTCACAAGGTCGGCCACTTAGTTTCGTCGAACACATACGGTTTCGAGTGGCATCGCCACAGATTTCAGAGAACAGGCGCTTCTCCTGGCACAGTATCGAACACTTAGTTGCAGATGGAACATTTAGTTTAAAATTGAACTATGTTTCGCATTTGGAGTTTCTTCTCTCACAAGGTCGACCACTTAGTTTCGCCGAACGCATACGTTTTCGAGTGGCATCGCCACAGATTTCAGAGAACAGGTGCTTCTGCTGGCACAGTATCGAACACTTAGTTCCAGATAGAAAAATTAGTTTAAAATGGAACTAAATTTCGCATTTGGAGTTTCCTCTCTCACAAGTTCGACCACTTAGTTTCGTCTAACACATACGGTTTCGAGTGGCATCGCGACAGGTTTCGGAGAACAGGCGCTTCTCCTGGCACAGTGTCGAACACATTGTTTCAGATAGAACAATTAGTTTAAAAAGGTACTATGTTTCGCATCTGGAGTTTCCTCTTTCACAAGGCGACCACTTAGTTTCGTCGAACACATACGGATTCGAGTAGCATCGCCACAGATTTCAGAGAACAGGCGCCTCTCCTGGCACAGTATCGAACACTTAGTTACAGATAAAACACTTAGTTTAAAATGGAACTATGTTTCGCATCGGGAGTGTCCTCTCTCACAAGGTCGACCACTTAGTTTCGTCGAACACATACGGTTTCGAGTAGCATCGCCACAGATTTCAGAGAACAGGCGCTTCTCCTGGCACAGTATCGAACAATTAGTTTCAGATAGAAACATTAGTTTAAAATGGAACTAAATTTCGCATTTGGAGTTTCCTCTCTCACAAGTTCGACCACTGAGTTTCGTCGAACACATACGGTTTCGAGTGGCATCGCCACAGGTTTCGGAGAACAGGCGCTTCTCCTGGCACAGTGTCGAACACATTGTTTCAGATAGAACATTTAGTTTAAAATGGTACTAAGCTTCGCATCTGGAGTTTCCTCTTTCACAAGGCGACCAGTTAGTTTCGTCGAACACATACGGTTTCGAGTAGCATCGCCACAGATTTCAGAGAACAGGCGCTTCTCCTGGCACAGTATCGAACAATTAATTTCAGATAGAAAAATTAGTTTAAAATGGAACAACTTTCGCATTTGGAGTTTCCTCTCTCACAAGGTCGACCACTTAGTTTCGTCGAACACATACGGTTTCGAGTAGCATCGCCACAGATTTCAGAGAACAGGCGCTTCTCCTGGCACAGTATCGAACACTTAGTTTCAGATAGAACAGTTAGTTTTAAATGGAACTATGTTTCGCTTCTGGAGTTTCCTCTCTCACAAGGTCAACCACTTTGTTTCGTCGAACACAAACGGTTTCGTGTGGTATCGCCACAGATTTCAGAGAACAGGCGCTTCTGCTGGCACAGTATCGAACACTTAGTTTCAGATAGAAAAATTAGTTTAAAATGGAACTAAGTTTCGCATCTGGAGTTTCCTCTCCCACAAGGTCGACCACTGAGTTTCGTCGAACACATACGGTTTCGAGTAGCATCGCCACAGATATCAGAGAGCAGGCGCTTCTCCTGGCACAGTATCGAACACTTAGTATCACATAGAACAATTAGTTTAAAATGGAACTTAGTTTCGCATCTGAAGTTTCCTCTCTCACAAGGTCGGCCACTTAGTTTCGTCGAACACATACGGTTTCGAGTGGCATCGCCACAGATTTCAGAGAACAGGCGCTTCTCCTGGCATGGTATCGAACACTTAGTTTCAGATAGAAAAATTAGTTTAAAATGGAACTAAGTTTCGCATCTGGAGTTTCCTCTCCCACAAGGTCGACCACTGAGTTTCGTCGAACACATACGGTTTCGAGTAGCATCGCCACAGATATCAGAGAGCAGGCGCTTCTCCTGGCACAGTATCGAACACTTAGTATCACATAGAACAATTAGTTTAAAATGGAACTTAGTTTCGCATCTGAAGTTTCCTCTCTCACAAGGTCGGCCACTTAGTTTCGTCGAACACATACGGTTTCGAGTGGCATCGCCACAGATTTCAGAGAACAGGCGCTTCTCCTGGCATGGTATCGAACACTTAGTTTCAGATAGAACAATTAGTTTAAAATGGAACAAAGCTTCGCATCTGGAGTTTCCTCTCTCACATGGTCAACCCCTTAGTTTCGTCGAACACATACGGTTTCGAGTGGCATCGCCACAGATTTCAGAGAACAGGCGCTCCTCCTGGCACAATATCGAACACTTAGTTTCAGATAGAGCAATTAGTTTAAAATGGAACTAAGTTTCGCATCTGAAGTTTCCTCTCTCACAAGGTCGGCCACTTAGTTTCGTCGAACACATACGTTTTCGAGTGGCATCGCCACAGATTTCAGAGAACAGGCGCTTCTCCTGGCACAGTATCGAACACTTAGTTTCAGATGGAACATTTAGTTTAAAATTGAACTATGTTTCGCATTTGGAGTTTCTTCTCTCACAAGGTCGACCACTTAGTTTCGCCGAACGCATACGTTTTCGAGTGGCATCGCCACAGATTTCAGAGAACAGGCGCTTCTGCTGGCACAGTATCGAACACTTAGTTCCAGATAGAAAAATTAGTTTAAAATGGAACTAAATTTCGCATTTGGAGTTTCCTCTCTCACAAGTTCGACCACTTAGTTTCGTCGAACACATACGGTTTCGAGTGGCATCGCGACAGGTTTAGGAGAACAGGCGCTTCTCCTGGCACAGTGTCGAACACATTGTTTCAGATAGAACAATTAGTTTAAAAAGGTACTATGTTTCGCATCTGGAGTTTCCTCTTTCACAAGGCGACCACTTAGTTTCGTCGAACACATACGGATTCGAGTAGCATCGCCACAGATTTCAGAGAACAGGCGCCTCTCCTGGCACAGTATCGAACACTTAGTTACAGATAAAACACTTAGTTTAAAATGGAACTATGTTTCGCATCGGGAGTGTCCTCTATCACAAGGTCGACCACTTAGTTTCGTCGAACACATACGGTTTCGAGTAGCATCGCCACAGATTTCAGAGAACAGGCGCTTCTCCTGGCACAGTATCGAACAATTAGTTTCAGATAGAAACATTAGTTTAAAATGGAACTAAATTTCGCATTTGGAGTTTCCTCTCTCACAAGTTCGACCACTGAGTTTCGTCGAACACATACGGTTTCGAGTGGCATCGCCACAGGTTTCGGAGAACAGGCGCTTCTCCTGGCACAGTGTCGAACACATTGTTTCAGATAGAACATTTAGTTTAAAATGGTACTAAGCTTCGCATCTGGAGTTTCCTCTTTCACAAGGCGACCAGTTAGTTTCGTCGAACACATACGGTTTCGAGTAGCATCGCCACAGATTTCAGAGAACAGGCGCTTCTCCTGGCACAGTATCGAACAATTAATTTCAGATAGAAAAATTAGTTTAAAATGGAACTAACTTTCGCATTTGGAGTTTCCTCTCTCACAAGGTCGACCACTTAGTTTCGTCGAACACATACGGTTTCGAGTAGCATCGCCACAGATTTCAGAGAACAGGCGCTTCTCCTGGCACAGTATCGAACACTTAGTTTCAGATAGAACAGTTAGTTTTAAATGGAACTATGTTTCGCTTCTGGAGTTTCCTCTCTCACAAGGTCAACCACTTTGTTTCGTCGAACACAAACGGTTTCGTGTGGTATCGCCACAGATTTCGCAGAACCGGAATCTCTCCTGGGACATTATCGAACACTTAGTTTCAGATAGAACAATTAGTTTAAAATGGAACTAAGTTTCGCACCTGGAGTTTCCTCTCCCACAAGGTCGACCACTGAGTTTCGTCGAACACATACGGTTTCGAGTAGCATCGCCACAGATTTCAGAGAGCAGGCGCTTCTCCTGGCACAGTATCGAACACTTAGTATCACATAGAACAATTAGTTTAAAATGGAACTAAGTTTCGCATCTGAAGTTTCCTCTCTCACAAGGTCGGCCACTTAGTTTCGTCGAACACATACGGTTTCGAGTGGCATCGCCACAGATTTCAGAGAACAGGCGCTTCTCCTGGCATGGTATCGAACACTTAGTTTCAGATAGAACAATTAGTTTAAAATGGAACAAAGCTTCGCATCTGGAGTTTCCTCTCTCACATGGTCGACCACTTAGTTTCGCCGAACGCATACGTTTTCGAGTGGCATCGCCACAGATTTCAGAGAACAGGCGCTTCTCCTGGCACAGTATCGGACAATTAGTTTCAGATAGAAACATTAGTTTAAAATGGAACTAAATTTCGCATTTGGAGTTTCCTCTCTCACAAGTTCGACCACTGAGTTTCGTCGAACACATACGGTTTCGAGTGGCATCGCCACAGGTTTCGGAGAACAGGCGCTTCTCCTGGCACAGTGTCGAACACATTGTTTCAGATAGAACATTTAGTTTAAAATGGTACTAAGCTTCGCATCTGGAGTTTCCTCTTTCACAAGGCGACCAGTTAGTTTCGTCGAACACATACGGTTTCGAGTAGCATCGCCACAGATTTCAGAGAACAGGCGCGTCTCCTGGCACTGTATCGAACACTTAGTTTCAGATGGAACACTTAGTTTTAAATGGAACTAAGTTTCGCTTCTGGAGTTTCCTCTCTCACAAGGTCGACCATTTAGATTCGTCGAACACATACGGTTTCGAGTGGTATCGCCACAGATTTCGCAGAACGGCGTTTCTCCTGGCACAGTACCGAACACTTAGTTTCAAATAGAACAATTAGTTTAAAATGGAACTAACTTTCGCATCTGGAGTTTCCTCTCTCACATGGTCGACCACTTAGTTTCGTCGAACACATACGGTTTCGAGTGGCATCGCCATAGATTTCAGAAAACAGCCGCTTCTCCTGGCACAGTATCGAACACTTAGTTGCAGATAGAACAATTAGTTTAAATAGGAACGATGGTTCGCATTTGGAGTTTCTTCCCTCACAAGGCGACCACTTAGTTTCGTCGAACACATACGGTTTCGAGTGGCAATGCCACAGATTTCAGGGAACAGGCGCTTCTCCTGGCACAGTATCGAACAATTAGTTTCAGATAGAAAAATTAGTTTAAAATGGAACTAAATTTCGCATTTGGAGTTTCCTCTCTCACAAGTTCGACCACTGAGTTTCGTCGAACACATACGGTTTCGAGTGGCATCGCCACAGGTTTCGGAGAACAGGCGCTTCTCCTGGCACAGTGTCGAACACATTGTTTCAGATAGAACATTTAGTTTAAAATGGTACTAAGCTTCGCATCTGGAGTTTCCTCTTTCACAAGGCGACCAGTTAGTTTCGTCGAACACATACGGTTTCGAGTAGCATCGCCACAGATTTCAGAGAACAGGCGCTTCTCCTGGCACAGTATCGAACAATTAGTTTCAGATAGAAAAATTAGTTTCAAATGGAACTAAATTTCGCCTTTGGAGTTTCCTCTCTCACAAGTTCGACCACTTAGTTTCGTCCAACACATACGGTTTCGAGTGGCATCGCCACAGGTTTCGGAGAACAGGCGCTTCTCCTAGCACCTTGTCGAACACATTGTTTCAGATAGAACAATTAGTTTAAAATGGTACTAAGCTTCGCATCTGGAGTTTCCTCTTTCACAAGGAGACCACTTAGTTTCGTCGAACACATACGGTCTCGAGTGGCATCGCCACAGATTTCAGAGAACCGGCGTTTCTCCTGGCACACTATCGAACACTTAGATTCACATAGAACAATTAGTATAAAATGGTACGAAGTTTCGCATTTGGAGTTTCTTCCCGCACAAGGTCGGCAACTTAGATTCGTCGAACACATACGGTTTCGAGTGGCATCGCCACAGATTTCAGAGAACAGGCGCTTCTCCTGGCACAGTATCGAACACTTAATATCATATAGAACAATTAGTTTAAAATGGAACTAATTTTCGCATCTGGAGTTTCTTCTCTCACCAGGTCGTCCACTTAGTTTCGTCGAACCCATACAGTTTCGAGTGGTATCGCCACAGATTTCGCAGAACGGCGTTTCTCCTGCCACATTATCGAACACATATTTTCAGAAAGAACAATTAGTTTAAAATTGAACTAAGTTTCGCATCTGGAGTTTCCTCTCTCACAAGGTCGGCCACTTAGTTTCGTCGAACACATACGGTTTCGAGTGGCATCGCCACAGATTTCAGAGAACAGGCGCTTCTCTTGGCATAGTGTCGAACACTTAATATCATATAGAACAATTAGTTTAAAATGGAACTAATTTTCGCATCTGGAGTTTCTTCTCTCACTAGGTCGTCCACTTAGTTTCGTCGAACCCATACAGTTTCGAGTGGTATCGCCACAGATTTCGCAGAACGGCGTTTCTCCTGGCACATTATCGAACACATATTTTCAGAGAGAACAATTAGTTTAAAATTGAACTAAGTTTCGCATCTGGAGTTTCCTCTCACAAGGTCGGCCACTTAGTTTCGTCGAACACATACGGTTTCGAGTGGCATCGCCACAGGTTTCAGAGAACAGGCGCGTCTCCTGGCGCTGTATCGAATACTTAGTTTCAGATGGAACACTTAGTTTTAAATGGAACTAAGTTTCGCTTCTGGAGTTTCCTCTCTCACAAGGTCGACCATTTAGATTCGTCGAACACATACGGTTTCGAGTGGTATCGCCACAGATTTCGCAGAACGGCGTTTCTCCTGGCACAGTATCGAACACTTAGTTTCAAATAGAACAATTAGTTTAAAATGGTACTAAGTTTCGCATCTGGAGTTTCCTCCCTCACAAGGCGGCCACTTAGTTTCATGGAAAACATTCGGTTTCGAGTGGCATCGCTACAGATTTCAGAGAACAGCCGCTTCTCCTGGCACAGTAGCGAACACTTAATTTCAGATGGAACAATTAGTTTAAAATGGAACTAAGTCTCGAATCTGAAGTTTCCTCTCCCACAAGGTGGACCACTTCGTTTCATCGTACACATACGGTTTCGAGTAGCATCGCCACAGATTTCAGAGAACAGGCACTTCTGCTGGCACAGTATCGAACACTTAGTTTCAGAAAGAACAATTAATTTAAAAAGGAACTAATTTTCGCATCTGGTGTTTCCTCTCTCACAAGGTCGACCACCTAGTTTCCTCGGACACATACGGTTTCGAGTGGCATCGCCACAGATTTCAGAGAACAGGCGCTTCTCCTGGCACTGTATCGAACACTTAGTTTCAGATAGAACAATTATTTTAAAATGGTACTAAGTTTCGCATTTGGAGTTTCTTCCCTCACAAGGCGACCACTTAGTTTCGTCGAACACATACGGTTTCGAGTGGCATCGCCACGGATTTCAGAGAACAGGCCCTTCTCCTGGCACTGTATCGAACACTTAGTTTCAGATAGAACAATTATTTTAAAATGGAAATAAGGTTCGCATCTGGAGATTCCTCTCTCACAAGGTCGACCACTTAGTTTCTTCGAACACATACGGTTTCGAGTAGCATCGCCACAGTTTTCAGAGAGCAGGCGCTTCTCCAGGCACAGTATCGAACACTTATTTCAGACCGAACAATTAGTTTAAAATGGAACTATGTTTTGCATCTGGAGAAACCTCACAAGGTCAACCACTTAGTTTCGTCGAACACATACGGTTTCGAGTGGCATCGCTACACATTTCAGAGAACAGGCGCTTCTCATGGCACAGTATAGAACACTTAGTTTCAGATCGAACAGTTAGTTTCAAATGGAAATAAGTTTCGCATCTGGAGATTCCTCTCTCACAAGGTCGATTACTTAGTTTCGTCGAACACATACGGTTTCGAGTGGCATCGCCACAGATTTCACAGAACAGGCGCTTCTCCTGGCACTGTATCGGACACATAGTTTCAGATAGCACAATTAGTTTAACATGGAACTAAGTTTCGCATCTGAAGTTTCCTCTCTCACCAGGTCAACCACTTAGTTTCGTCGAACACGTATGGTTTCGGGTGCGGATCGCCACAGATTTCAGAGAACAGGCGCTTCTCCTGGCACAGTATCGAACACTTAGTGTGTGATACGATTATTAGTTTAAAATGAACTATGTTTCGCAATTTGGAGTTTCCTCTCTCACAAGGTCGACCACTTAGTTTCGTCGAACACATACGGTTTCGAGTGGCATCGCCACAGATTTCAGAGAACAGGCGCTTCTCCTGGCACTGTATCGAACACTTAGTTTCAGATAGAACAATTATTTTAAAATGGTACTAAGTTTCGCATTTGGAGTTTCTTCCCTCACAAGGCGACCACTTAGTTTCGTCGAACACCTACGGTTTCGAGTGGCATCGCCACAGATTTCAGAGAACAGGCGCTTCTCCTGGCACATTATCGAACTCTTAGTTTCAGGTAGAACAATTAGTTTTAAATGGAACTATGTTTCGCTTCTGGAGTTTCCTCTCTCACAAGGTCAACCACTTTGTTTCGTCGAACACAAACGGTTTCGTGTGGTATCGCCACAGATTTCGCAGAACCGGAGTCTCTCCTGGGACATTATCGAACACTTAGTTTCAGATAGAACAATTAGTTTAAAATGGAACTAAGTTTCGCATCTGGAGTTTCCTCTCCCACAAGGAGACCACTTAGTTTCGTCGAACACATACGGTTTCGAGTAGCATCGCCAGAGGTTTCAGAGAACAGGCGCCTCTCCTGGCACAGTATCGAACACTTAGTTACAGATAAAACACTTAGTTTAAAATGGAACTATGTTTCGCATCGGGAGTGTCTTCTCTCACAAGGTCGACCACTTAGTTTCGTCGAACACATACGGTTTCGAGTAGCATCGCCACAGATTTCAGAGAACAGGCGCTTCTCCTGGCACAGTATCGAACAATTAGTTTCAGATAGAAAAATTAGTTTAAAATGGAACTAAATTTCGCATTTGGAGTTTCCTCTCTCACAAGTTCGACCACTGAGTTTCGTCGAACACATACGGTTTCGAGTGGCATCGCCACAGGTTTCGGAGAACAGGCGCTTCTCCAGGCACAGTGTCGAACACATTGTTTCAGATAGAACATTTAGTTTAAAATGGTACTAAGCTTCGCATCTGGAGTTTCCTCTTTCACAAGGTCGACCACTTAGTTTCCTCGGAAACTTACGGTTTCGAGTGGCATCGCCACAGATTTCAGTGAACAGGCGTTTCTCCTGGCACAGTATGGAACACATAGTTTCAGATAGAACAATTATTTTAAAATGGTACTAAGTTTCGCATTTGGAGTTTCTTCCCTCACAAGGCGACCACTTAGTTTCGTCGAACACCTACGGTTTCGAGTGGCATCGCCACAGATTTCAGAGAACAGGCGCTTCTCCTGGCACATTATCGAACTCTTAGTTTCAGGTAGAACAATTAGTTTTAAATGGAACTATGTTTCGCTTCTGGAGTTTCCTCTCTCACAAGGTCAACCACTTTGTTTCGTCGAACACAAACGGTTTCGTGTGGTATCGCCACAGATTTCGCAGAACCGGAGTCTCTCCTGGGACATTATCGAACACTTAGTTTCAGATAGAACAATTAGTTTAAAATGGAACTAAGTTTCGCATCTGGAGTTTCCTCTCCCACAAGGAGACCACTTAGTTTCGTCGAACACATACGGTTTCGAGTAGCATCGCCAGAGGTTTCAGAGAACAGGCGCCTCTCCTGGCACAGTATCGAACACTTAGTTACAGATAAAACACTTAGTTTAAAATGGAACTATGTTTCGCATCGGGAGTGTCCTCTCTCACAAGGTCGACCACTTAGTTTCGTCGAACACATACGGTTTCGAGTAGCATCGCCACAGATTTCAGAGAACAGGCGCTTCTCCTGGCACAGTATCGAACAATTAGTTTCAGATAGAAAAATTAGTTTAAAATGGAACTAAATTTCGCATTTGGAGTTTCCTCTCTCACAAGTTCGACCACTGAGTTTCGTCGAACACATACGGTTTCGAGTGGCATCGCCACAGGTTTCGGAGAACAGGCGCTTCTCCTGGCACAGTCTCGAACACTTAGTTTCAGATAGAACAATTAATTTGAAATGGAACTAAGTCTGGCATCTGGAGTTTCCTCTCTCACAAGGTCGACCACTTAGTTTCCTCGGAAACTTACGGTTTCGAGTGGCATCGCCACAGATTTCAGTGAACAGGCGTTTCTCCTGGCACAGTATGGAACACATAGTTTCAGATAGAACAATTAGTTTAAAATGGAACTATGTTTCGCATCTGGAGATTCCTCTCCCACAAGGTCGACCAATTAGTTTCGTCGAACAGATACGGTTTCGAGTAGCATCGCCACATATTTCAGAGAACAAGCGCTACTCCTGGCACAGTATCGAACACTTAGTATCAGATAGAACAATTAGTTTTAAATGGAACTAAACTTCGCATCTGGAGTTTCCTCTCTCACAAAGCCGACCACTTAGTTTCGTCGAACACATACGGTTTCGAGTGGCATCGCCACACATTTCAGAGAACAGGCCCTACTCCTGGCACAGTATCGAACACTTAGTATCAGATAGAATAATTAGTTTTAAATGGAACTAATTTTCGCATCTGGAGTTTCCTCTCTCACAAGGTCGACCACTTAGTTTCGTCGAACACATACGGTTCCGATTAGCATCGCCACAGATTTCAGAGAACAGGCGTTTCTCCTGGCACAGTATCGAACACTTAGTTGCCGATAGAACAATTTGCTTAAAATGGAACTAAGTTTCGCATCTGGAGTGTCCCCTCCCACAAGGTCGACCACTTAGTTTCGTCGAACACATACGGTTTCGAGTAGCATTGCCACAGATTTCAGAGAACAGGCGCTTCTCCTGGCACATTATCGAACTCTTAGTTTCAGATAGAACAATTAGTTTAAAATGTAACTAATTTTCGCATCTGGAGTGTCCTCTCCCACAAGGTCGACAACTTAGTTTCGTCGAACACATACGGTTTCGAGTAGCATCGCCACAGATTTCAGAGAACAGGCGCTTCTCCTGGCACAGTATCGAGCACGTATTTTCAGATAGAACAAATTGTTTAAAATGGAACTACGTTTCACATTTGGAGATTCCTCTCCCACAAGGTCGACCAATTAGATTCGTCGAACACATATGGTTTTGAGTAGCATCGCCACAGATTTCGGAGGACAGGCGTTTCTCCTGGCACAGTACGAACACTTAGTCTCAGATAGAACAATTAATTTAAAATGGACCTATGTTTCGCATTTGGAGTTTCCTCTCTCACAAGTTTCCATTTTAAACTAATTGTTCTATCTGAAACTAAGTGTTCGATACTGTGCCAGTAAAAGCGCCTGTTCTCTGAAATATGTGGCGATGCTACTCGAAACCGTATGTGTTCGACGAAACTAAGAGGTCGACCTTGTGAGAGAGGAAACTCCAGATGCGAAACTTACTTCCATTTTAAACTAATTGTTCTATCTGAAACTAAGTGTTCGATACTGTGCCAGGAGAAGCGCTTGTTCTCTGAAATATGTGGCGATGCTACTCGAAACCGTATCTGTTCGACGAAACTAATTGGTCGACCTTGTGGGAGAGGAATCTCCAGATGCGAAACTTAGTTCCATTTTAAACATATTGTTCTATCTGGAACTAAGTGTTCGATACTGTGCCAGCAGAAGCGCCTGTTCTCTGAAATCTGTGGCGATGCCACTCGAAACCGTATGTGTTCGACGAAACTGAGTTGTCGATACTGTGTCAGGAGTAGCGCCTGTTCTCTGAAATCTGTGGCGATGCCACTCGAAACCGTATGTGTTCGACGAAACTAAGTGGCCGACCTTGTGAGAGAGGAAACTTCAGATGCGAGACTCAATTCCATTTCAAATTAGTTATTCTATCTGAAACTAAGTGTTCGATACTGTGCCAATAGAAGCGCCTGTTCTCTGAAATCTGTGGCGATGCCACTCGAAACCGTATGTGTTCGACGAAACTAAGTGGTCGACTATGTGAGAGAGGAATCTCCAGATGCGAAACTTAGTTCCATTTTGAACAAATTGTTTTATCTGAAACTAAGTATTCGATACTGTGCCAGGAGAAGCGCCTGTTCTCTGCAATCTGTGGCGATGCTACTCGAAACCGTATGTGTTCGACGAAACTAAGAGGTCGACCTTGTGAGAGAGGAAACTCCAGATGCGGAGCTTAGTTCCATTTTAAACTAATTGTTCTATCTGAGACTAAGTGTTCGATACTGTGCCAGGAGAAGCGCTTGTTCTCTGAAATATGTGGCGATGCTACTCGAAACCGTATCTGTTCGACGAAACTAATTGGTCGACCTTGTGGGAGAGGAATCTCCAGATGCGAAACTTAGTTCCATTTTAAGCTGATTGTTCTATCTGATACTAAGTGTTCGATACTGTGCCAGGAGAAGCGCCTGTTCTCTGAAATCTGTGGCGATGCCACTCGAAACCGTATGTGTTCGACGAAACTAAGTGGTCGACCTTGTGCGAGAGGAAACTCCTGATGCGAAACTTAATACCATTTTAAACTGATTGTTCAATCTGAAACTATGTGTTCGATACTGTGCCAGTAGAAGCGCCTGTTCTCTGAAATATGTGGCGATGCTACTCGAAACCGTATTTGTTCTACGAAACTAAGTGGTCGACCTTGTGAGAGAGGAACCTCCAACTGCGAAACATAGTTCCAATTTAAACTAATTGTTCTACCTGAAACGAAGTGTTCAATACTGTGCCAGGAGAAGTGCCCGTTCTCTGAAATCTGTGGCGATGCCACTCGAAACCGTATGTGTTCGACGAAAGTAAGTTGTTGACCTTGTGAGAGAGGATACTCCAGATGCGAAACATAGTTCCATTTTAAACTAATTGTTTTGTCTGAAATAAGTGTTCGATACTGTGCCCGGAGAGGCGCCTGTTCTCTGAAATCTGTGGCGATGCTACTCGAAACCGTATGTGTTCGAAGAAACAAAGTGGCCGACCTTGTGAGAGAGGAGACTCCAGATGCGAAACTTAGTTTCATTTTAAACTAATTGTTCTATCTGAAAGTGTTCGATACTGTGCCAGGAGAAGCGCCTGTTCTCTGAAATCTGTGGCGATGCTACTCGAAACCGTATGTGTTCGACGAATCTAAATGGTCGACCTTGTGAGAGAGGAAACTCCTGATGCGAAACTTAGTTCCATTTTATTCTTATTGTTCTAGCTGAAACTAAGTTTACGATACTGTGCCAGGAGAAGCGCCTGCTCTCTGAGAACTGTGGCGATGCTACTCGAAACCGTATGTGTTCGACCAAACTAAGTGGTCGACTTTGTGAGAGAGGAAATTCCAGATGCGAAACTTAGTTTCATTTTAAACTAATTGTTCTATCTGAAAGTGTTCAATACTGTGCCAGGAGAAGCGCCTGTTCTCTGAAATCTGTGGCGATGCTACTCGAAACCGTATGTGTTCGAAGAAACAAAGTGGCCGACCTTGTGAGAGAGGAGACTCCAGTTGCGAAACTTAGTTTCATTTTAAACTAATTGTTCTATCTGAAAATGTTCGATACTGTGCCAGGAGAAGTGCCTGTTCTCTGAAATCTGTGGCGATGCTACTCGAAACCGTATGTGTTCGACGAATCTAAATGGTCGACCTTGTGAGAGAGGAAACTCCAGAAGCGAAACTTAGTTCTATTTAAAACTAAGTGTTCCATCTGAAACTTAGTGTTCGATACTGTGCCAGGAGAAGCGCCTGTTCTCTGAAATCTGTGGC
This sequence comes from Nysson spinosus, assembly GCA_910591585.2. Classification (NCBI taxonomy): domain Eukaryota; kingdom Metazoa; phylum Arthropoda; class Insecta; order Hymenoptera; family Crabronidae; genus Nysson; species Nysson spinosus. Next base: position 4,900,883 of record CAJUYC020000088.1, on the reverse strand, counting down.
GATGCTACTCGAAACCGTATGTGTTCGAAGAAACAAAGTGGCTGACCTTGTGAGAGAGGAAACTCCAGATGCGAAACATATTTCCATTTTAAACTAAATGTTCTATCTGAAACTAAGTATTTGATACTCTGCCAGTAGAAGCGCCTGTTCTCTGAAACCTGTGGCGATACCACTAGAAACCGTATGTGTTCGACGAAACTAAGTCGTCGACTTTGTGAGAGAGGAAACTCCAGATGCGAAACATAGTTCCATTTTAAACTAATTGTTCTATCTGAAACTAAGTCGTCGACCTTGTGAGAAAGGAGACTCCAGATGAGAAACATAGTTCCATTTAAAACTAATTGTTCTATCTGAAACTAAGTGTTCGATACTGTGCCAGGAGAAACTCCCGTTCGGCGAAATCTGTGGCGATACAACTCGATACCCTGTGTGTTCGACGAAACTAAGTGGTCGACCTTGTGAGTGAGGAAACTCCAGATGCGAAACTTAGTTCCATTTTAAACTAATTATTATATCTGAAACTAAGTGTTCGACATTGTGCCAGAAGAAGCGACTGTTCTCTGAAATCTGTGGCGATGCTACTCGAAACCGTATGTGTTCGACGAAACTAAGTGGTCGACCTTGTGAGAGAGGAAACTCCAGATGCGAAACTTAGTTCCATTTTAAACTAATTGTTCTATCTGAAACTAAGTGCTCTACACTGTGCCAGGAGAAGCGCCTGTTCTCTGAAATCTGTGGCGATGCTACTCGAAACCGTATGTGTTCGACGAAACTAAGTGGTCCACCTTGTGAGAGAGAAAGCTCCAGATGCGAAACATAGTTCCATTTTAAACTAATTGTTCTATCTGAACCTGAGTGTTCGATACTGTGCCAGGAGAAGCGCCTCTTCTCTGAAATCTGTGGCGATGCCACTCGAAACCGTATGTGTTCGAGGAAACTAAGTGGTCGACCTTGTGAGAGAGGAAACTCCAGATGCGAAACTTAGTTCCATTTTAAACTAATTGTTCTATCTGAAAGTGTTCGATACTGTTCCAGGAGAAGCGCCTGTTCTCTGAAATCTGTGGCGATGCCACTCGAAACCGTATGTGTTCGACGAAATTAAGTGGTCGACCTTGTGAGAGAGGAAACTCCAGATGCGAAACTTAGTTCCATTTTAAACTTATTGTTCTATCTGAAACTATGTGTTCGATAATGTGCCAGGCGAAACGCCGTTCTGCGAAATCTGTGGCGATACCACTCGAAACTGTATGTGTTCGACGAAACTAAGTGGTCGACCTTGTGAGAGAGGAAACTGCAGCAGCGAAGCTTAGTTCCATTTTTAAGTAATTGTTCTATCTGATACTAAGTGTTCGATACTGTGCCTTTAGAAGCGTCTGTTATCTGAAATCTGTGGCGATGCTACTCGAAACCGTATGTGTTCGACGAAACTAAGTGGTCGACCTTGTGAGAGAGGAAACTCCAGATACGAAACTTAGTTCCATTTTAAACTAATTGTTCTATCTGAAACTAAGTGTTCGATACTGTGCCCGGCGAAGCGCCTGTTCTTTGAAATCTGTGCCTATGCTACTCGAAACCGTATATGTTCGACGAAACTAGGTGGTCCACCTTGTGGGAGAGGAAACTCCAGATGCAAAACTTAGTTCCATTTTAAACTAATTGTTCTATCTGAAACTAAGTTTTCGATACTGTGCCAGGAGAAGCGTCTGTTCTCTGAAATGTGTGGCGATGCCACTCGAAACCGTATGTGTTCGAGGAAACTAAGTGGTCGACCTTGTGAGAGAGGACACTCCAGATGCGAAACTTAGTTCCATTTTAAACTAATTATTCTATCTGGAACTAAGTGTTCGATACTGTGCCAGGAGAAGCGCCTGTTCTCTGAAATCTGTGGCGTTGCCACTCGAAACCGTATGTTTTCAACGAAACTAAGTGGTCGACCTTGTGAGAGAGGAAACTCCAGATGCGAAACTTAGTTCCATTTTAAACTAATTGTTCTATCTGAAACTAAGTGTTCGATACTGTGCCAGGAGAAGCGCCTGTTCTTTGAAATCTGTGGCGATGCTACTGGAAACCGTATATGTTCGACGAAACTAGGTGGTCGACCTTGTGGGAGAGGAAACTCCAGATGCAAAACCTAGTTCCATTTTACACTAATTGTTCTATCTGAAACTAAGTATTCATTACTGTGCCAGGAGAAGCGCCTGTTCTCTGAAATCTGTGGCGATGCTACTCGAAACCGTATATGTTCGACGAAACTAGGTGGTCGACCTTGTGAGAGAGGAAACTCCAGATGCAAAATTATTTCCATTTTAAACTAATTGTTCTATCTGAACCTGAGTGTTCGATACTGTGCCAGGAGAAGCGCCTGTTCTCTGAAATCTGTGGCGATGCTACTCGAAACCGTATGTGTTCGACGAAACTAAGTGATTGACCTTGTGAGGGAGGATTCACCAGATGCGGAACATAGTTCCATTTTAAACTAATTGTTCTATCTGAAACTAAGTTTTCGATACTGTGCCAGGAGAAGCGCCTGTTCTCTGAAATGTGTGGCGATGCCACTCGAAACCGTATGTGTTCAAGGAAACTAAGTGGTCGACCTTGTGAGAGAGGAAACTCCAGATGCGAAACTTAGTTCCATTTTAAACTAATTATTCTATCTGAAACTAAGTGTTCGATACTGTGCCAGGAGAAGCGCCTTTTCTCTGAAATCTGTGGCGGTGCCACTCGAAACTGTATGTGTTTGACGAAACTAAGTTGTCGAACTTGTGAGAGAGGAAACTGCAAGTGCGAAACATAGGTCCATTTTAAACTAATTGTTCCATCTGAAACTAAGTGTTCGATACTGTGCCAGGAGAAGCGCCTGTTCTCTGAAATCTGTGGCGACTCCACTCGAAACCGTATGTGTTCGACGAAACTAAGTGATTGGCCTTGTGAGGGAGGATTCACAAGATGCGGAACATAGTTCCATTTTAAACAAATTGTTCTATCTGAAACTAAGTGTTCGATACTGTGCCAGAGAATCGCCTGTTCTCTGAAATCTGAGGCGATGGCACTCGAAACCGTATGTGTTTCACGAAACTAAGTGATTGACCTTGTGAGAGAGGAAACTCCAGATGCGAAACTTAGTTCCATTTTAAACTAATTATTCTATCTGAAACTAAGTGTTCGACACTGTGCCAGGAGAAGCGCCTTTTCTCTGAAATCTGTGGCGGTGCCACTCGAAACTGTATGTGTTCGACGAATCTAAGTGGCCGGCCTTGTGAGGGAGGAAACTCCAGATGCGAAACATAGTTCCATTTTAAACTAATTGTTCTGTCTGAAACTAAGTGTTCGATACTGTGCCGGGAGAAGCGCCTGTTCTCTGATATCTGTGGCGATGCCACTCGAAACCGTATGTGTTCGACGAAACTAAGTGGTCGACCTTGTGAGAGAGGAAACTCCAGATGCGAAACTTATTTCCATTTTAGACTAATTGTTCTACCTGAAACTAAGTGTTCGATACTGTGCCAGGAGAAGCGCCTGTTCTCTGAAATCTGTGGCGATGCCACTCGAAACCGTATGTGTTCGACGTAACTAAGTGGTCGACCTTCTGAGAGAGGAAACTCCAGCTGCGAAACTTAGTTCCATTTTAAACTAATTGTTCTATCTGAAACTAAGTGTTCGATACTGTGCCAGGAGAAGCGCCTGTTCTCTGAAATATGTGGCGATGCCACTCGAAACCGTATGTGTTCAACGAAATTAAGTGGTCAACCTTGTGAGAGAACAAACTCCAGATGCGAAAGTTAGTTCCAATTTAAACTAATGGTTCTATCTGAAACTAAGTGTTCGATACTGTGCCAGGAGAAGCGCCTGTTCTCTGAAATCTGTGGCGATGCCGCTCGAAACCGTATGTGTTCATCGAAACTAAGTGGTCGACCTTGTGAGAGAGGAAACTCCAGATGCGAAACTTAGTTCCATTTTAAGCTAATTGTTCTATCTGCAACTATGTGTTCGATGCTGTGCCAGGAGAAGCGCCTGTTCTCTGAAATCTGTGGCGATGCCACTCGAAACCGTATGTGTTCGACGAAATTAAGTGGTCGAGCTTGTGAGAGAGGAAACTCCAGATGCGAAACTTAGTTCCATTTTAAGCTAATTGTTCTATCTGAAACTAAATGTTCGATACTGTGCCAGGAGAAGCGCCTGTTCTTTGAAATCTGTGGCGATGCCACTGGAAACCGTATGTGATTGACGAAAGTAAGTGGTCCACCTTGGGAGAGAAGAAACTCCAAATGCGAAACATAGTTCCATTTTAAACTAATTATTCTCTCTGAAACTAAGTGTTCGATACTGTGCCAGGAGAAGCGGCTGTTTTCTGAAATCTGTGGCGATGCCACTCGAAACCGTATGTGTTCGACGAAACTAAGTGGTCGACCATGTGAGAGAGGAAACTCCAGATGCGAAACATAGTTCCATTTTAAACTAATTGTTCTATCTGAACCTGAGTGTTCGATACTGTGCCAGGAGAAGCGCCTCTTCTCTGAAATCTGTGGCGATGCCACTCGAAACCGTATGTGTTCGAGGAAACTAAGTGGTCGACCTTGTGAGAGAGGAAACTCCAGATGCGAAACTTAGTTCCATTTTAAACTAATTGTTCTATCTGAAAGTGTTCGATACTGTTCCAGGAGAAGCGCCTGTTCTCTGAAATCTCTGGCGATGCCACTCGAAACCGTATGTGTTCGACGAAATTAAGTCGTCGACCTTGTGCGAAAGGAAACTCCAGATGCGAAACATAGTTCCATTTTAAACTAATTGTTCTATCTGAACCTGAGTGTTCGATACTGTGCCAGGAGAAGCGCCTGTTCTCTGAAATCTGTGGCGATGCCACTCGAAACCGTATGTGTTCGAGGAAACTAAGTGGTCGACCTTGTGAGAGAGGAAACTCCAGATGCGAAACTTAGTACCATTTTAAACTAATTATTCTATCTGAAACTAAGTGTTCGACACTGTGCCAGGAGAAGCGCCTGTTCTCTGAAATCTGTGGCGATGCCACTCGAAACCGTATGTGTTCGAGGAAACTAAGTGGTCGACCTTGTGCGAAAGGAAACTCCAGATGCGAAACATAGTTCCATTTTAAACTAATTGTTCTATCTGAACCTGAGTGTTCGATACTGTGCCAGGAGAAGCGCCTGTTCTCTGAAATCTGTGGCGATGCCACTCGAAACCGTATGTGTTCGACGAAACTAAGTGGTCCACCTTGTGGGAGTGGATACTCCAGATGCGAAACATAGTTCCATTTTAAACTAATTGTTCTATCTGATACTAAGTGTTCGATACTGTGCCAGGAGAAACGCCTGTTCTCTGAAATCTGTGGCGATGCTACTCGAAACCCTATGTGTTCGACGAAACTAAGTGGTCGACCTTGTGAGAGAGGAAACTCCAGATGCGAAACTTAGTTCCATTTTAGACTAATTGTTCTACCTGAAACTAAGTGTTCGATACTGTGCCAGGAGAAGCGCCTGTTCTCTGAAATCTGTGGCGATGCCACTCGAAACCGTATGTGTTCGACGTAACTAAGTGGTCGACCTTCTGAGAGAGGAAACTCCAGCTGCGAAACTTAGTTCCATTTTAAACTAATTGTTCTATCTGAAACTAAGTGTTCGATACTGTGCCAGGAGAAGCGCCTGTTCTCTGAAATATGTGGCGATGCCACTCGAAACCGTATGTGTTCAACGAAATTAAGTGGTAAACATTGTGAGAGAGGAAACTCCAGATGCGAAAGTTAGTTCCATTTTAAACTAATTGTTCAATCTGAAACTAAGTGTTCGATACTGTGCCGGGAGAAGCGCCTGTTCTCTGATATCTGTGGCGATGCCACTCGAAACCGTATGTGTTCGACGAAACTAAGTGGTCCACCTTGTGGGAGTGGATACTCCAGATGCGAAACATAGTTCCATTTTAAACTAATTGTTCTATCTGATACTAAGTGTTCGATACTGTGCCAGGAGAAACGCCTGTTCTCTGAAATCTGTGGCGATGCTACTCGAAACCCTATGTGTTCGACGAAACTAAGTGGCCCACCTTTTGAGAGAGGAAACCCCAGATGCTACTCTTAGATCCATTTTAAACTAATTGTTCTATCTGAAAGTAAGTGTTCGATACTGTGCCAGGAGAAGCGCCTTTTCTCTGAAATCTGTGGCGATGCCAATCGAAACCGTCTGTGTTCGACGAAACTAGGTGGTCGCCTCGTGAAAGAGGAAACTCCAGATGCGAAACTTAGTTCCACTTAAAACTAATTATTCCATCTGAAACTTAGTTTTCGATACTGTGCCAGGAGAAGCGCCTGTTCTCTGAAATCTGTGGCGATGCTACTCGAAACTGTATATGTTCGACGAAACTAAGTGGTCGCCTTGTGAAAGAGGAAACTCCAGATGCGAAACATAGTACCATTTTAAACTAACTGTTCTATCTGAAACTATGTGTTCGATGCTGTGCCAGGAGAAGCGCCTGTTCTCTGAAATCTGTCGCGATGCGCACTCGAAACGGTATGTGTTCGACGAAACTAAGTGGTCGACTTTTAGAGAAAGGAACCTCAAGATGCGAAACTTAGTTCCATTTTAAACTAATTGTTCTATCTGAAACTATGTGTTCGATAATGTGCCAGGCGAAACGCCGTTCTGCGAAATCTGTGGCGATACCACTCGAAACCGTATGTGCTCCACGAAACTAAGTGACCGCCTTGTGAGAGAGGAAACTGCAGATGCGAAACTTAGTTCCATTTTAAACTAATTGTTCTCTCTGAAACTAAGTGTTCGATACTCTGCCAGGAGAAGCGCCTGTCCTCTGAAATCTGTAGCGTTGCCACTCGAAACCGTATGTGTTCAACGAAACTAAGTGGTCGACCTTGTGAGAGAGGAAACTCCAGATGCGAAACTTAGTTCCATTTTAAACTATTTGTTCTATCTGAAACTAAGTGTTCGATACTGTGCCAGGAGAAGCGCCTGTTCTTTGAAATCTGTGGCGATGCTACTCGAAACCGTATATGCTCGACGAAACTAGGTGGTCGACCTTGTGGGAGAGGAAACTCCAGATGCAAAACTTAGTTCCATTTTACACTAATTGTTCTATCTGAAACTAAGTATTCATTACTGTGCCAGGAGAAGCGCCTGTTCTCTGAAATCTGTGGCGATGCTACTCAAAACCGTATATGTTCGACGAAACTAGGTGGTCGACCTTGTGAGAGAGGAAACTCCAGATGCAAAATTATTTCCATTTTAAACTAATTGTTCTATCTGAACCTGAGTGTTCGATACTGTGCCAGGAGAACCGCCTGTTCTCTGAAATCTGTGGCGATGCTACTCGAAACGGTATGTGTTCGACGAAACTAAGTGATTGACCTTGTGAGGGAGGATTCACCAGATGCGGAATATAGTTCCATTTTAAACTAATTGTTCTATCTGAAACTAAGTTTTCGATACTGTGCCAGGAGAAGCGCCTGTTCTCTGAAATGTGTGGCGATGCCACTCGAAACCGTATGTGTTCGACGAAACTAAGTGGCCGACCTTGTGAGAGAGGAAACTCCAGATGCGAAACATAGTTGCATTTTAAACTAATTGTTCTATCTGAAACTAAGTGTTCGATACTGTGCCTGTAGAAGCGCCAGTTCTGTGAAACCTGTGGCGATGCCACTCGAAACCGTATGTGCTCCACGAAACTAAGTGACCGCCTTGTGAGAGAGGAAACTATAGATGCGAAACTTAGTTCCATTTTAAACTAATTGTTCTCTCTGAAACTAAGTGTTCGATACTCTGCCAGGAGAAGCGCCTGTCCTCTGAAATCTGTGGCGTTGCCACTCGAAACCGTATGTGTTCAACGAAACTAAGTGGTCGACCTTGTGAGAGAGGAATCTCCAGATGCGAAACTTAGTTCCATTTTAAACTAATTGTTCTATCTGAAACTAAGTGTTCGATACTGTGCCGGGAGAAGCGCCTGTTCTTTGAAATCTGTGGCGATGCTACTCGAAACCGTATATGTTCGACGAAACTAGGTGGTCGACCTTGTGGGAGAGGAAACTCCAGATGCAAAACTTACTTCCATTTTACACTAATTGTTCTATCTGAAACTAAGTATTCATTACTGTGCCAGGAGAAGCGCCTGTTCTCTGAAATCTGTGGCGATGCTACTCGAAACCGTATATGTTCGACGAAACTAGGTGGTCGACCTTGTGAGAGAGGAAACTCCAAATGCGAAACATAGTTCCATTTTAAACTAATTGTTCTCTCTGAAACTAAGTGTTCGATACTGTGCCAGGAGAAGCGGCTGTTTTCTGAAATCTGTGGCGATGCCACTCGAAACCGTATGTGTTCGACGAAACTAAGTGGTCGACCTTGTGAGAGAGGAAACTCCAGATGCGAAACTTAGTTCCATTTTAGACTAATTGTTCTACCTGAAACTAAGTGTTCGATACTGTGCCAGGAGAAGCGCCTGTTCTCTGAAATCTGTGGCGATGCCACTCGAAACCGTATGTGTTCAACGAAATTAAGTGGTCAACATTGTGAGAGAACAAACTCCAGATGCGAAAGTTAGTTCCAATTTAAACTAATGGTTCTATCTGAAACTAAGTGTTCGATACTGTGCCAGGAGAAGCGCCTGTTCTCTTAAATCTGTGGCGATGCTACTCGAAACCGTATGTGTTCGACGAATCTAAGTGGTCGACCTTGTGAGAGAGGAAACTCCAGATGCGAGACTTTGTTCCATTTTAAACTGATTGTTCTATCTGAAACAAAGTGTTCGATACTGTGCCGGGAGAAGCGCCTGTTCTCTGAAACCTGTGGCGTCGCTACTCGAAACCGTATGTGTTCGACGAAACTAAGTGGTCGACCTTCTGAGAGAGGAAACTCCGGATGCGAAACTTAGTTCCATTTTAAACTAATTGTTCTATCTGATACTACGTGCTCGATACTGTGCCAGGTGAAGCGCCAGTTCTGTGAAACCTGTGGCGATGCCACTCGAAACCGTATGTGCTCCACGAAACTAAGTGACCGCCTTGTGAGAGAGGAAACTATAGATGCGAAACTTAGTTCCATTTTAAACTAATTTTTCTCTCTGAAACTAAGTGTTCGATACTCTGCCAGGAGAAGCGCCTGTCCTCTGAAATCTGTGGCGTTGCCACTCGAAACCGTATGTGTTCAACGAAACTAAGTGGTCGACCTTGTGAGAGAGGAAACTCCAGATGCGAAACTTAGTTCCATTTTAAACTAATTGTTCAATCTGAAACTAAGTGTTCGACACTGTGCCAGGAGAAGCGCCTGTTCTTTGAAATCTGTGGCGATGCTACTCGAAACCGTATGTGTTCGACGAAACTAGGTGGTCGACATTGTGGGAGAGGAAACTCCAGATGCAAAACTTAGTTCCATTTTACACTAATTGTTCTATCTGAAACTAAGTATTCATTACTGTGCCAGGAGAAGCGCCTGTTCTCTGAAATCTGTGGCGATGCCACTCGAAACCGTGTGTGTTCGACGAAACTAAGTGATTGACCTTGTGAGAGAGGAAACTCCAGATGCGAAACTTAGTTCCATTTTAAACTAATTATTCTATCTGAAACTAAGTGTTCGACACTGTGCCAGGAGAAGCGCCTTTTCTCTGAAATCTGTGGCGGTGCCACTCGAAACTGTATGTGTTCGACGAAACTAAGTGGCCGGCCTTGTGAGAGAGGAAACTCCAGATGCGAAACATAGTTCCATTTTAAACTAATTGTTCTATCTGAAACTAAGTGTTCGATACTGTGCCGGGAGAAGCGCCTGTTCTCTGATATCTGTGGCGATGCCACTCGAAACCGTATGTGTTCGACGAAACTAAGTGGTCCACCTTGTGGGAGTGGATACTCCAGATGCGAAACATAGTTCCATTTTAAACTAATTGTTCTATCTGAATGTGTTCGATACTGTGCCAGGAGAAGCGCCTGTCCTCTGAAATCTGTGGCGATGCTACTCGAAACCGTATGTGTTCGACGAATCTAAATGGTCGACCTTGTGAGAGAGGAAACTCCAGAAGCGAAACTTAGTTCCATTTAAAACTAAGTGTTCCATCTGAAACTTAGTGTTCGATACTGTGCCAGGAGAAGCGCCTGTTCTCTGAAATCTGTGGCGATGCTACTCGAAACCGTATGTGTTCGACGAATCTAAATGGTCGACCTTGTGAGAGAGGAAACTCCAGAAGCGAAACTTAGTTCCATTTAAAACTAAGTGTTCCATCTGAAACTTAGTGTTCGATACTGTGCCAGGAGAAGCGCCTGTTCTCTGAAATCTGTGGCGATGCTACTCGAAACCGTATGTGTTCGACTAATCTAAATGGTCGACCTTGTGAGAGAGGAAACTCCAGAAGCGAAACTTAGTTCCATTTAAAACTAAGTGTTCCATCTGAAACTTAGTGTTCGATACTGTGCCAGGAGAAGCGCCTGTTCTCTGAAATCTGTGGCGATGCTACTCGAAACCGTATGTGTTCGACGAATCTAAATGGTCGACCTTGTGAGAGAGGAAACTCCAGAAGCGAAACTTAGTTCCATTTAAAACTAAGTGTTCCATCTGAAACTTAGTGTTCGATACTGTGCCAGGAGAAGCGCCTGTTCTCTGAAATCTGTGGCGATGCTACTCGAAACCGTATGTGTTCGAAGAAACAAAGTGGCCGACCTTTTGAGAGAGGAGACTCCAGATGCGAAACTTAGTTTCATTTTAAACTAATTGTTCTATCTGAAAGTGTTCGATACTGTGCCAGGAGAAGCGCCTGTTCTCTGAAATCTGTGGCGATGCTACTCGAAACCGTATGTGTTCGACGAATCTAAATGTTCGACCTTGTGAGAGAGGAAACTCCAGAAGCGAAACTTAGTTACATTTAAAACTAAGTGTTCCATCTGAAACTTAGTGTTCGATACTGTGCCAGGAGAAGCGCCTGTTCTCTGAAATCTGTGGCGATGCTACTCGAAACCGTATGTGTTCGACGAATCTAAATGGTCGACCTTGTGAGAGAGGAAACTCCAGAGGCGAAACTTAGTTCCATTTAAAACTAAGTGTTCCATCTGAAACTTAGTGTTCGATACTGTGCCAGGAGAAGCGCCTGTTCTCTGAAATCTGTGGCGATGCTACTCGAAACCGTATGTGTTCGAAGAAACAAAGTGGCCGACCTTGTGAGAGAGGAGACTCCAGATACGAAACTTAGTTTCATTTTAAACTAATTGTTCTATCTGAAAGTGTTCGATACTGTGCCAGGAGAAGCGCCTGTTCTCTGAAATCTGTGGCGATGCTACTCGAAACCGTATGTGTTCCACGAATCTAAATGGTCGACCTTGTGAGAGAGGAAACTCCTGATGCGAAACTTAGTTCCATTTTATTCTTATTGTTCTAGCTGAAACTAAGTTTACGATACTGTGCCAGGAGAAGCGCCTGCTCTCTGAGAACTGTGGCGATGCTACTCGAAACCGTATGTGTTCGACCAAACTAAGTGGTCGACTTTGTGAGAGAGGAAATTCCAGATGCGAAACTTAGTTTCATTTTAAACTAATTGTTCTATCTGAAAGTGTTCGATACTGTGCCAGGAGAAGCGCCTGTTCTCTGAAATCTGTGGCGATGCCACTCGAAACCGTATGTGTTCAACGAAATTAAGTGGTCAACATTGTGAGAGAACAAACTCCAGATGCGAAAGTTAGTTCCAATTTAAACTAATGGTTCTATCTGAAACTAAGTGTTCGATACTGTGCCAGGAGAAGCGCCTGTTCTCTTAAATCTGTGGCGATGCTACTCGAAACCGTATGTGTTCGACGAATCTAAGTGGTCGACCTTGTGAGAGAGGAAACTCCAGATGCGAGACTTTGTTCCATTTTAAACTGATTGTTCTATCTGAAACAAAGTGTTCGATACTGTGCCGGGAGAAGCGCCTGTTCTCTGAAACCTGTGGCGTCGCTACTCGAAACCGTATGTGTTCGACGAAACTAAGTGGTCGACCTTCTGAGAGAGGAAACTCCGGATGCGAAACTTAGTTCCATTTTAAACTAATTGTTCTATCTGATACTACGTGCTCGATACTGTGCCAGGTGAAGCGCCAGTTCTGTGAAACCTGTGGCGATGCCACTCGAAACCGTATGTGCTCCACGAAACTAAGTGACCGCCTTGTGAGAGAGGAAACTATAGATGCGAAACTTAGTTCCATTTTAAACTAATTTTTCTCTCTGAAACTAAGTGTTCGATACTGTGCCAGGAGAAGCGCCTGTCCTCTGAAATCTGTGGCGTTGCCACTCGAAACCGTATGTGTTCAACGAAACTAAGTGGTCGACCTTGTGAGAGAGGAAACTCCAGATGCGAAACTTAGTTCCATTTTAAACTAATTGTTCAATCTGAAACTAAGTGTTCGACACTGTGCCAGGAGAAGCGCCTGTTCTTTGAAATCTGTGGCGATGCTACTCGAAACCGTATATGTTCGACGAAACTAGGTGGTCGACATTGTGGGAGAGGAAACTCCAGATGCAAAACTTAGTTCCATTTTACACTAATTGTTCTATCTGAAACTAAGTATTCATTACTGTGCCAGGAGAAGCGCCTGTTCTCTGAAATCTGTGGCGATGCCACTCGAAACCGTGTGTGTTCGACGAAACTAAGTGATTGACCTTGTGAGAGAGGAAACTCCAGATGCGAAACTTAGTTCCATTTTAAACTAATTATTCTATCTGAAACTAAGTGTTCGACACTGTGCCAGGAGAAGCGCCTTTTCTCTGAAATCTGTGGCGGTGCCACTCGAAACTGTATGTGTTCGACGAAACTAAGTGGCCGGCCTTGTGAGAGAGGAAACTCCAGATGCGAAACATAGTTCCATTTTAAACTAATTGTTCTATCTGAAACTAAGTGTTCGATACTGTGCCGGGAGAAGCGCCTGTTCTCTGATATCTGTGGCGATGCCACTCGAAACCGTATGTGTTCGACGAAACTAAGTGGTCCACCTTGTGGGAGTGGATACTCCAGATGCGAAACATAGTTCCATTTTAAACTAATTGTTCTATCTGAATGTGTTCGATACTGTGCCAGGAGAAGCGCCTGTCCTCTGAAATCTGTGGCGATGCTACTCGAAACCGTATGTGTTCGACGAATCTAAATGGTCGACCTTGTGAGAGAGGAAACTCCAGAAGCGAAACTTAGTTCCATTTAAAACTAAGTGTTCCATCTGAAACTTAGTGTTCGATACTGTGCCAGGAGAAGCGCCTGTTCTCTGAAATCTGTGGCGATGCTACTCGAAACCGTATGTGTTCGACGAATCTAAATGGTCGACCTTGTGAGAGAGGAAACTCCAGAAGCGAAACTTAGTTCCATTTAAAACTAAGTGTTCCATCTGAAACTTAGTGTTCGATACTGTGCCAGGAGAAGCGCCTGTTCTCTGAAATCTGTGGCGATGCTACTCGAAACCGTATGTGTTCGACTAATCTAAATGGTCGACCTTGTGAGAGAGGAAACTCCAGAAGCGAAACTTAGTTCCATTTAAAACTAAGTGTTCCATCTGAAACTTAGTGTTCGATACTGTGCCAGGAGAAGCGCCTGTTCTCTGAAATCTGTGGCGATGCTACTCGAAACCGTATGTGTTCGACGAATCTAAATGGTCGACCTTGTGAGAGAGGAAACTCCAGAAGCGAAACTTAGTTCCATTTAAAACTAAGTGTTCCATCTGAAACTTAGTGTTCGATACTGTGCCAGGAGAAGCGCCTGTTCTCTGAAATCTGTGGCGATGCTACTCGAAACCGTATGTGTTCGAAGAAACAAAGTGGCCGACCTTTTGAGAGAGGAGACTCCAGATGCGAAACTTAGTTTCATTTTAAACTAATTGTTCTATCTGAAAGTGTTCGATACTGTGCCAGGAGAAGCGCCTGTTCTCTGAAATCTGTGGCGATGCTACTCGAAACCGTATGTGTTCGACGAATCTAAATGTTCGACCTTGTGAGAGAGGAAACTCCAGAAGCGAAACTTAGTTACATTTAAAACTAAGTGTTCCATCTGAAACTTAGTGTTCGATACTGTGCCAGGAGAAGCGCCTGTTCTCTGAAATCTGTGGCGATGCTACTCGAAACCGTATGTGTTCGACGAATCTAAATGGTCGACCTTGTGAGAGAGGAAACTCCAGAGGCGAAACTTAGTTCCATTTAAAACTAAGTGTTCCATCTGAAACTTAGTGTTCGATACTGTGCCAGGAGAAGCGCCTGTTCTCTGAAATCTGTGGCGATGCTACTCGAAACCGTATGTGTTCGAAGAAACAAAGTGGCCGACCTTGTGAGAGAGGAGACTCCAGATACGAAACTTAGTTTCATTTTAAACTAATTGTTCTATCTGAAAGTGTTCGATACTGTGCCAGGAGAAGCGCCTGTTCTCTGAAATCTGTGGCGATGCTACTCGAAACCGTATGTGTTCCACGAATCTAATTGGTCGACCTTGTGAGAGAGGAAACTCCTGATGCGAAACTTAGTTCCATTTTATTCTTATTGTTCTAGCTGAAACTAAGTTTACGATACTGTGCCAGGAGAAGCGCCTGCTCTCTGAGAACTGTGGCGATGCTACTCGAAACCGTATGTGTTCGACCAAACTAAGTGGTCGACTTTGTGAGAGAGGAAATTCCAGATGCGAAACTTAGTTTCATTTTAAACTAATTGTTCTATCTGAAAGTGTTCGATACTGTGCCAGGAGAAGCGCCTGTTCTCTGAAATCTGTGGCGATGCTACTCGAAACCGTATGTGTTCGACGAATCTAAATGGTCGACCTTGTGAGAGAGGAAACTCCAGAAGCGAAACTTAGTTCCATTTAAAACTAAGTGTTCCATCTGAAACTTAGTGTTCGATACTGTGCCAGGAGAAGCGCCTGTTCTCTGAAATCTGTGGCGATGCTACTCGAAACCGTATGTGTTCGACGAATCTAAATGGTCGACCTTGTGAGAGAGGAAACTCCAGATGCGAAACTTAGTTCCATTTAAATCTAAGTGTTCCATCTGAAACTTAGTGTTCGATACTGTGCCAGGAGAAGCGCCTGTTCTCTGAAATCTGTGGCGATGCTACTCGAAACCGTATGTGTTCGACGAATCTAAATGGTCGACCTTGTGAGAGAGGAAACTCCAGAAGCGAAACTTAGTTCCATTTAAAACTAAGTGTTCCATCTGAAACTTAGTGTTCGATACTGTGCCAGGAGAAGCGCCTGTTCTCTGAAATCTGTGGCGATGCTACTCGAAACCGTATGTGTTCGACGAATCTAAATGGTCGACCTTGTGAGAGAGGAAACTCCAGAAGCGAAACTTAGTTCCATTTAAAACTAAGTGTTCCATCTGAAACTTAGTGCTCGATACTGTGCCAGGAGAAGCGCCTGTTCTCTGAAATCTGTGGCGATGCTACTCGAAACCGTATGTGTTCGAAGAAACAAAGTGGCCGACCTTTTGAGAGAGGAGACTCCAGATGCGAAACTTAGTTTCATTTTAAACTAATTGTTCTATCTGAAAGTGTTCGATACTGTGCCAGGAGAAGCGCCTGTTCTCTGAAATCTGTGGCGATGCTACTCGAAACCGTATGTGTTCGACGAATCTAAATGGTCGACCTTGTGAGAGAGGAAACTCCTGATGCGAAACTTAGTTCCATTTTATTCTTATTGTTCTAGCTGAAACTAAGTTTACGATACTGTGCCAGGAGAAGCGCCTGCTCTCTGAGAACTGTGGCGATGCTACTCGAAACCGTATGTGCTCGACCAAACTAAGTGGTCGACTTTGTGAGAGAGGAAATTCCAGATGCGAAACTTAGTTTCATTTTAAACTAATTGTTCTATCTGAAAGTGTTCGATACTGTGCCAGGAGAAGCGCCTGTTCTCTGAAATCTGTGGCGATGCTACTCGAAACCGTATGTGTTCGAAGAAACAAAGTGGCCGACCTTGTGAGAGAGGAGACTCCAGTTGCGAAACTTAGTTTCATTTTAAACTAATTGTTCTATCTGAAAATGTTCGATACTGTGCCAGGAGAAGTGCCTGTTCTCTGAAATCTGTGGCGATGCTACTCGAAACCGTATGTGTTCGACGAATCTAAATGGTCGACCTTGTGAGAGAGGAAACTCCAGAAGCGAAACTTAGTTCCATTTAAAACTAAGTGTTCCATCTGAAACTTAGTGTTCGATACTGTGCCAGTAGAAGCGCCTGTTCTCTGAAACCTGTGGCTTTGCTACTCGAAGCCGAATGTGTTCGACGAAAGTAAGGGGTAGACCGTGTGAGAGAGGAAACTCCAAATGCGAAACATAGTTCCATTTTATACTAATTATTCTATCTGAAACTAAGTTTACGATACTGTGCCAGGAGAAGCGACTGTTCTCTGAAACCTGTGGCAATGCTACTCGAAACCGTATGTGTTCGACGAATCTAAATGGTCGACGTTGTGAGAGAGGAAACTCCAGATGCGAAACATAGTTCCATTTTAAACTAATTGTTCTATCTGAAACTACGTGTTCGATACTGTGCCAGGAGAAGCGCCTGTTCTCTGAAATCTGTGGCGATGCCACGCGAAACCATATGTGTTCGACGAAACTAAGTGGTTGACCTTGTGAGAGAGGAGACTCCAGATGCGAAACTTAGTTCCATTTTAAACTAATTGTTCTATCTGAAACTACGTGTTCGATACTGTGCCAGGAGAAGCGCCTGTTCTCTGAAATCTGTGGCGATGCTACTCGAAACCGTATGTGTTCGAAGAAACAAAGTGGCCGACCTTGTGAGAGAGGAAACTCCAGATGCGAAACATATTTCCATTTTAAACTAAATGTTCTATCTGAAACTAAGTATTCGATACTCTGCCAGTAGAAGCGCCTGTTCTCTGAAACCTGTGGCTTTGCTACTCGAAGCCGAATGTGTTCGACGAAAGTAAGGGGTAGACCGTGTGAGAGAGGAAACTCCAAATGCGAAACATAGTTCCATTTTATACTAATTATTCTATCTGAAACTAAGTTTACGATACTGTGCCAGGAGAAGCGACTGTTCTCTGAAACCTGTGGCAATGCTACTCGAAACCGTATGTGTTCGACGAATCTAAATGGTCGACGTTGTGAGAGAGGAAACTCCAGAAGCGAAACTTAGTTACATTTAAAACTAAGTGTTCCATCTGAAACTTAGTGTTCGATACTGTGCCAGGAGAAGCGCCTGTTCTCTGAAATCTGTGGCGATGCTACTCGAAACCGTATGTGTTCGACGAATCTAAATGGTCGACCTTGTGAGAGAGGAAACTCCAGAGGCGAAACTTAGTTCCATTTAAAACTAAGTGTTCCATCTGAAACTTAGTGTTCGATACTGTGCCAGGAGAAGCGCCTGTTCTCTGAAATCTGTGGCGATGCTACTCGAAACCGTATGTGTTCGAAGAAACAAAGTGGCCGACCTTGTGAGAGAGGAGACTCCAGATACGAAACTTAGTTTCATTTTAAACTAATTGTTCTATCTGAAAGTGTTCGATACTGTGCCAGGAGAAGCGCCTGTTCTCTGAAATCTGTGGCGATGCTACTCGAAACCGTATGTGTTCGACGAATCTAAATGGTCGACCTTGTGAGAGAGGAAACTCCTGATGCGAAACTTAGTTCCATTTTATTCTTATTGTTCTAGCTGAAACTAAGTTTACGATACTGTGCCAGGAGAAGCGCCTGCTCTCTGAGAACTGTGGCGATGCTACTCGAAACCGTATGTGTTCGACCAAACTAAGTGGTCGACTTTGTGAGAGAGGAAATTCCAGATGCGAAACTTAGTTTCATTTTAAACTAATTGTTCTATCTGAAAGTGTTCGATACTGTGCCAGGAGAAGCGCCTGTTCTCTGAAATCTGTGGCGATGCTACTCGAAACCGTATGTGTTCGACGAATCTAAATGGTCGACCTTGTGAGAGAGGAAACTCCAGAAGCGAAACTTAGTTCCATTTAAAACTAAGTGTTCCATCTGAAACTTAGTGTTCGATACTGTGCCAGGAGAAGCGCCTGTTCTCTGAAATCTGTGGCGATGCTACTCGAAACCGTATGTGTTCGACGAATCTAAATGGTCGACCTTGTGAGAGAGGAAACTCCAGAAGCGAAACTTAGTTCCATTTAAATCTAAGTGTTCCATCTGAAACTTAGTGTTCGATACTGTGCCAGGAGAAGCGCCTGTTCTCTGAAATCTGTGGCGATGCTACTCGAAACCGTATGTGTTCGACGAATCTAAATGGTCGACCTTGTGAGAGAGGAAACTCCAGAAGCGAAACTTAGTTCCATTTAAAACTAAGTGTTCCATCTGAAACTTAGTGTTCGATACTGTGCCAGGAGAAGCGCCTGTTCTCTGAAATCTGTGGCGATGCTACTCGAAACCGTATGTGTTCGACGAATCTAAATGGTCGACCTTGTGAGAGAGGAAACTCCAGAAGCGAAACTTAGTTCCATTTAAAACTAAGTGTTCCATCTGAAACTTAGTGCTCGATACTGTGCCAGGAGAAGCGCCTGTTCTCTGAAATCTGTGGCGATGCTACTCGAAACCGTATGTGTTCGAAGAAACAAAGTGGCCGACCTTTTGAGAGAGGAGACTCCAGATGCGAAACTTAGTTTCATTTTAAACTAATTGTTCTATCTGAAAGTGTTCGATACTGTGCCAGGAGAAGCGCCTGTTCTCTGAAATCTGTGGCGATGCTACTCGAAACCGTATGTGTTCGACGAATCTAAATGGTCGACCTTGTGAGAGAGGAAACTCCTGATGCGAAACTTAGTTCCATTTTATTCTTATTGTTCTAGCTGAAACTAAGTTTACGATACTGTGCCAGGAGAAGCGCCTGCTCTCTGAGAACTGTGGCGATGCTACTCGAAACCGTATGTGCTCGACCAAACTAAGTGGTCGACTTTGTGAGAGAGGAAATTCCAGATGCGAAACTTAGTTTCATTTTAAACTAATTGTTCTATCTGAAAGTGTTCGATACTGTGCCAGGAGAAGCGCCTGTTCTCTGAAATCTGTGGCGATGCTACTCGAAACCGTATGTGTTCGAAGAAACAAAGTGGCGGACCTTGTGAGAGAGGAGACTCCAGTTGCGAAACTTAGTTTCATTTTAAACTAATTGTTCTATCTGAAAATGTTCGATACTGTGCCAGGAGAAGTGCCTGTTCTCTGAAATCTGTGGCGATGCTACTCGAAACCGTATGTGTTCGACGAATCTAAATGGTCGACATTGTGAGAGAGGAAACTCCAGAAGCGAAACTTAGTTCCATTTAAAACTAAGTGTTCCATCTGAAACTTAGTGTTCGATACTGTGCCAGTAGAAGCGCCTGTTCTCTGAAACCTGTGGCTTTGCTACTCGAAGCCGAATGTGTTCGACGAAAGTAAGGGGTAGACCGTGTGAGAGAGGAAACTCCAAATGCGAAACATAGTTCCATTTTATACTAATTATTCTATCTGAAACTAAGTTTACGATACTGTGCCAGGAGAAGCGACTGTTCTCTGAAACCTGTGGCAATGCTACTCGAAACCGTATGTGTTCGACGAATCTAAATGGTCGACGTTGTGAGAGAGGAAACTCCAGATGCGAAACATAGTTCCATTTTAAACTAATTGTTCTATCTGAAACTACGTGTTCGATACTGTGCCAGGAGAAGCGCCTGTTCTCTGAAATCTGTGGCGATGCCACGCGAAACCATATGTGTTCGACGAAACTAAGTGGTTGACCTTGTGAGAGAGGAGACTCCAGATGCGAAACTTAGTTCCATGTTAAACTAATTGTTCTATCTGAAACTACGTGTTCGATACTGTGCCAGGAGAAGCGCCTGTTCTCTGAAATCTGTGGCGATGCTACTCGAAACCGTATGTGTTCGAAGAAACAAAGTGGCCGACCTTGTGAGAGAGGAAACTCCAGATGCGAAACATATTTCCATTTTAAACTAAATGTTCTATCTGAAACTAAGTATTCGATACTCTGCCAGTAGAAGCGCCTGTTCTCTGAAACCTGTGGCTTTGCTACTCGAAGCCGAATGTGTTCGACGAAAGTAAGGGGTAGACCGTGTGAGAGAGGAAACTCCAAATGCGAAACATAGTTCCATTTTATACTAATTATTCTATCTGAAACTAAGTTTACGATACTGTGCCAGGAGAAGCGACTGTTCTCTGAAACCTGTGGCAATGCTACTCGAAACCGTATGTGTTCGACGAATCTAAATGGTCGACGTTGTGAGAGAGGAAACTCCAGATGCCAAACATAGTTCCATTTTAAACTAATTGTTCTATCTGAAACTACGTGTTCGATACTGTGCCAGGAGAAGCGCCTGTTCTCTGAAATCTGTGGCGATGCCACGCGAAACCATATGTGTTCGACGAAACTAAGTGGTTGACCTTGTGAGAGAGGAGACTCCAGATGCGAAACTTAGTTCCATTTTAAACTAATTGTTCTATCTGAAACTACGTGTTCGATACTGTGCCAGGAGAAGCGCCTGTTCTCT
This sequence comes from Nysson spinosus, assembly GCA_910591585.2. Classification (NCBI taxonomy): domain Eukaryota; kingdom Metazoa; phylum Arthropoda; class Insecta; order Hymenoptera; family Crabronidae; genus Nysson; species Nysson spinosus. The sequence continues at coordinate 4,880,438 of CAJUYC020000088.1, read as the reverse complement.
GAAATCTGTGGCGATGCCACGCGAAACCATATGTGTTCGAAGAAACAAAGTGGCCGACCTTGTGAGAGAGGAAACTCCAGATGCGAAACATATTTCCATTTTAAACTAAATGTTCTATCTGAAACTAAGTATTCGATACTCTGCCAGTAGAAGCGCCTGTTCTCTGAAACCTGTGGCTTTGCTACTCGAAGCCAAATGTGTTCGACGAAAGTAAGGGGTAGACCGTGTGAGAGAGGAAACTCCAAATGCGAAACATAGTTCCATTTTATACTAATTATTCTATCTGAAACTAAGTGTACGATACTGTGCCAGGAGAAGCGACTGTTCTCTGAAATCTGTGGCAATGCTACTCGAAACCGTATGTGTTCGACGAATCTAAATGGTCGACGTTGTGAGAGAGGAAACTCCAGATGCGAAACATAGTTCCATTTTAAACTAATTGTTCTATCTGAAACTACGTGTTCGATACTGTGCCAGGAGAAGCGCCTGTTCTCTGAAATCTGTGGGGATGCCACGCGAAACCATATGTGTTCGACGAAACTAAGTGGTTGACCTTGTGAGAGAGGAGACTCCAGATGCGAAACTTAGTTCCATTTTAAACTAATTGTTCTATCTGAAACTAAGTGTTCGATACTATGCCAGAAGAAGCACCTGTTCTCTGAAATCTGTGGCGATGCTACTAGAAACCGTATGTGTTCGAAGAAACAAAGTGGCCGACCTTGTGAGAGAGGAGACCCCAGTTGCGAAACTTAGTTTCATTTTAAACTAATTGTTCTATCTGAAAGTGTTCGATACTGTGCCAGGAGAAGCGCCTGTTCTCTGAAATCTGTGGCGATGCTACTCGAAACCGTATGTGTTCGACGAATCTAAATGGTCGACCTTGTGAGAGAGGAAACTCCAGAAGCGAAACTTAGTTCCATTTAAAACTAAGCGTTCCATCTGAAACTTAGTGTTCGATACTGTGCCAGGAGAAGCGCCTGTTCTCTGAAATCTGTGGCGATGCTACTCGAAACCGTATGTGTTCGAAGAAACAAAGTGGCCGACCTTGTGAGAGAGGAGACTCCAGATGTGAAACATATTTCCATTTTAAACTAAATGTTCTATCTGAAACTAAGTATTCGATACTGTGCCAGGAGAAGCGCCTGTTCTCTGAAATCTGTGGCGATGCCACTCGAAACCGTATGTGTTCCACGAAACTAAGTGGTCGACCTTGTAAGAGAGGAAACTCCAGATGCGAAATTTAGTACAATTTTAGACTAATTGTTCTATCTGAAACTATGTGTCTGATACTGTGCCAGGAGAAGCGCCTGTTCTCTGAAATCTGTGGCGATGCTACTCGAAACCGTATGAGTTCGACGCAAATAAGTGGCCGACTTTGTGAGAGAGCAAACTCCAGATGCGAAATTTTGTTCCATTTTAAACTAATAGTTCTGTCTGAAACTAAGTGTTCGATACTGTGCCAGGAGACGAGCCTGTTCTCGGAAATCTGTCGCGATGCTACTCGAAACCGTATGTGTTCGGCGAAGCTAAGTGGTCAACCTTGTGAGAGAGGAAACTCCAGATGCGAAATTTAGTTCCATTTTATACTTATTTTTCTATCTGAAACTGAGGGTTCGATACTGTGCCACGAGAAGCGCTTGTTCTTTGAAATCTGTATTGATGCCACTCGAAACCGTATGTGTTTGACGAGACTAAGTGGTCGACATGGTAACAGAGGAAACTCCAGATGCGAAACATAGTTCGATTTTAAACTAATTGTTCTATCTGAAACTAAGTGTTCGATACTGTGCCAGGAGGAGCGCCTGTTCTCTGAAATCTGTGGCGCTGCTACTCGAAACGGTATGTGTTCGACGAAACTAAGTGGTCGACCTTGTGAGAGAGGAAACTCCAGAAGCGAAACTTAGTTCCATTTAAAAATAATCGTTCTATCTGAAACTAAGTGTTCGATACTGTGCCAGGAGAAGCGACTGTTCTCTGAAATCTGTGGCGATGCCACTCGAAACCGTATGTGTTCGACGAAACTAAGTGGTCGACCTTGTGAGAGAGGAAATTCCAAATGCGAAAATTAATTCCATTTTAAACTAATTGTTCTATCTGAAACCAAGGGTTCGATACTGTGCCAGGAGAAGCGTAGAGAATGTAGGGTGAACATATAGTATAAGAATGACTGAGTCAAAGACCCGTTAAGTAGCACTATCGGCTGTCCAAAAAAGTATTCTACGCCCTGATGCCTAAAACAATATTTCGGTCGTGGGCGGTGTGAAACTTCATAATTTACGTTCCAACGAAATGCATAAAAACACCAATGTAGGAGAACCTAGTTGAGCCCCAGTGGACCCGTAGAAGGCATGTGACTGTTTTCCAACAGTGGGTGGTGGAATCGTCACATTCCGCACCGTGCATCATGATCCGGTGTATGCAAAATTGAAGCAAACCCTTCTGATTCATGGAATTCAGATTTTCGGGCTGATTTCTTAAAAAGTAGTCAGAGAGTTGTCGCTCATTGGTGAACCTAATCATCCGGAACATGGACCGCAAGGTATTTGCCACCCATATAATACGTGCAGATACGCACACGGGGATCAAATGCACACGTGCATCAGTCGTGTTAGCATGGAGTCCTTCAGTTTCTTGCTACTTGCAATCGGGACGCCACACTCGGCAAATGTGGACTTCGTCCATGAGTTACCTCTGGAAATATCGCAGTTGATTCTGCGGCAATTGGATTCTGCATCTTTACTGAGCGCAGCGCTTGTTTCCCGAAAGTGGCTATCTGTTTTGCGGGTCGATGTGAAACTCAGGCAAAGGGTAAGGAGATCCCTCAGTTACAAGGCGGAGCGGATTCGGTCGGACTACATTGGGAGGCCCACAACGGATGTAGTCAGACGTCATGGGTTCAGATGGAATTCACGTGTTAGAAATATTCAAAGATCTGCGCCTCCGACCAGTATTGACGCATATCGCCTAATGGATATAGAATCGACACGGCACAGTCGTTATCATGGACATCAGCGCGAGGACACCAAAAGGCGAATCAAGTCTTATAGAATTTGATGTAGTGAGAAACGGAACGGGAGTTTCTCCTGGCACAGTATCGGACTAATTTTAATATGGTACTAAATTTCGCATCTGGAGTTTCCTCCCTCACAAGGCGGCCACTTAGTTTCGTGGAAAACATTCGGTTTCGAGTAGCATAGCCACAGATTTCAGAGAACAGGCGCTTCTCCTGGCACAGTATCGAACACTTAGTTTCAGATAGAACAATTAGTTTAAAATGGAACTAAGTTTCGCATCTGGAGTTTCCTCTCTCACAAGGTCGACCACTTAGATTCGTCGAACACATACGGTTTCGAGTAGCATCGCCAATGATCTCAGAGAACAGGCGCTTCTCCGGGCACAGTATCGGACACAGAGTTTCGGTTAGAACAATTAGTTTAAAATGGAACTAAGTTTCGCATCTGGAGTTTCCTCTCTCACAAGGTCGACCATTTAGATTCGTCGAACACATACGGTTTGGAGTTTCATCGCCAGGGATTTCAGAGAACAGGCTCTTCTCCTGGCACAGTATCGAACACTTATTTCAGACAGAACAATTAGTTTAAAATGGAACTATGTTTCGCATCTGGAGTTTCCTCTTTCACAAGGTGGACCACTTAGTTTCGTCGAACACATACGGTTTCGAGTAGCATCGCCAAAGATTTCAGAGAACAGGCGCTTCTCCTGGCACAGTATCGAACACTTACCTTCAGATAGAAAAATTAGTTTAAAATGGACCTATGTTTCGCATTTGGAGTTTCCTCTCTCACAAGTTCGACCACTTAGTTTCGTCGAACACATTCGGTTTCGAGTGGCATTGCCACAGATATCAGAGAAGAGGCGCTTCTCCTGGCACAGTATGGAACACTTAGTTTCAGATAGAACAATTAGTTTAAAATGGAACTAAGTTTCGCATTTGGAGTATCCTCTCTCACAAGATCAACCACTTAGTTTCGTCGAACACATACGGTTTCGAGCGTCATCGCCACACAGTTCAGAGAATAGGCGCTTCTCCTGGCACCTTATCGAACACTTAGTTTCAGACAGAACAATTAGTTTAAAATGGAACTATGTTTCGCATCTGGAGTATCCTCTCTCACAAGGTCAACCACTTAGTTTCGTCGAACACATACGCTTTCGATTTGCATCGCCACAGATTTAAGAGAACAGGCGCTTCTCCTGGCACAGTATCGGACACAGAGTTTCGGTTAGAACAATTAGTTTAAAATGGAACTAAGTTTCGCATCTGGAGTTTCCTCTCTCACAAGGTCGACCATTTAGATTCGTCGAACACATACGGTTTGGAGTTTCATCGCCAGGGATTTCAGAGAACAGGCTCTTCTCCTGGCACAGTATCGAACACTTATTTCAGACAGAACAATTAGTTTAAAATGGAACTATGTTTCGCATCTGGAGTTTCCTCTTTCACAAGGTGGACCACTTAGTTTCGTCGAACACATACGGTTTCGAGTAGCATCGCCAAAGATTTCAGAGAACAGGCGCTTCTCCTGGCACAGTATCGAACACTTAGTATCAGATAGAACAATTAGTTTAAAATGGAACTAATGTTCGCATCTGGAGTTTCCTCTCCCACAAGGTCGGCCACTTAGTTTCGTCGAACACATACGGTTTCAAGTAGCATCGCGACAGATTTCAGAGAACAGGCGCTTCTCCTGGCACAGTATCGAAAACTTAGTTTCAGATAGAACAATTAGTTTAAAATGGAACTAAATTTCGCAACTGGAGTGTCCTCTCACAAGGTCGGCCACTTAGATTCGTCGAACACATACGGTTTTGAGTGGCATCGCCACAGATTTCAGAGAACAGCCGCTTCTCCTGACACAGTATCGAACGCTTAGTTGCAGATAGAACAATTAGTTTAAAATGGAACTATGTTTCGCATCTGGATTTTCCTCTCTCTCAAGGCGGCCACTTTGTTTCGTGGAACACATACGGTTTCGAGTGGCATCGCCACAGATATCAGAGAACAGGCGCTTCTCCTGGCACAGTATCGAATACTTAGTATCAGATAGAACAATTAGTTTAAAATGGAACTATGTTTCGCATCTGGAGTATCCTCTCTCACAAGGTCAACCGATTAGCTTCGTCGAACACATACGGTTTCGAGCGGCATCGCCACAGATTTCAGAGAACAGGCGTTTCTCCTGGCACAGTATCGAACCCTTAGATTCAGATAGAACAATTAGTTTAAAATGCAACTATGTTTCGCATCTGGAGTTTCCTCTCTCACAAGGTCGGCCACTTAGTTTCGTCGAACACATACGGTTTCGAGTGGTATCGCCACAGATTTCAGAGAACAGGCGCTTCTCCTGGCACAGTATCGAACACTTAGTTACAGATAGAACAATTAGTTTAAAATGCAACTATGTTTCGCATCTGGAGTTTCCTCTCTCACAAGGTCGGCCACTTAGTTTCGTCGAACACGTACCCGTTTCGAGTGGCATCGCCACAGATTTCAGAGAACAGGCGCTTCTCCTGACACATTATCGAACACTTAGTTACAGATAGAACAATTAGTTTAAAATGCAACTATGTTTCGCATCTGGAGTTTCCTCTCTCACAAGGTCGGCCACTTAGTTTCGTCGAACACATATGGTTTCGAGTGGCATCGCCACAGATTTCAGAGAACAGGCGCTTCTCCTGGCACATTATCGCACACTTAGTTACAGATAGAACAATTAGTTTAATATGCAACTATGTTTTGCATCTGGAGTTTCCTCTCTCACAAGGTCGGCCACTTAGTTTCGTCGAACACATACGGTTTCGAGTGGTACCGCCACAGATTTCAGAGAACAGGCGCTTCTCCTGGCACAGTATCGAACACTTAGTTTCAGATAGAACAATTAGTTTAAAATGCAACTATGTTTCGCATCTGGAGTTTCCTCTCTCACAAGGTCGGCCACTTAGTTCCGTCGAACACATACGGTTTCGAGTTGTATCGCCACAGATTTCAGAGAACAGGCGCTTCTCCTGGCACAGTATCGAACACTTAGTTTCAGATAGAAAAATTAGTTTAAAATGGAACTAAGTTCGCATTCCGAGTTTCCTCTCTCACAAGTTCGACCACTTAGTTTCGTCGAAGACATACGGTTTCGAGTAGCATCGCCACCGATTTCAGAGAACAGACGCTTCTCCTGGCACAGTATCGAACACTTAGTATGAGATAGAACAATTAGTTTAAAATGTAACTATGTTTCGCATCTGGAGAATCCTCTCTCACAAGGTCGGCCACTTAGTTTCGTCGAACACATACGGTTTCGAGTGGCATCGCCACAGATTTCACAGAACAGGCGCTTCTCCGGGCACATTATCGAACACTTAGTTACAGATAGAACAATTAGTTTAAAATGCAACTATGTTTCGCATCTGGAGTTTCCTCTCTCACAAGGTCGGCCACTTAGTTTCGTCGAACACATACGGTTTCGAGTGGTATCGCCACAGATTTCAGAGAACAGGCGCTTCTCCTGGCACAGTATCGAACACTTAGTTTCAGATAGAACAATTAGTTTAAAATGCAACTATGTTTGGCATCTGGAGTATCCTCTCTCACAAGGTCAACCACTTAGTTTCGTCGAACACATACGGTTTCGAGTGGTATCGCTACAGATTTCAGAGAACAGGCGCTTCTTCTGGCACAGTATCGAACACTTAGTTTCCGATGGAACCATTAGTTTTAAATGGAACTAAGTTTCGCATCTGGAGTATCCTCTTTCACAAGGCGACCCCTTAGTTTCGTCGAACACATACGGTTTCGAGTGTGATCGCCACAGATTTCAGAGAACAGACGCTTCTACTGGCACAGTATCGAACACATAGTTTCAGATAGAACAATTAGTTTAAAATGCAACTATGTTTCGCATCTGGAGTTTCCTCTCTCACAAGGTCGGCCACTTAGTTCCGTCGAACACATACGGTTTCGAGTGGTATCGCCACAGATTTCAGAGAACAGGCGCTTCTCCTGGCACAGAATCGAACACTTAGTTTCAGATAGAAAAATTAGTTTAAAATGGAACTAAGTTCGCATTCGGAGTTTCCTCTCTCACAAGTTCGACCACTTAGTTTCGTCGAAGACATACGGTTTCGAGTAGCATCGCCACCGATTTCAGAGAACAGACGCTTCTCCTGGCACAGTATCGAACACTTAGTATGAGATAGAACAATTAGTTTAAAATGGAACTATGTTTCGCATCTGGAGAATCCTCTCTCACAAGGTCGGCCACTTAGTTTCGTCGAACACATACGGTTTCGAGTGGCATCGCCACAGATTTCACAGAACAGGCGCTTCTCCGGGCACATTATCGAACACTTAGTTACAGATAGAACAATTAGTTTAAAATGCAACTATGTTTCGCATCTGGAGTTTCTTCTCTCACAAGGTCGGCCACTTAGTTTCGTCGAACACATACGGTTTCGAGTGGTATCGCCACAGATTTCAGAGAACAGGCGCTTCTCCTGGTACAGTATCGAACACTTAGTTTCAGATAGAACAATTAGTTTAAAATGGAACTATGTTTCGCATCTGGAGTATCCTCTCTCACAAGGTCAACCACTTAGTTTCGTCGAACACATACGGTTTCGAGTGGTATCGCTACAGATTTCAGAGAACAGGCGCTTCTTCTGGCACAGTATCGAACACTTAGTTTCCGACGGAACCATTAGTTTTAAATGGAACTAAGTTTCGCATCTGGAGTATCCTCTTTCACAAGGCGACCACTTAGTTTCGTCGAACACATACGGTTTCGAGTAGCATCGCCACTGATTTCAGAGAACAGGCGCTTCTACTGGCAGATTATCGAATATTTAGTTTCACATAGAACAATTACTTTAAAAGGCAACTAAGCTTCGCATCTGGAGTTTCCTCTCTCACAAGGTCAAAGACTTAGTTTCGTCGAACACATACGGTTTCGAGTGGCATCGCCACAGATTTCAGAGAACAGGCGCTTCTCGTGGCACAGTATCGAACACTCAGTTTCAGATAGAACAACAAGATTAAAATGGAACTACGTTTCGCATCTGGAGTTTCCTCTCTCACAAGGTCGACCACTTAGTTTCGCCGAACACATACGGTTTCGAGTAGCATCGCCACAGATTTCAGAGAGCAGGCGCTTCTCCTGGCCCAGTATCGAACACTTATGTCAGACAGAACAATTAGTTTAAAATGGAACTAAGTTTCGCATTTGGAGTTTCCTCTCTCACAAGGTCGGCCACTTAGTTTCGTCGAACACATACGGTTTCGAGTGGCATCGCCACAGATTTTAGCGAACAGGCGCATCTCCTGGCACATTATCGAAAACTTAGTTTCAGATAGAACAATTGGTTTAAAATGGAGCTATGTTTTGCATCTGGAGTTTCATCTCTCACAAGGTCGACGACTTAATTGCGACGAACACATACGGTTTCGAGTGGCATCGCCACAGATTTCAGAGAACAGGCGCTTTTCCGGGCACAGTGTCGAGCACTTAGTTTCAGATAGAACAATTCGTTTAAAATGGATCTATGTTTCGCATCTGGAGTATCCTCCCTCACAAGGTCGACCACTTAGTTTCGTCGAACAAATACGGTTTCGAGTGGCATCGCCACAGATTTCAGAGAGCAGGCGCTGCTCCTGGCACAGTATCGAACACGTATTTAATACAAAACAATTAGTTTAAAATGTAACTATGTTCCGCATCTGGAGTATCCTCCCTCACAAGGTCGACTACTTCGTTTCGTCGAGCACATACGGTTTCGAGTGGCATCGCCACAGATTTCAGAGAACAGGCGCTTCTCCTGGCACAGTATCGAAAACTTAGTTTCAGGTAGAGCAATAAGATTAAAATGGAACTATGTTTCGCATTTGGAGTTTCCCCTCTCACAAGGTCGACCACTTAGTTTCGTCGAACACATACGGTTTCGACTGGCATCGCCACAGATTTCAGAGAACAGGCGCTTCTCCTGGCACAGTATCGAAAACTTAGTTTCAGATAGAACAATTAATTTAAAATGGAACTAAGTTTCGAATCTGGAGTTTCTTCTCTCACAAGGCGACCACTTAGTTTCGTCGAACACACACGGTTTCGAGTGGCATCGCCACAGATTTCAGAGAACAGGCGCTTCTCCTGGCGCAGTATCGAACACTCAGTTACAGATAGAACAATTAGTTTAAAATGGAACTAAGTTTCGCATCTGGAGTTTCTTCTCTCAGAAGGTCGACCACTTAGTTTCGTCGAACACATACGGTTTAGAGTAGCATCGCCACAGATTTCAGAGAACAGGCGCTTCTCCTGGCACAGTACCGGAAACTTAGTTTCAGGTAGAACAATTAGTTTAAAATGGAACTAAGTTTCGCATCTGGAGTTTCCTCTCTCACAAGGTCGACAACTTAGTTTCGTCGAACACATAAGGTTTCGAGTGGCATCGCCACACAGTTCAGAGAACAGGCGCTTCTCCTGGCGCAGTATCGAACACTCAGTTACAGATAGAACAATTAGTTTAAAATGGAACTAAGTTCCGCATCTGGAGTTTCCTCTCTCACAAGGTCGGCCATTTAGTTCCGTCGAACACATACGGTTTCGAGTGGCATCGCAACAGATTTCAGAGAACAGGCGCTTCTCCTGGCACAGTATCGAACACTTATTTCAGACAGAACAATTAGATTAAAATGGAACCATGTTTCGCATCTGGAGTATCCTCCCTCACAAGGTCGACCACTTAGTTTCGTCGAACACATACGGTTTCGACTGGCATCGCCACAGATTTCAGAGAACAGGCGCTTCTCCTGGCACAGTATCGAAAACTTAGTTTCAGATAGAACAATTAATTTAAAATGGAACTAAGTTTCGCATCTGGAGTTTCCTCTCTCACAGTGTCGACCACTTAGTTTCGTCGAACACATACGGTTTCGAGTAGCATCGCCACAGATTTCAGAGAACAGGCGCTTCTCCTGGCACAGTATCGAACACTTAGTTACAGATAGAACAATTAGTTTAAAATGGAACTAAATTTCGCATCTGAAGTTTCCTCTCTCACAAGGTCGGCCACTTTGTTTCGTCGAACACATACGGTTTCGAGTAGCATCGCCACTGATTTCAGAGAACAGCCGCTTCTCCTGGCACAGTATCGAACACTTAGTTTCAGAGAGCAATTAGTTTAAATTGGAACTATGTTTCGCATCTGGAGTTTCCTCTCTCACAAGGTCGACCACTTAATTTCGTTGAACACATACGGTTTCGAGTGGCATCGCCACAGATTTCAGAGAACAGGCGCTTCTCCTGGCACAGTATCGGGCACATAGTTGCAGATAGAACAATTAGTTTAAAATGGAACTAAGTTTCGCATCTGGAGTTTCCTGTCTCACAAGGACGACCACTTACTTTCGCCGAACACATTCGGTTACGAGTAGCAACGCAACAGGTTTCAGAGAACAGGCGCTTCTACTGGCAGATTATCGAATACTTAGTTTCAGAGAGAACAATTAGTTTAAAATGGAACTATATTTCGCATATGGAGTTTCCTCTCTCACAAGGTCGACCACTTAGTTTCGTCGACCACATACGGTTTCGAGTAGCATCGCCACAGATTTCAGAGAACTGGCGCTTATCCTGGCACAGTATCGAACACTTAGTTTCAGAGAGCAATTAGTTTAAATTGGAACTATGTCTCGCATCTGGAGTTTCCTCTCTCACAAGGTCGACCACTTAGTTTCGTCGACCACATACGGTTTTGAATGGCATCGCCACTGATTTCAGAGAACAGGCGCTTCTCGTGGCACAGTATCGAACACTTAGTTTCAGATAGAACAATTATTTTAATATGGAATTAAGTTTCGCATTTGGAGTTTCCTCTCTCACAAGGTCGACCACTTAGTTTCGGCAAACACATACGGTTTCGAGTGGCAACGCCACAGGTTTCAGAGAACTGGCGCTACTCCTGGCACAGTATCGAAAACTTAGTTTCAGATAGAACAATTTGTTTAAAATGGAACTAAGTTTCGCATCTGGAGTTTCATCTCTCACAAGGTCGACCTCTTAGTTTCGTCGAACACAAACGTTTTCGAGCAGCATCGCCACAAATTTCAGAGAACAGGCGTTTTTCCTGGCACAGTATCTGTTTCAGATAGAACCATTAGTTTTAAATGGAACTAAGTTTCGCATCTGGAGTTTCCTACCTCACAAGGTCGGCCACTTCGTTTCGTCGAACACATACGGTTTCGAGTAGCATCGCCACAGATTTCAGAGAACAGGCGCTTCTCCTGGCAGAGTATCGAACACTTTCAGATACAACAATTAGTTTAAAATGGAACTAAGTTTCGCATCTGGAGTTTCCTCTCTCACAAGGTTGGCCACTTAGTATCGTCAAACACATACGGTTTCGAGTGGCATCGCCACAGGTTTCAGAGAACTGACGCTACTCCTGGCACAGTATGGAACACTTAGTATCAGATAGAACAATTACTTTAAAATGGAACTAAGCTTCGCATCTGTAGTTTCCTTTCGCACAAGGTCGACGACTTAATTTCGTCGAACACATACGGTTTCGAGTGGCATCGCCAATGATTTCAGAGAACAGGCGCTTCGCCTGGTACAGTATCGAACACTTTCAGATAGAACAATTAGTTTAAAATGGAACTAAGTTTCGCATCTGGAGTTTCCTCTCTCACAAGGTCGGCCACTTAGTATCGTCGAACACATACGGTTTGGAGTGGCATCGCCACAGATTTCAGAGAACAGGCGCTTCTCGAGGCACAGTATCGAACACTTAGTTTCAGATAGAACAATTATTTTAATATGGAATTAAGTTTCGCATTTGGAGTTTCCTCTCTCACAAGGTCGACCACTTAGTTTCGTCGAACACATACGGTTTCGAGTGGCATCGCCAATGATTTCAGAGAACAGGCGCTTCGCCTGGTACAGTATCGAACACTTTCAGATAGAACAATTAGTTTAAAATGGAACTAAGTTTCGCATCTGGAGTTTCCTCTCCCACACGGTCGACCACTTAGTTTCCTCGAACACATACGGTTTCGAGTAGCATCGCCACAGATTTCAGAGAACAGGCGCTTCTCCTGGCACAGTATCGAGCACTTAGTTTCAGATAGAACAATTTGTTTAAAATGGAACTAAGTTTCGCATCTGAAGTTTCCTCTCGCACAAGATCGGCCACTTAGTTTCGTCGAACACACACGGTTTCGAGTGGCATCGCCACAGATTTCAGACAACAGGCGCTTCTCCTGGCACAGTATCGAACACTTAGTTACAGATAGAACAATTAGTTTAATTTGGAACTATGTTTCGCATCTGGAGTTTCCTCTCTCACAAGGTCGACAACTTAGTTTCGTCGAACACATACGGTTTCGAGTAGTATCGCCTCAGATTTCAGAGAACAGGCGCTTCTCCTGCCATATTATCGAACACTTAGTTTCAGATAGAACAATTAGTTTAAAATGGAACTATGTTTCGCATTTGGAGTTTCCTCTCTCACAAGGTCGGCCACTTAGTTTCGTCGAACACACACGGTTTCGAGTGGCATCGCCACAGATTTTAGCGAACAGGCGCATCTCCTGGCACATTATCGGAAACTTAGTTTCAGATAGAACAATTGGTTTAAAATGGAGCTATGTTTTGCATCTGGAGTTTCATCTCTCACAAGGTCGACGACTTAATTGCGACGAACACATACGGTTTCGAGTGGCATCGCCACAGATTTCAGAGAACAGGCGCTTTTCCTGGCACAGTATCGAGCACTTAGTTTCAGATAGAACAATTCGTTTAAAATGGAAATACGTTTCTCATCTGGAGTTTCTTCTCTCACAATGTCAACCACTTAGTTTCGTCGGACACATACGGTTTCGAGTGGCATCGCCACATATTTCAGAGAACAGGCGCTTCTCCTGGCACAGTATCGAACACTTAGTTACAGATAGAACACTTAGTTTAAAATGGAACTGTGTTTGGTATTTGGAGTTTCCTCTCTCACAAGGTGGACCACTCAGTTTCGTCAAACACATACGGTTTCGAGTGGCATCGCCACAGATTTCGGAGAACAGGCGCTTCTCCTAGCACAGTATCGAACACTTAGTATCAGATAGAACAATTACTTTAAAATGGAACTAAGCTTCGCATCTCGAGATTCCTCTCTCACAAGGTGGACCACTTAGTTTCATCGAACATATACGGTTTCGAGTAGCATCGCCACTGATTTCAGAGAACAGGCGCTTCTCCTGGCACAGTATCGAACACTTAGTTTCAGATGGAACATTTGGTTTAAAATGGAACTAAGTTTCGCATCTGAAGTTTCCTCTCGCACAAGGTCGGCCACTTAGTTTCGTCGAACACACACGGTTTCGAGTGGCATCGCCACAGATTTCAGAGAACAGGCGCTTCTCCTGGGACAGTATCGAACACTTAGTTTAAGATAGAAGAACTAGTTTAAAATGCAACTAAGTTTCGCATCTGGAGTTTCCTCTCTCACAAGGTCGACCACTTAGTTTCGTCGAACACATACGGTTTCGAGTAGCATCGCCACAGATTTCAGAGAACAAGCGCTCCTCCTGGCACAGTATCGAACATTTAGTTTCAGATAGAACAATTAGTTTAAAATGGAACTAAGTTTCGCATCTGGAGTTTCCTCTCTCACAAGGTCGACAATTTAGTTTCGTCGAACACATACGGTTTGGAGTAGCAACGCCAGAGATTTCAGAGAACAGGCGCTTCTCCTGGCACAGTATCGAACACTTTATTTCAGCTAGAATATATAGTTTTAAATGGAAATATGTTTCGCATTTGGAGTTTCCTCTCTCACAAGGTCGACCACTTAGTTTCGTCGAACACATACGGTTTCGAGTGACATCGCCACAGATTTCAGAGAACAGGCGCTTCTCCTGGCACAGTATCGAACACTTAGTTACAGATAGAACAATTAGTTTAATTTGGAACTATGTTTCGCATCTGGAGTTTCCTCTCTCACAAGGTCGACAACTTAGTTTCGTCGAACACATACGGTTTCGAGTAGCATCGCCTCAGATTTCAGAGAACAGGCGCTTCTCCTGCCACATTATCGAACACTTAGTTTCAGATAGAACAATTAGTTTAAAATGTTACTAAGTTTCGCATCTGGGATTTCCTCTCTCACAAGGCGACCTCTCAGTTTCGTGGAACTCATACGGTTTCGAGTGGCTTCGCCACAGATTTCAGAGAACAGGCGCTTCTTCTAGCACAGTATCAAACACATAGTTTCAGATAGAAAAATTAATTTAAAATGGAACTAAGTTTCGCATCAGCAGTTTCCTCTCCCACAAGGTCGGCAACTTAGTTTCGTCGAACACATACGGTTTCGAGTAGCATCGCCACAGATTTCAGAGAACAGGCGCTTCTCCTGGCACAGTATCGAACACTTAGTTACAGATAGAACAATTAGTTTAAAATGGAACTATGTCTCGCATCTGGAGTTTCCTCTCTCACAAGGTCGACAACTTAGTTTCGTCGAACACATACGGTTTCGAGTAGCATCGCCTCAGGTTTCAGAGAACAGGCGCTTCTCCTGCCACAGTATTGAACACTTAGTTTCAGATAGAACAATTAGTTTAATATGGTACTAAGTTTCGCGTCTGGAGTTTCCTCTCTCACAAGGTCGGCCATTTAGTTCCGTCGAACACATACGGTTTCGAGTGGCATCGCCACAGATTTCAGAGAACAGGTGCTTCTTCTGGCACAGTATCGAACACTTTCAGATAGAACATTTAGTTTAAAATGGAACTAAGTTCCGCATCTGGAGTTTCCTCTCTCACAAGGTCGGCCACTTAGTTTCGTCGAACACATACGGTTTCGGGTGGCATCGCCACAGATTTCAGAGAACAGGTGCTTCTCCTGGCACGGTATCGAACACTTAGTTTCAGATAGAACAATTAGTTTAAAATGGAACTAAGTTTCGCGTTTGGAGTTTCCTCTCTCACAAGGTCGGCCACTTAGTTTCGTCAAGCACATACGGTTTCGAGTTGCATCGCCACAGATTTCAGAGAACAGGCGATTCTCCTGGCACAATATCAAACACTTAGTTTCAGATAGAACAATCAGTTTAAAATGGAACTAAGTTCCGCATCTGGAGTTTCCTCCCACACAAGGTCGACCATTTAGATTCGTCGAACACATACGGTTTCGAGTAGCATCGCGACAGATTTCAGAGAACAGGTGCTTCTCCTGGCACAGTATCGAACACTTATTTTCAGATAGAACAATTAGTTTAAAATGGAACTGAGTTTGGCATCTGGAGTTTCCTCTCTCACAAGGTCGACCATCTAGATTCGTCGAACACATACGGTTTCGAGTAGCATCGCCACTGTTTTCAGAGAACAGGCGCTTCGCCTGGCACAGTATCGAACACTTTCAGATAGAACAATTAGTTTAAAATGGAACTAAGTTCCGCATCTGGAGTTTCCTCTCTCACAAGGTCGACCATTTAGATTCGTCGAACTCATACGGGTTCGAGTAGCATCGCCACTGATTTCAGAGAACAGGCGCTTCTCCTGGCACAATATCGAACACTTTCAGATAGAACATTTAGTTTAAAATGGAACTAAGTTCCGCATCTGGAGTTTCCTCTCTCACAAGGTCGGCCACTTAGTTTCGTCGAACACATACGGTTTCGGGTGGCATCGCCACAGATTTCAGAGAACAGGTGCTTCTCCTGGCACGGTATCGAACACTTAGTTTCAGATAGAACAATTAGTTTAAAATGGAACTAAGTTTCGCGTGTGGAGTTTCCTCTCTCACAAGGTCGGCCACTTAGTTTCGTCAAGCACATACGGTTTCGAGTTGCATCGCCACAGATTTCAGAGAACAGGCGATTCTCCTGGCACAATATCAAACACTTAGTTTCAGATAGAACAATCAGTTTAAAATGGAACTAAGTTCCGCATCTGGAGTTTCCTCCCACACAAGGTCGACCATTTAGATTCGTCGAACACATACGGTTTCGAGTAGCATCGCGACAGATTTCAGAGAACAGGTGCTTCTCCTGGCACAGTATCGAACACTTATTTTCAGATAGAATAATTAGTTTAAAATGGAACTGAGTTTCGCATCTGGAGTTTCCTCTCTCACAAGGTCGACCATCTAGATTCGTCGAACACATACGGTTTCGAGTAGCATCGCCACTGATTTCAGAGAACAGGCGCTTCGCCTGGCACAGTATCGAACACTTTCAGATAGAACAATTATTTTAAAATGGAACTAAGTTCCGCATCTGGAGTTTCCTCTCTCACAAGGTCGACCATTTAGATTCGTCGAACACCTACGGGTTCGAGTAGCATCGCCACTGATTTCAGAGAACAGGCGCTTCTCCTGGCACGGTATCGAACACTTTCAGATAGAACAATTAGTTTAAAATGGAACTAAGTTTCGCATCTGGAGTTTCCTCTCTCACAAGGTCGGCCACTTAGTATCGCCGAACACATACGGGTTCGAGTAGCATCGCCACAGATTTCAGAGAACAGGCGCTTCTTCTAGCACAGTATCGAACACATAGTTTCATATAGAACAATTAGTTTTAAATGGAAATAAGTTTCGCATCTGGAGTTTCCCCTTTCACAAGGTCAACCACTTAGTTTCGTCGAACACGTAGGGTTTCGAGTAGCATCGTCACAGATTTCAGAGAACAGGCGCTTCTCCTGGCCCAGTATCGAACACTTAGTTTCAGATAGAACAATTAGTTTAAAATGGAACTAAGTTCCGCATCTGGAGTTTCCTCTCTCACAAGGTCGGCCATTTAGTTCCGTCGAACACATACGGTTTCGAGTGGCATCGCCACAGATTTCAGAGAACAGGTGCTTCTTCTGGCACAGTATCGAACACTTTCAGATAGAACATTTAGTTTAAAATGGAACTAAGTTCCGCATCTGGAGTTTCCTCTCTCACAAGTTCGGCCACTTAGTTTCGTCGAACACATACGGTTTCGGGTGGCATCGCCACAGATTTCAGAGAACAGGTGCTTCTCCTGGCACGGTATCGAACACTTAGTTTCAGATAGAACAATTAGTTTAAAATGGAACTAAGTTCCGCATCTGGAGTTTCCTCTCTCAGAAGGTCGGCCATTTAGTTTCGTCGAACACATACGGTTTCGAGTGGCATCGCCACAGATTTCAGAGAACAGGTGCTTCTTCTGGCACACTATCGAACACTTTCAGATACAACATTTAGTTTAAAATGGAACTAAGTTCCGCATCTGGAGTTTCCTCTCTCACAAGTTCGGCCACTTAGTTTCGTCGAACACATACGGTTTCGAGTGGCATCGCCACAGATTTCAGAGAACAGGCGCTTCATCTGGCACAGTATCGAACACTTAGTTTCAGATGGAACATTTGGTTTAAAATGGAACTAAGTTTCGCATCTGGAGCTTCCTCTCTCACAATGTGGACCACTTAGTTTCGTCGAACACATACGGTTTCGAGTAGCATCGCCACTGATTTCAGAGAACAGGCGCTTCTACTGGCAGATTATCGAATACTTAGTTTCACATAGAACAATTACTTTAAAATGCAACTAAGCTTCGCATCTGGAGTTTCCTCTCTCACAAGGTCAAAGACTTAGTTTCGTCGAACACATACGGTTTCGAGTGGCATCGCCACAGATTTCAGAGAACAGGCGCTTCTCGTGGCACAGTATCGAACACTCAGTTTCAGATAGAACAACAAGATTAAAATGGAACTACGTTTCGCATCTGGAGTTTCCTCTCTCACAAGGTCGACCACTTAGTTTCGTCGAACGCATACGGTTTCGAGTAGCATCGCCACAGATTTCAGAGAGCAGGCGCTTCTCCTGGCACAGTATCGAACACTTATTTCAGACAGAACAATTAGATTAAAATGGAACTATGTTTCGCATTTGGAGTATCCTCTCTCACAAGGTCGACCACTTAGTTTCGTCGAACACATAAAGTTTCGAGTAGCATCGCCACAGATTTCAGAGAGCAGGCGCTTCTCCTGGCACAGTATCGAACACTTAGTTTCAGAGAGAACAATTAGTTTAAAATGGAACTAAGTTTCGCATCTGGAGTTTCCTCTCTCACAAGGTCGACAACTTAGTTTCGTCGAACACATAAGGTTTCGAGTGGCATCGCCACACAGTTCAGAGAACAGGCGCTTCTCCTGGCACAGTATCGAACACTTAGTTTTAGATAGAACAATTAGTTTAAAATGGAACTGAGCTTCGCATTTGGAGTTTCCTCTCTCAGAAGGTCGACCATTTAATTTCGTCGAACACATACGGTTTGGAGTAGCAACGCCAGAGATTTCAGAGAACAGGCGCTTCTCCTGGCACAGTATCGAACACTTTATTTCAGCTAGAATATATAGTTTTAAATGGAAATATATTTCGCATCTGGAGTTTCCTCTCTCACAAGGTCGGCCACTTAGTTTCGTCGAACACATACGGTTTCGGGTGGCATCGCCACAGATTTCAGAGAACAGGTGCTTCTCCTGGCACGGTATCGAACACTTAGTTTCAGATAGAACAATTAGTTTAAAATGGAAATAAGTTTCGCGTGTGGAGTTTCCTCTCTCACAAGGTCGGCCACTTAGTTTCGTCAAGCACATACGGTTTCGAGTTGCATCGCCACAGATTTCAGAGAACAGGCGATTCTCCTGGCACAATATCAAACACTTAGTTTCAGATAGAACAATCAGTTTAAAATGGAACTAAGTTCCGCATCCGGAATTTCCTCCCACACAATGTCGACCATTTAGATTCGTCGAACACATACGGTTTCGAGTAGCATCGCGACAGATTTCAGAGAACAGGTGCTTCTCCTGGCACAGTATCGAACACTTATTTTCAGATAGAACAATTAATTTAAAATGGAACTGCGTTTCGCATCTGGAGTTTCCTCTCTCACAAGGTCGACCATTTAGATTCGTCGAACACATACGGTTTCGAGTAGCATCGCCACTGATTTCAGAGAACAGGCGCTTCGCCTGGCACAGTATCGAACACTTTCAGATAGAACAATTAGTTTAAAATGGAACTAAGTTCCGCATCTGGAGTTTCCTCTCTCACAAGGTCGACCATTTAGATTCGTCGAACACATACGGGTTCGAGTAGCATCGCCACTGATTTCAGAGAACAGGCGCTTCTCCTGGCACAGTATCGAACACTTTCAGATAGAACATTTAGTTTAAAATGGAACTAAGTTTCGCATCTGGAGTTTCCTCTCTCACAAGGTCGGCCACTTAGTATCGTCGAACACATATGGGTTCGAGTAGCATCGCCACTGATTTCAGAGGACAGGCGCTTCTCCTGGCACAGTATCGAACACTTTCAAATAGAACAATTAGTTTAAAATGGAACTAAATTCCGCATCTGGAGTTTCCTCTCTCACAAGGTCGGCCACTTAGTTTCGTCGAACACATACGGTTTCGAGTGGCATCGCCACAGATTTCAGAGAACAGGCGCTTCTCCTGGCACTTTATCGAACACTTAGTTTCAGATGGAACAATTAGTTTAAAATGGAACTAAGTTTCGCATCTGGAGTTTCCTCTCTCACAAGGTCGACCATTTAGATTGATCGAACACATACGGTTTCGAGTGGCATCGCCACATATTTCAGAGAACAGGCGCTTCTCCAGGCACAGTATCGAACACTTAGTTTCAGATGGAACATTTGGTTTAAAATGGAACATTTGGTTTAAAATGGAACAAAGTTTCGCATCTGATGTTTCCTCTCGCACAAGGTGGGCCACTTAGTTACGTCGAACACATACGTGTTCGAGTAGCATCGCCACTGATTTCAGAGAACAGGCGCTTCTCTGGCACAGTATCGAACACTTTCAGATAGAACAATTAGTTCAAAATGGAACTAAGTTCCGCATCTGGAGTTTCCTCTCTCACAAGGTCATCCACTTAGTTTCGTTGAACACATACGGGTTCGAGTGGCATCGCCACTGATTTCAGAGAACAGGCGCTTCGCCTGGCACAGTATCGAACACTTTCAGATAGAACAATTATTTTAAAATGGAACTAAGTTCCGCATCTGGAGTTTCCTCTCTCACAAGGTCGACCATTTAGATTCGTCGAACACCTACGGGTTCGAGTAGCATCGCCACTGATTTCAGAGAACAGGCGCTTCTCCTGGCACGGTATCGAACACTTTCAGATAGAACAATTAGTTTAAAATGGAACTAAGTTTCGCATCTGGAGTTTCCTCTCTCACAAGGTCGGCCACTTAGTATCGCCGAACACATACGGGTTCGAGTAGCATCGCCACAGATTTCAGAGAACAGGCGCTTCTTCTAGCACAGTATCGAACACATAGTTTCATATAGAACAATTAGTTTTAAATGGAAATAAGTTTCGCATCTGGAGTTTCCCCTTTCACAAGGTCAACCACTTAGTTTCGTCGAACACGTAGGGTTTCGAGTAGCATCGTCACAGATTTCAGAGAACAGGCGCTTCTCCTGGCCCAGTATCGAACACTTAGTTTCAGATAGAACAATTAGTTTAAAATGGAACTAAGTTCCGCATCTGGAGTTTCCTCTCTCACAAGGTCGGCCATTTAGTTCCGTCGAACACATACGGTTTCGAGTGGCATCGCCACAGATTTCAGAGAACAGGTGCTTCTTCTGGCACAGTATCGAACACTTTCAGATAGAACATTTAGTTTAAAATGGAACTAAGTTCCGCATCTGGAGTTTCCTCTCTCACAAGTTCGGCCACTTAGTTTCGTCGAACACATACGGTTTCGGGTGGCATCGCCACAGATTTCAGAGAACAGGTGCTTCTCCTGGCACGGTATCGAACACTTAGTTTCAGATAGAACAATTAGTTTAAAATGGAACTAAGTTCCGCATCTGGAGTTTCCTCTCTCACAAGGTCGGCCATTTAGTTCCGTTGAACACATACGGTTTCGAGTGGCATCGCCACAGATTTCAGAGAACAGGTGCTTCTTCTGGCACACTATCGAACACTTTCAGATACAACATTTAGTTTAAAATGGAACTAAGTTCCGCATCTGGAGTTTCCTCTCTCACAAGTTCGGCCACTTAGTTTCGTCGAACACATACGGTTTCGAGTGGCATCGCCACAGATTTCAGAGAACAGGCGCTTCATCTGGCACAGTATCGAACACTTAGTTTCAGATGGAACATTTGGTTTAAAATGGAACTAAGTTTCGCATCTGGAGCTTCCTCTCTCACAATGTGGACCACTTAGTTTCGTCGAACACATACGGTTTCGAGTAGCATCGCCACTGATTTCAGAGAACAGGCGCTTCTACTGGCAGATTATCGAATACTTAGTTTCACATAGAACAATTACTTTAAAATGCAACTAAGCTTCGCATCTGGAGTTTCCTCTCTCACAAGGTCAAAGACTTAGTTTCGTCGAACACATACGGTTTCGAGTGGCATCGCCACAGATTTCAGAGAACAGGCGCTTCTCGTGGCACAGTATCGAACACTCAGTTTCAGATAGAACAACAAGATTAAAATGGAACTACGTTTCGCATCTGGAGTTTCCTCTCTCACAAGGTCGACCACTTAGTTTCGTCGAACGCATACGGTTTCGAGTAGCATCGCCACAGATTTCAGAGAGCAGGCGCTTCTCCTGGCACAGTATCGAACACTTATTTCAGACAGAACAATTAGATTAAAATGGAACTATGTTTCGCATTTGGAGTATCCTCTCTCACAAGGTCGACCACTTAGTTTCGTCGAACACATAAAGTTTCGAGTAGCATCGCCACAGATTTCAGAGAGCAGGCGCTTCTCCTGGCACAGTATCGAAAACATAGTTTCAGAGAGAACAATTAGTTTAAAATGGAACTAAGTTTCGCATCTGGAGTTTCCTCTCTCACAAGGTCGACAACTTAGTTTCGTCGAACACATAAGGTTTCGAGTGGCATCGCCACACAGTTCAGAGAACAGGCGCTTCTCCTGGCACAGTATCGAACACTTAGTTTCAGATAGAACAATTAGTTAAAAATGGAACTAAGCTTCGCATCTGGAGTTTCCTCTCTCAGAAGGTCGACCATTTAATTTCGTCGAACACATACGGTTTGGAGTAGCAACGCCAGAGATTTCAGAGAACAGGCGCTTCTCCTGGCACAGTATCGAACACTTTATTTCAGCTAGAATATATAGTTTTAAATGGAAATATATTTCGCATCTGGAGTTTCCTCTCTCACAAGGTCGGCCACTTAGTTTCGTCGAACACATACGGTTTCGGGTGGCATCGCCACAGATTTCAGAGAACAGGTGCTTCTCCTGGCACGGTATCGAACACTTAGTTTCAGATAGAACAATTAGTTTAAAATGGAAATAAGTTTCGCGTGTGGAGTTTCCTCTCTCACAAGGTCGGCCACTTAGTTTCGTCAAGCACATACGGTTTCGAGTTGCATCGCCACAGATTTCAGAGAACAGGCGATTCTCCTGGCACAATATCAAACACTTAGTTTCAGATAGAACAATCAGTTTAAAATGGAACTAAGTTCCGCATCCGGAATTTCCTCCCACACAATGTCGACCATTTAGATTCGTCGAACACATACGGTTTCGAGTAGCATCGCGACAGATTTCAGAGAACAGGTGCTTCTCCTGGCACAGTATCGAACACTTATTTTCAGATAGAACAATTAATTTAAAATGGAACTGCGTTTCGCATCTGGAGTTTCCTCTCTCACAAGGTCGACCATTTAGATTCGTCGAACACATACGGTTTCGAGTAGCATCGCCACTGATTTCAGAGAACAGGCGCTTCGCCTGGCACAGTATCGAACACTTTCAGATAGAACAATTAGTTTAAAATGGAACTAAGTTCCGCATCTGGAGTTTCCTCTCTCACAAGGTCGACCATTTAGATTCGTCGAACACATACGGGTTCGAGTAGCATCGCCACTGATTTCAGAGAACAGGCGCTTCTCCTGGCACAGTATCGAACACTTTCAGATAGAACATTTAGTTTAAAATGGAACTAAGTGTCGCATCTGGAGTTTCCTCTCTCACAAGGTCGGCCACTTAGTATCGTCGAACACATATGGGTTCGAGTAGCATCGCCACTGATTTCAGAGGACAGGCGCTTCTCCTGGCACAGTATCGAACACTTTCAAATAGAACAATTAGTTTAAAATGGAACTAAATTCCGCATCTGGAGTTTCCTCTCTCACAAGGTCGGCCACTTAGTTTCGTCGAACACATACGGTTTCGAGTGGCATCGCCACAGATTTCAGAGAACAGGCGCTTCTCCTGGCACTTTATCGAACACTTAGTTTCAGATGGAACAATTAGTTTAAAATGGAACTAAGTTTCGCATCTGGAGTTTCCTCTCTCACAAGGTCGACCATTTAGATTGATCGAACACATACGGTTTCGAGTGGCATCGCCACATATTTCAGAGAACAGGCGCTTCTCCAGGCACAGTATCGAACACTTAGTTTCAGATGGAACATTTGGTTTAAAATGGAACATTTGGTTTAAAATGGAACAAAGTTTCGCATCTGATGTTTCCTCTCGCACAAGGTGGGCCACTTAGTTACGTCGAACACATACGTGTTCGAGTAGCATCGCCACTGATTTCAGAGAACAGGCGCTTCTCTGGCACAGTATCGAACACTTTCAGATAGAACAATTAGTTCAAAATGGAACTAAGTTCCGCATCTGGAGTTTCCTCTCTCACAAGGTCATCCACTTAGTTTCGTTGAACACATACGGGTTCGAGTGGCATCGCCACAGATTTCAGAGAACAGGTGCTTCTTCTGGCACAGTATCGAACACTTTCAGATAGAACATTTAGTTTAAAATGGAACCAAGTTCCGGATCTGGAGTTTCCTTTCTCACAAAGTCGGCCACTTAGTTTCGTCGAACACATACGGTTTCGGGTGGCATCGCCACAGATTTCAGAGAACAGGTGCTTCTCCTGGCACGGTATCGAACACTTAGTTTCAGATAGAACAATTAGTTTAAAATGGAACTAAGTTTCGCGTCTGGAGTTTCCTCTCTCACAAGGTCGGCCACTTAGTTTCGTCAAGCACATACGGTTTCGAGTGGCATCGCCACAGGTTTCAGAGAACAGGCGCTTCTCCTGGCACAATATCAAACACTTAGTTTCAGATAGAACAATCAGTTTAAAATGGAAATAAGTTCCGCATCTGGAGTTTCTTATCTCACAAGGTCGACCACTTAGTTTCGCCGAACGCATACGGTTTCGAGTGGCATCGCCACAGATTTCAGAGAACAGGCGCTTCATCTGGCACAGTATCGAACACTTAGTTTCAAATGGAACATTTGGTTTAAAATGGAACTATGTTTCGCATCTGGAACTTCCTCTCTCACAATGTGGACCACTTAGTTTCGTCGAACACATACGGTTTCGAGTAGCATCGCCAGAGATTTCAGAGAACAGGCGCTTCTCCTGGCACAGTATCGAACACTTTATTTCAGCTAGAATATATAGTTTTAAATGGAAATATGTTTCGCATTTGGAGTTTCCTCTCTCACAAGGTCGGCCACTCAGGTTCGTCGAACACATAAGGTTTCGAGTGGCATCGCCACACAGTTCAGAGAACAGGCGCTTCTCCTGGCACAGTATCGAACACTTAGTTTCAGATAGAACAATTAGTTAAAAATGGAACTAAGATTCGCATCTGGAGTTTCCTCTCTCACAAGGTCGACCATTTAGATTCGTCGAACACATACGGTTTCGAGTAGCATCGCCACAGATTTCAGAGAACAGGCAATTCTCCTGGCACAGTATCGAACACTTTCGGACAGAACAATTTGTTTAAAATGGAACTAAGTTTCGCATCTGGAGTTTCCTCTCTCACAAGGTCGACCATTTAGATTCGTCGAACACATACGGTTTCGAGTAGCATCGCCACTGATTTCAGAGAACAGGCGCTTCGCCTGGCACAGTATCGAACACTTTCAGATAGAACAATTAGTTTAAAATGGAACTAAGTTCCGCATCTGGAGTTTCCTCTCTCACAAGGTCGACCATTTAGATTCGTCGAACGCATACGGTTTCGAGTAGCATCGCCACAGATTTCAGAGAGCAGGCGCTTCTCCTGGCACAGTATCGAACACTTATTTCAGACAGAACAATTAGATTAAAATGGAACTATGTTTCGCATTTGGAGTATCCTCTCTCACAAGGTCGACCACTTAGTTTCGTCGAACACATAAAGTTTCGAGTAGCATCGCCACAGATTTCAGAGAGCAGGCGCTTCTCCTGGCACAGTATCGAAAACATAGTTTCAGAGAGAACAATTAGTTTAAAATGGAACTAAGTTTCGCATCTGGAGTTTCCTCTCTCACAAGGTCGACAACTTAGTTTCGTCGAACACATAAGGTTTCGAGTGGCATCGCCACACAGTTCAGAGAACAGGCGCTTCTCCTGGCACAGTATCGAACACTTAGTTTCAGATAGAACAATTAGTTAAAAATGGAACTAAGCTTCGCATCTGGAGTTTCCTCTCTCAGAAGGTCGACCATTTAATTTCGTCGAACACATACGGTTTGGAGTAGCAACGCCAGAGATTTCAGAGAACAGGCGCTTCTCCTGGCACAGTATCGAACACTTTATTTCAGCTAGAATATATAGTTTTAAATGGAAATATATTTCGCATCTGGAGTTTCCTCTCTCACAAGGTCGGCCACTTAGTTTCGTCGAACACATACGGTTTCGGGTGGCATCGCCACAGATTTCAGAGAACAGGTGCTTCTCCTGGCACGGTATCGAACACTTAGTTTCAGATAGAACAATTAGTTTAAAATGGAAATAAGTTTCGCGTGTGGAGTTTCCTCTCTCACAAGGTCGGCCACTTAGTTTCGTCAAGCACATACGGTTTCGAGTTGCATCGCCACAGATTTCAGAGAACAGGCGATTCTCCTGGCACAATATCAAACACTTAGTTTCAGATAGAACAATCAGTTTAAAATGGAACTAAGTTCCGCATCCGGAATTTCCTCCCACACAAGGTCGACCATTTAGATTCGTCGAACACATACGGTTTCGAGAAGCATCGCCACAGATTTCAGAGAACAGGCAATTCTCCTGGCACAGTATCGAACACTTTCGGACAGAACAATTTGTTTAAAATGGAACTAAGTTTCGCATCTGGAGTTTCCTCTCTCACAAGGTCGACCATTTAGATTCGTCGAACACATACGGTTTCGAGTAGCATCGCCACTGATTTCAGAGAACAGGCGCTTCGCCTGGCACAGTATCGAACACTTTCAGATAGAACAATTAGTTTAAAATGGAACTAAGTTCCGCATCTGGAGTTTCCTCTCTCACAAGGTCGACCATTTAGATTCGTCGAACACATACGGGTTCGAGTAGCATCGCCACTGATTTCAGAGAACAGGCGCTTCTCCTGGCACAGTATCGAACACTTTCAGATAGAACATTTAGTTTAAAATGGAACTAAGTGTCGCATCTGGAGTTTCCTCTCTCACAAGGTCGGCCACTTAGTATCGTCGAACACATATGGGTTCGAGTAGCATCGCCACTGATTTCAGAGAACAGGTGCTTCTCCTGGCACAGTATCGAACACTTATTTTCAGATAGAACAATTAGTTTAAAATGGAACTGCGTTTCGCATCTGGAGTTTCCTCTCTCACAAGGTCGACCATTTAGATTCGTCGAACACATACGGTTTCGAGTAGCATCGCCACTGATTTCAGAGAACAGGCGCTTCGCCTGGCACAGTATCGAACACTTTCAGATAGAACAATTAGTTTAAAATGGAACTAAGTTCCGCATCTGGAGTTTCCTCTCTCACAAGGTCGACCATTTAGATTCGTCGAACACATACGGGTTCGAGTAGCATCGCCACTGATTTCAGAGAACAGGCGCTTCTCCTGGCACAGTATCGAACACTTTCAGATAGAACATTTAGTTTAAAATGGAACTAAGTTTCGCATCTGGAACTTCCTCTCTCACAATGTGGACCACTTAGTTTCGTCGAACACATACGGTTTCGAGTAGCATCGCCAGAGATTTCAGAGAACAGGCGCTTCTCCTGGCACAGTATCGAACACTTTATTTCAGCTAGAATATATAGTTTTAAATGGAAATATGTTTCGCATTTGGAGTTTCCTCTCTCACAAGGTCGGCCACTTAGTTTCGTCAAGCACATACGGTTTCGAGTGGCATCGCCACAGATTTCAGAGAACAGGCGCTTCTCCTGGCACAATATCAAACACTTAGTTTCAGATAGAACAATCAGTTTAAAATGGAAATAAGTTCCGCATCTGGAGTTTCTTATCTCACAAGGTCGACCACTTAGTTTCGCCGAACGCATACGGTTTCGAGTGGCATCGCCACAGATTTCAGAGAACAGGCGCTTCATCTGGCACAGTATCGAACACTTAGTTTCAGATGGAACATTTGGTTTAAAATGGAACTAAGTTTCGCATCTGGAACTTCCTCTCTCACAATGTGGACCACTTAGTTTCGTCGAACACATACGGTTTCGAGTAGCATCGCCAGAGATTTCAGAGAACAGGCGCTTCTCCTGGCACAGTATCGAACACTTTATTTCAGCTAGAATATATAGTTTTAAATGGAAATATGTTTCGCATTTGGAGTTTCCTCTCTCACAAGGTCGGCCACTCAGTTTCGTCGAACACATAAGGTTTCGAGTGGCATCGCCACACAGTTCAGAGAACAGGCGTTTCTCCTGGCACAGTATCGAACACTTAGTTTCAGATAGAACAATTAGTTAAAAATGGAACTAAGATTCGCATCTGGAGTTTCCTCTCTCACAAGGTCGACCATTTAGTTTCGTCGAACACATACGGTTTCGAGTAGCATCGCCACAGATTTCAGAGAACAGGCAATTCTCCTGGCACAGTATCGAACACTTTCGGACAGAACAATTTGTTTAAAATGGAACTAAGTTTCGCATCTGGAGTTTCCCCTCTCACAAGGTCGACCATTTAGATTCGTCGAACACATACGGTTTCGAGTAGCATCGCCACTGATTTCAGAGAACAGGCGCTTCGCCTGGCACAGTATCGAACACTTTCAGATAGAACAATTAGTTTAAAATGGAACTAAGTTTCGCATCTGGAACTTCCTCTCTCACAATGTGGACCATTTAGATTCGTCGAACACATACGGTTTCGAGTAGCATCGCCACTGATTTCAGAGAACAGGCGCTTCGCCTGGCACAGTATCGAACACTTTCAGATAGAACAATTAGTTTAAAATGGAACTAAGTTCCGCATCTGGAGTTTCCTCTCTCACAAGGTCGACCATTTAGATTCGTCGAACACATACGGGTTCGAGTAGCATCGCCACTGATTTCAGAGAACAGGCGCTTCTCCTGGCACAGTATCGAACACTTTCAGATAGAACATTTAGTTTAAAATGGAACTAAGTTTCGCATCTGGAGTTTCCTCTCTCACAAGGTCGGCCACTTAGTATCGTCGAACACATATGGGTTCGAGTAGCATCGCCACTGATTTCAGAGGCCAGGCGCTTCTCCTGGCACAGTATCGAACACTTTCAAATAGAACAATTAGTTTAAAATGGAACTAAATTCCGCATCTGGAGTTTCCTCTCTCACAAGGTCGGCCACTTAGTTTCGTCGAACACATACGGTTTCGAGTGGCATCGCCACAGATTTCAGAGAACAGGCGCTTCTCCTGGCACTTTATCGAACACTTTCAGATAGAACAATTAGTTTAAAATGGAACTAAGTTCCGCATCTGGAGTTTCCTCTCTCACAAGGTCGACCATTTAGATTCGTCAAACACATACGGGTTCGAGTAGCATCGCCACTGATTTCAGAGAACAGGCGCTTCTCCTGGCACAGTATCGAACACTTTCAGATAGAACATTTAGTTTAAAATGGAACTAAGTTTCGCATCTGGAGTTTCCTCTCTCACAAGGTCGGCCACTTAGTATCGTCGAACACATATGGGTTCGAGTAGCATCGCCACTGATTTCAGAGAACAGGTGCTTCTCCTGGCACGGTATCGAACACTTAGTTTCAGATAGATCAATTAGTTTAAAATGGAACTAAGTTTCGCGTGTGGAGTTTCCTCTCTCACAAGGTCGGCCACTTAGTTTCGTCAAGCACATACGGTTTCGAGTTGCATCGCCACAGATTTCAGAGAACAGGCGCTTCTCTGGCACAGTATCGAACACTTTCAGATAGAACAATTAGTTCAAAATGGAACTAAGTTCCGCATCTGGAGTTTCCTCTCTCACAAGGTCATCCACTTAGTTTCGTCGAACACATACGGGTTCGAGTGGCATCGCCACAGATTTCAGAGAACAGGTGCTTCTTCTGGCACAGTATCGAACACTTTCAGATAGAACAATTAGTCTAAAATGGACCTATGTTTCGCATTTGGCGTTTCCTCTCTCACAAGTTCGACAACTTAGTTTCGTCGAACACATAAGGTTTCGAGTAGCATCGCCACAGATTTCAGAGAGCGGGCGCTTCTCCTGGCACAGTATCGAACACTTAGTTCCAGATAGAAAAATTAGTTTAAAATGGAACTATGTTTCGCATTTGGAGTGTCCCCTCTCACAAGGTCGACCTCTTAATTTCGTCGAAAACATACGGTTTGAATTGCGCATAGCCACAGATTTCAGAGAACAGCCGCTTATCCTGGCACAGTTTCGAACACTTAGTTTCAGATAGAACAATTAGTTTAAAATGGAACTAAGTTTCGCATCTGGAGTTTCCTCTCTCACAAGGTCGACCACTTAATTTCGTCGAACACATACGGTTTCGAGTAGCATCGCAACAGATTTCAGAGAACAGGCGCTTCTCCTGGCACAGTATCGAACACTTAGTTTCAGAGAGAACAATTAGTTTAAATTGGAACTATGTTTCGCATCTGGAGTTTCTTCTCTCAGAAGGTCGACCACTTAGTTTCGTCGAACACATACGGTTTAGAGTAGCATCGCCACATATTTCAGAGAACAGGCGCTTCTCCTGGCACAGTACCGGAAACTTAGTTTCAGGTGGAACAATTAGTTTAAAATGGAACTATGTTTCGCAACTGGAGATTCCTCTCTCACAAGGTCGACCACTTAGTTTCGTCGACCACATACGGTTTCGAGTAGCATCGCCACAGATTTCAGAGAACTGGCGCTTCTCCTGGCACAGTATCGAACACTTAGTTTCAGAGAGCAATTAGTTTAAATTGGAACTATGTTTCGCATCTGGAGTTTCCTCTCTCACAAGATCGGCCACTTAGTTTCGTCGAAGACATACGGTTTCGAGTGGCATCGCCACAGATTTCAGAGAACAGGCGCTTCTCATGGCACAGCATCGAACACTTAGTTTCAGATAGAACAATTAGTTTAAAATGGAACTAAGTTTCTCATCTGGAGTTTCCTCTCTCATAAGGTCGGCCACTTAGTTTCGTCGAACACATACGTTTTCGAGTGGCATCGCCACAGATTTCAGAGAACAGGCGCTTCTCCTGGCAGAGTATCGAACACTTAGTTTCAGATGGGACAATTAGTTTAAAATGTTACTATGTTTCGCGTCTGGAGTTTCCTCTCTCACAAGGTCGGCCACTCAGCTTCGTCGAACACATACGGTTTCGAGTGTCATCGCCGCAGATTTTAGAGAACAGGCGCTCCTCCTGGCACAGTATCGAACACTTAGTTTCAGATAGAACAATTAGTTTAAAATGGAACTAAGTTTCGCATCTGGAGTTTCCTCTCTCACAAGGTCGACCACTTAGTTTCGTCGAACACATACGGTTTCGAGTAGCATGGCCACAGATTTCAGAGAACAGCCGCTTCTCCTGGCACAGTGTTGAACACTTAGTTTCAGATAGAACAATTAGTTTAAAATGGAACTATGTTTCGCATCTGGAATTTCCTCTCTCACAAGGTCAACGACTTAGTTTCGTCGAACACATGCGGTTTCCAGTAGCATCGCCACAGATTTCAGAGAACAGTCGCTTCTCCTGGCACAGCGTGGAACACTTAGTTTCAGATAGAACAATTAGTTTAAAATGGAACTAAGTTTCGCATCTGGAGTTTCCTCTCTCACAAGGTCGACCACTTAGTTTCGACGAACACATACGGTTTCGAGTAGCATCGCTACAGATTTCTGAGGACAGTCGCTTCTCCTGGCACAGTGTTGAACACTTAGTTTCAGATAGAACAATTAGTTTAAAATGGAACTAAGTTTCGCATCTGGAGTTTCCTCTCTCACAAGGTCGACCACTTAGTTTCCTCCAACACATACGGTTTCGAGTAGCATCGCCACAGATTGCAGAGAACAGGCGCTTCTCCTGGCACAACATCGAACACTTAGTTTCAGATAGAACAATTAGTTTAAAATGACACTAAGTTTCGCGTCTGGAGTTTCCTCTCTCACAAGGTGGACCACTCAGTTTCGTCGAACACATACGGTTTCGAGTGGCATCGCCACAGACTTCAGAGAACAGCCGCTTCTCCTGGCACAGTATCGAACACTTAGTTTCAAAGAGAACAATTAGTTTAAAATCGAAATATGTTTCGCATCTGAAGTTTCCTCTCTCACAAGGTCGGCCACTTAGTTTCGTCGAACACATACGTTTTCGAGTGGCATCGCCACAGATTTCAGAGAACAGGCGCTTCTCCTGGCAGAGTATCGAACACTTAGTTTCAGATAGAACAATTAGTTTAAAATGACACTAAGTTTCGCGTCTGGAGTTTCCTCTCTCACAAGGTGGACCACTCAGTTTCGTCGAACACATACGGTTTCGAGTGGCATCGCCACAGATTTCTGAGGACAGTCGCTTCTCCTGGCACAGTGTTGAACACTTAGTTTCAGATAGAACAATTAGTTTAAAA
Source organism: Nysson spinosus (assembly GCA_910591585.2). Lineage (NCBI taxonomy): Eukaryota > Metazoa > Arthropoda > Insecta > Hymenoptera > Crabronidae > Nysson > Nysson spinosus. The sequence goes on along the minus strand of CAJUYC020000088.1, from coordinate 4,848,603 downwards.
TGGAACTAAGTTTCGCATCTGGAGTTTCCTCTCTCACAAGGTCGACCACTTAGTTTCCTCCAACACATACGGTTTCGAGTAGCATCGCCACAGATTTCAGAGAACAGTCGCTTCTCCTGGCACAGTATCGAACACTCAGTTTCAGATAGAACAATTAGTTTAAAATGGAACTAAGTTTCGCATCTTGAGTTTCCTCTCTGACAAGGTCGACCACTGAGTTTCGTCGAACACATACGGTTTCGAGTAGCATCGCCACAGATTTCTGAGGACAGTCGCTTCTCCTGGCACAGTGTTGAACACTTAGTTTCAGATAGAACAATTAGTTTAAAATGCAACTATGTTTCGCATCTGGAGTTTCCTCTCTCACAAGGTCGGCCACTTAGTTTCGTCGAACACATACGGTTTCGAGTGGTATCGCCACAGATTTCAGAGAACAGGCGCTTCTCGTGGCACAGTATCGAACACTTAGTTACAGATAGAACAATTTGTTTATAATGCAACTATATTTCGCATCTGGAGTTTCCTCTCTCAGAAGGTCGACCACTTAGAGTCGTCGAACACATACGGTTTAGAGTAGCATCGCCACTGATTTCAGAGAACAGGCGCTTCTCCTGGCACAGTATCGAACACTGAGTTTCAGGTAGAACAATTAGTTTAAAATGGAACTAAGTGTCGCATCCGGAGTTTCCTCTCTCAGAAGGTCGACCACTTAGTTTCGTCGAACACATACGGTTTCGAGTAGCATCGCGACAGATTTCAGAGAACGGGCACTTCCCCTGGCACAGTATCGAACACTTAGTATCAAATAGAACAATTAGTTTAAAATGGAAATAAGCTTCGCATCTGGAGTTTCCTCTCTCAGAAGGTCGACCACTTAGAGTCTTCGAACACATACGGTTTAGAGTAGCATCGCCACTGATTTCAGAGAACAGGCGCTTCTCCTGGCACAGTATCGAACACTTAGTTTCAGGTAGAACAATTAGTTTAAAATGGAAATAAGCTTCGCATCTGGAGTTTCCTCTCTCACAAGGTCGACCGCTCAGTTTCGTCGAACACATACGGTTTCGAGTAGCATCGCCACAGATTTCAGAGAACAGGCGCTTCTCCTGGCACAGTATTGAACACTTAGTTTCAGATAGAACAATTAGTTTAAAATGGAACTAAGTTTCGCATCTGGAGTTTCCTCTCTCACAAGGTCGACCACTTAATTTCGTTGAACACATACGGTTTCGAGTGGCATCGCCACAGTTCTCAGAGAACAGGCGCTTCTCCTGGCACAGTATCGAACACTTAGTATCAGATAGAACTATTAGTTTAAAATGGAACTAAGCTTCGCATCTGGAGTTTCCTCTCTCACAAGGTCGACCACTTAGTTTCGATGAACACATACGATTTCGAGTAGCATCGCCACCGAATTCAGAGAACGGGCGCTTCTCCTGACGCAGTATCGAACACTCAGTTGCAGATAGAACAATTAGTTTAAAATGGAACTAAGTTTCGCATCTGGAGTTTCTTCTCTCAGAAGGTCGACCACTTAGAGTCGTCGAACACATACGGTTTAGAGTAGCATCGCCACTGATTTCAGAGAACAGGCGCTTCTCCTGGCACAGTATCGAACACTTAGTTTCAGATAGAACAATTAGTTTAAAATGGTACTAAATTTCGCATCTGGAGTTTCCTCTCTCACAATGTCGATCACTTAGTTTCGTCGAACACATACGGTTTCGAGTAGCATCGCCACTGATTTCAGAGAACAGGCGCTTCTCCTGGCACAGTATCGAACACTTAGTATCAGATAGAACTATTAGTTTAAAATGGAATTAAGCTTCGCATCTGGAGTTTCCTCTCTCACCAGGTCGACCACTTAGTTTCGATGAACACATACGGTTTCGAGTAGCATCGCCACCGAATTCAGAGAACAGGCGCCTCTCCTGACGCAGTATCGAACACTCAGTTACAGATAGAACAATTAGTTTAAAATGGAACTAAGTTTCGCATCTGGAGTTTCTTCTCTCAGAAGGTCGACCACTTAGAGTCGTCGAACACATACGGTTTAGAGTAGCATCGCCACTGATTTCAGAGAACAGGCGCTTCTCCTGGCACAGTATCGAACACTTAGTATCAGATAGAACAATTAGTTTAAAATGGAACTAAGTTTCGCATCTGGAGTTTCTTCTCTCAGAAGGTCGACCACTTAGAGTCGTCGAACACATACGGTTTAGAGTAGCATCGCCACTGATTTCAGAGAACAGGCGCTTCTCCTGGCACAGTATCGAACACTGAGTTTCAGGTAGAACAATTAGTTTAAAATGGAACTATGTTTCGCAACTGGAGATTCCTCTCTCACAAGATCGACGACTTAGTTTCGTCGAACACATACGGTTTCGAGTGGCATCGCCACAGATTTCAGAGAACAGGCGCTACTCCTGACACAGTATCGAACACTTAGTTTCAGATAGGACAATTAGTTTAAAATAGAACTAAGTTTCGCATCCGGAGTTTCCTCTCTCAGAAGGTCGACCACTTAGTTTCGTCGAACACATACGGTTTCGAGTAGCATCGCCACAGATTTCAGAGAACGGGCACTTCCCCTGGCACAGTATCGAACACTTAGTATCAAATAGAACAATTAGTTTAAAATGGAAATAAGTTTCGCATCCGGAGTTTCCTCTCTCAGAAGGTCGACCACTTAGTTTCGTCGAACACATACGGTTTCGAGTAGCATCGCCTCAGATTTCAGAGAAGAGGCGCTTCTCCTGGCACAGTATCGAACACTTAGTTTCAGATAGAACAATTAGTTTAAAATGGTACTAAGCTTCGCATCAGGATTTTCCTCTCTCACAAGGTCAACCACTTAGTTTCGTCGAACATATACGGTTTCGAGTAGCATCGCCACAGATTTCAGAGAACAGGCGCTTCCCCTGGAACAGTATCGAACACTTAGTTTCAGATAGAACAATTAGTTTAAAATGGAAATAAGCTTCGAAACTGGAGATTCCTCTCTCACAAGGTCAACCACTTAGTTTCGTCGAACATATACGGTTTCGAGTAGCATCGCCAAAGATTTCAGAGAACAGGCGCTTCTCCTGGCACAGTATCGAACACTTAGTATCAGAGAGAACTATTAGTTTAAAATGGAACTAAGTTTCGCATCTGGAGTTTCCTCTCTCATGAGGTCGGCCACTTAGTATCGTCGAACACATACGGTTTCGAGTGGCATCGCCACAGATTTCAGAGAACAGGAGCTTCTCCTGTCACAGTATCGAACACTTAGTTTCAGATAGAACAATTAGTTTAAAATGGAACTAAGTTTCGCATCCGGAGTTTCCTCTCTCAGAAGGTCGACCACTTAGTTTCGTCGAACACATACGGTTTCGAGTAGCATCGCCTCAGATTTCAGAGAAGAGGCGCTTCTCCTGGCACAGTATCGAACACTTAGTTTCAGATAGAACAATTAGTTTAAAATGGTACTAAGTTTCGCATCAGGATTTTCCTCTCTCACAATGTCGACCACTTAATTTCGTCGAACTCATACGGTTTCGAGTGGCATCGCCACAGATTTCAGAGAACAGGCGCTTCTCCTGGCACAGTATCGAACACATAGTTGCAGATAAAACAATTAGTTTAAAATGGAACTAAGTTTCGCATCTGGGGTTTCCTCTCTCACAAGGTCGGCCACTTACTTTCGTGGAACACATTTGGTTTCGAGTAGCATCGCCACAGATTTCAGAGAACAGGCGCTTCTCCTGGCACAGTATCGAACACGTAGTTTCAGAGAGAACAATTAGTTTAAAATGGAAATATGTTTCGCATTTGGAGTTTCCTCTCTCACAAGTTCGACCACTTAGTTTCGTCGAACACATACGGTGTCGAGTGGCATCGCCACAGATTTCAGAGAACAGGCGCTGCTCCTGGCACAGTATCGGACACTTAGTTTCAGATAGAACAATTAGTTAAAATGGAACTAAGTTTCGCATCTGGAGTTTCCTCTTTCACAAGGCGACCACTTAGTTTTGTCGAACACATACGGTTTCGAGTAGCATCGCCACAGATTTCAGAGAACAGGCGTTTCTCCGGGCAGAGTATCGAACACTCAGTTTCATATTGAACAATTAGTTTAAAATGGAACAAAGCTTCGCATCTGGAGTTTCCTCTCTCACAAGGTCGGCCACTTAGTATCGTCGAACACATACGGTTTCGAGTAGCATCGCCACAGATTTCAGAGAACAGGCGCTTCTCCTGGCACAGTACCGAACACTTAGTTTCAGATAGAACAATCAGTTTAAAATGGAACTATGTTTCGCATCTGGAGTTTCCTCTACCACAAGGTCGACCACTTATTTTCGTCGAACACATACGGTTTCGAGTGGCATCGCCACAGGTTTCAGAGAACTGGCGTTTCTCCTGGCACAGTATCGAACACATAGTATCAGATAGAACGATTACTTTAAAATGGAAATAAGCTTCGCACCTGGAGTTTCCTCTCTCACAAGGTGGACCACTTAGTTTCCTCGAACACATACGGTTTCGTGTAGCTTCGTCACAGATTTCAGAGAACAGTCGCTTCTCCTGGCACAGTATCGAACCCTTAGTTTCAGATAGAACAATTAGTTTAAAATGGAACTAAGTTTCGCATCTGGAGTTTCCTCTCTCACAATGTCGGCCACTTAGTTTCGAACTAAGTTCCGCATCTGGAGTTTCCTCTCTCACAAGGTCGGCCACTTAGTTTCGTCGAACACATACGGTTTCGGGTGGCATCGCCACAGATTTCAGAGAACAGGCGCTACTCCAGGCACAGTATCGAATACTTAGTTTCAGATGGAACATTTGGTTTAAAATGGAACTAAGTTTCGCATCTGAAGTTTCCTCTCTCACAATGTCGGCCACTTAGTTTCGAACTAAGTTCCGCATCTGGAGTTTCCTCTCTCACAAGGTCGGCCACTTAGTTTCGTCGAACACATACGGTTTCGGGTGGTATCGCCACAGATTTCAGAGAACAGGTGCTTCTCCTGGCACAGTATCGAACACTTAGTTTCAGATAGAACAATCAGTTTAAAATGGAACTAAGTTCCGCATCTGGAGTTTCCTCCCACACAAGGTCGACCATTTAGATTCGTCGAACACATACGGTTTCGAGTAGCATCGCGACAGATTTCAGAGAACAGGTGCTTCTCCTGGCACGGTATCGAACACTTAATTTCAGATAGAACAATTAGTTTAAAATGGAACTAAGTTTCGCGACTGGAGTTTCCTCTCTCACAAGGTCGGCCACTTAGTTTCGTCAAGCACATATGGTTTCGAGTGGCATCGCCACAGATTTCAGAGAACAGGCGCTTCTCCTGGCACAATATCAAACACTTAGTTTCAGATAGAACAATCAGTTTAAAATGGAACTAAGTTCCGCATCTGGAGTTTCCTCCCACACGAGGTCCACCACTCAGTTTCGTCGAACACATACCGTTTCGAGTAGCATCGCGACAGATTTCAGAGAACAGGTGCTTCTCCTGGCACAGTATCGAACACTTATTTTCAGATAGAACAATTAGTTTAAAATGGAACTAAGTTTCGCATCCGGAGTTTCCTCTCTCAGAAGGTCGACCACTTAGTTTCGTCAAGCACATACGGTTTCGAGTAGCATCGCCACAGATTTCGGAGAACAGGCGCTTCTCCTGGCACAGTATCGAACACTTAGCTTCAGATAGAACAATTAGTTTAAAATGGAACTAAGTTTCGCATCCGGAGTTTCCTCTCTCAGAAGGTCGACCACTTAGTTTCGTCGAACACATACGGTTTCGAGTGGCATCGCCACAGATTTCAGTGAACAGGCGTTTCTCCTGGCACAGTATCGAACACATAGTTTCAGATAGAACAATTAGTTTAAAATGGAACTATGTTTCGCATCTGGTGTATCCTCCCTCACAAGGTCGACCACTTAGTTTCGTCGAACACATACGGTTTCGAGTGGCATCGCCACTGATTTCAGAGAACAGGCGCTTCTCCTGGCACACTATCGAACACTTAGTTTCAGATAGAACAATAAGATTAAAATGGAACGAAGTTTCGCATCTGGAGTTTCCTCTCTCAAAAGGTCGCCCACTTAGTTTCGTCGAACACATACGCTTTCGAGTAGCATCGCCACAGATTTCAGAGAACAGGCGCTTCTCCTGGCACAGTATCGAACACTTAGTTTCAGATAGAACAATTAGCTTAAAATGGAATTAAGTTTCGCATCTGGAGTTTCCTCTCCCACAAGGTGGACCACTTAGTTTCGTCGAACACATACGGTTTCGAGTAGCATCGCCACAGATTTCAGAGAGCAGGCGCTTCTCCTGGCACACTATCGAACACTTATTTCAGACAGAACAATTAATTTAAAATGGAACTAAGTTTCGCATCTGGAGTTTCCACTCTCACAAGGTCGACCACTTAGTTTCGTCGAACACATACGGCTTCGAGTGGCATCGCCACAGATTTCAGAGAACAGGGGTTTCTCCTGGTACACTATCGAACACTTAGATTCAGATTGAACAATTAGTTTCAAATATAACTATGTGTCGCATCTGGAGTTTCCTCTCTCACAAGGTCGACGACTTAGTTTCGTTGAACACATTCGGTTTTGAGTGGCATCGCCACAGATTTCGGAGACAGGCGCTTCTACAGGCACAGTATCGAAAACTTAGTTTCAGATAGAACAATAAGATTAAAATGGAACGAAGTTTCGCATCTGGAGTTTCCTCTCTCAAAAGGTCGCCCACTTAGTTTCGTCGAACACATACGCTTTCGAGTAGCATCGCCACAGATTTCAGAGAACAGGCGCTTCTCCTGGCACAGTATCGAACACTTAGTTTCAGATAGAACAATTAGCTTAAAATGGAATTAAGTTTCGCATCTGGAGTTTCCTCTCCCACAAGGTGGACCACTTAGTTTCGTCGAACACATACGGTTTCGAGTAGCATCGCCACAGATTTCAGAGAGCAGGCGCTTCTCCTGGCACACTATCGAACACTTATTTCAGACAGAACAATTAATTTAAAATGGAACTAAGTTTCGCATCTGGAGTTTCCACTCTCACAAGGTCGACCACTTAGTTTCGTCGAACACATACGGCTTCGAGTGGCATCGCCACAGATTTCAGAGAACAGGGGTTTCTCCTGGTACACTATCGGACACTTAGATTCAGATTGAACAATTAGTTTCAAATATAACTATGTGTCGCATCTGGAGTTTCCTCTCTCACAAGGTCGACGACTTAGTTTCGTTGAACACATTCGGTTTTGAGTGGCATCGCCACAGATTTCGGAGACAGGCGCTTCTACAGGCACAGTATCGAAAACTTAGTTTCAGATAGAACAATTTGTTTAAAATGTAACTATGTGTCGCATCTGGAGTTTCCTCTCTCACAAGGTCGACGACTTAGTTTCGTTGAACACATTCGGTTTCGAGTGGTACCGCCACAGATTTCGCAAAAAGGCGTTTCTCCTGGCACATTATCGAACACATAGTTTCAGATAGAACAATTAGTTTAAAATGGAACTAAGTTTCGCAAGTGGGGTTTCCTCTCTCACAAGGCGACCACGTAGTTTCGTCGAACACATGCGGTTTCGAGTGGCATCGCCACAGATTTCAGAGAACAGACGCTACTCCTGGCACAGTAACGAACACTTGGTTCATATAGAACGATTAGTTTAAAATGGAACTATGGTTCGCATCTGGAGATTCCTCTCTCACAAGGTCGACCACTTAGTTTCGTCGAACACATACGGGTTCGAGTGGCATCGCCACAGATTTGAGAGAACAGGGGTTTCTCCTGGTACACTATCGAACACTTAGATTCAGGTTGAACAATTAGTTTAAAATGTAACTATGTGTCGCATCTGGAGTTTCCTCTCTCACAAGGTCTCACGACTTAGTTTCGTTGAACACATTCGGTTTCGAGTGTCATCGCCACAGATTTCGGAGACGGGCGCTTCTACAGGCAAAGTATCGAAAACTTAGTTTCAGATAGAGCAATTAGTTTAAAATGTAACTATGTGTCGCATCTGGAGTTTCCTCTCTCACAAGATCGACGACTTAGTTTCGTAGAACACATTCTGTTTCGAGTAGCATCGCCACAGATTTCAGAGAACAGGCGCTTCTCCTGGCACAGTATCGAACACTTAGTTTCAGATAGAACATTTAGTTTAAAATGGAAATATGTTTCGCATTTGGAGTTTCCTCCCTCACAAGGTCAATCACTTAGTTTCGTCGAACACATACGGTTTCGAGTAGCATCGTCACAGATTTCAGAGAACAGGCGCTTCTCCTGGCACAGTATCGAACACTTAGTTTCAGATAGAACAATTAGTTTAAAATGGACCTATGTTTCGCATTTGAGGTTTCCTCTCTCACAAGTTCGACCACTTAGTTTCCTCAAACACATACAGTTTCGAGTGGCACCGCCACAGATTTCAGAGAAAAGGCGCTTCTCCTGGCACAGTATCGAACACTTAGTATCAGATAGAACAATTAGTTTTAAATGGAACTAAACTTCGCATCTGGAGTTTCCTCTCTCACAAAGCCGACCACTTAGTTTCGTCGAACACATACGGTTTCGAGTGGCATCGCCACACAATTCAGAGAACAGGCCCTACTCCTGGCACAGTATCGAACACTTAGTATCAGATAGAATAATTAGTTTTAAATGGAACTAATTTTCGCATCTGGAGTTTCCTCTCTCACAAGGTCGACCACTTAGTTTCGTCGAACACATACGGTTCCGATTAGCATCGCCACAGATTTCAGAGAACAGGCGTTTCTCCTGGCACAGTATCGAACACTTAGTTTCCGATAGAACAATTTGCTTAAAATGGAACTAAGTTTCGCATCTGGAGTTTCCCCTCCCACAAGGTCGACCACTTAGTTTCCTCAAACATATACGGTTTCGAGTAGCATCGCCACAGATTTCAGAGAACAGGCGCTTCTCCTGGCACATTATCGAACTCTTAGTTTCAGATAGAACAATTAGTTTAAAATGGAACTAATTTTCGCATCTGGAGTGTCCTCTCCCACAAGGTCGACCACTTAGTTTCGTCGAACACATACGGTTTCGAGTAGCATCGCCACAGATTTCAGAGAACAGGCGCTTCTCCTGGCACAGTATCGAGCACGTATTTTCAGATAGAACAAATTGTTTAAAATGGAACTACGTTTCGCATCTGGAGATTCCTCTCCCACAAGGTCGACCAATTAGATTCGTCGAACACATATGGTTTTGAGTGGCATCGCCACAGATTTCAGAGGACAGGCGTTTCTCCTGGCACAGTACGAACACTTAGTCTCAGATAGAACAATTAATTTAAAATGGACCTATGTTTCGCATTTGGAGTTTCCTCTCTCACAAGTTTCCATTTTAAACTAATTGTTCTATCTGAAACTAAGTGTTCGATACTGTGCCAGTAAAAGCGCCTGTTCTCTGAAATATGTGGCGATGCTACTCGAAACCGTATGTGTTCGACGAAACTAAGTGGTCGACCTTCTGAGAGAGGAAACTCCAGATGCGAAATTGAGTTCCATTTTAAACTAATTGTTCTATCTGAAACTAAGTGTTCGCTACCGTGCCAGGAGAAACGGCTGTTCTCTGAAATCTGTGGCGATGCCACTCGAAACCGTATGGGTTCGACGAAACTAAGTGGCCGACCTGGTGGGAGAGGAAACTACAGATGCGAAACTGAGTTTCATTTTAAACTAATTGTTCTATCTGAAACTAAGTGTTCGATACTGTGCCAGGAGAAGCGCCTGTTCTCTGAAATCTGTGGCGGTGCCACTCGAAACCGTATGTGTTCCACGAAACTAAGTGGCCGACATTGTGAGAGAGGAAACTCCAAATGCGAAACTTGGTTCCATTTTAAACTAATTGTTCTATCTGAAACTAAGTGTTCGATACTGTGCCAGGAGAAGGGCCTGTTCTCTGAAATCTGTGGCGGTGCCACTCGAAACCGTATGAGTTCGACGAAACTAAGTGGTCGACCTTGTGAGAGAGGAAACTCCAGAAGCGAAATATAGTTCCATTTAAAACTAACTGTTCTATCTGAAACTAAGTGTTCGATACTGTGCCAGGAGAAGCGCCTGTTCTCTGAAATCTGTGGCGATGCCACTCGAAACCGTATGTGTTCGACGAAACTAAGTGGCCGACATTGTGAGAGAGGAAACTCCAGGTGCGAAACTTAGTTCCACTTTAAACTAATTCCTCTATCTAAAACTGAGTGTTCGCTACTGTGCCAGGAGAAGCGCCTGTTCTCTGAAATCTGTGGCGGTGCCACTCGAAACCGTATGTGTTCGACGAAACTAAGTGGTCGACCTTGTGGGAGAGTAAACTCCAAATGCGAAACTTAGTTCCACTTTAAACTAATTGCTCTATCTGAAACTAAGTGTTCGATACTGTGCCAGGAGAAGGGCCTGTTCTCTGAAATCTGTGGCTGTGCCACTCGAAACCGTATGTGTTCGACGAAACTAAGTGATCGACCTTGTGAGAGGGGAAACTCCAGATGCGAAACTTAGTTCCATTTTAAACTAATTGTTCTCTCTGAAACTAAGTGTTCGATACTGTGCCAGGAGAAGCGTCTGTGGTCTGAAATCAGTGGCAATGCTACTCGAAACCGTATGTGTTCGACGAAACTAAGTGGTCGACATTGTGAGAGAGGAAACTCCAGATGCGAAACTTAGTTCCATTTTAAGCTAATTGTTCTATCTGAAACTAAGTGTTCGATACTGTGCCAGGAGAAGCGCCTGTTCTCTGAAATCTGTGGCGATGCCACTCGAAACCGTATGTGTTCGACGAAACTAAGTGGCCGACATTGTGAGAGAGGAAACTCCAGGTGCGAAACTTAGTTCCACTTTAAACTAATTCCTCTATCTAAAACTGAGTGTTCGATACTGTGCCAGGAGAAGCGCCTGTTCTCTGAAATGTGTGGCGATGACACTCGAAACCGTATGTGTTCGACCAAACTAAGTGGTTGATCTTGTGAGAGAGGATACTCCAGATGCGAAACTGAGTTTCATTTTAAACTAATTGTTCTATCTGAAACTAAGTGTTCGATACTGTGCCAGGAGAAGCGCCTGTTCTCTGAAATCTGTGGCGGTGCCACTCGAAACCGTATGTGTTCCACGAAACTAAGTGGCCGACATTGTGAGAGAGGAAACTCCAAATGCGAAACTTGGTTCCATTTTAAACTAATTGTTCTATCTGAAACTAAGTGTTCGATACTGTGCCAGGAGAAGGGCCTGTTCTCTGAAATCTGTGGCGGTGCCACTCGAAACCGTATGAGTTCGACGAAACTAAGTGGTCGACCTTGTGAGAGAGGAAACTCCAGAAGCGAAATATAGTTCCATTTAAAACTAACTGTTCTATCTGAAACTAAGTGTTCGATACTGTGCCAGGAGAAGCGCCTGTTCTCTGAAATCTGTGGCGATGCCACTCGAAACCGTATGTGTTCGACGAAACTAAGTGGCCGACATTGTGAGAGAGGAAACTCCAGGTGCGAAACTTAGTTCCACTTTAAACTAATTCCTCTATCTAAAACTGAGTGTTCGCTACTGTGCCAGGAGAAGCGCCTGTTCTCTGAAATCTGTGGCGGTGCCACTCGAAACCGTATGTGTTCGACGAAACTAAGTGGTCGACCTTGTGGGAGAGTAAACTCCAAATGCGAAACTTAGTTCCACTTTAAACTAATTGCTCTATCTGAAACTAAGTGTTCGATACTGTGCCAGGAGAAGGGCCTGTTCTCTGAAATCTGTGGCTGTGCCACTCGAAACCGTATGTGTTCGACGAAACTAAGTGATCGACCTTGTGAGAGGGGAAACTCCAGATGCGAAACTTAGTTCCATTTTAAACTAATTGTTCTCTCTGAAACTAAGTGTTCGATACTGTGCCAGGAGAAGCGTCTGTGCTCTGAAATCAGTGGCAATGCTACTCGAAACCGTATGTGTTCGACGAAACTAAGTGGTCGACATTGTGAGAGAGGAAACTCCAGATGCGAAACTTAGTTCCATTTTAAGCTAATTGTTCTATCTGAAACTAAGTGTTCGATACTGTGCCAGGAGAAGCGCCTGTTCTCTGAAATCTGTGGCGATGCCACTTGAAACCGTATGTGTTCGACGAAACTAAGTGGCCGACATTGTGAGAGAGGAAACTCCAGGTGCGAAACTTAGTTCCACTTTAAACTAATTCCTCTATCTAAAACTGAGTGTTCGATACTGTGCCAGGAGAAGCGCCTGTTCTCTGAAATGTGTGGCGATGACACTCGAAACCGTATGTGTTCGACCAAACTAAGTGGTTGATCTTGTGAGAGAGGATACTCCAGATGCGAAAAATAATTCCATTTTAAACTAATTGTTCTCTCTGAAACTAAGTGTTCGAAACTGTGCCAGGAGAAGCGCCTGTTCTCTGAAATCTGTGGCGGTGCCACTCGAAACCGTATGTGTTCCACGAAACTAAGTGGCCGACATTGTGAGAGAGGAAACTCCAGATGCGAAACTTAGTTCCATTTTAATCTTATTGTTCTATCTGAAACTACGTTTTCGATACTGTGCCAGGAGAAGCGCCTGTTCTCTGAAATCTGTGGCGATGCCACTCGAAACCGTATGTGTTCGACGAATCTAAGTGGTCGACCTTGTGGGAGAGTAAACTCCAAATGCGAAACTTAGTTCCACTTTAAACTAATTGCTCTATCTGAAACTAAGTGTTCGATACTGTGCCAGGAGAAGGGCCTGTTCTCTGAAATCTGTGGCTGTGCCACTCGAAACCGTATGTGTTCGACGAAACTAAGTGATCGACCTTGTGAGAGGGGAAACTCCAGATGCGAAACTTAGTTCCATTTTAAACTAATTGTTCTCTCTGAAACTAAGTGTTCGATACTGTGCCAGGAGAAGCGTCTGTGCTCTGAAATCAGTGGCAATGCTACTCGAAACCGTATGTGTTCGACGAAACTAAGTGGTCGACATTGTGAGAGAGGAAACTCCAGATGCGAAACTTAGTTCCATTTTAAGCTAATTGTTCTATCTGAAACTAAGTGTTCGATACTGTGCCAGGAGAAGCGCCTGTTCTCTGAAATCTGTGGCGATGCCACTCGAAACCGTATGTGTTCGACGAAACTAAGTGGCCGACATTGTGAGAGAGGAAACTCCAGATGCGAAACTTAGTTCCACTTTAAACTAATTCCTCTATCTAAAACTGAGTGTTCGATACTGTGCCAGGAGAAGCGCCTGTTCTCTGAAATGTGTGGCGATGACACTCGAAACCGTATGTGTTCGACCAAACTAAGTGGTTGATCTTGTGAGAGAGGATACTCCAGATGCGAAACATAATTCCATTTAACACTAACTGTTCTATCTGAAACTAAGTGTGCGATACTGTGCCAGGAGAAGCGCCTGTTCTCTGAAATCTGTGGCGATGCCACTCGAAACCGTATGTGTTCGACGAAACTAAGTGGCCGACATTGTGAGAGAGGAAACTCCAGGTGCGAAACTTAGTTCCACTTTAAACTAATTCCTCTATCTAAAACTGAGTGTTCGATACTGTGCCTGGAGAAGCGCCTGTTCTCTGAAATCTGTGGCGGTGCCACTCGAAACCGTATGTGTTCGACGAAACTAAGTGGTCGACCTTGTGGGAGAGTAAACTCCAAATGCGAAACTTAGTTCCACTTTAAACTAATTGCTCTATCTGAAACTAAGTGTTCGATACTGTGCCAGGAGAAGGGCCTGTTCTCTGAAATCTGTGGCTGTGCCACTCGAAACCGTATGTGTTCGACGAAACTAAGTGATCGACCTTGTGAGAGGGGAAACTCCAGATGCGAAACTTAGTTCCATTTTAAACTAATTGTTCTATCTGAAACTAGGTTTTCGATACTGTGCCAGGAGAAGCGCCTGTTCTCTGAAATCTGTGTTGTGCCACTCGAAACCGTATGTGTTCGACGAAACTAAGTGGTTGATCTTGTGAGAGAGGATACTCCAGATGCGAAACATAATTCCATTTTAAACTAATTCTTCTCTCTGAAACTAAGTGTTCGATACTGTGCCAGGAGAAGAGCCTGTTCTCTGAAATCTGTGGCGGTGCCACTCGAAACCGTATGTGTTCGACGAAACTAAGTGGCCGACATTGTGAGAGAGGAAACTCCAGGTGCGAAACTTAGTTCCACTTTAAACTAATTCCTCTATCTAAAACTGAGTGTTCGATACTGTGCCAGGAGAAGCGCCTGTTCTCTGAAATGTGTGGCTGTGCCACTCGGAACCGTATGTGTTCGACGAAACTAAGTGATCGACCTTGTGAGAGGGGAAACTCCAGATGCGAAACTTAGTTCCACTTTAAACTAATTCCTCTATCTAAAACTGAGTGTTCGATACTGTGCCAGGAGAAGCGCCTGTTCTCTGAAATCTGTGGCGGTGCCACTCGAAACCGTATGTGTTCGACGAAACTAAGTGGTCGACCTCGTGGGAGAGTAAACTCCAAATGCGAAACTTAGTTCCACTTTAAACTAATTCCTCTATCTAAAACTGAGTGTTCGATACTGTGCCAGGAGAAGCGCCTGTTCTCTGAAATCTGTGGCGATGCCACTCGAAACCGTATGTGTTCGACGAAACTAAGTGGCCGACATTGTGAGAGAGGAAACTCCAGGTGCGAAACTTAGTTCCACTTTAAACTAATTCCTCTATCTAAAACTGAGTGTTCGATACTGTGCCAGGAGAAGCGCCTGTTCTCTGAAATCTGTGGCTGTGCCACTCGAAAGCGTATGTGTTCGACGAAACTAAGTGATCGACCTTGTGAGAGGGGAAACTCAAGATGCGAAACTTAGTTCCATTTTAAACTAATTGTTCTCTCTGAAACTAAGTGTTCGATACTGTGCCAGGAGAAGCGCCTGTTCTCTGAAATCTGTGGCGGTGCCACTCGAAACCGTATGTGTTCCACGAAACTAAGTGGCCGACATTGTGAGAGAGGAAACTCCAGATGCGAAACTTGGTTCCATTTTAAACTAATTGTTCTATCTGAAACTAAGTGTTCGATACTGTGCCAGGAGAAGGGCCTGTTCTCTGAAATCTGTGGCGGTGCCACTCGAAACCGTATGTGTTCGACGAAACTAAGTGGTCGACCTTGTGGGAGAGTAAACTCCAAATGCGAAACTTAGTTCCACTTTAAACTAATTGCTCTATCTAAAACTGAGTGTTCGATACTGTGCCAGGAGAAGCGCCTGTTCTCTGAAATCTGTGGCGGTGCCACTCGAAACCGTATGTGTTCGACGAAACTAAGTGGTCGACCTCGTGGGAGAGTAAACTCCAAATGCGAAACTTAGTTCCACTTTAAACTAATTCCTCTATCTAAAACTGAGTGTTCGATACTGTGCCAGGAGAAGCGCCTGTTCTCTGAAATCTGTGGCGATGCCACTCGAAACCGTATGTGTTCGACGAAACTAAGTGGCCGACATTGTGAGAGAGGAAACTCCAGGTGCGAAACTTAGTTCCACTTTAAACTAATTCCTCTATCTAAAACTGAGTGTTCGATACTGTGCCAGGAGAAGCGCCTGTTCTCTGAAATGTGTGGCTGTGCCACTCGAAAGCGTATGTGTTCGACGAAACTAAGTGATCGACCTTGTGAGAGGGGAAACTCCAGATGCGAAACTTAGTTCCATTTTAAACTAATTGTTCTCTCTGAAACTAAGTGTTCGATACTGTGCCAGGAGAAGCGCCTGTTCTCTGAAATCTGTGGCGGTGCCACTCGAAACCGTATGTGTTCCACGAAACTAAGTGGCCGACATTGTGAGAGAGGAAACTCCAGATGCGAAACTTGGTTCCATTTTAAACTAATTGTTCTATCTGAAACTAAGTGTTCGATACTGTGCCAGGAGAAGGGCCTGTTCTCTGAAATCTGTGGCGGTGCCACTCGAAACCGTATGTGTTCGACGAAACTAAGTGGTCGACCTTGTGGGAGAGTAAACTCCAAATGCGAAACTTAGTTCCACTTTAAACTAATTGCTCTATCTGAAACTAAGTGTTCGATACTGTGCCAGGAGAAGGGCCTGTTCTCTGAAATCTGTGGCTGTGCCACTCGAAACCGTATGTGTTCGACGAAACTAAGTGATCGACCTTGTGAGAGAGGAAACTCCAGATGCGAAACTTAGTTCCATTTTAAACTAATTGTTCTCTCTGAAACTAAGTGTTCGATACTGTGCCAGGAGAAGCGTCTGTGCTCTGAAATCAGTGGCAATGCTACTCGTAACCGTATGTGTTCGACGAAACTAAGTGGTCGACATTGTGAGAGAGGATACTCCAGATGCGAAACATAATTCCATTTTAAACTAATTGTTCTCTCTGAAGCTAAGTGTTCGATACTGTGCCAGGAGAAGCGCCTGTTCTCTGAAATCTGTGGCGGTGCCACTCGAAACCATATGTGTTCCACGAAACTAAGTGGCCGACATTGTGAGAGAGGAAACTCCAGATGCGAAACTTAGTTCCATTTTAAACTAATTGTTCTATCTGAAACTAGGTTTTCGATACTGTGCCAGGAGAAGCGCCTGTTCTCTGAAATCTGTGGCGGTGCCACTCGAAACCGTATGTGTTCGACGAAACTAAGTGGTTGACCTTGTGAGACAGGATACTCCAGATGCGAAACTTAGTTCCATTTTAATCTTATTGTTCTATCTGAAACTACGTTTTCGATACTGTGCCAGGAGAAGCGCCTGTTCTCTGAAATCTGTGGCGATGCCACTCGAAACCGTATGTGTTCGACGAATCTAAGTGGTCGACCTTGTGGGAGAGTAAACTCCAAATGCGAAACTTAGTTCCACTTTAAACTAATTGTTCTCTCTGAAACTAAGTGTTCGATACTGTGCCAGGAGAAGCGCCTGTTCTCTGAAATCTGTGGCGGTGCCACTCGAAACCGTATGTGTTCCACGAAACTAAGTGGCCGACATTGTGAGAGAGGAAACTCCAGATGCGAAACTTGGTTCCATTTTAAACTAATTGTTCTATCTGAAACTAAGTGTTCGATACTGTGCCAGGAGAAGGGCCTGTTCTCTGAAATCTGTGGCGGTGCCACTCGAAACCGTATGTGTTCGACGAAACTAAGTGGTCGACCTTGTGGGAGAGTAAACTCCAAATGCGAAACTTAGTTCCACTTTAAACTAATTGCTCTATCTGAAACTAAGTGTTCGATACTGTGCCAGGAGAAGGGCCTGTTCTCTGAAATCTGTGGCTGTGCCACTCGAAACCGTATGTGTTCGACGAAACTAAGTGATCGACCTTGTGAGAGGGGAAACTCCAGATGCGAAACTTAGTTCCATTTTAAACTAATTGTTCTCTCTGAAACTAAGTGTTCGATACTGTGCCAGGAGAAGCGTCTGTGCTCTGAAATCAGTGGCAATGCTACTCGTAACCGTATGTGTTCGACGAAACTAAGTGGTCGACATTGTGAGAGAGGATACTCCAGATGCGAAACATAATTCCATTTTAAACTAATTGTTCTCTCTGAAACTAAGTGTTCGATACTGTGCCAGGAGAAGCGCCTGTTCTCTGAAATCTGTGGCGGTGCCACTCGAAACCATATGTGTTCCACGAAACTAAGTGGCCGACATTGTGAGAGAGGAAACTCCAGATGCGAAACTTAGTTCCATTTTAAACTAATTGTTCTATCTGAAACTAGGTTTTCGATACTGTGCCAGGAGAAGCGCCTGTTCTCTGAAATCTGTGGCGGTGCCACTCGAAACCGTATGTTTTCGACGAAACTAAGTGGTTGACCTTGTGAGACAGGATACTCCAGATGCGAAACTTAGTTCCATTTTAATCTTATTGTTCTATCTGAAACTACGTTTTCGATACTGTGCCAGGAGAAGCGCCTGTTCTCTGAAATCTGTGGCGATGCCACTCGAAACCGTATGTGTTCGACGAATCTAAGTGGTCGACCTTGTGGGAGAGTAAACTCCAAATGCGAAACTTAGTTCCACTTTAAACTAATTGTTCTCTCTGAAACTAAGTGTTCGATACTGTGCCAGGAGAAGCGCCTGTTCTCTGAAATCTGTGGCGGTGCCACTCGAAACCGTATGTGTTCCACGAAACTAAGTGGTCGACCTTGTGGGAGAGTAAACTCCAAATGCGAAACTTAGTTCCACTTTAAACTAATTGCTCTATCTGAAACTAAGTGTTCGATACTGTGCCAGGAGAAGGGCCTGTTCTCTGAAATCTGTGGCTGTGCCACTCGAAAGCGTATGTGTTCGACGAAACTAAGTGATCGACCTTGTGAGAGGGGAAACTCAAGATGCGAAACTTAGTTCCATTTTAAACTAATTGTTCTCTCTGAAACTAAGTGTTCGATACTGTGCCAGGAGAAGCGCCTGTTCTCTGCAATCTGTGGCGGTGCCACTCGAAACCGTATGTGTTCCACGAAACTAAGTGGCCGACATTGTGAGAGAGGAAACTCCAGATGCGAAACTTGGTTCCATTTTAAACTAATTGTTCTATCTGAAACTAAGTGTTCAATACAGTGCCAGGAGAAGGGCCTGTTCTCTGAAATCTGTGGCGGTGCCACTCGAAACCGTATGTGTTCGACGAAACTAAGTGGCCGACATTGTGAGAGAGGAAACTCCAGGTGCGAAACTTAGTTCCACTTGAAACTAATTGCTCTATCTAAAACTAAGTGTTCGATACTGTGCCAGGAGAAGCGCCTGTTCTCTGAAATGTGTGGCGATGACACTCGAAACCGTATGTGTTCGACGAAACTAAGTGGTTGACCTTGTGAGACAGGATACTCCAGATGCGAAATTTAGTTCCATTTTAATCTTATTGTTCTATCTGAAACTACGTTTTCGATACTGTGCCAGGAGAAGCGCCTGTTCTCTGAAATCTGTGGCGATGCTACTCGAAACCGTATGTGTTCGACGAAACTAAGTGGTCGACCTTCTGAGACAGGAAACTCCAGAGGCGAGGCTTAGTTCCATTTTAAAGTAATTGTTCTATCTGAAACTGAGTATTCGATACTGTGCCAGGAGAAGCGCCTGCCCTCTGAAATATGTGGCGATGCCACTCGAAACCGTATGTGTTCAACAAAACTAAGTCGTCGACCTTGTGAGAGAGGATACTCCAGATGCGAAACATAGTTCCATTTTAAACTAACTGTTCTATCTGAGACTAAGTGTTCGATAATGTGCCAGGAGAAGTGCCTGTTCTCTGAAATCTGTGCCGATGCTACTCCAAACCGTATGTGTTCGAGGAAACTAAGTGGTCGACCTTGTGGGAGAGGACACTCCAGATGCGAGACTTAGTTCCATTTTAAACTAATTGCTCTATCTGAAACTAAGTGTTCGATACTGTGCCAGGAGATGCGCCTGTTCTCTGAAATCTGTGGCGATGCCACTCGAAACCGTATGTGTTCGACGAAACTAAGTGGTCCACCTTGTGAGAGAGGAAACTCCAGATGCCAGACATAGTTTCATTTAAAACTAATTGTTCTATCTGAAACTAAGTGTTCGATACTGTGCCAGGAGAAGCGCCTGTTCTCTGAAATCTGTGGCGATGCTACTCGATACCGTATGTGTTCGACGAAACTAAGTGGTCCACCTTGTGAGAGAGGAAACTCCAGATGCGAAACTTAGTTCCATTTTAAACTAATTGTTCTATCTGAATCTATGTGTTCGATAAGCTGCCAGGAGAAGCGTCTGTGCTCTGAAATCAGTGGCAATGCTACTCGAAACCGTATGTGTTCGACGAAACTAAGTGGTCGACATTGTGAGAGAGGAAACTCCAGATGCGAAACTTAGTTCCATTTTAAGCTAATTGTTCTATCTGAAACTAAGTGTTCGATACTGTGCCAGGAGAAGCGCCTGCTCTCTGAAATCTGTGGCGATGCTACTCGAAACCGTATGTGTTCGACGAAACTAATTGGTCGACCTTATGAGAGAGGAAACTCCAGATGCGAAACTTAGTTCCAATTTAATCTTATTTTTCTATCTGAAACTAAGTTTTCGATACTGTGCCAGGAGAAGCGCCTGTTCTCTGAACTGTATGGCGATGCCGCTCGAAACCGTATGTGTTCGACGAAACTAAGTGGTTGACCTTGTGAGACAGGATACTCCAGATGCGAAATTTAGTTCCATTTTAATCTTATTGTTCTATCTGAAACTACGTTTTCGATACTGTGCCAGGAGAAGCGCCTGTTCTCTGAAATCTGTGGCGATGCCACTCGAAACCGTGTGTGTTCGACGAAACTAAGTGGCCGACATTGTGAGAGAGGAAACTCCAGGTGCGAAACTTAGTTCCACTTTAAACTAATTGCTCTATCTAAAACTAAGTGTTCGATACTGTGCCAGGAGAAGCGCCTGTTCTCTGAAATGTGTGGCGATGACACTCGCAACCGTATGTGTTCGACGAAACTAAGTGGCCGACATTGTGAGAGAGGAAACTCCAGGTGCGAAACTTAGTTCCACTTTAAACTAATTGCTCTATCTGAATCTATGTGTTCGATAGGGTGCCAGGAGAAGCGTCTGTTCTCTGAAATCTGTGGCGATGCCACTCGAAACCGTATGTGTTCGACGAAACTAAGTGGCCGACCTTGTGAGAGAGGAAACTACAGATGCGAAACTTAGTTCCGTTTTAAATGAATTGTTCTATCTGAAACTAAGTGTTCGATACTGTGCCAGGAGAAGCGCCCGTTTTGTGAAACCTGTGGCGATACCACTCGAAACGGTATGTGTTCGACGAAACTAAGTGGCCGACCTTGTGAGAGAGGAATCTCCAGATGCGAAACATAGTTCAATTTTAAACTAAATGTTCTATCTGAAACTAAGTGTTCGATACTGTGCCAGGAGAAGCGCCTGTTCTCTGAAATCTGTGGCGATGCCACTCGAAACCGTATGTGTTCGACGAAACTAAGTGGCCGACCTTGTGAGAGAGGAAACTTCAGATGCGAAACTTAGTTCCATTTTAAACTAATTGTTCTATCTGAAACTAAGTGTTCGATACTGTGGCAGGAGAAGCGCCTGTTCACTGAAATCTGTGGCGATGCTACTCGAAACCGTATGTGTTCGACGAAACTCAGTGGTCGACCTTGTGAGAGAGGAAACTTCAGATGCGATACTTAGTTCCATTTTAAACTAATTGTTCTCTCTGAAACTAAGTGTTCGACAATGTCCCAGGAGAAACTCCGGTTCTGCGAAATCTGTGATGATGCCACTCGAAACCGTATGTGTTCGACGAAACTAAGTGGCCGACATTGTGAGAGAGGATACTCCAGATGCGAAACTTAGTTCCATTTTAATCTTATTGTTCTATCTGAAACTACGTTTTCGATACTGTGCCAGGAGAAGCGCCTGTTCTCTGAAATCTGTGGCGATGCCACTCGAAACCGTGTGTGTTCGACGAAACTAAGTGGCCGACATTGTGAGAGAGGAAACTCCAGGTGCGAAACTTAGTTCCACTTTAAACTAATTGCTCTATCTAAAACTAAGTGTTCGATACTGTGCCAGGAGAAGCGCCTGTTCTCTGAAATGTGTGGCGATGACACTCGAAACCGTATGTGTTCGACGAAACTAAGTGGCCGACATTGTGAGAGAGGAAACTCCAGGTGCGAAACTTAGTTCCACTTTAAACTAATTGCTCTATCTGAATCTATGTGTTCGATAGTGTGCCAGGAGAAGCGTCTGTTCTCTGAAATCTGTGGCGATGCCACTCGAAACCGTATGTGTTCGACGAAACTAAGTGGCCGACCTTGTGAGAGAGGAAACTACAGATGCGAAACTTAGTTCCGTTTTAAATGAATTATTCTATCTGAAACTAAGTGTTCGATACTGTGCCAGGAGAAGCGCCCGTTTTGTGAAACCTGTGGCGATACCACTCGAAACGGTATGTGTTCGACGAAACTAAGTGGCCGACCTTGTGAGAGAGGAATCTCCAGATGCGAAACATAGTTCAATTTTAAACTAAATGTTCTATCTGAAACTAAGTGTTCGATACTGTGCCAGGAGAAGCGCCTGTTCTCTGAAATCTGTGGCGATGCCACTCGAAACCGTATGTGTTCGACGAAACTAAGTGGCCGACCTTGTGAGAGAGGAAACTTCAGATGCGAAACTTAGTTCCATTTTAAACTAATTGTTCTATCTGAAACTAAGTGTTCGATACTGTGGCAGGAGAAGCGCCTGTTCACTGAAATCTGTGGCGATGCTACTCGAAACCGTATGTGTTCGACGAAACTCAGTGGTCGACCTTGTGAGAGAGGAAACTTCAGATGCGATAATTAGTTCCATTTTAAACTAATTGTTCTCTCTGAAACTAAGTGTTCGACAATGTCCCAGGAGAAACTCCGGTTCTGCGAAATCTGTGATGATGCCACTCGAAACCGTATGTGTTCGACGAAACTAAGTGGCCGACATTGTGAGAGAGGAAACTCCAGGTGCGAAACTTAGTTCCACTTTAAACTAATTCCTCTATCTAAAACTGAGTGTTCGATACTGTGCCAGGAGAAGCGCCTGTTCTCTGAAATGTGTGGCGATGACACTCGAAACCGTATGTGTTCGACCAAACTAAGTGGTTGATCTTGTGAGAGAGGATACTCCAGATGCGAAACATAATTCCATTTTAAACTAATTTTTCTCTCTGAAACTAAGTGTTCGATACTGTGCCAGGAGAAGCGCCTGTTCTCTGAAATCTGTGGCGGTGCCACTCGAAACCGTATGTGTTCCACGAAACTAAGTGGTCGACATTGTGAGAGAGGAAACTCCAGATGCGAAACTTAGTTCCATTTTACTCTTATTTTTCTATCTGAAACTAAGTTTTCGATACTGTGCCAGGAGAAGCGCCTGTTCTCTGAACTGTATGGCGATGCCGCTCGAAACCGTATGTGTTCGACGAAACTAAGTGGTTGACCTTGTGAGACAGGATACTCCAGATGCGAAACTTAGTTCCATTTTAATCTTATTGTTCTATCTGAAACTACGTTTTCGATACTGTGCCAGGAGAAGCACCTGTTCTCTGAAATCTGTGGCGATGCCACTCGAAACCGTGTGTGTTCGACGAAACTAAGTGGCCGACATTGTGAGAGAGGAAACTCCAGGTGCGAAACTTAGTTCCACTTTACACTAATTGCTCTATCTAAAACTAAGTGTTCGATACTGTGCCAGGAGAAGCGCCTGTTCTCTGAAATGTGTGGCGATGACACTCGAAACCGTATGTGTTCGACGAAACTAAGTGGCCGACATTGTGAGAGAGGAAACTCCAGGTGCGAAACTTAGTTCCACTTTAAACTAATTGCTCTATCTGGATCTATGTGTTCGATAGGGTGCCAGGAGAAGCGTCTGTTCTCTGAAATCTGTGGCGATGCCACTCGAAACCGTATGTGTTCGACGAAACTAAGTGGCCGACCTTGTGAGAGAGGAAACTACAGATGCGAAACTTAGTTCCGTTTTAAATGAATTGTTCTATCTGAAACTAAGTGTTCGATACTGTGCCAGGAGAAGCGCCCGTTTTGTGAAACCTGTGGCGATACCACTCGAAACGGTATGTGTTCGACGAAACTAAGTGGCCGATCTTGTGAGAGAGGAATCTCCAGATGCGAAACATAGTTCAATTTTAAACTAAATGTTCTATCTGAAACTAAGTGTTCGATACTGTGCCAGGAGAAGCGCCTGTTCTCTGAAATCTGTGGCGATGCCACTCGAAACCGTATGTGTTCGACGAAACTAAGTGGCCGACCTTGTGAGAGAGGAAACTTCAGATGCGAAACTTAGTTCCATTTTAAACTAATTGTTCTATCTGAAACTAAGTGTTCGATACTGTGGCAGGAGAAGCGCCTGTTCACTGAAATCTGTGGCGATGCTACTCGAAACCGTATGTGTTCGACGAAACTCAGTGGTCGACCTTGTGAGAGAGGAAACTTCAGATGCGATAATTAGTTCCATTTTAAACTAATTGTTCTCTCTGAAACTAAGTGTTCGACAATGTCCCAGGAGAAACTCCGGTTCTGCGAAATCTGTGATGATGCCACTCGAAACCGTATGTGTTCGACGAAACTAAGTGGTCGACCTTTTGAGAGAGGAAACTCCAGGTGCGAAACTTAGTTCCACTTTAAACTAATTCCTCTATCTAAAACTGAGTGTTCGATACTGTGCCAGGAGAAGCGCCTGTTCTCTGAAATGTGTGGCGATGACACTCGAAACCGTATGTGTTCGACCAAACTAAGTGGTTGATCTTGTGAGAGAGGATACTCCAGATGCGAAACATAATTCCATTTTAAACTAATTTTTCTCTCTGAAACTAAGTGTTCGATACTGTGCCAGGAGAAGCGCCTGTTCTCTGAAATCTGTGGCGGTGCCACTCGAAACCGTATGTGTTCCACGAAACTAAGTGGTCGACATTGTGAGAGAGGAAACTCCAGATGCGAAACTTAGTTCCATTTTACTCTTATTTTTCTATCTGAAACTAAGTTTTCGATACTGTGCCAGGAGAAGCGCCTGTTCTCTGAACTGTATGGCGATGCCGCTCGAAACCGTATGTGTTCGACGAAACTAAGTGGTTGACCTTGTGAGACAGGATACTCCAGATGCGAAACTTAGTTCCATTTTAATCTTATTGTTCTATCTGAAACTACGTTTTCGATACTGTGCCAGGAGAAGCACCTGTTCTCTGAAATCTGTGGCGATGCCACTCGAAACCGTGTGTGTTCGACGAAACTAAGTGGCCGACATTGTGAGAGAGGAAACTCCAGGTGCGAAACTTAGTTCCACTTTACACTAATTGCTCTATCTAAAACTAAGTGTTCGATACTGTGCCAGGAGAAGCGCCTGTTCTCTGAAATGTGTGGCGATGGCACTCGAAACCGTATGTGTTCGACGAAACTAAGTGGCCGACATTGTGAGAGAGGAAACTCCAGGTGCGAAACTTAGTTCCACTTTAAACTAATTGCTCTATCTGGATCTATGTGTTCGATAGGGTGCCAGGAGAAGCGTCTGTTCTCTGAAATCTGTGGCGATGCCACTCGAAACCGTATGTGTTCGACGAAACTAAGTGGCCGACCTTGTGAGAGAGGAAACTACAGATGCGAAACTTAGTTCCGTTTTAAATGAATTGTTCTATCTGAAACTAAGTGTTCGATACTGTGCCAGGAGAAGCGCCCGTTTTGTGAAACCTGTGGCGATACCACTCGAAACGGTATGTGTTCGACGAAACTAAGTGGCCGACCTTGTGAGAGAGGAATCTCCAGATGCGAAACATAGTTCAATTTTAAACTAAATGTTCTATCTGAAACTAAGTGTTCGATACTGTGCCAGGAGAAGCGCCTGTTCTCTGAAATCTGTGGCGATGCCACTCGAAACCGTATGTGTTCGACGAAACTAAGTGGCCGACCTTGTGAGAGAGGAAACTTCAGATGCGAAACTTAGTTCCATTTTAAACTAATTGTTCTATCTGAAACTAAGTGTTCGATACTGTGCCAGGAGAAGCGCCTGTTCTCTGAAATCTGTGGCGATGCCACTCGAAACCGTATGTGTTCGACGAAACTAAGTGGCCGACCTTGTGAGAGAGGAAACTTCAGATGCGAAACTTAGTTCCATTTTAAACTAATTGTTCTATCTGAAACTAAGTGTTCGATACTGTGGCAGGAGAAGCGCCTGTTCACTGAAATCTGTGGCGATGCTACTCGAAACCGTATGTGTTCGACGAAACTCAGTGGTCGACCTTGTGAGAGAGGAAACTTCAGATGCGATAATTAGTTCCATTTTAAACTAATTGTTCTCTCTGAAACTAAGTGTTCGACAATGTCCCAGGAGAAACTCCGGTTCTGCGAAATCTGTGATGATGCCACTCGAAACCGTATGTGTTCGACGAAACTAAGTGGCCGACATTGTGAGAGAGGAAACTCCAGGTGCGAAACTTAGTTCCACTTTAAACTAATTCCTCTATCTAAAACTGAGTGTTCGATACTGTGCCAGGAGAAGCGCCTGTTCTCTGAAATGTGTGGCGATGACACTCGAAACCGTATGTGTTCGACCAAACTAAGTGGTTGATCTTGTGAGAGAGGATACTCCAGATGCGAAACATAATTCCATTTTAAACTAATTTTTCTCTCTGAAACTAAGTGTTCGATACTGTGCCAGGAGAAGCGCCTGTTCTCTGAAATCTGTGGCGGTGCCACTCGAAACCGTATGTGTTCCACGAAACTAAGTGGTCGACATTGTGAGAGAGGAAACTCCAGATGCGAAACTTAGTTCCATTTTACTCTTATTTTTCTATCTGAAACTAAGTTTTCGATACTGTGCCAGGAGAAGCGCCTGTTCTCTGAACTGTATGGCGATGCCGCTCGAAACCGTATGTGTTCGACGAAACTAAGTGGTTGACCTTGTGAGACAGGATACTCCAGATGCGAAACTTAGTTCCATTTTAATCTTATTGTTCTATCTGAAACTACGTTTTCGATACTGTGCCAGGAGAAGCACCTGTTCTCTGAAATCTGTGGCGATGCCACTCGAAACCGTGTGTGTTCGACGAAACTAAGTGGCCGACATTGTGAGAGAGGAAACTCCAGGTGCGAAACTTAGTTCCACTTTACACTAATTGCTCTATCTAAAACTAAGTGTTCGATACTGTGCCAGGAGAAGCGCCTGTTCTCTGAAATGTGTGGCGATGGCACTCGAAACCGTATGTGTTCGACGAAACTAAGTGGCCGACCTTGTGAGAGAGGAAACTCCAGGTGCGAAACTTAGTTCCACTTTAAACTAATTGCTCTATCTGGATCTATGTGTTCGATAGGGTGCCAGGAGAAGCGTCTGTTCTCTGAAATCTGTGGCGATGCCACTCGAAACCGTATGTGTTCGACGAAACTAAGTGGCCGACCTTGTGAGAGAGGAAACTACAGATGCGAAATTTAGTTCCGTTTTAAATGAATTGTTCTATCTGAAACTAAGTGTTCGATACTGTGCCAGGAGAAGCGCCCGTTTTGTGAAACCTGTGGCGATACCACTCGAAACGGTATGTGTTCGACGAAACTAAGTGGCCGACATTGTGAGAGAGGAATCTCCAGATGCGAAACATAGTTCAATTTTAAACTAAATGTTCTATCTGAAACTAAGTGTTCGATACTGTGCCAGGAGAAGCGCCTGTTCTCTGAAATCTGTGGCGATGCCACTCGAAACCGTATGTGTTCGACGAAACTAAGTGGCCGACCTTGTGAGAGAGGAAACTTCAGATGCGAAACTTAGTTCCATTTTAAACTAATTGTTCTATCTGAAACTAAGTGTTCGATACTGTGGCAGGAGAAGCGCCTGTTCACTGAAATCTGTGGCGATGCTACTCGAAACCGTATGTGTTCGACGAAACTCAGTGGTCGACCTTGTGAGAGAGGAAACTTCAGATGCGATAATTAGTTCCATTTTAAACTAATTGTTCTCTCTGAAACTAAGTGTTCGACAATGTCCCAGGAGAAACTCCGGTTCTGCGAAATCTGTGATGATGCCACTCGAAACCGTATGTGTTCGACGAAACTAAGTGGCCGACATTGTGAGAGAGGAAACTCCAGGTGCGAAACTTAGTTCCACTTTAAACTAATTCCTCTATCTAAAACTGAGTGTTCGATACTGTGCCAGGAGAAGCGCCTGTTCTCTGAAATGTGTGGCGATGACACTCGAAACCGTATGTGTTCGACCAAACTAAGTGGTTGATCTTGTGAGAGAGGATACTCCAGATGCGAAACATAATTCCATTTTAAACTAATTTTTCTCTCTGAAACTAAGTGTTCGATACTGTGCCAGGAGAAGCGCCTGTTCTCTGAAATCTGTGGCGGTGCCACTCGAAACCGTATGTGTTCCACGAAACTAAGTGGTCGACATTGTGAGAGAGGAAACTCCAGATGCGAAACTTAGTTCCATTTTACTCTTATTTTTCTATCTGAAACTAAGTTTTCGATACTGTGCCAGGAGAAGCGCCTGTTCTCTGAACTGTATGGCGATGCCGCTCGAAACCGTATGTGTTCGACGAAACTAAGTGGTTGACCTTGTGAGACAGGATACTCCAGATGCGAAACTTAGTTCCATTTTAATCTTATTGTTCTATCTGAAACTACGTTTTCGATACTGTGCCAGGAGAAGCACCTGTTCTCTGAAATCTGTGGCGATGCCACTCGAAACCGTGTGTGTTCGACGAAACTAAGTGGCCGACATTGTGAGAGAGGAAACTCCAGGTGCGAAACTTAGTTCCACTTTACACTAATTGCTCTATCTAAAACTAAGTGTTCGATACTGTGCCAGGAGAAGCGCCTGTTCTCTGAAATGTGTGGCGATGGCACTCGAAACCGTATGTGTTCGACGAAACTAAGTGGCCGACATTGTGAGAGAGGAAACTCCAGGTGCGAAACTTAGTTCCACTTTAAACTAATTGCTCTATCTGGATCTATGTGTTCGATAGGGTGCGAGGAGAAGCGTCTGTTCTCTGAAATCTGTGGCGATGCCACTCGAAACCGTATGTGTTCGACGAAACTAAGTGGCCGACCTTGTGAGAGAGGAAACTACAGATGCGAAACTTAGTTCCGTTTTAAATGAATTGTTCTATCTGAAACTAAGTGTTCGATACTGTGCCAGGAGAAGCGCCCGTTTTGTGAAACCTGTGGCGATACCACTCGAAACGGTATGTGTTCGACGAAACTAAGTGGCCGACCTTGTGAGAGAGGAATCTCCAGATGCGAAACATAGTTCAATTTTAAACTAAATGTTCTATCTGAAACTAAGTGTTCGATACTGTGCCAGGAGAAGCGCCTGTTCTCTGAAATCTGTGGCGATGCCACTCGAAACCGTATGTGTTCGACGAAACTAAGTGGCCGACCTTGTGAGAGAGGAAACTTCAGATGCGAAACTTAGTTCCATTTTAAACTAATTGTTCTATCTGAAACTAAGTGTTCGATACTGTGGCAGGAGAAGCGCCTGTTCACTGAAATCTGTGGCGATGCTACTCGAAACCGTATGTGTTCGACGAAACTCAGTGGTCGACCTTGTGAGAGAGGAAACTTCAGATGCGATACTTAGTTCCATTTTAAACTAATTGTTCTCTCTGAAACTAAGTGTTCGACAATGTCCCAGGAGAAACTCCGGTTCTGCGAAATCTGTGGCGATGCCACTCGAAACCGTATGTGTTCGACGAAACTAAGTGATCGACATTGTGAGAGAGGAAACTCCAGGTGCGAAACTTAGTTCCACTTCAAACTAATTCCTCTATCTAAAACTGAGTGTTCGATACTGTGCCAGGCGAAGCGCCTGTTCTCTGAAATATGTGGCGATGACACTCGAAACCGTATGTGTTCGACCAAACTAAGTGGTTGATCTTGTGAGAGAGGATACTCCAGATGCGATACATAATTCCAATTTAAACTAATTGTTCTCTCTGAAACTAAGTGTTCGATACTGTGCCAGGAGAAGCGCCTGTTCTCTGAAATCTGTGGCGGTGCCACTCGAAACCGTATGTGTTCCACGAAACTAAGTGGTCGACATTGTGAGAGAGGAAACTCCAGATGCGAAACTTAGTTCCATTTTAATCTTATTTTTCTATCTGAAACTAAGTTTTCGATACTGTGCCAGGAGAAGCGCCTGTTCTCTGAACTGTATGGCGATGCCGCTCGAAACCGTATGTGTTCGACGAAACTAAGTGGTTGACCTTGTGAGACAGGATACTCCAGATGCGAAACTTAGTTCCATTTTAATCTTATTGTTCTATCTGAAACTACGTTTTCGATACTGTGCCAGGAGAAGCGCCTGTTCTCTGAAATCTGTGGCGATGCCACTCGAAACCGTGTGTGTTCGACGAAACTAAGTGGCCGACATTGTGAGAGAGGAAACTCCAGGTGCGAAACTTAGTTCCACTTTAAACTAATTGCTCTATCTAAAACTAAGTGTTCGATACTGTGCCAGGAGAAGCGCCTGTTCTCTGAAATGTGTGGCGATGACACTCGAAACCGTATGTGTTCGACGAAAATAAGTGGCCGACATTGTGAGAGAGGAAACTCCAGGTGCGAAACTTAGTTCCACTTTAAACTAATTGCTCTATCTGAATCTATGTGTTCGATAGGGTGCCAGGAGAAGCGTCTGTTCTCTGAAATCTGTGGCGATGCCACTCGAAACCGTATGTGTTCGACGAAACTAAGTGGCCGACCTTGTGAGAGAGAAAACTACAGATGCGAAACTTAGTTCCGTTTTAAATGAATTATTCTATCTGAAACTAAGTGTTCGATACTGTGCCAGGAGAAGCGCCCGTTTTGTGAAACCTGTGGCGATACCACTCGAAACGGTATGTGTTCGACGAAACTAAGTGGCCGACCTTGTGAGAGAGGAATCTCCAGATGCGAAACATAGTTCAATTTTAAACTAAATGTTCTATCTGAAACTAAGTGTTCGATACTGTGCCAGGAGAAGCGCCTGTTCTCTGAAATCTGTGGCGATGCCACTCGAAACCGTATGTGTTCGACGAAACTAAGTGGCCGACCTTGTGAGAGAGGAAACTTCAGATGCGAAACTTAGTTCCATTTTAAACTAATTGTTCTATCTGAAACTAAGTGTTCGATACTGTGGCAGGAGAAGCGCCTGTTCACTGAAATCTGTGGCGATGCTACTCGAAACCGTATGTGTTCGACGAAACTCAGTGGTCGACCTTGTGAGAGAGGAAACTTCAGATGCGATACTTAGTTCCATTTTAAACTAATTGTTCTCTCTGAAACTAAGTGTTCGACAATGTCCCAGGAGAAACTCCGGTTCTGCGAAATCTGTGATGATGCCACTCGAAACTGTATGTGTTCGACGAAACTAAGTGGCCGACATTGTGAGAGAGGAAACTCCAGGTGCGAAACTTAGTTCCACTTTAAACTAATTCCTCTATCTAAAACTGAGTGTTCGATACTGTGCCAGGAGAAGCGCCTGTTCTCTGAAATGTGTGGCGATGACACTCGAAACCGTATGTGTTCGACCAAACTAAGTGGTTGATCTTGTGAGAGAGGATACTCCAGATGCGAAACATAATTCCATTTTAAACTAATTGTTCTCTCTGAAACTAAGTGTTCGATACTGTGCCAGGAGAAGCGCCTGTTCTCTGAAATCTGTGGCGGTGCCACTCGAAACCGTATGTGTTCCACGAAACTAAGTGGCCTACATTGTGAGAGGAAACTCCAGATGCGACACTTAGTTCCATTTTAAACTAATTGTTCTATCTGAAACTAGGTTTTCGATACTGTGCCAGGAGAAGCGCCTGTTCTCTGAAATCTGTGGCGATGCTACTCGAAACCGTATGTGTTCGACGAAACTAAGTGATCGACCTTGTGAGAGGGGAAACTCCAGATGCGAAACTTAGTTCCATTTTAAACTAATTGTTCTATCTGAATCTATGTGTTCGATAGGGTGCCAGGAGAAGCGTCTGTTCTCTGAAATCTGTGGCGATGCCACTCGAAACCGTATGTGTTCGACGAAACTAAGTGGCCGACCTTGTGAGAGAGGAAACTACAGATGCGAAACTTAGTTCCGTTTTAAATGAATTATTCTATCTGAAACTAAGTGTTCGATACTGTGCCAGGAGAAGCGCCCGTTTTGTGAAACCTGTGGCGATACCACTCGAAACGGTATGTGTTCGACGAAACTAAGTGGCCGACCTTGTGAGAGAGGAATCTCCAGATGCGAAACATAGTTCAATTTTAAACTAAATGTTCTATCTGAAACTAAGTGTTCGATACTGTGCCAGGAGAAGCGCCTGTTCTCTGAAATCTGTGGCGATGCCACTCGAAACCGTATGTGTTCGACGAAACTAAGTGGCCGACCTTGTGAGAGAGGAAACTTCAGATGCGAAACTTAGTTCCACTTTAAACTAATTCCTCTATCTAAAACTGAGTGTTCGATACTGTGCCAGGAGAAGCGCCTGTTCTCTGAAATGTGTGGCGATGACACTCGAAACCGTATGTGTTCGACCAAACTAAGTGGTTGATCTTGTGAGAGAGGATACTCCAGATGCGAAACATAATTCCATTTTAAACTAATTGTTCTCTCTGAAACTAAGTGTTCGATACTGTGCCAGGAGAAGTGCCTGTTCTCTGAAATCTGTGGCGGTGCCACTCGAAACCGTATGTGTTCCACGAAACTAAGTGGCCTACATTGTGAGAGGAAACTCCAGATGCGACACTTAGTTCCATTTTAAACTAATTGTTCTATCTGAAACTAGGTTTTCGATACTGTGCCAGGAGAAGCGCCTGTTCTCTGAAATCTGTGGCGATGCTACTCGAAACCGTATGTGTTCGACGAAACTAAGTGATCGACCTTGTGAGAGGGGAAACTCCAGATGCGAAACTTAGTTCCATTTTAAACTAATTGTTCTATCTGAATCTATGTGTTCGACAAGTTGCCAGGAGAAGCGTCTGTGCTCTGAAATCAGTGGCAATGCTACTCGAAACCGTATGTGTTCGACGAAACTAAGTGGTCGACATTGTGAGAGAGGAAACTCCATATGCGAAACTTAGTTCCATTTTAAGCTAATTGTTCTATCTGAAACTAAGCGTTCGATACTGTGCCAGGAGAAGCGCCTGTTCTCTGAAATCTGTGGCGATGCCACTCGAAACCGTGTGTGTTCGACGAAACTAAGTGGCCGACATTGTGAGAGAGGAAACTCCAGGTGCGAAACTTAGTTCCACTTTAAACTAATTGCTCTATCTAAAACTAAGTGTTCGATACTGTGGCAGGAGAAGCGCCTGTTCACTGAAATCTGTGGCGATGCTACTCGAAACCGTATGTGTTCGACGAAACTCAGTGGTCGACCTTGTGAGAGAGGAAACTTCAGATGCGATACTTAGTTCCATTTTAAACTAATTGTTCTCTCTGAAACTAAGTGTTCGACAATGTCCCAGGAGAAACTCCGGTTCTGCGAAATCTGTGGCGATGCCACTCGAAACCGTATGTGTTCGACGAAAGTAAGTGGTAGACCGTGTCGGAGAGGAAACTCCAGATGCGAAACTTAGATCCATTTTAAATTAATTGTTATATCTGGAAGAGTTCGATACTGTGCCAGGAGAAGCGCCTGTTCTCTGAAATCTGTGGCGATACCACTCGAAACCGTATGTGTTTGACGATACTAAGTGGTCCACCTTGTGAGAGAGGAAACTCCAAATGCGAAACATAGTTCCATTTTAAACTAAATGTTCCATCAGAAACTAATTGTTCGGTACTGTGTCAGGAGAAGCGCCTGTTCTCTGAAATATGTGGGGATGCTACTCGAAACCGTATGTGTTCGACGAAACTAAGTGGTCCACCTTGTGAGAGAGGAAGCTCCAGATGCGAAGCTTAGTTCCATTTTAACCTAATTGTTCTATCTGAAACTAAGTGTTCGGTACTGTGCCATGAGAAGCGCCTGTTCTCTGAAACCTGTGGCGTTGCTACTCGAAGCCGAATGTGTTCGACGAAAGTAAGTGGTAGACCGTGTGAGTGAGGAAACTCCAAATGCGAAACAATGTTCCATTTTATACTAAGTGTTCTATCTGAAACTAGGTTTTCGATACTGTGCCAGGAGAAGCGCCTGTTCTCTGAAATCTGTGGCGATGCTACTCGAAACCGTATGTGTTCGACGAAACTAAGTGATCGACCTTGTGAGAGGGGAAACTCCAGATGCGAAACTTAGTTCCATTTTAAACTAATTGTTCTATCTGAATCTATGTGTTCGATAGGGTGCCAGGAGAAGCGTCTGTTCTCTGAAATCTGTGGCGATGCCACTCGAAACCGTATGTGTTCGACGAAACTAAGTGGCCGACCTTGTGAGAGAGGAAACTACAGATGCGAAACTTAGTTCCGTTTTAA
This sequence comes from Nysson spinosus, assembly GCA_910591585.2. Classification (NCBI taxonomy): domain Eukaryota; kingdom Metazoa; phylum Arthropoda; class Insecta; order Hymenoptera; family Crabronidae; genus Nysson; species Nysson spinosus. The sequence goes on along the minus strand of CAJUYC020000088.1, from coordinate 4,814,800 downwards.
ATGAATTATTCTATCTGAAACTAAGTGTTCGATACTGTGCCAGGAGAAGCGCCCGTTTTGTGAAACCTGTGGCGATACCACTCGAAACGGTATGTGTTCGACGAAACTAAGTGGCCGACCTTGTGAGAGAGGAATCTCCAGATGCGAAACATAGTTCAATTTTAAACTAAATGTTCTATCTGAAACTAAGTGTTCGATACTGTGCCAGGAGAAGCGCCTGTTCTCTGAAATCTGTGGCGATGCCACTCGAAACCGTATGTGTTCGACGAAACTAAGTGGCCGACCTTGTGAGAGAGGAAACTTCAGATGCGAAACTTAGTTCCACTTTAAACTAATTCCTGTATCTAAAACTGAGTGTTCGATACTGTGCCAGGAGAAGCGCCTGTTCTCTGAAATGTGTGGCGATGACACTCGAAACCGTATGTGTTCGACCAAACTAAGTGGTTGATCTTGTGAGAGAGGATACTCCAGATGCGAAACATAATTCCATTTTAAACTAATTGTTCTCTCTGAAACTAAGTGTTCGATACTGTGCCAGGAGAAGCGCCTGTTCTCTGAAATCTGTGGCGGTGCCACTCGAAACCGTATGTGTTCCACGAAACTAAGTGGCCTACATTGTGAGAGGAAACTCCAGATGCGACACTTAGTTCCATTTTAAACTAATTGTTCTATCTGAAACTAGGTTTTCGATACTGTGCCAGGAGAAGCGCCTGTTCTCTGAAATCTGTGGCGATGCTACTCGAAACCGTATGTGTTCGACGAAACTAAGTGATCGACCTTGTGAGAGGGGAAACTCCAGATGCGAAACTTAGTTCCATTTTAAACTAATTGTTCTATCTGAATCTATGTGTTCGATAAGTTGCCAGGAGAAGCGTCTGTGCTCTGAAATCAGTGGCAATGCTACTCGAAACCGTATGTTTTCGACGAAACTAAGTGGTCGACATTGTGATAGAGGAAACTCCATATGCGAAACTTAGTTCCATTTTAAGCTAATTGTTCTATCTGAAACTAAGCGTTCGATACTGTGCCAGGAGAAGCGCCTGTTCTCTGAAATCTGTGGCGATGCCACTCGAAACCGTGTGTGTTCGACGAAACTAAGTGGCCGACATTGTGAGAGAGGAAACTCCAGGTGCGAAACTTAGTTCCACTTTAAACTAATTGCTCTATCTAAAACTAAGTGTTCGATACTGTGGCAGGAGAAGCGCCTGTTCACTGAAATCTGTGGCGATGCTACTCGAAACCGTATGTGTTCGACGAAACTCAGTGGTCGACCTTGTGAGAGAGGAAACTTCAGATGCGATACTTAGTTCCATTTTAAACTAATTGTTCTCTCTGAAACTAAGTGTTCGACAATGTCCCAGGAGAAACTCCGGTTCTGCGAAATCTGTGGCGATGCCACTCGAAACCGTATGTGTTCGACGAAAGTAAGTGGTAGACCGTGTCGGAGAGGAAACTCCAGATGCGAAACTTAGATCCATTTTAAATTAATTGTTATATCTGGAAGAGTTCGATACTGTGCCAGGAGAAGCGCCTGTTCTCTGAAATCTGTGGCGATACCACTCGAAACCGTATGTGTTTGACGATACTAAGTGGTCCACCTTGTGAGAGAGGAAACTCCAAATGCGAAACATAGTTCCATTTTAAACTAAATGTTCCATCAGAAACTAATTGTTCGGTACTGTGTCAGGAGAAGCGCCTGTTCTCTGAAATATGTGGGGATGCTACTCGAAACCGTATGTGTTCGACGAAACTAAGTGGTCCACCTTGTGAGAGAGGAAGCTCCAGATGCGAAGCTTAGTTCCATTTTAACCTAATTGTTCTATCTGAAACTAAGTGTTCGGTACTGTGCCATGAGAAGCGCCTGTTCTCTGAAACCTGTGGCGTTGCTACTCGAAGCCGAATGTGTTCGACGAAAGTAAGTGGTAGACCGTGTGAGTGAGGAAACTCCAAATGCGAAACAATGTTCCATTTTATACTAAGTGTTCTATCTGAAACTAAGTGTTCGATACTGTGCCAGGAGAAGCGCCTGTTTTCGGAAATCTGTCGCGAAGCTACTCGAAACCGTATGTGTTCGACGAAACTAAGTGGCCGACCTTGTGAGAGAGGAGACTTCAGATGCGAAACATATTTCGATTTTAAGCTAATTGTTCTATCTGAAACTAAGTGTTCGGTACTGTGCCAGGAGAAGCGCCTGTTCTCTGAAACCTGTGGCGTTGCTACTCGAAGCCGAATGTGTTCGACGAAAGTAAGTGGTAGACCGTGTGAGAGAGGAAACTCCAGATGCGAAACTTAGATCCATTTTAAATTAATTGTTCTATCTGAAAGAGTTCGATACTGTGCGAGGAGAAGCGCCTGTTCTCTGAAACCTGTGGCGTTGCTACTCGAAGCCGAATGTGTTCGACGAAAGTAAGTGGTAGACCGTGTGAGTGAGGAAACTCCAAATGCGAAACAATGTTCCATTTTATACTAAGTGTTCTATCTGAAACTAAGTGTTCGATACTGTGCCAGGAGAAGCGCCTGTTCTCTGAAATCTGTGGCGATGCCACTCGAAACCGTATGTGTTCGACGAAACTAAGTGGCCGACCTTGTGAGAGAGGAGACTTCAGATGCGAAACATATTTCCATTTTAAACTAAATGTTCTATCTGAAACTAAGTATTCGATACTCTGCCAGTAGAAGCGCCTGTTCTCTGAAACCTGTGGCGTTGCTACTCGAAGCCGAATGTGTTCGACGAAACTAAGTCGTCGATCTTGTGAGAGAGGAAACTCCTGATGCGAAGCTTAGTTCCATTTTAAACTAATAGTTCTCTGATACTAAGTGTTCGATACTGTGCCAGGAGAAGCGCCTGTTCTCTGAAATCTGTGGTGATGCCACTCGAAACCGTATGTGTTCAACGAAATTAAGTGGTCGAACTTGTGAGAGAGCAAACTCCAGATGCGAAACTTAGTTCCATTTTAAACTAATTGTTCTATCTTAAAGTGTTCGATACTGTGCCAGGAGAAGCGCCTGTTCTCTGAAATCTGTGGCGATGCCACTCGAAACCGTATGTTGTCGACGAAATTAAGTGGTCGACCTTGTGAGAGAGGAAACTCCAGATGCGAAACTTAGTTCCGTTTTAAACTAATTGTTCTATCTGAAACTAAGTGTTCGGTACTGTGCCAGGAGAATCGCCTGTTCTCTGAAATCTGTGGTGATGCTACTCGAAACCGTATGTGTTCGTCGAAACTAAGCGGTCGACGTTGTGAGAGAGGAAACTCCATATGCGAAACTTAGTTCCATTTTAAACTAATTGTTCTATCTGAAACTAAGTGTTCGATACAGTGCCAGGAGAAGCGCCTGTTCTCTGAAATCTGTGGCGATGCCACTCGAAACCGTATGTGTTCGACGAAACAAAGTGGCCGACCTTGTGAGAGAGGAAACTCCAGATGCGAAACATATTTCCATTTTAAACTAAATGTTCTATCTGAAACTAAGTATTCGATACTCTGCCAGTAGAAGCGCCTGTTCTCTGAAACCTGTGGGTTTGCTACTCGAAGCCGAATGTGTTCGACGAAACTAAATGATCGCCTTGTGAAAGAGGAAACTCCAGATGCGTAACTTAGTACCATTTTAAACTAATTGTTCTATCTGAAACTAAGTGTTCGATACTGTGCCAGGAGAAGTGCCTGTTCTCTGAAATCTGTGGCGATGCTACTCGAAACCGTATGTGTTCGACGAATCTAAATGGTCGACCTTGTGAGAGAGGAAACTCCTGATGCGAAACTTAGTTCCATTTTATTCTTATTGTTCTAGCTGAAACTAAGTTTACGATACTGTGCCAGGAGAAGCGCCTGCTCTCTGAGAACTGTGGCGATGCTACTCGAAACCGTATGTGTTCGACCAAACTAGGTGGTCGACTTTGTAAGAGAGGAAATTCCAGATGCGAAACTTAGTTTCATTTTAAACTAATTGTTCTATCTGAAAGTGTTCGATACTGTGCCAGGAGAAGCGCCTGTTCTCTGAAATCTGTGGCGATGCTACTCGAAACCGTATGTGTTCGAAGAAACAAAGTGGCCGACCTTGTGAGAGAGGAAATTCCAGATGCGAAACATATTTTCATTTTAAACTAAATGTTCTATCTGAAACTAAGTATTCGATACTCTGCCAGTAGAAGCGCCTGTTCTCTGAAACCTGTGGCGATGCTACTCGAAACCGTATGTGTTCGACGAATCTAAATGGTCGACCTTGTGAGAGAGGAAACTCCAGAAGCGAAACTTAGTTCCATTTAAAACTAAGTGTTCCATCTGAAACTTAGTGTTCGATACTGTGCCAGGAGAAGCGCCTGTTCTCTGAAATCTGTGGCGATGCTACTCGAAACCGTATGTTTTCGAAGAAACAAAGTGGCCGACCTTGTGAGAGAGGAAACTCCAGATGCGAAACATATTTCCATTTTAAACTAAATGTTCTATCTGAAACTAAGTATTCGATACTCTGCCAGTAGAAGCGCCTGTTCTCTGAAACCTGTGGCTTTGCTACTCGAAGCCGAATGTGTTCGACGAAAGTAAGGGGTAGACCGTGTAAGAGAGGAAACTCCAAATGCGAAACATAGTTCCATTTTAAACTAATTATTCTATCTGAAACTAAGTGTTCGGTACTGTGCCAGGAGAAGCGCCTGTTCTCTGAAATCCGTGGCGATGCTACTCGAAACCGTATGTGTTCGTCGAAACTAAGCGGTCGACGTTGTGAGAGAGGAAACTCCATATGCGAAACTTAGTTCCATTTTAAACTAATTGTTCTATCTGAAACTAAGTGTTCGATACAGTGCCAGGAGAAGCGCCTGTTCTCTGAAATCTGTGGCGATGCCACTCGAAACCGTATGTGTTCGACGAAACAAAGTGGCCGACCTTGTGAGAGAGGAAACTCCAGATGCGAAACATATTTCCATTTTAAACTAAATGTTCTATCTGAAACTAAGTGTTCGATACAGTGCCAGGAGAAGTGCCTGTTCTCTGAAATCTGTGGCGATGCCACTCGAAACCGTATGTGTTCGACGAAACAAAGTGGCCGACCTTGTGAAAGAGGAAACTCCAGATGCGTAACGTAGTACCATTTTAAAATAATTGTTCTATCTGAAACTAAGTGTTCGATACTGTGCCAGGAGAAGTGCCTGTTCTCTGAAATCTGTGACGATGCTACTCGAAACCGTATGTGTTCGACGAATCTAAATGGTCGACCTTGTGAGAGAGGAAACTCCAGATGCGAAACTTAGTTCCATTTGAGACTAATTGTTCTATCTGAAACTAAGTGTTCGGTACTGTGCCAGGAGAAGCGCCTGTTCTCTGAAATCTGTAGCGATGCTACTCGAAACCGTATGTGTTCGACGAAACTAAGTCGTCGACCTTGTGAGAGAGGAAACTCCAGATGCGAAACATAGATCAATTTTAAACTAAATGTTCCATCTGAAACTAAGTGTTCGATACTGTGCCAGGAGACGCGCCTGTCCTCTGAAATCTGTGGCGATGCCACTCGAAAACGTATGTGTTCGACGAAACTAAGTGGCCGACCTTGTGAGAGAGGAAACTCCAGATGCGAAACTTAGTTTCATTTTAAACTAATTGTTCTATCTGAAAGTGTTCGATACTGTGCAGGAGAAGCGCCTGTTCTCTGAAATCTGTGGCGATGCTACTCGAAACCGTATGTTTTCGAAGAAACAAAGTGGCCGACCTTGTGAGAGAGGAAACCCCAGATGCGAAACATATTTCCATTTTGAACTAAATGTTCTATCTGAAACTAAGTATTCGATACTCAGCCAGTAGAAGCGCCTGTTCTCTGAAACCTGTGGCTTTGCTACTCGAAGCCGAATGTGTTCGACGAAAGTAAGGGGTAGACCGTGTGAGAGAGGAAACTCCAAATGCGAAACATAGTTCCATTTTATACTAATTATTCTATCTGAAATTAAGTGTACGATACTGTGCCAGGAGAAGCGACTGTTCTCTGAAATCTGTGGCGATGCTACTCGAAACCGTATGTGTTCGACGAATCTAAATGGGCGACGTTGTGAGAGAGGAAACACCAGATGCGAAACATAGTTCCATTTTAAACTAATTGTTCTATCTGAAACTACGTGTTCGATACTGTGCCAGGAGAAGCGCCTGTTCTCCGAAATCTGTGGCGATGCTACTCGAAACCGTATGTGTTCGAAGAAACAAAGTGGCCGACCTTGTGAGAGAGGAGACTCCAGATACGAAACTTAGTTTCATTTTAAACTAATTGTTCTATCTGAAAGTGTTCGATACTGTGCCAGGAGAAGCGCCTGTTCTCTGAAATCTGTGGCGATGCTACTCGGAACCGTATGTGTTCGACGAATCTAAATGGTCGATCTTGTGAGAGAGGAAACTCCAGAAGCGAAACTTAGTTCCATTTAAAACTAAGTGTTCCATCTGAAACTTAGTGTTCGATACTGTGCCAGGAGAAGCGCCTGTTCTCTGAAATCTGTGGCGATGCTACTCGAAACCGTATGTGTTCGACGAAAGTAAGTGGCCGACCTTGTGAGAGAGGAAACTGCAGATGCGAAACATAGTTCCATTTTAAACTAATTGTTCTATCTGAAACTAAGTGTTCGGTACTGTGCCAGGAGAATCGCCTGTTCTCTGAAATCTGTGGTGATGCTACTCGAAACCGTATGTGTTCGTCGAAACTAAGCGGTCGACGTTGTGAGAGAGGAAACTCCATATGCGAAACTTAGTTCCATTTTAAACTAATTGTTCTATCTGAAACTAAGTGTTCGATACAGTGCCAGGAGAAGCGCCTGTTCTCTGAAATCTGTGGCGATGCCACTCGAAACCGTATGTGTTCGACGAAACAAAGTGGCCGACCTTGTGAGAGAGGAAACTCCAGATGCGAAACATATTTCCATTTTAAACTAAATGTTCTATCTGAAACTAAGTATTCGATACTCTGCCAGTAGAAGCGCCTGTTCTCTGAAACCTGTGGGTTTGCTACTCGAAGCCGAATGTGTTCGACGAAACTAAATGATCGCCTTGTGAAAGAGGAAACTCCAGATGCGTAACTTAGTACCATTTTAAACTAATTGTTCTATCTGAAACTAAGTGTTCGATACTGTGCCAGGAGAAGTGCCTGTTCTCTGAAATCTGTGGCGATGCTACTCGAAACCGTATGTGTTCGACGAATCTAAATGGTCGACCTTGTGAGAGAGGAAACTCCTGATGCGAAACTTAGTTCCATTTTATTCTTATTGTTCTAGCTGAAACTAAGTTTACGATACTGTGCCAGGAGAAGCGCCTGCTCTCTGAGAACTGTGGCGATGCTACTCGAAACCGTATGTGTTCGACCAAACTAGGTGGTCGACTTTGTAAGAGAGGAAATTCCAGATGCGAAACTTAGTTTCATTTTAAACTAATTGTTCTATCTGAAAGTGTTCGATACTGTGCCAGGAGAAGCGCCTGTTCTCTGAAATCTGTGGCGATGCTACTCGAAACCGTATGTGTTCGAAGAAACAAAGTGGCCGACCTTGTGAGAGAGGAAATTCCAGATGCGAAACATATTTCCATTTTAAACTAAATGTTCTATCTGAAACTAAGTATTCGATACTCTGCCAGTAGAAGCGCCTGTTCTCTGAAACCTGTGGCGATGCTACTCGAAACCGTATGTGTTCGACGAATCTAAATGGTCGACCTTGTGAGAGAGGAAACTCCAGAAGCGAAACTTAGTTCCATTTAAAACTAAGTGTTCCATCTGAAACTTAGTGTTCGATACTGTGCCAGGAGAAGCGCCTGTTCTCTGAAATCTGTGGCGATGCTACTCGAAACCGTATGTGTTCGAAGAAACAAAGTGGCCGACCTTGTGAGAGAGGAAACTCCAGATGCGAAACATATTTCCATTTTAAACTAAATGTTCTATCTGAAACTAAGTATTCGATACTCTGCCAGTAGAAGCGCCTGTTCTCTGAAACCTGTGGCTTTGCTACTCGAAGCCGAATGTGTTCGACGAAAGTAAGGGGTAGACCGTGTAAGAGAGGAAACTCCAAATGCGAAACATAGTTCCATTTTAAACTAATTGTTCTATCTGAAACTAAGTGTTCGGTACTGTGCCAGGAGAAGCGCCTGTTCTCTGAAATCTGTGGCGATGCCACTCGAAACCGTATGTGTTCGACGAAACAAAGTGGCCGACCTTGTGAGAGAGGAAACTCCAGATGCGAAACATATTTCCATTTTAAACTAAATGTTCTATCTGAAACTAAGTATTCGATACTCTGCCAGTAGAAGCGCCTGTTCTCTGAAACCTGTGGGTTTGCTACTCGAAGCCGAATGTGTTCGACGAAACTAAATGATCGCCTTGTGAAAGAGGAAACTCCAGATGCGTAACTTAGTACCATTTTAAACTAATTGTTCTATCTGAAACTAAGTGTTCGATACTGTGCCAGGAGAAGTGCCTGTTCTCTGAAATCTGTGGCGATGCTACTCGAAACCGTATGTGTTCGACGAATCTAAATGGTCGACCTTGTGAGAGAGGAAACTCCTGATGCGAAACTTAGTTCCATTTTATTCTTATTGTTCTAGCTGAAACTAAGTTTACGATACTGTGCCAGGAGAAGCGCCTGCTCTCTGAGAACTGTGGCGATGCTACTCGAAACCGTATGTGTTCGACCAAACTAGGTGGTCGACTTTGTAAGAGAGGAAATTCCAGATGCGAAACTTAGTTTCATTTTAAACTAATTGTTCTATCTGAAAGTGTTCGATACTGTGCCAGGAGAAGCGCCTGTTCTCTGAAATCTGTGGCGATGCTACTCGAAACCGTATGTGTTCGAAGAAACAAAGTGGCCGACCTTGTGAGAGAGGAAATTCCAGATGCGAAACATATTTCCATTTTAAACTAAATGTTCTATCTGAAACTAAGTATTCGATACTCTGCCAGTAGAAGCGCCTGTTCTCTGAAACCTGTGGCGATGCTACTCGAAACCGTATGTGTTCGACGAATCTAAATGGTCGACCTTGTGAGAGAGGAAACTCCAGAAGCGAAACTTAGTTCCATTTAAAACTAAGTGTTCCATCTGAAACTTAGTGTTCGATACTGTGCCAGGAGAAGCGCCTGTTCTCTGAAATCTGTGGCGATGCTACTCGAAACCGTATGTGTTCGAAGAAACAAAGTGGCCGACCTTGTGAGAGAGGAAACTCCAGATGCGAAACATATTTCCATTTTAAACTAAATGTTCTATCTGAAACTAAGTATTCGATACTCTGCCAGTAGAAGCGCCTGTTCTCTGAAACCTGTGGCTTTGCTACTCGAAGCCGAATGTGTTCGACGAAAGTAAGGGGTAGACCGTGTAAGAGAGGAAACTCCAAATGCGAAACATAGTTCCATTTTAAACTAATTGTTCTATCTGAAACTAAGTGTTCGGTACTGTGCCAGGAGAAGCGCCTGTTCTCTGAAATCCGTGGCGATGCTACTCGAAACCGTATGTGTTCGTCGAAACTAAGCGGTCGACGTTGTGAGAGAGGAAACTCCATATGCGAAACTTAGTTCCATTTTAAACTAATTGTTCTATCTGAAACTAAGTGTTCGATACAGTGCCAGGAGAAGCGCCTGTTCTCTGAAATCTGTGGCGATGCCACTCGAAACCGTATGCGTTCGACGAAACAAAGTGGCCGACCTTGTGAGAGAGGAAACTCCAGATGCGAAACATATTTCCATTTTAAACTAAATGTTCTATCTGAAACTAAGTGTTCGATACAGTGCCAGGAGAAGTGCCTGTTCTCTGAAATCTGTGGCGATGCCACTCGAAACCGTATGTGTTCGACGAAACAAAGTGGCCGACCTTGTGAAAGAGGAAACTCCAGATGCGTAACGTAGTACCATTTTAAAATAATTGTTCTATCTGAAACTAAGTGTTCGATACTGTGCCAGGAGAAGTGCCTGTTCTCTGAAATCTGTGACGATGCTACTCGAAACCGTATGTGTTCGACGAATCTAAATGGTCGACGTTGTGAGAGAGGAAACTCCAGATGCGAAACTTAGTTCCATTTGAGACTAATTGTTCTATCTGAAACTAAGTGTTCGGTACTGTGCCAGGAGAAGCGCCTGTTCTCTGAAATCTGTAGCGATGCTACTCGAAACCGTATGTGTTCGACGAAACTAAGTCGTCGACCTTGTGAGAGAGGAAACTCCAGATGCGAAACATAGATCAATTTTAAACTAAATGTTCCATCTGAAACTAAGTGTTCGATACTGTGCCAGGAGACGCGCCTGTCCTCTGAAATCTGTGGCGATGCCACTCGAAAACGTATGTGTTCGACGAAACTAAGTGGTCGAACTTGTGAGAGAGGATACTCCAGATGCGAAGCTTAGTTCCATTTTAAACTAATTGTTCTATGTGCAACTATGTGTTCGATACTGCGCCAGGAGAAGCGCCTGTTCTCTGAAATCTGTGGCGATGCCACTCGAAACCGTATGTGTTCGACGAAACTAAGTCGTCGATCTTGTGAGAGAGGAAACTCCAGATGCGAAGCTTAGTTCCATTTTAAACTAATAGTTCTCTCTGATACTAAGTGTTCGATACTGTGCCAGGAGAAGCGCCTGTTCTCTGAAATCTGTGGCGATGCCACTCGAAACCGTATGTGTTCAACGAAATTATGTTGTCGACCTTTTGAGAGAGCAAACTCCAGATGCGAAACTTAGTTCCATTTTAAACTAATTGTTCTATCTGAAACTAAGTGTTCGATACTGTGCCAGGAGTAGCGCCTGTTCTCTGAAATCGGTGGCGATGCTACTCGAAACCGTATGTGTTCATCGAAACTAAGTGGTCGACCTTGTGAGAGAGGAAACTCCAGATGCGAAGCTTAGTTCCATTTTAAACTAATAGTTCTATCTGATACTAAGTGTTCGATACTGTGCCAGGAGAAGCGGCTGTTCTCTGAAATCTGTGGCGATGCCACTCGAAACCGTATGTGTTCGACGAAACTAAGTGGCCGACCTTGTGAGAGAGGAAACTCCAGATGCGAAACTTAGTTCCATTTTAAACTAATTATTCTATCTGCAACTATGTGGTCGATACTGTGACAGGAGAAGCGCCTGTGCTCTGAAATCTGTGGCGATGCCACTCGAAACCGTATGTGTTTGACGAAACTAAGTGGTCGAACTTGTGAGAGAGGAAACTCCATATGCGAAACTTAGTTCCATTTTAAACTAATTATTCTATCTGAAACTAAGTGTTCGATACTGTGCCAGGAGAAGCGCCTTTTCTCTGAAATCTGTGGCGGTGCCACTCGAAACTGTATGTGTTTGACGAAACTAAGTTGTCGAACTTGTGAGAGAGGAAACTGCAAGTGCGAAACATAGGTCCATTTTAAACTAATTGTTCCATCTGAAACTAAGTGTTCGATACTGTGCCAGGAGAAGCCCCTGTTCTCTGAAATCTGTGGCGACTCCACTCGAAACCGTATGTGTTCGACGAAACTAAGTGATTGACCTTGTGAGAGAGGAAACTCCAGATGCGAAACTTAGTTCCATTTTAAACTAATTAATCTATCTGAAACTAAGTGTTCGACACTGTGCCAGGAGAAGCGCCTTTTCTCTGAAATCTGTGGCGGTGCCACTCGAAACCGTATGTGTTTCACGAAACTAAGTGGTCGGCCTTGTAAGAGAGGAAACTCCAGATGCGAAACATAGTTCCATTTTAAACTAATTGTTCTGTCTGAAACTAAGTGTTCGATACTGTGCCGGGAGAAGCGCCTGTTCTCTGATATCTGTGGCGATGCCACTCGAAACCGTATGTGTTCGACGAAACTAAGTGGTCCACCTTGTGGGAGTGGATACTCCAGATGCGAAACATAGTTCCATTTTAAACTAATTGTTCTATCTGATACTAAGTGTTCGATACTGTGCCAGGAGAAACGCCTGTTCTCTGAAATCTGTGGCGATGCTACTCGAAACCCTATGTGTTCGACGAAACTAAGTGGTCGACCTTGTGAGAGAGGAAACTCCAGATGCGAAACTTAGTTCCATTTTAGCCTAATTGTTCTACCTGAAACTAAGTGGTCGATACTGTGCCAGGAGAAGCGCCTGTTCTCTGAAATCTGTGGCGATGCCACTCGAAACCGTATGTGTTCGACGTAACTAAGTGGTCGACCTTCTGAGAGAGGAAACTCCAGTTGCGAAACTTAGTTCCATTTTAAACTAATTGTTCTATCTGAAACTAAGTGTTCGATACTGTGCCAGGAGAAGCGCCTGTTCTCTGAAATATGTGGCGATGCCACTCGAAACCGTATGTGTCCAACGAAATTAAGTGGTCAACCTTGTGAGAGAACAAACTCCAGATGCGAAAGTTAGTTCCAATTTAAACTAATGGTTCTATCTGAAACTAAGTGTTCGATACTGTGCCAGGAGAAGCGCCTGTTCTCTGAAATCTGTGGCGATGCCGCTCGAAACCGTATGTGTTCATCGAAACTAAGTGGTCGACCTTGTGAGAGAGGAAACTCCAGATGCGAAACTTAGTTCCATTTTAAGCTAATTGTTCTATCTGCAACTATGTGTTCGATGCTGTGCCAGGAGAAGCGCCTGTTCTCTGAAATCTGTGGCGATGCCACTCGAAACCGTATGTGTTCGACGAAATTAAGTGGTCGAGCTTGTGAGAGAGGAAACTCCAGATGCGAAACTTAGTTCCATTTTAAGCTAATTGTTCTATCTGAAACTGAGTGTTCGATACTGTGCCAGGAGAAGCGCCTGTTCTTTGAAATCTGTGGCGATGCCACTGGAAACCGTATGTGATTGACGAAAGTAAGTGGTCCACCTTGGGAGAGAAGAAACTCCAAATGCGAAACATAGTTCCATTTTAAACTAATTGTTCTCTCTGAAACTAAGTGTTCGATACTGTGCCAGGAGAAGCGCCTGTTCTCTGAAATCTGTGGCGACGCTACTCGAAACCGTATGTGTTCGACGAAACTAAGTGGTCGAACTTGTGAGAGAGGAAACTCCAAATGCGAAACATAGGTCCATTTTAAACTAATTGTTCTATCTGTAACTGAGTGTTCGATACTGTGCCAGGAGAAGCGCCTGTTCTCTGAAATCTGTGGCGATGCCACTCGAAACCGTATGTGTTCGACGAAATTAAGTGGTCGACCTTGTGAGAGACGATACTGCAGATGCGAAACTTAGTTCCATTTTAAACTAATTGTTCTATGTGCAACTATGTGTTCGATACTGTGACAGGAGAAGCGCCTGTTCTCTGAAATCTGTGGCGATGCCACTCGAAACCGTATGTGTTCGACGAAATTAAGTGGTCGACCTTGTGAGAGAGGAAACTCCAGATGCGAAACTTAGTTCCATTTTAAACTTATTGTTCTATCTGAAACTATGTGTTCGATAATGTGCCAGGCGAAACGCCGTTCTGCGAAATCTGTGGCGATACCACTCGAAACTGTATGTGTTCGACGAAACTAAGTGGTCGACCTTGTGAGAGAGGAAACTGGAGCAGCGAAGCTTAGTTCCATTTTTAAGTAATTGTTCTATCTGATACTAAGTGTTCGATACTGTGCCTTTAGAAGCGTCTGTTATCTGAAATCTGTGGCGATGCTACTCGAAACCGTATGTGTTCGACGAAACTAAGTGGTCGACCTTGTGAGAGAGGAAACTCCAGATACGAAACTTAGTTCCATTTTAAACTAATTGTTCTATCTGAAACTAAGTGTTCGATACTGTGCCCGGCGAAGCGCCTGTTCTTTGAAATCTGTGCCTATGCTACTCGAAACCGTATATGTTCGACGAAACTAGGTGGTCCACCTTGTGGGAGAGGAAACTCCAGATGCAAAACTTAGTTCCATTTTAAACTAATTGTTCTATCTGAAACTAAGTTTTCGATACTGTGCCAGGAGAAGCGTCTGTTCTCTGAAATGTGTGGCGATGCCACTCGAAACCGTATGTGTTCGAGGAAACTAAGTGGTCGACCTTGTGAGAGAGGACACTCCAGATGCGAAACTTAGTTCCATTTTAAACTAATTATTCTATCTGGAACTAAGTGTTCGATACTGTGCCAGGAGAAGCGCCTGTTCTCTGAAATCAGTGGCGATGCTACTCGAAACCGTATGTGTTCGACGAAACTAAGTGGTCCACCTTGTGAGAGAGAAAGCTCCAGATGCGAAGCTTAGTTCCATTTTTAAGTAATTGTTCTATCTGATACTAAGTGTTCGATACTGTGCCAGGAGAAGCGCCTTTTCTCTGAAATCTGTGGCGGTACCACTCGAAACTGTATGTGTTTGACGAAACTAAGTTGTCGAACTTGTGAGAGAGGAAACTCCAAGTGCGAAACATAGGTCCATTTTAAACTAATTGTTCTATCTGATACTAAGTGTTCGATACTGTGCCAGGAGAAGCGCCAGTTCTGTGAAACCTGTGGCGGTGCCACTCGAAACCGTATGTGCTCCACGAAACTAAATGACCGCCTTGTGAGAGAGGAAACTGCAGATGCGAAACTTAGTTCCATTTTAAACTAATTGTTCTCTCTGAAACTAAGTGTTCGATACTCTGCCAGGAGAAGCGCCTGTCCTCTGAAATCTGTGGCGTTGCCACTCGAAACCGTATGTGTTCAACGAAACTAAGTGGTCGACCTTGTGAGAGAGGAAACTCCAGATGCGAAACTTAGTTCCATTTTAAACTAATTGTTCTATCTGAAACTAAGTGTTCGATACTGTGCCAGGAGAAGCGCCTGTTCTTTGAAATCTGTGGCGATGCTACTGGAAACCGTATATGTTCGACGAAACTAGGTGGTCGACCTTGTGGGAGAGGAAACTCCAGATGCAAAACCTAGTTCCATTTTACACTAATTGTTCTATCTGAAACTAAGTATTCATTACTGTGCCAGGAGAAGCGCCTGTTCTCTGAAATCTGTGGCGATGCTACTCGAAACCGTATATGTTCGACGAAACTAGGTGGTCGACCTTGTGAGAGAGGAAACTCCAGATGCAAAATTATTTCCATTTTAAACTAATTGTTCTATCTGAACCTGAGTGTTCGATACTGTGCCAGGAGAAGCGCCTGTTCTCTGAAATCTGTGGCGATGCTACTCGAAACCGTATGTGTTCGACGAAACTAAGTGATTGACCTTGTGAGGGAGGATTCACCAGATGCGGAACATAGTTCCATTTTAAACTAATTGTTCTATCTGAAACTAAGTTTTCGATACTGTGCCAGGAGAAGCGCCTGTTCTCTGAAATGTGTGGCGATGCCACTCGAAACCGTATGTGTTCGAGGAAACTAAGTGGTCGACCTTGTGAGAGAGGAAACTCCAGATGCGAAACTTAGTTCCATTTTAAACTAATTATTCTATCTGAAACTAAGTGTTCGATACTGTGCCAGGAGAAGCGCCTTTTCTCTGAAATCTGTGGCGGTGCCACTCGAAACTGTATATGTTCGACGAAACTAAGTGGCCGGCCTTGTGAGGGAGGAAACTCCAGATGCGAAACATAGTTCCATTTTAAACTAATTGTTCTGTCTGAAACTAAGTGTTCGATACTGTGCCGGGAGAAGCGCCTGTTCTCTGATATCTGTGGCGATGCCACTCGAAACCGTATGTGTTCGACGAAACTAAGTGGTCGACCTTGTGAGAGAGGAAACTCCAGATGCGAAACTTAGTTCCATTTTAGACTAATTGTTCTACCTGAAACTAAGTGTTCGATACTGTGCCAGGAGAAGCGCCTGTTCTCTGAAATCTGTGGCGATGCCACTCGAAACCGTATGTGTTCGACGTAACTAAGTGGTCGACCTTCTGAGAGAGGAAACTCCAGCTGCGAAACTTAGTTCCATTTTAAACTAATTGTTCTATCTGAAACTAAGTGTTCGATACTGTGCCAGGAGAAGCGCCTGTTCTCTGAAATATGTGGCGATGCCACTCGAAACCGTATGTGTTCAACGAAATTAAGTGGTCAACCTTGTGAGAGAACAAACTCCAGATGCGAAAGTTAGTTCCAATTTAAACTAATGGTTCTATCTGAAACTAAGTGTTCGATACTGTGCCAGGAGAAGCGCCTGTTCTCTGAAATCTGTGGCGATGCCGCTCGAAACCGTATGTGTTCATCGAAACTAAGTGGTCGACCTTGTGAGAGAGGAAACTCCAGATGCGAAACTTAGTTCCATTTTAAGCTAATTGTTCTATCTGAAAGTGTTCGATACTGTTTCAGGAGAAGCGCCTGTTCTTTGAAATCTGTGGCGATGCCACTGGAAACCGTATGTGATTGACGAAAGTAAGTGGTCCACCTTGGGAGAGAAGAAACTCCAAATGCGAAACATAGTTCCATTTTAAACTAATTATTCTCTCTGAAACTAAGTGTTCGATACTGTGCCAGGAGAAGCGGCTGTTTTCTGAAATCTGTGGCGATGCCACTCGAAACCGTATGTGTTCGACGAAACTAAGTGGTCGACCATGTGAGAGAGGAAACTCCAGATGCGAAACATAGTTCCATTTTAAACTAATTGTTCTATCTGAACCTGAGTGTTCGATACTGTGCCAGGAGAAGCGCCTCTTCTCTGAAATCTGTGGCGATGCCACTCGAAACCGTATGTGTTCGAGGAAACTAGGTGGTCGACCTTGTGAGAGAGGAAACTCCAGATGCGAAACTTAGTTCCATTTTAAACTAATTGTTCTATCTGAAAGTGTTCGATACTGTTTCAGGAGAAGCGCCTGTTCTCTGAAATCTCTGGCGATGCCACTCGAAACCGTATGTGTTCGACGTAACTAAGTGGTCGACCTTGTGCGAAAGGAAACTCCAGCTGCGAAACTTAGTTCCATTTTAAACTAATTGTTCTATCTGAAACTAAGTGTTCGATACTGTGCCAGGAGAAGCGCCTGTTCTCTGAAATATGTGGCGATGCCACTCGAAACCGTATGTGTTCAACGAAATTAAGTGGTCAACCTTGTGAGAGAACAAACTCCAGATGCGAAAGTTAGTTCCAATTTAAACTAATGGTTCTATCTGAAACTAAGTGTTCGATACTGTGCCAGGAGAAGCGCCTGTTCTCTGAAATCTGTGGCGATGCCGCTCGAAACCGTATGTGTTCATCGAAACTAAGTGGTCGACCTTGTGAGAGAGGAAACTCCAGATGCGAAACTTAGTTCCATTTTAAGCTAATTGTTCTATCTGAAAGTGTTCGATACTGTTTCAGGAGAAGCGCCTGTTCTTTGAAATCTGTGGCGATGCCACTGGAAACCGTATGTGATTGACGAAAGTAAGTGGTCCACCTTGGGAGAGAAGAAACTCCAAATGCGAAACATAGTTCCATTTTAAACTAATTATTCTCTCTGAAACTAAGTGTTCGATACTGTGCCAGGAGAAGCGGCTGTTTTCTGAAATCTGTGGCGATGCCACTCGAAACCGTATGTGTTCGACGAAACTAAGTGGTCGACCATGTGAGAGAGGAAACTCCAGATGCGAAACATAGTTCCATTTTAAACTAATTGTTCTATCTGAAACTGAGTGTTCGATACTGTGCCAGGAGAAGCGCCTCTTCTCTGAAATCTGTGGCGATGCCACTCGAAACCGTATGTGTTCGAGGAAACTAGGTGGTCGACCTTGTGAGAGAGGAAACTCCAGATGCGAAACTTAGTTCCATTTTAAACTAATTGTTCTATCTGAAAGTGTTCGATACTGTTTCAGGAGAAGCGCCTGTTCTCTGAAATCTCTGGCGATGCCACTCGAAACCGTATGTGTTCGACGAAATTAAGTCGTCGACCTTGTGCGAAAGGAAACTCCAGATGCGAAACATAGTTCCATTTTAAACTAATTGTTCTATCTGAACCTGAGTGTTCGATACTGTGCCAGGAGAAGCGCCTGTTCTCTGAAATCTGTGGCGATGCCACTCGAAACCGTATGTGTTCGAGGAAACTAAGTGGTCGACCTTGTGAGAGAGGAAACTCCAGATGCGAAACTTAGTACCACTTTAAACTAATTATTCTATCTGAAACTAAGTGTTCGACACTGTGCCAGGAGAAGCGCCTGTTCTCTGAAATCTGTGGCGATGCCACTCGAAACCGTATGTGTTCGAGGAAACTAAGTGGTCGACCTTGTGCGAAAGGAAACTCCAGATGCGAAACATAGTTCCATTTTAAACTAATTGTTCTATCTGAACCTGAGTGTTCGATACTGTGCCAGGAGAAGCGCCTGTTCTCTGAAATCTGTGGCGATGCCACTCGAAACCGTATGTGTTCGACGAAACTAAGTGGTCCACCTTGTGGGAGTGGATACTCCAGATGCGAAACATAGTTCCATTTTAAACTAATTGTTCTATCTGATACTAAGTGTTCGATACTGTGCCAGGAGAAGCGCCTGTTCTCTGAAATCTGTGGGGATGCCACGCGAAACCATATGTGTTCGACGAAACTAAGTGGTTGACCTTGTGAGAGAGGAGACTCCAGATGCGAAACTTAGTTCCATTTTAAACTAATTGTTCTATCTGAAAGTAAGTGTTCGATACTATGCCAGAAGAAGCACCTGTTCTCTGAAATCTGTGGCGATGCTACTCGAAACCGTATGTGTTCGAAGAAACAAAGTGGCCGACCTTGTGAGAGAGGAGACCCCAGTTGCGAAACTTAGTTTCATTTTAAACTAATTGTTCTATCTGAAAGTGTTCGATACTGTGCCAGGAGAAGCGCCTGTTCTCTGAAATCTGTGGCGATGCTACTCGAAACCGTATGTGTTCGACGAATCTAAATGGTCGACCTTGTGAGAGAGGAAACTCCAGAAGCGAAACTTAGTTCCATTTAAAACTAAGTGTTCCATCTGAAACTTAGTGTTCGATACTGTGCCAGGAGAAGCGCCTGTTCTCTGAAATCTGTGGCGATGCTACTCGAAACCGTATGTGTTCGAAGAAACAAAGTGGCCGACCTTGTGAGAGAGGAGACTCCAGATGTGAAACATATTTCCATTTTAAACTAAATGTTCTATCTGAAACTAGGTATTCGATACTGTGCCAGGAGAAGCGCCTGTTCTCTGAAATCTGTGGCGATGCCACGCGAAACCGTATGTGTTCCACGAAACTAAGTGGTCGACCTTGTAAGAGAGGAAACTCCAGATGCGAAATTTAGTACAATTTTAGACTAATTGTTCTATCTGAAACTATGTGTCTGATACTGTGCCAGGAGAAGCGCCTGTTCTCTGAAATCTGTGGCGTTGCCACTCGAAACCGTATGAGTTCGACGCAAATAAGTGGCCGACTTTGTGAGAGAGCAAACTCCAGATGCGAAATTTTGTTCCATTTTAAACTAATAGTTCTGTCTGAAACTAAGTGTTCGATACTGTGCCAGGAGACGAGCCTGTTCTCGGAAATCTGTCGCGATGCTACTCGAAACCGTATGTGTTCGGCGAAGCTAAGTGGTCAACCTTGTGAGAGAGGAAACTCCAGATGCGAAATTTAGTTCCATTTTATACTTATTTTTCTATCTGAAACTGAGGGTTCGATACTGTGCCACGAGAAGCGCTTGTTCTTTGAAATCTGTATTGATGCCACTCGAAACCGTATGTGTTTGACGAGACTAAGTGGTCGACATGGTAACAGAGGAAACTCCAGATGCGAAACATAGTTCGATTTTAAACTAATTGTTCTATCTGAAACTAAGTGTTCGATACTGTGCCAGGAGGAGCGCCTGTTCTCTGAAATCTGTGGCGCTGCTACTCGAAACGGTATGTGTTCGACGAAACTAAGTGGTCGACCTTGTGAGAGAGGAAACTCCAGAAGCGAAACTTAGTTCCATTTAAAAATAATCGTTCTATCTGAAACTAAGTGTTCGATACTGTACCAGGAGAAGCGCCTGCTCTCTGAAATCTGTGGCGATGCTACTCGAAACCGTATGTGTTCGACGAAACTAAGTGGCCGACATTGTGAGAGAGGAAACTCCAGATGCGAAACTTAGTTCCATTTTAAACTAATTGTTCTATCTGAAAGTGTTCGATACTGTTCCAGGAGAAGCGCCTGTTCTCTGAAATCTCTGGCGATGCCACTCGAAACCGTATGTGTTCGACGAAATTAAGTCGTCGACCTTGTGCGAAAGGAAACTCCAGATGCGAAACATAGTTCCATTTAAAACTAATTGTTCTATCTGAACCTGAGTGTTCGATACTGTGCCAGGAGAAGCGCCTGTTCTCTGAAATCTGTGGCGATGCCACTCGAAACCGTATGTGTTCGAGGAAACTAAGTGGTCGACCTTGTGAGAGAGGAAACTCCAGATGCGAAACTTAGTACCATTTTAAACTAATTATTCTATCTGAAACTAAGTGTTCGACACTGTGCCAGGAGAAGCGCCTGTTCTCTGAAATCTGTGGCGATGCCACTCGAAACCGTATGTGTTCGAGGAAACTAAGTGGTCGACCTTGTGCGAAAGGAAACTCCAGATGCGAAACATAGTTCCATTTTAAACTAATTGTTCTATCTGAACCTGAGTGTTCGATACTGTGCCAGGAGAAGCGCCTGTTCTCTGAAATCTGTGGCGATGCCACTCGAAACCGTATGTGTTCGACGAAACTAAGTGGTCCACCTTGTGGGAGTGGATACTCCAGATGCGAAACATAGTTCCATTTTAAACTAATTGTTCTATCTGATACTAAGTGTTCGATACTGTGCCAGGAGAAACGCCTGTTCTCTGAAATCTGTGGCGATGCTACTCGAAACCCTATGTGTTCGACGAAACTAAGTGGTCGACCTTGTGAGAGAGGAAACTCCAGATGCGAAACTTAGTTCCATTTTAGACTAATTGTTCTACCTGAAACTAAGTGTTCGATACTGTGCCAGGAGAAGCGCCTGTTCTCTGAAATCTGTGGCGATGCCACTCGAAACCGTATGTGTTCGACGTAACTAAGTGGTCGACCTTCTGAGAGAGGAAACTCCAGCTGCGAAACTTAGTTCCATTTTAAACTAATTGTTCTATCTGAAACTAAGTGTTCGATACTGTGCCAGGAGAAGCGCCTGTTCTCTGAAATATGTGGCGATGCCACTCGAAACCGTATGTGTTCAACGAAATTAAGTGGTCAACCTTGTGAGAGAACAAACTCCAGATGCGAAAGTTAGTTCCATTTTAAACTAATTGTTCAATCTGAAACTAAGTGTTCGATACTCTGCCAGGAGAAGCGCCTGTCCTCTGAAATCTGTAGCGTTGCCACTCGAAACCGTATGTGTTCAACGAAACTGAGTGGTCGACCTTGTGAGAGAGGAAACTCCAGATGCGAAACTTAGTTCCATTTTAAACTATTTGTTCTATCTGAAACTAAGTGTTCGATACTGTGCCAGGAGAAGCGCCTGTTCTTTGAAATCTGTGGCGATGCTACTCGAAACCATATATGCTCGACGAAACTAGGTGGTCGACCTTGTGGGAGAGGAAACTCCAGATGCAAAACTTAGTTCCATTTTACACTAATTGTTCTATCTGAAACTAAGTATTCATTACTGTGCCAGGAGAAGCGCCTGTTCTCTGAAATCTGTGGCGATGCTACTCAAAACCGTATATGTTCGACGAAACTAGGTGGTCGACCTTGTGAGAGAGGAAACTCCAGATGCAAAATTATTTCCATTTTAAACTAATTGTTCTATCTGAACCTGAGTGTTCGATACTGTGCCAGGAGAACCGCCTGTTCTCTGAAATCTGTGGCGATGCTACTCGAAACGGTATGTGTTCGACGAAACTAAGTGATTGACCTTGTGAGGGAGGATTCACCAGATGCGGAATATAGTTCCATTTTAAACTAATTGTTCTATCTGAAACTAAGTTTTCGATACTGTGCCAGGAGAAGCGCCTGTTCTCTGAAATGTGTGGCGATGCCACTCGAAACCGTATGTGTTCGACGAAACTAAGTGGCCGACCTTGTGAGAGAGGAAACTCCAAATGCGAAACATAGTTCCATTTTAAACTAATTGTTCTCTCTGAAACTAAGTGTTCGATACTGTGCCAGGAGAAGCGGCTGTTTTGTGAAATCTGTGGCGATGCCACTCGAAACCGTATGTGTTCGACGAAACTAAGTGGTCGACCTTGTGAGAGAGGAAACTCCAGATGCGAAACTTAGTTCCATTTTAGACTAATTGTTCTACCTGAAACTAAGTGTTCGATACTGTGCCAGGAGAAGCGCCTGTTCTCTGAAATCTGTGGCGATGCCACTCGAAACCGTATGTGTTCGACGTAACTAAGTGGTCGACCTTCTGAGAGAGGAAACTCCAGCTGCGAAACTTAGTTCCATTTTAAACTAATTGTTCTATCTGAAACTAAGTGTTCGATACTGTGCCAGGAGAAGCGCCTGTTCTCTGAAATATGTGGCGATGCCACTCGAAACCGTATGTGTTCAACGAAATTAAGTGGTAAACATTGTGAGAGAGGAAACTCCAGATGCGAAAGTTAGTTCCATTTTAAACTAATTGTTCAATCTGAAACTAAGTGTTCGATACTGTGCCGGGAGAAGCGCCTGTTCTCTGATATCTGTGGCGATGCCACTCGAAACCGTATGTGTTCGACGAAACTAAGTGGTCCACCTTGTGGGAGTGGATACTCCAGATGCGAAACATAGTTCCATTTTAAACTAATTGTTCTATCTGATACTAAGTGTTCGATACTGTGCCAGGAGAAACGCCTGTTCTCTGAAATCTGTGGCGATGCTACTCGAAACCCTATGTGTTCGACGAAACTAAGTGGCCCACCTTTTGAGAGAGGAAACACCAGATGCTACACTTAGATCCATTTTAAACTAATTGTTCTATCTGAAAGTAAGTGTTCGATACTGTGCCAGGAGAAGCGCCTTTTCTCTGAAATCTGTGGCGATGCCAATCGAAACCGTCTGTGTTCGACGAAACTAGGTGGTCGCCTTGTGAAAGAGGAAACTCCAGATGCGAAACTTAGTTCCACTTAAAACTAATTATTCCATCTGAAACTTAGTTTTCGATACTGTGCCAGGAGAAGCGCCTGTTCTCTGAAATCTGTGGCGATGCTACTCGAAACTGTATATGTTCGACGAAACTAAGTGGTCGCCTTGTGAAAGAGGAAACTCCAGATGCGAAACATAGTACCATTTTAAACTAACTGTTCTATCTGAAACTATGTGTTCGATGCTGTGCCAGGAGAAGCGCCTGTTCTCTGAAATCTGTCGCGATGCGCACTCGAAACGGTATGTGTTCGACGAAACTAAGTGGTCGACTTTTAGAGAAAGGAACCTCAAGATGCGAAACTTAGTTCCATTTTAAACTAATTGTTCTATCTGAAACTATGTGTTCGATAATGTGCCAGGCGAAACGCCGTTCTGCGAAATCTGTGGCGATACCACTCGAAACCGTATGTGCTCCACGAAACTAAGTGACCGCCTTGTGAGAGAGGAAACTGCAGATGCGAAACTTAGTTCCATTTTAAACTAATTGTTCTCTCTGAAACTAAGTGTTCGATACTCTGCCAGGAGAAGCGCCTGTCCTCTGAAATCTGTAGCGTTGCCACTCGAAACCGTATGTGTTCAACGAAACTAAGTGGTCGACCTTGTGAGAGAGGAAACTCCAGATGCGAAACGTAGTTCCATTTTAAACTATTTGTTCTATCTGAAACTAAGTGTTCGATACTGTGCCAGGAGAAGCGCCTGTTCTTTGAAATCTGTGGCGATGCTACTCGAAACCGTATATGCTCGACGAAACTAGGTGGTCGACCTTGTGGGAGAGGAAACTCCAGATGCAAAACTTAGTTCCATTTTACACTAATTGTTCTATCTGAAACTAAGTATTCATTACTGTGCCAGGAGAAGCGCCTGTTCTCTGAAATCTGTGGCGATGCTACTCAAAACCGTATATGTTCGACGAAACTAGGTGGTCGACCTTGTGAGAGAGGAAACTCCAGATGCAAAATTATTTCCATTTTAAACTAATTGTTCTATCTGAACCTGAGTGTTCGATACTGTGCCAGGAGAACCGCCTGTTCTCTGAAATCTGTGGCGATGCTACTCGAAACGGTATGTGTTCGACGAAACTAAGTGATTGACCTTGTGAGGGAGGATTCACCAGATGCGGAATATAGTTCCATTTTAAACTAATTGTTCTATCTGAAACTAAGTTTTCGATACTGTGCCAGGAGAAGCGCCTGTTCTCTGAAATGTGTGGCGATGCCACTCGAAACCGTATGTGTTCGACGAAACTAAGTGGCCGACCTTGTGAGAAAGGAAACTCCAGATGCGAAACATAGTTGCATTTTAAACTAATTGTTCTATCTGAAACTAAGTGTTCGATACTGTGCCTGTAGAAGCGCCAGTTCTGTGAAACCTGTGGCGATGCCACTCGAAACCGTATGTGCTCCACGAAACTAAGTGACCGCCTTGTGAGAGAGGAAACTATAGATGCGAAACTTAGTTCCATTTTAAACTAATTGTTCTCTCTGAAACTAAGTGTTCGATACTCTGCCAGGAGAAGCGCCTGTCCTCTGAAATCTGTGGCGTTGCCACTCGAAACCGTATGTGTTCAACGAAACTAAGTGGTCGACCTTGTGAGAGAGGAAACTCCAGATGCGAAACTTAGTTCCATTTTAAACTAATTGTTCTATCTGAAACTAAGTGTTCGATACTGTGCCGGGAGAAGCGCCTGTTCTTTGAAATCTGTGGCGATGCTACTCGAAACCGTATATGTTCGACGAAACTAGGTGGTCGACCTTGTGGGAGAGGAAACTCCAGATGCAAAACTTACTTCCATTTTACACTAATTGTTCTATCTGAAACTAAGTATTCATTACTGTGCCAGGAGAAGCGCCTGTTCTCTGAAATCTGTGGCGATGCTACTCGAAACCGTATATGTTCGACGAAACTAGGTGGTCGACCTTGTGAGAGAGGAAACTCCAAATGCGAAACATAGTTCCATTTTAAACTAATTGTTCTCTCTGAAACTAAGTGTTCGATACTGTGCCAGGAGAAGCGGCTGTTTTCTGAAATCTGTGGCGATGCCACTCGAAACCGTATGTGTTCGACGAAACTAAGTGGTCGACCTTGTGAGAGAGGAAACTCCAGATGCGAAACTTAGTTCCATTTTAGACTAATTGTTCTACCTGAAACTAAGTGTTCGATACTGTGCCAGGAGAAGCGCCTGTTCTCTGAAATCTGTGGCGATGCCACTCGAAACCGTATGTGTTCAACGAAATTAAGTGGTCAACATTGTGAGAGAACAAACTCCAGATGCGAGAGTTAGTTCCAATTTAAACTAATGGTTCTATCTGAAACTAAGTGTTCGATACTGTGCCAGGAGAAGCGCCTGTTCTCTTAAATCTGTGGCGATGCTACTCGAAACCGTATGTGTTCGACGAATCTAAGTGGTCGACCTTGTGAGAGAGGAAACTCCAGATGCGAGACTTTGTTCCATTTTAAACTGATTGTTCTATCTGAAACAAAGTGTTCGATACTGTGCCGGGAGAAGCGCCTGTTCTCTGAAACCTGTGGCGTCGCTACTCGAAACCGTATGTGTTCGACGAAACTAAGTGGTCGACCTTCTGAGAGAGGAAACTCCGGATGCGAAACTTAGTTCCATTTTAAACTAATTGTTCTATCTGATACTACGTGCTCGATACTGTGCCAGGTGAAGCGCCAGTTCTGTGAAACCTGTGGCGATGCCACTCGAAACCGTATGTGCTCCACGAAACTAAGTGACCGCCTTGTGAGAGAGGAAACTATAGATGCGAAACTTAGTTCCATTTTAAACTAATTTTTCTCTCTGAAACTAAGTGTTCGATACTCTGCCAGGAGAAGCGCCTGTCCTCTGAAATCTGTGGCGTTGCCACTCGAAACCGTATGTGTTCAACGAAACTAAGTGGTCGACCTTGTGAGAGAGGAAACTCCAGATGCGAAACTTAGTTCCATTTTAAACTAATTGTTCAATCTGAAACTAAGTGTTCGACACTGTGCCAGGAGAAGCGCCTGTTCTTTGAAATCTGTGGCGATGCTACTCGAAACCGTATATGTTCGACGAAACTAGGTGGTCGACATTGTGGGAGAGGAAACTCCAGATGCAAAACTTAGTTCCATTTTACACTAATTGTTCTATCTGAAACTAAGTATTCATTACTGTGCCAGGAGAAGCGCCTGTTCTCTGAAATCTGTGGCGATGCCACTCGAAACCGTATGTGTTCGACGAAACTAAGTGGTCAACCTTGTGAGAGAGGAAACTCCAGATGCGAAACTTAGTTCCATTTTAAACTAATTATTCTATCTGAAACTAAGTGTTCGACACTGTGCCAGGAGAAGCGCCTTTTCTCTGAAATCTGTGGCGGTGCCACTCGAAACTGTATGTGTTCGACGAAACTAAGTGGCCGGCCTTGTGAGAGAGGAAACTCCAGATGCGAAACATAGTTCCATTTTAAACTAATTGTTCTATCTGAAACTAAGTGTTCGATACTGTGCCGGGAGAAGCGCCTGTTCTCTGATATCTGTGGCGATGCCACTCGAAACCGTATGTGTTCGACGAAACTAAGTGGTCCACCTTGTGGGAGTGGATACTCCAGATGCGAAACATAGTTCCATTTTAAACTAATTGTTCTATCTGAATGTGTTCGATACTGTGCCAGGAGAAGCGCCTGTCCTCTGAAATCTGTGGCGATGCTACTCGAAACCGTATGTGTTCGACGAATCTAAATGGTCGACCTTGTGAGAGAGGAAACTCCAGAAGCGAAACTTAGTTCCATTTAAAACTAAGTGTTCCATCTGAAACTTAGTGTTCGATACTGTGCCAGGAGAAGCGCCTGTTCTCTGAAATCTGTGGCGATGCTACTCGAAACCGTATGTGTTCGACGAATCTAAATGGTCGACCTTGTGAGAGAGGAAACTCCAGAAGCGAAACTTAGTTCCATTTAAAACTAAGTGTTCCATCTGAAACTTAGTGTTCGATACTGTGCCAGGAGAAGCACCTGTTCTCTGAAATCTGTGGCGATGCTACTCGAAACCGTATGTGTTCGAAGAAACAAAGTGGCCGACCTTTTGAGAGAGGAGACTCCAGATGCGAAACTTAGTTTCATTTTAAACTAATTGTTCTATCTGAAAGTGTTCGATACTGTGCCAGGAGAAGCGCCTGTTCTCTGAAATCTGTGGCGATGCTACTCGAAACCGTATGTGTTCGACGAATCTAAATGTTCGACCTTGTGAGAGAGGAAACTCCTGAAGCGAAACTTAGTTACATTTAAAACTAAGTGTTCCATCTGAAACTTAGTGTTCGATACTGTGCCAGGAGAAGCGCCTGTTCTCTGAAATCTGTGGCGATGCTACTCGAAACCGTATGTGTTCGACGAATCTAAATGGTCGACCTTGTGAGAGAGGAAACTCCAGAAGCGAAACATAGTTCCATTTAAAACTAAGTGTTCCATCTGAAACTTAGTGTTCGATACTGTGCCAGGAGAAGCGCCTGTTCTCTGAAATCTGTGGCGATGCTACTCGAAACCGTATGTGTTCGAAGAAACAAAGTGGCCGACCTTGTGAGAGAGGAGACTCCAGATGTGAAACATATTTCCATTTTAAACTAAATGTTCTATCTGAAACTAAGTATTCGATACTGTGCCAGGAGAAGCGCCTGTTCTCTGAAATCTGTGGCGATGCCACTCGAAACCGTATGTGTTCGACGAAACTAAGTGGTCGACCTTGTGAGAGAGGAAACTCCAGATGCGAAATTTAGTACAATTTTAGACTAATTGTTCTATCTGAAACTATGTGTCTGATACTGTGCCAGGAGAAGCGCCTGTTCTCTGAAATCTGTGGCGTTGCCACTCGAAACCGTATGAGTTCGACGCAAATAAGTGGCCGACTTTGTGAGAGAGCAAACTCCAGATGCGAAATTTTGTTCCATTTTAAACTAATAGTTCTGTCTGAAACTAAGTGTTCGATACTGTGCCAGGAGACGAGCCTGTTCTCGGAAATCTGTCGCGATGCTACTCGAAACCGTATGTGTTCGGCGAAGCTAAGTGGTCAACCTTGTGAGAGAGGAAACTCCAGATGCGAAATTTAGTTCCATTTTATACTTATTTTTCTATCTGAAACTGAGGGTTCGATACTGTGCCACGAGAAGCGCTTGTTCTTTGAAATCTGTATTGATGCCACTCGAAACCGTATGTGTTTGACGAGACTAAGTGGTCGACATGGTAACAGAGGAAACTCCAGATGCGAAACATAGTTCGATTTTAAACTAATTGTTCTATCTGAAACTAAGTGTTCGATACTGTGCCAGGAGGAGCGCCTGTTCTCTGAAATCTGTGGCGCTGCTACTCGAAACGGTATGTGTTCGACGAAACTAAGTGGTCGACCTTGTGAGAGAGGAAACTCCAGAAGCGAAACTTAGTTCCATTTAAAAATAATCGTTCTATCTGAAACTAAGTGTTCGATACTGTGCCAGGAGAAGCGACTGTTCTCTGAAATCTGTGGCGATGCCACTAGAAACCGTATGTGTTCGACGAAACTAAGTGGTCGACCTTGTGAGAGAGGAAATTCCAAATGCGAAAATTAATTCCATTTTAAACTAATTGTTCTATCTGAAACCAAGGGTTCGATACTGTGCCAGGAGAAGCGTAGAGAATGTAGGGTGAACATATAGTATAAGAATGACTGAGTCAAAGACCCGTTAAGTAGCACTATCGGCTGTCCAAAAAAGTATTCTACGCCCTGATGCCTAAAACAATATTTCGGTCGTGGGCGGTGTGAAACTTCATAATTTACGTTCCAACGAAATGCATAAAAACACCAATGTAGGAGAACCTAGTTGAGCCCCAGTGGACCCGTAGAAGGCATGTGACTGTTTTCCAACAGTGGGTGGTGGAATCGTCACATTCCGCACCGTGCATCATGATCCGGTGTATGCAAAATTGAAGCAAACCCTTCTGATTCATGGAATTCAGATTTTCGGGCTGATTTCTTAAAAAGTAGTCAGAGAGTTGTCGCTCATTGGTGAACCTAATCATCCGGAACATGGACCGCAAGGTATTTGCCACCCATATAATACGTGCAGATACGCACACGGGGATCAAATGCACACGTGCATCAGTCGTGTTAGCATGGAGTCCTTCAGTTTCTTGCTACTTGCAATCGGGACGCCACACTCGGCAAATGTGGACTTCGTCCATGAGTTACCTCTGGAAATATCGCAGTTGATTCTGCGGCAATTGGATTCTGCATCTTTACTGAGCGCAGCGCTTGTTTCCCGAAAGTGGCTATCTGTTTTGCGGGTCGATGTGAAACTCAGGCAAAGTGTAAGGAGATCCCTCAGTTACAAGGCGGAGCGGATTCGGTCGGACTACATTGGGAGGCCCACAACGGATGTAGTCAGACGTCATGGGTTCAGATGGAATTCACGTGTTAGAAATATTCAAAGATCTGCACCTCCGACCAGTATTGACGCATATCGCCTAATGGATATAGAATCGACACGGCACAGTCGTTATCATGGACATCAGCGCGAGGACACCAAAAGGCGAATCAAGTCTTATAGAATTTGATGTAGTGAGAAACGGAACGGGAGTTTCTCCTGGCACAGTATCGGACTAATTTTAATATGGTACTAAATTTCGCATCTGGAGTTTCCTCCCACACAAGGCGGCCACTTAGTTTCGTGGAAAACATTCGGTTTCGAGTAGCATAGCCACAGATTTCAGAGAACAGGCGCTTCTCCTGGCACAGTATCGAACACTTAGTTTCAGATAGAACAATTAGTTTAAAATTGAACTATGTTTCGCATCTGGAGTTTCCTGTCTCACAAGGTCGACCACTTTGTTCCGCCGAACGCATACGGTTTCGAGTGGCATCGCCACAGATTTCAGAGAACAGGCGCTTCTGCTGGCACAGTATCGAACACTTAGTTTCAGAGAGAACAATTAGTTTAAAATGGCACTAAGTTTCGCGTCTGGAGTTTCCTTCTCACAAGGTCGACCACTCAGTTTCGTCGAAGACATACGGTTTGGAGTAGCATCGCGACTGATTTCAGGGAACAGGCGCATCTCCTGGCGCAGTATCGAACACTTAGTTTCAGATAGAACAATTAATTTAAAATGGAACTGAGTTTCGCATCTGAAGTTTCCTCTCTCACAAGGTCGGCCACTTAGTTTCGTCGAACACATACGGTTTCGAGTAGCATCGCGACAGATTTCAGAGGACATGCGCTTCTCCTGGCACAGTATCGAACACTTAGTTTCAGATAGGATTATTAGTTTAAAATGGAACTAAATTTCGCAATTTGGAGTTTCCCCTCTCACAAGTTCGACCACTTTGTTTCGTCGAACACATACGGTTTCGAGTAGCATCGCCACAGATTCCAGAGAACGGGCGCTTCTCCTGGCACAGTATCTAACACTTAGTTTCAGATAGAACAATTAATTTAAAATGGAACTAAGTTTCGCATCTGACGTTTCCTCTCACACAAGGTCGGCCACTTAGTTTCGTCGAACACATACGGTTTCGAGTGGCATCGCCACAGATTTCAGAGAACAGGCGCTTCTGCTGGCACTGTATCGAACACTTAGTTTCAGAT
Source organism: Nysson spinosus (assembly GCA_910591585.2). NCBI lineage: Eukaryota > Metazoa > Arthropoda > Insecta > Hymenoptera > Crabronidae > Nysson > Nysson spinosus. The sequence continues at coordinate 4,784,335 of CAJUYC020000088.1, read as the reverse complement.
AGAACAATTAGTTTAAAATGGCACTAATTTTCGCGTCTGGAGTTTCCTATCTCACAATGTCGACCACTCAGTTTCGTCGAACACATACCGTTTCGAGTGGTATCGCCACAGGTTTCACAGAACGGGGGCTTCTCCTGGCACAGTATCGAACACTTAGTTTCAGATAGAACAATTAATTTAAAATGGAACTAAGTTTCGCATCCGGAGTTTCCTCTGTCAGAAGGTCGACCACTTAGTTTCGTCGAAACATACGGTTTCGATTGGCATCGCCACAGATTTCAGAGAACAGGCGCTTCTGCTGGCACTGTATCGAACACTTAGTTTCAGATAGAACAATTAGTTTAAAATGGCACTAATTTTCGCGTCAGGAGTTTCCTATCTCACAATGTCGACCACTTAGTTTCGTCGAAAACATACGGTTTCGAGTAGCATCGCCACAGATTTCAGAGTACAGGCGCTTCTCCTGGCACAGTATCGAACACTTACTATCAGATAGAACAATTAGTTTAAAATGGAACTAAGTTTCGCATCTGGAATTTCCTCTCTCACACGGTCGACCACTTAGTTTCGTCGAACACATTCGGTTTCGAGTGGCATCGCCACCGATTTCAGAGAACAGGCGCTTCTCCTGGCAGACTATCAGGCACATAGTTTCAGATAGAAAAATTAGTTTAAAATTGTACTAAATTTCGCATCTGGAGTTTCTTCCCTCACAAGACGACCACTTAATTTCGTCGAACACATACGGTTTCGCGGGGCATCGCCACAGATTTCAGAGAACAGGCGCTTCGCCTGGCACAGTATCGAACACTTATTTCAGACAGAACAATTAGTTTAAAATGGAACTATGTTTCGCATCTGGAGTATCCTCTCTCACAAGGACGACCACTTAGTTTCGTCGAACACATACGGTTTCGAGTGGCATCGCAACAGATATCAGAGAACAGGCGCTTCTCCTGGCACAGTATCGAATACTTAGTATCAGATAGAACAATTAGTTTAAAATGGAACTATGTTTCGCATCTGGAGTATCCTCTCTCACAAGGTCAACCACTTAACTTCGTCGAACACATACGGTTTCGAGCGGCATCGCCACAGATTTCAGAGAACAGGCGTTTCTCCTGGCACAGTATCGAACACTTAGTTTCAGATAGAACAATTAGTTTAAAATGGAACTAAGTTTCGCATCTGGAGTTTCCTCTCTCACAAGGTCGACCACTTAGATTCGTCGAACACATACGGTTTCGAGTAGCATCGCCAATGATCTCAGAGAACAGGCGCTTCTCCGGGCACAGTATCGGACACAGAGTTTCGGTTAGAACAATTAGTTTAAAATGGAACTAAGTTTCGCATCTGGAGTTTCCTCTCTCACAAGGTGGACCACTTAGTTTCGTCGAACACATACGGTTTCGAGTAGCATCGCCAGAGATTTCAGAGAACAGGCGCTTCTCCTGGCACAGTATCGAACACTTAGTATCAGATAGAACAATTAGTTTAAAATGGAACTAAAGTTCGCATCTGGAGTTTCCTCTCCCACAAGGTCGGCCACTTAGTTTCGTCGAACACATACGGTTTAGAGTAGCATCGCCACAGATTTCAGAGAACAGGCGCTTCTCCTGGCACAGTATCGAACACTTACCTTCAGATAGAAAAATTAGTTTAAAATGGACCTATGTTTCGCATTTGGAGTTTCCTCTCTCACAAGTTCGACCACTTAGTTTCGTCGAACACATTCGGTTTCGAGTGGCATTGCCACAGATATCAGAGAAGAGGCGCTTCTCCTGGCACAGTATGGAACACTTAGTTTCAGATAGAACAATTAGTTTAAAATGGAACTAAGTTTCGCATTTGGAGTATCCTCTCTCACAAGATCAACCACTTAGTTTCGTCGAACACATACGGTTTCGAGCGTCATCGCCACACAGTTCAGAGAACAGGCGCTTCTCCTGGCACCTTATCGAACACTTAGTTTCAGACAGAACAATTAGTTTAAAATGGAACTATGTTTCGCATCTGGAGTATCCTCTCTCACAAGGTCAACCACTTAGTTTCGTCGAACACATACGCTTTCGATTTGCATCGCCACAGATTTAAGAGAACAGGCGCTTCTCCTGGCACAGTATCGGACACAGAGTTTCGGTTAGAACAATTAGTTTAAAATGGAACTAAGTTTCGCATCTGGAGTTTCCTCTCTCACAAGGTCGACCATTTAGATTCGTCGAACACATACGGTTTGGAGTTTCATCGCCAGGGATTTCAGAGAACAGGCTCTTCTCCTGGCACAGTATCGAACACTTATTTCAGACAGAACAATTAGTTTAAAATGGAACTATGTTTCGCATCTGGAGTTTCCTCTCTCACAAGGTGGACCACTTAGTTTCGTCGAACACATACGGTTTCGAGTAGCATCGCCAAAGATTTCAGAGAACAGGCGCTTCTCCTGGCACAGTATCGAACACTTAGTATCAGATAGAACAATTAGTTTAAAATGGAACTAAGGTTCGCATCTGGAGTTTCCTCTCCCACAAGGTCGGCCACTTAGTTTCGTCGAACACATACGGTTTCAAGTAGCATCGCGACAGATTTCAGAGAACAGGCGCTTCTCCTGGCACAGTATCGAAAACTTAGTTTCAGATAGAACAATTAGTTTAAAATGGAACTAAATTTCGCAACTGGAGTGTCCTCTCACAAGGTCGGCCACTTAGATTCGTCGAACACATACGGTTTTGAGTGGCATCGCCACAGATTTCAGAGAACAGCCGCTTCTCCTGACACAGTATCGAACGCTTAGTTGCAGATAGAACAATTAGTTTAAAATGGAACTATGTTTCGCATCTGGATTTTCCTCTCTCTCAAGGCGGCCACTTTGTTTCGTGGAACACATACGGTTTCGAGTGGCATCGCCACAGATATCAGAGAACAGGCGCTTCTCCTGGCACAGTATCGAATACTTAGTATCAGATAGAACAATTAGTTTAAAATGGAACTATGTTTCGCATCTGGAGTATCCTCTCTCACAAGGTCAACCGATTAGCTTCGTCGAACACATGCGGTTTCGAGCGGCATCGCCACAGATTTCAGAGAACAGGCGTTTCTCCTGGCACAGTATCGAACCCTTAGTTTCAGATAGAACAATTAGTTTAAAATGCAACTATGTTTCGCATCTGGAGTTTCCTCTCTCACAAGGTCGGCCACTTAGTTTCGTCGAACACATACGGTTTCGAGTGGTATCGCCACAGATTTCAGAGAACAGGCGCTTCTCCTGGCACAGTATCGAACACTTAGTTACAGATAGAACAATTAGTTTAAAATGCAACTATGTTTCGCATCTGGAGTTTCCTCTCTCACAAGGTCGGCCACTTAGTTTCGTCGAACACATACCCGTTTCGAGTGGCATCGCCACAGATTTCAGAGAACAGGCGCTTCTCCTGACACAGTATCGAACACTTAGTTTCAGATAGAACAATTAGTTTAAAATGCAACTATGTTTCGCATCTGGAGTTTCCTCTCTCACAAGGTCGGCCACTTAGTTCCGTCGAACACATACGGTTTCGAGTAGCATCGCGACAGATTTCAGAGAACAGGCGCTTCTCCTGGCACAGTATCGAACGCTTAGTTTCAGATAGAACAATTAGTTTAAAGGGGCACTAAGTTTCGCGTCTGGAGTTTCCTCTCTCAAAAGGTCGACCCCTGAGTTTCGTCGAACACATACCGTTTCGAGTGGTATCGCCACAGGTTTCACAGAACGGGCGCTTCTCCTGGCACAATATCGAACACTTAGTTTCAGATAGAACAATTAGTTTAAAATGGAACTAAATTTCGCATCTGGAGTTTCCTCACACACAAGGTCGACCATTTAGATTCGTCGAACACATACGGTTTCGAGTAGCATCGCCACAGATTTCAGGGAATAGGCGCTTCTCCTGGCACAGTATCGAACACTTTCAGACAGAACAATTAGTTTAAAATGGAACTAAGTTTCGCATCTGAAGTTTCCTCTCTCACAAAGTCGGCCACTCAGTTTCGTCGAACACATACGTTTGCGAGTGGTATCGCCACAGATTTCCGAGAACAGGCGCTTCTCCTGGCACAGTATCGAGCACTTAGTTTCAGATAGAACAATTAGTTTAAAATGGTACTAAGCTTCGCATCTGGAGTTTCCTATCCCACAAGGTCGACCACCTAGTTTCGTCGAACACATACGGTTTCGAGTAGCATCGCGACAGATTTCAGAGAACAGGCGCTTCTCCTGGCACAGTATCGAACACTTAGTTTCAGATAGAACAATTAGTTTAAAATGGAACTAAGTTTCGCATCTGAAGTTTCCTCTCTCACAAGGTCGGCCACTCAGTTTCGTCGAACACATACGTGTGCGAGTGGTATCGCCACAGGTTTCACAAAACGGGCGCTTCTCCTGGCAGAGTATCGAACACTTAGTTTCAGATAGAACAATTCATTTAAATAGGAACTAAGTTTCGCATCTGAAGTTTCCTCTCTCACAAGGTCGGCCACTTAGTTTCTTCGAACACATACGGTTTCGAGTGGCATCGCCACAGATTTCAGAGAACAGGCGCTTCTGCTGGTACAGTATCGAACACTTAGTTTCAGATAGAACAATTGGTTTAAAATTGAACTATGTTTCGCATCTGGAGTTTCCTCTCCCACAAGGTCGACCACTTAGTTTCGTCGAACACATACGGTTTCGAGTAGCATCGCCACAGATTTCAGAGAACAGGCACTTCTCCTGGCACAGTATCGAACACTTTCAGACAGAACAATTAGTTTAAAATGGAACTAAGTTTCGCATCTGAAGTTTCTTCTCTCACAAGGTCGGCCACTCAGTTTCGTCGAACACATACGTTTGCGAGTGGTATCGCCACAGATTTCCGAGAACAGGCGCTTCTCCTGGCACAGTATCGAGCACTTAGTTTCAGATAGAACAATTAGTTTAAAATGGTACTAAGCTTCGCATCTGGAGTTTCCTATCCCACAAGGTCGACCACCTAGTTTCGTCGAACACATACGGTTTCGAGTAGCATCGCGACAGATTTCAGAGAACAGGCGCTTCTCCTGGCACAGTATCGAACACTTAGTTTCAGGTAGAACAATTAGTTTAAAATGGAAGTAAGTTTCGCATCTGGAGATTCCTCTCTCACAAGGTCGGCAACTTAATTTCCTCGAACACATACGGTTTCGAGTAGCATCGTCACATATTTCAGAGAACAGGCGCCTCTCCTGGCACAGTATCGAACACTTAGTTTCAGATAGAACAATTAGTTTAAAATGGAAGTAAGCTTCGCACCTGGGGTTTCCTCTCTCACAAGGTCGGCCACTTAGTTTCGTCGAACACATACGGTTTCGAGTGGCATCGCCACAGATTTCAGAGAACAGGCGCTTCTCCTGGCACAGTATCGAACACTTAGTTTCAGATGGAACATTTGCTTTAAAATGGAACTAAGCTTCGCATCTGGATTTTCCTATCCACAAGGTCGACAACATAGTCTCGTTGAACACATACGGTTTCGAGTAGCATTGCCACAGATTTCAGAGAACAGGCGCTTCTCCTGGCACTGTATAGAAAACTTTCAGCTAGAACAATTTGTTTAAAATGGAACTAAGTTTCGCATCTGGAGCTTCCTCTCTCACAAGGTCGACCACTTAGTTTCGTCGAACATATACGGTTTCGATTGGCATCGCCACAGATTTCAGATAACGGGCACTTCTCCCGGCACAGTATTGAACAGTTATTTTCATATAGAACAATTAGTTTAAAATGGAACAAAGCTTCGCACCTGGAGTTTCCTCTCGCACAAGGTGGACCACTTAGTTTCGTCGAACACATACGGTTTCGAGTAGCATCGCCACAGATTTCAGCGAGCAGGCGCTCCTCCTGGCACAGTATCGAACACTTTCAGATAGAACAATTAGTTTAAAATGGAAGTAAGTTTCGCATCTGCAGTTTCCTCTCTCACAAGGTCGACCACTTAGTTTCGTCGAACACACACGTTTTCGAGTAGCATCGCCAAAGATTTCAGAGAACAGGCTCCTCCCCTGGCACAGTATCGAACACTTAGTATCAGATAGAACAATTAGTTTAAAATGGAACTATGTTTCGCATCTGGAGTATCCTCTCTCACAAGGTCAACCGATTAGCTTCGTCGAACACATGCGGTTTCGAGCGGCATCGCCACAGATTTCAGAGAACAGGCGTTTCTCCTGGCACAGTATCGAACCCTTAGTTTCAGATAGAACAATTAGTTTAAAATGCAACTATGTTTCGCATCTGGAGTTTCCTCTCTCACAAGGTCGGCCACTTAGTTTCGTCGAACACATACGGTTTCGAGTGGTATCGCCACAGATTTCAGAGAACAGGCGCTTCTCCTGGCACAGTATCGAACACTTAGTTACAGATAGAACAATTAGTTTAAAATGCAACTATGTTTCGCATCTGGAGTTTCCTCTCTCACAAGGTCGGCCACTTAGTTTCGTCGAACACATATGGTTTCGAGTGGCATCGCCACAGATTTCAGAGAACAGGCGCTTCTCCTGGCACATTATCGCACACTTAGTTACAGATAGAACAATTAGTTTAATATGCAACTATGTTTCGCATCTGGAGTTTCCTCTCTCACAAGGTCGGCCACTTAGTTTCGTCGAACACATACGGTTTCGAGTGGTACCGCCACAGATTTCAGAGAACAGGCGCTTCTCCTGGCACAGTATCGAACACTTAGTTTCAGATAGAACAATTAGTTTAAAATGCAACTATGTTTCGCATCTGGAGTTTCCTCTCTCACAAGGTCGGCCACTTAGTTCCGTCGAACACATACGGTTTCGAGTAGCATCGCGACAGATTTCAGAGAACAGGCGCTTCTCCTGGCACAGTATCGAACGCTTAGTTTCAGATAGAACAATTAGTTTAAAGGGGCACTAAGTTTCGCGTCTGGAGTTTCCTCTCTCAAAAGGTCGACCCCTGAGTTTCGTCGAACACATACCGTTTCGAGTGGTATCGCCACAGGTTTCACAGAACGGGCGCTTCTCCTGGCACAATATCGAACACTTAGTTTCAGATAGAACAATTAGTTTAAAATGGAACTAAATTTCGCATCTGGAGTTTCCTCACACACAAGGTCGACCATTTAGATTCGTCGAACACATACGGTTTCGAGTAGCATCGCCACAGATTTCAGGGAATAGGCGCTTCTCCTGGCACAGTATCGAACACTTTCAGACAGAACAATTAGTTTAAAATGGAACTAAGTTTCGCATCTGAAGTTTCCTCTCTCACAAGGTCGGCCACTCAGTTTCGTCGAACACATACGTTTGCGAGTGGTATCGCCACAGATTTCCGAGAACAGGCGCTTCTCCTGGCACAGTATCGAGCACTTAGTTTCAGATAGAACAATTAGTTTAAAATGGTACTAAGCTTCGCATCTGGAGTTTCCTATCCCACAAGGTCGACCACCTAGTTTCGTCGAACACATACGGTTTCGAGTAGCATCGCGACAGATTTCAGAGAACAGGCGCTTCTCCTGGCACAGTATCGAACACTTAGTTTCAGATAGAACAATTAGTTTAAAATGGAACTAAGTTTCGCATCTGGAGTTTCCTCTCTCACAAGGTCGGCCACTCAGTTTCGTCGAACACATACGTGTGCGAGTGGTATCGCCACAGGTTTCACAAAACGGGCGCTTCTCCTGGCAGAGTATCGAACACTTAGTTTCAGATAGAACAATTCATTTAAATAGGAACTAAGTTTCGCATCTGAAGTTTCCTCTCTCACAAGGTCGGCCACTTAGTTTCTTCGAACACATACGGTTTCGAGTGGCATCGCCACAGATTTCAGAGAACAGGCGCTTCTGCTGGTACAGTATCGAACACTTAGTTTCAGATAGAACAATTGGTTTAAAATTGAACTATGTTTCGCATCTGGAGTTTCCTCTCCCACAAGGTCGACCACTTAGTTTCGTCGAACACATACGGTTTCGAGTAGCATCGCCACAGATTTCAGAGAACAGGCACTTCTCCTGGCACAGTATCGAACACTTTCAGACAGAACAATTAGTTTAAAATGGAACTAAGTTTCGCATCTGAAGTTTCCTCTCTCACAAGGTCGGCCACTCAGTTTCGTCGAACACATACGTTTGCGAGTGGTATCGCCACAGATTTCCGAGAACAGGCGCTTCTCCTGGCACAGTATCGAGCACTTAGTTTCAGATAGAACAATTAGTTTAAAATGGTACTAAGCTTCGCATCTGGAGTTTCCTATCCCACAAGGTCGACCACCTAGTTTCGTCGAACACATACGGTTTCGAGTAGCATCGCGACAGATTTCAGAGAACAGGCGCTTCTCCTGGCACAGTATCGAACACTTAGTTTCAGGTAGAACAATTAGTTTAAAATGGAAGTAAGTTTCGCATCTGGAGATTCCTCTCTCACAAGGTCGGCAACTTAATTTCCTCGAACACATACGGTTTCGAGTAGCATCGTCACAGATTTCAGAGAACAGGCGCCTCTCCTGGCACAGTATCGAACACTTAGTTTCAGATAGAACAATTAGTTTAAAATGGAAGTAAGCTTCGCACCTGGGGTTTCCTCTCTCACAAGGTCGGCCACTTAGTTTCGTCGAACACATACGGTTTCGAGTGGCATCGCCACAGATTTCAGAGAACAGGCGCTTCTCCTGGCACAGTATCGAACACTTAGTTTCAGATGGAACATTTGCTTTAAAATGGAACTAAGCTTCGCATCTGGATTTTCCTATCCACAAGGTCGACAACATAGTCTCGTTGAACACATACGGTTTCGAGTAGCATTGCCACAGATTTCAGAGAACAGGCGCTTCTCCTGGCACTGTATAGAAAACTTTCAGCTAGAACAATTTGTTTAAAATGGAACTAAGTTTCGCATCTGGAGCTTCCTCTCTCACAAGGTCGACCACTTAGTTTCGTCGAACATATACGGTTTCGATTGGCATCGCCACAGATTTCAGATAACGGGCACTTCTCCCGGCACAGTATTGAACAGTTATTTTCATATAGAACAATTAGTTTAAAATGGAACAAAGCTTCGCACCTGGAGTTTCCTCTCGCACAAGGTGGACCACTTAGTTTCGTCGAACACATACGGTTTCGAGTAGCATCGCCACAGATTTCAGCGAGCAGGCGCTCCTCCTGGCACTGTATCGAACACTTTCAGATAGAACAATTAGTTTAAAATGGAAGTAAGTTTCGCATCTGCAGTTTCCTCTCTCACAAGGTCGACCACTTAGTTTCGTCGAACACACACGTTTTCGAGTAGCATCGCCACAGATTTCAGAGAACAGGCTCCTCCCCTGGCACAGTATCGAACACTTAGTTTCAGATAGAACAATTAGTGTAAAATGGCACTAAGTTGCGCGTCTGGAGTTTCCTATCTCACAAGGTGGACCACTTAGTTTCGTCGAACACATACGGTTTCCAGTGGCATCGCCACAGATTTCAGAGAACAGGCGCTTCTCCTGGCACAATATTGAACACTTAGTTTCTGATGGAACATTTAGTTTAAAATTGAACTATATTTCGGATCTGAAGTCTCCTCTCTCCCAAGGTGGACCACTTAGTTTCGTCGAACACATACGTTTTCGAGTGGCACGGCCACAGATTTCGCCGAACGGGAGTTCCTCCTGGCACAGTATCGACAACTTAGGTTCGTCGAACACACGGTTTCGAGTGGCATCGACACAGATTTCAGACAACAGGCGCTTCTCGTGGCACAGTATCGAACACTTAGTTTCAGATAGAAAAATTAGTTTAAAGTGGAACTATGTTTCGCATCTGGTGAATCCTCTCTCACAAGGTCGACCACTTAGTTTCGTCGAACACATACGGTTTCGAGTAGCATCGCCACAGTTTTTTAGAGAACAGGCGCCTCCCCTGGCACACTATCGAACACTTAGTTTCAGGTAGAACAATTAGTTTAAAATGGAAGTAAGTTTCGCATCTGGAGATTCCTCTCTCACAAGGTCGGCAACTTAATTTCGTCGAACACATACGGTTTCGAGTAGCATCGTCACAGATTTCAGAGAACAGGCGCCTCTCCTGGCACAGTATCGAACACTTAGTTTCAGATAGAACAATTAGTTTATAATGGAAGTAAGCTTCGCACCTGGGGTTTCCTCTCTCACAAGGTCGGCCACTTAGTTTCGTCGAACACATACGGTTTCGAGTGGCATCGCCACAGATTTCAGAGAACAGGCGCTTCTCCTGGCACAGTATCGAACACTTAGTTTCAGATGGAACATTTGCTTTAAAATGGAACAAAGCTTCGCATCTGGATTTTCCTATCCACAAGGTCGACAACATAGTCTCGTTGAACACATACGGTTTCGAGTAGCATTGCCACAGATTTCAGAGAACAGGCGCTTCTCCTGGCACTGTATAGAAAACTTTCAGCTAGAACAATTTGTTTAAAATGGAACTAAGTTTCGCATCTGGAGTTTCCTCTCTCACAAGGTCGACCACTTAGTTTCGTCGAACATATACGGTTTCGATTAGCATCGCCACAGATTTCAGATAACGGGCACTTCTCCCGGCACAGTATTGAACAGTTATTTTCATATAGAACAATTAGTTTAAAATGGAACAAAGCTTCGCACCTGGAGTTTCCTCTCGCACAAGATGGACCACTTAGTTTCGTCGAACACATACGGTTTCGAGTGGCATCGCCACAGATTTCGGAGAACAGTCGCTTCTCCTGGCACAGTATCGAACACTTAGTTTCAGATGGAACATTTGGTTTAAAATGGAACTAATTTTCGCATCTGGAGTTTCCTCTCCCACAAGGTCGACCACTTAGTTTCGTCGAACACATACGGTTTCGAGTAGCAATGCCACAGGTGTCAGAGAACAGGCGCTTCTACTGGCAGAGTATCGAATACTTAGTTTCAGACAGAACATTTAGTTTAAAATGGAAATATGTTTCGCATTTGGAGTTTCCTCCCTCACAAGGTCGACCACTTAGTTTCGTCGAACACATACGGTTTCGAGTAGCATCGCCATAGATTTCAGAGAACAGGCGTTTCTCCTGGCACAGTATCGAACACTTTCAGATAGAACAATTAATTTAAAATGGAACTAAGCTTCGCATCCGGAGTTTCCTCTCTCAGAAGGTCGAGCACTTAGTTTCGTCGAACACATACTCTTTCGAGTAGCAAGGCCACAGGTTTCAGAGAACAGGCGCTTCTCCTGGCACAGTATCGAACACTTAGTTACAGATAAAACACTTAGCTTAAAATGGAACTATGTTTCACATTTGGAGTTTCCTCTCTCACACGGTCTACCACTTACTTTCGTCGAACACATTCGGCTTCGAGTAGCAACGCCACAGGTTTCAGAGAACAGGCGCTTCTCCTGGCACAGTATCGAACACTTAGGATCAGATAGAACAATTAGTTTTAAATGGAACTAAAGTTCGCATCTGGATTTTCTTCTCTCACAAGGTGGACCACTTAGTTTCGTCGAACACAAACGGTTTCGAGTGGCATCGGCACAGATTTCAGAGAACAGGCGCTTCTCCTGGCAGGGTATCGAACACATAGTTTCAGATAGAACAATTAATTTAAAATGGAACTAAGTTTCGCATCTGGAGATTCCTCTCTCACAAGGTCGACCACTTAGTTTCGTCGAACACATACGGTTTCGAGTAGCATCGCCACAGATTTCAGAAAGCAGGCGCTTCCCCTGGCACAGTATCGACCACTTATTTCAGACCGAACAATTAGTTTAAAATGGAACTATGTTTCCCATCTGGAGTATCATCTCTCACAAGGTCAGCCGCTTAGTTTCATCGAACACATACGGTTTCGAGTGGCATCGCAACAGATTTCAGAGAACCGGCGTTTTCCTGGCACACTATCGAACACTTAGTTTCAGATAGAACAATTATTTTAAAATGGAATTAAGTTTCGCATTTGGGGTTTCCTCTCTCACAAGGTCGACAACTTAGTTTCCTCGAACAAATACGGTTTCGAGTGGTATCGCCACAGATTTCAGAGAACAGGCGCTTCTCCTGGCGCAGTATCGAACACTTAGTTACAGATAGAACAATTAGTTTAAAATGGATCTATGTTTCGCATCGGGAGTATCCTCTCTCACACGGTCTACCACTTACTTTCGTCGAACACATTCGGCTTCGAGTAGCAACGCCACAGGTTTCAGAGAACAGGCGCTTCTCCTGGCACAGTATCGAACACTTAGTTTCAGATAGAACGATTAGTTTAAAAAAGAACAAAGTTTTGCATCTGGAGTTTCCTCTCTCACAAGGTCGACCACTTAGTTTCGTCGAACATATACGGTTTCGAGTAGCATCGCCACAGATTTCAGAGAACAGGCGCTTCTCCTGGCTCATTATCGATCACTTAGTTTCAGATAGAACGATTAGTTTAAAAAGGAACAAACTTTCGCTGCTGGAGTTTCCTCTCTCACAAGGTCGACCACTTAGTTTCGTGGAACACATACAGTTTCGAGTGGTATCGCCACAGATTTCGCAGAACGTCGTTTCTCCTGGCACATTATCGAACACATAGTTTCAGATAGAACAATTAGTTTAAAATGGAACTAAGTTTCGCATCTGGAGTTTCCTCTCTCACAAGGTCGACCACTTAGTCTCGTCGAACACATACGGTTTCGAGTAGCATCGCCACAGATTTCAGAAAGCAGGCGCTTCCCCTGGCACAGTATCGACCACTTATTTCAGACCGAACAATTAGTTTAAAATGGAACTATGTTTCCCATCTGGAGTATCATCTCTCACAAGGTCAGCCGCTTAGTTTCATCGAACACATACGGTTTCGAGTGGCATCGCAACAGATTTCAGAGAACCGGCGTTTTCCTGGCACACTATCGAACACTTAGTTTCAGATAGAACAATTATTTTAAAATGGAATTAAGTTTCGCATTTGGGGTTTCCTCTCTCACAAGGTCGACAACTTAGTTTCCTCGAACAAATACGGTTTCGAGTGGTATCGCCACAGATTTCAGAGAACAGGCGCTTCTCCTGGCGCAGTATCGAACACTTAGTTACAGATAGAACAATTAGTTTAAAATGGATCTATGTTTCGCATCGGGAGTATCCTCTCTCACAAGGTCGACCATTTAGATTCGTCGAACACATACGGTTTGGAGTAGCATCGCCACTGATCACAGAGAACAGGCGCTACTCCTGGCACAGTATCGAACACTTAGTTTCAGATAGAACAATTAGTTTAAAATGGAACTGTGTTCCGCATCTGGAGAATCCTCTCTCACAAGGTCGACGACTTAGTTTCTTTGAACGCATTCGGTTTCGAGTGGCATCGCCACAGATTTCAGAGAACAGGCGCTTCCCCTGGCACAGTATCGAACACTTAGTTTCAGATAGAACGATTAGTTTAAAAAAGAACAAAGTTTTGCATCTGGAGTTTCCTCTCTCACAAGGTCGACCACTTAGTTTCGTCGAACATATACGGTTTCGAGTAGCATCGCCACAGATTTCAGAGAACAGGCGCTTCTCCTGGCTCATTATCGATCACTTAGTTTCAGATAGAACGATTAGTTTAAAAAGGAACAAACTTTCGCTGCTGGAGTTTCCTCTCTCACAAGGTCGACCACTTAGTTTCGTGGGACACATACAGTTTCGAGTGGTATCGCCACAGATTTCGCAGAACGTCGTTTCTCCTGGCACATTATCGAACACATAGTTTCAGATAGAACAATTAGTTTAAAATGGAACTAAGTTTCGCATCTGGAGTTTCCTCTCTCACAAGGTCGACCACTTAGTCTCGTCGAACACATACGGTTTCGAGTGGCATCGCCACAGATTTCAGAGAACAGGCGCTTCTCCTGGCACAGTATCGAACAATTAGTTTAAAAAGGAACTAAGTTTCGCTGCTGGAGTTTCCTCTCTCACAATGTCGGCCACTAAGTTTCGTGGAACACAGAAAGTTTCGAGTGGTATCGCCACAGATTTCGCAGAACGGCGTTTCTCCTGGCACATTATCGAACACATAGTTTCAGATAGAACAATTAGTTTAAAATGGAACTAAGTTTCGCATCTGGAGTATCCTCCCTCACAAGGTGGACCACTTAGTTTCGTCGAACACATACGCTTTCGAGTGGCATCGCCACAGATTTCAGAGAACAGGCGCTTCTCCTGGCACATTATCGAACACTTAGTTTCAGATAGAACAATTAGTTTAAAATGGAACTAAGTTTCGCATCTGGAGTTTCCTCTCTCACAAGGTCGACCACTTAGTCTCGTCGAACACATACGGTTTCGAGTAGCATCGCCACCGATTTCAGAGAACAGACGCGTCTCCTGGCACCGTATCGAACACTTAGTATGAGATAGAACAATTAGTTTAAAATGGAACTATGTTTCGCATCTGACGTTTCCTCTCTCACAAGGTCGACAACTTAGTTTCGTCGGACAAATACGGTTTCGAGTGGTATCGCCACAGATTTCGCAGAACGGCGTTTCTCCTGGCACATTATCGAACACATAGTTTCAGATAGAACAATTAGTTTAAAATGGAACTAAGTTTCGCATCTGGAGTATCCTCCCTCACAAGGTGGACCACTTAGTTTCGTCGAACACATACGGTTTCGAGTGGCATTGCCACAGATTTCAGAGAACAGGCGCTTCTCCTGGCACATTATCGAACACTTAGTTTCAGATAGAACAATTAGTTTAAAATGGAACTAAGTTTCGCATCTGGAGTTTCCTCTCTCACAAGGTCGACCACTTAGTCTCGTCGAACACATACGGTTTCGAGTAGCATCGCCACCGATTTCAGAGAACAGACGCGTCTCCTGGCACAGTATCGAACACTTAGTATGAGATAGAACAATTAGTTTAAAATGGAACTATGTTTCGCATCTGAAGTTTTCTCTCTCACAAGGTCGACAACTTAGTTTCGTCGGACAAATACGGTTTCGAGTGGCATCGCCACAGATTTCAGAGAACAGACGCTTCTACTGGCACAGTATCGAACACATAGTTCCAGATAGAACAATTACTTTAAAAAGGAACTAAGTTTCGCTGCTGGAGTTTCCTCTCTCACAAGGTCGACCACTTAGTTTCGTGGAACACATACAGTTTCGAGTGGTATCGCCACAGATTTCGCAGAACGGCGTTCCTCCTGGCACATTATCGAACACATAGTTTCAGATAGAACAATTGGTTTAAAATGGAACTAAATTTCGCATCTGGAGTTTCCTCTCTTACAAGGTCGGCCACTTAGTTTCGTCGAAAACATACGGTTTCGAGTGGCATCGCCACAGATTTCAGAGAACAGGCGCTTCTCCTGGCACAGTATCGAACAATTAGTTTAAAAAGGAACTAAGTTTCGCTGCTGGAGTTTCCTCTCTCACAATGTCGACCACTTGGTTTCGTCGAACACATACGGTTTCGAGTAGCATCGCCACAGATTTCACAGAACAGGCGCTTCCCCTGGCACAGTATCGATCACTTAGTTTCAGATAGAACGATTAGTTTAAAATGGAACTAAGTTTCGCTGCTGGAGTTTCCTCTCTCACAAGTTCGACCACTTAGTTTCGTCGAACACATACGGTTTCGATTGGTATCGCCACAGATTTCGCAGAACGGCGTTTCTCCTGGCACATTATCGAACACTTAGTTTCAGATAGAACAATTAGTTTAAAATGGAACTAAATTTCGCATCTGGAGTTTCCTCTCTTACAAGGTCGGCCACTTAGTTTCGTCGAACACATACGCTTTCGAGTGGCATCGCCACAGATTTCAGAGAACAGGCGCTTCTCCTGGCACAGTATCGAACAATTAGTTTAAAAAGGAACTAAGTTTCGCTGCTGGAGTTTCCTCTCTCACAATGTCGACCACTTGGTTTCGTCGAACACATACGGTTTCGAGTAGCATCGCCACAGATTTCACAGAACAGGCGCTTCCGCTGGCACAGTATCGATCACTTAGTTTCAGATAGAACGATTAGTTTTAAATGGAACTAAGTTTCGCTGCTGGAGTTTCCTCTCTCACAAGTTCGACCACTTAGTTTCGTCGAACACATACGGTTTCGAGTGGTATCGCCACAGATTTCGCAGAACGGCGTTTCTCCTGGCACATTATCGAACACTTAGTTTCAGATAGAACAATTAGTTTAAAATGGAACTAAGTTTCGCATCTGGAGTTTCCTCTGTCACAAGGTCGAGCACTTAGTCTCGTCGAACACATACGGTTTCGAGTATCATCGCCACCGATTTCAGAGAACAGACGCGTCTCCTGGCACAGTATCGAACACTTAGTATGAGATAGAACAATTAGTTTAAAATGGAACTATGTTTCGCATCTGAAGTTTCCTCTCTCACAAGGTCGACAAATTAGTTTCGTCGGACAAATACGGTTTCGAGTGGCATCGCCACAGATTTCAGAGAACAGACGCTTCTACTGGCACAGTATCGAACACATAGTTCCAGATAGAACAATTACTTTAAAAAGGAACTAAGTTTCGCTGCTGGAGTTTCCTCTCTCACAAGGTCGACCACTTAGTTTCGTGGAACACATACAGTTTCGAGTGGTATCGCCACAGATTTCGCAGAACGGCGTTTCTCCTGGCACATTATCGAACACATAGTTTCAGATAGAACAATTAGTTTAAAATGGAACTAAGTTTCGCATCTGGAGTATCCTCCCTCACAAGGTGGACCACTTAGTTTCGTCGAACACATACGGTTTCGAGTGGCATCGCCACAGATTTCAGAGAACAGGCGCTTCTCCTGGCACATTATCGAACACTTAGTTTCAGATAGAACAATTAGTTTAAAATGGAACTAAGTTTCGCATCTGGAGTTTCCTCTCTCACAAGGTCGACCACTTAGTCTCGTCGAACACATACGGTTTCGAGTAGCATCGCCACCGCTTTCAGAGAACAGACGCGTCTCCTGGCACAGTATCGAAAACTTAGTATGAAATAGAACAATTAGTTTAAAATGGAACTATGTTTCGCATCTGAAGTTTCCTCTCTCACAAGGTCGACAACATAGTTTCGTCGGACAAATACGGTTTCGAGTGGCATCGCCACAGATTTCAGAAAACAGACGCTTCTACTGGCACAGTATCGAACACATAGTTCCAGATAGAACAATTACTTTAAAAAGGAACTAAGTTTCGCTGCTGGAGTTTCCTCTCTCACAAGGTCGACCACTTAGTTTCGTGGAACACATACAGTTTCGAGTGGTATCGCCACAGATTTCGCAGAACGGCGTTTCTCCTGGCACATTATCGAACACAAAGTTTCAGATAGAACAATTAGTTTAAAATGGAACTAAGTTTCGCATCTGGAGTATCCTCCCTCACAAGGTGGACCACTTAGTTTCGTCGAACACATACGGTTTCGAGTGGCATCGCCACAGATTTCAGAGAACAGGCGCTTCTCCTGGCACACTATCGAACACTTAGTTTCAGATAGAACAATTAGTTTAAAATGGAACTAAGTTTCGCATCTGGAGTTTCCTCTCTCACAAGGTCGACCACTTAGTCTCGTCGAACACATACGGTTTCGAGTAGCATCGCCACCGATTTCAGAGAAGAGACGCGTCTCCTGGCACAGTATCGAATACTTAGTATGAGATAGAACAATTAGTTTAAAATGGAACTATGTTTCGCATCTGAAGTTTCCTCTCTCACAAGGTCGACAACATAGTTTCGTCGGACACATACGGTTTCGAGTGGCATCGCCACAGATTTCAGAGAACAGGCGCTTCTCCTGGCAGAGTATCGAACAATTAGTTTAAAAAGGAACTAAGTTTCGCTGCTGGAGTTTCCACTGTCACAATGTCGACCACTTAGTTTCGTCGAACACATACAGTTTCGAGTTGTATCGCCACAGATTTCGCAGAACGGCGTTTCTACTGGCACATTATCGAACACATAGTTTCAGATAGAACAATTAGTTTAAAAAGGAACTAAGTTTCGCTGCTGGAGTTTCCTCTCTCACAAGGTCGACCACTTAGTTCCGTGGAACACATACAGTTTCGAGTGGTATCGCCACAGATTTCGCAGAACGGCGTTCCTCCTGGCACATTATCGAACACATAGTTTCAGATAGAACAATTAGTTTAAAATGGAACTAAGTTTCGCACCTGGAGTTTCCTCTCTCACAAGGTCGACCACTTAGTTTCGTCGAACACATACGGTTTCGAGTGGCATCGCCACATATTTCAGAGAACAGGCGCTTCTCCTGGCACAGTATCGAAAACTTAGTTTCAGATAGAACAATTAGTTTAAAATGGAACTAAATTTCGCATCTGGTGAATCCTCTCTCACAAGGTCGACCACTTAGTTTCGCCGAACACATACGGTTTCGAGAGCGCATCGCCACAGAATTCAGAGAACAGACGCGTCTCCTGGCACATTATCGAACACTTAGTTTCAGATAGAACAATTAGTTTAAAATGGAACTAAGTTTCGCATCTTGAGTTTCCTCTCTCACAAGGTCGACCACTTAGTCTCGTCGAACACATACGGTTTCGAGTAGCATCGCCACCGATTTCAGAGAACAGACGCGTCTCCTGGCACAGTATCGAACACTTAGTATGAGATAGAACAATTAGTTTAAAATGGAACTATGTTTCGCATCTGAGGTTTCCTCTCTCACAAGGTCGACAACACAGTTTCGTCGGACAAATACGGTTTCGAGTGGCATCGCCACAGATTTCAGAAAACAGACGCTTCTACTGGCACAGTATCGAACACATAGTTCCAGATAGAACAATTACTTTAAAAAGGAACTAAGTTTCGCTGCTGGAGTTTCCTCTCTCACAAGGTCGACCACTTAGTTTCGTGGAACACATACAGTTTCGAGTGGTATCGCCACAGATTTCGCAGAACGGCGTTTCTCCTGGCACATTATCGAACACAAAGTTTCAGATAGAACAATTAGTTTAAAATGGAACTAAGTTTCGCATCTGGAGTATCCTCCCTCACAAGGTGGACCACTTAGTTTCGTCGAACACATACGGTTTCGAGTGGCATCGCCACAGATTTCAGAGAACAGGCGCTTCTCCTGGCATGGTATCGAACACTTAGTTTCAGATAGAACAATTAGTTTAAAATGGAACAAAGCTTCGCATCTGGAGTTTCCTCTCTCACATGGTCAACCCCTTAGTTTCGTCGAACACATACGGTTTCGAGTGGCATCGCCACAGATTTCAGAGAACAGGCGCTCCTCCTGGCACAGTATCGAACACTTAGTTTCAGATAGAGCAATTAGTTTAAAATGGAACTAAGTTTCGCATCTGAAGTTTCCTCTCTCACAAGGTCGGCCACTTAGTTTCGTCGAACACATACGGTTTCGAGTGGCATCGCCACAGATTTCAGAGAACAGGCGCTTCTCCTGGCACAGTATCGAAAACTTAGTTTCAGATAGAACAATTAGTTTAAAATGGAACTAAATTTCGCATCTGGTGAATCCTCTCTCACAAGGTCGACCACTTAGTTTCGCCGAACACATACGGTTTCGAGAGCGCATCGCCACAGAATTCAGAGAACAGACGCGTCTCCTGGCACATTATCGAACACTTAGTTTCAGATAGAACAATTAGTTTAAAATGGAACTAAGTTTCGCATCTTGAGTTTCCTCTCTCACAAGGTCGACCACTTAGTCTCGTCGAACACATACGGTTTCGAGTAGCATCGCCACCGATTTCAGAGAACAGACGCGTCTCCTGGCACAGTATCGAACACTTAGTATGAGATAGAACAATTAGTTTAAAATGGAACTATGTTTCGCATCTGAGGTTTCCTCTCTCACAAGGTCGACAACACAGTTTCGTCGGACAAATACGGTTTCGAGTGGCATCGCCACAGATTTCAGAAAACAGACGCTTCTACTGGCACAGTATCGAACACATAGTTCCAGATAGAACAATTACTTTAAAAAGGAACTAAGTTTCGCTGCTGGAGTTTCCTCTCTCACAAGGTCGACCACTTAGTTTCGTGGAACACATACAGTTTCGAGTGGTATCGCCACAGATTTCGCAGAACGGCGTTTCTCCTGGCACATTATCGAACACTTAGTTTCAGATAGAAATATTAGTTTAAAATGGAACTAAGTTTCGCATCTGGAGTTTCCTCTCTCACAAGGTCGACCACTTAGTCTCGTCGAACACATACGGTTTCGAGTAGCATCGCCACAGATTTCAGAGAACAGGCGCTCCTCCTGGCACAGTATCGAACACTTAGTTTCAGATAGAGCAATTAGTTTAAAAAGGAACTAATTTTCGCATCGGGAGTGTCCTCTCTCACAAGGTCGACCACTTAGTTTCGTCGAACACATACGGTTTCGAGTAGCATCGCCACAGATTTCAGAGAACAGGCGCTTCTCCTGGCACAGTATCGAACAATTAGTTTCAGATAGAAATATTAGTTTAAAATGGAACTAAATTTCGCATTTGGAGTTTCCTCTCTCACAAGTTCGACCACTGAGTTTCGTCGAACACATACGGTTTCGAGTGGCATCGCCACAGGTTTCGGAGAACAGGCGCTTCTCCTGGCACAGTGTCGAACACATTGTTTCAGATAGAACATTTAGTTTAAAATGGTACTAAGCTTCGCATCTGGAGTTTCCTCTTTCACAAGGCGACCAGTTAGTTCCGTCGAACACATACGGTTTCGAGTAGCATCGCCACAGATTTCAGAGAACAGGCGCTTCTCCTGGCACAGTATCGAACAATTAATTTCAGATAGAAAAATTAGTTTAAAATGGAACTAACTTTCGCATTTGGAGTTTCCTCTCTCACAAGGTCGACCACTTAGTTTCGTCGAACACATACGGTTTCGAGTAGCATCGCCACAGATTTCAGAGAACAGGCGCTTCTCCTGGCACAGTATCGAACACTTAGTTTCAGATAGAACAGTTAGTTTTAAATGGAACTATGTTTCGCTTCTGGAGTTTCCTCTCTCACAAGGTCAACCACTTTGTTTCGTCGAACACAAACGGTTTCGTGTGGTATCGCCACAGATTTCGCAGAACCGGAGTCTCTCCTGGGACATTATCGAACACTTAGTTTCAGATAGAACAATTAGTTTAAAATGGAACTAAGTTTCGCATCTGGAGTTTCCTCTCCCACAAGGTCGACCACTGAGTTTCGTCGAACACATACGGTTTCGAGTAGCATCGCCACAGATTTCAGAGAGCAGGCGCTTCTCCTGGCACAGTATCGAACACTTAGTATCACATAGAACAATTAGTTTAAAATGGAACTTAGTTTCGCATCTGAAGTTTCCTCTCTCACAAGGTCGGCCACTTAGTTTCGTCGAACACATACGGTTTCGAGTGGCATCGCCACAGATTTCAGAGAACAGGCGCTTCTCCTGGCATGGTATCGAACACTTAGTTTCAGATAGAACAATTAGTTTAAAATGGAACAAAGCTTCGCATCTGGAGTTTCCTCTCTCACATGGTCAACCCCTTAGTTTCGTCGAACACATACGGTTTCGAGTGGCATCGCCACAGATTTCAGAGAACAGGCGCTCCTCCTGGCACAGTATCGAACACTTAGTTTCAGATAGAGCAATTAGTTTAAAATGGAACTAAGTTTCGCATCTGAAGTTTCCTCTCTCACAAGGTCGGCCACTTAGTTTCGTCGAACACATACGGTTTCGAGTGGCATCGCCACAGATTTCAGAGAACAGGCGCTTCTCCTGGCACAGTATCGAAAACTTAGTTTCAGATAGAACAATTAGTTTAAAATGGAACTAAATTTCGCATCTGGTGAATCCTCTCTCACAAGGTCGACCACTTAGTTTCGCCGAACACATACGGTTTCGAGAGCGCATCGCCACAGAATTCAGAGAACAGACGCGTCTCCTGGCACATTATCGAACACTTAGTTTCAGATAGAACAATTAGTTTAAAATGGAACTAAGTTTCGCATCTTGAGTTTCCTCTCTCACAAGGTCGACCACTTAGTCTCGTCGAACACATACGGTTTCGAGTAGCATCGCCACCGATTTCAGAGAACAGACGCGTCTCCTGGCACAGTATCGAACACTTAGTATGAGATAGAACAATTAGTTTAAAATGGAACTATGTTTCGCATCTGAGGTTTCCTCTCTCACAAGGTCGACAACACAGTTTCGTCGGACAAATACGGTTTCGAGTGGCATCGCCACAGATTTCAGAAAACAGACGCTTCTACTGGCACAGTATCGAACACATAGTTCCAGATAGAACAATTACTTTAAAAAGGAACTAAGTTTCGCTGCTGGAGTTTCCTCTCTCACAAGGTCGACCACTTAGTTTCGTGGAACACATACAGTTTCGAGTGGTATCGCCACAGATTTCGCAGAACGGCGTTTCTCCTGGCACATTATCGAACACAAAGTTTCAGATAGAATAATTAGTTTAAAATGGAACTAAGTTTCGCATCTGGAGTATCCTCCCTCACAAGGTGGACCACTTAGTTTCGTCGAACACATACGGTTTCGAGTGGCATCGCCACAGATTTCAGAGAACAGGCGCTTCTCCTGGCACACTATCGAACACTTAGTTTCAGATAGAACAATTAGTTTAAAATGGAACTAAGTTTCGCATCTGGAGTTTCCTCTCTCACAAGGTCGACCACTTAGTCTCGTCGAACACATACGGTTTCGAGTAGCATCGCCACCGATTTCAGAGAAGAGACGCGTCTCCTGGCACAGTATCGAATACTTAGTATGAGATAGAACAATTAGTTTAAAATGGAACTATGTTTCGCATCTGAAGTTTCCTCTCTCACAAGGTCGACAACATAGTTTCGTCGGACACATACGGTTTCGAGTGGCATCGCCACAGATTTCAGAGAACAGGCGCTTCTCCTGGCAGAGTATCGAACAATTAGTTTAAAAAGGAACTAAGTTTCGCTGCTGGAGTTTCCACTGTCACAATGTCGACCACTTAGTTTCGTCGAACACATACAGTTTCGAGTTGTATCGCCACAGATTTCGCAGAACGGCGTTTCTACTGGCACATTATCGAACACATAGTTTCAGATAGAACAATTAGTTTAAAAAGGAACTAAGTTTCGCTGCTGGAGTTTCCTCTCTCACAAGGTCGACCATTTAGATTCGTCGAACACATACGGTTTCGAGTGGCGTCGTCACACATTTCAGAGAACAGGCGCTTCTCCTGGCACAGTATCGAACAATTAGTTTCAGATAGAAACATTAGTTTAAAATGGAACTAAATTTCGCATTTGGAGTTTCCTCTCTCACAAGTTCGACCACTGAGTTTCGTCGAACACATACGGTTTCGAGTAGCATCGCCACAGATTTCAGAGAACAGGCGCCTCTCCTGGCACAGTATCGAACACTTAGTTACAGATAAAACACTTAGTTTAAAATGGAACTATGTTTCGCATCGGGAGTGTCCTCTCTCACAAGGTCGACCACTTAGTTTCGTCGAACACATACGGTTTCGAGTGGCATCGCCACAGGTTTCGGAGAACAGGCGCTTCTCCTGGCACAGTGTCGAACACATTGTTTCAGATAGAACATTTAGTTTAAAATGGTTCTAAGCTTCGCATCTGGAGTTTCCTCTTTCACAAGGCGACCAGTTAGTTTCGTCGAACACATACGGTTTCGAGTAGCATCGCCACAGATTTCAGAGAACAGTCGCTTCTCCTGGCACAGTATCGAACAATTAATTTCAGATAGAAAAATTAGTTTAAAATGGAACTAACTTTCGCATTTGGAGTTTCCTCTCTCACAAGGTCGACCACTTAGTTTCGTCGAACACATACGGTTTCGAGTAGCATCGCCACAGATTTCAGAGAACAGGCGCTTCTCCTGGCACAGTATCGAACACTTAGTTTCAGATAGAACAGTTAGTTTTAAATGGAACTATGTTTCGCTTCTGGAGTTTCCTCTCTCACAAGGTCAACCACTTTGTTTCGTCGAACACAAACGGTTTCGTGTGGTATCGCCACAGATTTCGCAGAACCGGAATCTCTCCTGGGACATTATCGAACACTTAGTTTCAGATAGAACAATTAGTTTAAAATGGAACTAAGTTTCGCATCTGGAGTTTCCTCTCCCACAAGGTCGACCACTTAGTTTCGTCGAACACATACGGTTTCGAGTAGCATCGCCACAGATTTCAGAGAACAGGCGCTTCTCCTGGCACAGTATCGAACACTTAGTATCACATAGAACAATTAGTTTAAAATGGAACTAAGTTTCGCATCTGAAGTTTCCTCTCTCACAAGGTCGGCCACTTAGTTTCGTCGAACACATACGGTTTCGAGTGGCATCGCCACAGATTTCAGAGAACAGGCGCTTCTCCTGGCATGGTATCGAACACTTAGTTTCAGATAGAACAATTAGTTTAAAATGGAACAAAGCTTCGCATCTGGAGTTTCCTCTCTCACATGGTCAACCCCTTAGTTTCGTCGAACAAATACGGTTTCGAGTGGCATCGCCACAGATTTCAGAGAACAGGCGCTCCTCCTGGCACAGTATCGAACACTTAGTTTCAGATAGAGCAATTAGTTTAAAAAGGAACTAATTTTCGCATCGGGAGTGTCCTCTCTCACAAGGTCGACCACTTAGTTTCGTCGAACACATACGGTTTCGAGTAGCATCGCCACAGATTTCAGAGAACAGGCGCCTCTGCTGGCACAGTATCGAACACTTAGTTTCAGTTAGAACAATTAGTTTAAAATGGAAGTAATTTTCGCATCTGGAGTTTCCTCTCTCACAAGGTCGACCACTTAGTTTCGTCAAACACATACGGTTTCGAGTGACATGGCCACAGATATCGGTCCATATAAATTGTAATTAAATATATTATTATTTATATAAATAATATTATATATAAATTATATATTGTTACGTACCGGATGTTAAATTAAAATTTGCATACATAAACACGGCGAAATTCCTCGACCGCGAATATTCTTCGAACGGTGGTCACGTTTTGCTAATAAGCGAAATTGCAATAGCGGGAGGCTATGGATGGGAAATAGCTGATGAACTGCGGGCGGAATTCTTAGAACAGGAACGGGCGATTTCCTGAGTGGGAGGAACGAGCATGGCTCTTGGAACTTCCCCTTAGCGGTCCCCAAAATCTACAAAAGAGGCAGAGAAACCGCCGCGAGTTGCAATCGTTAGTCAAATCGCGAGGTGCGTGGCGTTTTGCCCTTGTTGCTATTTTGAGCCAGAGTTCGGGTTAAATTAGTGAAGTTACTTCCATAATTACCGAAGGACTCAGCTAACAAGAAATTATTCAAATTTAAAATCAATCTTAAGATTCCAATCTCCATTCTAATATATTAAATTCTTCTTTATAGTATTTATAGTATTTATAGTATAGTGAAAATAGAATTGCGTTAACTCATATAAGTGCCGTGAAAAGTTCATCAGCCATTCCTTCATCTTCGGGCTCTACCAGCATCTGGGACAATTCACATCAGAGCTAACGATAAACATTGCTTCCAAGATAGTATTCATTGGTGAGTTTTTCATACTTATGTTCTCATTGCGATACGAGGACCCAAACATATGTTTATATGCTTGTGGGAATTTCCCTTGGGCCCATTCGTAAACTTAACACGTTAGGAATTTACCAATCTAAGACTCCAACTAAAATACGTATTGTAAAATTGTCATCCATTCTGGACTCCGATATTTCTGAACCATTCCGTGTAATTGTTTTTATATAATGTAAAGAATCAATAGAACAGGCCAATAAGGTATTTATCCTCTATTCTGCGTTAACACCTATTTCATTCCTGACCTATGCGCGGATTCCGTATGGAATCTTAGATGATACGACCCATCCTAAATTAAATTTATTCAAGCGTTACATGCGGAACGGCTGACCGCTCGGCCCACGAAATAATTCCTTACGCACGTAACAGCTGAATTGGTGTCAGAAGTGGGATATGTATTGTCAATTAGCGCATGTGTTAGTGCAGAATAATTAAAGGATCATATAGACTTGAGATTCGCACACAGTTGCATAGATAGTTCAATTCATAATCAATAATCAACATCAATTATAATTACACGATAACGATTGCTGAATTTTCCTTCGCCTAATTTATCAATATGGCCACAAATTCCTCTCGTAATGCAGCAGCACAAGTTTCGGCAAATGTTACATTGGACGATTTACACGTTACTAATTTGATGATGGCTTCTATGGCTGAATGCTTCACAATTCAACACAGTACATTAAATATTCCATTTTTCGATGGGAGAAACATTCCGCTTAAAAATTTCTTAAGTGACGTTCAAAACGGTGCAGTCTATGTGCCACCAGCACTGGAATCTTCATATGTAACGGCAATATTAGGAAAATTGCAAGGAACAGCGAGAGATAGTATTTGGGGTAAAAATTTTCAAAAACTAGATGATCTCGTAAAACATTTAAAGGAAAGATTTGCACCAGGTAAAACATATCCATACTACCATCACGATATAGAAAATATCCGAATGAGACGCGGAGAAGCGGTCAGTGACTCTGCAGATCGATTAAATATCCTAATCAGCGGTGCTCGTGTTGCTTTAGAAGATAAATACGGGGAATGCGCTAATCAAATGATGGCTCCCGTAGAAGAATGTGCTTTAGAAGCTTTTATTCGAGGATTACCCGACGAAATTGCTATCGCGGTTGATTCGCGTGAACCAAAGAAAATACAGGACGCTGTAAAAATTGCTGCACGAATAGAAACCCGAATGAAATCAGGAATAATCCCCGGTGGTGAACCTTCGCGATTAATGTTATCACAACATTCAGTTCCGAATCCAGATTCTCGTGACTTACCTACCACCTACACAAACCGCTCCCAAACCTTGCGAGAGCAAGATTCGAGGAGTCCCAGTCCCATGAGAAATCCGAACTATAATCGCGCAAATTCACCGATTACCATTCTAAAATCTGCACGTCCTACATCACCTGTTCCTTACAAGCATCACCATTATCCGTTGCCACCGCATCCATATCCATACTATCCACCGTATTTTTATCCACCAATGCCATATCCGCCTTACAGTGCAATATATGATCACCCTCAATCTTTCCATATGAATCCAAACTTGACTAATCATACTCTAACCAGAGCAAATTCTCCAACCCCAGTTCCTTCGCGAAGCATTGAACCTTCAAGATCCAACACACCCACTAACCAAAATTCCAGATCTTCTTCCCCTATCCCAACATTTGATCATTTTAACTCGAATTCGCCGAGAAAGAACAGTGAAAATTTAAACTCCCGCACAACTCGTCGTGCCGGCGCGACGGCGAGTTACTCGAATTAGGAGCGTCGAACAGTAAAATTTTTTGAAGCAGAGGAATCGTCTATTCCTATAAACGACAGCAAGAATCACCATTAATTAAAATGTCTGCGGAAGAATTACGCAATAAATCTGGTTTATTTTTGGTTGATACCGGCGCAGATATAAATCTGATAAAATTAAATGCTTTGCACGAAGACGTCGAAATAGACATTCAGGAATCAGTCTCTATAACTGGAATTACCCCGGAAAAATTGAGAACTTTAGGAACAACTACCGTTACACTTTTATAACAACCGGTTAAATTTCACGTCGTTAGATTATCGTTTCCCTTGCATAATGATGGAATTTTAGGCAAAGATTACTTACGTCGAGAGCAGGCGGAAATCTCGTTCGCTCATAATACCTTGGTCATAAAAACTGAACCCATCAGACCTTTTAGGTTCATTGGGGAAGAACCAAATCAGAAATCTAAACGTAGTCCTCGTTCGCAAATTCTTACGATTAAAGCTCGCACTCGTCAACCGATAGCTATAGACGTGGTTAATTCAGAAATAAAAGAAGGATACTTGCCAAAGTTAGAATCAGTAGAAGGCTTATACATAGGCGAAGCAGCTGTTAGCGTACGGGATGGTGTCTGTCACGTATTAGCAATTAATACGTTGGAAGAAGACATACAAGTCGAAGTTACTCCACAAGAAGTAATTCCCTTTGAATACTATGATTTTCCAGAAGAAGAATATTTCGATTCAGATTCAGAAGTTCAGGACTTCCCTGTAGTTCAAGATAGGGTTTTTGAAATTCTAAAACGTTTGCGCTTAGATCACCTAAATGACGAGGAACGAGACCATATAACCGAAATTATAGAAGAATACCCAAATCGCTTTTATTTGCCAGGAGACCAATTACCTTTCACCCCGTTAATAAAACATACAATTCCGACATCAGATGATTTACCGATTAATACTAGACAGTATCGCTTTCCACCGGTTCACAAACTTTACGTGGTTTGCAGGGAACGGAAGTTTTCGTTTATCTCGATGACATTGTAGTGTACGCAAAAACTCCTGAAGAACACGGAAAGAAAATTCGTAGATTATTTAATCGGTTAGAAAAACCTAAATTAACACTACAACCCGATAAATGTGTATTTTTGAAAACTGAAGTAGCATACCTAGGACATATAATTAGTCAAAAGGGCGTAAGGCCAGATCCAAAAAAGATTATAGCAGTAAAAAACTTCCCTCGACCAAAAACAGCAAAGAATGTCAGACAATTCTTGGGATTAGCAGGTTATTATCGCAGATTTATTAAAGATTTTGCAGCAAAATCCAAACTATTAACAGAATTGTTAAAAAAGAACGCGACCTTCGTTTGGGGAAAGGAACAAAAACGTAGCTTCCCGGAATTACGAAAAGCGCTCTGTAGAGGTCCAATTCTCCAATATCCAAATTTTGATAAGCCTTTCACTTTAACAACAGACGCCTCAGATTTTGCGATAGGAGCAATACTTAGGCAGGAGGTTGATGGAAACGATTTACCAATAGCTTATCTTTCTAGAACTCTAACAAACCCTGAGAAAAATTATTTCACCACCGAAAAAGAATGTTTGGCAGTATTATACGCAATTTTGCATTTTAGGCCGTATCTTTACGGTAGGAAATTCACGTTAGTTAGCGATCACGAACCCCTGAAATGGACAGACTCCATAAAGGATCCAGGGCAACGTTTAATTCGATGGAGATTGAAATTGCGTGACTACGACTATAATTTCGTTCATAAAGCGGGAAAATTAAACACCAGCGCAGACGCGTTATCCAGAAATCCTGTTGTTAAATTTAACCTCTCAGATACCAGCAGTACCGACTCTGACACTGAACTTGAATCATCAAAAATTCTACCGATTCAAGAACAACCAGCAAAATCTAAACTTAGCTCAGCAGCAACCACATCTAGACCAATATCCAAATCAGTTTCGGAAGCACCCAGAAAACCAGGAAGGCCCATTGGATCGAAAAATAAACCAAAAATCTCAAACCCTTTAAATATCAGTGCAATAGCAACTAGGACCCGAAATCAATTAAAACCCAACGCTTACATTCCACCACGACCTACAGTTCCATCGTCAGCAGATACGCCAGACGTAGATTCCGACAATTCACGTGACGAGTCATCAGAACCACCTGTTACATACGCGTCTTTCGATATGAGAATTTCTTAAATTCTCGGAGTAACACCGGAAAGTCGGCCGACAGTGCAAATAGAAAGCGGACAACCTGTCTCGGGCTTCCAACAATACCCCCGAAAAACAATACGTCGTTACCGGGCCCAGGGCGAGGCACCTAGGCGTTTCGCGCCCGGGGTTCGGTAGCGACGCCGCTAGCTCCACCTTTTTTCCACCTTCCGGAAAACCACGTGTAAACCACGTTTTTCTCGGTATAAATAGAGCAGCCCTTTAGGGCCCAATCGTAGTCACGTTCATACAGCTAAAGGGGAATTGCTGAAGCCTGGAACAAGTTACCCATTATATCATAGTCAGTTTCAAACATCAACCGTACACCGAAACCGCAAGGTAACACTCAACATCATTGTAAAGGCCAGGTCTTTAATCATTCAGCAATAGTGAGAATATATTTAGATATTTTTATAACCCTTGTAGTCAATAACTCTGACCTACCCTCTAATAATAGAATCATCGTTTGAGCACGATCCCGTGAGTTCACTCCAGCCGCTCGGAGTGAACAATCAAATAATAAGTTAACGGGCTGCGACTCAGACGGTACTCGCTTAGATAAAGTCAGTGGTGGTTACCAAGTAGATCCACCTTTACTGACGCGAATCTTCGGATTCGTTATTAACAGGAGAAGGCAGAGGGGTCAGAACGCCGAAAACCCTCTCCTGGGTATATTCATTCGTAAGCGAGGATTATCTGAGTTCGCGAGCACCTGCTTCTGGCTACTTCTCTCTACCAGTCAGTGGTGGTTACCAAGTAGATCCACCTTTACTGACGCGAATCTTCGGATTTGTTATTAACGGGAGAAGGCAGAGGGGTCACAACGCCGAAACCCCTCTCCCGGGTATATTAATTCGAGAGACGCCACAAGCAGGGTACTGAAATTCTACGTCGGTCAACGCACGCCGCGCCCCGGCTCGTAACACACCCATATTACGGAAAAGGAAAAGTGTAATACCAAGCCTGGATTTACACAAGAAAATTACTTCAAAGCATCCGAAAGGGAAAGTATTGGGACCAATTGCCGAGGGCGTTGATACTGAATCCGTAGACGAGATAACAACAGACGCTGACACTATACTACTAGAGTTACAGCCACCCTCAGAGGACAGTGACGATGACGTTTTCCTAGATGACGAACGAAGACTGACTATAAACAAACAGGAATTACATGACTCTTTCAAACGTTTTGACGAATCTCTTAAAGAACACAGCGAAATTATGGAAGAATCATCAGGTAATACTTCGGACACTGACGAACTAGACGACGTAGAGTTAAATAGTAGAAAAGAAAAATTACTTAAACAATATGGAACAGAAGGACATGATAAATCGAAACCTGACTGTACACTGGAAACATCCGAGCAGACCAAAATTCATTGGCAACCCCATAGATCCACATTACCTACTCCTATTCCACATTCTAAACCATTGGCATTGTCAACTCCTTTTCCAGCTTCACTAATCAATACGAGACAAAATGCACTTCTACCAGGACACTTCAGTGAAACTAAATCAAAATCTGTTGGTATACCAAGGCGAATAATTCCAAGGACGGTATCAGGTAACGAGACGTACTGCACTGGCATCCAGCTGACTCAGGGAATTCCCCCGGATATCACACCTAGCTCTCCCGTAAATCTTTCTCGGTAACCACAACGCTCTTCAAAGAAATTAATTAATATCAGCCGAGAAAATTTGACCTACTCACATGATAATTATGTTCGCTTTATTTCTGCTGATTGCGAATTGACAACATCCGTAGGGAAATTGCTAACAGATATAGGCGCTATCAGCGTTGAAAATATCAGAGAAATTAAACCAAAGGAAGGTCAAGAACTAATCACTAGACAGGGAAAGTACAAAATATTTAGCATCGTTGGGCAGAAACATCATTTTGACGAGACTTTCGTCGCGAAAATAAAAACCGGGCTTAGGAACTTAAAATTAATTCTTCCAAATTCCGATATTAACTCCTTTCGAATTTCAAAATCCGGTGATTATACCGATTCACTTACTCTCGAATCACTAAAGGAAATCCTAACAGAAATGTTCGAGGAAATCGACATCGAAATTACAATTTGCCTTGGGAAAATTCAAATTCCTCCCGAAGAACTTCGTCATAATATAATTTCAGAATTACATGAAGGCATAGTCGGCGGTCACAAAGGAGCAGTAGTCTGTAGTGGTATCGGTGGGGGGTTCAGTCAATTTTAAAGTGGGTGTGTGTGTGCCTCCCAGGGGGCTGACCCAGGCAGGAGCGACTGCTTGTCCCTGATCAAGGGGCTACAGCTCACACACCCGGCTCGTGAACAGTTACTTTAGTTTCCTGCGGTTAAGCAGGTGAGCTTTGCGATTCCCCGCCCACGCTATGGCTACTGCCCCTCGTGCTCGATGCCTCCTGAGACAACCCGCCCCTAGCGGGCAGGAGAGTCTTAGAGACGACCGAGTTGGACGGAGGGCGAGCGTGTTTGTGGATTCGCTGTTACCACGTTGACGTGCTACGCGAGTGAGAGAGCACTGCTGCGACGGAGTGATCTGACCCACCGGGAGCCGCCGATCCGACTTAGATTGTGAGCGCACGACGACTCGGGGCGAAATGGCCCTCTGCCCGCGGTGCTCTTTCTCTCTCACAGCGCACGCCGACTAATGCGGCTTTGCCATGGGGCCAGGTCGTTAGCCTGGAGAGTTACGAGGTGAGCGAGAATAGGTTCTCCGACCTTGCTTAAGTCTAGGGTGTCCCCGGTAACTGGATACCCCGAATCACACCCACAAGCCCTTGCGGGAGACCGTGCGGTGTCGAAGGTGGCTCGGTTTTCCCCTGCAGCCACGTATTTCGCTCGCCAAACAACCCCGTTTGACTGTTGTCTCAGTGGACTTGTCACGCGCGAAGCGGACGGGTGGGCTGTTTGAGGCTGCTCCTGCCTATAGGTTAGCGGTAATTTGACTCCCCGCTAAGGAGGTGAGGGTGTATAAAGGCTACCCCCAAGCCTATCGCACATCGGGGAACGCAGCGTCCCTCCTGCCCCCCACGTTTCGTCCGTACGGGACCCCGCGCATATGGATCTGCCCTGTCCACACCTTGGATTCCCCTCGCAGGTCCCCTCTGGTCGGTCACGGGCGTTGTTATGGAGCCCCTGGGAGGTACGTGGGGGAGGCAGGTGCGTCGCTCCGTCCTCCGATGTTGTGTGGCGCAGTCCAACCTGGCCTACGAGACGTGGCGGTATTCCGCCAGCTCCCACCTCTGACATGGGTGAGTGACTTGCCTGAGATCCGGGCCGGAAGTCGGGGTGAATGATGGCCACCCCGTAGCCAAAATTTTGCGATATTTCGCGGGCTCCCACCTCAGGGGGGAGTAATTGCCTTTAGTCCGGGCCGGATGTCGGGTGTACAAAGGCCCCCACGCAGCCTATTTCGACGGCCTTTCGTCAGCCACCACCACAACAGGGTGGGTAATTGCCTTTAATCCGGGCCGGATGTCGGGTGCATAACGCCACCACGCAGCCTATCTCGGCGGTACTTTGCCGGCTCCCACCTCAGGGGGGAGTAATTGCCTTTGATCCGGGCCGGAACTAAGAGTGTACAAAGGCCGCTCTAGCCTGTTTACGGGGTTTATTCCGTGTTTATGGGAAGGGGTAGGGGGTGGGAGAGGTGGGGGGTGTTGATTTCCAGCCTCTGCGGTCAGGTTCGTGGCCCGGATCGCTTCTAGGGGGCTGGGGAATCTATTTACTGTCGTTTAGGGGGCGGTTGTCGATCCCGCGTTAATGGTCGCGGGGCCGTTTGCCGCCTCTAATCTTTTGGGGGGAGGTTGGATCGGTGTGCGGGCGTTTCCGCCCGCTTCTGGTGCGTGGACCAGGGTTTGTGGCTGTGCCACTCGAAACCGTATGTGTTCGACGAAACTAAGTGATCGACCTTGTGGGAGAGTAAACTCCAAATGCGAAACTTAGTTCCACTTTAAACTAATTGCTCTATCTGAAACTAAGTGTTCGATACTGTGCCAGGAGAAGGGCCTGTTCTCTGAAATCTGTGGCGGTGCCACTCGAAACCGTATGAGTTCGACGAAACTAAGTGGTCGACCTTGTGAGAGGAGAAACTCCAGATGCGAAACTTAGTAGCATTTTAAACTAATTGCTCTATCTGAAACTAAGTGTTCGATACTGTGCCAGGAGAAGGGCCTGTTCTCTGAAATCTGCGGCTGTGCCACTCGAAACCGTATGTGTTCGACGAAACTAAGTGACCGACCTTGTGAGAGGGGAAACTCCAGATGCGAAACTTAGTTCCATTTTAAACTAATTGTTCTCTCTGAAACTAGGTGTTCGATACTGTGCCAGGAGAAGCGCCTGTTCTCTGAAATCTGTGGCGGTACCACTCGAAACCGTATGTGTTCCACGAAACTAAGTGGCCGACATTGTGAGAGAGGAAACTCCAGATGCGAAACTTAGTTCCATTTTAGTCTTATTGTTCTATCTGAAACTACGTTTTCGATACTGTGCGAGGAGAAGCTCTTGTTCTCTGAACTGTGTGGCGATGCCACTCGAAACCGTATGTGTTCGACGAAACTAAGTGACCGACCTTGTGAGAGGGGAAACTCCAGATGCGAAACTTAGTTCCATTTTAAACTAATTGTTCTCTCTGAAACTAAGTGTTCGATACTGTGCCAGGAGAAGGGCCTGTTCTCTGAAATCTGTGGCGGTGCCACTCGAAACCGTATGAGTTCGACGAAACTAAGTGGTCGACCTTGTGAGAGGAGAAACTCCAGATGCGAAACTTAGTAGCATTTTAAACTAATTGCTCTATCTGAAACTAAGTGTTCGATACTGTGCCAGGAGAAGGGCCTGTTCTCTGAAATCTGCGGCTGTGCCACTCGAAACCGTATGTGTTCGACGAAACTAAGTGTTTGACCTTGTGAGACAGGATACTCCAGATG
This sequence comes from Nysson spinosus, assembly GCA_910591585.2. Lineage (NCBI taxonomy): Eukaryota > Metazoa > Arthropoda > Insecta > Hymenoptera > Crabronidae > Nysson > Nysson spinosus. Next base: position 4,749,908 of record CAJUYC020000088.1, on the reverse strand, counting down.
GGAAACTTAGTTCCATTTTAATCTTATTGTTCTATCTGAAACTACGTTTTCGATACTGTGCCAGGAGAAGCGCCTGTTCTCTGAAATCTGTGGCGATGCCACTCAAAACCGTGTGTGTTCGACGAAACTAAGTGGCCGACATTGTGAGAGAGGAAACTCCAGGTGCGAAACTTAGTTCCACTTTTAACTAATTGCTCTATCTAAAACTAAGTGTTCGATACTGTGCCAGGAGAAGCGCCTGTTCTCTGAAATGTGTGGCGATGACACTCGAAACCGTATGTGTTCGACGAAACTAAGTGGCCGACATTGTGAGAGAGGAAACTCCAGATGCGAAACTTAGTTCCATTTTAAACTAATTGTTCTATCTGAAACTAGGTTTTCGATACTGTGCCAGGAGAAGCGCCTGTTCTCTGAAATCTGTGGCGGTGCCACTCGAAACCGTATGTGTTCCACGAAACTAAGTGGCCGACATTGTGAGAGTGGAAACTCCAGATGCGAAACTTAGGTCCATTTTAAACTAATTGTTCTATCTGAAACTAAGTGTTCGATTCTGTGCCAGGAGAAGCGCCTGTTCTCTGAAATGTGTGGCGATGACACTCGAAACCGTATGTGTTCGACGAAACTAAGTGATCGACCTTGTGAGAGGGGAAACTCCAGATGCGAAACTTAGTTCCATTTTAAACTAATTGTTCTATCTGAATCTATGTGTTCGATAAGGTGCCAGGAGAAGCGTCTGTGCTCTGAAATCAGTGGCAATGCTACTCGAAACCGTATGTGTTCGACGAAACTAAGTGGTCGACATTGTGAGAGAGGAAACTCCAGATGCGAAACTTAGTTCCATTTTAAGCTAATTGTTCTATCTGAAACTAAGTGTTCGATACTGTGTCAGGAGAAGCGCCTGTTCTCTGAAATCTGTGGCGGTGCCACTCGAAACTGTATGTGTTCCACGAAACTAAGTGGTCGACCTTGTGTGAGAGGAAACTCCAGATGCCAAACTTAGTTCCATTTAAAACTAATTGTTCTATCTGAATCTAAGTATCCGATACTGTGCCAGGAGAAGCGCCTGTTCTCTGAAATCTGTGGCGATGCCACTCGAAACCGTATGTGTTCCACGAAACTAAGTGGTCGACATTGTGAGAGAGGAAACTCCAGATGCGAAACTTAGTTCAATTTTAAGCTAATTGTTCTATCTGAAACTAAGTGTTCGATACTGTGTCAGGAGAAGCGCCTGTTCTCTGAAATCTGTGGCGGTGCCACTCGAAACTGTATGTGTTCCACGAAACTAAGTGGTCGACCTTGTGTGAGAGGAAACTCCAGATGCCAAACTTAGTTCCATTTAAAACTAATTGTTCTATCTGAATCTAAGTATCCGATACTGTGCCAGGAGAAGCGCCTGTTCTCTGAAATCTGTGGCGATGCCACTCGAAACCGTATGTGTTCCACGAAACTAAGTGGTCGACCTTGTGGGAGAGTAAACTCCAAATGCGAAACTTAGTTCCACTTTAAACTAATTGCTCTATCTGAAACTAAGTGTTCGATACTGTGCCAGGAGAAGCGCCTGCTCTCTGAAATCTGTGGCGATGCTACTCGAAACCGTATGTGTTCGATGAAACTAAGTGCTCGACCTTGTGAGAGGAGAAACTCCAGATGCGAAACTTAGTAGCATTTTAAACTAATTGCTCTATCTGAAACTAAGTGTTCGATACTGTGCCAGGAGAAGGGCCTGTTCTCTGAAATCTGTGGCTGTGCCACTCGAAACCGTATGTGTTCGACGAAACTAAGTGATCGACCTTGTGGGAGAGTAAACTCCAAATGCGAAACTTAGTTCCACTTTAAACTAATTGCTCTATCTGAAACTAAGTGTTCGATACTGTGCCAGGAGAAGGGCCTGTTCTCTGAAATCTGTGGCGGTGCCACTCGAAACCGTATGAGTTCGACGAAACTAAGTGGTCGACCTTGTGAGAGGAGAAACTCAAGATGCGAAACTTAGTAGCATTTTAAACTAATTGCTCTATCTGAAACTAAGTGTTCGATACTGTGCCAGGAGAAGGGCCTGTTCTCTGAAATCTGCGGCTGTGCCACTCGAAACCGTATGTGTTCGACGAAACTAAGTGACCGACCTTGTGAGAGGGGAAACTCCAGATGCGAAACTTAGTTCCATTTTAAACTAATTGTTCTCTCTGAAACTAGGTGTTCGATACTGTGCCAGGAGAAGCGCCTGTTCTCTGAAATCTGTGGCGGTACCACTCGAAACCGTATGTGTTCCAAGAAACTAAGTGGCCAACATTGTGAGAGAGGAAACTCCAGATGCGAAACTTGGTTCCATTTTAAACTAATTGTTCTATCTGAAACTAAGTGTTCGATACTGTGCCAGGAGAAGGGCCTGTTCTCTGAAATCTGTGGCGGTGCCACTCGAAACCGTATGAGTTCGACGAAACTAAGTGGTCGACCTTGTGAGAGGAGAAACTCCAGATGCGAAACTTAGTAGCATTTTAAACTAATTGTTCTATATGAAACTATGTGTTCGACACTGTGCCAGGAGAAGCGCCTGTTCTCTGAAATCTGTGGCGATGCTACTCGAAACCGTATGTGTTCGACGAAACTAAGTGATCGACCTTGTGAGAGGGGAAACTCCAGATGCGAAACTTAGTTCCATTTTAAACTAATTGTTCTATCTGAATCTATTTGTTCGATAAGGTGCCAGGAGAAGCGTCTGTGCTCTGAAATCAGTGGCAATGCTACTCGAAACCGTATGTGTTCGACGAAACTAAGTGGTCGACATTGTGAGAGAGGAAACTCCAGATGCGAAACTTAGTTCCATTTTAAGCTAATTGTTCTATCTGAAACTAAGTGTTCGATACTGTGCCAGGAGAAGCGCCTGCTCTCTGAAATCTGTGGCGATGCTACTCGAAACCGTATGTGTTCGACGAAACTAATTGGTCGACCTTATGAGAGAGGAAACTCCAGATGCGAAACTTAGTTCCATTTTAATCTTATTTTTCTATCTGAAACTAAGTTTTCGATACTGTGCCAGGAGAAGCGCCTGTTCTCTGAACGGTATGGCGATGCCGCTCGAAACCGTATGTGTTCGACGAAACTAAGTGTTTGACCTTGTGAGACAGGATACTCCAGATGGGAAACTTAGTTCCATTTTAATCTTATTGTTCTATCTGAAACTACGTTTTCGATACTGTGCCAGGAGAAGCGCCTGTTCTCTGAAATCTGTGGCGATGCCACTCGAAACCGTGTGTGTTCGACGAAACTAAGTGGCCGACATTGTCAGAGAGGAAACTCCAGGTGCGAAACTTAGTTCCACTTTAAACTAATTGCTCTATCTAAAACTAAGTGTTCGATACTGTGCCAGGAGAAGCGCCTGTTCTCTGAAATGTGTGGCGATGACACTCGAAACCGTATGTGTTCGACGAAACTAAGTGGCCGACATTGTGAGAGAGGAAACTCCAGATGCGGAACTTAGTTCCATTTTAAACTAATTGTTCTATCTGAAACTAGGTTTTCGATACTGTGCCAGGAGAAGCGCCTGTTCTCTGAAATCTGTGGCGGTGCCACTCGAAACCGTATGTGTTCCACGAAACTAAGTGGCCGACATTGTGAGAGTGGAAACTCCAGATGCGAAACTTAGGTCCATTTTAAACTAATTGTTCTATCTGAAACTAAGTGTTCGATTCTGTGCCAGGAGAAGCGCCTGTTCTCTGAAATGTGTGGCGATGACACTCGAAACCGTATGTGTTCGACGAAACTAAGTGATCGACCTTGTGAGAGGGGAAACTCCAGATGCGAAACTTAGTTCCATTTTAAACTAATTGTTCTCTCTGAAACTAAGTGTTCGATACTGTGCCAGGAGAAGCGCCTGTTCTCTGAAATCTGTGGCGGTACCACTCGAAACCGTATGTGTTCCACGAAACTAAGTGGCCGACATTGTGAGAGAGGAAACTCCAGATGCGAAACTTGGTTCCATTTTAAACTAATTGTTCTATCTGAAACTAAGTGTTCGATACTGTGCCAGGAGAAGGGCCTGTTCTCTGAAATCTGTGGCGGTGCCACTCGAAACCGTATGTGTTCGACGAAACTAAGTGGCCGACATTGTGAGAGAGGAAACTCCAGATGCGAAACTTAGTTCCATTTTAAACTAATTGTTCTATCTGAAACTAGGTTTTCGATACTGTGCCAGGAGAAGCGCCTGTTCTCTGAAATCTGTGGCGGTGCCACTCGAAACCGTATGTGTTCCACGAAACTAAGTGGCCGACATTGTGAGAGTGGAAACTCCAGATGCGAAACTTAGGTCCATTTTAAACTAATTGTTCTATCTGAAACTAAGTGTTCGATTCTGTGCCAGGAGAAGCGCCTGTTCTCTGAAATGTGTGGCGATGACACTCGAAACCGTATGTGTTCGACGAAACTAAGTGATCGACCTTGTGAGAGGGGAAACTCCAGATGCGAAACTTAGTTCCATTTTAAACTAATTGTTCTCTCTGAAACTAAGTGTTCGATACTGTGCCAGGAGAAGCGCCTCTTCTCTGAAATCTGTGGCGGTACCACTCGAAACCGTATGTGTTCCACGAAACTAAGTGGCCGACATTGTGAGAGAGGAAACTCCAGATGCGAAACTTGGTTCCATTTTAAACTAATTGTTCTATCTGAAACTAAGTGTTCGATACTGTGCCAGGAGAAGGGCCTGTTCTCTGAAATCTGTGGCGGTGCCACTCGAAACCGTATGAGTTCGACGAAACTAAGTGGTCGACCTTGTGAGAGGAGAAACTCCAGATGCGAAACTTAGTAGCATTTTAAACTAATTGTTCTATATGAAACTATGTGTTCGACACTGTGCCAGGAGAAGCGTCTGTGCTCTGAAATCAGTGGCAATGCTACTCGAAACCGTATGTGTTCGACGAAACTAAGTGGTCGACATTGTGAGAGAGGAAACTCCAGATGCGAAACTTAGTTCCATTTTAAGCTAATTGTTCTATCTGAAACTAAGTGTTCGATACTGTGCCAGGAGAAGCGCCTGCTCTCTGAAATCTGTGGCGATGCTACTCGAAACCGTATGTGTTCGACGAAACTAATTGGTCGACCTTATGAGAGAGGAAACTCCAGATGCGAAACTTAGTTCCATTTTAATCTTATTTTTCTATCTGAAACTAAGTTTTCGATACTGTGCCAGGAGAAGCGCCTGTTCTCTGAACGGTATGGCGATGCCGCTCGAAACCGTATGTGTTCGACGAAACTAAGTGTTTGACCTTGTGAGACAGGATACTCCAGATGGGAAACTTAGTTCCATTTTAATCTTATTGTTCTATCTGAAACTACGTTTGCGATACTGTGCCAGGAGAAGCGCCTGTTCTCTGAAATCTGTGGCGATGCCACTCGAAACCGTGTGTGTTCGACGAAACTAAGTGGCCGACATTGTGAGAGAGGAAACTCCAGGTGCGAAACTTAGTTCCACTTTAAACTAATTGCTCTATCTAAAACTAAGTGTTCGATACTGTGCCAGGAGAAGCGCCTGTTCTCTGAAATCTGTGGCGATGCCACTCGAAACCGTGTGTGTTCGACGAAACTAAGTGGCCGACATTGTGAGAGAGGAAACTCCAGGTGCGAAACTTAGTTCCACTTTAAACTAATTGCTCTATCTAAAACTAAGTGTTCCATACTGTGCCAGGAGAAGCGCCTGTTCTCTGAAATGTGTGACGATGACACTCGAAACCGTATGTGTTCGACGAAACTAAGTGGCCGACATTGTGAGAGAGGAAACTCCAGATGCGAAACTTAGTTCCATTTTAAACTAATTGTTCTATCTGAAACTAGGTTTTCGATACTGTGCCAGGAGAAGCGCCTGTTCTCTGAAATCTGTGGCGGTGCCACTCGAAACCGTATGTGTTCCACGAAACTAAGTGGCCGACATTGTGAGAGAGGAAACTCCAGATGCGAAATTTAGTTCCATTTTAATCTTTTTGTTCTATCTAAAACTAAGTTTTCGATACTGTGCCAGGAGAAGCGCCTGTTCTCTGAAATCTGTGGCGATGCAACTCGAAACCGTTTGAGTTCGACGAAACTCAGTGGCCGATCTTGTGAGAGAGGAAACTCCAGATGTGAAACCTAGTTCCATTTTAAACTAATTGTTCTATCTGAAACTAAGTGTTCGAGACTGTGGCAGGAGAATCGCCTGTCCTCTGAACTGTGTGGCGATGCCGCTCGAGACCGTATGTGTTCGACGAAACTAAGTGGTCTACCTTGTGAGGGAGGAAATTCCAGATGCGAAACTTAGTTCCATTTCAAATTAATTGTTCTATCTGAAGTAAGTGTTCGATACTGTGCCAGGAGAAGCGCCTGTTCTGTGAAACCTGTGGCGATGCCCCTCGAAACCGTATGTGTTCGACGAAACTAAGTGGCCGACCTTGTGAGAGAGGAAACTCCAGATGCGAAACTTAGTACCATTCTAAACTAATTGTTCTATCTGAAACTATGTGTCCGATACTGTGCCGGGAGAAACACCCGTTCGGTGAAATCTGTGGCGATACCACACGAGACCGTATGTGTTCGACGAAACTAAGTGGTTGACCATGTGAGAGAGGAAACTCCAAATGCGAAACTTAATTCTATTTTAAACTAATTGTTCTACTGAATCTAAGTGTTCAATACTGTGCCAGGAGAAGCGCCTGTTCTCTGAAATCTGTGGCGATGCTACTCGAAACCGTATGTGTTCCACGAAACTAAGTGGTCGCCTTGTGAGAGAGGAAACTCCAGATGCGAAACTTAGTACCATTTTAAACTAATTGTTCTATCGGAAATTAAGTGTTCGATACTGTGCCAGGAGAAGCGCCTGTTCTCTGAAATCTGTGGCGATGCTACTCGAAACCGTATGTGTTCGACGAAACTAAGTGGTCGACCTTGTGAGAGAGGAAACTCCAGTTGCGAAGCTTAGTTCCATTTTAACCTAATTGTTCTATATGATATTAAATGTCCGATACTGTGCCAGGAGAAGCGCCTGTTCTCTGAAATGTGTGGCGATGCTACTCGATACCGTATGTGTTCGACGAAACTAAGTGGTCCACCTTGTGAAAGAGGAAACTCCAGAAGCGAAACTTGGTTCCATTTAAAACTAAATGTTCCATCTGAAACTAAGTGTTCGATACTGTGCCAGGAGAAGCGCTTGTTCTCTGAAATCTGTGGCGATGCTACTCGAAACCGTATGTGTTCGGCGAAACTAAGTGGTCGCCTTGTGAAGGAGGAAACTCCAGATGCGAAACTTAGTACCATTCTAAACTAATTGTTCTATCTGAAACGATGTGTCCGATACTGTGCCGCGAGAAGCGCCTGTTCTCTGAAATGTGTGGCGATGCTACTCGATACCGTATGTGTTCGACGAAACTAAGTGGTCCACCTTGTGAGAGAGGAAACTCCAGATGCGAAACTTAGTACCATTTTAAACTAATTGTTCTATCTGAAACTAAGTGTTCGATACTGTGCCAGGAGAAGCGCCTGCTCTCTGAAATCTGTGGCGATGCTACTCGAAACCGTATGTGTTCGAGGAAACTAAGTGGTCGACCTTTTTGGAGAGGAAACTCCAGATGCAAAACTTAGTTCCATTTTAAACTGATTATTCTATCCGAAAGTGTTCGATACTGTGCCAGGAGAAGCGCCTGTTCTCTGAAATCTGTGGCGATGCTACTCGAAACCGTATGTGTTCGAGGAAACTAAGTGGTCGACCTTGTGAGAGAGGAAACTCCAGATGCAAAACATAGTTCAACTTTAAACTAAATGTTCCATCTGAAACTAAGTGTTCGATACTGTGCCAGGAGAAGCGCCTGTTCTATGAAATGTGTGGCGATGCCACTCGAAGCCGAATGTGTTCCACGAAACTGAGTGGCCGGCTTGTGAGAGAGGAAACTCCAGATGCGAAGCTTAGTACCATTCTAAACTAATTGTTCTATCTGAAACTATGTGTCTGATACTGTGCCGGGAGAAACTCCCGTTCGACGAAATCTGTGGCGATACCACTCGAACCGTATGGGTTCAACGAAACTAAATGGTCGACCGTGTGAGAGAGGAATTTCCAGACGCGAGATTTAGTTCCATTTTAAACTAAGTGTTCAATCTGAATCTAAGTGTTCGATACTGTGCCAGGAGAAGCGCCTATTCTCTGAAATCTGTGGCGTTGCCACTCGAAACCGTATGTGTTCAACGAAACTAAGTGGTCGACCTTGTGAGAGAGGAAACCCCGGATGCGAAACTTAGTTCCATTTTAACTAATTGTTCTATCTGAAACTAAGTGTTCGTCACTGTGCCAGGAGAAGCGCCTGTTCTCTGAAATCTGTGGCGATGCTACTCGAAACCGTATGTGTTCGTCGAAACTAAACGGTCGACCTTGTGAGAGAGGAAACTCCAGAAGCGAAATTTAGTTCCATTTTAATCTTTTTTTTCTATCTAAAACTAAGTTTTCGATACTGTGCCAGGAGAAGCGCCTGTTCTCTGAAATCTGTGGCGATGCAACTCGAAACCGTTTGAGTTCGACGAAACTAAGTGGCCGATCTTGTGAGAGAGGAAACTCCAGATGTGAAACCTAGTTCCATTTTAAACTAATTGTTCTATCTGAAACTAAGTGTTCGAGACTGTGCCAGGAGAATCGCCTGTCCTCTGAACTGTGTGGCGATGCCGCTCGAAACCTTATGTGTTCGACGAAACTAAGTGGTCTACCTTGTGAGGGAGGAAATTCCAGATGCGAAACTTAGTTCCATTTCAAATTAATTGTTCTATCTGAAGTTAGTGTTCGATACTGTGCCAGGAGAAGCGCCTGTTCTGTGAAACCTGTGGCGATGCCCCTCGAAACCGTATGTGTTCGACGAAACTAAGTGGCCGACCTTGTGAGAGAGGAAACTCCAGATGCGAAACTTAGTACCATTTTAAACTAATTGTCCTATCTGAAACTAAGTGTTCGATACTGTGCCAGGAGAAGCGCCCGTTCTCTGAAATCTGTAGCGATGCCGCTCGAAACCGTATAGGTTCGTCGAAACTGAGTGGTCGACCTTGTGAGAGAGGAAACTCCAGATGCGAAATTTAATTCCATTTTAAACTAATTGTTCTATCTGAAACTATGTGTTCGATACTGTGCCAGGAGAAGCGCCTGTTCTCTGAAACGTGTGGCGATGCCACTCGAAACCGTATGTGTTTGACGAATCTAAGTGGTCAACCTTGTGAGAGAGGAAACTCCAGATGCGAAACTTACTTCCATTTTAACTAATTATTCTATCTGAAACTAGGTGTTCGATACTGTGCCAGGAGAGGCGCCTGTTCTCTGAAATCTGTGACGATGCTACTCGAAACCGTATGTGTTCGACGAAACTAAGTGGTTGACCTTGTGAGAGAGGAAACTCCGGATGCGAAACTTAGTTCCATTTTAAACTAATTGTTCTATCTGAAACTAAGTGTTCGATAATGAGCCAGGAGAAAGGCCTGCTCTCTGAAATCTTTGGCGATGCCACTCGAAACCGTATGTGTTCGACGAAACTAAGTGGCAGACCTTGTGAGAGAGGAAACTTCAGATGCGAAACTTAGTTCCATTTCAAATTAATTGTTCTATCTGAAGTAAGTGTTCGATACTGTGCCAGGAGAAGCGCCTGTTCTGTGAAACCTGTGGCGATGCCCCTCGAAACCGTATGTGTTCGACGAAACTAAGTGGCCGACCTTGTGAGAGAGGTAACTCCAGATGCGAAACTTAGTACCATTTTAAACTAATTGTTCTATCTGAAACTAAGTGTTCGATACTGTGCCAGGAGAAGCGCCCGTTCTCTGAAATCTGTAGCGATGCCGCTCGAAACCGTATAGGTTCGTCGAAACTGAGTGGTCGACCTTGTGAGAGAGGAAACTCCAGATGCGAAACTTAGTTCCATTTTAAACTAATTGTTCTATCTGAAACTATGTGTTCGATACTGTGCCAGGAGAAGCGCCTGTTCTCTGAAACGTGTGGCGATGCCACTCGAAACCGTATGTGTTCGACGAAACTAAGTGGTCAACCTTGTGAGAGAGGAAACTCCAGATGCGAAACTTACTTCCATTTTAAACTAATTATTCTATCTGAAACTAGGTGTTCGATACTGTGCCAGGAGAGGCGCCTGTTCTCTGAAATCTGTGACGATGCTACTCGAAACCGTATGTGTTCGACGAAACTAAGTGGTTGACCTTGTGAGAGAGGAGACTCCAGATTCGAAACTTTGTTCCATTTTAAACTAATTGTTCTATCTGAAACTGAGTGTTCGATACTGTGCCAGGAGAAGCGCCTGTCCTCTGAAATATGTGGCGATGCCACTCGAAACCGTATGTGTTCAACGAAACTAAGTCGTCGACTTTGTGAGAGAGGATACTCCAGATGCGAAACATAGTTCCATTTTAAACTAACTCTTCTATCTGAGACTAAGTGTTCGATACTGTGCCAGGAGAAGGGCCTGTTCTCTGAAATCTGTGGCGGTGCCACTCGAAACCGTATGAGTTCGACGAAACTAAGTGGTCGACCTTGTGAGAGGAGAAACTCCAGATGCGAAACTTAGTTCCATTTTAAGCTAATTGTTCTATCTGAAACTAATTGTTCGATACTGTGCCAGGAGAAGCGCCTGCTCTCTGAAATCTGTGGCGATGCTACTCGAAACCGTATGTGTTCGACGAAACTAATTGGTCGACCTTATGAGAGAGGAAACTCCAGATGCGAAACTTAGTTCCATTTTAATCTTATTTTTCTATCTGAAACTAAGTTTTCGATACTGTGCCAGGAGAAGCGCCTGTTCTCTGAACTGTATGGCGATGCCGCTCGAAACCGTATGTGTTCGACGAAACTAAGTGTTTGACCTTGTGAGACAGGATACTCCAGATGGGAAACTTAGTTCCATTTTAATCTTATTGTTCTATCTGAAACTACGTTTTCGATACTGTGCCAGGAGAAGCGCCTGTTCTCTGAAATCTGTGGCGATGCAACTCGAAACCGTTTGAGTTCGACGAAACTAAGTGGTCGATCTTGTGAGAGAGGAAACTCCAGATGTGAAACCTAGTTCCATTTTAAACTAATTGTTCTATCTGAAACTAAGTGTTCGAGAATGTGCCAGGAGAATCGCCTGTCCTCTGAACTGTGTGGCGGTGCCGCTCGAAACCGTATGTGTTCGACGAAACTAAGTGGTCGATACTGTTTCAGGAGAAACACCCGTTCGGTGAAATCTGTGGCGATACCACACGAGACCGTATGTGTTCGACGAAACTAAGTGGTTGACCATGTGAGAGAGGAAACTCCAAATGCGAAACTTAATTCCATTTTAAACTAATTGTTCTACTGAATCTAAGTGTTCAATACTGTGCCAGGAGAAGCGCCTGTTCTCTGAAATCTGTGGCGATGCTACTCGAAACCGTATGTGTTCCACGAAACTAAGCGGTCGCCTTGTGAGAGAGGAAACTCCAGATGCGAAACTTAGTACCATTTTAAACTAATTGTTCTATCGGAAATTAAGTGTTCGATACTGTGCCAGGAGGAGCGCCTGTTCTCTGAAATCTGTGGCGATGCTCCTCGAAACCGTTTGAGTTCGACGAAACTAAGTGGTCGATCTTGTGAGAGAGGAAACTCCAGATGTGAAACCTAGTTCCATTTTAAACTAATTGTTCTATCTGAAACTAAGTGTTCGAGACTGTGCCAGGAGAATCGCCTGTCCTCTGAACTGTGTGGCGATGCTGCTCGAAACCGTATGTCTTCGACGAAACTAAGTGGTCCACCTTGTGAGAAAGGAAACTCCAGATGCGAAGCATTGCTCCTTCTTAAACTAATTGTTCTATCTGACACTAAGCGTTCTATACTGTGTCAGGAGAAACGCCGTTCTGCGAAATCTGTGGCGATACCACTCGAAACCGTATGTGTTCGACGAAACTAAGTGGTCGACCTGGCGAGAGAGGAAACTCCAGATGCGAAACTTAGTTCCATTTTAATCTTTTTGTTGTATCTAAAACTAAGTTTTCGATACTGTGCCAGGAGAAGCGCCTGTTCTCTGAAATCTGTGGCGATGCAACACGAAACCGTTTGAGTTCGACGAAACTAAGTGGTCGATCTTGTGAGAGAGGAAACTCCAAATGTGAAACCTAGTTCCATTTTAAACTAATTGTTCTATCTGAAACTAAGTGTTCGAGACTGTGCCAGGAGAATCGCCTGTCCTCTGAACTGTGTGGCGGTGCCGCTCGAAACCGTATGTGTTCGACGAAACTAAGTGGTCGATACTGTTTCAGGAAAAACACCCGTTCGGTGAAATCTGTGGCGATACCACACGAGACCGTATGTGTTCGACGAAACTAAGTGGTTGACCATGTGAGAGAGGAAACTCCAAATGCGAAACTTAATTCCATTTTAAACTAATTGTTCTACTGAATCTAAGTGTTCAATACTGTGCCAGGAGAAGCGCCTGTTCTCTGAAATCTGTGGCGATGCTAATCGAAACCGTATGTGTTCCACGAAACTAAGTGGTCGCCTTGTGAGAGAGGAAACTCCAGATGCGAAACTTACTTCCATTTTAAACTAATTATTCTATCTGAAAATAGGTGTTCGATACTGTGCCAGGAGAGGCGCCTGTTCTCTGAAATCTGTGACGATGCTACTCGAAACCATATGTGTTCGACGAAACTAAGTGGTTGACCTTGTGAGAGAGGAAACTCCGGAAGCGAAACTTAGTTCCATTTTAAACTAATTGTTCTATCTGAAACTAAGTGTTCGATAATGAGCCAGGAGAAGCGCCTGTTCTCTGAAATCTGTGGCGATGCTACTCGAAACCGTATGTGTTCGAGGAAACTAAGTGGCCGACCTTGTGAGAGAGGAAACTCCAGATGCGAAACTTAGTACCATTTTAAACTAATTGTTCTATCTGAAACTAAGTGTTCGAAACTGTGCCAGGAGAAGCGCCCGTTCTCTGAAATCTGTAGCGATGCCGCTCGAAACCGTATAGGTTCGTCGAAACTGCGTGGTCGACCTTGTGAGAGAGGAAACTCCAGATGCGAAACTTAGTTCCATTTTAAACTAATTGTTCTATCTGAAACTATGTGTTCGATACTGTGCCAGGAGAAGCACCTGTTCTCTGAAACGTGTGGCGATGCCAATCGAAACGGTATGTGTTCGACGAAACTAAGTGGTCAACCTTGTGAGAGAGGAAACTCCAGATGCGAATCTTACTTCCATTTTAAACTAATTATTCTATCTGAAACTAAGTCTTCGATACTGTGCCAGGAGAGGCGCCTGTTCTCTGAAATCTGTGACGATGCTACTCGAAACCGTATGTGTTCGACGAAACTAAGTGGTTGAACTTGTGAGAGAGGAACCTCCGGATGCGAAACTTAGTTCCATTTAAAACTAATTGTTCTATCTGATACTGAGTGTTCGAAAGTGTGACAGGAGAAGCGCCTATTCTCTGAAATCTGTGGCGATGCCACTCGAAACCGTATGTGTTCGACTAAACAAAGTGGCCGACATTGTGAGAGAGGAAACTTCAGATGCGAAACTTAGTTCCATTTCAAATTAATTGTTCTGTCTGAAATAAGTGTTCGATAGTGTGCCAGGAGAAGCGCCTGTTGTCTGAAATCTGTGGCGATGCTACTAGAAACCGTATGTGTTCGACGAAACTAAGTGGCCGACCTTGTGAGAGAGGAAACTCCAGATGCGAAACTTAGTACCATTTTAAACTAATTGTTCTATCTGAAACTAAGTGTTCGATACTGTGCCAGGAGAAGCGCCCGTTCTCTGAAATCTGTGGCGATGCTACTCGAAACCGTATGTTTTCGACGAAACTAAGTTGCCGACCTTGTGGGAGAGGAAACTGCTGATGCGAAACTTAGATCCATTTTAAACTAATTGTTCTATCTGTAACTAAGTGTTCGATACTGTGCCAGGAGAAGCGCCTGTTCTCTGAAATCTGTGGCGATGCTACTCGAAACCGTATGTTTTCGACGAAACTAAGTTGCCGACCTTGTGGGAGAGGAAACTGCTGATGCGAAACTTAGATCCATTTTAAATTAATTTTTCTATCTGAAACTATGTGTTCGATACTGTGCTAGAAGAAGCGCCTGTTCTCTGAAATCTGTGGCGAAGCCACTCGAAACCGTATGAGTTCCACGAAACTGAGAGGTCGCCTTGTGAGAGAGGAAATTCCAGATGCGAAACTTAGTACCATTTTAAACTAATTGTTCTATCTGAAACTAAGTGTTCGATACTGTGGCAGGAGAAGCGCCTGTTCTCTGAAATCTGAGGCGATGCTACTCGAAACCGTATGTGTTCGACGAAACTAAGTTGTCGACGTTGTGAGAGAGGAAACTCCAGATGCGAAACATAGTTCCAAATTAAACTAATTGTTCTATCTGTAACTAAGTGTTCGATACTGTGCCAGGAGAAGCGCCTGTTCTCTGAAATCTGTGGCGATGTCACTCGAATCCGTATGTGTTCGACGAAACTAAGTGGTCGACCTTGTGAGAGAGGAAACTCCAAATGCGAAACATATTTCCATTTAAAACTATATATTCTAGCTGAAATAAAGTGTTCGATACTGTGCCAGGAGAAGCGCCTGTTCTCTGAAATCTCTGGCGTTGCTACTCCAAACCGTATGTGTTCGACGAAACTAAATGGTCGACCTTGTGAGAGAAGAAGCTCCAGATGCGTATCTTAGTTCCATTTTTGACTAATTGTTCTTTCTGAAACTAAGTGTTCGATACTGTGCCAGGAGAAGCGCCCGTTCTCTGAAATCTGTGGCGATGCCACTCGAAACCGTATGTGTTCGTCGAAACTGAGTGGTCGACCTTGTGAAAGAGGAAACTCCAGATGCGAAACTTAGTTCCATTTTAAACTAATTGTACTATCTGAAACTATGTGTTCGATACTGTGCCAGGAGAAGCGCCTGTTCTCTGAAACGTGTGGCGATGCCACTCGAAACCGTATGTGTTCGACGAAACTAAGTGGTCAACCTTGTGAGAGAGGAAACTCCAGATGCGAAACTTACTTCCATTTTAAACTAATTATTCTATCTGAAACTAGGTGTTCGATACTGTGCCAGGAGAGGCGCCTGTTCTCTGAAATCTGTGACGATGCTACTCGAAACCGTATGTGTTCGACGAAACTAAGTGGTTGACCTTGTGAGAGAGGAAACTCCGGATGCGAAACATAGTTCCATTTAAAACTAATTGTTCTATCTGATACTGAGTGTTCGCCAGTGTGCCAGGAGAAGCGCCTATTCTCTGAAATCTGTGGCGATGCCACTCGAAACCGTATGTGTTCGACTAAACAAAGTGGTCGACCTTGTGGGGGAGGATACTCCAGATGCGAAACATAGTTACATTTTAAACTAATTGTTCTGTCTGAAATAAGTGTTCGATAGTGTGCCAGGAGAAGCGCCTGTTCTCTGAAATCTGTGGCGATGCTACTAGAAACCGTATGTGTTCGAAGACACTAAGTGGTCCACCTAGTGAGAGAGGAAACGCCAGATGCGAAACTTAGTTCCATTTTAAACTAATTGTTCTATCTGATACTAAGTGTTCGATACTGGGCCAGGAGAAGCGCCCGTTCTCTGAAATCTGTGGCGATGCCACTCGAAACCGTATGTGTTCGACGAAACTAAGTGGTCGACCTTGTGAGAGAGGAATATCCAGATGAGAAACATAGTTCCATTTAAAACTAATTGTTCTATCTGAAACTAAGTGTTCGATACTGTGGCAGGAGAAACGCCTGTTCTCTGAAATCTGTGGCGATGCCGCTCGAAACCGTATGTGTTCGACGAAACTAAGTGGTCGACCTTGTGCGAGAGGAAACTCCAGATGAGAAACTTATTTCCATTTTAAACTAATTGTTCTATCGGATACTAAGTGTTCGATACTGTGCCAGGGGAAGTGCCCGTTCTCTGAAATCTGTGGCGATGCTACTCGAAACCGTATGTGTTCGACGAAACTAAGTGGTCGACCTTCTGAGAGAGGAAACTCCGGATGCGAAACTTAGTTCCCTTTTAAACTAATTGTTCTATCTGAAACTAAGTGTTCGATACTGTGCCAGGAGAAGCGCCTCTTCTCTGAAATCTGAGGCGATGCTACTCGAAACCGAATGTGTTCGACGAAACTGAGTGGTCGACCTTGTGAGAGAGGAAACTCCAGATGCGAAGCTTATTTCCATTTTAAACTAATTGTTCTATCGGATACTAAGTGTTCGATACTGTGCCAGGGGAAGTGCCCGTTCTCTGAAATCTGTGGCGATGCTACTCGAAACCGTATGTGTTCGACGAAACTAAGTGGTCGACCTTCTGAGAGAGGAAATTCCGGATGCGAAACTTAGTTCCATTTTAAACTAATTGTTCTATCTGAAACTAAGTGTTCGATACTGTGCGAGGAGAAGCGCCTGTTCTCTGAAATCTGTGGCGATGCCACTCGAAACCGTATGTGTTCGACGATACTAAGTGGCCCACCTCGTGAGAGAGGAAACTCCAGATGCGAAACTTAGTTCCATTTTAAACTAATTGTTCTATCTGAAACTAAGTGTTCGATACTGTGCGAGGAGAAGCGCCTGTTCTCTGAAATCTGTGGCGATGCCACTCGAAACCGTATGTGTTCGACGATACTAAGTGGCCCACCTCGTGAGAGAGGAAACTCCGGATGCGAAACTTAGTTCCCTTTTAAACTAATTGTTCTATCTGAAACTAAGTGTTCGATACTGTGCGAGGAGAAGCGCCTGTTCTCTGAAATCTGTGGCGATGCCACTCGAAACCGTATGTGTTCGACGAAACTAAGTGGCCGACCTTGTGAGAGAGGAAACTCCAGATGCGAAGCTTATTTCCATTTTAAACTAATTGTTCTATCGGATACTAAGTGTTCGATACTGTGCCAGGGGAAGTGCCCGTTCTCTGAAATCTGTGGCGATGCTACTCGAAACCGTATGTGTTCGACGAAACTAAGTGGTCGACCTTCTGAGAGAGGAAACTCCGGATGCGAAACTTAGTTCCATTTTAAACTAATTGTTCTATCTGAAACTAAGTGTTCGATACTGTGCGAGGAGAAGCGCCTGTTCTCTGAAATCTGTGGCGATGCCACTCGAAACCGTATGTGTTCGACGATACTAAGTGGCCGACCTCGTGAGAGAGGAAACTCCAGATGCGAAACTTAGTTCCATTTTAAACTAATTGTTCTATCTGAAACTAAGTGTTCGATACTGTGCCAGGAGAAGCGCCTGTTCTCTGAAATCTGTCGCGATGCTACTCGAAACCGTATGTGTTCGACGAAACTAAGCTGTCGACCTTCTGAGAGAGAAAACTCCAGACGCGAAACTTAGTTCCATTTTAAACTAATTGTTCTATCTGAAACTAAGTGTTCGATACTGTGCCAGGAGAAGCGCCTGTTCTCTGAACTGTTTGGCGATGCCGCTCGAAACCGTATGTGTTCGACGAAACTAAGTGGTTGACCTTGTGAGAGAAGAAACTCCAAAAGGGAAACTTAGTTCCATTTTAAACTAATTGTTCTGTCTGAAATAAGTGTTCGATACTGTGCCAGGAGAAGCGCGTGCTCTCTGAAATCTGTGGCGATGCCACTCGAAACCGTATGTGTTCGACGAAACTAAGTGGCCGACCTTGTGCGAGGGGAAACTTCAGATGCGAAACTTAGTTCAGTTTTAAACCAAATGTTCCATCTGAAACTAAGTGTTCGATACTGTGCCAGGAGAAGCGCCTGTTCCCCGAAATATGTGGCGATGCCACTCGAAACCGTATGTGTTCGACGAATCTAAATGGTCGACCTTGTGAGAGAGGAAACTCCAGATGCGAAACTTAGTTCCATTTTAAAATAATTGTTCGATCTGAAACTAAGTGTTCGATACTGTGCCAGGAGAAGCGCGTGTTCTCTGAAATCAGTCGCGATGCTCCTCGAAACGGTATGTGTTCGACGAAACTAAATGGCCGACCTTGTGAGAGAGGAAACTCCAGATGCGAAACTTAGTTCCATTTTAAACTAATTGTTCTATCTGAAACTAAGTGTTCGATACTGTGCGAGGAGAAGCGCCTGTTCTCTGAAATCTGTGGCGATGCCACTCGAAACCGTATGTGTTCGACGATACTAAGTGGCCGACCTCGTGAGAGAGGAAACTCCAGATGCGAAACTTAGTTCCATTTTAAACTAATTGTTCTATCTGAAACTAAGTGTTCGATACGGTGCCAGGAGAAGCGCCTGTTCTCTGAAATCTGTGGCGATGCCACTCGAAACAGTATGAGTTCGACGAAACTAAGTAGTCGATACTGTGCCAGGAGAAGCGCCTGTTCCCTGAAATCTGTGGCGATACCACCCGAAGCCGTATGTGTTCGACGAAACTAAGTGGTCGACCTTGTGAGAGAGGAAACTCCAGATGCGAAGTTTAGTTCCATTTTAAACTAACTTTTTTATCTGAAACTAAGTGTCCGACATTGTGCCAGGAGAAGCGCCTGTTCTCTGAAACCTGTGGCGATGCTACTCGAAACCGTATGTGTTCGACGAAACTAAGTGGTCGACCTTGTGAAAGAGGAAACTCCAGATGCGAAGTTTAGTTCCATTTTAAACTAACTTTTTTATCTGAAACTAAGTGTCCGACACTGTGCCAGGAGAAGCGCCTGTTCTCTGAAACCTGTGGCGATGCCTCTCGAAACCGTATGTGTTCGACGAAACTAAGTGGCCGACCTTGTGAGAGAGGAAACTCCAAAAGTGAAATTTAGTTTCATTTAAAACTAACTGTTCTATCTGAAACTGAGTGTTCGATAATGTGCCAGGAGAAGCGCCTGTTCTCTGAAATCTGTGGCGATGCCACTCGAAACCGTATGTGTTCGACGAAACTAAGTGGTCGACCTTGTGAGAGAGGAAACTCCAGATGCGAAACTTAGTTCCATTCTAAACTAATTGTTCTATCTGAAAGTGTTCGATACTGTGCCAGGAGAAGCGCCTGTTCTCTGAAATTTGTGGCGATGCCCCTCGAAACCGTATGTTTTCGACGAATCTAAATGGTCGACCTTATGAGAGAGGAAACTCCAGATGCGAAACTTAGTTCCATTTTAAATTAATTGTTCTATCTGAAACTAAGTGTTCGATACTGTGCCAGGAGAAGTGCCTGTTCTCTGAAATCTGTGGCGATGCTACTCGAAACCGTATGTGTTCGACGAATCTAAATGGTCGACCTTGTGAGAGAGGAAACTCCAGATGCGAAACTTAGTTCCATTTTAAACTAATTGTTCTATCTGAAACTAAGTGTTCGATACTGTGCCAGGGGAAGCGCCTGCTCTCTGAAACCTGAGGCGATGCTACTCGAAACCGTATGTGTTCGACGAAACTAAATTGCCGACCTTGTGAGAGAGGATACTCCAGATGCGAAACTTAGTTCCATTCTAAACTAATTGTTCTATCTGAAAGTGTTCGATACTGTGCCAGGAGAAGCGCCCGTTCTCTGAAATTTGTGGCGATGCCCCTCGAAACCGTATGTGTTCGACGAAACTAAGTGGTTGACCTTGTGAAAGGGGTAACTCCAGATGCGAAACTTATTTCCATTTAAAACTAATTGTTCTATATGAAACTATGTGTTCGATACTGTGCTAGAAGAAGCGCCTGTTCTCCGAAATCTGTGGCGATGCCACTCGAAACCGTATGAGTTCCACGAAACTAAGAGGTCGCCTTGTGAGAGAGGAAACTCCAGATGCGAAACTTAGTACCATATTAAACTAATTGTTCTATCTGAAACTAAGTGTTCGATACTGTGGCAGGAGAAGCGCCTGTTCTCTGAAACCTGAGGCGATGCTACTCGAAACCGTATGTGTTCGACGAAACTAAGTTGTCGACCTTGTGAGAGAGGAAACTCCAGATGCGAAACATAGTTCCATTTTAAACTAATTGTTCTATCTGAAACTAAGTGTTCGATACTGTGGCAGGAGAAGCGCCTGTTCTCTGAAGCCTGAGGCGATGCTACT
Organism: Nysson spinosus; assembly: GCA_910591585.2. Lineage (NCBI taxonomy): Eukaryota > Metazoa > Arthropoda > Insecta > Hymenoptera > Crabronidae > Nysson > Nysson spinosus. Next base: position 4,729,944 of record CAJUYC020000088.1, on the reverse strand, counting down.
CGAAACCGTATGTGTTCGACGAAACTAAGTTGTCGACCTTGTGAGAGAGGAAACTCCAGATGCGAAACATAGTTCCATTTTAAACTAATTGTTCTATCTGTAACTAAGTGTTCGATACTGTGCCAGGAGAAGCGCCTGTTCTCTGAAATCTGTGGCGATGCTACTCGAAACCGTATGTGTTCGACGAAACTAAGTTGCCGACCTTGTGGGAGAGGAAACTGCTGATGTGAAACTTAGATCCATTTTAAATTAATTTTTCTATCTGAAACTATGTGTTCGATACTGTGCTAGAAGAAGCGCCTGCTCTCTGAAATCTGTGGCGATGCCACTCGAAACAGTATGAGTTCGACGAAACTAAGTAGTCGATACTGTGCCAGGAGAAGCGCCTGTTCCCTGAAATCTGTGGCGATACCACCCGAAGCCGTATGTGTTCGACGAAACTAAGTGGTCGACCTTGTGAGAGAGGAAACTCCAGATGCGAAGTTTAGTTCCATTTTAAACTAACTTTTTTATCTGAAACTAAGTGTCCGACATTGTGCCAGGAGAAGCGCCTGTTCTCTGAAACCTGTGGCGATGCTACTCGAAACCGTATGTGTTCGACGAAACTAAGTGGTCGACCTTGTGAAAGAGGAAACTCCAGATGCGAAGTTTAGTTCCATTTTAAACTAACTTTTTTATCTGAAACTAAGTGTCCGACACTGTGCCAGGAGAAGCGCCTGTTCTCTGAAACCTGTGGCGATGCCTCTCGAAACCGTATGTGTTCGACGAAACTAAGTGGCCGACCTTGTGAGAGAGGAAACTCCAAAAGTGAAATTTAGTTTCATTTAAAACTAACTGTTCTATCTGAAACTGAGTGTTCGATAATGTGCCAGGAGAAGCGCCTGTTCTCTGAAATCTGTGGCGATGCCACTCGAAACCGTATGTGTTCGACGAAACTAAGTGGTCGACCTTGTGAGAGAGGAAACTCCAGATGCGAAACTTAGTTCCATTCTAAACTAATTGTTCTATCTGAAAGTGTTCGATACTGTGCCAGGAGAAGCGCCTGTTCTCTGAAATTTGTGGCGATGCCCCTCGAAACCGTATGTTTTCGACGAATCTAAATGGTCGACCTTATGAGAGAGGAAACTCCAGATGCGAAACTTAGTTCCATTTTAAATTAATTGTTCTATCTGAAACTAAGTGTTCGATACTGTGCCAGGAGAAGTGCCTGTTCTCTGAAATCTGTGGCGATGCTACTCGAAACCGTATGTGTTCGACGAATCTAAATGGTCGACCTTGTGAGAGAGGAAACTCCAGATGCGAAACTTAGTTCCATTTTAAACTAATTGTTCTATCTGAAACTAAGTGTTCGATACTGTGCCAGGGGAAGCGCCTGCTCTCTGAAACCTGAGGCGATGCTACTCGAAACCGTATGTGTTCGACGAAACTAAATTGTCGACCTTGTGAGAGAGGATACTCCAGATGCGAAACTTAGTTCCATTCTAAACTAATTGTTCTATCTGAAAGTGTTCGATACTGTGCCAGGAGAAGCGCCCGTTCTCTGAAATTTGTGGCGATGCCCCTCGAAACCGTATGTGTTCGACGAAACTAAGTGGTTGACCTTGTGAAAGGGGTAACTCCAGATGCGAAACTTATTTCCATTTAAAACTAATTGTTCTATATGAAACTATGTGTTCGATACTGTGCTAGAAGAAGCGCCTGTTCTCCGAAATCTGTGGCGATGCCACTCGAAACCGTATGAGTTCCACGAAACTAAGAGGTCGCCTTGTGAGAGAGGAAACTCCAGATGCGAAACTTAGTACCATATTAAACTAATTGTTCTATCTGAAACTAAGTGTTCGATACTGTGGCAGGAGAAGCGCCTGTTCTCTGAAACCTGAGGCGATGCTACTCGAAACCGTATGTGTTCGACGAAACTAAGTTGTCGACCTTGTGAGAGAGGAAACTCCAGATGCGAAACATAGTTCCATTTTAAACTAATTGTTCTATCTGAAACTAAGTGTTCGATACTGTGGCAGGAGAAGCGCCTGTTCTCTGAAGCCTGAGGCGATGCTACTCGAAACCGTATGTGTTCGACGAAACTAAGTTGTCGACCTTGTGAGAGAGGAAACTCCAGATGCGAAACATAGTTCCATTTTAAACTAATTGTTCTATCTGTAACTAAGTGTTCGATACTGTGCCAGGAGAAGCGCCTGTTCTCTGAAATCTGTGGCAATGCTACTCGAAACCGTATGTGTTCGACGAAACTAAGTTGCCGACCTTGTGGGAGAGGAAACTGCTGATGTGAAACTTAGATCCATTTTAAATTAATTTTTCTATCTGAAACTATGTGTTCGATACTGTGCTAGAAGAAGCGCCTGCTCTCTGGAATCTGTGGCGATGCTACTCGAAACTTTATGTGTTCGACGAAACTAAGTGGTCGACCTTGTGAGAGAGGATACTCCAAATGCGAAACATAGTTCCATTTTAATCTAATTGTTCTGTCTGAAATAAGTGTTCGATACTGTGCCAGGAGAAGCGCCTGCTCTCTGAAATCTGTGGCGATGCTACTCGAAACCGTATGTGTTCGACGAAACTAAGTGGTCGACCTTGTGAGAGAGGAAACTCCAGATGCGAAACGTAGTTCCATTTTAAACTAATTGTTCTCTCTGAAACTAAGTGTTCGACACTGCGCCAGGAGAAGGGCCTGTTCTCTGAAATCGGTGGCGATGCTACTCGAAACTGTATGTGTTCGTCGCAATTAAGTCGTCGACCTTGTGAGAGATGAAACTCCAGATGCAAAACATAGCTCCATTTTAAACTAATTGTTCTACTGAATCTAAGTGTTCAATACTGTGCCAGGAGAAGCGCCTGTTCTCTGAAATCTGTGGCGATGCCACTCGAAACCGTGTGTGTTCGACGAAACTAAGTGGCCGACCTTGTGCGAGAGGAAACTTCAGATGCGAAACTTAGTTCCATTTTAAACCAAATGTTCCATCTGAAACTAAGTGTTCGATACTGTGCCAGGAGAAGCGCCTGTTCTCTGAAATCTGTGGCGACGCCACTCGAAACCGTATGTGTTCGACGAATCTAAATGGTCGACCTTGTGAGAGTGGAATCTCCAGATGCGAAACTAAATTCCATTTTAAACTAATAGTTCTATCTGAAACCAAGTGTTCGATACTGTGCCAGGAGTAGCGCCTGTTCTCTGAAATCTGTGGCGATGCGAATCGAAAACGTATGTGTTCGACGAAACTAAGTGGTCGACCTTGTGAGAGAGGAAACTCCAGATGCGAAACTTAGTTGCATTTTAAACTAGTTCTTCTATCTTAAACTAAGTGTTCAATACTGTGCCAGGAGAAGCGCCTGTTCTCTGAAATCTGTGGCGATGCCACTCGAAACCGTGTGTGTTCGACGAAACTAAGTGGCCGACCTTGTGCGAGAGGAAACTTCAGATGCGAAACTTAGTTCCATTTTAAACCAAATGTTCCATCTGAAACTAAGTGTTCGATACTGTGCCAGGAGAAGCGCCTGTTCTCTGAAATCTGTGGCGACGCCACTCGAAACCGTATGTGTTCGACGAATCTAAATGGTCGACCTTGTGAGAGTGGAATCTCCAGATGCGAAACTAAATTCCATTTTAAACTAATAGTTCTATCTGAAACCAAGTGTTCGATACTGTGCCAGGAGTAGCGCCTGTTCTCTGAAATCTGTGGCGATGCGAATCGAAACCGTATGTGTTCGTCGCAATTAAGTCGTCGACCTTGTGAGAGATGAAACTCCAGATGCAAAACATAGCTCCATTTTAAACCAATTGTTCTATCTGAAACTAAGTTTTCGATAATGTGCCAGGAGATGCGCCTGTTCGCTCAAATTTGTGGCGATGCCACTCGAAACCGTATGTGTTCGACGAAACTAAGTGGCCGACCTTGTGAGAGAGGATACTCCAGATGCGGAACATAGTTCCATTTTAAACTAATTGTTCTGTCTAAAATAAGGGTTCGATACTGTGCCAGGAGAAGCGCCTGTACTCTGAAATCTGTGGCGATGATACTCGAAACCGTATGTGTTCGGCGAAACTAAGTGGTCGACCTTGTGAGAGAGGAAACTCCAGATGCGAAACTTAGTTACATTTTAATCTAATTGTTCTGTCTGAAATAAGTGTTCGATACTGTGCCAGGAGAAGCGCCTGCTCTCTCAAATCTGTGGCGATGCTACTCGAAACCGTATGTGTTCGACGAAACTATGTCGCGACCTTGTGAGGGAGGAAACTCCAGATGCGAAACATAGTTACATTTTAAACTAATTGTTCTGTCTGAAATAAGTGTTCGATACTATGCCAGGAGAGGCGCCTGCTCTCTGAAATCTGTGGCGATGCTACTCGAAACCGTATGTGCTCAACGAAACTAAGTCGTCGACCTTTTGAGGGAGGATACTCCAGACGCGAAACATAGTTACATTTTAATCTACTTGTTCTGTCTGAAATAAGTGTTCGATACTGTCCCAGGAGAAGCGCCTGCTCTCTGAACTGTGTGGCGATGCCGCTCGAAACCGTCTGTGTTGGACGAAACTAAGTGGTCGACCTTGTGAGGGAGGATACTCCAGAGGCGAAACATAGTTACATTTTAATCTACTTGTTCTGTCTGAAATAAGTGCTCGATACTGTGCCAGGAAAAGCGCCTGTTCTCTGAAATCTGTGGCGATGCCACTCGAAACCGTATGTGTTCGTCGCAATTAAGTCGTCGACCTTGTGAGAGATGAAACTCCAGATGCAAAACATAGCTCCATTTTAAACCAATTGTTCTATCTGAAACTAAGTTTTCGATAATGTGCCAGGAGATGCGCCTGTTCGCTAAAATCTGTGGCGATGCCACTCGAAACCGTATGTGTTCGACGAAACTAAGTGGCCGACCTTGTGAGAGAGGAAACTCCAGATGCGAAACATAGTTCCATTTTAAACTAATTGTTCTATCTGAAACTAAGTTTTCGATACTGTGCCAGTAGAAGCGCCTGTCTCCGAAATCTGTGGCAATGCCACTACAAACCGAATGTGTTCATCGAAACTAAGTCGTTGACCTTGTGAGGGAGGATACTCCAGATGCGAAACATAGTTACATTTTAATCTAATTGTTCTGTCTGAAATAAGTGTTCGATACTGTGCCAGGAGAAGCGCCTGCTCTCTCAAATCTGTGGCGATGCTACTCGAAACCGTATGTGTTCGACGAAACTAAGTCGCGACCTTGTGAGGGAGGAAACTCCAGATGCGAAACATATCTACATTTTAAACTAATTGTTCTGTCTGAAATAAGTGTTCGATACTATGCCAGGAGAGGCGCCTGCTCTCTGAAATCTGTGGCGATGCTACTCGAAACCGTATGTGCTCAACGAAACTAAGTCGTCGACCTTTTGAGGGAGGATACTCCAGACGCGAAACATAGTTACATTTTAATCTACTTGTTCTGTCTGAAATAAGTGTTCGATACTGTCCCAGGAGAAGCGCCTGCTCTCTGAACTGTGTGGCGATGCCGCTCGAAACCGTCTGTGTTGGACGAAACTAAGTGGTCGACCTTGTGAGGGAGGATACTCCAGAGGCGAAACATAGTTACATTTTAATCTACTTGTTCTGTCTGAAATAAGTGTTCGATACTGTCCCAGGAGAAGCGACTGCTCTCTGAAATCTGTGGCGATGCTACTCGAAACCGTATGTGTTCAACGAAACTAAGTCGTCGACCTTGTGAGGGAGGATACTCCAGACGCGAAACATAGTTACATTTTAATCTACTTGTTCTGTCTGAAATAAGTGTTCGATACTGTTCCAGGAGAAGCGCCTGTGCTCTGAACTGTGTGGTGATGCCGCTCGAAACCGTCTGTGTTGGACGAAACTAAGTGGTCGACCTTGTGAGAGAGGAAACTCCAGATGCGAAACATAGTTCCATTTTAAACTAATTGTTCTATCTGAAACTAAGTTTTCGATACTGTGCCAGTAGAAGCGCCTGTCTCTGAAATCTGTGGCGATGCCACTACAAACCGAATGTGTTCAACGAAACTAAGTCGTCGACCTTGTGAGGGAGGATACTCCAGATGCGAAACATATTTACATTTTAATCTAATTGTTCTGTCTGAAATAAGTGTTCGATACTGTGCCAGGAGAAGCGCCTGCTCTCTGAAATCTGTGGCGATGCTACTTGAAACCGTATGTGTTCGACGAAACTAAGTGGTCGACCTTGTGAGGGAGGATACTCCAGATGCGAAACATAGTTACATTTTAATCTAATTGTTCTGTCTGAAATAAGTGTTCGATACTGTGCCAGGAGAAGGGCCTGCTCTCTGAAATCTGTGGCGATGCTACTCGAAACCGTATGTGTTCGACGAAACTAAGTGGTCGAACTTGTGAGGGAGGATACTCCAGATGCGAAACATAGTTACATTTTAAACTAATTGGTGTGTCTGAAATAAGTGTTCGATACTGTCCCAGGAGAAGCGCCTGCTCTCTGAACTGTGTGGCGATGCCGCTCGAAACCGTCTGTGTTGGACGAAACTAAGTGGTCGACCTTGTGAGGGAGGATACTCCAGAGGCGAAACATAGTTACATTTTAATCTACTTGTTCTGTCTGAAATAAGTGTTCGATACTGTCCCAGGAGAAGCGACTGCTCTCTGAAATCTGTGGCGATGCTACTCGAAACCGTATGTGTTCAACGAAACTAAGTCGTCGACCTTGTGAGGGAGGATACTCCAGACGCGAAACATAGTTACATTTTAATCTACTTGTTCTGTCTGAAATAAGTGTTCGATACTGTTCCAGGAGAAGCGCCTGTGCTCTGAACTGTGTGGTGATGCCGCTCGAAACCGTCTGTGTTGGACGAAACTAAGTGGTCGACCTTGTGAGAGAGGAAACTCCAGATGCGAAACATAGTTCCATTTTAACCTAATTGTTCTATCTGAAACTAAGTTTTCGATACTGTGCCAGTAGAAGCGCCTGTCTCTGAAATCTGTGGCGATGCCACTACAAACCGAATGTGTTCAACGAAACTAAGTCGTCGACCTTGTGAGGGAGGATACTCCAGATGCGAAACATATTTACATTTTAATCTAATTGTTCTGTCTGAAATAAGTGTTCGATACTGTGCCAGGAGAAGCGCCTGCTCTCTGAAATCTGTGGCGATGCTACTTGAAACCGTATGTGTTCGACGAAACTAAGTGGTCGACCTTGTGAGGGAGGATACTCCAGATGCGAAACATAGTTACATTTTAATCTAATTGTTCTGTCTGAAATAAGTGTTCGATACTGTGCCAGGAGAAGGGCCTGCTCTCTGAAATCTGTGGCGATGCTACTCGAAACCGTATGTGTTCGACGAAACTAAGTGGTCGAACTTGTGAGGGAGGATACTCCAGATGCGAAACATAGTTACATTTTAAACTAATTGGTCTGTCTGAAATAAGTGTTCGATACTGTGCCAGGAGAAGCGCCTGCTCTCTGAACTGTGTGGCGATGCCGCTCGAAACCGTCTGTGTTGGACGAAACTTAGTGGTCGACCTTGTGAGAGAGGAAACTCCAGATGCGAAACATAGTTCCATTTTAAACTAATTGTTCTATCTGAAACTAAGTTTTCGATACTGTGCCAGTAGAAGCGCCTGTCTCCGAAATCTGTGGCAATGCCACTACAAACCGAATGTGTTCAACGAAACTAAGTCGTTGACCTTGTGAGGGAGGATACTCCAGATGCGAAACATAGTTACATTTTAATCTAATTGTTCTGTCTGAAATAAGTGTTCGATACTGTGCCAGGAGAAGCGCCTGCTCTCTCAAATCTGTGGCGATGCTACTCGAAACCGTATGTGTTCGACGAAACTAAGTCGCGACCTTGTGAGGGAGGAAACTCCAGATGCGAAACATAGTTACATTTTAAACTAATTGTTCTGTCTGAAATAAGTGTTCGATACTATGCCAGGAGAGGCGCCTGCTCTCTGAAATCTGTGGCGATGCTACTCGAAACCGTATGTGCTCAACGAAACTAAGTCGTCGACCTTTTGAGGGAGGATACTCCAGACGCGAAACATAGTTACATTTTAATCTACTTGTTCTGTCTGAAATAAGTGTTCGATACTGTCCCAGGAGAAGCGCCTGCTCTCTGAACTGTGTGGCGATGCCGCTCGAAACCGTCTGTGTTGGACGAAACTAAGTGGTCGACCTTGTGAGAGAGGAAACTCCAGATGCGAAACATAGTTCCATTTTAAACTAATTGTTCTGTCTGATATAAGTGTTCGATACTATGCCAGGAGAGGCGCCTACTCTCTGAAATCTGTGGCGATGCTACTCGAAACCGTATGTGTTCAACGAAACTAAGTCGTCGACCTTGTGAGGGAGGATACTCCAGATGCGAAACATAGTTACATTTTAATCTACTTGTTCTGTCTGAAATAAGTGTTCGATACTGTCCCAGGAGAAGCGCCTGCTCTCTGAACTGTGTGGCGATGCCGCTCGAAACCGTATGTGTTGGACGAAACTAAGTGGTCGACCTTGTGAGAGAGGAAACTCCAGATGCGAAACATAGTTCCATTTTAAACTAATTCTTCTATCTGAAACTAAGTTTTCGATACTGTGCCAGTAGAAGCGCCTGTCTTTGAAATCTGTGGCGATGCCACTACAAACCGAATGTGTTCAACGAAACTAAGTCGTCGACCTTGTGAGGGAGGATACTCCAGATGCGAAACATAGTTACATTTTAATATAATTGTTCTGTCTGAAATAAGTGTTCGATACTGTGCCAGGAGAAGGGCCTGCTCTCTGAAATCTGTGGCGATGCTACTCGAAACCGTATGTGTTCGACGAAACTAAGTCGTCGACCTTGTGAGGGAGGATACTCCAGATGCGAAACATAGTTACATTTTAAACTAATTGTTCTGTCTGAAACTAAGTTTTCGATACTGTGCCAGTAGAAGCGCCTGTCTCTGAAATCTGTGGCGATGCCACTACAAACCGAATGTGTTCAACGAAACTAAGTCGTCGACCTTGTGAGGGAGGATACTCCAGATGCGAAACATATTTACATTTTAATCTAATTGTTCTGTCTGAAATAAGTGTTCGATACTGTGCCAGGAGAAGCGCCTGCTCTCTGAAATCTGTGGCGATGCTACTTGAAACCGTATGTGTTCGACGAAACTAAGTGGTCGACCTTGTGAGGGAGGATACTCCAGATGCGAAACATAGTTACATTTTAATCTAATTGTTCTGTCTGAAATAAGTGTTCGATACTGTGCCAGGAGAAGGGCCTGCTCTCTGAAATCTGTGGCGATGCTACTCGAAACCGTATGTGTTCGACGAAACTAAGTGGTCGAACTTGTGAGGGAGGATACTCCAGATGCGAAACATAGTTACATTTTAAACTAATTGGTCTGTCTGAAATAAGTGTTCGATACTGTGCCAGGAGAAGCGCCTGTCTCCGAAATCTGTGGCAATGCCACTACAAACCGAATGTGTTCAACGAAACTAAGTCGTTGACCTTGTGAGGGAGGATACTCCAGATGCGAAACATAGTTACATTTTAAACTAATTGTTCTGTCTGAAATAAGTGTTCGATACTATGCCAGGAGAGGCGCCTGCTCTCTGAAATCTGTGGCGATGCTACTCCAAACCGTATATGTTCAACGAAACTAAGTCGTCGACCTTGTGAGGGAGGATACTCCAGATGCGAAACATAGTTACATTTTAATCTACTTGTACTGTCTGAAATAAGTGTTCGATACTGTCCCAGGAGAAGCGACTGCTCTCTAAAATCTGTGGCGATGCTACTCGAAACCGTATGTGTTCAACGAAACTAAGTCGTCGACCTTGTGAGGGAGGATACTCCAGACGCGAAACATAGTTACATTTTAATCTACTTGTTCTGTCTGAAATAAGTGTTCGATACTGTTCCAGGAGAAGCGCCTGTGCTCTGAACTGTGTGGTGATGCCGCTCGAAACCGTCTGTGTTGGACGAAACTAAGTGGTCGACCTTGTGAGAGAGGAAACTCCAGATGCGAAACATAGTTCCATTTTAAACTAATTGTTCTATCTGAAACTAAGTTGTCGATACTGTGCCAGTAGAAGCGCCTGTCTCTGAAATCTGTGGCGATGCCACTACAAACCGAATGTGTTCAACGAAACTAAGTCGTCGACCTTGTGAGGGAGGATACTCCAGATGCGAAACATAGTTACATTTTAATCTAATTGTTCTGTCTGAAATAAGTGTTCGATACTGTGCCAGGAGAAGCGCCTGCTCTCTGAAATCTGTGGCGATGCTACTTGAAACCGTATGTGTTCGACGAAACTAAGTGGTCGACCTTGTGAGGGAGGATACTCCAGATGCGAAACATAGTTACATTTTAATCTAATTGGTCTGTCTGAAATAAGTGTTCGATACTGTGCCAGGAGAAGGGCCTGCTCTCTGAAATCTGTGGCGATGCTACTCGAAACCGTATGTGTTCGACGAAACTAAGTGGTCGAACTTGTGAGGGAGGATACTCCAGATGCGAAACATAGTTACATTTTAAACTAATTGGTCTGTCTGAAATAAGTGTTCGATACTGTGCCAGGAGAAGCGCCTGCTCTCTGAACTGTGTGGCGATGCCGCTCGAAACCGTCTGTGTTGGACGAAACTTAGTGGTCGACCTTGTGAGAGAGGAAACTCCAGATGCGAAACATAGTTCCATTTTAAACTAATTGTTCTATCTGAAACTAAGTTTTCGATACTGTGCCAGTAGAAGCGCCTGTCTCCGAAATCTGTGGCAATGCCACTACAAACCGAATGTGTTCAACGAAACTAAGTCGTTGACCTTGTGAGGGAGGATACTCCAGATGCGAAACATAGTTACATTTTAATCTAATTGTTCTGTCTGAAATAAGTGTTCGATACTGTGCCAGGAGAAGCGCCTGCTCTCTCAAATCTGTGGCGATGCTACTCGAAACCGTATGTGTTCGACGAAACTAAGTCGCGACCTTGTGAGGGAGGAAACTCCAGATGCGAAACATAGTTACATTTTAAACTAATTGTTCTGTCTGAAATAAGTGTTCGATACTATGCCAGGAGAGGCGCCTGCTCTCTGAAATCTGTGGCGATGCTACTCGAAACCGTATGTGCTCAACGAAAGTAAGTCGTCGACCTTTTGAGGGAGGATACTCCAGACGCGAAACATAGTTACATTTTAATCTACTTGTTCTGTCTGAAATAAGTGTTCGATACTGTCCCAGGAGAAGCGCCTGCTCTCTGAACTGTGTGGCGATGCCGCTCGAAACCGTCTGTGTTGGACGAAACTAAGTGGTCGACCTTGTGAGAGAGGAAACTCCAGATGCGAAACATAGTTCCATTTTAAACTAATTGTTCTGTCTGATATAAGTGTTCGATACTATGCCAGGAGAGGCGCCTACTCTCTGAAATCTGTGGCGATGCTACTCGAAACCGTATGTGTTCAACGAAACTAAGTCGTCGACCTTGTGAGGGAGGATACTCCAGATGCGAAACATAGTTACATTTTAATCTACTTGTTCTGTCTGAAATAAGTGTTCGATACTGTCCCAGGAGAAGCGCCTGCTCTCTGAACTGTGTGGCGATGCCGCTCGAAACCGTATGTGTTGGACGAAACTAAGTGGTCGACCTTGTGAGAGAGGAAACTCCAGATGCGAAACATAGTTCCATTTTAAACTAATTCTTCTATCTGAAACTAAGTTTTCGATACTGTGCCAGTAGAAGCGCCTGTCTCTGAAATCTGTGGCGATGCCACTACAAACCGAATGTGTTCAACGAAACTAAGTCGTCGACCTTGTGAGGGAGGATACTCCAGATGCGAAACATAGTTACATTTTAATCTAATTGTTCTGTCTGAAATAAGTGTTCGATACTGTGCCAGGAGAAGCGCCTGCTCTCTCAAATCTGTGGCGATGCTACTCGAAACCGTATGTGTTCGACGAAACTAAGTCGCGACCTTGTGAGGGAGGAAACTCCAGATGCGAAACATAGTTACATTTTAAACTAATTGTTCTGTCTGAAATAAGTGTTCGATACTATGCCAGGAGAGGCGCCTGCTCTCTGAAATCTGTGGCGATGCTACTCGAAACCGTATGTGCTCAACGAAACTAAGTCGTCGACCTTTTGAGGGAGGATACTCCAGACGCGAAACATAGTTACATTTTAATCTACTTGTTCTGTCTGAAATAAGTGTTCGATACTGTCCCAGGAGAAGCGCCTGCTCTCTGAACTGTGTGGCGATGCCGCTCGAAACCGTCTGTGTTGGACGAAACTAAGTGGTCGACCTTGTGAGAGAGGAAACTCCAGATGCGAAACATAGTTCCATTTTAAACTAATTGTTCTGTCTGATATAAGTGTTCGATACTATGCCAGGAGAGGCGCCTACTCTCTGAAATCTGTGGCGATGCTACTCGAAACCGTATGTGTTCAACGAAACTAAGTCGTCGACCCTGTGAGGGAGGATACTCCAGATGCGAAACATAGTTACATTTTAATCTACTTGTTCTGTCTGAAATAAGTGTTCGATACTGTCCCAGGAGAAGCGCCTGCTCTCTGAACTGTGTGGCGATGCCGCTCGAAACCGTATGTGTTGGACGAAACTAAGTGGTCGACCTTGTGAGAGAGGAAACTCCAGATGCGAAACATAGTTCCATTTTAAACTAATTCTTCTATCTGAAACTAAGTTTTCGATACTGTGCCAGTAGAAGCGCCTGTCTTTGAAATCTGTGGCGATGCCACTACAAACCGAATGTGTTCAACGAAACTAAGTCGTCGACCTTGTGAGGGAGGATACTCCAGATGCGAAACATAGTTACATTTTAATATAATTGTTCTGTCTGAAATAAGTGTTCGATACTGTGCCAGGAGAAGGGCCTGCTCTCTGAAATCTGTGGCGATGCTACTCGAAACCGTATGTGTTCGACGAAACTAAGTCGTCGACCTTGTGAGGGAGGATACTCCAGATGCGAAACATAGTTACATTTTAAACTAATTGTTCTGTCTGAAACTAAGTTTTCGATACTGTGCCAGTAGAAGCGCCTGTCTCTGAAATCTGTGGCGATGCCACTACAAACCGAATGTGTTCAACGAAACTAAGTCGTCGACCTTGTGAGGGAGGATACTCCAGATGCGAAACATATTTACATTTTAATCTAATTGTTCTGTCTGAAATAAGTGTTCGATACTGTGCCAGGAGAAGCGCCTGCTCTCTGAAATCTGTGGCGATGCTACTTGAAACCGTATGTGTTCGACGAAACTAAGTGGTCGACCTTGTGAGGGAGGATACTCCAGATGCGAAACATAGTTACATTTTAATCTAATTGTTCTGTCTGAAATAAGTGTTCGATACTGTGCCAGGAGAAGGGCCTGCTCTCTGAAATCTGTGGCGATGCTACTCGAAACCGTATGTGTTCGACGAAACTAAGTGGTCGAACTTGTGAGGGAGGATACTCCAGATGCGAAACATAGTTACATTTTAAACTAATTGGTCTGTCTGAAATAAGTGTTCGATACTGTGCCAGGAGAAGCGCCTGTCTCCGAAATCTGTGGCAATGCCACTACAAACCGAATGTGTTCAACGAAACTAAGTCGTTGACCTTGTGAGGGAGGATACTCCAGATGCGAAACATAGTTACATTTTAAACTAATTGTTCTGTCTGAAATAAGTGTTCGATACTATGCCAGGAGAGGCGCCTGCTCTCTGAAATCTGTGGCGATGCTACTCGAAACCGTATATGTTCAACGAAACTAAGTCGTCGACCTTGTGAGGGAGGATACTCCAGATGCGAAACATAGTTACATTTTAATCTACTTGTACTGTCTGAAATAAGTGTTCGATACTGTCCCAGGAGAAGCGACTGCTCTCTGAAATCTGTAGCGATGCTACTCGAAACCGTATGTGTTCAACGAAACTAAGTCGTCGACCTTGTGAGGGAGGATACTCCAGACGCGAAACATAGTTACATTTTAATCTACTTGTTCTGTCTGAAATAAGTGTTCGATACTGTTCCAGGAGAAGCGCCTGTGCTCTGAACTGTGTGGTGATGCCGCTCGAAACCGTCTGTGTTGGACGAAACTAAGTGGTCGACCTTGTGAGAGAGGAAACTCCAGATGCGAAACATAGTTCCATTTTAAACTAATTGTTCTATCTGAAACTAAGTTGTCGATACTGTGCCAGTAGAAGCGCCTGTCTCTGAAATCTGTGGCGATGCCACTACAAACCGAATGTGTTCAACGAAACTAAGTCGTCGACCTTGTGAGGGAGGATACTCCAGATGCGAAACATATTTACATTTTAATCTAATTGTTCTGTCTGAAATAAGTGTTCGATACTGTGCCAGGAGAAGCGCCTGCTCTCTGAAATCTGTGGCGATGCTACTTGAAACCGTATGTGTTCGACGAAACTAAGTGGTCGACCTTGTGAGGGAGGATACTCCAGATGCGAAACATAGTTACATTTTAATATAATTGTTCTGTCTGAAATAAGTGTTCGATACTGTGCCAGGAGAAGGGCCTGCTCTCTGAAATCTGTGGCGATGCTACTCGAAACCGTATGTGTTCGACGAAACTAAGTCGTCGACCTTGTGAGGGAGGATACTCCAGATGCGAAACATAGTTACATTTTAAACTAATTGTTCTGTCTGAAACTAAGTTTTCGATACTGTGCCAGTAGAAGCGCCTGTCTCTGAAATCTGTGGCGATGCCACTACAAACCGAATGTGTTCAACGAAACTAAGTCGTCGACCTTGTGAGGGAGGATACTCCAGATGCGAAACATAGTTACATTTTAATCTAATTGTTCTGTCTGAAATAAGTGTTCGATACTGTGCCAGGAGAAGCGCCTGCTCTCTGAAATCTGTGGCGATGCTACTTGAAACCGTATGTGTTCGACGAAACTAAGTGGTCGACCTTGTGAGGGAGGATACTCCAGATGCGAAACATAGTTACATTTTAATCTAATTGTTCTGTCTGAAATAAGTGTTCGATACTGTGCCAGGAGAAGGGCCTGCTCTCTGAAATCTGTGGCGATGCTACTCGAAACCGTATGTGTTCGACGAAACTAAGTGGTCGAACTTGTGAGGGAGGATACTCCAGATGCGAAACATAGTTACATTTTAAACTAATTGGTCTGTCTGAAATAAGTGTTCGATACTGTGCCAGGAGAAGCGCCTGTCTCCGAAATCTGTGGCAATGCCACTACAAACCGAATGTGTTCAACGAAACTAAGTCGTTGACCTTGTGAGGGAGGATACTCCAGATGCGAAACATAGTTACATTTTAAACTAATTGTTCTGTCTGAAATAAGTGTTCGATACTATGCCAGGAGAGGCGCCTGCTCTCTGAAATCTGTGGCGATGCTACTCGAAACCGTATATGTTCAACGAAACTAAGTCGTCGACCTTGTGAGGGAGGATACTCCAGATGCGAAACATAGTTACATTTTAATCTACTTGTACTGTCTGAAATAAGTGTTCGATACTGTCCCAGGAGAAGCGACTGCTCTCTGAAATCTGTGGCGATGCTACTCGAAACCGTATGTGTTCAACGAAACTAAGTCGTCGACCTTGTGAGGGAGGATACTCCAGACGCGAAACATAGTTACATTTTAATCTACTTGTTCTGTCTGAAATAAGTGTTCGATACTGTTCCAGGAGAAGCGCCTGTGCTCTGAACTGTGTGGTGATGCCGCTCGAAACCGTCTGTGTTGGACGAAACTAAGTGGTCGACCTTGTGAGAGAGGAAACTCCAGATGCGAAACATAGTTCCATTTTAAACTAATTGTTCTATCTGAAACTAAGTTGTCGATACTGTGCCAGTAGAAGCGCCTGTCTCTGAAATCTGTGGCGATGCCACTACAAACCGAATGTGTTCAACGAAACTAAGTCGTCGACCTTGTGAGGGAGGATACTCCAGATGCGAAACATATTTACATTTTAATCTAATTGTTCTGTCTGAAATAAGTGTTCGATACTGTGCCAGGAGAAGCGCCTGCTCTCTGAAATCTGTGGCGATGCTACTTGAAACCGTATGTGTTCGACGAAACTAAGTGGTCGACCTTGTGAGGGAGGATACTCCAGATGCGAAACATAGTTACATTTTAATCTAATTGGTCTGTCTGAAATAAGTGTTCGATACTGTGCCAGGAGAAGGGCCTGCTCTCTGAAATCTGTGGCGATGCTACTCGAAACCGTATGTGTTCGACGAAACTAAGTGGTCGAACTTGTGAGGGAGGATACTCCAGATGCGAAACATAGTTACATTTTAAACTAATTGGTCTGTCTGAAATAAGTGTTCGATACTGTGCCAGGAGAAGCGCCTGCTCTCTGAACTGTGTGGCGATGCCGCTCGAAACCGTCTGTGTTGGACGAAACTTAGTGGTCGACCTTGTGAGAGAGGAAACTCCAGATGCGAAACATAGTTCCATTTTAAACTAATTGTTCTATCTGAAACTAAGTTTTCGATACTGTGCCAGTAGAAGCGCCTGTCTCCGAAATCTGTGGCAATGCCACTACAAACCGAATGTGTTCAACGAAACTAAGTCGTTGACCTTGTGAGGGAGGATACTCCAGATGCGAAACATAGTTACATTTTAATCTAATTGTTCTGTCTGAAATAAGTGTTCGATACTGTGCCAGGAGAAGCGCCTGCTCTCTCAAATCTGTGGCGATGCTACTCGAAACCGTATGTGTTCGACGAAACTAAGTCGCGACCTTGTGAGGGAGGAAACTCCAGATGCGAAACATAGTTACATTTTAAACTAATTGTTCTGTCTGAAATAAGTGTTCGATACTATGCCAGGAGAGGCGCCTGCTCTCTGAAATCTGTGGCGATGCTACTCGAAACCGTATGTGCTCAACGAAACTAAGTCGTCGACCTTTTGAGGGAGGATACTCCAGACGCGAAACATAGTTACATTTTAATCTACTTGTTCTGTCTGAAATAAGTGTTCGATACTGTCCCAGGAGAAGCGCCTGCTCTCTGAACTGTGTGGCGATGCCGCTCGAAACCGTCTGTGTTGGACGAAACTAAGTGGTCGACCTTGTGAGAGAGGAAACTCCAGATGCGAAACATAGTTCCATTTTAAACTAATTGTTCTGTCTGATATAAGTGTTCGATACTATGCCAGGAGAGGCGCCTACTCTCTGAAATCTGTGGCGATGCTACTCGAAACCGTATGTGTTCAACGAAACTAAGTCGTCGACCTTGTGAGGGAGGATACTCCAGATGCGAAACATAGTTACATTTTAATCTACTTGTTCTGTCTGAAATAAGTGTTCGATACTGTCCCAGGAGAAGCGCCTGCTCTCTGAACTGTGTGGCGATGCCGCTCGAAACCGTATGTGTTGGACGAAACTAAGTGGTCGACCTTGTGAGAGAGGAAACTCCAGATGCGAAACATAGTTCCATTTTAAACTAATTCTTCTATCTGAAACTAAGTTTTCGATACTGTGCCAGTAGAAGCGCCTGTCTCTGAAATCTGTGGCGATGCCACTACAAACCGAATGTGTTCAACGAAACTAAGTCGTCGACCTTGTGAGGGAGGATACTCCAGATGCGAAACATAGTTACATTTTAATATAATTGTTCTGTCTGAAATAAGTGTTCGATACTGTGCCAGGAGAAGGGCCTGCTCTCTGAAATCTGTGGCGATGCTACTCGAAACCGTATGTGCTCGACGAAACTAAGTGGTCGACCTTGTGAGGGAGGATACTCCAGATGCGAAACATAGTTACATTTTAATCTAATTGTTCTGTCTGAAATAAGTGTTCGATACTGTGCCAGGAGAAGCGCCTGCTCTCTGAAATCTGTGGCGATGCTACTCGAAACCGTATGTGTTCGACGAAACTAAGTCGTCGACCTTGTGAGGGAGGATACTCCAGATGCGAAACATAGTTACATTTTAAACTAATTGTTCTGTCTGAAATAAGTGTTCGATACTATGCCAGGAGAGGCGCCTGCTCTCTGAAATCTCTGGCGATGCTACTCGAAACCGTATATGTTCAACGAAACTAAGTCGTCGACCTTGTGAGGGAGGATACTCCAGATGCGAAACATAGTTACATTTTAATCTACTTGTACTGTCTGAAATAAGTGTTCGATACTGTCCCAGGAGAAGCGCCTACTCTCTGAACTGTGTGGCGATGCCGCTCGAAACCGTCTGTTTTGGACGAAACTAAGTGGTCGACCTTGTGAGAGAGGAAACTCCAGATGCGAAACATAGTTCCATTTTAAACTAATTGTTCTATCTGAAACTAAGTTTTCGATACTGTGCCAGTAGAAGCGCCTGTTCTCTGAAATCTGTGGCGATGCCACTCGAAACCGTATGAGTTCGACGAAACTAAGTGGTCGACCTTGTGAGAGAGGAAACACCAAATTGCGAAACTTAGTTCATTTTAAACTATTAATCCTATCGGACACTGAGTGTTCGATACTGTGCCAGGAGAAGCGCCTGTTCTCTGAAATCTGTGGCGATGCCACTCGAAACCGTATGAGTTCGACGAAACTAAGTGGTCGACCTTGTGAGAGAGGAAACACCAAATTGCGAAACTTAGTTCATTTTAAACTAATAATCCTATCGGACACTAAGTGTTCGATACTGTGCCAGGAGAAGCGCCTGTCCTCTGAAATCTGTGGCGATGCCACTCGAAACCGTATGCGTTCGACGAAACTAAGTGGTCGAGCTTGTGAGAGAGGAAACTCCAAATGCGAAGCTTTGTTCCATTTTAAACTAATTGGTCTATCTGCTACTGAGTGTTCGATACTGTGCTAGGAGAAGCGCCTGTTCTCTGAAATCTGTGGCGATGCCGCTCGAAACCGTATGTGTCCGACGAAACTAGGTGGTCGACCTTGTGAGAGAGGAAACTCCAAATGCGTAGCTTAGTTCCATTTTAACCTAATGGTTCTATCTGAAACTAAGTGTTCCATACTGTGCCCGGAGAAGCGCCTGTTCTATGAAATCTGTCGTGATGCTACTCGAAACCGTATGTGTTCGACGAAACTAAGTGGTCGACCTTGTGAGAGAGGAAACTCCAGATGCGAAACTTAGTTCCATTTTAAACAAATTGTTCTATCTGAAACTAAGTGTTCGATACTGTGCCAGGAGTAGCGCCTGTTCTCTGAAATCTGTGGCGATGTTACTCGAAACCGTATGTTGTCGACGACACTAAGTGGTCCACCTTGTGAGAGAGGAAACTCCAGATGCGAAACATAGTTACATTTTAAACTAATTGTTCTGTCTGAAATAAGTGTTCGATACTATGCCAGGAGAGGCGCCTGCTCTCTGAAATCTGTGGCGATGCTACTCGAAACCGTATATGTTCAACGAAACTAAGTCGTCGACCTTGTGAGGGAGGATACTCCAGATGCGAAACATAGTTACATTTTAATCTACTTGTACTGTCTGAAATAAGTGTTCGATACTGTCCCAGGAGAAGCGCCTACTCTCTGAACTGTGTGGCGATGCCGCTCGAAACCGTCTGTTTTGGACGAAACTAAGTGGTCGACCTTGTGAGAGAGGAAACTCCAGATGCGAAACATAGTTCCATTTTAAACTAATTGTTCTATCTGAAACTAAGTTTTCGATACTGTGCCAGTAGAAGCGCCTGTCTCTGAAATCTGTGGCGATGCCACTACAAACCGAATGTGTTCAACGAAACTAAGTCGTCGACCTTGTGAGGGAGGATACTCCAGATGCGAAACATAGTTACATTTTA
Organism: Nysson spinosus; assembly: GCA_910591585.2. Taxonomy (NCBI): domain Eukaryota; kingdom Metazoa; phylum Arthropoda; class Insecta; order Hymenoptera; family Crabronidae; genus Nysson; species Nysson spinosus. Next base: position 4,710,250 of record CAJUYC020000088.1, on the reverse strand, counting down.
AACTAATTGTTCTATCTGAAACTAAGTGTTCGATACTGTGTCAGGAGAAGCGCCTGTTCTCTGAAATCTGTGGCGATGCCACTCGAAACCGTATGAGTTCGACGAAACTAAGTGGTCGACCTTGTGAGAGAGGAAACACCAAATTGCGAAACTTAGTTCATTTTAAACTATTAATCCTATCGGACACTGAGTGTTCGATACTGTGCCAGGAGAAGCGCCTGTTCTCTGAAATCTGTGGTGATGCCACTCGAAACCGTATGAGTTCGACGAAACTAAGTGGTCGACCTTGTGAGAGAGGAAACACCAAATTGCGAAACTTAGTTCATTTTAAACTAATAATCCTATCGGACACTGAGTGTTCGATACTGTGCCAGGAGAAGCGCCTGTTCTCTGAAATCTGTGGCGATGCCACTCGAAACCGTATGAGTTCGACGAAACTAAGTGGTCGACCTTGTGAGAGAGGAAACACGAAATTGCGAAACTTAGTTCATTTTAAACTAATAATCCTATCGGACACTAAGTGTTCGATACTGTGCCAGGAGAAGCGCCTGTCCTCTGAAATCTGTGGCGATGCCACTCGAAACCGTATGCGTTCGACGAAACTAAGTGGTCGAGCTTGTGAGAGAGGAAACTCCAATTGCGAAGCTTTGTTCCATTTTAAACTAATTGGTCTATCTGCTACTGAGTGTTCGATACTGTGCTAGGAGAAGCGCCTGTTCTCTGAAATCTGTGGCGATGCCGCTCGAAACCGTATGTGTCCGACGAAACTAGATGGTCGACCTTGTCAGAGAGGAAACTCCAAATGCGTAGCTTAGTTCCATTTTAACCTAATGGTTCTATCTGAAACTGAGTGTTCCATACTGTGCCCGGAGAAGCGCCTGTTCTATGAAATCTGTGGTGATGCTACTCGAAACCGTATGTGTTCGACGAAACTAAGTGGTCGACCTTGTGAGAGAGGAAACTCCAGATGCGAAACTTAGTTCCATTTTAAACAAATTGTTCTATCTGAAACTAAGTGTTCGATACTGTGCCAGGAGTAGCGCCTGTTCTCTGAAATCTGTGGCGATGCTACTCGAAACCGTATGTTGTCGACGACACTAAGTGGTCCACCTTGTGAGAGAGGAAACTCCAGATGCGAAGCAGAGTTCCATTTTAAACTAATTGTTCTATCTGATCCTAAGCGTTCGATACTGTGCCAGGAGAAGCGCCTGTTCTCTGAAATGTGTGGCGATGCCAGTCGAAACCGTATGTGTTCGACGAAAATAAGTGGTCGACCTTGTGAGAGAGGATACTCCAGATGCGGAATATAGTTCCATTTTAAACAAATTGTTCTACCTGAAACTAAGTGTTCGATACTGTGCCAGGAGAAGCGCCTGTTCTCTGACATCTGTGGCGATGCCACTCGAAACCGTATGTGTTCGACGAAACTAAGTGGTCGACCTTGTGAGGGAGGAAACTCCAGATGCGAAACATAGTTCCATTTTAAACTAATTGTTCTATATAACACTAAGTGTTCGATACTGTGCCAGGAGAAGCGCCTCTTCTCTGAAATCTGTGGCGATGCTACTCGAAAACGTATGTGTTCGACGAAACTAAGTGGTCGACCTTGTGAGAGAGGAAACTCCAGATGCGAAACTTAGTTCCATTTTAAACAAATTGTTCTATCTGAAACTAAGTGTTCGATACTGTGCCAGGAGTAGCGCCTGTTCTCTGAAATCTGTGGCGATGCTACTCGAAACCGTATGTTGTCGACGACACTAAGTGGTCCACCTTGTGAGAGAGGAAACTCCAGATGCGAAGCAGAGTTCCATTTTAAACTAATTGTTCTATCTGATCCTAAGTGTTCGATACTGTGCCAGGAGAAGCGCCTGTTCTCTGAAATGTGTGGCGATGCCAGTCGAAACCGTATGTGTTCGACGAAACTAAGTGGTCGACCTTGTGAGAGAGGATACTCCAGATGCGGAATATAGTTCCATTTTAAACAAATTGTTCTACCTGAAACTAAGTGTTCGATACTGTGCCAGGAGAAGCGCCTGTTCTCTGACATCTGTGGCAATGCCACTCGAAACCGTATGTGTTCGACGAAACTAAGTGGTCGACCTTGTGAGGGAGGAAACTCCAGATGCGAAACATAGTTCCATTTTAAACTAATTGTTCTATCTAACACTAAGTGTTCGATACTGTGCCAGGAGAAGCGCCTGTTCTCTGAAATCTGTGGCGATGCTACTCGAAACCGTATGTGTTCGACGAAACTCAGTGGTCGACCTTGTGAGAGAGGAAACTCCAGATGCGAAACTTAGTTCCATTTTAAACAAATTGTTCTATCTGAAACTAAGTGTTCGATACTGTGCCAGGAGAAGCGCCTGTTCTCTGAAATCTGTGGCGATGCCACTCGAAACCGTATGAGTTCGACGAAACTAAGTGGTCGACCTTGTGAGAGAGGAAACACCAAATTGCGAAACTTAGTTCATTTTAAACTAATAATCCTATCGGACACTGAGTGTTCGATACTGTGCCAGGAGAAGCGCCTGTTCTCTGAAATCTGTGGCGATGCCACTCGAAACCGTATGAGTTCGACGAAACTAAGTGGTCGACCTTGTGAGAGAGGAAACACGAAATTGCGAAACTTAGTTCATTTTAAACTAATAATCCTATCGGACACTAAGTGTTCGATACTGTGCCAGGAGAAGCGCCTGTCCTCTGAAATCTGTGGCGATGCCACTCGAAACCGTATGCGTTCGACGAAACTAAGTGGTCGAGCTTGTGAGAGAGGAAACTCCAAATGCGAAGCTTTGTTCCATTTTAAACTAATTGGTCTATCTGCTACTGAGTGTTCGATACTGTGCTAGGAGAAGCGCCTGTTCTCTGAAATCTGTGGCGATGCCGCTCGAAACCGTATGTGTCCGACGAAACTAGATGGTCGACCTTGTCAGAGAGGAAACTCCAAATGCGTAGCTTAGTTCCATTTTAACCTAATGGTTCTATCTGAAACTGAGTGTTCCATACTGTGCCCGGAGAAGCGCCTGTTCTATGAAATCTGTGGTGATGCTACTCGAAACCGTATGTGTTCGACGAAACTAAGTGGTCGACCTTGTGAGAGAGGAAACTCCAGATGCGAAACTTAGTTCCATTTTAAACTAATTGTTCTATCTGATCCTAAGCGTTCGATACTGTGCCAGGAGAAGCGCCTGTTCTCTGAAATGTGTGGCGATGCCAGTCGAAACCGTATGTGTTCGACGAAACTAAGTGGTCGACCTTGTGAGAGAGGATACTCCAGATGCGGAATATAGTTCCATTTTAAACAAATTGTTCTACCTGAAACTAAGTGTTCGATACTGTGCCAGGAGAAGCGCCTGTTCTCTGACATCTGTGGCGATGCCACTCGAAACCGTATGTGTTCGACGAAACTAAGTGGTCGACCTTGTGAGGGAGGAAACTCCAGATGCGAAACATAGTTCCATTTTAAACTAATTGTTCTATCTAACACTAAGTGTTCGATACTGTGCCAGGAGAAGCGCCTGTTCTCTGAAATCTGTGGCGATGCTACTCGAAAACGTATGTGTTCGACGAAACTAAGTGGTCGACCTTGTGAGAGAGGAAACTCCAGATGCGAAACTTAGTTCCATTTTAAACAAATTGTTCTATCTGAAACTAAGTGTTCGATACTGTGCCAGGAGTAGCGCCTGTTCTCTGAAATCTGTGGCGATGCTACTCGAAACCGTATGTTGTCGACGACACAAAGTGGTCCACCTTGTGAGAGAGGAAACTCCAGATGCGAAGCAGAGTTCCATTTTAAACTAATTGTTCTATCTGATCCTAAGTGTTCGATACTGTGCCAGGAGAAGCGCCTGTTCTCTGAAATGTGTGGCGATGCCAGTCGAAACCGTATGTGTTCGACGAAACTAAGTGGTCGACCTTGTGAGAGAGGATACTCCAGATGCGGAATATAGTTCCATTTTAAACAAATTGTTCTACCTGAAACTAAGTGTTCGATACTGTGCCAGGAGAAGCGCCTGTTCTCTGACATCTGTGGCGATGCCACTCGAAACCGTATGTGTTCGACGAAACTAAGTGGTCGACCTTGTGAGGGAGGAAACTCCAGATGCGAAACATAGTTCCATTTTAAACTAATTGTTCTATCTAACACTAAGTGTTCGATACTGTGCCAGGAGAAGCGCCTGTTCTGTGAAATCTGTGGCGATGCTACTCGAAACCGTATGTGTTCGACGAAACTCAGTGGTCGACCTTGTGAGAGAAGAAACTCCAGATGCGAAACTTAGTTCCATTTTAAACAAATTGTTCTATCTGAAACTAAGTGTTCGATACTGTGCCAGGAGAAGCGCCTGTTCTCTGAAATCTGTGGCGATGCCACTCGAAACCGTATGTGTTTGACGAAACTAAGTTGTCGACCTTGTGAGAGAGGAACTCCAGATGCGAAACTTAGTTCCATTTTAAACTAATTGTTCTATCTGAAATTAAGTGTTCGTTACTGTGCCAGGAGAAACGCCTGTTCTCTGAAATCTGTGGCGATGCCACTCGAAACCGTATGTGTTTGACGAAACTAAGTTGTCGACCTTGTGAGAGAGGAACTTCAGATGCGAAACTTAGTTCCATTTTAAACTAATTGTTCTATCTGTAACTAAGTGTTCGATACTGTGCCAGGAGAAGCGCCTGTTCTCTGAAATCTGTGGCGATGCTACTCGAAACCGTATCTGTTCGACGAAACTAAGTTGTCGACCTTGTGAGAGAGGAAACTTCAGATGCGAAACTCAGTTCCATTTCAAATTAATTGTTCTATCTCAAACTAAGTGTTCGATACTGTGCCAGGAGAAGCTCCTGTTCTCTGAAATCTGTGGCGATACTACTCGAAACCGCATGTGTTCGACGAAACTAAGTGGTCGACCTTGTGAGAGAGGAAACTGCAGATGCGAAACTTACTTCCATTTTAAACTAATTGTTCTATCTGAAACTAAGTGTCCGATACTGTGCCAGGAGAAGCTCCTGTTCTCTGAAATCTGTGGCGATACTACTCGAAACCGTATGTGTTTGACGAAACTAAGTTGTCGACCTTGTGAGAGAGGAACTCCAGATGCGAAACTTAGTTCCATTTTAAACTAATTGTTCTATCTGAAATTAAGTGTTCGTTACTGTGCCAGGAGAAACGCCTGTTCTCTGAAATCTGTGGCGATGCCACTCGAAACCGTATGTGTTTGACGAAACTAAGTTGTCGACCTTGTGAGAGAGGAAACTCCAGATGCGAAGCAGAGTTCCATTTTAAACTAATTGTTCTATCTGATCCTAAGCGTTCGATACTGTGCCAGGAGAAGCGCCTGTTCTCTGAAATGTGTGGCGATGCCAGTCGAAACCGTATGTGTTCGACGAAACTAAGTGGTCGACCTTGTGAGAGAGGATACTCCAGATGCGGAATATAGTTCCATTTTAAACAAATTGTTCTACCTGAAACTAAGTGTTCGATACTGTGCCAGGAGAAGCGCCTGTTCTCTGACATCTGTGGCGATGCCACTCGAAACCGTATGTGTTCGACGAAACTAAGTGGTCGACCTTGTGAGGGAGGAAACTCCAGATGCGAAACATAGTTCCATTTTAAACTAATTGTTCTATCTAACACTAAGTGTTCGATACTGTGCCAGGAGAAGCGCCTGTTCTCTGAAATCTGTGGCGATGCTACTCGAAACCGTATGTGTTCGACGAAACTAAGTGGTCGACCTTGTGAGAGAGGAAACTCAAGATGCGAAACTTAGTTCCATTTTAAACAAATTGTTCTATCTGAAACTAAGTGTTCGATACTGTGCCAGGAGTAGCGCCTGTTCTCTGAAATCTGTGGCGATGCTACTCGAAACCGTATGTTGTCGACGACACTAAGTGGTCCACCTTGTGAGAGAGGAAACTCCAGATGCGAAGCAGAGTTCCATTTTAAACTAATTGTTCTATCTGATCCTAAGTGGTCGATACTGTGCCAGGAGAAGCGCCTGTTCTCTGAAATGTGTGGCGATGCCAGTCGAAACCGTATGTGTTCGACGAAACTAAGTGGTCGACCTTGTGAGAGAGGATACTCCAGATGCGGAATATAGTTCCATTTTAAACAAATTGTTCTACCTGAAACTAAGTGTTCGATACTGTGCCAGGAGAAGCGCCTGTTCTCTGACATCTGTGGCGATGCCACTCGAAACCGTATGTGTTCGACGAAACTAAGTGGTCGACCTTGTGAGGGAGGAAACTCCAGATGCGAAACATAGTTCCATTTTAAACTAATTGTTCTATCTAACACTAAGTGTTCGATACTGTGCCAGGAGAAGCGCCTGTTCTCTGAAACCTGAGGCGATGCTACTCGAAACCGTATGTGTTCGAAGAAACTAAGTTGTCGACCTTGTGAGAGAGGAAACTCCAGATGCGAGACATAGTTCCTTTTTAAACTAATTGTTCTATCTGTAACTAAGTGTTCGATACTGTGCCAGGAGAAGCGCCTGTTCTCTGAAATCTGTGGCGATGCTACTCGAAACCGTATCTGTTCGACGAAACTAAGTTGTCGACCTTGTGAGAGAGGAAACTTCAGATGCGAAACTCAGTTCCATTTCAAATTAATTGTTCTATCTGAAACTAAGTGTTCGATACTGTGCCAGGAGAAGCTCCTGTTCTCTGAAATCTGTGGCGATACTACTCGAAACCGTATGTGTTCGACGAAACTAAGTGGTCGACCTTGTGAGAGAGGAAACTGCAGATGCGAACTTACTTCCATTTTAAACTAATTGTTCTATCTGAAACTAAGTGTCCGATACTGTGCCAGGAGAAGCTCCTGTTCTCTGAAATCTGTGGCGATACTACTCGAAACCGTATGTGTTCGACGAATATAAGTGGTCGACCTTGTGAGAGAGGACACTCCAGATGCGAAACGTAGATCCATCTTAAACTAATTGTTCTATCTGATACTTAGGGTTCGATACTGTGCCAGGAGAAGCGCCTGTTCTCTGAAATGTGTGGCGATGCCGATCGAAACCGTATGTGTTTGACGAAACTAAGTGGTTCACCTTGTGAGAGAGGAAACTCCAGATGCGAAACATAGTTCCATTTTAAACAAATTGCTCTATCTGAAACTAAGTGTTCGATACTCTGCCAGGAGAAACTCCCATTCTGCGAAATCTGTGGCGATACTACTCGAAACCGTATGTGTTCGATGAAACTAAGTGGTTGACCTTGTGAGAGAGGATACTCCAGATGCGAAATATAGTTCCATTTTAAACTAATTGTTCCATCTGAAACTAAGTGTCCGATACTGTGCCAGGAGAAGCGCCTGTTCTCTGAAATCTGTGGCGATACCACTCGAAACCGTATGTGTTCGACGAAACTAAGTGGCCGACTTTGTGAGAGAGGAAACTCCAGATGCGAAACATAGTTCCATTTTAAACAAATTGCTCTATCTGAAACTAAGTGTTCGATACTCTGCCAGGAGAAACTCCCATTCTGCGAAATCTGTGGCGATACTACTCGAAACCGTATGTGTTCGACGAATCTAAGTGGTCGACCTTGTGAGAAAGGAAACTCCAGATGCGAAACTTAGTTCCATTTAAAAGTAATTGTTCTATCTGAAACTAACTGTTCGATACTGTGCCAGGAGAAGCGCCTGTTCTCTGAAATCTGTGGCGATGCCACTCGAAACCGTATGTGTTTGACGAAACTAAGTTGTCGACCTTGTGAGAGAGGAACTCCAGATGCGAAACTTAGTTCCATTTTAAACTAATTGTTCTATCTGAAATTAAGTGTTCGTTACTGTGCCAGGAGAAACGCCTGTTCTCTGAAATCTGTGGCGATGCCACTCGAAACCGTATGTGTTTGACGAAACTAAGTTGTCGACCTTGTGAGAGAGGAACTTCAGATGCGAAACTTAGTTCCATTTTAAACTAATTGTTCTATCTGAAACTTAGTGTTCGATACTGTGCCAGGAGAAGCGCCTGTTCTCTGAAATCTCTGGCGATGCCACTCGAAACCGTATGTGTTCGACGAAACTAAGTGGCCGACCTTGTGAGAGAGGAAACTCCGGATGCGAAACTTAGTTCCATTCTAAACCAAATGTTCCATCTGAAACTAAGTGTTCGATAATCTGCCAGTAGAAGCGCCTGTTCTCTGAAATCTGTGGCGTTGCCACTCGTTACCGAATGTGTTCAACAAAACTAAGTGGTCGAACTTGTGAGAGAGGAAACTCCAGTTGCGAAACTTAGTTCCAGTTTAAACTAATTGTTCTATCTGAAACTAAGTGTTCGGTACTGTGCCAGGAGAAGCGCCTGTTCTCTGAAACCTGTGGCGTTGCTACTCGAAGCCGAATGTGTTCGACGAAAGTAAGTGGTAGACCGTGTGAGTGAGGAAACTCCAAATGCGAAACAAAGTTCCATTTTATACAAAGTGTTCTATCTGAAACTAAGTGTTCGATACTGTGCCAGGAGAAGCGCCTGTTTTCGGAAATCTGTCGCGAAGCTACTCGAAACCGTATGTGTTCGACGAAACTAAGTGGCCGACCTTGTGAGAGAGGAGACTTCAGATGCGAAACATATTTCCATTTTAAGCTAATTGTTCTATCTGAAACTAAGTGTTCGGTACTGTGCCAGGAGAAGCGCCTGTTCTCTGAAACCTGTGGCGTTGCTACTCGAAGCCGAATGTGTTTGACGATACTAAGTGGTCCACCTTGTGAGAGAGGAAACTCCAAATGCGAAACATAGTTCCATTTTAAATTAAATGTTCCATCTGAAACTAAGTGTTCGATACTGTGCCAGGAGAAGCGCCTGTTCTCTGAAATCTGTGGCGATACCACTCGAAACCGTATGTGTTTGACGATACTAAGTGGTCCACCTTGTGAGAGAGGAAACTCCAAATGCGAAACATAATTCCATTTTAAACTAAATGTTCCATCTGAAACTAAGTGTTCGGTACTGTGCCAGGAGAAGGGCCTGTACTCTGAAATCTGTGGGGATGCTACTCGAAACCGTATGTGTTCGACGAAACTAAGTGGTCCACCTTGTGAGAGAGGAAACTCCAGATGCGAAGCTTAGTTCCACTTTAACCTAATTGTTCTATCTGAAACTAAGTGTTCGGTACTGTGCCAGGAGAAGCGCCTGTTCTCTGAAACCTGTGGCGTTGCTACTCGAAGTCGAATGTGTTCGACGAAAGTAAGTGGTAGACCGTGTGAGAGAGGAAGCTCCAGATGCGAAACTTAGATCCATTTTAAATTAATTGTTCTATCTGAAAGAGTTCGATACTGTGCCAGGAGAAGCGCCTGTTCTCTGAAATCTGTGGCGATACCACTCGAAACCGTATGTGTTTGACGATAATAAGTGGTCCACCTTGTGAGAGAGGATACTCCAAATGCGAAACATAATTCCATTTTAAACTAAATGTTCCATCTGAAACTAAGTGTTCGATACTGTGCCAGGAGAAGCGCCTGTTCTCTGAAATCTGTGGCGATACCACTCGAAACCGTATGTGTTTGACGATATTAAGTGGTCCACCTTGTGAGAGAGGAAACTCCAAATGCGAAACATAGTTCCATTTTAAACTAAATGTTCCATCTGAAACTAAGTGTTCGGTACAGTGCCAGGAGAAGCGCCTGTTCTCTGAAATCTGTGGGGATGCTACTCGAAACCGTATGTGTTCGACGAAACTAAGTGTTTCACCTTGTGAGAGAGGAAGCTCCAGATGCGAAGCTTAGTTCCATTTTAACCTAATTGTTCTATCTGAAACTAAGTGTTCGGTACTGTGCCAGGAGAAGCGCCTGTTCTCTGAAACCTGTGGCGTTGCTACTCGAAGCCGAATGTGTTCGACGAAAGTAAGTGGTAGACCGTGTGAGTGAGGAAACTCCAAATGCGAAACAAAGTTCCATTTTATACTAAGTGTTCTAACTGAAACTAAGTGTTCGATACTGTGCCAGGAGAAGCGCCTGTTTTCGGAAATCTGTCGCGAAGCTACTCAAAACCGTCTGTGTTCGACGAAACTAAGGGGTCGACCTGCTGAGAGAGGAAACTCCAGAAACGACACTTAGTTCCATTTTAAACTAATTGTTCTATCTGAAACTTTGTGTTCGATACTGTGCCAGGAGAAGCGCCTGTTCTCTGAAATCTGTGGCGATGCCACTCGAAACCGTATGTGTTCGACGAAACTAAGTGGCCGACCTTCTGAGAGAGGAGACTTCAGATGCGAAACATATTTCCATTTTAAACTAAATGTTCTATCTGAAACTAAGTATTCGATACTCTGCCAGTAGAAGCGCCTGTTCTCTGAAACCTGTGGCGTTGCTACTCGAAGCCGAATGTGTTCGACGAAAGTAAGTGGTAGACCGTGTCGGAGAGGAAACTCCAGATGCGAAACTTAGATCCATTTTAAATTAATTGTTCTATCTGGAAGAGTTCGATACTGTGCCAGGAGAAGCGCCTGTTCTCTGAAATCTGTGGCGATACCACTCGAAACCGTATGTGTTGGACGATACTAAGTGGTCCACCTTGTGAGAGAGGAAACTCCAAATGCGAAACATAGTTCCATTTTAAACTAAATGTTCCATCTGGAACTAAGTGTTCGGTACAGTGCCAGGAGAAGCGCCTGTTCTCTTAAATCTGTGGGGATGCTACTCGAAACCGTATGTGTTCGACGAAACTAAGTGGTCCACCTTGTGAGAGAGGAAGCTCCAGATGCGAAGCTTAGTTCCATTTTAACCTAATTGTTCTATCTGAAACTAAGTGTTCGGTACTGTGCCAGGAGAAGCGCCTGTTCTCTGAAACCTGTGGCGTTGCTACTCGAAGCCGAATGTGTTCGACGAAAGTAAGTGGTAGACCGTGTGAGTGAGGAAACTCCAAATGCGAAACAAAGTTCCATTTTATACAAAGTGTTCTATCTGAAACTAAGTGTTCGATACTGTGCCAGGAGAAGCGCCTGTTCTCTGAAATCTGTGGCGATACCACTCGAAACCGTATGTGTTTGACGATAATAAGTGGTCCACCTTGTGAGAGAGGAAAATCCAAATGCGAAACATAGTTCCATTTTAAACTAAATGTTCCATCTGAAACTAAGTGTTCGATACAGTGCCAGGAGAAGTGCCTGTTCTCTGAAATCTGTGGGGATGCTACTCGAAACCGTATGTGTTCGACGAAACTAAGTGGTCCACCTTGTGAGAGAGGAAGCTCCAGATGCGAAGCTTAGTTCCATTTTAACCTAATTGTTCTATCTGAAACTAAGTGTTCGTTACTGTGCCAGGAGAAGCGCCTGTTCTCTGAAATCTGTGGCGATACCACTCGAAACCGTATGTGTTTGACGATAATAAGTGGTCCACCCTGTGAGAGAGGAAACTCCAAATGCGAAACATAGTTCCATTTTAAACTAAATGTTCCATCTGAAACTAAGTGTTCGATACTGTGCCAGGAGAAGCGCCTGTTCTCTGAAATCTGTGGCGATACCACTCGAAACCGTATGTGTTTGACGATATTAAGTGGTCCACCTTGTGAGAGAGGAAACTCCAAATGCGAAACATAGTTCCATTTTAAACTAAATGTTCGATCTGAAACTAAGTGTTCGGTACAGTGCCAGGAGAAGTGCCTGTTCTCTGAAATCTGTGGGGATGCTACTCGAAACCGTATGTGTTCGACGAAACTAAGTGGTCCACCTTGTGAGAGAGGAAGCTCCAGATGCGAAGCTTAGTTCCATTTTAACCTAATTGTTCTATCTGAAACTAAGTGTTCGGTACTGTGCCAGGAGAAGCGCCTGTTCTCTGAAACCTGTGGCGTTGCTACTCGAAGCCGAATGTGTTCGACGAAAGTAAGTGGTAGACCGTGTGAGTGAGGAAACTCCAAATGCGAAACAAAGATCCATTTTATACTAAGTGTTCTATCTGAAACTAAGTGTTCGATACTGTGCCAGGAGAAGCGCCTGTTTTCGGAAATCTGTCGCGAAGCTACTCAAAACCGTATGTGTTCGACGAAACTAAGTGGTCCACCTTGTGAGAGAGGAAGCTCCAGATGCGCGCTTAGTTCCACTTTAACCTAATTGTTCTATCTGAAACTAAGTGTTCGGTACTGTGCCAGGAGAAGCGCCTGTTCTCTGAAACCTGTGGCGTTGCTACTCGAAGCCGAATGTGTTCGACGAAAGTAAGTGGTAGACCGTGTGAGAGAGGAAGCTCCAGATGCGAAACTTAGATCCATTTTAAATTAATTGTTCTATCTGAAAGAGTTCGATACTGTGCCAGGAGAAGCGCCTGTTCTTTGAAATCTGTGGCGATACCACTCGAAACCGTATGTGTTTGACGATAATAAGTGGTCCACCTTGTGAGAGAGGAAACTCCAAATGCGAAACATAGTTCCATTTTAAACTAAATGTTCCATCTGAAACTAAGTGTTCGATACTGTGCCAGGAGAAGCGCCTGTTCTCTGAAATCTGTGGCGATACCACTCGAAACCGTATGTGTTTGACGATATTAAGTGGTCCACCTTGTGAGAGAGGAAACTCCAAATGCGAAACATAGTTCCATTTTAAACTAAATGTTCCATCTGGAACTAAGTGTTCGGTACAGTGCCAGGAGAAGCGCCTGTTCTCTGAAATCTGTGGCGTTGCTACTCGAAGCCGAATGTGTTCGACGAAAGTAAGTGGTAGACCGTGTGAGAGAGGAAACTCCAGATGCGAAACTTAGATCCATTTTAAATTAATTGTTCTATCTGAAAGAGTTCGATACTGTGCCAGGAGAAGCGCCTGTTCTCTGAAATCTGTGGCGATACCACTCGAAACCGTATGTGCTTGACGAAATTAAGTCGTCGACCTTGTGCGAAAGGAAACGCCAGATGCGAAACATTGTTCCATTTTAAACTAATTGTTCTATCTGAAACTAAGTGTTCGATACTGTGCCAGGAGAAGCGCCTGTTCTCTGAAATCTGTGGCAATACCACTCGAAACCGTATGTGTTTGACGAAACTAAGTGGTCCACCTTGTGAGAGAGGAAACTCCAGATGTGAAACTTAATTCCATTTTAAACTAATTGTTCTATCTGAAAGTGTTCGATACTGTGCCAGGAGAAGCGCCTGTTCTCTGAAATCTGTGGCGATGCCACTCGAACCCGTATGTGTTCGACGAAACTAAGTCGTCGATCTTGTGCGAAAGGAAACTCCATATGCGAAACATTGTTCCATTTTAAACTAAATGTTCCATCTGAAACTAAGTGTTCGGTACTGTGCCAGGAGAAGCGCCTGTTCTCTGAAATCTGTGGCGATGCCACTCGAAACCGTATGTGTTCAACGAAATTAAGTGGTCGAACTTGTGAGAGAGCAAACTCCAGATGCGAAACTTAGTTCCATTTTAAACTAATTGTTCTATCTTAAAGTGTTCGATACTGTGCCAGGAGAAGCGCCTGTTCTCTGAAATCTGTGGCGATGCCACTCGAAACCGAATGTGGTCGACGAAATTAAGTCGTCGACCTTGTGCGAAAGGAAACTCCAGATGCGAAACATTGTTCCATTTTAAACTAATTGTTCTATCTGAAACTAAGTGTTCGATACTGTGCCAGGAGAAGCGCCTGTTCTCTGCAATCTGTGGCAATACCACTCGAAACCGTATGTTTTCGACGAAACTAAGTGGCCGACCTTGTGAGAGAGGAAACTCCAGATGCGAAACTTAGTTCCATTTTAAACCAAATGTTCCATCTGAAACTAAGTGTTCGATACTGTGCCCGATGAAGCGCCTGTTCTCTGAAATCTGTGGCGATGCCACTCGAAACCGTATGCGTTCGGCGAAACTAAGTGGTCGACCTTGTGAGATAAGAAATTCCAGATGCGAATCTTAGTTCCATTTTAAACTAATTGTTCCATCTGAAATTAAGTGTTCGATACTGTGCCAGGAGAAGCGGCTGTTCTCTGAAATCTGTGGCGATGCCACTCGAAACCGTATGTGTTCGACGAAACTAAGTGGCCGACCTTGTGAGAGAGGAAACTCCAGATGCGAAACTTAGTTCCATTTTAAACAAATTGTTCTGTCTGAAAGTGTTCGATACTGTGCCAGGAGAATTGCCTGTTCTCTGAAATCTGTGGCGATGCTACTCGAAACCGTATGTGTTCGACGAATCTAAATGGTCGACCTTGTGAGAGAGGAAACTCCAGATGCGAATCTTAGTTCCATTTTTAACTAATTGTTGTATCTGAAACTAAGTGTTCGATACTGTGCCAGGAGAAGCGCCGGTTCTCTGAACTGTGTGGCGATGCCACTCGAAACCTTATGTGTTCGACGAAACTGAGTGGCCGACCTTGTGAGAGAGGAAGCTCCAGATGCGAAACTTAGTTCCATTTTAAACAAATTGTTCTGTCTGAATGTGTTCGATACTGTTCCAGGAGAATTGCCTGTTCTCTGAAATCTGTGGCGATGCTACTCGAAACCGTATGTGTTCGACGAATCTAAATGGTCGACCTTGTGAGAGAGGAAACTCCAGATGCGAATCTTAATTCCATTTTTAACTAATTGTTCTATCTGAAACTAAGTGTTCGATACTTGCCAGGAGAAGTGCCTGTTCTCTGAAATCTGTGGCGATTCTACTCGAAACCGTATGTGTTCGACGAATCTAAATGGTCGACCTTGTGAGAGAGGAAACTCCAGATGCGAATCTTAGTTCCATTTTTAACTAATTGTTCTATCTGAAACTAAGTGTTCGGTACTGTGCAAGGAGCAGCGTCTGTTCTCTGAAATCTGTGGCGATGCTACTCGAAACCGTATGTGTTCCACGAAACTAAGTGGCCGACCTTGTGAGAGAGGAAACTTCAGATGCGAAACTTAGTTCCATTTTAAACTAATTGTTTTATCTGAAACTATGTGTCCGATACTGTGCCAGGAGAAGCTCCTGTTCTCTGAAATGTGTGGCGATGCCAATCGAAACCGTATGTGTTCGACGGAACTATGTGGTCGACCTTGTGAGAGAGGATACTCCAGATGCGAAATATATTTCTATTCTAAACTAATTGTTCTATCTGAAACGAAGTGTGCGATACTGTGCCAGGAGAAGCGCCAGTTCTCTGAAATGTGTGGCGATGCCACTCGAAACCGTATGTGTTCGACGAAACTAAGTGGTCGACCTTGTGAGAGAGGAAACTCCAGATGCGAAACTTAGTACAATTTTAAACTAATTGTTCTATCTGAAACTAAGTGTTCGATACTGTGCCAGGAGAAGCGCCAGTTCTCTGAATTATGTGGCGATGCCACTCGAAACCGTATGTGTTCGACGAAACTAAGTGGTCCACCTTGCGAGAGAGGAAACTCCAAATGCGAAATATAGTTCCATTTTAAACTAATTGTTCTCTCTGAAACTAAGTGTTCGATACCGTGCCAGGATAAGCGCCTGTTCTCTGAAATCTGTGGCGATGCTACTCGAAACCGTATGTGTTCGATGAAACTAAGTGGTTGATCTTGTGAGAGAGGATACTCCAGTTGCGAAACTTAGTTCCATTTTAAACTAATTGTTCTATCTGCAACTATGTGTTCGATACTGTGCCAGGAGAAGCGCCTGTTCTCTGAAATCTGTGGCGATGCCACTCGAAACCGTATGTGTTCGACGAAACTAAGTGGTCGAACTTGTGAGAGAGGATACTCCAGATGCGAAGTTTAGTTCCATTTTAAACTAATTGTTCTATGTGCAACTATGTGTTCGATACTGTGCCAGGAGAAGCGCCTGTTCTCTGAAATCTGTGGCGATGCCACTCGAAACCGTATGTGTTCGACGAAACTAAGTCGTCGATCTTGTGAGAGAGGAAACTCCAGATGCGAAGCTTAGTACCATTTTAAACTAATTGTTTTATCTGAAACTATGTGTCCGATACTGTGCCAGGAGAATCTCCTGTTCTCTGAAATGTGTGGCGATGCCAATCGAAACCGTATGTGTTCGACGGAACTATGTGGTCGACCTTGTGAGAGAGGATACTCCAGATGCGAAATATATTTCTATTCTAAACTAATTGTTCTATCTGAAACGAAGTGTTCGATACTGTGCCAGGAGAAGCGCCAGTTCTCTGAAATGTGTGGCGATGCCACTCGAAACCGTATGTGTTCGACGAAACTAAGTGGTCGACCTTGTGAGAGAGGAAACTCCAGATGCGAAACTTAGTACCATTTTAAACTAATTGTTCTATCTGAAACTAAGTGTTCGATACTGTGCCAGGAGAAGCGCCAGTTCTCTGAAATATGTGGCGATGCCACTCGAAACCGTATGTGTTCGACGAAACTAAGTGGTCCACCTTGCGAGAGAGGAAACTCCAAATGCGAAATATAGTTCCATTTTAAACTAATTGTTCTCTCTGAAACTAAGTGTTCGATACCGTGCCAGGATAAGCGCCTGTTCTCTGAAATCTGTGGCGATGCTACTCGAAACCGTATGTGTTCGATGAAACTAAGTGGTTGATCTTGTGAGAGAGGATACTCCAGTTGCGAAACTTAGTTCCATTTTAAACTAATGGTTCTATCTGCAACTATGTGTTCGATACTGCGCCAGGAGAAGCGCCTGTTCTCTGAAATCTGTGGCGATGCCACTCGAAACCGTATGTGTTCGACGAAACTAAGTCGTCGATCTTGTGAGAGAGGAAACTCCAGATGCGAAGCTTAGTTCCATTTTAAACTAATAGTTCTCTCTGATACTAAGTGTTCGATACTGTGCCAGGAGAAGCGCCTGTTCTCTGAAATCTGTGGCGATGCCACTCGAAACCGTATGTGTTCAACGAAATTATGTGGTCGACCTTTTGAGAGAGCAAACTCCAGATGCGAAACTTAGTTCCATTTTAAACTAATTGTTCTATCTGAAACTAAGTGTTCGATACTGTGCCAGGAGTAGCGCCTGTTCTCTGAAATCGGTGGCGATGCTACTCGAAACCGTATGTGTTCATCGAAACTAAGTGGTCGACCTTGTGAGAGAGGAAACTCCAGATGCGAAGCTTAGTTCCATTTTAAACTAATAGTTCTATCTGATACTAAGTGTTCGATACTGTGCCAGGAGAAGCGGCTGTTCTCTGAAATCTGTGGCGATGCCACACGAAACCGTATGTGTTCGACGAAACTAAGTGGCCGACCTTGTGAGAGAGGAAACTCCAAATGCGAAACATATTTCCATTTTAAACTAATTGTCCTCTCTGAAACTAAGTGTTCGATACTGTGCCAGGAGAAGCGCCTGTTCTCTGAAATCTGTGGCGACGCTACTCGAAACCGTATGTGTTCGACGAAACTAAGTGGTCGAACTTGTGAGAGAGGAAACTCCAAATGCGAAACATAGGTCCATTTTAAACTAATTGTTCTATCTGTAACTGAGTGTTCGATACTGTGCCAGGAGAAGCGCCTGTTCTCTGAAATCTGTGGCGATGCCACTCGAAACCGTATGTGTTCGACGAAATTAAGTGGTCGACCTTGTGAGAGACGATACTGCAGATGCGAAACTTAGTTCCATTTTAAACTAATTGTTCTATGTGCAACTATGTGTTCGATACTGTGACAGGAGAAGCGCCTGTTCTCTGAAATCTGTGGCGATGCCACTCGAAACCGTATGTATTCGACGAAACTAAGTCGTCGATCTTGTGAGAGAAGAAACTCCAGATGCGAAGCTTAGTTCCATTTTAAACTAATTGTTCTATCTGAAACTAAGTGTTCGATACTGTGCCAGGAGAAGTGCCTGTTGTCTGAAATCTGTGGCGATGCCACTCTAAACCGTATGTGTTCGACGAAACTAAGTGGCCGACCTTGTGAGAGAGGAAACTCCAGATGCGAAACTTAGTTCCATTTTAAAGTAGTTGTTCTATCTGATACTAAGTGTTCGATACTGTGCCAGGAGAAGCGCCTGTTCTCTGAAATCTGTCGCGATGCTACTCGAAACCGTATGTGTTCGACGAAACTAAGTGGTCGACCTTCTGAAAGAGGAAACTCCAGACGCGAAACTTAGTTCCATTTTAATCTAATTGTTCTCTCTGAAACTAAGTGTTCGATACTGTGCCAGGGGAAGCGCCTGTTCTCTGAAATCTGTGGCGATGCTACTCGAAACCGAATGTGTTCCACGAAACTAAGTGGCCGACCTTGTGAGAGAGGAAACCCCAGATGCGAAATATAGTTCCATTCTAAACTAATTGTTCTATCTGAAACTAAGTGTTCGATACTGCGCCAGGAGAAGCGCCTTTTCTCTGAAATCTGTCGCGATGCTACTCGAAACAGTATGTGTTCGACGAAACTAAGTGGTCAACCTTGTGAGAGAGGAAACTCCAAATGCGAAGCTTAGTTCCATTTTAAACTAATAGTTCTCTCTGATACTAAGTGTTCGATACTGTGCCAGGGGAAGCGCCTGTTCTCTGAAATCTGTGGCGATGCTACTCGAAACCGAATGTGTTCCACGAAACTAAGTGGCCGACCTTGTGAGAGAGGAAACCCCAGATGCGAAATATAGTTCCATTCTAAACTAATTGTTCTATCTGAAACTAAGTGTTCGATACTGCGCCAGGAGAAGCGCCTTTTCTCTGAAATCTGTCGCGATGCTACTCGAAACAGTATGTGTTCGACGAAACTAAGTGGTCAACCTTCTGAGAGAGGAAACTCCAGATGCGAAACTTAGTTCCATTTTAAACTAATTGTTCTATCTGAAACTAAGTGTTCGGTACTGTGCCAGGAGATGCGCCTGTTCTCTGAAATCTGTGGCGATGCCACTCGAAACCGTATGCGTTCGGCGAAACTAAGTGGTCGACCTTGTGAGAGAGGAAACTCCAGATGCGAAACTTAGTTCCATCTTAAACTAATTGTTCTATCTGAAACTATGTTTTCGATTCTGTGCCAGGAGAAGCGCCTGTTCTCTGAAATCTGTGGCGATACCACTCGAAACCGTATGTGTTCGACGAAACTAAGTTGTCGCTTTGTGAAAGAGGAAGCTCCATATGCGATGCTTTGTTCCATTTTAAACTAATTGTTCTCTCTGAAACTAAGTGTTCGATACTGTGCCAGGAGAAGCGCCTGTTCTCTGAAATCTGTGGCGATGCCACTCAAAACCGTATGGGTTCGACGAAAACAAGTGGTCCACCTTGTGAGAGAGGAAACTCCATATGCGATGCTTTGTTTCATTTTAAACTAATTGTTCTATCTGATACTAAGTGTTCGATACAGTGCGAGGAGAAGCGCCTGCTCTCTGAAATCTGTGGCGATGCGACTCGAACCCGTATGTGTTCGACGAAACTAAGTAGTCGACCTTGTGAGAGAGGAAACTCCAGATGCGAAATTTAGTACCATTTTAAACTAATTGTTCTATCTGAGCCTATGTGTCCGATACTGTGCCAGAAGAAGCGCCTGTTCTCTGAAATGTGTGACGATGCCACTCGAAACCGTATGTGTTCGACGAAACTAAGTGGTCGACCTTCTGAGAGAGGATACTCCGGATGCGAAACTTAGTTCCATTTTAAATTAATTGTTCTATCTGAAACTAAGTGTTCGATACTGTGCCATGAGAAGCGCCTGTTCTCTGAAATCTGTGGCGATGCCACTCGAACCCGTATGTGTCCGACGAAACTAAGTGATTGACCTTGTGAGGGAGGATTCACCAGATGCGGAACATAGTTCCATTTTAAACTAATTGTTCTATCTGAAACTAAGTGTTCAATACTGTGCCAGGAGAATCGCCTGTTCTCTGAAATCTGTGGCGATGCTACTCGAAACCGTTTGTGTTCGACGAAACTAAGTGGTCCACCTTGTGAGAGAGGAAACTCCAGATGCGAAGTTTAGTTCCATTTAAAACTAATTGTTCCATCTGAAACTAAGTGTTCGATGGTGTGCCAGGAGAAACGCCTGTTCTCTGAAATCTGTGGCGATGCCACTCGAACCCGTATGTGTCCGACGAAACTAAGTGGTCGACCTTGTGAAAGAGGAAACTCCAGATGCGAAATTTAGTACCATTTTAAACTAATTGTTCTATCTGAGCCTATGTGTCCGATACTGTGCCAGAAGAAGCGCCTGTTCTCTGAAATGTGTGACGATGCCACTCGAAACCGTATGTGTTCGACGAAACTAAGTGGTCGACCTTCTGAGAGAGGATACTCCGGATGCGAAACTTAGTTCCATTTTAAATTAATTGTTCTATCTGAAACTAAGTTTTCGATACTGTGCCAGGAGAAGCGCCTGTTCTCTGAAATCTGTGGCGATGCTACTCGAAACCATACGTGTTCGACGAAACTAAGTGGTTGACCTTGTGAAAGGGGAAACTCCAGATGCGAAACTTATTTCCATTTAAAACTAATTGTTCCATCTGAAACTAAGTGTTCGATGGTGTGCCAGGAGAAACGCCTGTTCTCTGAAATCTGTGGCGATGCCACTCGAACCCGTATGTGTCCGACGAAACTAAGTGGTCGACCTTGTGAAAGAGGAAACTCCAGATGCGAAATTTAGTACCATTTTAAACTAATTGTTCTATCTGAGCCTATGTGTCCGATACTGTGCCAGGAGAAGCGCCTGTTCTCTGAAATCTGTGGCGATGCCACTCGAACCCGTATGTGTCCGACGAAACTAAGTGGTCGACCTTGTGAAAGAGGAAACTCCAGATGCGAAATTTAGTACCATTTTAAACTAATTGTTCTATCTGAGCCTATGTGTCCGATACTGTGCCAGAAGAAGCGCCTGTTCTCTGAAATGTGTGACGATGCCACTCGAAACCGTATGTGTTCCACGAAACTAAGAGGTCGCCTTGTGAAAGAGGAAACTCCAGATGCGAAACTTAGTACCATTTTAAACTAATTGTTGTATCTGAAACTATGTGTCCGATACTGTGTCAGGAGAAGCGCCTGTTCTCTGAAATCTGTGACAATGCCCCTCGAAACCGTATGTGTTCGACGAAACTAAGTGGTCGACCTTGTGAGAGAGGAAACTCCAGATGCGAAACATAGTTCCATTTTAAACTAATTGTTCTATCTGTAACTAAGTGTTCGATACTGTGCCAGGCGAAGCGCCTGTTCTCTGAAATGTGTGGCGATGCCGATCGAACCCGTATGTGTCCGACGAAACTAAGTGGTCGACCTTGTGAAAGAGGAAACTCCAGATGCGAAATTTAGTACCATTTTAAACTAATTGTTCTATCTGAGCCTATGTGTCCGATACTGTGCCAGGAGAAGCGACTGTTCTCTGAAATCTGTGGCGATGCCACTCGAACCCGTATGTGTCCGACGAAACTAAGTGGTCGACCTTGTGAAAGAGGAAACTCCAGATGCGAAATTTAGTACCATTTTAAACTAATTGTTCTATCTGAGCCTATGTGTCCGATACTGTGCCAGAAGAAGCGCCTGTTCTCTGAAATGTGTGACGATGCCACTCGAAACCGTATGTGTTCCACGAAACTAAGAGGTCGCCTTGTGAAAGAGGAAACTCCAGATGCGAAACTTAGTACCATTTTAAACTAATTGTTGTATCTGAAACTATGTGTCCGATACTGTGTCAGGAGAAGCGCCTGTTCTCTGAAATCTGTGACAATGCCCCTCGAAACCGTATGTGTTCGACGAAACTAAGTTGTCGACCTTGTGAGAGAGGAAACTCCAGATGCGAAACATAGTTCCATTTTAAACTAATTGTTCTATCTGTAACTAAGTGTTCGATACTGTGCCAGGCGAAGCGCCTGTTCTCTGAAATGTGTGGCGATGCCGATCGAAACCGTATGTGTTGGACGAAACTAAGTGGTCGACCTTTTGAGAGAGGAAACTCCCGAGGCGAAACTTTGTTCCATTTTAAACTAATTGTTCTATCTGAAACTAAGTGTTCGATACTGGGCCAGGAGAAGCGCCTGTTCTCTGAAATCTGTGACGATGCTACTCGAAACCATACGTGTTCGACGAAACTAAGTGGTTGACCTTGTGAAAGGGGAAACTCCAGATGCGAAACTTATTTCCATTTAAAACTAATTGTTCCATCTGAAACTAAGTGTTCGATGGTGTGCCAGGAGAAGCGCCTGTTCTCTGAAATCTGTGGCGATGCTACTCGAAAGCGTGTGTTCGACGAAACTAAGTGGTCGACCTTGTGAGAAAGGATACTCCAGATGCGAAACTTAGTTCCATTTAAAAGTAATTGTTCTATCTGAAACTAACTGTTCGATACTGTGCCAGGAGAAGCGCCGTTCTGCGAAATCTGTGGCGATGCTACTCGGAACCGTATGTGTTCGACGAAACTAAGTGGCCGACCTTGTGAGAGAGGAAACTGCTGATGCGAAACTTAGTTCCATTTTAAATTAATTTTTCTATATGAAACTATGTGTTCGAAACTGTGCTAGAAGAAGCGCCTGTTCTCTGAAATCTGTGGCGATGCCACTCGAAACCGTATGAGTTCCACGAAACTAAGAAGTCGCCTTGTGAGAGAGGAAACTCCAGATGCGAAACTTAGTACCATATTAAACTAATTGTTCTATCTGAAACTAAGTGTTCGATACTGTGCCAGGAGAAGCGCCTGTTCTCTGAAACCAGAGGCGATGCTACTCGAAACCGTATGTGTTCGACGAAACTAAGTTGTCGACCTTGTGAGAGAGGAAACTCCAGATGCGAAACATAGTTCCATTTTAAACTAATTGTTCTATCTGTAACTAAGTGTTCGATACTGTGCCAGGAGAAGCGCCTGTTCTCTGAAATCTGTGGCGATGCTACTCGAAACCGTATGTGTTCGACGAAACTAAGTTGTCGACCTTGTGAGAGAGGAAACTTCAGACGCGAAACTCAGTTCCATTTCAAATTAATTGTTCTATCTGAAACTACGTGTTCGATACTGTGCCAGGAGAAGCTCCTGTTCTCTGAAATCTGTGGCGATACTACTCGAAACCGTATGTGTTCGACGAAACTCAGTGGTCGACCTTGTGAGAGAGGAAACTGCAGATGCGAAACTTACTTCCATTTTAAACTAATTGTTCTATCTGAAACTAAGTGTCCGATACTGTGCCAGGAGAAGCTCCTGTTCTCTGAATTATGTGGCGATGCCACTCGAAACCGTATGTGTTCGACGAAACTAAGTGGTCCACCTTGCGAGAGAGGAAACTCCAAATGCGAAATATAGTTCCATTTTAAACTAATTGTTCTCTCTGAAACTAAGTGTTCGATACCGTGCCAGGATAAGCGCCTGTTCTCTGAAATCTGTGGCGATGCTTCTCGAAACCGTATGTGTTCGATGAAACTAAGTGGTTGATCTTGTGAGAGAGGATACTCCAGTTGCGAAACTTAGTTCCATTTTAAACTAATTGTTCTATCTGCAACTATGTGTTCGATACTGTGCCAGGAGAAGCGCCTGTTCTCTGAAATCTGTGGCGATGCCACTCGAAACCGTATGTGTTCGACGAAACTAAGTGGTCGAACTTGTGAGAGAGGATACTCCAGATGCGAAGTTTAGTTCCATTTTAAACTAATTGTTCTATGTGCAACTATGTGTTCGATAATGTGCCAGGAGAAGCGCCTGTTCTCTGAAATCTGTGGCGATGCCACTCGAAACCTTATGTGTTCGACGAAACTAAGTCGTCGATCTTGTGAGAGAGGAAACTCCAGATGCGAAGCTTAGTACCATTTTAAACTAATTGTTTTATCTGAAACTATGTGTCCGATACTGTGCCAGGAGAATCTCCTGTTCTCTGAAATGTGTGGCGATGCCAATCGAAACCGTATGTGTTCGACGGAACTATGTGGTCGACCTTGTGAGAGAGGATACTCCAGATGCGAAATATATTTCTATTCTAAACTAATTGTTCTATCTGAAACGAAGTGTTCGATACTGTGCCAGGAGAAGCGCCAGTTCTCTGAAATGTGTGGCGATGCCACTCGAAACCGTATGTGTTCGACGAAACTAAGTGGTCGACCTTGTGAGAGAGGAAACTCCAGATGCGAAACTTAGTACCATTTTAAACTAATTGTTCTATCTGAAACTAAGTGTTCGATACTGTGCCAGGAGAAGCGCCAGTTCTCTGAAATATGTGGCGATGCCACTCGAAACCGTATGTGTTCGACGAAACTAAGTGGTCCACCTTGCGAGAGAGGAAATTCCAAATGCGAAATATAGTTCCATTTTAAACTAATTGTTCTCTCTGAAACTAAGTGTTCGATACCGTGCCAGGATAAGCGCCTGTTCTCTGAAATCTGTGGCGATGCTACTCGAAACCGTATGTGTTCGATGAAACTAAGTGGTTGATCTTGTGAGAGAGGATACTCCAGTTGCGAAACTTAGTTCCATTTTAAACTAATTGTTCTATCTGCAACTATGTGTTCGATACTGCGCCAGGAGAAGCGCCTGTTCTCTGAAATCTGTGGCGATGCCACTCGAAACCGTATGTGTTCGACGAAACTAAGTGGTCGAACTTGTGAGAGAGGATACTCCAGATGCGAAGTTTAGTTCCATTTTAAACTAATTGTTCTATGTGCAACTATGTGTTCGATACTGTGCCAGGAGAAGCGCCTGTTCTCTGAAATCTGTGGCGATGCCACTCGAAACCGTATGTGTTCAACGAAATTATGTGGTCGACCTTTTGAGAGAGCAAACTCCAGATGCGAAACTTAGTTCCATTTTAAACTAATTGTTCTATCTGAAACTAAGTGTTCGATACTGTGCCAGGAGTAGCGCCTGTTCTCTGAAATCGGTGGCGATGCTACTCGAAACCGTATGTGTTCATCGCACTAAGTGGTCGACCTTGTGAGAGAGGAAACTCCAGATGCGAAGCTTAGTTCCATTTTAAACTAATAGTTCTCTCTGATACTAAGTGTTCGATACTGTGCCAGGAGAAGCGCCTGTTCTCTGAAATCTGTGGCGATGCCACTCGAAACCGTATGTGTTCAACGAAATTATGTGGTCGACCTTTTGAGAGAGCAAACTCCAGATGCGAAACTTAGTTCCATTTTAAACTAATTGTTCTATCTGAAACTAAGTGTTCGATACTGTGCCAGGAGTAGCGCCTGTTCTCTGAAATCGGTGGCGATGCTACTCGAAACCGTATGTGTTCATCGAAACTAAGTGGTCGACCTTGTGAGAGAGGAAACTCCAGATGCGAAGCTTAGTTCCATTTTAAACTAATAGTTCTATCTGATACTAAGTGTTCGATACTGTGCCAGGAGAAGCGGCTGTTCTCTGAAATCTGTGGCGATGCCACACGAAACCGTATGTGTTCGACGAAACTAAGTGGCCGACCTTGTGAGAGAGGAAACTCCAGATGCGAAACTTAGTTCCATTTTAAACTAATTATTCTATCTGCAACTATGTGGTCGATACTGTGACAGGAGAAGCGCCTGTGCTCTGAAATCTGTGGCGATGCCACTCGAAACCGTATGTGTTTGTCGAAACTAAGTGGTCGAACTTGTGAGAGAGGAAACTCCAAATGCGAAACATATTTCCATTTTAAACTAATTGTCCTCTCTGAAACTAAGTGTTCGATACTGTGCCAGGAGAAGCGCCTGTTCTCTGAAATCTGTGGCGATGCTACTCGAAACCGTATGTGTTCGACGAAACTAAGTGGTCGACCTTGTGAGAGAGGAAACTCCAAATGCGAAACATAGGTCCATTTTAAACTAATTGTTCTATCTGTAACTGAGTGTTCGATACTGTGCCAGGAGAAGCGCCTGTTCTCTGAAATCTGTGGCGATGCCACTCGAAACCGTATGTGTTCGACGAAATTATGTGGTCGACCTTTTGAGAGAGCAAACTCCAGATGCGAAACTTAGTTCCATTTTAAACTAATTGTTCTATCTGAAACTAAGTGTTCGATACTGTGCCAGGAGTAGCGCCTGTTCTCTGAAATCGGTGGCGATGCTACTCGAAACCGTATGTGTTCATCGAAACTAAGTGGTCGACCTTGTGAGAGAGGAAACTCCAGATGCGAAGCTTAGTTCCATTTTAAACTAATAGTTCTATCTGATACTAAGTGTTCGATACTGTGCCAGGAGAAGCGGCTGTTCTGTGAAATCTGTGGCGATGCCACTCGAAACCGTATGTGTTCGACGAAACTAAGTCGTCGATCTTGTGAGAGAGGAAACTCCAGATGCGAAGCTTAGTTCCATTTTAAACTAATAGTTCTCTCTGATACTAAGTGTTCGATACTGTGCCAGGAGAAGCGCCTGTTCTCTGAAATCTGTGGCGATGCCACTCGAAACCGTATGTGTTCAACGAAATTATGTGGTCGACCTTTTGAGAGAGCAAACTCCAGATGCGAAACTTAGTTCCATTTTAAACTAATTGTTCTATCTGAAACTAAGTGTTCGATACTGTGCCAGGAGTAGCGCCTGTTCTCTGAAATCGGTGGCGATGCTACTCGAAACCGTATGTGTTCATCGAAACTAAGTGGTCGACCTTGTGAGAGAGGAAACTCCAGATGCGAAGCTTAGTTCCATTTTAAACTAATAGTTCTCTCTGATACTAAGTGTTCGATACTGTGCCAGGAGAAGCGCCTGTTCTCTGAAATCTGTGGCGATGCCACTCGAAACCGTATGTGTTCAACGAAATTAAGTGGTCGACCTTTTGAGAGAGCAAACTCCAGATGCGAAACTTAGTTCCATTTTAAACTAATTGTTCTATCTGAAACTAAGTGTTCGATACTGTGCCAGGAGTAGCGCCTGTTCTCTGAAATCGGTGGCGATGCTACTCGAAACCGTATGTGTTCATCGAAACTAAGTGGTCGACCTTGTGAGAGAGGAAACTCCAGATGCGAAGCTTAGTTCCATTTTAAACTAATAGTTCTCTCTGATACTAAGTGTTCGATACTGTGCCAGGAGAAGCGCCTGTTCTCTGAAATCTGTGGCGATGCCACTCGAAACCGTATGTGTTCAACGAAATTAAGTGGTCGACCTTTTGCGAGAGCAAACTCCAGATGCGAAACTTAGTTCCATTTTAAACTAATTGTTCTATCTGAAACTAAGTGTTCGAAACCGTGCAAGCAGAAGCGCCTGTTCTCTGAAATCGGTGGCGATGCTACTCGAAACCGTATGTGTTCATCGAAACTAAGTGGTCGACCTTGTGAGAGAGGAAACTCCAGATGCGAAGCTTAGTTCCATTTTAAACTAATAGTTCTATCTGATACTAAGTGTTCGATACTGTGCCAGGAGAAGCGGCTGTTCTCTGAAATCTGTGGCGATGCCACACGAAACCGTATGTGTTCGACGAAACTAAGTGGCCGACCTTGTGAGAGAGGAAACTCCAGATGCGAAACTTAGTTCCATTTTAAACTAATTATTCTATCTGCAACTATGTGGTCGATACTGTGACAGGAGAAGCGCCTGTGCTCTGAAATCTGTGGCGATGCCACTCGAAACCGTATGTGTTTGTCGAAACTAAGTGGTCGAACTTGTGAGAGAGGAAACTCCAAATGCGAAACATATTTCCATTTTAAACTAATTGTCCTCTCTGAAACTAAGTGTTCGATACTGTGCCAGGAGAAGCGCCTGTTCTCTG
The DNA here is from genome assembly GCA_910591585.2 of Nysson spinosus. Taxonomy (NCBI): domain Eukaryota; kingdom Metazoa; phylum Arthropoda; class Insecta; order Hymenoptera; family Crabronidae; genus Nysson; species Nysson spinosus. Next base: position 4,682,845 of record CAJUYC020000088.1, on the reverse strand, counting down.
AAATCTGTGGCGACGCTACTCGAAACCGTATGTGTTCGACGAAACTAAGTGGTCGACCTTGTGAGAGAGGAAACTCCAAATGCGAAACATAGGTCCATTTTAAACTAATTGTTCTATCTGTAACTGAGTGTTCGATACTGTGCCAGGAGAAGCGCCTGTTCTCTGAAATCTGTGGCGATGCCACTCGAAACCGTATGTGTTCGACGAAATTATGTGGTCGACCTTTTGAGAGAGCAAACTCCAGATGCGAAACTTAGTTCCATTTTAAACTAATTGTTCTATCTGAAACTAAGTGTTCGATACTGTGCCAGGAGTAGCGCCTGTTCTCTGAAATCGGTGGCGATGCTACTCGAAACCGTATGTGTTCATCGAAACTAAGTGGTCGACCTTGTGAGAGAGGAAACTCCAGATGCGAAGCTTAGTTCCATTTTAAACTAATAGTTCTAACTGATACTAAGTGTTCGATACTGTGCCAGGAGAAGCGGCTGTTCTCTGAAATCTGTGGCGATGCCACACGAAACCGTATGTGTTCGACGAAACTAAGTGGCCGACCTTGTGAGAGAGGAAACTCCAGATGCGAAACTTAGTTCCATTTTAAACTAATTATTCTATCTGCAACTATGTGGTCGATACTGTGACAGGAGAAGCGCCTGTGCTCTGAAATCTGTGGCGATGCCACTCGAAACCGTATGTATTCGACGAAACTAAGTCGTCGATCTTGTGAGAGAAGAAACTCCAGATGCGAAGCTTAGTTCCATTTTAAACTAATTGTTCTATCTGAAACTAAGTGTTCGATACTGTGCCAGGAGAAGTGCCTGTTGTCTGAAATCTGTGGCGATGCCACTCTAAACCGTATGTGTTCGACGAAACTAAGTGGCCGACCTTGTGAGAGAGGAAACTCCAGATGCGAAACTTAGTTCCATTTTAAAGTAATTGTTCTATCTGATACTAAGTGTTCGATACTGTGCCAGGAGAAGCGCCTGTTCTCTGAAATCTGTCGCGATGCTACTCGAAACCGTATGTGTTCGACGAAACTAAGTGGTCGACCTTCTGAAAGAGGAAACTCCAGACGCGAAACTTAGTTCCATTTTAATCTAATTGTTCTCTCTGAAACTAAGTGTTCGATACTGTGCCAGGGGAAGCGCCTGTTCTCTGAAATCTGTGGCGATGCTACTCGAAACCGAATGTGTTCCACGAAACTAAGTGGCCGACCTTGTGAGAGAGGAAACCCCAGATGCGAAATATAGTTCCATTCTAAACTAATTGTTCTATCTGAAACTAAGTGTTCGATACTGCGCCAGGAGAAGCGCCTTTTCTCTGAAATCTGTCGCGATGCTACTCGAAACAGTATGTGTTCGACGAAACTAAGTGGTCAACCTTGTGAGAGAGGAAACTCCAAATGCGAAACTTAGTTCCATTTTAAACTAATTGTTCTATCTGAAAGTAAGTATTCGATAATGTGCCAGGAGATGCTCCTGTTCTCTGAAATCTGTGGCGATGCCACTCTAAACCGTATGTGTTCGACGAAACTAAGTGGCCGACCTTGTGAGAGAGGAAACTCCAGATGCGAAACTTAGTTCCATTTTAAAGTAATTGTTCTATCTGATACTAAGTGTTCGATACTGTGCCAGGAGAAGCGCCTGTTCTCTGAAATCTGTCGCGATGCTACTCGAAACCGTATGTGTTCGACGAAACTAAGTGGTCGACCTTCTGAGAGAGGAAACTCCAGACGCGAAACTTAGTTCCATTTTAAACTAATTGTTCTATCTGAAACTAAGTGTTCGGTACTGTGCCAGGAGAAGCGCCTTTTCTCTGAAATCTGTCGCGATGCTACTCGAAACAGTATGTGTTCGACGAAACTAAGTCGTCGACCTTCTGAGAGAGGAAACTCCAGATGCGAAACTTAGTTCCATTTTAAACTAATTGTTCTATCTGAAACTAAGTGTTCGGTACTGTGCCAGGAGATGCGCCTGTTCTCTGAAATCAGTGGCGATGCTACTCGAAACCGTATGTGTTCGACGAAACTAAGTGGCCGCCATGTGAGAGAGGAAACTCCAGATGCGAAATATAGTTGCATTTTAAACTAATTGTTCTATCTGAAACTAAGTGTTCGATACTGTGCCAGGAGAAGCGCCTGTTCTCTGAAATCTGTGGCGATGCTACTCGAAACCGTATGTGTTCGACGAAACTAAGTGGTCGACCTTGTGAGAGAGGATACTCCAGATGCGAAACATAGTTCCATTTTAAACTAATTGTTCTATCTGAAACTAAGTGTTCGATAATGTGCCAGGAGAAGCGCCTGTTCTCTGAAATCTGTTGCGATGCCACTCGAAACCGTATGTGTTCGACGAAACTAAGTGGTTGACCTTGTGAGAGAGGATACTCCAGATTCGAAACATAGTTCCATTTTAAACTAATTGTTCTATCTGAAACTAAGTATTCGATACTCTGCCAGTAGAAGCGCCTGTTCTCTGAAACCTGTGGCGTTGCTACTCGAGGCCGAATGTCTTCGACGAAAGTAAGTGGTAGACCGTGTGAGAGAGGAAACTCCAGATGCGAATCTTAGTTCCATTTTTAACTAATTGTTCTAACTGAAACTAAGTGTTCGATACTTTGCCAGGAGAATTGCCTGTTCTCTGAAATCTGTGGCAATGCTACTCGAAACCGTATGTGTTCGACGAATCTAAATGGTCGACCTTGTGAGAGAGGAAACTCCAGATGCGAATCTTAATTCCATTTTTAACTAATTGTTCTATCTGAAACTAAGTGTTCGATACTGTGCCAGGAGAAGTGCCTGTTCTCTGAAATCTGTGGCGATGCTACTCGAAACCGTATGTGTTCGACGAATCTAAATGGTCGACCTTGTGAGAGAGGAAACTCAAGATGCGAATCTTAGTTCCATTTTTAACTAATTGTTCTATCTGAAACTAAGTGTTCGGTACTGTGCAAGGAGCAGCGTCTGTTCTCTGAAATCTGTGGCGATGCTACTCGAAACCGTATGTGTTCGACGGAACTATGTGGTCGACCTTGTGAGAGAGGATACTCCAGATGCGAAATATATTTCTATTCTAAACTAATTGTTCTATCTGAAACGAAGTGTGCGATACTGTGCCAGGAGAAGCGCCAGTTCTCTGAAATGTGTGGCGATGCCACTCGAAACCGTATGTGTTCGACGAAACTAAGTGGTCGACCTTGTGAGAGAGGAAACTCCAGATGCGAAACTTAGTACCATTTTAAACTAATTGTTCTATCTGAAACTAAGTGTTCGATACTGTGCCAGGAGAAGCGCCAGTTCTCTGAAATATGTGGCGATGCCACTCGAAACCGTATGTGTTCGACGAAACTAAGTGGTCCACCTTGCGAGAGAGGAAACTCCAAATGCGAAATATAGTTCCATTTTAAACTAATTGTTCTCTCTGAAACTAAGTGTTCGATACCGTGCCAGGATAAGTGCCTGCTCTCTGAAATCTGTGGCGATGCTACTCGAAACCGTATGTGTTCGATGAAACTAAGTGGTTGATCTTGTGAGAGAGGATACTCCAGTTGCGAAACTTAGTTCCATTTTAAACTAATTGTTCTATCTGCAACTATGTGTTCGATACTGTGCCAGGAGAAGCGCCTGTTCTCTGAAATCTGTGGCGATGCCACTCGAAACCGTATGTGTTCGACGAAACTAAGTGGTCGAACTTGTGAGAGAGGATACTCCAGATGCGAAGCTTAGTTCCATTTTAAACTAATTGTTCTATGTGCAACTATGTGTTCGATACTGTGCCAGGAGAAGCGCCTGTTCTCTGAAATCTGTGGCGATGCCACTCGAAACCGTATGTGTTCGACGAAACTAAGTCGTCGATCTTGTGAGAGAGGAAACTCCAGATGCGAAGCTTAGTACCATTTTATACTAATTGTTTTATCTGAAACTATGTGTCCGATACTGTGCCAGGAGAAGCTCCTGTTCTCTGAAATGTGTGGCGATGCCAATCGAAACCGTATGTGTTCGACGGAACTATGTGGTCGACCTTGTGAGAGAGGATACTCCAGATGCGAAATATATTTCTATTCTAAACTAATTGTTCTATCTGAAACGAAGTGTTCGATACTGTGCCAGGAGAAGCGCCAGTTCTCTGAAGTGTGTGGCGATGCCACTCGAAACCGTATGTGTTCGACGAAACTAAGTGGTCGACCTTGTGAGAGAGGAAACTCCAGATGCGAAACTTAGTACCATTTTAAACTAATTGTTCTATCTGAAACTAAGTGTTCGATACTGTGCCAGGAGAAGCGCCAGTTCTCTGAAATATGTGGCGATGCCACTCGAAACCGTATGTGTTCGACGAAACTAAGTGGTCCACCTTGCGAGAGAGGAAACTCCAAATGCGAAATATAGTTCCATTTTAAACTAATTGTTCTCTCTGAAACTAAGTGTTCGATACCGTGCCAGGATAAGCGCCTGCTCTCTGAAATCTGTGGCGATGCTACTCGAAACCGTATGTGTTCGATGAAACTAAGTGGTTGATCTTGTGAGAGAGGATACTCCAGTTGCGAAACTTAGTTCCATTTTAAACTAATTGTTCTATCTGCAACTATGTGTTCGATACTGTGCCAGGAGAAGCGCCTGTTCTCTGAAATCTGTGGCGATGCCACTCGAAACCGTATGTGTTCGACGAAACTAAGTGGTCGAACTTGTGAGAGAGGATACTCCAGATGCGAAGCTTAGTTCCATTTTAAACTAATTGTTCTATGTGCAACTATGTGTTCGATACTGCGCCAGGAGAAGCGCCTGTTCTCTGAAATCTGTGGCGATGCCACTCGAAACCGTATGTGTTCGACGAAACTAAGTCGTCGATCTTGTGAGAGAGGAAACTCCAGATGCGAAGCTTAGTTCCATTTTAAACTAATAGTTCTCTCTGATACTAAGTGTTCGATACTGTGCCAGGAGAAGCGCCTGTTCTCTGAAATCTGTGGCGATGCCACTCGAAACCGTATGTGTTCAACGAAATTATGTGGTCGACCTTTTGAGAGAGCAAACTCCAGATGCGAAACTTAGTTCCATTTTAAACTAATTGTTCTATCTGAAACTAAGTGTTCGATACTGTGCCAGGAGTAGCGCCTGTTCTCTGAAATCGGTGGCGATGCTACTCGAAACCGTATGTGTTCATCGAAACTAAGTGGTCGACCTTGTGAGAGAGGATACTCCAGATGCGAAGCTTAGTTCCATTTTAAACTAATAGTTCTATCTGATACTAAGTGTTCGATACTGTGCCAGGAGAAGCGGCTGTTCTCTGAAATCTGTGGCGATGCCACACGAAACCGTATGTGTTCGACGAAACTAAGTGGCCGACCTTGTGAGAGAGGAAACTCCAGATGCGAAACTTAGTTCCATTTTAAACTAATTATTCTATCTGCAACTATGTGGTCGATACTGTGACAGGAGAAGCGCCTGTGCTCTGAAATCTGTGGCGATGCCACTCGAAACCGTATGTGTTTGTCGAAACTAAGTGGTCGAACTTGTGAGAGAGGAAACTCCAAATGCGAAACATATTTCCATTTTAAACTAATTGTCCTCTCTGAAACTAAGTGTTCGATACTGTGCCAGGAGAAGCGCCTGTTCTCTGAAATCTGTGGCGACGCTACTCGAAACCGTATGTGTTCGACGAAACTAAGTGGTCGACCTTGTGAGAGAGGAAACTCCAAATGCGAAACATAGGTCCATTTTAAACTAATTGTTCTATCTGTAACTGAGTGTTCGATACTGTGCCAGGAGAAGCGCCTGTTCTCTGAAATCTGTGGCGATGCCACTCGAAACCGTATGTGTTCGACGAAATTATGTGGTCGACCTTTTGAGAGAGCAAACTCCAGATGCGAAACTTAGTTCCATTTTAAACTAATTGTTCTATCTGAAACTAAGTGTTCGATACTGTGCCAGGAGTAGCGCCTGTTCTCTGAAATCGGTGGCGATGCTACTCGAAACCGTATGTGTTCATCGAAACTAAGTGGTCGACCTTGTGAGAGAGGAAACTCCAGATGCGAAGCTTAGTTCCATTTTAAACTAATAGTTCTATCTGATACTAAGTGTTCGATACTGTGCCAGGAGAAGCGGCTGTTCTGTGAAATCTGTGGCGATGCCACTCGAAACCGTATGTGTTCGACGAAACTAAGTCGTCGATCTTGTGAGAGAGGAAACTCCAGATGCGAAGCTTAGTTCCATTTTAAACTAATAGTTCTCTCTGATACTAAGTGTTCGATACTGTGCCAGGAGAAGCGCCTGTTCTCTGAAATCTGTGGCGATGCCACTCGAAACCGTATGTGTTCAACGAAATTATGTGGTCGACCTTTTGAGAGAGCAAACTCCAGATGCGAAACTTAGTTCCATTTTAAACTAATTGTTCTATCTGAAACTAAGTGTTCGATACTGTGCCAGGAGTAGCGCCTGTTCTCTGAAATCGGTGGCGATGCTACTCGAAACCGTATGTGTTCATCGAAACTAAGTGGTCGACCTTGTGAGAGAGGAAACTCCAGATGCGAAGCTTAGTTCCATTTTAAACTAATAGTTCTATCTGATACTAAGTGTTCGATACTGTGCCAGGAGAAGCGCCTGTTCTCTGAAATCTGTGGCGATGCCACACGAAACCGTATGTGTTCGACGAAACTAAGTGGCCGACCTTGTGAGAGAGGAAACTCCAGATGCGAAACTTAGTTCCATTTTAAACTAATTATTCTATCTGCAACTATGTGGTCGATACTGTGACAGGAGAAGCGCCTGTGCTCTGAAATCTGTGGCGATGCCACTCGAAACCGTATGTGTTTGTCGAAACTAAGTGGTCGAACTTGTGAGAGAGGAAACTCCAAATGCGAAACATATTTCCATTTTAAACTAATTGTCCTCTCTGAAACTAAGTGTTCGATACTGTGCCAGGAGAAGCGCCTGTTCTCTGAAATCTGTGGCGATGCTACTCGAAACCGTATGTGTTCGACGAAACTAAGTGGTCGACCTTGTGAGAGAGGAAACTCCAAATGCGAAACATAGGTCCATTTTAAACTAATTGTTCTATCTGTAACTGAGTGTTCGATACTGTGCCAGGAGAAGCGCCTGTTCTCTGAAATCTGTGGCGATGCCACTCGAAACCGTATGTGTTCGACGAAATTATGTGGTCGACCTTTTGAGAGAGCAAACTCCAGATGCGAAACTTAGTTCCATTTTAAACTAATTGTTCTATCTGAAACTAAGTGTTCGATACTGTGCCAGGAGTAGCGCCTGTTCTCTGAAATCGGTGGCGATGCTACTCGAAACCGTATGTGTTCATCGAAACTAAGTGGTCGACCTTGTGAGAGAGGAAACTCCAGATGCGAAGCTTAGTTCCATTTTAAACTAATAGTTCTAACTGATACTAAGTGTTCGATACTGTGCCAGGAGAAGCGGCTGTTCTCTGAAATCTGTGGCGATGCCACACGAAACCGTATGTGTTCGACGAAACTAAGTGGCCGACCTTGTGAGAGAGGAAACTCCAGATGCGAAACTTAGTTCCATTTTAAACTAATTATTCTATCTGCAACTATGTGGTCGATACTGTGACAGGAGAAGCGCCTGTGCTCTGAAATCTGTGGCGATGCCACTCGAAACCGTATGTATTCGACGAAACTAAGTCGTCGATCTTGTGAGAGAGGAAACTCCAGATGCGAAGCTTAGTTCCATTTTAAACTAATTGTTCTATCTGAAACTAAGTGTTCGATACTGTGCCAGGAGAAGTGCCTGTTGTCTGAAATCTGTGGCGATGCCACTCTAAACCGTATGTGTTCGACGAAACTAAGTGGCCGACCTTGTGAGAGAGGAAACTCCAGATGCGAAACTTAGTTCCATTTTAAAGTAATTGTTCTATCTGATACTAAGTGTTCGATACTGTGCCAGGAGAAGCGCCTGTTCTCTGAAATCTGTCGCGATGCTACTCGAAACCGTATGTGTTCGACGAAACTAAGTGGTCGACCTTCTGAAAGAGGAAACTCCAGACGCGAAACTTAGTTCCATTTTAATCTAATTGTTCTCTCTGAAACTAAGTGTTCGATACTGTGCCAGGGGAAGCGCCTGTTCTCTGAAATCTGTGGCGATGCTACTCGAAACCGAATGTGTTCCACGAAACTAAGTGGCCGACCTTGTGAGAGAGGAAACCCCAGATGCGAAATATAGTTCCATTCTAAACTAATTGTTCTATCTGAAACTAAGTGTTCGATACTGCGCCAGGAGAAGCGCCTTTTCTCTGAAATCTGTCGCGATGCTACTCGAAACAGTATGTGTTCGACGAAACTAAGTGGTCAACCTTGTGAGAGAGGAAACTCCAAATGCGAAACTTAGTTCCATTTTAAACTAATTGTTCTATCTGAAAGTAAGTATTCGATAATGTGCCAGGAGATGCTCCTGTTCTCTGAAATCTGTGGCGATGCCACTCTAAACCGTATGTGTTCGACGAAACTAAGTGGCCGACCTTGTGAGAGAGGAAACTCCAGATGCGAAACTTAGTTCCATTTTAAAGTAATTGTTCTATCTGATACTAAGTGTTCGATACTGTGCCAGGAGAAGCGCCTGTTCTCTGAAATCTGTCGCGATGCTACTCGAAACCGTATGTGTTCGACGAAACTAAGTGGTCGACCTTCTGAGAGAGGAAACTCCAGACGCGAAACTTAGTTCCATTTTAAACTAATTGTTCTATCTGAAACTAAGTGTTCGGTACTGTGCCAGGAGAAGCGCCTTTTCTCTGAAATCTGTCGCGATGCTACTCGAAACAGTATGTGTTCGACGAAACTAAGTCGTCGACCTTCTGAGAGAGGAAACTCCAGATGCGAAACTTAGTTCCATTTTAAACTAATTGTTCTATCTGAAACTAAGTGTTCGGTACTGTGCCAGGAGATGCGCCTGTTCTCTGAAATCAGTGGCGATGCTACTCGAAACCGTATGTGTTCGACGAAACTAAGTGGCCGCCATGTGAGAGAGGAAACTCCAGATGCGAAATATAGTTGCATTTTAAACTAATTGTTCTATCTGAAACTAAGTGTTCGATACTGTGCCAGGAGAAGCGCCTGTTCTCTGAAATCTGTGGCGATGCTACTCGAAACCGTATGTGTTCGACGAAACTAAGTGGTCGACCTTGTGAGAGAGGATACTCCAGATGCGAAACATAGTTCCATTTTAAACTAATTGTTCTATCTGAAACTAAGTGTTCGATAATGTGCCAGGAGAAGCGCCTGTTCTCTGAAATCTGTGGCGATGCCACTCGAAACCGTATGTGTTCGACGAAACTAAGTGGTTGACCTTGTGAGAGAGGATACTCCAGATTCGAAACATAGTTCCATTTTAAACTAATTGTTCTATCTGAAACTAAGTATTCGATACTCTGCCAGTAGAAGCGCCTGTTCTCTGAAACCTGTGGCGTTGCTACTCGAGGCCGAATGTCTTCGACGAAAGTAAGTGGTAGACCGTGTGAGAGAGGAAACTCCAGATGCGAATCTTAGTTCCATTTTTAACTAATTGTTCTAACTGAAACTAAGTGTTCGATACTTTGCCAGGAGAATTGCCTGTTCTCTGAAATCTGTGGCAATGCTACTCGAAACCGTATGTGTTCGACGAATCTAAATGGTCGACCTTGTGAGAGAGGAAACTCCAGATGCGAATCTTAATTCCATTTTTAACTAATTGTTCTATCTGAAACTAAGTGTTCGATACTGTGCCAGGAGAAGTGCCTGTTCTCTGAAATCTGTGGCGATGCTACTCGAAACCGTATGTGTTCGACGAATCTAAATGGTCGACCTTGTGAGAGAGGAAACTCAAGATGCGAATCTTAGTTCCATTTTTAACTAATTGTTCTATCTGAAACTAAGTTTTCGGTACTGTGCAAGGAGCAGCGTCTGTTCTCTGAAATCTGTGGCGATGCTACTCGAAACCGTATGTGTTCCACGAAACTAAGTGGCCGACCTTGTGAGAGAGGAAACTTCAGATGCGAAACTTAGTTCCATTTTAAACTAATTGTTTTATCTGAAACTATGTGTCCGATACTGTGCCAGGAGAAGCTCCTGTTCTCTGAAATGTGTGGCGATGCCAATCGAAACCGTATGTGTTCGACGGAACTATGTGGTCGACCTTGTGAGAGAGGATACTCCAGATGCGAAATATATTTCTATTCTAAACTAATTGTTCTATCTGAAACGAAGTGTGCGATACTGTGCCAGGAGAAGCGCCAGTTCTCTGAAATGTGTGGCGATGCCACTCGAAACCGTATGTGTTCGACGAAACTAAGTGGTCGACCTTGTGAGAGAGGAAACTCCAGATGCGAAACTTAGTACCATTTTAAACTAATTGTTCTATCTGAAACTAAGTGTTCGATACTGTGCCAGGAGAAGCGCCAGTTCTCTGAAATATGTGGCGATGCCACTCGAAACCGTATGTGTTCGACGAAACTAAGTGGTCCACCTTGCGAGAGAGGAAACTCCAAATGCGAAATATAGTTCCATTTTAAACTAATTGTTCTCTCTGAAACTAAGTGTTCGATACCGTGCCAGGATAAGCGCCTGCTCTCTGAAATCTGTGGCGATGCTACTCGAAACCGTATGTGTTCGATGAAACTAAGTGGTTGATCTTGTGAGAGAGGATACTCCAGTTGCGAAACTTAGTTCCATTTTAAACTAATTGTTCTATCTGCAACTATGTGTTCGATACTGTGCCAGGAGAAGCGCCTGTTCTCTGAAATCTGTGGCGATGCCACTCGAAACCGTATGTGTTCGACGAAACTAAGTGGTCGAACTTGTGAGAGAGGATACTCCAGATGCGAAGCTTAGTTCCATTTTAAACTAATTGTTCTATGTGCAACTATGTGTTCGATACTGTGCCAGGAGAAGCGCCTGTTCTCTGAAATCTGTGGCGATGCCACTCGAAACCGTATGTGTTCGACGAAACTAAGTCGTCGATCTTGTGAGAGAGGAAACTCCAGATGCGAAGCTTAGTACCATTTTATACTAATTGTTTTATCTGAAACTATGTGTCCGATACTGTGCCAGGAGAAGCTCCTGTTCTCTGAAATGTGTGGCGATGCCAATCGAAACCGTATGTGTTCGACGGAACTATGTGGTCGACCTTGTGAGAGAGGATACTCCAGATGCGAAATATATTTCTATTCTAAACTAATTGTTCTATCTGAAACGAAGTGTTCGATACTGTGCCAGGAGAAGCGCCAGTTCTCTGAAGTGTGTGGCGATGCCACTCGAAACCGTATGTGTTCGACGAAACTAAGTGGTCGACCTTGTGAGAGAGGAAACTCCAGATGCGAAACTTAGTACCATTTTAAACTAATTGTTCTATCTGAAACTAAGTGTTCGATACTGTGCCAGGAGAAGCGCCAGTTCTCTGAAATATGTGGCGATGCCACTCGAAACCGTATGTGTTCGACGAAACTAAGTGGTCCACCTTGCGAGAGAGGAAACTCCAAATGCGAAATATAGTTCCATTTTAAACTAATTGTTCTCTCTGAAACTAAGTGTTCGATACCGTGCCAGGATAAGCGCCTGCTCTCTGAAATCTGTGGCGATGCTACTCGAAACCGTATGTGTTCGATGAAACTAAGTGGTTGATCTTGTGAGAGAGGATACTCCAGTTGCGAAACTTAGTTCCATTTTAAACTAATTGTTCTATCTGCAACTATGTGTTCGATACTGTGCCAGGAGAAGCGCCTGTTCTCTGAAATCTGTGGCGATGCCACTCGAAACCGTATGTGTTCGACGAAACTAAGTGGTCGAACTTGTGAGAGAGGATACTCCAGATGCGAAGCTTAGTTCCATTTTAAACTAATTGTTCTATGTGCAACTATGTGTTCGATACTGCGCCAGGAGAAGCGCCTGTTCTCTGAAATCTGTGGCGATGCCACTCGAAACCGTATGTGTTCGACGAAACTAAGTCGTCGATCTTGTGAGAGAGGAAACTCCAGATGCGAAGCTTAGTTCCATTTTAAACTAATAGTTCTCTCTGATACTAAGTGTTCGATACTGTGCCAGGAGAAGCGCCTGTTCTCTGAAATCTGTGGCGATGCCACTCGAAACCGTATGTGTTCAACGAAATTATGTGGTCGACCTTTTGAGAGAGCAAACTCCAGATGCGAAACTTAGTTCCATTTTAAACTAATTGTTCTATCTGAAACTAAGTGTTCGATACTGTGCCAGGAGTAGCGCCTGTTCTCTGAAATCGGTGGCGATGCTACTCGAAACCGTATGTGTTCATCGAAACTAAGTGGTCGACCTTGTGAGAGAGGAAACTCCAGATGCGAAGCTTAGTTCCATTTTAAACTAATAGTTCTATCTGATACTAAGTGTTCGATACTGTGCCAGGAGAAGCGGCTGTTCTCTGAAATCTGTGGCGATGCCACTCGAAACCGTATGTGTTCGACGAAACTAAGTGGCCGACCTTGTGAGAGAGGAAACTCCAGATGCGAAACTTAGTTCCATTTTAAACTAATTATTCTATCTGCAACTATGTGGTCGATACTGTGACAGGAGAAGCGCCTGTGCTCTGAAATCTGTGGCGATGCCACTCGAAACCGTATGTGTTTGACGAAACTAAGTGGTCGAACTTGTGAGAGAGGAAACTCCAGATGCGAAACTTAGTTCCATTTTAAACTAATTATTCTATCTGAAACTAAGTGTTCGATACTGTGCCAGGAGAAGCGCCTTTTCTCTCAAATCTGTGGCGGTGCCACTCGAAACTGTATGTGTTTGACGAAACTAAGTTGTCGAACTTGTGAGAGAGGAAACTGCAAGTGCGAAACATAGGTCCATTTTAAACTAATTGTTCCATCTGAAACTAAGTGTTCGATACTGTGCCAGGAGAAGCCCCAGTTCTCTGAAATCTGTGGCGACTCCACTCGAAACCGTATGTGTTCGACGAAACTAAGTGATTGACCTTGTGAGAGAGGAAACTCCAGATGCGAAACTTAGTTCCATTTTAAACTAATTAATCTATCTGAAACTAAGTGTTCGACACTGTGCCAGGAGAAGCGCCTTTTCTCTGAAATCTGTGGCGGTGCCACTCGAAACCGTATGTGTTTCACGAAACTAAGTGGTCGGCCTTGTAAGAGAGGAAACTCCAGATGCGAAACATAGTTCCATTTTAAACTAATTGTTCTGTCTGAAACTAAGTGTTCGATACTGTGCCGGGAGAAGCGCCTGTTCTCTGATATCTGTGGCGATGCCACTCGAAACCGTATGTGTTCGACGAAACTAAGTGGTCCACCTTGTGGGAGTGGATACTCCAGATGCGAAACATAGTTCCATTTTAAACTAATTGTTCTATCTGATACTAAGTGTTCGATACTGTGCCAGGAGAAACGCCTGTTCTCTGAAATCTGTGGCGATGCTACTCGAAACCCTATGTGTTCGACGAAACTAAGTGGTCGACCTTGTGAGAGAGGAAACTCCAGATGCGAAACTTAGTTCCATTTTAGCCTAATTGTTCTACCTGAAACTAAGTGGTCGATACTGTGCCAGGAGAAGCGCCTGTTCTCTGAAATCTGTGGCGATGCCACTCGAAACCGTATGTGTTCGACGTAACTAAGTGGTCGACCTTCTGAGAGAGGAAACTCCAGCTGCGAAACTTAGTTCCATTTTAAACTAATTGTTCTATCTGAAACTAAGTGTTCGATACTGTGCCAGGAGAAGCGCCTGTTCTCTGAAATATGTGGCGATGCCACTCGAAACCGTATGTGTCCAACGAAATTAAGTGGTCAACCTTGTGAGAGAACAAACTCCAGATGCGAAAGTTAGTTCCAATTTAAACTAATGGTTCTATCTGAAACTAAGTGTTCGATACTGTGCCAGGAGAAGCGCCTGTTCTCTGAAATCTGTGGCGATGCCGCTCGAAACCGTATGTGTTCATCGAAACTAAGTGGTCGACCTTGTGAGAGAGGAAACTCCAGATGCGAAACTTAGTTCCATTTTAAGCTAATTGTTCTATCTGCAACTATGTGTTCGATGCTGTGCCAGGAGAAGCGCCTGTTCTCTGAAATCTGTGGCGATGCCACTCGAAACCGTATGTGTTCGACGAAATTAAGTGGTCGAGCTTGTGAGAGAGGAAACTCCAGATGCGAAACTTAGTTCCATTTTAAGCTAATTGTTCTATCTGAAACTAAATGTTCGATACTGTGCCAGGAGAAGCGCCTGTTCTTTGAAATCTGTGGCGATGCCACTGGAAACCGTATGTGATTGACGAAAGTAAGTGGTCCACCTTGGGAGAGAAGAAACTCCAAATGCGAAACATAGTTCCATTTTAAACTAATTGTTCTCTCTGAAACTAAGTGTTCGATACTGTGCCAGGAGAAGCGGCTGTTTTCTGAAATCTGTGGCGATGCCACTCGAAACCGTACGTGTTCGACGAAACTAAATGGTCGACCATGTGAGAGAGGAAACTCCAGATGCGAAACATAGTTCCATTTTAAACTAATTGTTCTATCTGAACCTGAGTGTTCGATACTGTGCCAGGAGAAGCGCCTCTTCTCTGAAATCTGTGGCGATGCCACTCGAAACCGTATGTGTTCGAGGAAACTAAGTGGTCGACCTTGTGAGAGAGGAAACTCCAGATGCGAAACTTAGTTCCATTTTAAACTAATTGTTCTATCTGAAAGTGTTCGATACTGTTCCAGGAGAAGCGCCTGTTCTCTGAAATCTCTGGCGATGCCACTCGAAACCGTATGTGTTCGACGAAATTAAGTCGTCGACCTTGTGAGAGAGGAAACTCCAAATGCGAAACATATTTCCATTTTAAACTAATTGTCCTCTCTGAAACTAAGTGTTCGATACTGTGCCAGGAGAAGCGCCTGTTCTCTGAAATCTGTGGCGACGCTACTCGAAACCGTATGTGTTCGACGAAACTAAGTGGTCGAACTTGTGAGAGAGGAAACTCCAAATGCGAAACATAGGTCCATTTTAAACTAATTGTTCTATCTGTAACTGAGTGTTCGATACTGTGCCAGGAGAAGCGCCTGTTCTCTGAAATCTGTGGCGATGCCACTCGAAACCGTATGTGTTCGACGAAATTAAGTGGTCGACCTTGTGAGAGACGATACTGCAGATGCGAAACTTAGTTCCATTTTAAACTAATTGTTCTATGTGCAACTATGTGTTCGATACTGTGACAGGAGAAGCGCCTGTTCTCTGAAATCTGTGGCGATGCCACTCGAAACCGTATGTGTTCGACGAAATTAAGTGGTCGACCTTGTGAGAGAGGAAACTCCAGATGCGAAACTTAGTTCCATTTTAAACTTATTGTTCTATCTGAAACTATGTGTTCGATAATGTGCCAGGCGAAACGCCGTTCTGCGAAATCTGTGGCGATACCACTCGAAACTGTATGTGTTCGACGAAACTAAGTGGTCGACCTTGTGAGAGAGGAAACTGCAGCAGCGAAGCTTAGTTCCATTTTTAAGTAATTGTTCTATCTGATACTAAGTGTTCGATACTGTGCCTTTAGAAGCGTCTGTTATCTGAAATCTGTGGCGATGCTACTCGAAACCGTATGTGTTCGACGAAACTAAGTGGTCGACCTTGTGAGAGAGGAAACTCCAGATACGAAACTTAGTTCCATTTTAAACTAATTGTTCTATCTGAAACTAAGTGTTCGATACTGTGCCCGGCGAAGCGCCTGTTCTTTGAAATCTGTGCCTATGCTACTCGAAACCGTATATGTTCGACGAAACTAGGTGGTCCACCTTGTGGGAGAGGAAACTCCAGATGCAAAACTTAGTTCCATTTTAAACTAATTGTTCTATCTGAAACTAAGTTTTCGATACTGTGCCAGGAGAAGCGTCTGTTCTCTGAAATGTGTGGCGATGCCACTCGAAACCGTATGTGTTCGAGGAAACTAAGTGGTCGACCTTGTGAGAGAGGACACTCCAGATGCGAAACTTAGTTCCATTTTAAACTAATTATTCTATCTGGAACTAAGTGTTCGATACTGTGCCAGGAGAAGCGCCTGTTCTCTGAAATCAGTGGCGATGCTACTCGAAACCGTATGTGTTCGACGAAACTAAGTGGTCCACCTTGTGAGAGAGAAAGCTCCAGATGCGAAGCTTAGTTCCATTTTTAAGTAATTGTTCTATCTGATACTAAGTGTTCGATACTGTGCCAGGAGAAGCGCCTTTTCTCTGAAATCTGAGGCGGTACCACTCGAAACTGTATGTGTTTGACGAAACTAAGTTGTCGAACTTGTGAGAGAGGAAACTCCAAGTGCGAAACATAGGTCCATTTTAAACTAATTGTTCTATCTGATACTAAGTGTTCGATACTGTGCCAGGAGAAGCGCCAGTTCTGTGAAACCTGTGGCGGTGCCACTCGAAACCGTATGTGCTCCACGAAACTAAATGACCGCCTTGTGAGAGAGGAAACTGCAGATGCGAAACTTAGTTCCATTTTAAACTAATTGTTCTCTCTGAAACTAAGTGTTCGATACTCTGCCAGGAGAAGCGCCTGTCCTCTGAAATCTGTGGCGTTGCCACTCGAAACCGTATGTGTTCAACGAAACTAAGTGGTCGACCTTGTGAGGGAGGATTCACCAGATGCGGAACATAGTTCCATTTTAAACTAATTGTTCTATCTGAAACTAAGTTTTCGATACTGTGCCAGGAGAAGCGCCTGTTCTCTGAAATGTGTGGCGATGCCACTCGAAACCGTATGTGTTCGAGGAAACTAAGTGGTCGACCTTGTGAGAGAGGAAACTCCAGATGCGAAACTTAGTTCCATTTTAAACTAATTATTCTATCTGAAACTAAGTGTTCGATACTGTGCCAGGAGAAGCGCCTTTTCTCTGAAATCTGTGGCGGTGCCACTCGAAACTGTATGTGTTTGACGAAACTAAGTTGTCGAACTTGTGAGAGAGGAAACTGCAAGTGCGAAACATAGGTCCATTTTAAACTAATTGTTCCATCTGAAACTAAGTGTTCGATACTGTGCCAGGAGAAGCGCCTGTTCTCTGAAATCTGTGGCGACTCCACTCGAAACCGTATGTGTTCGACGAAACTAAGTGATTGGCCTTGTGAGGGAGGATTCACAAGATGCGGAACATAGTTCCATTTTAAACAAATTGTTCTATCTGAAACTAAGTGTTCGATACTGTGCCAGAGAATCGCCTGTTCTCTGAAATCTGAGGCGATGGCACTCGAAACCGTATGTGTTTCACGAAACTAAGTGATTGACCTTGTGAGAGAGGAAACTCCAGATGCGAAACTTAGTTCCATTTTAAACTAATTATTCTATCTGAAACTAAGTGTTCGACACTGTGCCAGGAGAAGCGCCTTTTCTCTGAAATCTGTGGCGGTGCCACTCGAAACTGTATGTGTTCGACGAAACTAAGTTGTCGAACTTGTGAGAGAGGAAACTCCAAGTGCGAAACATAGGTCCATTTTAAACTAATTGTTCTATCTGATACTAAGTGTTCGATACTGTGCCAGGAGAAGCGCCAGTTCTGTGAAACCTGTGGCGGTGCCACTCGAAACCGTATGTGCTCCACGAAACTAAATGACCGCCTTGTGAGAGAGGAAACTGCAGATGCGAAACTTAGTTCCATTTTAAACTAATTGTTCTCTCTGAAACTAAGTGTTCGATACTCTGCCAGGAGAAGCGCCTGTCCTCTGAAATCTGTGGCGTTGCCACTCGAAACCGTATGTGTTCAACGAAACTAAGTGGTCGACCTTGTGAGAGAGGAAACTCCAGATGCGAAACTTAGTTCCATTTTAAACTAATTGTTCTATCTGAAACTAAGTGTTCGATACTGTGCCAGGAGAAGCGCCTGTTCTTTGAAATCTGTGGCGATGCTACTGGAAACCGTATATGTTCGACGAAACTAGGTGGTCGACCTTGTGGGAGAGGAAACTCCAGATGCAAAACCTAGTTCCATTTTACACTAATTGTTCTATCTGAAACTAAGTATTCATTACTGTGCCAGGAGAAGCGCCTGTTCTCTGAAATCTGTGGCGATGCTACTCGAAACCGTATATGTTCGACGAAACTAGGTGGTCGACCTTGTGAGAGAGGAAACTCCAGATGCAAAATTATTTCCATTTTAAACTAATTGTTCTATCTGAACCTGAGTGTTCGATACTGTGCCAGGAGAAGCGCCTGTTCTCTGAAATCTGTGGCGATGCTACTCGAAACCGTATGTGTTCGACGAAACTAAGTGATTGACCTTGTGAGGGAGGATTCACCAGATGCGGAACATAGTTCCATTTTAAACTAATTGTTCTATCTGAAACTAAGTTTTCGATACTGTGCCAGGAGAAGCGCCTGTTCTCTGAAATGTGTGGCGATGCCACTCGAAACCGTATGTGTTCGAGGAAACTAAGTGGTCGACCTTGTGAGAGAGGAAACTCCAGATGCGAAACTTAGTTCCATTTTAAACTAATTATTCTATCTGAAACTAAGTGTTCGATACTGTGCCAGGAGAAGCGCCTTTTCTCTGAAATCTGTGGCGGTGCCACTCGAAACTGTATGTGTTTGACGAAACTAAGTTGTCGAACTTGTGAGAGAGGAAACTGCAAGTGCGAAACATAGGTCCATTTTAAACTAATTGTTCCATCTGAAACTAAGTGTTCGATACTGTGCCAGGAGAAGCGCCTGTTCTCTGAAATCTGTGGCGACTCCACTCGAAACCGTATGTGTTCGACGAAACTAAGTGATTGGCCTTGTGAGGGAGGATTCACAAGATGCGGAACATAGTTCCATTTTAAACAAATTGTTCTATCTGAAACTAAGTGTTCGATACTGTGCCAGAGAATCGCCTGTTCTCTGAAATCTGAGGCGATGGCACTCGAAACCGTATGTGTTTCACGAAACTAAGTGATTGACCTTGTGAGAGAGGAAACTCCAGATGCGAAACTTAGTTCCATTTTAAACTAATTATTCTATCTGAAACTAAGTGTTCGACACTGTGCCAGGAGAAGCGCCTTTTCTCTGAAATCTGTGGCGGTGCCACTCGAAACTGTATGTGTTCGACGAAACTAAGTGGCCGGCCTTGTGAGGGAGGAAACTCCAGATGCGAAACATAGTTCCATTTTAAACTAATTGTTCTGTCTGAAACTAAGTGTTCGATACTGTGCCGGGAGAAGCGCCTGTTCTCTGATATCTGTGGCGATGCTACTCGAAACCGTATGTGTTCGACGAAACTAAGTGGTCGACCTTGTGAGAGAGGAAACTCCAGATGCGAAACTTATTTCCATTTTAGACTAATTGTTCTACCTGAAACTAAGTGTTCGATACTGTGCCAGGAGAAGCGCCTGTTCTCTGAAATCTGTGGCGATGCCACTCGAAACCGTATGTGTTCGACGTAACTAAGTGGTCGACCTTCTGAGAGAGGAAACTCCAGCTGCGAAACTTAGTTCCATTTTAAACTAATTGTTCTATCTGAAACTAAGTGTTCGATACTGTGCCAGGAGAAGCGCCTGTTCTCTGAAATATGTGGCGATGCCACTCGAAACCGTATGTGTTCAACGAAATTAAGTGGTCAACCTTGTGAGAGAACAAACTCCAGATGCGAAAGTTAGTTCCAATTTAAACTAATGGTTCTATCTGAAACTAAGTGTTCGATACTGTGCCAGGAGAAGCGCCTGTTCTCTGAAATCTGTGGCGATGCCGCTCGAAACCGTATGTGTTCATCGAAACTAAGTGGTCGACCTTGTGAGAGAGGAAACTCCAGATGCGAAACTTAGTTCCATTTTAAGCTAATTGTTCTATCTGCAACTATGTGTTCGATGCTGTGCCAGGAGAAGCGCCTGTTCTCTGAAATCTGTGGCGATGCCACTCGAAACCGTATGTGTTCGACGAAATTAAGTGGTCGAGCTTGTGAGAGAGGAAACTCCAGATGCGAAACTTAGTTCCATTTTAAGCTAATTGTTCTATCTGAAACTAAATGTTCGATACTGTGCCAGGAGAAGCGCCTGTTCTTTGAAATCTGTGGCGATGCCACTGGAAACCGTATGTGATTGACGAAAGTAAGTGGTCCACCTTGGGAGAGAAGAAACTCCAAATGCGAAACATAGTTCCATTTTAAACTAATTATTCTCTCTGAAACTAAGTGTTCGATACTGTGCCAGGAGAAGCGGCTGTTTTCTGAAATCTGTGGCGATGCCACTCGAAACCGTATGTGTTCGACGAAACTAAGTGGTCGACCATGTGAGAGAGGAAACTCCAGATGCGAAACTTAGTTCCATTTTAAACTAATTATTCTATCTGAAACTAAGTGTTCGACACTGTGCCAGGAGAAGCGCCTTTTCTCTGAAATCTGTGGCGGTGCCACTCGAAACTGTATGTGTTCGACGAAACTAAGTGGCCGGCCTTGTGAGGGAGGAAACTCCAGATGCGAAACATAGTTCCATTTTAAACTAATTGTTCTATCTGAAAGTGTTCGATACTGTTCCAGGAGAAGCGCCTGTTCTCTGAAATCTCTGGCGATGCCACTCGAAACCGTATGTGTTCGACGAAATTAAGTCGTCGACCTTGTGCGAAAGGAAACTCCAGATGCGAAACATAGTTCCATTTTAAACTAATTGTTCTATCTGAACCTGAGTGTTCGATACTGTGCCAGGAGAAGCGCCTGTTCTCTGAAATCTGTGGCGATGCCACTCGAAACCGTATGTGTTCGAGGAAACTAAGTGGTCGACCTTGTGCGAAAGGAAACTCCAGATGCGAAACATAGTTCCATTTTAAACTAATTGTTCTATCTGAACCTGAGTGTTCGATACTGTGCCAGGAGAAGCGCCTGTTCTCTGAAATCTGTGGCGATGCCACTCGAAACCGTATGTGTTCGACGAAACTAAGTGGTCCACCTTGTGGGAGTGGATACTCCAGATGCGAAACATAGTTCCATTTTAAACTAATTGTTCTATCTGATACTAAGTGTTCGATACTGTGCCAGGAGAAACGCCTGTTCTCTGAAATCTGTGGCGATGCTACTCGAAACCCTATGTGTTCGACGAAACTAAGTGGTCGACCTTGTGAGAGAGGAAACTCCAGATGCGAAACTTAGTTCCATTTTAGACTAATTGTTCTACCTGAAACTAAGTGTTCGATACTGTGCCAGGAGAAGCGCCTGTTCTCTGAAATCTGTGGCGATGCCACTCGAAACCGTATGTGTTCGACGTAACTAAGTGGTCGACCTTCTGAGAGAGGAAACTCCAGCTGCGAAACTTAGTTCCATTTTAAACTAATTGTTCTATCTGAAACTAAGTGTTCGATACTGTGCCAGGAGAAGCGCCTGTTCTCTGAAATATGTGGCGATGCCACTCGAAACCGTATGTGTTCAACGAAATTAAGTGGTCAACCTTGTGAGAGAACAAACTCCAGATGCGAAAGTTAGTTCCATTTTAAACTAATTGTTCAATCTGAAACTAAGTGTTCGATACTCTGCCAGGAGAAGCGCCTGTCCTCTGAAATCTGTAGCGTTGCCACTCGAAACCGTATGTGTTCAACGAAACTAAGTGGTCGACCTTGTGAGAGAGGAAACTCCAGATGCGAAACTTAGTTCCATTTTAAACTATTTGTTCTATCTGAAACTAAGTGTTCGATACTGTGCCAGGAGAAGCGCCTGTTCTTTGAAATCTGTGGCGATGCTACTCGAAACCATATATGCTCGACGAAACTAGGTGGTCGACCTTGTGGGAGAGGAAACTCCAGATGCAAAACTTAGTTCCATTTTACACTAATTGTTCTATCTGAAACTAAGTATTCATTACTGTGCCAGGAGAAGCGCCTGTTCTCTGAAATCTGTGGCGATGCTACTCAAAACCGTATATGTTCGACGAAACTAGGTGGTCGACCTTGTGAGAGAGGAAACTCCAGATGCAAAATTATTTCCATTTTAAACTAATTGTTCTATCTGAACCTGAGTGTTCGATACTGTGCCAGGAGAACCGCCTGTTCTCTGAAATCTGTGGCGATGCTACTCGAAACGGTATGTGTTCGACGAAACTAAGTGATTGACCTTGTGAGGGAGGATTCACCAGATGCGGAATATAGTTCCATTTTAAACTAATTGTTCTATCTGAAACTAAGTTTTCGATACTGTGCCAGGAGAAGCGCCTGTTCTCTGAAATGTGTGGCGATGCCACTCGAAACCGTATGTGTTCGACGAAACTAAGTGGCCGACCTTGTGAGAGAGGAAACTCCAAATGCGAAACATAGTTCCATTTTAAACTAATTGTTCTCTCTGAAACTAAGTGTTCGATACTGTGCCAGGAGAAGCGGCTGTTTTCTGAAATCTGTGGCGATGCCACTCGAAACCGTATGTGTTCGACGAAACTAAGTGGTCGACCTTGTGAGAGAGGAAACTCCAGATGCGAAACTTAGTTCCATTTTAGACTAATTGTTCTACCTGAAACTAAGTGTTCGATACTGTGCCAGGAGAAGCGCCTGTTCTCTGAAATCTGTGGCGATGCCACTCGAAACCGTATGTGTTCGACGTAACTAAGTGGTCGACCTTCTGAGAGAGGAAACTCCAGCTGCGAAACTTAGTTCCATTTTAAACTAATTGTTCTATCTGAAACTAAGTGTTCGATACTGTGCCAGGAGAAGCGCCTGTTCTCTGAAATATGTGGCGATGCCACTCGAAACCGTATGTGTTCAACGAAATTAAGTGGTAAACATTGTGAGAGAGGAAACTCCAGATGCGAAAGTTAGTTCCATTTTAAACTAATTGTTCAATCTGAAACTAAGTGTTCGATACTGTGCCGGGAGAAGCGCCTGTTCTCTGATATCTGTGGCGATGCCACTCGAAACCGTATGTGTTCGACGAAACTAAGTGGTCCACCTTGTGGGAGTGGATACTCCAGATGCGAAACATAGTTCCATTTTAAACTAATTGTTCTATCTGATACTAAGTGTTCGATACTGTGCCAGGAGAAACGCCTGTTCTCTGAAATCTGTGGCGATGCTACTCGAAACTGTATATGTTCGACGAAACTAAGTGGTCGCCTTGTGAAAGAGGAAACTCCAGATGCGAAACATAGTACCATTTTAAACTAACTGTTCTATCTGAAACTATGTGTTCGATGCTGTGCCAGGAGAAGCGCCTGTTCTCTGAAATCTGTCGCGATGCGCACTCGAAACGGTATGTGTTCGACGAAACTAAGTGGTCGACTTTTAGAGAAAGGAACCTCAAGATGCGAAACTTAGTTCCATTTTAAACTAATTGTTCTATCTGAAACTATGTGTTCGATAATGTGCCAGGCGAAACGCCGTTCTGCGAAATCTGTGGCGATACCACTCGAAACCGTATGTGCTCCACGAAACTAAGTGACCGCCTTGTGAGAGAGGAAACTGCAGATGCGAAACTTAGTTCCATTTTAAACTAATTGTTCTCTCTGAAACTAAGTGTTCGATACTCTGCCAGGAGAAGCGCCTGTCCTCTGAAATCTGTAGCGTTGCCACTCGAAACCGTATGTGTTCAACGAAACTAAGTGGTCGACCTTGTGAGAGAGGAAACTCCAGATGCGAAACTTAGTTCCATTTTAAGCTAATTGTTCTATCTGAAACTAAATGTTCGATACTGTGCCAGGAGAAGCGCCTGTTCTTTGAAATCTGTGGCGATGCCACTGGAAACCGTATGTGATTGACGAAAGTAAGTGGTCCACCTTGGGAGAGAAGAAACTCCAAATGCGAAACATAGTTCCATTTTAAACTAATTATTCTCTCTGAAACTAAGTGTTCGATACTGTGCCAGGAGAAGCGGCTGTTTTCTGAAATCTGTGGCGATGCCACTCGAAACCGTATGTGTTCGACGAAACTAAGTGGTCGACCATGTGAGAGAGGAAACTCCAGATGCGAAACATAGTTCCATTTTAAACTAATTGTTCTATCTGAACCTGAGTGTTCGATACTGTGCCAGGAGAAGCGCCTCTTCTCTGAAATCTGTGGCGATGCCACTCGAAACCGTATGTGTTCGAGGAAACTAAGTGGTCGACCTTGTGAGAGAGGAAACTCCAGATGCGAAACTTAGTTCCATTTTAAACTAATTGTTCTATCTGAAAGTGTTCGATACTGTTCCAGGAGAAGCGCCTGTTCTCTGAAATCTCTGGCGATGCCACTCGAAACCGTATGTGTTCGACGAAATAAAGTCGTCGACCTTGTGCGAAAGGAAACTCCAGATGCGAAACATAGTTCCATTTTAAACTAATTGTTCTATCTGAACCTGAGTGTTCGATACTGTGCCAGGAGAAGCGCCTGTTCTCTGAAATCTGTGGCGATGCCACTCGAAACCGTATGTGTTCGAGGAAACTAAGTGGTCGACCTTGTGAGAGAGGAAACTCCAGATGCGAAACTTAGTACCATTTTAAACTAATTATTCTATCTGAAACTAAGTGTTCGACACTGTGCCAGGAGAAGCGCCTGTTCTCTGAAATCTGTGGCGATGCCACTCGAAACCGTATGTGTTCGAGGAAACTAAGTGGTCGACCTTGTGCGAAAGGAAACTCCAGATGCGAAACATAGTTCCATTTTAAACTAATTGTTCTATCTGAACCTGAGTGTTCGATACTGTGCCAGGAGAAGCGCCTGTTCTCTGAAATCTGTGGCGATGCCACTCGAAACCGTATGTGTTCGACGAAACTAAGTGGTCCACCTTGTGGGAGTGGATACTCCAGATGCGAAACATAGTTCCATTTTAAACTAATTGTTCTATCTGATACTAAGTGTTCGATACTGTGCCAGGAGAAACGCCTGTTCTCTGAAATCTGTGGCGATGCTACTCGAAACCCTATGTGTTCGACGAAACTAAGTGGTCGACCTTGTGAGAGAGGAAACTCCAGATGCGAAACTTAGTTCCATTTTAGACTAATTGTTCTACCTGAAACTAAGTGTTCGATACTGTGCCAGGAGAAGCGCCTGTTCTCTGAAATCTGTGGCGATGCCACTCGAAACCGTATGTGTTCGACGTAACTAAGTTGTCGACCTTCTGAGAGAGGAAACTCCAGCTGCGAAACTTAGTTCCATTTTAAACTAATTGTTCTATCTGAAACTAAGTGTTCGATACTGTGCCAGGAGAAGCGCCTGTCCTCTGAAATCTGTAGCGTTGCCACTCGAAACCGTATGTGTTCAACGAAACTAAGTGGTCGACCTTGTGAGAGAGGAAACTCCAGATGCGAAACTTAGTTCCATTTTAAACTATTTGTTCTATCTGAAACTAAGTGTTCGATACTGTGCCAGGAGAAGCGCCTGTTCTTTGAAATCTGTGGCGATGCTACTCGAAACCATATATGCTCGACGAAACTAGGTGGTCGACCTTGTGGGAGAGGAAACTCCAGATTCAAAACTTAGTTCCATTTTACACTAATTGTTCTATCTGAAACTAAGTATTCATTACTGTGCCAGGAGAAGCGCCTGTTCTCTGAAATCTGTGGCGATGCTACTCAAAACCGTATATGTTCGACGAAACTAGGTGGTCGACCTTGTGAGAGAGGAAACTCCAGATGCAAAATTATTTCCATTTTAAACTAATTGTTCTATCTGAACCTGAGTGTTCGATACTGTGCCAGGAGAACCGCCTGTTCTCTGAAATCTGTGGCGATGCTACTCGAAACGGTATGTGTTCGACGAAACTAAGTGATTGACCTTGTGAGGGAGGATTCACCAGATGCGGAATATAGTTCCATTTTAAACTAATTGTTCTATCTGAAACTAAGTTTTCGATACTGTGCCAGGAGAAGCGCCTGTCCTCTGAAATCTGTGGCGTTGCCACTCGAAACCGTATGTGTTCAACGAAACTAAGTGGTCGACCTTGTGAGAGAGGAATCTCCAGATGCGAAACTTAGTTCCATTTTAAACTAATTGTTCTATCTGAAACTAAGTGTTCGATACTGTGCCGGGAGAAGCGCCTGTTCTTTGAAATCTGTGGCGATGCTACTCGAAACCGTATATGTTCGACGAAACTAGGTGGTCGACCTTGTGAGAGAGGAAACTCCAAATGCGAAACATAGTTCCATTTTAAACTAATTGTTCTCTCTGAAACTAAGTGTTCGATACTGTGCCAGGAGAAGCGGCTGTTTTCTGAAATCTGTGGCGATGCCACTCGAAACCGTATGTGTTCGACGAAACTAAGTGGTCGACCTTGTGAGAGAGGAAACTCCAGATGCGAAACTTAGTTCCATTTTAGACTAATAGTTCTACCTGAAACTAAGTGTTCGATACTGTGCCAGGAGAAGCGCCTGTTCTCTGAAATCTGTGGCGATGCCACTCGAAACCGTATGTGTTCAACGAAATTAAGTGGTCAACATTGTGAGAGAACAAACTCCAGATGCGAAAGTTAGTTCCAATTTAAACTAATGGTTCTATCTGAAACTAAGTGTTCGATACTGTGCCAGGAGAAGCGCCTGTTCTCTTAAATCTGTGGCGATGCTACTCGAAACCGTATGTGTTCGACGAATCTAAGTGGTCGACCTTGTGAGAGAGGAAACTCCAGATGCGAGACTTTGTTCCATTTTAAACTGATTGTTCTATCTGAAACAAAGTGTTCGATACTGTGCCGGGAGAAGCGCCTGTTCTCTGAAACCTGTGGCGTCGCTACTCGAAACCGTATGTGTTCGACGAAACTAAGTGGTCGACCTTCTGAGAGAGGAAACTCCGGATGCGAAACTTAGTTCCATTTTAAACTAATTGTTCTATCTGATACTACGTGCTCGATACTGTGCCAGGTGAAGCGCCAGTTCTGTGAAACCTGTGGCGATGCCACTCGTAACCGTATGTGCTCCACGAAACTAAGTGACCGCCTTGTGAGAGAGGAAACTATAGATGCGAAACTTAGTTCCATTTTAAACTAATTTTTCTCTCTGAAACTAAGTGTTCGATACTCTGCCAGGAGAAGCGCCTGTCCTCTGAAATCTGTGGCGTTGCCACTCGAAACCGTATGTGTTCAACGAAACTAAGTGGTCGACCTTGTGAGAGAGGAAACTCCAGATGCGAAACTTAGTTCCATTTTAAACTAATTGTTCAATCTGAAACTAAGTGTTCGACACTGTGCCAGGAGAAGCGCCTGTTCTTTGAAATCTGTGGCGATGCTACTCGAAACCGTATATGTTCGACGAAACTAGGTGGTCGACATTGTGGGAGAGGAAACTCCAGATGCAAAACTTAGTTCCATTTTACACTAATTGTTCTATCTGAAACTAAGTATTCATTACTGTGCCAGGAGAAGCGCCTGTTCTCTGAAATCTGTGGCGATGCCACTCGAAACCGTGTGTGTTCGACGAAACTAAGTGATTGACCTTGTGAGAGAGGAAACTCCAGATGCGAAACTTAGTTCCATTTTAAACTAATTATTCTATCTGAAACTAAGTGTTCGACACTGTGCCAGGAGAAGCGCCTTTTCTCTGAAATCTGTGGCGGTGCCACTCGAAACTGTATGTGTTCGACGAAACTAAGTGGCCGGCCTTGTGAGAGAGGAAACTCCAGATGCGAAACATAGTTCCATTTTAAACTAATTGTTCTATCTGAAACTAAGTGTTCGATACTGTGCCGGGAGAAGCGCCTGTTCTCTGATATCTGTGGCGATGCCACTCGAAACCGTATGTGTTCGACGAAACTAAGTGGTCCACCTTGTGGGAGTGGATACTCCAGATGCGAAACATAGTTCCATTTTAAACTAATTGTTCTATCTGAATGTGTTCGATACTGTGCCAGGAGAAGCGCCTGTTCTCTGAAATCTGTGGCGATGCTACTCGAAACCGTATGTGTTCGACGAATCTAAATGGTCGACCTTGTGAGAGAGGAAACTCCAGAAGCGAAACTTAGTTCCATTTAAAACTAAGTGTTCCATCTGAAACTTAGTGTTCGATACTGTGCCAGGAGAAGCGCCTGTTCTCTGAAATCTGTGGCGATGCTACTCGAAACCGTATGTGTTCGACTAATCTAAATGGTCGACCTTGTGAGAGAGGAAACTCCAGAAGCGAAACTTAGTTCCATTTAAAACTAAGTGTTCCATCTGAAACTTAGTGTTCGATACTGTGCCAGGAGAAGCGCCTGTTCTCTGAAATCTGTGGCGATGCTACTCGAAACCGTATGTGTTCGACGAATCTAAATGGTCGACCTTGTGAGAGAGGAAACTCCAGAAGCGAAACTTAGTTCCATTTAAAACTAAGTGTTCCATCTGAAACTTAGTGTTCGATACTGTGCCAGGAGAAGCGCCTGTTCTCTGAAATCTGTGGCGATGCTACTCGAAACCGTATGTGTTCGAAGAAACAAAGTGGCCGACCTTTTGAGAGAGGAGACTCCAGATGCGAAACTTAGTTTCATTTTAAACTAATTGTTCTATCTGAAAGTGTTCGATACTGTGCCAGGAGAAGCGCCTGTTCTCTGAAATCTGTGGCGATGCTACTCGAAACCGTATGTGTTCGACGAATCTAAATGTTCGACCTTGTGAGAGAGGAAACTCCAGAAGCGAAACTTAGTTACATTTAAAACTAAGTGTTCCATCTGAAACTTAGTGTTCGATACTGTGCCAGGAGAAGCGCCTGTTCTCTGAAATCTGTGGCGATGCTACTCGAAACCGTATGTGTTCGACGAATCTAAATGGTCGACCTTGTGAGAGAGGAAACTCCAGAGGCGAAACTTAGTTCCATTTAAAACTAAGTGTTCCATCTGAAACTTAGTGTTCGATACTGTGCCAGGAGAAGCGCCTGTTCTCTGAAATCTGTGGCGATGCTACTCGAAACCGTATGTGTTCGAAGAAACAAAGTGGCCGACCTTGTGAGAGAGGAGACTCCAGATACGAAACTTAGTTCCATTTTATTCTTATTGTTCTAGCTGAAACTAAGTTTACGATACTGTGCCAGGAGAAGCGCCTGCTCTCTGAGAACTGTGGCGATGCTACTCGAAACCGTATGTGTTCGACCAAACTAAGTGGTCGACTTTGTGAGAGAGGAAATTCCAGATGCGAAACTTAGTTTCATTTTAAACTAATTGTTCTATCTGAAAGTGTTCGATACTGTGCCAGGAGAAGCGCCTGTTCTCTGAAATCTGTGGCGATGCTACTCGAAACCGTATGTGTTCGACGAATCTAAATGGTCGACCTTGTGAGAGAGGAAACTCCTGATGCGAAACTTAGTTCCATTTTATTCTTATTGTTCTAGCTGAAACTAAGTTTACGATACTGTGCCAGGAGAAGCGCCTGCTCTCTGAGAACTGTGGCGATGCTACTCGAAACCGTATGTGTTCGACCAAACTAAGTGGTCGACTTTGTGAGAGAGGAAATTCCAGATGCGAAACTTAGTTTCATTTTAAACTAATTGTTCTATCTGAAAGTGTTCGATACTGTGCCAGGAGAAGCGCCTGTTCTCTGAAATCTGTGGCGATGCTACTCGAAACCGTATGTGTTCGACGAATCTAAATGGTCGACCTTGTGAGAGAGGAAACTCCAGAAGCGAAACTTAGTTCCATTTAAAACTAAGTGGTCCGTCTGAAACTTAGTGTTCGATACTGTGCCAGGAGAAGCGCCTGTTCTCTGAAATCTGTGGCGATGCTACTCGAAACCGTATGTGTTCGACGAATCTAAATGGTCGACCTTGTGAGAGAGGAAACTCCAGAAGCGAAACTTAGTTCCATTTAAATCTAAGTGTTCCATCTGAAACTTAGTGTTCGATACTGTGCCAGGAGAAGCGCCTGTTCTCTGAAATCTGTGGCGATGCTACTCGAAACCGTATGTGTTCGACGAATCTAAATGGTCGACCTTGTGAGAGAGGAAACTCCAGAAGCGAAACTTAGTTCCATTTAAAACTAAGTGTTCCATCTGAAACTTAGTGTTCGATACTGTGCCAGGAGAAGCGCCTGTTCTCTGAAATCTGTGGCGATGCTACTCGAAACCGTATGTGTTCGACGAATCTAAATGGTCGACCTTGTGAGAGAGGAAACTCCAGAAGCGAAACTTAGTTCCATTTAAAACTAAGTGTTCCATCTGAAACTTAGTGTTCGATACTGTGCCAGGAGAAGCGCCTGTTCTCTGAAATCTGTGGCGATGCTACTCGAAACCGTATGTGTTCGAAGAAACAAAGTGGCCGACCTTTTGAGAGAGGAGACTCCAGATGCGAAACTTAGTTTCATTTTAAACTAATTGTTCTATCTGAAAGTGTTCGATACTGTGCCAGGAGAAGCGCCTGTTCTCTGAAATCTGTGGCGATGCTACTCGAAACCGTATGTGTTCGACGAATCTAAATGGTCGACCTTGTGAGAGAGGAAACTCCTGATGCGAAACTTAGTTCCATTTTATTCTTATTGTTCTAGCTGAAACTAAGTTTACGATACTGTGCCAGGAGAAGCGCCTGCTCTCTGAGAACTGTGGCGATGCTACTCGAAACCGTATGTGTTCGACCAAACTAAGTGGTCGACTTTGTGAGAGAGGAAATTCCAGATGCGAAACTTAGTTTCATTTTAAACTAATTGTTCTATCTGAAAGTGTTCGATACTGTGCCAGGAGAAGCGCCTGTTCTCTGAAATCTGTGGCGATGCTACTCGAAACCGTATGTGTTCGACGAATCTAAATGGTCGACCTTGTGAGAGAGGAAACTCCAGAAGCGAAACTTAGTTCCATTTAAAACTAAGTGTTCCATCTGAAACTTAGTGTTCGATACTGTGCCAGGAGAAGCGCCTGTTCTCTGAAATCTGTGGCGATGCTACTCGAAACCGTATGTGTTCGACGAATCTAAATGGTCGACCTTGTGAGAGAGGAAACTCCAGAAGCGAAACTTAGTTCCATTTAAATCTAAGTGTTCCATCTGAAACTTAGTGTTCGATACTGTGCCAGGAGAAGCGCCTGTTCTCTGAAATCTGTGGCGATGCTACTCGAAACCGTATGTGTTCGACGAATCTAAATGGTCGACCTTGTGAGAGAGGAAACTCCAGAAGCGAAACTTAGTTCCATTTAAAACTAAGTGTTCCATCTGAAACTTAGTGTTCGATACTGTGCCAGGAGAAGCGCCTGTTCTCTGAAATCTGTGGCGATGCTACTCGAAACCGTATGTGTTCGACGAATCTAAATGGTCGACCTTGTGAGAGAAGAAACTCCAGAAGCGAAACTTAGTTCCATTTAAAACTAAGTGTTCCATCTGAAACTTAGTGTTCGATACTGTGCCAGGAGAAGCGCCTGTTCTCTGAAATCTGTGGCGATGCTACTCGAAACCGTATGTGTTCGAAGAAACAAAGTGGCCGACCTTTTGAGAGAGGAGACTCCAGATGCGAAACTTAGTTTCATTTTAAACTAATTGTTCTATCTGAAAGTGTTCGATACTGTGCCAGGAGAAGCGCCTGTTCTCTGAAATCTGTGGCGATGCTACTCGAAACCGTATGTGTTCGACGAATCTAAATGGTCGACCTTGTGAGAGAGGAAACTCCTGATGCGAAACTTAGTTCCATTTTATTCTTATTGTTCTAGCTGAAACTAAGTTTACGATACTGTGCCAGGAGAAGCGCCTGCTCTCTGAGAACTGTGGCGATGCTACTCGAAACCGTATGTGCTCGACCAAACTAAGTGGTCGACTTTGTGAGAGAGGAAATTCCAGATGCGAAACTTAGTTTCATTTTAAACTAATTGTTCTATCTGAAAGTGTTCGATACTGTGCCAGGAGAAGCGCCTGTTCTCTGAAATCTGTGGCGATGCTACTCGAAACCGTATGTGTTCGAAGAAACAAAGTGGCCGACCTTGTGAGAGAGGAGACTCCAGTTGCGAAACTTAGTTTCATTTTAAACTAATTGTTCTATCTGAAAATGTTCGATACTGTGCCAGGAGAAGTGCCTGTTCTCTGAAATCTGTGGCGATGCTACTCGAAACCGTATGTGTTCGACGAATCTAAATGGTCGACATTGTGAGAGAGGAAACTCCAGAAGCGAAACTTAGTTCCATTTAAAACTAAGTGTTCCATCTGAAACTTAGTGTTCGATACTGTGCCAGTAGAAGCGCCTGTTCTCTGAAACCTGTGGCTTTGCTACTCGAAGCCGAATGTGTTCGACGAAAGTAAGGGGTAGACCGTGTGAGAGAGGAAACTCCAAATGCGAAACATAGTTCCATTTTATACTAATTATTCTATCTGAAACTAAGTTTACGATACTGTGCCAGGAGAAGCGACTGTTCTCTGAAACCTGTGGCAATGCTACTCGAAACCGTATGTGTTCGACGAATCTAAATGGTCGACGTTGTGAGAGAGGAAACTCCAGATGCGAAACATAGTTCCATTTTAAACTAATTGTTCTATCTGAAACTACGTGTTCGATACTGTGCCAGGAGAAGCGCCTGTTCTCTGAAATCTGTGGCGATGCCACGCGAAACCATATGTGTTCGACGAAACTAAGTGGTTGACCTTGTGAGAGAGGAGACTCCAGATGCGAAACTTAGTTCCATTTTAAACTAATTGTTCTATCTGAAACTACGTGTTCGATAC
This sequence comes from Nysson spinosus, assembly GCA_910591585.2. Lineage (NCBI taxonomy): Eukaryota > Metazoa > Arthropoda > Insecta > Hymenoptera > Crabronidae > Nysson > Nysson spinosus. The sequence continues at coordinate 4,650,428 of CAJUYC020000088.1, read as the reverse complement.
TGTGCCAGGAGAAGCGCCTGTTCTCTGAAATCTGTGGCGATGCTACTCGAAACCGTATGTGTTCGAAGAAACAAAGTGGCCGACCTTGTGAGAGAGGAAACTCCAGATGCGAAACATATTTCCATTTTAAACTAAATGTTCTATCTGAAACTAAGTATTCGATACTCTGCCAGTAGAAGCGCCTGTTCTCTGAAACCTGTGGCTTTGCTACTCGAAGCCGAATGTGTTCGACGAAAGTAAGGGGTAGACCGTGTGAGAGAGGAAACTCCAAATGCGAAACATAGTTCCATTTTATACTAATTATTCTATCTGAAACTAAGTGTACGATACTGTGCCAGGAGAAGCGACTGTTCTCTGAAACCTGTGGCAATGCTACTCGAAACCGTATGTGTTCGACGAATCTAAATGGTCGACGTTGTGAGAGAGGAAACTCCAGATGCGAAACATAGTTCCATTTTAAACTAATTGTTCTATCTGAAACTACGTGTTCGATACTGTGCCAGGAGAAGCGCCTGTTCTCTGAAATCTGTGGCGATGCCACGCGAAACCATATGTGTTCGACGAAACTAAGTGGTTGACCTTGTGAGAGAGGAGACTCCAGATGCGAAACTTAGTTCCATTTTAAACTAATTGTTCTATCTGAAACTACGTGTTCGATACTGTGCCAGGAGAAGCGCCTGTTCTCTGAAATCTGTGGCGATGCCACGCGAAACCATATGTGTTCGAAGAAACAAAGTGGCCGACCTTGTGAGAGAGGAAACTCCAGATGCGAAACATATTTCCATTTTAAACTAAATGTTCTATCTGAAACTAAGTATTCGATACTCTGCCAGTAGAAGCGCCTGTTCTCTGAAACCTGTGGCTTTGCTACTCGAAGCCAAATGTGTTCGACGAAAGTAAGGGGTAGACCGTGTGAGAGAGGAAACTCCAAATGCGAAACATAGTTCCATTTTATACTAATTATTCTATCTGAAACTAAGTGTACGATACTGTGCCAGGAGAAGCGACTGTTCTCTGAAATCTGTGGCAATGCTACTCGAAACCGTATGTGTTCGACGAATCTAAATGGTCGACGTTGTGAGAGAGGAAACTCCAGATGCGAAACATAGTTCCATTTTAAACTAATTGTTCTATCTGAAACTACGTGTTCGATACTGTGCCAGGAGAAGCGCCTGTTCTCTGAAATCTGTGGGGATGCCACGCGAAACCATATGTGTTCGACGAAACTAAGTGGTTGACCTTGTGAGAGAGGAGACTCCAGATGCGAAACTTAGTTCCATTTTAAACTAATTGTTCTATCTGAAACTAAGTGTTCGATACTATGCCAGAAGAAGCACCTGTTCTCTGAAATCTGTGGCGATGCTACTCGAAACCGTATGTGTTCGAAGAAACAAAGTGGCCGACCTTGTGAGAGAGGAGACCCCAGTTGCGAAACTTAGTTTCATTTTAAACTAATTGTTCTATCTGAAAGTGTTCGATACTGTGCCAGGAGAAGCGCCTGTTCTCTGAAATCTGTGGCGATGCTACTCGAAACCGTATGTGTTCGACGAATCTAAATGGTCGACCTTGTGAGAGAGGAAACTCCAGAAGCGAAACTTAGTTCCATTTAAAACTAAGCGTTCCATCTGAAACTTAGTGTTCGATACTGTGCCAGGAGAAGCGCCTGTTCTCTGAAATCTGTGGCGATGCTACTCGAAACCGTATGTGTTCGAAGAAACAAAGTGGCCGACCTTGTGAGAGAGGAGACTCCAGATGTGAAACATATTTCCATTTTAAACTAAATGTTCTATCTGAAACTAAGTATTCGATACTGTGCCAGGAGAAGCGCCTGTTCTCTGAAATCTGTGGCGATGCCACTCGAAACCGTATGTGTTCCACGAAACTAAGTGGTCGACCTTGTAAGAGAGGAAACTCCAGATGCGAAATTTAGTACAATTTTAGACTAATTGTTCTATCTGAAACTATGTGTCTGATACTGTGCCAGGAGAAGCGCCTGTTCTCTGAAATCTGTGGCGTTGCCACTCGAAACCGTATGAGTTCGACGCAAATAAGTGGCCGACTTTGTGAGAGAGCAAACTCCAGATGCGAAATTTTGTTCCATTTTAAACTAATAGTTCTGTCTGAAACTAAGTGTTCGATACTGTGCCAGGAGACGAGCCTGTTCTCGGAAATCTGTCGCGATGCTACTCGAAACCGTATGTGTTCGGCGAAGCTAAGTGGTCAACCTTGTGAGAGAGGAAACTCCAGATGCGAAATTTAGTTCCATTTTATACTTATTTTTCTATCTGAAACTGAGGGTTCGATACTGTGCCACGAGAAGCGCTTGTTCTTTGAAATCTGTATTGATGCCACTCGAAACCGTATGTGTTTGACGAGACTAAGTGGTCGACATGGTAACAGAGGAAACTCCAGATGCGAAACATAGTTCGATTTTAAACTAATTGTTCTATCTGAAACTAAGTGTTCGATACTGTGCCAGGAGGAGCGCCTGTTCTCTGAAATCTGTGGCGCTGCTACTCGAAACGGTATGTGTTCGACGAAACTAAGTGGTCGACCTTGTGAGAGAGGAAACTCCAGAAGCGAAACTTAGTTCCATTTAAAAATAATCGTTCTATCTGAAACTAAGTGTTCGATACTGTGCCAGGAGAAGCGACTGTTCTCTGAAATCTGTGGCGATGCCACTCGAAACCGTATGTGTTCGACGAAACTAAGTGGTCGACCTTGTGAGAGAGGAAATTCCAAATGCGAAAATTAATTCCATTTTAAACTAATTGTTCTATCTGAAACCAAGGGTTCGATACTGTGCCAGGAGAAGCGTAGAGAATGTAGGGTGAACATATAGTATAAGAATGACTGAGTCAAAGACCCGTTAAGTAGCACTATCGGCTGTCCAAAAAAGTATTCTACGCCCTGATGCCTAAAACAATATTTCGGTCGTGGGCGGTGTGAAACTTCATAATTTACGTTCCAACGAAATGCATAAAAACACCAATGTAGGAGAACCTAGTTGAGCCCCAGTGGACCCGTAGAAGGCATGTGACTGTTTTCCAACAGTGGGTGGTGGAATCGTCACATTCCGCACCGTGCATCATGATCCGGTGTATGCAAAATTGAAGCAAACCCTTCTGATTCATGGAATTCAGATTTTCGGGCTGATTTCTTAAAAAGTAGTCAGAGAGTTGTCGCTCATTGGTGAACCTAATCATCCGGAACATGGACCGCAAGGTATTTGCCACCCATATAATACGTGCAGATACGCACACGGGGATCAAATGCACACGTGCATCAGTCGTGTTAGCATGGAGTCCTTCAGTTTCTTGCTACTTGCAATCGGGACGCCACACTCGGCAAATGTGGACTTCGTCCATGAGTTACCTCTGGAAATATCGCAGTTGATTCTGCGGCAATTGGATTCTGCATCTTTACTGAGCGCAGCGCTTGTTTCCCGAAAGTGGCTATCTGTTTTGCGGGTCGATGTGAAACTCAGGCAAAGGGTAAGGAGATCCCTCAGTTACAAGGCGGAGCGGATTCGGTCGGACTACATTGGGAGGCCCACAACGGATGTAGTCAGACGTCATGGGTTCAGATGGAATTCACGTGTTAGAAATATTCAAAGATCTGCGCCTCCGACCAGTATTGACGCATATCGCCTAATGGATATAGAATCGACACGGCACAGTCGTTATCATGGACATCAGCGCGAGGACACCAAAAGGCGAATCAAGTCTTATAGAATTTGATGTAGTGAGAAACGGAACGGGAGTTTCTCCTGGCACAGTATCGGACTAATTTTAATATGGTACTAAATTTCGCATCTGGAGTTTCCTCCCTCACAAGGCGGCCACTTAGTTTCGTGGAAAACATTCGGTTTCGAGTAGCATAGCCACAGATTTCAGAGAACAGGCGCTTCTCCTGGCACAGTATCGAACACTTAGTTTCAGATAGAACAATTAGTTTAAAATGGAACTAAGTTTCGCATCTGGAGTTTCCTCTCTCACAAGGTCGACCACTTAGATTCGTCGAACACATACGGTTTCGAGTAGCATCGCCAATGATCTCAGAGAACAGGCGCTTCTCCGGGCACAGTATCGGACACAGAGTTTCGGTTAGAACAATTAGTTTAAAATGGAACTAAGTTTCGCATCTGGAGTTTCCTCTCTCACAAGGTGGACCACTTAGTTTCGTCGAACACATACGGTTTCGAGTAGCATCGCCAGAGATTTCAGAGAACAGGCGCTTCTCCTGGCACAGTATCGAACACTTAGTATCAGATAGAACAATTAGTTTAAAATGGAACTAAAGTTCGCATCTGGAGTTTCCTCTCCCACAAGGTCGGCCACTTAGTTTCGTCGAACACATACGGTTTAGAGTAGCATCGCCACAGATTTCAGAGAACAGGCGCTTCTCCTGGCACAGTATCGAACACTTACCTTCAGATAGAAAAATTAGTTTAAAATGGACCTATGTTTCGCATTTGGAGTTTCCTCTCTCACAAGTTCGACCACTTAGTTTCGTCGAACACATTCGGTTTCGAGTGGCATTGCCACAGATATCAGAGAAGAGGCGCTTCTCCTGGCACAGTATGGAACACTTAGTTTCAGATAGAACAATTAGTTTAAAATGGAACTAAGTTTCGCATTTGGAGTATCCTCTCTCACAAGATCAACCACTTAGTTTCGTCGAACACATACGGTTTCGAGCGTCATCGCCACACAGTTCAGAGAATAGGCGCTTCTCCTGGCACCTTATCGAACACTTAGTTTCAGACAGAACAATTAGTTTAAAATGGAACTATGTTTCGCATCTGGAGTATCCTCTCTCACAAGGTCAACAACTTAGTTTCGTCGAACACATACGCTTTCGATTTGCATCGCCACAGATTTAAGAGAACAGGCGCTTCTCCTGGCACAGTATCGGACACAGAGTTTCGGTTAGAACAATTAGTTTAAAATGGAACTAAGTTTCGCATCTGGAGTTTCCTCTCTCACAAGGTCGACCATTTAGATTCGTCGAACACATACGGTTTGGAGTTTCATCGCCGGGGATTTCAGAGAACAGGCTCTTCTCCTGGCACAGTATCGAACACTTATTTCAGACAGAACAATTAGTTTAAAATGGAACTATGTTTCGCATCTGGAGTTTCCTCTTTCACAAGGTGGACCACTTAGTTTCGTCGAACACATACGGTTTCGAGTAGCATCGCCAAAGATTTCAGAGAACAGGCGCTTCTCCTGGCACAGTATCGAACACTTAGTATCAGATAGAACAATTAGTTTAAAATGGAACTAATGTTCGCATCTGGAGTTTCCTCTCCCACAAGGTCGGCCACTTAGTTTCGTCGAACACATACGGTTTCAAGTAGCATCGCGACAGATTTCAGAGAACAGGCGCTTCTCCTGGCACAGTATCGAAAACTTAGTTTCAGATAGAACAATTAGTTTAAAATGGAACTAAATTTCGCAACTGGAGTGTCCTCTCACAAGGTCGGCCACTTAGATTCGTCGAACACATACGGTTTTGAGTGGCATCGCCACAGATTTCAGAGAACAGCCGCTTCTCCTGACACAGTATCGAACGCTTAGTTGCAGATAGAACAATTAGTTTAAAATGGAACTATGTTTCGCATCTGGATTTTCCTCTCTCTCAAGGCGGCCACTTTGTTTCGTGGAACACATACGGTTTCGAGTGGCATCGCCACAGATATCAGAGAACAGGCGCTTCTCCTGGCACAGTATCGAATACTTAGTATCAGATAGAACAATTAGTTTAAAATGGAACTATGTTTCGCATCTGGAGTATCCTCTCTCACAAGGTCAACCGATTAGCTTCGTCGAACACATACGGTTTCGAGCGGCATCGCCACAGATTTCAGAGAACAGGCGTTTCTCCTGGCACAGTATCGAACCCTTAGATTCAGATAGAACAATTAGTTTAAAATGCAACTATGTTTCGCATCTGGAGTTTCCTCTCTCACAAGGTCGGCCACTTAGTTTCGTCGAACACATACGGTTTCGAGTGGTATCGCCACAGATTTCAGAGAACAGGCGCTTCTCCTGGCACAGTATCGAACACTTAGTTACAGATAGAACAATTAGTTTAAAATGCAACTATGTTTCGCATCTGGAGTTTCCTCTCTCACAAGGTCGGCCACTTAGTTTCGTCGAACACATACCCGTTTCGAGTGGCATCGCCACAGATTTCAGAGAACAGGCGCTTCTCCTGACACATTATCGAACACTTAGTTACAGATAGAACAATTAGTTTAAAATGCAACTATGTTTCGCATCTGGAGTTTCCTCTCTCACAAGGTCGGCCACTTAGTTTCGTCGAACACATATGGTTTCGAGTGGCATCGCCACAGATTTCAGAGAACAGGCGCTTCTCCTGGCACATTATCGCACACTTAGTTACAGATAGAACAATTAGTTTAATATGCAACTATGTTTTGCATCTGGAGTTTCCTCTCTCACAAGGTCGGCCACTTAGTTTCGTCGAACACATACGGTTTCGAGTGGTACCGCCACAGATTTCAGAGAACAGGCGCTTCTCCTGGCACAGTATCGAACACTTAGTTTCAGATAGAACAATTAGTTTAAAATGCAACTATGTTTCGCATCTGGAGTTTCCTCTCTCACAAGGTCGGCCACTTAGTTCCGTCGAACACATACGGTTTCGAGTTGTATCGCCACAGATTTCAGAGAACAGGCGCTTCTCCTGGCACAGTATCGAACACTTAGTTTCAGATAGAAAAATTAGTTTAAAATGGAACTAAGTTCGCATTCCGAGTTTCCTCTCTCACAAGTTCGACCACTTAGTTTCGTCGAAGACATACGGTTTCGAGTAGCATCGCCACCGATTTCAGAGAACAGACGCTTCTCCTGGCACAGTATCGAACACTTAGTATGAGATAGAACAATTAGTTTAAAATGTAACTATGTTTCGCATCTGGAGAATCCTCTCTCACAAGGTCGGCCACTTAGTTTCGTCGAACACATACGGTTTCGAGTGGCATCGCCACAGATTTCACAGAACAGGCGCTTCTCCGGGCACATTATCGAACACTTAGTTACAGATAGAACAATTAGTTTAAAATGCAACTATGTTTCGCATCTGGAGTTTCCTCTCTCACAAGGTCGGCCACTTAGTTTCGTCGAACACATACGGTTTCGAGTGGTATCGCCACAGATTTCAGAGAACAGGCGCTTCTCCTGGCACAGTATCGAACACTTAGTTTCAGATAGAACAATTAGTTTAAAATGCAACTATGTTTGGCATCTGGAGTATCCTCTCTCACAAGGTCAACCACTTAGTTTCGTCGAACACATACGGTTTCGAGTGGTATCGCTACAGATTTCAGAGAACAGGCGCTTCTTCTGGCACAGTATCGAACACTTAGTTTCCGATGGAACCATTAGTTTTAAATGGAACTAAGTTTCGCATCTGGAGTATCCTCTTTCACAAGGCGACCCCTTAGTTTCGTCGAACACATACGGTTTCGAGTGTGATCGCCACAGATTTCAGAGAACAGACGCTTCTACTGGCACAGTATCGAACACATAGTTTCAGATAGAACAATTAGTTTAAAATGCAACTATGTTTCGCATCTGGAGTTTCCTCTCTCACAAGGTCGGCCACTTAGTTCCGTCGAACACATACGGTTTCGAGTGGTATCGCCACAGATTTCAGAGAACAGGCGCTTCTCCTGGCACAGAATCGAACACTTAGTTTCAGATAGAAAAATTAGTTTAAAATGGAACTAAGTTCGCATTCGGAGTTTCCTCTCTCACAAGTTCGACCACTTAGTTTCGTCGAAGACATACGGTTTCGAGTAGCATCGCCACCGATTTCAGAGAACAGACGCTTCTCCTGGCACAGTATCGAACACTTAGTATGAGATAGAACAATTAGTTTAAAATGGAACTATGTTTCGCATCTGGAGAATCCTCTCTCACAAGGTCGGCCACTTAGTTTCGTCGAACACATACGGTTTCGAGTGGCATCGCCACAGATTTCACAGAACAGGCGCTTCTCCGGGCACATTATCGAACACTTAGTTACAGATAGAACAATTAGTTTAAAATGCAACTATGTTTCGCATCTGGAGTTTCTTCTCTCACAAGGTCGGCCACTTAGTTTCGTCGAACACATACGGTTTCGAGTGGTATCGCCACAGATTTCAGAGAACAGGCGCTTCTCCTGGTACAGTATCGAACACTTAGTTTCAGATAGAACAATTAGTTTAAAATGGAACTATGTTTCGCATCTGGAGTATCCTCTCTCACAAGGTCAACCACTTAGTTTCGTCGAACACATACGGTTTCGAGTGGTATCGCTACAGATTTCAGAGAACAGGCGCTTCTTCTGGCACAGTATCGAACACTTAGTTTCCGACGGAACCATTAGTTTTAAATGGAACTAAGTTTCGCATCTGGAGTATCCTCTTTCACAAGGCGACCACTTAGTTTCGTCGAACACATACGGTTTCGAGTGTGATCGCCACAGATTTCAGAGAACAGACGCTTCTACTGGCACAGTATCGAACACATAGTTTCAGATAGAACAATTAGTTTAAAATGCAACTATGTTTCGCATCTGGAGTTTCCTCTCTTACAAGGTCAACCACTTAGTTTCGTCGAACACATACGGTTTCGAGTGGTATCGCTACAGATTTCAGAGAACAGGCGCTTCTTCTGGCACAGTATCGAACACTTAGTTTCCGATGGAACCATTAGTTTTAAATGGAACTCAGTTTCGCATCTGGAGTATCCTCTTTCACAAGGCGACCACTTAGTTTCGTCGAACACATGCGGTTTCGAGTGTGATCGCCACAGATTTCAGAGAACAGACGCTTCTACTGGCACAGTATCGAACACATAGTTTCAGATAGAACAATTAGTTTAAAATGCAACTATGTTTCGCATCTGGAGTTTCCTCTCTCACAAGGTCGGCCACTTAGTTTCGTCGAACACATACGGTTTCGAGTGGTATCGCCACAGATTTCAGAGAACAGGCGCTTCTCCTGGTACAGTATCGAACACTTAGTTTCAGATAGAACAATTAGTTTAAAATGGAACTATGTTTCGCATCTGGAGTATCCTCTCTCACAAGGTCAACCACTTAGTTTCGTCGAACACATACGGTTTCGAGTGGTATCGCTACAGATTTCAGAGAACAGGCGCTTCTTCTGGCACAGTATCGAACACTTAGTTTCCGACGGAACCATTAGTTTTAAATGGAACTAAGTTTCGCATCTGGAGTATCCTCTTTCACAAGGCGACCACTTAGTTTCGTCGAACACATACGGTTTCGAGTGTGATCGCCACAGATTTCAGAGAACAGACGCTTCTACTGGCACAGTATCGAACACATAGTTTCAGATAGAACAATTAGTTTAAAATGCAACTATGTTTCGCATCTGGAGTTTCCTCTCTTACAAGGTCAACCACTTAGTTTCGTCGAACACATACGGTTTCGAGTGGTATCGCTACAGATTTCAGAGAACAGGCGCTTCTTCTGGCACAGTATCGAACACTTAGTTTCCGATGGAACCATTAGTTTTAAATGGAACTCAGTTTCGCATCTGGAGTATCCTCTTTCACAAGGCGACCACTTAGTTTCGTCGAACACATGCGGTTTCCAGTGTGATCGCCACAGATTTCAGAGAACAGACGCTTCTACTGGCACAGTATCGAACACATAGTTTCAGATAGAACAATTAGTTTAAAATGCAACTATGTTTCGCATCTGGAGTTTCCTCTCTCACAAGGTCGGCCACTTAGTTTCGTCGAACCCATACGGTTTCGAGTGGTATCGCTACAGATTTCAGAGAACGGGCGCTTCTCCTGGCACATTATCGAACACTTAGGTTCAGATAGAACAATTAGTTTAAAATGGAACTAATTTTCGCATATGGAGTTTCCTATCTCACAAGGTGGACCACTTAGTTTCGTCGAACACATACGTTTTCGAATGTCATCGCCACAGATTTCGCAGACGGGGAGGTTCCTCTGGCACAGTATCGACCAATTAGTTTCGTCGAACACATACGGTTTCGGGTGCGCATTGCCACAGATTTCAGAAAACATGCGCTTCTCCTGGCACGGTATCGAAAACTTAGTTTCAGATCGAACAATTAGTTTTAAATGGAACTAAGTTTCGCATCTGGAGTATCCTCTCGCACAAGGTCAACCACTTAGTTTCGTCGAACACATACGGTTTCGAGCGGCATCGCCGCACAGTTCAGAGAACAGGCGCTTCTCCTGGCACAGTATCGAAAACTTAGTTTCAGATAGAACAATTAGTTTAAAATGGAACTAAGTTTCGCATCTGGAGTTTCCTCTCTCACAAGGTCGGCCACTTAGTTTCGTCGAACACATACGGTTTCGAGTGGCATCGCCACAGATTTCAGAGAACAGGCGCTTCTGCTGGGACAGTATCGAACACTTAGTTACAGATAGAACAATTAGTTTAAACTGGCACTAATTTTCGCGTCTGGAGTTTCCTCTCTCACAATGTCGACAACTCAGTTTCGTCAAACACATACGGTTTCGAGTAGCATCGCGACAGATTTCAGAGAACAGGCGCTTCTCCTGGCACAGTATCGAACGCTTAGTTTCAGATAGAACAATTAGTTTAAAGGGGCACTAAGTTTCGCGTCTGGAGTTTCCTCTCTCAAAAGGTCGACCCCTGAGTTTCGTCGAACACATACCGTTTCGAGTGGTATCGCCACAGGTTTCACAGAACGGGCGCTTCTCCTGGCACAATATCGAACACTTAGTTTCAGATAGAACAATTAGTTTAAAATGGAACTAAATTTCGCATCTGGAGTTTCCTCACACACAAGGTCGACCATTTAGATTCGTCGAACACATACGGTTTCGAGTAGCATCGCCACAGATTTCAGGGAATAGGCGCTTCTCCTGGCACAGTATCGAACACTTTCAGACAGAACAATTAGTTTAAAATGGAACTAAGTTTCGCATCTGAAGTTTCCTCTCTCACAAGGTCGGCCACTCAGTTTCGTCGAACACATACGTTTGCGAGTGGTATCGCCACAGATTTCCGAGAACAGGCGCTTCTCCTGGCACAGTATCGAGCACTTAGTTTCAGATAGAACAATTAGTTTAAAATGGTACTAAGCTTCGCATCTGGAGTTTCCTATCCCACAAGGTCGACCACCTAGTTTCGTCGAACACATACGGTTTCGAGTAGCATCGCGACAGATTTCAGAGAACAGGCGCTTCTCCTGGCACAGTATCGAACACTTAGTTTCAGATAGAACAATTAGTTTAAAATGGAACTAAGTTTCGCATCTGGAGTTTCCTCTCTCACAAGGTCGGCCACTCAGTTTCGTCGAACACATACGTGTGCGAGTGGTATCGCCACAGGTTTCACAAAACGGGCGCTTCTCCTGGCAGAGTATCGAACACTTAGTTTCAGATAGAACAATTCATTTAAATAGGAACTAAGTTTCGCATCTGAAGTTTCCTCTCTCACAAGGTCGGCCACTTAGTTTCTTCGAACACATACGGTTTCGAGTGGCATCGCCACAGATTTCAGAGAACAGGCGCTTCTGCTGGTACAGTATCGAACACTTAGTTTCAGATAGAACAATTGGTTTAAAATTGAACTATGTTTCGCATCTGGAGTTTCCTCTCCCACAAGGTCGACCACTTAGTTTCGTCGAACACATACGGTTTCGAGTAGCATCGCCACAGATTTCAGAGAACAGGCACTTCTCCTGGCACAGTATCGAACACTTTCAGACAGAACAATTAGTTTAAAATGGAACTAAGTTTCGCATCTGAAGTTTCTTCTCTCACAAGGTCGGCCACTCAGTTTCGTCGAACACATACGTTTGCGAGTGGTATCGCCACAGATTTCCGAGAACAGGCGCTTCTCCTGGCACAGTATCGAGCACTTAGTTTCAGATAGAACAATTAGTTTAAAATGGTACTAAGCTTCGCATCTGGAGTTTCCTATCCCACAAGGTCGACCACCTAGTTTCGTCGAACACATACGGTTTCGAGTAGCATCGCGACAGATTTCAGAGAACAGGCGCTTCTCCTGGCACAGTATCGAACACTTAGTTTCAGGTAGAACAATTAGTTTAAAATGGAAGTAAGTTTCGCATCTGGAGATTCCTCTCTCACAAGGTCGGCAACTTAATTTCCTCGAACACATACGGTTTCGAGTAGCATCGTCACAGATTTCAGAGAACAGGCGCCTCTCCTGGCACAGTATCGAACACTTAGTTTCAGATAGAACAATTAGTTTAAAATGGAAGTAAGCTTCGCACCTGGGGTTTCCTCTCTCACAAGGTCGGCCACTTAGTTTCGTCGAACACATACGGTTTCGAGTGGCATCGCCACAGATTTCAGAGAACAGGCGCTTCTCCTGGCACAGTATCGAACACTTAGTTTCAGATGGAACATTTGCTTTAAAATGGAACTAAGCTTCGCATCTGGATTTTCCTATCCACAAGGTCGACAACATAGTCTCGTTGAACACATACGGTTTCGAGTAGCATTGCCACAGATTTCAGAGAACAGGCGCTTCTCCTGGCACTGTATAGAAAACTTTCAGCTAGAACAATTTGTTTAAAATGGAACTAAGTTTCGCATCTGGAGCTTCCTCTCTCACAAGTTCGACCACTTAGTTTCGTCGAACATATACGGTTTCGATTGGCATCGCCACAGATTTCAGATAACGGGCACTTCTCCCGGCACAGTATTGAACAGTTATTTTCATATAGAACAATTAGTTTAAAATGGAACAAAGCTTCGCACCTGGAGTTTCCTCTCGCACAAGGTGGACCACTTAGTTTCGTCGAACACATACGGTTTCGAGTAGCATCGCCACAGATTTCAGCGAGCAGGCGCTCCTCCTGGCACAGTATCGAACACTTTCAGATAGAACAATTAGTTTAAAATGGAAGTAAGTTTCGCATCTGCAGTTTCCTCTCTCACAAGGTCGACCACTTAGTTTCGTCGAACACACACGTTTTCGAGTAGCATCGCCACAGATTTCAGAGAACAGGCTCCTCCCCTGGCACAGTATCGAACACTTAGTTTCAGATAGAACAATTAGTGTAAAATGGCACTAAGTTGCGCGTCTGGAGTTTCCTATCTCACAAGGTGGACCACTTAGTTTCGTCGAACACATACGGTTTCCAGTGGCATCGCCACAGATTTCAGAGAACAGGCGCTTCTCCTGGCACAATATTGAACACTTAGTTTCTGATGGAACATTTAGTTTAAAATTGAACTATATTTCGGATCTGAAGTCTCCTCTCTCCCAAGGTGGACCACTTAGTTTCGTCGAACACATACGTTTTCGAGTGGCACGGCCACAGATTTCGCCGAACGGGAGTTCCTCCTGGCACAGTATCGACAACTTAGGTTCGTCGAACACACGGTTTCGAGTGGCATCGCCACAGATTTCAGACAACAGGCGCTTCTCGTGGCACAGTATCGAACACTTAGTTTCAGATAGAAAAATTAGTTTAAAGTGGAACTATGTTTCGCATCTGGTGAATCCTCTCTCACAAGGTCGACCACTTAGTTTCGTCGAACACATACGGTTTCGAGTGGCATTATCACAGATTTCAGGGAACAGGCGCTTCTCCTGGCACAGTATCGAACACATAGTTTCAGATAGAACAATTAGTTTAAAATGGTACTAAGCTTTGCATCTGGAGTTTCCTCTTTCACAAGGCGACCACTTAGTTTCGTCGAACACATACGGTTTCGAGTAGCATCGCCACAGATTTTAGAGAACAGGCGCCTCCCCTGGCACACTATCGAACACTTAGTTTCAGGTAGAACAATTAGTTTAAAATGGAAGTAAGTTTCGCATCTGGAGATTCCTCTCTCACAAGGTCGGCAACTTAATTTCGTCGAACACATACGGTTTCGAGTAGCATCGTCACAGATTTCAGAGAACAGGCGCCTCTCCTGGCACAGTATCGAACACTTAGTTTCAGATAGAACAATTAGTTTATAATGGAAGTAAGCTTCGCACCTGGGGTTTCCTCTCTCACAAGGTCGGCAACTTAGTTTCGTCGAACACATACGGTTTCGAGTGGCATCGCCACAGATTTCAGAGAACAGGCGCTTCTCCTGGCACAGTATCGAACACTTAGTTTCAGATGGAACATTTGCTTTAAAATGGAACAAAGCTTCGCATCTGGATTTTCCTATCCACAAGGTCGACAACATAGTCTCGTTGAACACATACGGTTTCGAGTAGCATTGCCACAGATTTCAGAGAACAGGCGCTTCTCCTGGCACTGTATAGAAAACTTTCAGCTAGAACAATTTGTTTAAGAACAATTAGTTGAAAATGGAACTAAGATTCGCATCTGGAGTTTCTTATCTCACAAGGTCGACCACTTAGTTTCGCCGAACGCATACGGTTTCGAGTGGCATCGCCACAGATTTCAGAGAACAGGCGCTTCATCTGGCACAGTATCGAACACTTAGTTTCAGATGGAACATTTGGTTTAAAATGGAACTAAGTTTCGCATCTGGAGCTTCCTCTCTCACAATGTGGACCACTTAGTTTCGTCGAACACATACGGTTTCGAGTAGCATCGCCACTGATTTCAGAGAACAGGCGCTTCTACTGGCAGATTATCGAATATTTAGTTTCACATAGAACAATTACTTTAAAAGGCAACTAAGCTTCGCATCTGGAGTTTCCTCTCTCACAAGGTCAAAGACTTAGTTTCGTCGAACACATACGGTTTCGAGTGGCATCGCCACAGATTTCAGAGAACAGGCGCTTCTCGTGGCACAGTATCGAACACTCAGTTTCAGATAGAACAACAAGATTAAAATGGAACTACGTTTCGCATCTGGAGTTTCCTCTCTCACAAGGTCGGCCACTTTGTTTCGTCGAACACATACGGTTTCGAGTAGCATCGCCACTGATTTCAGAGAACAGCCGCTTCTCCTGGCACAGTATCGAACACTTAATTTCAGATGGAACAATTAGTTTAAAATGGAACTAAGTTTCACACCTGGAGCTTGCTCTCTCACAAGGTCGACCATTTAGATTCGTCGAGCACATACGGTTTCGAGTATCATCGCCACAGATTTCAGAGTACAGGCGCTTTTCCTGGCACAGTATCGAGCACTTAGTTTCAGATAGAACAATTCGTTTAAAATGGAAATACGTTTCGCATCTGGAGTTTCTTCTCTCACAAGGCGACCACTTAGTTTCGTCGAACACACACGGTTTCGAGTGGCATCGCCACAGATTTCAGGGAACAGGCGCTTCTCCTGGCGCAGTATCGAACACTTTCGGACAGAACAATTTGTTTAAAATGGAACTAAGTTTCGCATTTGGAGTATCCTCTCTCACAAGGTCGACCACTTAGTATCGTCGAACACATAAGGTTTCGAGTAGCATCGCCACAGATTTCAGAGAGCAGGCGCTTCTCCTGGCACAGTATCGAAAACATAGTTTCAGAGAGAACAATTAGTTTAAAATGGAACTAAGTTTCGCATCTGGAGTTTCCTCTCTCACAAGGTCGGCCACTCAGTTTCGTCGAACACATAAGGTTTCGAGTGGCATCGCCACACAGTTCAGAGAACAGGCGCTTCTCCTGGCACAGTATCGAAAACTTAGTTTCAGGTAGAACAATTAGTTTAAAATGGAAATATGTTTCGCAACTGGAGGTTCCTCTCTCACAAGGTCGACCACTTAGTTTCGTCGACCACATACGGTTTCGAGTAGCATCGCCACAGATTTCAGAAAACTGGCGCTTCTCCTGGCACAGTATCGAACACTTAGTTTCAGAGAGCAATTAGTTTAAATTGGAACTATGTTTCGCATCTGGAGTTTCCTCTCTCACAAGGTCGACCACTTAATTTCGTTGAACACATACGGTTTCGAGTGGCATCGCCACAGATTTCAGAGAACAGGCGCTTCTCCTGGCACAGTATCGGGCACATAGTTGCAGATAGAACAATTAGTTTAAAATGGAACTAAGTTTCGCATCTGGAGTTTCCTGTCTCACAAGGACGACCACTTACTTTCGCCGAACACATTCGGTTACGAGTAGCAACGCAACAGGTTTCAGAGAACAGGCGCTTCTACTGGCAGATTATCGAAAACATAGTTTCAGAGAGAACAATTAGTTTAAAATGGAACTAAGTTTCGCATCTGGAGTTTCCTCTCTCACAAGGTCGGCCACTCAGTTTCGTCGACCACATACGGTTTCGAGTAGCATCGCCACAGATTTCAGAAAACTGGCGCTTCTCCTGGCACAGTATCGAACACTTAGTTTCAGAGAGCAATTAGTTTAAATTGGAACTATGTTTCGCATCTGGAGTTTCCTCTCTCACAAGGTCGACCACTTAATTTCGTTGAACACATACGGTTTCGAGTGGCATCGCCACAGATTTCAGAGAACAGGCGCTTCATCTGGCACAGTATCGAACACTTAGTTTCAGATGGAACATTTGGTTTAAAATGGAACTAAGTTTCGCATCTGGAGCTTCCTCTCTCACAATGTGGACCACTTAGTTTCGTCGAACACATACGGTTTCGAGTAGCATCGCCACTGATTTCAGAGAACAGGCGCTTCTACTGGCAGATTATCGAATATTTAGTTTCACATAGAACAATTACTTTAAAAGGCAACTAAGCTTCGCATCTGGAGTTTCCTCTCTCACAAGGTCAAAGACTTAGTTTCGTCGAACACATACGGTTTCGAGTGGCATCGCCACAGATTTCAGAGAACAGGCGCTTCTCGTGGCACAGTATCGAACACTCAGTTTCAGATAGAACAACAAGATTAAAATGGAACTACGTTTCGCATCTGGAGTTTCCTCTCTCACAAGGTCGGCCACTTTGTTTCGTCGAACACATACGGTTTCGAGTAGCATCGCCACTGATTTCAGAGAACAGCCGCTTCTCCTGGCACAGTATCGAACACTTAATTTCAGATGGAACAATTAGTTTAAAATGGAACTAAGTTTCACACCTGGAGCTTGCTCTCTCACAAGGTCGACCATTTAGATTCGTCGAGCACATACGGTTTCGAGTATCATCGCCACAGATTTCAGAGTACAGGCGCTTTTCCTGGCACAGTATCGAGCACTTAGTTTCAGATAGAACAATTCGTTTAAAATGGAAATACGTTTCGCATCTGGAGTTTCTTCTCTCACAAGGCGACCACTTAGTTTCGTCGAACACACACGGTTTCGAGTGGCATCGCCACAGATTTCAGGGAACAGGCGCTTCTCCTGGCGCAGTATCGAACACTTTCGGACAGAACAATTTGTTTAAAATGGAACTAAGTTTCGCATTTGGAGTATCCTCTCTCACAAGGTCGACCACTTAGTATCGTCGAACACATAAGGTTTCGAGTAGCATCGCCACAGATTTCAGAGAGCAGGCGCTTCTCCTGGCACAGTATCGAAAACATAGTTTCAGAGAGAACAATTAGTTTAAAATGGAACTAAGTTTCGCATCTGGAGTTTCCTCTCTCACAAGGTCGGCCACTCAGTTTCGTCGAACACATAAGGTTTCGAGTGGCATCGCCACACAGTTCAGAGAACAGGCGCTTCTCCTGGCACAGTATCGAAAACTTAGTTTCAGGTAGAACAATTAGTTTAAAATGGAAATATGTTTCGCAACTGGAGGTTCCTCTCTCACAAGGTCGACCACTTAGTTTCGTCGACCACATACGGTTTCGAGTAGCATCGCCACAGATTTCAGAAAACTGGCGCTTCTCCTGGCACAGTATCGAACACTTAGTTTCAGAGAGCAATTAGTTTAAATTGGAACTATGTTTCGCATCTGGAGTTTCCTCTCTCACAAGGTCGACCACTTAATTTCGTTGAACACATACGGTTTCGAGTGGCATCGCCACAGATTTCAGAGAACAGGCGCTTCTCCTGGCACAGTATCGGGCACATAGTTGCAGATAGAACAATTAGTTTAAAATGGAACTAAGTTTCGCATCTGGAGTTTCCTGTCTCACAAGGACGACCACTTACTTTCGCCGAACACATTCGGTTACGAGTAGCAACGCAACAGGTTTCAGAGAACAGGCGCTTCTACTGGCAGATTATCGAATACTTAGTTTCAGAGAGAACAATTAGTTTAAAATGGAACTATATTTCGCATATGGAGTTTCCTCTCTCACAAGGTCGACCACTTAGTTTCGTCGACCACATACGGTTTCGAGTAGCATCGCCACAGATTTCAGAGAACTGGCGCTTATCCTGGCACAGTATCGAACACTTAGTTTCAGAGAGCAATTAGTTTAAATTGGAACTATGTCTCGCATCTGGAGTTTCCTCTCTCACAAGGTCGACCACTTAGTTTCGTCGACCACATACGGTTTTGAATGGCATCGCCACTGATTTCAGAGAACAGACGCTTCTCGTGGCACAGTATCGAACACTTAGTTTCAGATAGAACAATTATTTTAATATGGAATTAAGTTTCGCATTTGGAGTTTCCTCTCTCACAAGGTCGACCACTTAGTTTCGGCAAACACATACGGTTTCGAGTGGCAACGCCACAGGTTTCAGAGAACTGGCGCTACTCCTGGCACAGTATCGAAAACTTAGTTTCAGATAGAACAATTTGTTTAAAATGGAACTAAGTTTCGCATCTGGAGTTTCATCTCTCACAAGGTCGACCTCTTAGTTTCGTCGAACACAAACGTTTTCGAGCAGCATCGCCACAAATTTCAGAGAACAGGCGTTTTTCCTGGCACAGTATCTGTTTCAGATAGAACAATTAGTTTTAAATGGAACTAAGTTTCGCATCTGGAGTTTCCTACCTCACAAGGTCGGCCACTTCGTTTCGTCGAACACATACGGTTTCGAGTAGCATCGCCACAGATTTCAGAGAACAGGCGCTTCTCCTGGCAGAGTATCGAACACTTTCAGATACAACAATTAGTTTAAAATGGAACTAAGTTTCGCATCTGGAGTTTCCTCTCTCACAAGGTTGGCCACTTAGTATCGTCAAACACATACGGTTTCGAGTGGCATCGCCACAGGTTTCAGAGAACTGACGCTACTCCTGGCACAGTATGGAACACTTAGTATCAGATAGAACAATTACTTTAAAATGGAACTAAGCTTCGCATCTGTAGTTTCCTTTCGCACAAGGTCGACGACTTAATTTCGTCGAACACATACGGTTTCGAGTGGCATCGCCAATGATTTCAGAGAACAGGCGCTTCGCCTGGTACAGTATCGAACACTTTCAGATAGAACAATTAGTTTAAAATGGAACTAAGTTTCGCATCTGGAGTTTCCTCTCTCACAAGGTCGGCCACTTAGTATCGTCGAACACATACGGTTTGGAGTGGCATCGCCACAGATTTCAGAGAACAGGCGCTTCTCGAGGCACAGTATCGAACACTTAGTTTCAGATAGAACAATTATTTTAATATGGAATTAAGTTTCGCATTTGGAGTTTCCTCTCTCACAAGGTCGACCACTTAGTTTCGTCGAACACATACGGTTTCGAGTGGCATCGCCAATGATTTCAGAGAACAGGCGCTTCGCCTGGTACAGTATCGAACACTTTCAGATAGAACAATTAGTTTAAAATGGAACTAAGTTTCGCATCTGGAGTTTCCTCTCCCACACGGTCGACCACTTAGTTTCCTCGAACACATACGGTTTCGAGTAGCATCGCCACAGATTTCAGAGAACAGGCGCTTCTCCTGGCACAGTATCGAGCACTTAGTTTCAGATAGAACAATTTGTTTAAAATGGAACTAAGTTTCGCATCTGAAGTTTCCTCTCGCACAAGATCGGCCACTTAGTTTCGTCGAACACACACGGTTTCGAGTGGCATCGCCACAGATTTCAGACAACAGGCGCTTCTCCTGGCACAGTATCGAACACTTAGTTACAGATAGAACAATTAGTTTAATTTGGAACTATGTTTCGCATCTGGAGTTTCCTCTCTCACAAGGTCGACAACTTAGTTTCGTCGAACACATACGGTTTCGAGTAGTATCGCCTCAGATTTCAGAGAACAGGCGCTTCTCCTGCCATATTATCGAACACTTAGTTTCAGATAGAACAATTAGTTTAAAATGGAACTATGTTTCGCATTTGGAGTTTCCTCTCTCACAAGGTCGGCCACTTAGTTTCGTCGAACACACACGGTTTCGAGTGGCATCGCCACAGATTTTAGCGAACAGGCGCATCTCCTGGCACATTATCGGAAACTTAGTTTCAGATAGAACAATTGGTTTAAAATGGAGCTATGTTTTGCATCTGGAGTTTCATCTCTCACAAGGTCGACGACTTAATTGCGACGAACACATACGGTTTCGAGTGGCATCGCCACAGATTTCAGAGAACAGGCGCTTTTCCTGGCACAGTATCGAGCACTTAGTTTCAGATAGAACAATTCGTTTAAAATGGAAATACGTTTCTCATCTGGAGTTTCTTCTCTCACAATGTCAACCACTTAGTTTCGTCGGACACATACGGTTTCGAGTGGCATCGCCACATATTTCAGAGAACAGGCGCTTCTCCTGGCACAGTATCGAACACTTAGTTACAGATAGAACACTTAGTTTAAAATGGAACTGTGTTTGGTATTTGGAGTTTCCTCTCTCACAAGGTGGACCACTCAGTTTCGTCAAACACATACGGTTTCGAGTGGCATCGCCACAGATTTCGGAGAACAGGCGCTTCTCCTAGCACAGTATCGAACACTTAGTATCAGATAGAACAATTACTTTAAAATGGAACTAAGCTTCGCATCTCGAGATTCCTCTCTCACAAGGTGGACCACTTAGTTTCATCGAACATATACGGTTTCGAGTAGCATCGCCACTGATTTCAGAGAACAGGCGCTTCTCCTGGCACAGTATCGAACACTTAGTTTCAGATGGAACATTTGGTTTAAAATGGAACTAAGTTTCGCATCTGAAGTTTCCTCTCGCACAAGGTCGGCCACTTAGTTTCGTCGAACACACACGGTTTCGAGTGGCATCGCCACAGATTTCAGAGAACAGGCGCTTCTCCTGGGACAGTATCGAACACTTAGTTTCAGATAGAACAATTAGTTTAAAATGGAACTAAGTTTCGCATCTGGAGTTTCCTCTCTCACAAGGTCGACAATTTAGTTTCGTCGAACACATACGGTTTGGAGTAGCAACGCCAGAGATTTCAGAGAACAGGCGCTTCTCCTGGCACAGTATCGAACACTTTATTTCAGCTAGAATATATAGTTTTAAATGGAAATATGTTTCGCATTTGGAGTTTCCTCTCTCACAAGGTCGACCACTTAGTTTCGTCGAACACATACGGTTTCGAGTGACATCGCCACAGATTTCAGAGAACAGGCGCTTCTCCTGGCACAGTATCGAACACTTAGTTACAGATAGAACAATTAGTTTAATTTGGAACTATGTTTCGCATCTGGAGTTTCCTCTCTCACAAGGTCGACAACTTAGTTTCGTCGAACACATACGGTTTCGAGTAGCATCGCCTCAGATTTCAGAGAACAGGCGCTTCTCCTGCCACATTATCGAACACTTAGTTTCAGATAGAACAATTAGTTTAAAATGGTACTAAGTTTCGCATCTGGGATTTCCTCTCCCACAAGGCGACCTCTCAGTTTCGTGGAACTCATACGGTTTCGAGTGGCTTCGCCACAGATTTCAGAGAACAGGCGCTTCTTCTAGCACAGTATCGAACACATAGTTTCAGATAGAAAAATTAATTTAAAATGGAACTAAGTTTCGCATCAGCAGTTTCCTCTCCCACAAGGTCGGCAACTTAGTTTCGTCGAACACATACGGTTTCGAGTAGCATCGCCACAGATTTCAGAGAACAGGCGCTTCTCCTGGCACAGTATCGAACACTTAGTTACAGATAGAACAATTAGTTTAAAATGGAACTATGTCTCGCATCTGGAGTTTCCTCTCTCACAAGGTCGACAACTTAGTTTCGTCGAACACATACGGTTTCGAGTAGCATCGCCTCAGGTTTCAGAGAACAGGCGCTTCTCCTGCCACAGTATCGAACACTTAGTTTCAGATAGAACAATTAGTTTAATATGGTACTAAGTTTCGCATCTGGAGTTTCCTCTCTCACAAGGTCGGCCATTTAGTTCCGTCGAACACATACGGTTTCGAGTGGCATCGCCACAGATTTCAGAGAACAGGTGCTTCTTCTGGCACAGTATCGAACACTTTCAGATAGAACATTTAGTTTAAAATGGAACTAAGTTCCGCATCTGGAGTTTCCTCTCTCACAAGGTCGGCCACTTAGTTTCGTCGAACACATACGGTTTCGGGTGGCATCGCCACAGATTTCAGAGAACAGGTGCTTCTCCTGGCACGGTATCGAACACTTAGTTTCAGATAGAACAATTAGTTTAAAATGGAACTAAGTTTCGCGTTTGGAGTTTCCTCTCTCACAAGGTCGGCCACTTAGTTTCGTCAAGCACATACGGTTTCGAGTTGCATCGCCACAGATTTCAGAGAACAGGCGATTCTCCTGGCACAATATCAAACACTTAGTTTCAGATAGAACAATCAGTTTAAAATGGAACTAAGTTCCGCATCTGGAGTTTCCTCCCACACAAGGTCGACCATTTAGATTCGTCGAACACATACGGTTTCGAGTAGCATCGCGACAGATTTCAGAGAACAGGTGCTTCTCCTGGCACAGTATCGAACACTTATTTTCAGATAGAACAATTAGTTTAAAATGGAACTGAGTTTCGCATCTGGAGTTTCCTCTCTCACAAGGTCGACCATCTAGATTCGTCGAACACATACGGTTTCGAGTAGCATCGCCACTGTTTTCAGAGAACAGGCGCTTCGCCTGGCACAGTATCGAACACTTTCAGATAGAACAATTAGTTTAAAATGGAACTAAGTTCCGCATCTGGAGTTTCCTCTCTCACAAGGTCGACCATTTAGATTCGTCGAACTCATACGGGTTCGAGTAGCATCGCCACTGATTTCAGAGAACAGGCGCTTCTCCTGGCACAATATCGAACACTTTCAGATAGAACATTTAGTTTAAAATGGAACTAAGTTCCGCATCTGGAGTTTCCTCTCTCACAAGGTCGGCCACTTAGTTTCGTCGAACACATACGGTTTCGGGTGGCATCGCCACAGATTTCAGAGAACAGGTGCTTCTCCTGGCACGGTATCGAACACTTAGTTTCAGATAGAACAATTAGTTTAAAATGGAACTAAGTTTCGCGTGTGGAGTTTCCTCTCTCACAAGGTCGGCCACTTAGTTTCGTCAAGCACATACGGTTTCGAGTTGCATCGCCACAGATTTCAGAGAACAGGCGATTCTCCTGGCACAATATCAAACACTTAGTTTCAGATAGAACAATCAGTTTAAAATGGAACTAAGTTCCGCATCTGGAGTTTCCTCCCACACAAGGTCGACCATTTAGATTCGTCGAACACATACGGTTTCGAGTAGCATCGCGACAGATTTCAGAGAACAGGTGCTTCTCCTGGCACAGTATCGAACACTTATTTTCAGATAGAATAATTAGTTTAAAATGGAACTGAGTTTCGCATCTGGAGTTTCCTCTCTCACAAGGTCGACCATCTAGATTCGTCGAACACATACGGTTTCGAGTAGCATCGCCACTGATTTCAGAGAACAGGCGCTTCGCCTGGCACAGTATCGAACACTTTCAGATAGAACAATTATTTTAAAATGGAACTAAGTTCCGCATCTGGAGTTTCCTCTCTCACAAGGTCGACCATTTAGATTCGTCGAACACCTACGGGTTCGAGTAGCATCGCCACTGATTTCAGAGAACAGGCGCTTCTCCTGGCACGGTATCGAACACTTTCAGATAGAACAATTAGTTTAAAATGGAACTAAGTTTCGCATCTGGAGTTTCCTCTCTCACAAGGTCGGCCACTTAGTATCGCCGAACACATACGGGTTCGAGTAGCATCGCCACAGATTTCAGAGAACAGGCGCTTCTTCTAGCACAGTATCGAACACATAGTTTCATATAGAACAATTAGTTTTAAATGGAAATAAGTTTCGCATCTGGAGTTTCCCCTTTCACAAGGTCAACCACTTAGTTTCGTCGAACACGTAGGGTTTCGAGTAGCATCGTCACAGATTTCAGAGAACAGGCGCTTCTCCTGGCCCAGTATCGAACACTTAGTTTCAGATAGAACAATTAGTTTAAAATTGAACTAAGTTCCGCATCTGGAGTTTCCTCTCTCACAAGGTCGGCCACTTAGTTTCGTGGAACACATTCGGTTTCGAGTGGCATCGCCACAGATTGCAGAGAACAGTCGCTTCTCCTGGCACAGTATCGAACACTCAGTTTCAGATAGAACAATTAGTTTAAAATGGAACTAGGTTTCGCATCTGGAGTTTCCTCTCTGACAAGGTCGACCACTGAGTTTCGACGAACACATACGGTTTCGAGTAGCATCGCTACAGATTTCTGAGGACAGTCGCTTCTCCTGGCACAGTGTTGAACACTTAGTTTCAGATAGAACAATTAGTTTAAAATGGAACTAAGTTTCGCATCTGGAGTTTCCTCTCTCACAAGGTCGACCACTTAGTTTCCTCCAACACATACGGTTTCGAGTAGCATCGCCACAGATTGCAGAGAACAGGCGCTTCTCCTGGCACAACATCGAACACTTAGTTTCAGATAGAACAATTAGTTTAAAATGACACTAAGTTTCGCGTCTGGAGTTTCCTCTCTCACAAGGTGGACCACTCAGTTTCGTCGAACACATACGGTTTCGAGTGGCATCGCCACAGACTTCAGAGAACAGCCGCTTCTCCTGGCACAGTATCGAACACTTAGTTTCAAAGAGAACAATTAGTTTAAAATCGTAATATGTTTCGCATCTGAAGTTTCCTCTCTCACAAGGTCGGCCACTTAGTTTCGTCGAACACATACGTTTTCGAGTGGCATCGCCACAGATTTCAGAGAACAGGCGCTTCTCCTGGCAGAGTATCGAACACTTAGTTTCAGATAGAACAATTAGTTTAAAATGACACTAAGTTTCGCGTCTGGAGTTTCCTCTCTCACAAGGTGGACCACTCAGTTTCGTCGAACACATACGGTTTCGAGTGGCATCGCCACAGATTTCTGAGGACAGTCGCTTCTCCTGGCACAGTGTTGAACACTTAGTTTCAGATAGAACAATTAGTTTAAAATGGAACTAAGTTTCGCATCTGGAGTTTCCTCTCTCACAAGGTCGACCACTTAGTTTCCTCCAACACATACGGTTTCGAGTAGCATCGCCACAGATTTCAGAGAACAGTCGCTTCTCCTGGCACAGTATCGAACACTCAGTTTCAGATAGAACAATTAGTTTAAAATGGAACTAAGTTTCGCATCTTGAGTTTCCTCTCTGACAAGGTCGACCACTGAGTTTCGTCGAACACATACGGTTTCGAGTAGCATCGCCACAGATTTCTGAGGACAGTCGCTTCTCCTGGCACAGTGTTGAACACTTAGTTTCAGATAGAACAATTAGTTTAAAATGGAACTAAGTTTCGCATCTGGAGTTTCCTCTCTCACAAGGTCGACCACTTAGTTTCCTCCAACACATACGGTTTCGAGTAGCATCGCCACAGATTGCAGAGAACAGGCGCTTCTCCTGGCACAGTATCGAACACTTAGTTTCAGAGAGAACTATTAGTTTAAAATGGAAATATGTTTCGCATTTGGAGTTTCCTCTCTCACAAGTTCGACCACTTAGTTTCGTCGAACTCATACGGTGTCGAGTGGCATCGCCACAGATTTCAGAGAACAGGCGCTTCTCCTGGCACAGTATCGAACACATAGTTGCAGATAGAACAATTAGTTTAAAATGGAACTAAGTTTCGCATCTGGAGTGTCCTCTCTCACAAGATCAACCACTTAGTTTCATCGAACACATACGGTTTCGAGTAGCATCCCCACAGATTTCAGAGAACAGGCACTTCTCCTGGCACAGTATCGAACACATAGTTTCAGATAAAACAATTAGTTTAAAATGGTACTAAATTTCGCATCTGGCGTTTCCCCTCTCACATGGCGGCCACTTAGTTTCGTGGAACACATTCGGTTTCGAGTAGCATCGCCACAGATTTCAGAGAACAGGCGCTTCTCCTGGCACAGTATCGAACACTTCGTTTCAGATAGAACAATTAGTTTAAAATGGTACTAAATTTCGCATCTGGAGTTTCCTCTCTCACATGGCGGCCACTTAGTTTCGTCGAACACATACGGTTTGGAGTAGCATCGTCACAGTTTTCAGATAACAGGCACTTCTCCTGGCACAGTATCGAACACATAGTTTCAGATAGAACAATTAGTTTAAAATGGAACTAAGTTTCGCATCCGGAGTTTCCTCTTCCACAAGGTCGACCACTTATTTTCGTCGAATACATACGGTTTGGAGTAGCATCGTCACAGTTTTCAGAGAACAGGCACTTCTCCTGGCACAGTATCGAACACATAGTTGCACATAGAACAATTAGTTTAAAATGGAACTAAGTTTCGCATCTGGAGTTTCCTCTCTCACAAGATCAACCACTTAGTTTCATCGAACACATACGGTTTCGAGTAGCATCCCCACAGATTTCAGAGAACAGGCGCTTCTCCTGGCACAGTATCGAACACTTAGTTTCAGAGAGAACAATTAGTTTAAAATGGAACTATGTTTCGCATTTGGAGTTTACTCTCTCGCAAGGTGGACCACTTAGTTTCGTCGAACACATACGGTTTCGAGTGGCATCGCCACACATTTCAGAGAACTGGCGCTTCTCCTGGCACAGTATCGAAAACATAGTTGCACATAGAACAATTAGTTTAAAATGGAACTAAGTTTCGCATCTGGAGTTTCCTCTCTCACAAGGTCGACCACTTAATTTCGTCGAAAACATACGGTTTCGAGTGGCATCGCCACAGATTTCAGAGAACAGGCGCTTCTCCTGGCACAGTATCGAACACATAGTTTCAGATAGAACAATTAGTTTAAAATGGAACTAAGTTTCGCATCCGGAGTTTCCTCTTCCAAAAGGTCGACCACTTATTTTCGTCGAACACATACGGTTTGGAGTAGCATCGTCACAGTTTTCAGAGAACAGGCACTTCTCCTGGCACAGTATCGAACACATAGTTTCAGATAAAACAATTAGTTTAAAATGGTACTAAATTTCGCATCTGGAGTTTCCTCTCTCACCTGGCGGCCACTTAGTTTCGTGGAACACATTCGGTTTCGAGTAGCATCGCCACAGATTTCAGGGAACAGGCGCTTCTCCTGGCACAGTATCGAACACTTAGTTTCAGAGAGAACAATTAGTTTAAAATGGAATTATGTTTCGCATCTGGAGTATCCTCTCTCACAAGGTCGACCACTTATTTTCGTCGAACACATACGGTTTGGAGTAGCATCGTCACAGATTTCAGAGAACAGGCACTTCTCCTGGCACAGTATCGAACACATAGTTTCAGATAAAACAATTAGTTTAAAATGGTACTAAATTTCGCATCTGGAGTTTCCTCTCTCACCTGGCGGCCACTTAGTTTCGTGGAACACATTCGGTTTCGAGTAGCATCGCCAAAGATTTCAGAGAACAGGCGCTTCTCCTGGCACAGCATCGAACACTTTCAGATAGAACAATTAGTTTAAAATGGTACTAAGTTTCGCATCTGGAGTTTCCTCTCTCACAAGGTCGACCACTTAGTTTCGTCGAACACATACGGTTTCGAGTAGCATCGCCACTGATTTCAGAGAACAGGCGCTTCTCCTGGAACAGTATCGATCACTTAGTTTCAGATAGAACAATCAGTTTAAAATGGAACTAAGTTTCGCATCCGGAGTTTCCTCTTCCACAAGGTCGACCACTTATTTTCGTCGAACACATACGGTTTGGAGTAGCATCGTCACAGTTTTCAGAGAACAGGCACTTCTCCTGGCACAGTATCGAAAACATAGTTGCACATAGAACAATTAGTTTAAAATGGAACTAATATTCGCATCTGGAGTTTCCTCTCTCACAATGTCGACCACTTAATTTCGTCGAACACATACGGTTTCGAGTGGCATCGCCACAGATTTCAGAGAACAGGCGCTTCTCCTGGCACAGTATCGAACACATAGTTTCAGATAGAACAATTAGTTTAAAATGGAACTAAGTTTCGCATCTGGAGTGTCCTCTCTCACAAGATCAACCACTTAGTTTCATCGAACACATACGGTTTCGAGTAGCATCCCTACAGATTTCAGAGAACAGGCGCTTCTCCTGGCACAGTATCGAACACTTAGTTTCAGAGAGAAAAATTAGTTTAAAATGGAACTATGTTTCGCATTTGGAGTTTCCTCTCTCGCAAGGTGGACCACTTAGTTTCGTCGAACACATACGGTTTCGAGTGGCATCGCCACACATTTCAGAGAACTGGCGCTTCTCCTGGCACAGTATCGAACACTTAGTTTCAGAGAGAAAAATTAGTTTAAAATGGAACTATGTTTCGCATTTGGAGTTTCCTCTCTCGCAAGGTGGACCACTTAGTTTCGTCGAACACATACGGTTTCGAGTGGCATCGCCACACATTTCAGAGAACTGGCGCTTCTCCTGGCACAGTATCGAACATTTAGTTTCAGAGATAACAATTAGTTTAAAATGGAAATATGTTTCGCATTTGGAGTTTCCTCTCTCACAAGTTCGACCACTTAATTTCGTCGAACACATACGGTTTCGAGTGGCATCGCCACAGATTTCAGAGAACAGGCGCTTCTCCTGGCACAGTATCGAACACTTAGTTTCAGATAGAACAATCAGTTTAAAATGGAACTAAGTTTCGCATCCGGAGTTTCCTCTTCCACAAGGTCGACCACTTATTTTCGTCGAACACATACGGTTTGGAGTAGCATCGTCACAGTTTTCAGAGAACAGGCACTTCTCCTGGCACAGTATCGAAAACATAGTTGCACATAGAACAATTAGTTTAAAATGGAACTAATATTCGCATCTGGAGTTTCCTCTCTCACAATGTCGACCACTTAATTTCGTCGAACACATACGGTTGCGAGTGGCATCGCCACAGATTTCAGAGAACAGGCGCTTCTCCTGGCACAGTATCGAACACATAGTTGCAGATAGAACAATTAGTTTAAAATGGAACTAAGTTTCGCATCTGGAGTTTCCTCTCTCACAAGGTCGGCCACTTACTGTCGTGGAACACATTCGGTTTCGAGTAGCATCGCCACAGATTTCAGAGAACAGGCGCTTCTCCTGGCACAGTATCGAACACTTAGTTTCAGAGAGAACAATTAGTTTAAAATGGAAATATGTTTCGCATTTGGAGTTTCCTCTCTCACAAGTTCGACCACTTAGTTTCGTCGAACACATACGGTGTCGAGTGGCATCGCCACAGATTTCAGAGAACAGGCGCTTCTCCTGGCACAGTATCGAACACATAATTGCAGATAGAACAATTAGTTTAAAATGGAACTCAGTTTCGCATCTGGAGTGTCCTCTCTAACAAGATCAACCACTTAGTTTCATCGAACACATACGGTTTCGAGTGGCATCGCCACACATTTCAGAGAACTGGCGCTTCTCCTGGCACAGTATCGAACACTTAGTTTCAGATAGAACAATTAGTTTAAAATAGAAATATGTTTCGCATCTGGAGTATCCTCTCTCACAAGGTCGACCACTTAGTTACGTCGAACACATACGGTTTCGAGTGGCATCGCCACACATTTCATAGAACAGGAGCTTCTCCTGGCACAGTGTCGAGCACTTAGTTTCAGATAGAACAATTAGTTTAATATGGTACTAAGTTTCGCATCTGGAGTTTCCTCTCGCACAAGGTCGACAACTTAGTTTCGTCGAACACATACGGTTTCGAATAGCATCGCCACAGATTTCAGAGAACAGGCGCTTCTCCTGGCACAGTATCGAACACTTAGTTTCAGAGAGAACAATTAGTTTAATTTGGAACTATATTTCGCATCTGGAGTTTCCTCTCTCACAAGGTCGACCACTTAGTTACGTCGAACACATACGGTTTCGAGTGGCATCGCCACACATTTCAGAGAACTGGCGCTTCTCCTGGCACAGTATCGAACACTTCGTTTCAGATAGAACAATTAGTTTAAAATGGTACTAAATTTCGCATCTGGAGTTTCCTCTCTCACATGGCGGCCACTTAGTTTCGTCGAACACATACGGTTTCGAGTAGCATCGCCACTGATTTCAGAGAACAGGCGCTTCTGCTGGCACAGTATCGAACACATAGTTGCAGATAGAACAATTAGTTTAAAATGGAACTAAGTTTCGCATCTGGAGTTTCCTCTCTCACAAGGTCGGCCACTTACTTTCGTGGAACACATTCGGTTTCGAGTAGCATCGCCACAGATTTCAGAGAACAGGCGCTTCTCCTGGCACAGTATCGAACACTTAGTTTCAGAGAGAACAATTAGTTTAAAATGGAAATATGTTTCGCATTTGGAGTTTCCTCTCTTACAAGTTCGACCACTTAGTTTCGTCGAACACATACGGTGTCGAGTGGCATCGCCACAGATTTCAGAGAACAGGCGCTTCTCCTGGCACAGTATCGAACACATAGTTGCAGATAGAACAATTAGTTTAAAATGGAACTAAGTTTCGCATCTGGAGTGTCCTCTCTCACAAGATCAACCACTTAGTTTCATCGAACACATACGGTTTCGAGTAGCATCCCCACAGATTTCAGAGAACAGGCACTTCTCCTGGCACAGTATCGAACACATAGTTTCAGATAAAACAATTAGTTTAAAATGGTACTAAATTTCGCATCTGGCGTTTCCCCTCTCACATGGCGGCCACTTAGTTTCGTGGAACACATTCGGTTTCGAGTAGCATCGCCACAGATTTCAGAGAACAGGCGCTTCTCCTGGCACAGTATCGAACACTTCGTTTCAGATAGAACAATTAGTTTAAAATGGTACTAAATTTCGCATCTGGAGTTTCCTCTCTCACATTGCGGCCACTTAGTTTCGTCGAACACATACGGTTTGGAGTAGCATCGTCACAGTTTTCAGATAACAGGCACTTCTCCTGGCACAGTATCGAACACATAGTTTCAGATAGAACAAATAGTTTAAAATGGAACTAAGTTTCGCATCCGGAGTTTCCTCTTCCACAAGGTCGACCACTTATTTTCGTCGAATACATACGGTTTGGAGTAGCATCGTCACAGTTTTCAGAGAACAGGCACTTCTCCTGGCACAGTATCGAACACATAGTTGCACATAGAACAATTAGTTTAAAATGGAACTAAGTTTCGCATCTGGAGTTTCCTCTCTCACAAGATCAACCACTTAGTTTCATCGAACACATACGGTTTCGAGTAGCATCCCCACAGATTTCAGAGAACAGGCGCTTCTCCTGGCACAGTATCGAACACTTAGTTTCAGAGAGAACAATTAGTTTAAAATGGAACTATGTTTCGCATTTGGAGTTTACTCTCTCGCAAGGTGGACCACTTAGTTTCGTCGAACACATACGGTTTCGAGTGGCATCGCCACACATTTCAGAGAACTGGCGCTTCTCCTGGCACAGTATCGAAAACATAGTTGCACATAGAACAATTAGTTTAAAATGGAACTAAGTTTCGCATCTGGAGTTTCCTCTCTCACAAGGTCGACCACTTAATTTCGTCGAAAACATACGGTTTCGAGTGGCATCGCCACAGATTTCAGAGAACAGGCGCTTCTCCTGGCACAGTATCGAACACATAGTTTCAGATAGAACAATTAGTTTAAAATGGAACTAAGTTTCGCATCCGGAGTTTCCTCTTCCAAAAGGTCGACCACTTATTTTCGTCGAACACATACGGTTTGGAGTAGCATCGTCACAGTTTTCAGAGAACAGGCACTTCTCCTGGCACAGTATCGAACACATAGTTTCAGATAAAACAATTAGTTTAAAATGGTACTAAATTTCGCATCTGGAGTTTCCTCTCTCACCTGGCGGCCACTTAGTTTCGTGGAACACATTCGGTTTCGAGTAGCATCGCCACAGATTTCAGGGAACAGGCGCTTCTCCTGGCACAGTATCGAACACTTAGTTTCAGAGAGAACAATTAGTTTAAAATGGAATTATGTTTCGCATCTGGAGTATCCTCTCTCACAAGGTCGACCACTTATTTTCGTCGAACACATACGGTTTGGAGTAGCATCGTCACAGATTTCAGAGAACAGGCACTTCTCCTGGCACAGTATCGAACACATAGTTTCAGATAAAACAATTAGTTTAAAATGGTACTAAATTTCGCATCTGGAGTTTCCTCTCTCACCTGGCGGCCACTTAGTTTCGTGGAACACATTCGGTTTCGAGTAGCATCGCCAAAGATTTCAGAGAACAGGCGCTTCTCCTGGCACAGCATCGAACACTTTCAGATAGAACAATTAGTTTAAAATGGTACTAAGTTTCGCATCTGGAGTTTCCTCTCTCACAAGGTCGACCACTTAGTTTCGTCGAACACATACGGTTTCGAGTAGCATCGCCACTGATTTCAGAGAACAGGCGCTTCTCCTGGAACAGTATCGAACACTTAGTTTCAGATAGAACAATCAGTTTAAAATGGAACTAAGTTTCGCATCCGGAGTTTCCTCTTCCACAAGGTCGACCACTTATTTTCGTCGAACACATACGGTTTGGAGTAGCATCGTCACAGTTTTCAGAGAACAGGCACTTCTCCTGGCACAGTATCGAAAACATAGTTGCACATAGAACAATTAGTTTAAAATGGAACTAATATTCGCATCTGGAGTTTCCTCTCTCACAATGTCGACCACTTAATTTCGTCGAACACATACGGTTTCGAGTGGCATCGCCACAGATTTCAGAGAACAGGCGCTTCTCCTGGCACAGTATCGAACACATAGTTGCAGATAGAACAATTAGTTTAAAATGGAACTAAGTTTCGCATCTGGAGTGTCCTCTCTCACAAGATCAACCACTTAGTTTCATCGAACACATACGGTTTCGAGTAGCATCCCTACAGATTTCAGAGAACAGGCGCTTCTCCTGGCACAGTATCGAACACTTAGTTTCAGAGAGAAAAATTAGTTTAAAATGGAACTATGTTTCGCATTTGGAGTTTCCTCTCTCGCAAGGTGGACCACTTAGTTTCGTCGAACACATACGGTTTCGAGTGGCATCGCCACACATTTCAGAGAACTGGCGCTTCTCCTGGCACAGTATCGAACACTTAGTTTCAGAGAGAAAAATTAGTTTAAAATGGAACTATGTTTCGCATTTGGAGTTTCCTCTCTCGCAAGGTGGACCACTTAGTTTCGTCGAACACATACGGTTTCGAGTGGCATCGCCACACATTTCAGAGAACTGGCGCTTCTCCTGGCACAGTATCGAACATTTAGTTTCAGAGATAACAATTAGTTTAAAATGGAAATATGTTTCGCATTTGGAGTTTCCTCTCTCACAAGTTCGACCACTTAATTTCGTCGAACACATACGGTTTCGAGTGGCATCGCCACAGATTTCAGAGAACAGGCGCTTCTCCTGGCACAGTATCGAACACTTAGTTTCAGATAGAACAATCAGTTTAAAATGGAACTAAGTTTCGCATCCGGAGTTTCCTCTTCCACAAGGTCGACCACTTATTTTCGTCGAACACATACGGTTTGGAGTAGCATCGTCACAGTTTTCAGAGAACAGGCACTTCTCCTGGCACAGTATCGAAAACATAGTTGCACATAGAACAATTAGTTTAAAATGGAACTAATATTCGCATCTGGAGTTTCCTCTCTCACAATGTCGACCACTTAATTTCGTCGAACACATACGGTTGCGAGTGGCATCGCCACAGATTTCAGAGAACAGGCGCTTCTCCTGGCACAGTATCGAACACATAGTTGCAGATAGAACAATTAGTTTAAAATGGAACTAAGTTTCGCATCTGGAGTTTCCTCTCTCACAAGGTCGGCCACTTACTGTCGTGGAACACATTCGGTTTCGAGTAGCATCGCCACAGATTTCAGAGAACAGGCGCTTCTCCTGGCACAGTATCGAACACTTAGTTTCAGAGAGAACAATTAGTTTAAAATGGAAATATGTTTCGCATTTGGAGTTTCCTCTCTCACAAGTTCGACCACTTAGTTTCGTCGAACACATACGGTGTCGAGTGGCATCGCCACAGATTTCAGAGAACAGGCGCTTCTCCTGGCACAGTATCGAACACATAATTGCAGATAGAACAATTAGTTTAAAATGGAACTCAGTTTCGCATCTGGAGTGTCCTCTCTAACAAGATCAACCACTTAGTTTCATCGAACACATACGGTTTCGAGTGGCATCGCCACACATTTCAGAGAACTGGCGCTTCTCCTGGCACAGTATCGAACACTTAGTTTCAGATAGAACAATTAGTTTAAAATAGAAATATGTTTCGCATCTGGAGTATCCTCTCTCACAAGGTCGACCACTTAGTTACGTCGAACACATACGGTTTCGAGTGGCATCGCCACACATTTCATAGAACAGGAGCTTCTCCTGGCACAGTGTCGAGCACTTAGTTTCAGATAGAACAATTAGTTTAATATGGTACTAAGTTTCGCATCTGGAGTTTCCTCTCGCACAAGGTCGACAACTTAGTTTCGTCGAACACATACGGTTTCGAATAGCATCGCCACAGATTTCAGAGAACAGGCGCTTCTCCTGGCACAGTATCGAACACTTAGTTTCAGAGAGAACAATTAGTTTAATTTGGAACTATATTTCGCATCTGGAGTTTCCTCTCTCACAAGGTCGACCACTTAGTTACGTCGAACACATACGGTTTCGAGTGGCATCGCCACACATTTCAGAGAACTGGCGCTTCTCCTGGCACAGTATCGAACACTTCGTTTCAGATAGAACAATTAGTTTAAAATGGTACTAAATTTCGCATCTGGAGTTTCCTCTCTCACATGGCGGCCACTTAGTTTCGTCGAACACATACGGTTTCGAGTAGCATCGCCACTGATTTCAGAGAACAGGCGCTTCTGCTGGCACAGTATCGAACACATAGTTGCAGATAGAACAATTAGTTTAAAATGGAACTAAGTTTCGCATCTGGAGTTTCCTCTCTCACAAGGTCGGCCACTTACTTTCGTGGAACACATTCGGTTTCGAGTAGCATCGCCACAGATTTCAGAGAACAGGCGCTTCTCCTGGCACAGTATCGAACACTTAGTTTCAGAGAGAACAATTAGTTTAAAATGGAAATATGTTTCGCATTTGGAGTTTCCTCTCTTACAAGTTCGACCACTTAGTTTCGTCGAACACATACGGTGTCGAGTGGCATCGCCACAGATTTCAGAGAACAGGCGCTTCTCCTGGCACAGTATCGAACACATAGTTGCAGATAGAACAATTAGTTTAAAATGGAACTAAGTTTCGCATCTGGAGTTTCCTCTCTCACAAGGTCGACCGCTTAGTTTCGTCGAACACATACGGTTTCGAGTAGCATCGCCACAGATTTCAGAGAACAGGCGCTTCTCCTGGCACAGTATCGAACACTTGGTTTCAGGTAGAACAATTAGTTTAAATTGGAACTAAGTTTCGCATCTGGAGTTTCTTCTCTCAGAAGGTCGACCACTTAGAGTCGTCGAACACATACGGTTTAGAGTAGCATCGCCACCGAATTCAGAGAACAGGCGCTTCTCCTGACGCAGTATCGAACACTCAGTTACAGATAGAACAATTAGTTTAAAATGGAACTAAGTTTCGCATCTGGAGTTTCTTCTCTCAGAAGGTCGACCACTTAGAGTCGTCGAACACATACGGTTTAGAGTAGCATCGCCACTGATTTCAGAGAACAGGCGCTTCTCCTGGCACAGTATCGAACACTTAGTTTCAGGTAGAACAATTAGTTTAAAATGGAAATAAGCTTCGCAACTGGAGATTCCTCTCCCACAAGGTCAACCACTTAGTTTCGTCGAACATATACGGTTTCGAGTAGCATCTCCAAAGATTTCAGAGAACAGGCGCTTCTCCTGGCACAGTATGGAACACTTAGTATCAGAGAGAACTATTAGTTTAAAATGCAACTAAGTTTCGCATCTGCAGTTTCCTCTCTCACGAGGTCGGCCACTTAGTATCGTCGAACACATACGGTTTCGAGTGGCATCGCCACAGATTTCAGAGAACAGGAGCTTCTCCTGTCACAGTATCGAACACTTAGTTTCAGATAGAACAATTAGTTTAAAATGGAACTAACTTTCGCATCCGGAGTTTCCTCTCTCAGAAGGTCGACCACTTAGTTTCGTCGAACACATACGGTTTCGAGTAGCATCGCCACAGATTTCAGAGAACGGGCACTTCCCCTGGCACAGTATCGAACACTTAGTATCCGATAGAACAATTAGTTAAAATGGAACTAGGTTTCGCATCTGGAGTTTCCTCTTTCACAAGGCGACCACTTAGTTTTGTCGAACACATACGGTTTCGAGTAGCATCGCCACAGATTTCAGAGAACAGGCGTTTCTCCTGGCAGAGTATCCATCACTTTGTTTCAGATAGAACAATTATTTTAAAATGGAACTAAGTTTCGCATTCGGAGTTTCCTCTCTCAGAAGGTCGACCACTTAGTATCGTCGAACACATACGGTTTCGAGTGGCATCGCCACAGATTTCAGAGAAAAGGCCCTTCTCCTGGCACAGTATCGAACACTTAGTTTCAGATGGAACATTTGGTTTAAAATGGAACTAAGTTTCGCATCTGGAGTTTCCTCTCTCACAATGTGGACCACTTAGTTTCGTCGAACACATACGGTTTCGAGTGGCATCGCCACAGATTTCAGAGAACAAGACCCTCTCCTGGCACAGTATCGAACACTTAGTTTCAGATGGAACATTTAGTTTAAAATTGAACTATGTTTCGCATCTGGAGTTTCCTCTCTCACAAGGTCGACCACTTAATTTCGTTGAACACATACGGTTTCGAGTGGCATCGCCATAGATTTCAGAGAACAGCCGCTACTCC
The DNA here is from genome assembly GCA_910591585.2 of Nysson spinosus. Taxonomy (NCBI): domain Eukaryota; kingdom Metazoa; phylum Arthropoda; class Insecta; order Hymenoptera; family Crabronidae; genus Nysson; species Nysson spinosus. Next base: position 4,613,441 of record CAJUYC020000088.1, on the reverse strand, counting down.
TGGCACAGTATCGAACACTGAGTTTCAGATAGGACAATTAGTTTAAAATGGAACTAAGTTTCGCATCCGGAGTTTCCTCTCTCAGAAGGTCGACCACTTAGTTTCGTCGAACACATACGGTTTCGAGTAGCATCGCCACAGATTTCAGAGAACGGGCGCTTCTCCTGGCACAGTATCGAACACTTAGTTTCAGGTAGAACAATTAGTTTAAAATGGAAATAAGCTTCGCAAATGGAGATTCCTCTCTCACAAGGTCAACCACTTAGTTTCGTCGAACATATACGGTTTCGAGTAGCATCGCCAAAGATTTCAGAGAACAGGCGCTTCTCCTGGCACAGCATCGAACACTTAGTATCAGAGAGAACTATTAGTTTAAAATGGAACTAAGTTTCGCATCTGGAGTTTCCTCTCTCACGAGGTCGGCCACTTAGTATCGTCGAACACATACGGTTTCGAGTGGCATCGCCACAGATTTCAGAGAACAGGAGCTTCTCCTGTCACAGTATCGAACACTTAGTTTCAGATAGAACAATTAGTTTAAAATGGAACTAAGTTTCGCATCCGGAGTTTCCTCTCTCAGAAGGTCGACCACTTAGTTTCGTCGAACACATACGGTTTCGAGTAGCATCGCCACCGATTTCAGAGAACGGGCACTTCCTATGGCACAGTATCGAACACTTAGTATCCGATAGAACAATTAGTTTAAAATGGAAATATGCTTCGCATCTGGAGTTTCCTCTCTCACAAGGTCGACCACTTAGTTTCGTGGAACACATACGCTTTCAAGTAACATCGCCACAGATTTCAGAGAACAGGCGCTCCCTCCTAGCACTGTATCGGGCACATAGTTTTAGATAGAACAATTAGTTTAAAATGGGACTAAATTTCGCATCTGGAGTTTCCTCTCTCAGAAGGCGGCCACTTAGTTTCGTGGAACACATTCGGTTTCGAGTAGCATCGCCACAGATTTCAGAGAACAGGCGCTTCTCCTGGCATAGTATCGAACACTTAGCTTCAGGTAGAACAATTAGTTTAAAATGGCACTATGTTTCTCGTCTGGAGTTTCCTCTGTCACAAGGTCGACCACTCAGTTTCGTCGAACACATACCGTTTCGAGTGGTATCGCCACAGGTTTCACAGAACGGGCGCTTCTCCTGGCACAGTATCGAACACTTAGTCTCAGATAGAACAATTAATTTAAAATGGAACTATGTTTCGCATCTGGAGTATCCTCTCTCACAAGGTCGTCCACTTAGTTTCGTCGAACACATACGGTTTCGAGTGGCATCGCCAGACATTACAGAGAACTGGCGCTTCTCCTGGCACAGTATCGAACACTTAGTTTCAGATAGAACAATTTGTTTAAAATGGAACTAAGTTTCGCATCTGGAGATTCCTCTCCCACAAGGTCGACCAATTAGTTTCGTTGAACACATACTGTAACGAGTAGCATCGCGACAGATTTTAGAGAGCAGGCGCTTCGCCTGGCACAGTATCGAACACTTTCAGATAGAACAATTTATTTAAAATGGAACTAAGTTTCGCATCTGGAGATTCCTCTCCCACAAGGTCGACCAATTAGTTTCGTTGAACACATACGGTTTCGAGTAGCATCGCCACAGATTTCAGAGAGCAGGCGCTTCGCCTGGCACAGTATCGAACACTTATTTCAGATAGAACAATTAGTTTAAAATGGAACTATATTTCGCATCTGTAGTATCCTCTCTCACAAGATCAACCACTTAGTTTCGTCGAACACGTACGGTTTCGAGTGGTATCGCCACACATTTCAGAGAACAGGCGCTTCTCCTGGCACAGTATCGAACACTTAGTTTCAGATAGAACAATTTGTTTAAAATGGAACTAAGTTTCACATCTGGAGATTCCTCTCCCACAAGGTCGACCAATTAGTTTGGTTGAACCCACACGGTTTCGAGTAGCATCGCCACAGATTTCAGAGAGCTGGCTCTTCGCCTGGCACAGTATCGAACACTTATTTCAGACAGAACAATTAGTTTAAAATGGAACTATATTTCGCATCTGTAGTATCCTCTCTCACAAGATCAACCACTTAGTTTCGTCGAACACGTACGGTTTCGAGTGGCATCGCCACACATTTCAGAGAACAGGCGCTTCTCCTGGCACAGTATCGAACACTTAGTTTCAGATGGAACAATTAGTATAAAATGGAACGAAGTTTCGCATCTGGAGTTTCCGCTCTCACAAGGTCGACCAATTATTTTCGTTGAACACACACGGTTTGGAGTAGAATCGTCACAGATTTCATAGCAAAGGCGCTTCTCCTGGAACAGTATCGAACACTTAGTTTCAGATAGAACAATTTGTTTAAAATGGAACTAAGTTTCGCATCTGGAGATTCCTCTCCCACAAGGTCGACCAATTAGTTTCGTTGAACACATACGGTTTCGAGTAGAATCGTCACAGATTTCATAGAAAAGGCGCTTCTCCTGGAACAGTATCGAACACTTATTTCAGACAGAACAATTAGTTTAAAATGGAACTATATTTCGCATCTGTAGTATCCTCTCTCACAAGGTCGGCCACTTAGTATCGTCAAACACATACGGTTTCGAGTGGCATCGCCACAGATTTCAGAGAACAGGCGCTTCTGCTGGCACAGTATCGGACGCTTAGTATCAGATAGAACAATTACTTTCAAAATGGAACTATGTTTCGCATTTGGAGTTTCCTGTCTCACAAGGTGGACCACTTAGTATCGTCGAACACATACTGTTTCGAGTAGTATCGCCACAGATTTCGCAGAACGGGAGTTTCTCCTGGCACAGTATCGAACACTTATTTCAGACAGAACAATTAGATTAAAATGGAACTATGTTTCGCATTTGGAGTATCCTCTCTCACAAGGTCGACCACTTAGTTTCGTCGAACACATAAAGTTTCGAGTAGCATCGCCACAGATTTCAGAGAGCAGGCGCTTCTCCTGGCACAGTATCGAAAACATAGTTTCAGAGAGAACAATTAGTTTTAAATGGAACTGTGTTTCGCTTCTGGAGTTGCCCCTCTCAGAATGTCGACCACTTAGTTTCGTCGAACAGATACGGTTTCGTGTAGCATCGCCACAGATTTCAGAGAGCAGGCGCTTCTCCTGGCACAGTATCGAACACTTATGTCAGACAGAACAATTAGTTTAAAATGGAACTAAGTTTCGCATTTGGAATTTCCTCTCTCACAAGTTCGGCCACTTAGTTTCGTCGATCACATACGGTTTCGAGTGGTATCGCCACAGATTTCAGAGGACAGGCGCTTGTCCTGGCACAGTATCGAACACTTAGCTTCAGATGGAACAATTAGTTTTAAATGGAACTAAGTTTCGCATCTGGAGTTTCCTCTTTCACAAGGCGACCACTTAGTTTCGTCGAACACAGACGGTTTCGATTGGCATCGCCACAGATTTCAGAGAACAGGCGCTTCTCCTGGCACAGTATCGAACACTTAGTTTCAGATGGGACAATTAGTTTTAAAGGGAACTAAGTTTCGCATCTGGAGTTTCCTCTTTCACAAAGCGACCACTTAGTTTCGTCGAACACATACGGTTTCGAGTGGTATCGCCACAGATTTCGCCGAACGCGAGTTTCTCCTGGCAAAGTATCGACCACTTAGTTTCCTCGAACACATACGGTTTCGAGTAGCATCCCCACATATTTCAGAGAACAGGCGCTTCTCCTGGCACTCTATCGAACACTTAGTTTCAGATAGAACAATTTCTTTAAAATGGAACTAAGTTTCGCATCTGGAGTTTCCTCTCCCACAAGGTCGACCACTTAGTTTCGTCGAACATATACGGTTTCGAGTGGCATCGCCACGGATTTCAGAGAACAGGCGCTTCCCCTGGCACAGTATCGAACGCTTAGTTTCCGATAGAACAGTTAGTTTAAAATGAAACTAAGTTTGGCATCTGGAGTTTCCTCTCCCACAAGGTCGACCACTTAGTTTCGTCGAACACATACGGTTTCGAGTAGCATCGCGACAGATATCAGAGAACAGGCGCTTCTCCTGGCACAGTATCGAACACTTTCAGATAGGACAATTAGTTTAAAATGGAACTAAGTTTCGCATCTGGAGTTTCCTCTCTCACAAGGTCGGCCACTTAGTTTCGTCGAACACATACGGTTTCGATTGGCATCGCCACAGATTTCAGAGAAGAGGCGTTTCTCCTGGCACAGTATCGAACACTTAGTTTCGGATAGAATAATTAGTTTAAAATGGAACTAAGTTTGGCATCTGGAATTTCCTCTCTCACAAGGTCGGCAACTTAGTATCGTCAAACACATACGGTTTCGAGTGGCATCGCCACAGATTTCAGAGAACAGGCGCTTCTCCTGGCACAGTATCGAACGCTTAGTATCAGAGAGAAGTATTAGTTTAAAATGGAACTAAGTTTCGCATCTGGAGTTTCCTCTCTCATGAGGTCGGCCACTTAGTATCGTCGAACACATACGGTTTCGAGTGGCATCGCCACAGATTTCAGAGAACAGGAGCTTCTCCTGTCACAGTATCGAACACTTAGTTTCAGATAGAACAATTAGTTTAAAATGGAACTAAGTTTCGCATCCGGAGTTTCCTCTCTCAGAAGGTCGACCACTTAGTTTCGTCGAACACATACGGTTTCGAGTAGCATCGCCTCAGATTTCAGAGAACAGGCGCTTCTCCTGGCACAGTATCGAACACTTAGTTTCAGTTTGAATAATTAGTTTGAAATGGAAATATGTTTCGCATTTGGAGTTTCCTCTCTCACAAGGTGGACCACTTAGTTTCGTCGAACACATACGGTTTAGAGTGGTATCGCCACATATTTCAGAGAGCAGGCGCTTCTCCTGGCACAGTATCGAACACTTAGTTTCAGATGGAACAATTAGTTTTAAATGGAACTAAGTTTCGCATATGGAGTTTCCTCTTTCACAAGGGAACCACTTAGTTTCGTCGAACACATACGGTTTCGAGTGGCATCGCCACAGATTTCAGAGAACAGGCGCTTCTCGTGGCACAATATCGAACACTTAGTTACAGATAGATCAATTAGTTTAAAATGCAACTATATTTCGCATCTGGAGTTTCCTCTCTCACAAGGTCGCCACTTAGTTTCGCCTAACACATACGGTTTCGAGTGGTATCGCCACAGATTTCAGAGAACAGGCGCTTTTCCTGGCACAGTATCGAACACTTAGTTTCAGATGGAACAATTAGTTTTAAATGGAACTAAGTTTTGCATCTGGTGTTTCCTCTTCCACAAGGCGACCACTTAGTTTCGTCGAACACAGACGGTTTCGATTGGTATCGCCACAGATTTCAGAGAACAGGCGCTTCTCCTGGCACAGTATCGAACACTTAGTTTCAGTTTGAATAATTAGTTTGAAATGGAAATATGTTTCGCATTTGGAGTTTCCTCTCTCACAAGGTGGACCACTTAGTTTCGTCGAACACATACGGTTTCGAGTAGTATCGCCACAGATGTCGCAGAACGGGAGTTTCTCCTGGCACAGTATCGAACACTTAGTTTCAGATAGACCAATTAGTTTAAAATGCAACTATGTTTCGCATGTGGAGTTTCCTCTCTCACAAGGTCGGCCACTTAGTTTCGTCGAACACATACGGTTACGAGTAGTATCGCCACAGATTTCGCAGAACGGGAGTTTCTCCTGGCACAATATCGAACACTTAGTTTCAGTTAGAATAATTAGATTAAAATGGAAATATGTCTCGCATTTGGAGTTTCCTCTCTCACAAGGTCGACCACTTAGTTTCGTCGAACACATACGGTTACGAGTTGTATCGCCACAGATTTCGCAGAACGGGAGTTTCTCCTGGCACAGTATCGAACACTCAGTTTCAGATAGAACAATTAGTTTAAAATGCAACTATGTTTCGCATCTGGAGTTTCCTCTCTCACAAGGTCGGCCACTTAGTTTCGTCGAACACATACGGTTTCGAGTGGTATCGCCACAGATTTCAGAGAACAGGCGCTTCTCGTGGCACAGTATCGAACACTTAGTTACAGATAGAACAATTTGTTTATAATGCAACTATATTTCGCATCTGGAGTTTCCTCTCTCAGAAGGTCGACCACTTAGAGTCGTCGAACACATACGGTTTAGAGTAGCATCGCCACTGATTTCAGAGAACAGGCGCTTCTCCTGGCACTGTATCGAACACTGAGTTTCAGGTAGAACAATTAGTTTAAAATGGAACTATGTTTCGCAACTGGAGATTCCTCTCTCACAAGATCGACGACTTAGTTTCGTCGAACACATACGGTTTCGAGTGGCATCGCCACAGATTTCAGAGAACAGGCGCTACTCCTGACACAGTATCGAACACTTAGTTTCAGATAGGACAATTAGTTTAAAATAGAACTAAGTTTCGCATCCGGAGTTTCCTCTCTCAGAAGGTCGACCACTTAGTTTCGTCGAACACATACGGTTTCGAGTAGCATCGCCACAGATTTCAGAGAACGGGCACTTCCCCTGGCACAGTATCGAACACTTAGTATCAAATAGAACAATTAGTTTAAAATGGAAATAAGTTTCGCATCCGGAGTTTCCTCTCTCAGAAGGTCGACCACTTAGTTTCGTCGAACACATACGGTTTCGAGTAGCATCGCCTCAGATTTCAGAGAAGAGGCGCTTCTCCTGGCACAGTATCGAACACTTAGTTTCAGATAGAACAATTAGTTTAAAATGGTACTAAGCTTCGCATCAGGATTTTCCTCTCTCACAAGGTCAACCACTTAGTTTCGTCGAACATATACGGTTTCGAGTAGCATCGCCACAGATTTCAGAGAACAGGCGCTTCCCCTGGAACAGTATCGAACACTTAGTTTCAGATAGAACAATTAGTTTAAAATGGAAATAAGCTTCGAAACTGGAGATTCCTCTCTCACAAGGTCAACCACTTAGTTTCGTCGAACATATACGGTTTCGAGTAGCATCGCCAAAGATTTCAGAGAACAGGCGCTTATCCTGGCACAGTATCGAACACTTAGTATCAGAGAGAACTATTAGTTTAAAATGGAACTAAGTTTCGCATCTGGAGTTTCCTCTCTCATGAGGTCGGCCACTTAGTATCGTCGAACACATACGGTTTCGAGTGGCATCGCCACAGATTTCAGAGAACAGGAGCTTCTCCTGTCACAGTATCGAACACTTAGTTTCAGATAGAACAATTAGTTTAAAATGGAACTAAGTTTCGCATCCGGAGTTTCCTCTCTCAGAAGGTCGACCACTTAGTTTCGTCGAACACATACGGTTTCGAGTAGCATCGCCTCTGATTTCAGAGAAGAGGCGCTTCTCCTGGCACAGTATCGAACACTTAGTTTCAGATAGAACAATTAGTTTAAAATGGTACTAAGTTTCGCATCAGGATTTTCCTCTCTCACAATGTCGACAACTTAATTTCGTCGAACTCATACGGTTTCGAGTGGCATCGCCACAGATTTCAGAGAACAGGCGCTTCTCCTGGCACAGTATCGAACACATAGTTGCAGATAAAACAATTAGTTTAAAAAGGAACTAAGTTTCGCATCTGGGGTTTCCTCTCTCACAAGGTCGGCCACTTACTTTCGTGGAACACATTTGGTTTCGAGTAGCATCGCCACAGATTTCAGAGAACAGGCGCTTCTCCTGGCACAGTATCGAACACGTAGTTTCAGAGAGAACAATTAGTTTAAAATGGAAATATGTTTCGCATTTGGAGTTTCCTCTCTCACAAGTTCGACCACTTAGTTTCGTCGAACACATACGGTGTCGAGTGGCATCGCCACAGATTTCAGAGAACAGGCGCTGCTCCTGGCACAGTATCGGACACTTAGTTTCAGATAGAACAATTAGTTAAAATGGAACTAAGTTTCGCATCTGGAGTTTCCTCTTTCACAAGGCGACCACTTAGTTTTGTCGAACACATACGGTTTCGAGTAGCATCGCCACAGATTTCAGAGAACAGGCGTTTCTCCGGGCAGAGTATCGAACACTCAGTTTCATATTGAACAATTAGTTTAAAATGGAACAAAGCTTCGCATCTGGAGTTTCCTCTCTCACAAGGTCGGCCACTTAGTATCGTCGAACACATACGGTTTCGAGTAGCATCGCCACAGATTTCAGAGAACAGGCGCTTCTCCTGGCACAGTACCGAACACTTAGTTTCAGATAGAACAATCAGTTTAAAATGGAACTATGTTTCGCATCTGGAGTTTCCTCTACCACAAGGTCGACCACTTATTTTCGTCGAACACATACGGTTTCGAGTGGCATCGCCACAGGTTTCAGAGAACTGGCGTTTCTCCTGGCACAGTATCGAACACATAGTATCAGATAGAACGATTACTTTAAAATGGAAATAAGCTTCGCACCTGGAGTTTCCTCTCTCACAAGGTGGACCACTTAGTTTCCTCGAACACATACGGTTTCGTGTAGCTTCGTCACAGATTTCAGAGAACAGTCGCTTCTCCTGGCACAGTATCGAACCCTTAGTTTCAGATAGAACAATTAGTTTAAAATGGAACTAAGTTTCGCATCTGGAGTTTCCTCTCTCACAATGTCGGCCACTTAGTTTCGAACTAAGTTCCGCATCTGGAGTTTCCTCTCTCACAAGGTCGGCCACTTAGTTTCGTCGAACACATACGGTTTCGGGTGGCGTCGCCACAGATTTCAGAGAACAGGCGCTACTCCAGGCACAGTATCGAATACTTAGTTTCAGATGGAACATTTGGTTTAAAATGGAACTAAGTTTCGCATCTGAAGTTTCCTCTCTCACAATGTCGGCCACTTAGTTTCGAACTAAGTTCCGCATCTGGAGTTTCCTCTCTCACAAGGTCGGCCACTTCGTTTCGTCGAACACATACGGTTTCGGGTGGTATCGCCACAGATTTCAGAGAACAGGTGCTTCTCCTGGCACAGTATCGAACACTTAGTTTCAGATAGAACAATCAGTTTAAAATGGAACTAAGTTCCGCATCTGGAGTTTCCTCCCACACAAGGTCGACCATTTAGATTCGTCGAACACATACGGTTTCGAGTAGCATCGCGAGAGATTTCAGAGAACAGGTGCTTCTCCTGGCACGGTATCGAACACTTAATTTCAGATAGAACAATTAGTTTAAAATGGAACTAAGTTTCGCGACTGGAGTTTCCTCTCTCACAAGGTCGGCCACTTAGTTTCGTCAAGCACATATGGTTTCGAGTGGCATCGCCACAGATTTCAGAGAACAGGCGCTTCTCCTGGCACAATATCAAACACTTAGTTTCAGATAGAACAATCAGTTTAAAATGGAACTAAGTTCCGCATCTGGAGTTTCCTCCCACACGAGGTCCACCACTCAGTTTCGTCGAACACATACCGTTTCGAGTAGCATCGCGACAGATTTCAGAGAACAGGTGCTTCTCCTGGCACAGTATCGAACACTTATTTTCAGATAGAACAATTAGTTTAAAATGGAACTAAGTTTCGCATCCGGAGTTTCCTCTCTCAGAAGGTCGACCACTTAGTTTCGTCAAGCACATACGGTTTCGAGTAGCATCGCCACAGATTTCGGAGAACAGGCGCTTCTCCTGGCACAGTATCGAACACTTAGCTTCAGATAGAACAATTAGTTTAAAATGGAACTAAGTTTCGCATCCGGAGTTTCCTCTCTCAGAAGGTCGACCACTTAGTTTCGTCGAACACATACGGTTTCGAGTGGCATCGCCACAGATTTCAGTGAACAGGCGTTTCTCCTGGCACAGTATCGAACACATAGTTTCAGATAGAACAATTAGTTTAAAATGGAACTATGTTTCGCATCTGGTGTATCCTCCCTCACAAGGTCGACCACTTAGTTTCGTCGAACACATACGGTTTCGAGTGGCATCGCAACTGATTTCAGAGAACAGGCGCTTCTCCTGGCACACTATCGAACACTTAGTTTCAGATAGAACAATAAGATTAAAATGGAACGAAGTTTCGCATCTGGAGTTTCCTCTCTCAAAAGGTCGCCCACTTAGTTTCGTCGAACACATACGCTTTCGAGTAGCATCGCCACAGATTTCAGAGAACAGGCGCTTCTCCTGGCACAGTATCGAACACTTAGTTTCAGATAGAACAATTAGCTTAAAATGGAATTAAGTTTCGCATCTGGAGTTTCCTCTCCCACAAGGTGGACCACTTAGTTTCGTCGAACACATACGGTTTCGAGTAGCATCGCCACAGATTTCAGAGAGCAGGCGCTTCTCCTGGCACACTATCGAACACTTATTTCAGACAGAACAATTAATTTAAAATGGAACTAAGTTTCGCATCTGGAGTTTCCACTCTCACAAGGTCGACCACTTAGTTTCGTCGAACACATACGGCTTCGAGTGGCATCGCCACAGATTTCAGAGAACAGGGGTTTCTCCTGGTACACTATCGAACACTTAGATTCAGATTGAACAATTAGTTTCAAATATAACTATGTGTCGCATCTGGAGTTTCCTCTCTCACAAGGTCGACGACTTAGTTTCGTTGAACACATTCGGTTTTGAGTGGCATCGCCACAGATTTCGGAGACAGGCGCTTCTACAGGCACAGTATCGAAAACTTAGTTTCAGATAGAACAATTTGTTTAAAATGTAACTATGTGTCGCATCTGGAGTTTCCTCTCTCACAAGGTCGACGACTTAGTTTCGTTGAACACATTCGGTTTCGAGTGGTATCGCCACAGATTTCGCAAAAAGGCGTTTCTCCTGGCACATTATCGAACACATAGTTTCAGATAGAACAATTAGTTTAAAATGGAACTAAGTTTCGCAAGTGGGGTTTCCTCTCTCACAAGGCGACCACGTAGTTTCGTCGAACACATGCGGTTTCGAGTGGCATCGCCACAGATTTCAGAGAACAGACGCTACTCCTGGCACAGTAACGAACACTTGGTTCATATAGAACGATTAGTTTAAAATGGAACTATGGTTCGCATCTGGAGATTCCTCTCTCACAAGGTCGACCACTTAGTTTCGTCGAACACATACGGGTTCGAGTGGCATCGCCACAGATTTGAGAGAACAGGGGTTTCTCCTGGTACACTATCGAACACTTAGATTCAGGTTGAACAATTAGTTTAAAATGTAACTATGTGTCGCATCTGGAGTTTCCTCTCTCACAAGGTCTCACGACTTAGTTTCGTTGAACACATTCGGTTTCGAGTGTCATCGCCACAGATTTCGGAGACGGGCGCTTCTACAGGCAAAGTATCGAAAACTTAGTTTCAGATAGAGCAATTAGTTTAAAATGTAACTATGTGTCGCATCTGGAGTTTCCTCTCTCACAAGATCGACGACTTAGTTTCGTAGAACACATTCTGTTTCGAGTAGCATCGCCACAGATTTCAGAGAACAGGCGCTTCTCCTGGCACAGTATCGAACACTTAGTTTCAGATAGAACATTTAGTTTAAAATGGAAATATGTTTCGCATTTGGAGTTTCCTCCCTCACAAGGTCAATCACTTAGTTTCGTCGAACACATACGGTTTCGAGTAGCATCGTCACAGATTTCAGAGAACAGGCGCTTCTCCTGGCACAGTATCGAACACTTAGTTTCAGATAGAACAATTAGTTTAAAATGGACCTATGTTTCGCATTTGAGGTTTCCTCTCTCACAAGTTCGACCACTTAGTTTCGTCGAACACATACGGTTTCGAGTAGCATCGTCACAGATTTCAGAGAACAGGCGCTTCTCCTGGCACAGTATCGAACACTTAGTTTCAGATAGAACAATTAGTTTAAAATGGACCTATGTTTCGCATTTGAGGTTTCCTCTCTCACAAGTTCGACCACTTAGTTTCCTCAAACACATACAGTTTCGAGTGGCACCGCCACAGATTTCAGAGAAAAGGCGCTTCTCCTGGCACAGTATCGAACACTTAGTATCAGATAGAACAATTAGTTTTAAATGGAACTAAACTTCGCATCTGGAGTTTCCTCTCTCACAAAGCCGACCACTTAGTTTCGTCGAACACATACGGTTTCGAGTGGCATCGCCACACAATTCAGAGAACAGGCCCTACTCCTGGCACAGTATCGAACACTTAGTATCAGATAGAATAATTAGTTTTAAATGGAACTAATTTTCGCATCTGGAGTTTCCTCTCTCACAAGGTCGACCACTTAGTTTCGTCGAACACATACGGTTCCGATTAGCATCGCCACAGATTTCAGAGAACAGGCGTTTCTCCTGGCACAGTATCGAACACTTAGTTTCCGATAGAACAATTTGCTTAAAATGGAACTAAGTTTCGCATCTGGAGTTTCCCCTCCCACAAGGTCGACCACTTAGTTTCCTCAAACATATACGGTTTCGAGTAGCATCGCCACAGATTTCAGAGAACAGGCGCTTCTCCTGGCACATTATCGAACACTTAGTTTCAGATAGAACAATTAGTTTAAAATGGAACTAATTTTCGCATCTGGAGTGTCCTCTCCCACAAGGTCGACCACTTAGTTTCGTCGAACACATACGGTTTCGAGTAGCATCGCCACAGATTTCAGAGAACAGGCGCTTCTCCTGGCACAGTATCGAGCACGTATTTTCAGATAGAACAAATTGTTTAAAATGGAACTACGTTTCGCATCTGGAGATTCCTCTCCCACAAGGTCGACCAATTAGATTCGTCGAACACATATGGTTTTGAGTAGCATCGCCACAGATTTCAGAGGACAGGCGTTTCTCCTGGCACAGTACGAACACTTAGTCTCAGATAGAACAATTAATTTAAAATGGACCTATGTTTCGCATTTGGAGTTTCCTCTCTCACAAGTTTCCATTTTAAACTAATTGTTCTATCTGAAACTAAGTGTTCGATACTGTGCCAGTAAAAGCGCCTGTTCTCTGAAATATGTGGCGATGCTACTCGAAACCGTATGTGTTCGACGAAACTAAGTGGTCGACCTTCTGAGAGAGGAAACTCCAGATGCGAAATTGAGTTCCATTTTAAACTAATTGTTCTATCTGAAACTAAGTGTTCGCTACCGTGCCAGGAGAAACGGCTGTTCTCTGAAATATGTGGCGATGCTACTCGAAACCGTATGTGTTCGACGAAACTAAGTGGTCGACCTTCTGAGAGAGGAAACTCCAGATGCGAAATTGAGTTCCATTTTAAACTAATTGTTCTATCTGAAACTAAGTGTTCGCTACCGTGCCAGGAGAAACGGCTGTTCTCTGAAATCTGTGGCGATGCCACTCGAAACCGTATGGGTTCGACGAAACTAAGTGGCCGACCTGGTGGGAGAGGAAACTACAGATGCGAAACTGAGTTTCATTTTAAACTAATTGTTCTATCTGAAACTAAGTGTTCGATACTGTGCCAGGAGAAGCGCCTGTTCTCTGAAATCTGTGGCGGTGCCACTCGAAACCGTATGTGTTCCACGAAACTAAGTGGCCGACATTGTGAGAGAGGAAACTCCAAATGCGAAACTTGGTTCCATTTTAAACTAATTGTTCTATCTGAAACTAAGTGTTCGATACTGTGCCAGGAGAAGGGCCTGTTCTCTGAAATCTGTGGCGGTGCCACTCGAAACCGTATGAGTTCGACGAAACTAAGTGGTCGACCTTGTGAGAGAGGAAACTCCAGAAGCGAAATATAGTTCCATTTAAAACTAACTGTTCTATCTGAAACTAAGTGTTCGATACTGTGCCAGGAGAAGCGCCTGTTCTCTGAAATCTGTGGCGATGCCACTCGAAACCGTATGTGTTCGACGAAACTAAGTGGCCGACATTGTGAGAGAGGAAACTCCAGGTGCGAAACTTAGTTCCACTTTAAACTAATTCCTCTATCTAAAACTGAGTGTTCGCTACTGTGCCAGGAGAAGCGCCTGTTCTCTGAAATCTGTGGCGGTGCCACTCGAAACCGTATGTGTTCGACGAAACTAAGTGGTCGACCTTGTGGGAGAGTAAACTCCAAATGCGAAACTTAGTTCCACTTTAAACTAATTGCTCTATCTGAAACTAAGTGTTCGATACTGTGCCAGGAGAAGGGCCTGTTCTCTGAAATCTGTGGCTGTGCCACTCGAAACCGTATGTGTTCGACGAAACTAAGTGATCGACCTTGTGAGAGGGGAAACTCCAGATGCGAAACTTAGTTCCATTTTAAACTAATTGTTCTCTCTGAAACTAAGTGTTCGATACTGTGCCAGGAGAAGCGTCTGTGCTCTGAAATCAGTGGCAATGCTACTCGAAACCGTATGTGTTCGACGAAACTAAGTGGTCGACATTGTGAGAGAGGAAACTCCAGATGCGAAACTTAGTTCCATTTTAAGCTAATTGTTCTATCTGAAACTAAGTGTTCGATACTGTGCCAGGAGAAGCGCCTGTTCTCTGAAATCTGTGGCGATGCCACTCGAAACCGTATGTGTTCGACGAAACTAAGTGGCCGACATTGTGAGAGAGGAAACTCCAGATGCGAAACTTAGTTCCACTTTAAACTAATTCCTCTATCTAAAACTGAGTGTTCGATACTGTGCCAGGAGAAGCGCCTGTTCTCTGAAATGTGTGGCGATGACACTCGAAACCGTATGTGTTCGACCAAACTAAGTGGTTGATCTTGTGAGAGAGGATACTCCAGATGCGAAACATAATTCCATTTAACACTAACTGTTCTATCTGAAACTAAGTGTTCGATACTGTGCCAGGAGAAGCGCCTGTTCTCTGAAATCTGTGGCGATGCCACTCGAAACCGTATGTGTTCGACGAAACTAAGTGGCCGACATTGTGAGAGAGGAAACTCCAGGTGCGAAACTTAGTTCCACTTTAAACTAATTCCTCTATCTAAAACTGAGTGTTCGATACTGTGCCAGGAGAAGCGCCTGTTCTCTGAAATCTGTGGCGGTGCCACTCGAAACCGTATGTGTTCGACGAAACTAAGTGGTCGACCTTGTGGGAGAGTAAACTCCAAATGCGAAACTTAGTTCCACTTTAAACTAATTGCTCTATCTGAAACTAAGTGTTCGATACTGTGCCAGGAGAAGGGCCTGTTCTCTGAAATCTGTGGCTGTGCCACTCGAAACCGTATGTGTTCGACGAAACTAAGTGATCGACCTTGTGAGAGGGGAAACTCCAGATGCGAAACTTAGTTCCATTTTAAACTAATTGTTCTATCTGAAACTAGGTTTTCGATACTGTGCCAGGAGAAGCGCCTGTTCTCTGAAATCTGTGTTGTGCCACTCGAAACCGTATGTGTTCGACGAAACTAAGTGGTTGATCTTGTGAGAGAGGATACTCCAGATGCGAAACATAATTCCATTTTAAACTAATTCTTCTCTCTGAAACTAAGTGTTCGATACTGTGCCAGGAGAAGAGCCTGTTCTCTGAAATCTGTGGCGATGCCACTCGAAACCGTATGTGTTCGACGAAACTAAGTGGCCGACATTGTGAGAGAGGAAACTCCAGGTGCGAAACTTAGTTCCACTTTAAACTAATTCCTCTATCTAAAACTGAGTGTTCGATACTGTGCCAGGAGAAGCGCCTGTTCTCTGAAATGTGTGGCTGTGCCACTCGGAACCGTATGTGTTCGACGAAACTAAGTGATCGACCTTGTGAGAGGGGAAACTCCAGATGCGAAACTTAGTTCCACTTTAAACTAATTCCTCTATCTAAAACTGAGTGTTCGATACTGTGCCAGGAGAAGCGCCTGTTCTCTGAAATCTGTGGCGGTGCCACTCGAAACCGTATGTGTTCGACGAAACTAAGTGGTCGACCTCGTGGGAGAGTAAACTCCAAATGCGAAACTTAGTTCCACTTTAAACTAATTCCTCTATCTAAAACTGAGTGTTCGATACTGTGCCAGGAGAAGCGCCTGTTCTCTGAAATCTGTGGCGATGCCACTCGAAAACGTATGTGTTCGACGAAACTAAGTGGCCGACATTGTGAGAGAGGAAACTCCAGGTGCGAAACTTAGTTCCACTTTAAACTAATTCCTCTATCTAAAACTGAGTGTTCGATACTGTGCCAGGAGAAGCGCCTGTTCTCTGAAATCTGTGGCTGTGCCACTCGAAAGCGTATGTGTTCGACGAAACTAAGTGATCGACCTTGTGAGAGGGGAAACTCAAGATGCGAAACTTAGTTCCATTTTAAACTAATTGTTCTCTCTGAAACTAAGTGTTCGATACTGTGCCAGGAGAAGCGCCTGTTCTCTGAAATCTGTGGCGGTGCCACTCGAAACCGTATGTGTTCCACGAAACTAAGTGGCCGACATTGTGAGAGAGGAAACTCCAGATGCGAAACTTGGTTCCATTTTAAACTAATTGTTCTATCTGAAACTAAGTGTTCGATACTGTGCCAGGAGAAGGGCCTGTTCTCTGAAATCTGTGGCGGTGCCACTCGAAACCGTATGTGTTCGACGAAACTAAGTGGTCGACCTTGTGGGAGAGTAAACTCCAAATGCGAAACTTAGTTCCACTTTAAACTAATTGCTCTATCTAAAACTGAGTGTTCGATACTGTGCCAGGAGAAGCGCCTGTTCTCTGAAATCTGTGGCGGTGCCACTCGAAACCGTATGTGTTCGACGAAACTAAGTGGTCGACCTCGTGGGAGAGTAAACTCCAAATGCGAAACTTAGTTCCACTTTAAACTAATTCCTCTATCTAAAACTGAGTGTTCGATACTGTGCCAGGAGAAGCGCCTGTTCTCTGAAATCTGTGGCGATGCCACTCGAAACCGTATGTGTTCGACGAAACTAAGTGGCCGACATTGTGAGAGAGGAAACTCCAGGTGCGAAACTTAGTTCCACTTTAAACTAATTCCTCTATCTAAAACTGAGTGTTCGATACTGTGCCAGGAGAAGCGCCTGTTCTCTGAAATCTGTGGCTGTGCCACTCGAAAGCGTATGTGTTCGACGAAACTAAGTGATCGACCTTGTGAGAGGGGAAACTCAAGATGCGAAACTTAGTTCCATTTTAAACTAATTGTTCTCTCTGAAACTAAGTGTTCGATACTGTGCCAGGAGAAGCGCCTGTTCTCTGAAATCTGTGGCGGTGCCACTCGAAACCGTATGTGTTCCACGAAACTAAGTGGCCGACATTGTGAGAGAGGAAACTCCAGATGCGAAACTTGGTTCCATTTTAAACTAATTGTTCTATCTGAAACTAAGTGTTCGATACTGTGCCAGGAGAAGGGCCTGTTCTCTGAAATCTGTGGCGGTGCCACTCGAAACCGTATGTGTTCGACGAAACTAAGTGGTCGACCTTGTGGGAGAGTAAACTCCAAATGCGAAACTTAGTTCCACTTTAAACTAATTGCTCTATCTGAAACTAAGTGTTCGATACTGTGCCAGGAGAAGGGCCTGTTCTCTGAAATCTGTGGCTGTGCCACTCGAAACCGTATGTGTTCGACGAAACTAAGTGATCGACCTTGTGAGAGGGGAAACTCCAGATGCGAAACTTAGTTCCATTTTAAACTAATTGTTCTCTCTGAAACTAAGTGTTCGATACTGTGCCAGGAGAAGCGTCTGTGCTCTGAAATCAGTGGCAATGCTACTCGTAACCGTATGTGTTCGACGAAACTAAGTGGTCGACATTGTGAGAGAGGATACTCCAGATGCGAAACATAATTCCATTTTAAACTAATTGTTCTCTCTGAAGCTAAGTGTTCGATACTGTGCCAGGAGAAGCGCCTGTTCTCTGAAATCTGTGGCGGTGCCACTCGAAACCGTATGTGTTCCACGAAACTAAGTGGTCGACATTGTGAGAGAGGAAACTCCAGATGCGAAACTTAGTTCCATTTTACTCTTATTTTTCTATCTGAAACTAAGTTTTCGATACTGTGCCAGGAGAAGCGCCTGTTCTCTGAACTGTATGGCGATGCCGCTCGAAACCGTATGTGTTCGACGAAACTAAGTGGTTGACCTTGTGAGACAGGATACTCCAGATGCGAAACTTAGTTCCATTTTAATCTTATTGTTCTATCTGAAACTACGTTTTCGATACTGTGCCAGGAGAAGCACCTGTTCTCTGAAATCTGTGGCGATGCCACTCGAAACCGTGTGTGTTCGACGAAACTAAGTGGCCGACATTGTGAGAGAGGAAACTCCAGGTGCGAAACTTAGTTCCACTTTACACTAATTGCTCTATCTAAAACTAAGTGTTCGATACTGTGCCAGGAGAAGCGCCTGTTCTCTGAAATGTGTGGCGATGACACTCGAAACCGTATGTGTTCGACGAAACTAAGTGGCCGACATTGTGAGAGAGGAAACTCCAGGTGCGAAACTTAGTTCCACTTTAAACTAATTGCTCTATCTGGATCTATGTGTTCGATAGGGTGCCAGGAGAAGCGTCTGTTCTCTGAAATCTGTGGCGATGCCACTCGAAACCGTATGTGTTCGACGAAACTAAGTGGCCGACCTTGTGAGAGAGGAAACTACAGATGCGAAACTTAGTTCCGTTTTAAATGAATTGTTCTATCTGAAACTAAGTGTTCGATACTGTGCCAGGAGAAGCGCCCGTTTTGTGAAACCTGTGGCGATACCACTCGAAACGGTATGTGTTCGACGAAACTAAGTGGCCGACCTTGTGAGAGAGGAATCTCCAGATGCGAAACATAGTTCAATTTTAAACTAAATGTTCTATCTGAAACTAAGTGTTCGATACTGTGCCAGGAGAAGCGCCTGTTCTCTGAAATCTGTGGCGATGCCACTCGAAACCGTATGTGTTCGACGAAACTAAGTGGCCGACCTTGTGAGAGAGGAAACTTCAGATGCGAAACTTAGTTCCATTTTAAACTAATTGTTCTATCTGAAACTAAGTGTTCGATACTGTGGCAGGAGAAGCGCCTGTTCACTGAAATCTGTGGCGATGCTACTCGAAACCGTATGTGTTCGACGAAACTCAGTGGTCGACCTTGTGAGAGAGGAAACTTCAGATGCGATACTTAGTTCCATTTTAAACTAATTGTTCTCTCTGAAACTAAGTGTTCGACAATGTCCCAGGAGAAACTCCGGTTCTGCGAAATCTGTGGCGATGCCACTCGAAACCGTATGTGTTCGACGAAACTAAGTGATCGACATTGTGAGAGAGGAAACTCCAGGTGCGAAACTTAGTTCCACTTCAAACTAATTCCTCTATCTAAAACTGAGTGTTCGATACTGTGCCAGGCGAAGCGCCTGTTCTCTGAAATATGTGGCGATGACACTCGAAACCGTATGTGTTCGACCAAACTAAGTGGTTGATCTTGTGAGAGAGGATACTCCAGATGCGATACATAATTCCAATTTAAACTAATTGTTCTCTCTGAAACTAAGTGTTCGATACTGTGCCTGGAGAAGCGCCTGTTCTCTGAAATCTGTGGCGGTGCCACTCGAAACCGTATGTGTTCCACGAAACTAAGTGGTCGACATTGTGAGAGAGGAAACTCCAGATGCGAAACTTAGTTCCATTTTAATCTTATTTTTCTATCTGAAACTAAGTTTTCGATACTGTGCCAGGAGAAGCGCCTGTTCTCTGAACTGTATGGCGATGCCGCTCGAAACCGTATGTGTTCGACGAAACTAAGTGGTTGACCTTGTGAGACAGGATACTCCAGATGCGAAACTTAGTTCCATTTTAATCTTATTGTTCTATCTGAAACTACGTTTTCGATACTGTGCCAGGAGAAGCGCCTGTTCTCTGAAATCTGTGGCGATGCCACTCGAAACCGTGTGTGTTCGACGAAACTAAGTGGCCGACATCGTGAGAGAGGAAACTCCAGGTGCGAAACTTAGTTCCACTTTAAACTAATTGCTCTATCTAAAACTAAGTGTTCGATACTGTGCCAGGAGAAGCGCCTGTTCTCTGAAATGTGTGGCGATGACACTCGAAACCGTATGTGTTCGACGAAAATAAGTGGCCGACATTGTGAGAGAGGAAACTCCAGGTGCGAAACTTAGTTCCACTTTAAACTAATTGCTCTATCTGAATCTATGTGTTCGATAGGGTGCCAGGAGAAGCGTCTGTTCTCTGAAATCTGTGGCGATGCCACTCGAAACCGTATGTGTTCGACGAAACTAAGTGGCCGACCTTGTGAGAGAGAAAACTACAGATGCGAAACTTAGTTCCGTTTTAAATGAATTATTCTATCTGAAACTAAGTGTTCGATACTGTGCCAGGAGAAGCGCCCGTTTTGTGAAACCTGTGGCGATACCACTCGAAACGGTATGTGTTCGACGAAACTAAGTGGCCGACCTTGTGAGAGAGGAATCTCCAGATGCGAAACATAGTTCAATTTTAAACTAAATGTTCTATCTGAAACTAAGTGTTCGATACTGTGCCAGGAGAAGCGCCTGTTCTCTGAAATCTGTGGCGATGCCACTCGAAACCGTATGTGTTCGACGAAACTAAGTGGCCGACCTTGTGAGAGAGGAAACTTCAGATGCGAAACTTAGTTCCATTTTAAACTAATTGTTCTATCTGAAACTAAGTGTTCGATACTGTGGCAGGAGAAGCGCCTGTTCACTGAAATCTGTGGCGATGCTACTCGAAACCGTATGTGTTCGACGAAACTCAGTGGTCGACCTTGTGAGAGAGGAAACTTCAGATGCGATACTTAGTTCCATTTTAAACTAATTGTTCTCTCTGAAACTAAGTGTTCGACAATGTCCCAGGAGAAACTCCGGTTCTGCGAAATCTGTGATGATGCCACTCGAAACTGTATGTGTTCGACGAAACTAAGTGGCCGACATTGTGAGAGAGGAAACTCCAGGTGCGAAACTTAGTTCCACTTTAAACTAATTCCTCTATCTAAAACTGAGTGTTCGATACTGTGCCAGGAGAAGCGCCTGTTCTCTGAAATGTGTGGCGATGACACTCGAAACCGTATGTGTTCGACCAAACTAAGTGGTTGATCTTGTGAGAGAGGATACTCCAGATGCGAAACATAATTCCATTTTAAACTAATTGTTCTCTCTGAAACTAAGTGTTCGATACTGTGCCAGGAGAAGCGCCTGTTCTCTGAAATCTGTGGCGGTGCCACTCGAAACCGTATGTGTTCCACGAAACTAAGTGGCCTACATTGTGAGAGGAAACTCCAGATGCGACACTTAGTTCCATTTTAAACTAATTGTTCTATCTGAAACTAGGTTTTCGATACTGTGCCAGGAGAAGCGCCTGTTCTCTGAAATCTGTGGCGATGCTACTCGAAACCGTATGTGTTCGACGAAACTAAGTGATCGACCTTGTGAGAGGGGAAACTCCAGATGCGAAACTTAGTTCCATTTTAAACTAATTGTTCTATCTGAATCTATGTGTTCGATAGGGTGCCAGGAGAAGCGTCTGTTCTCTGAAATCTGTGGCGATGCCACTCGAAACCGTATGTGTTCGACGAAACTAAGTGGCCGACCTTGTGAGAGAGGAAACTACAGATGCGAAACTTAGTTCCGTTTTAAATGAATTATTCTATCTGAAACTAAGTGTTCGATACTGTGCCAGGAGAAGCGCCCGTTTTGTGAAACCTGTGGCGATACCACTCGAAACGGTATGTGTTCGACGAAACTAAGTGGCCGACCTTGTGAGAGAGGAATCTCCAGATGCGAAACATAGTTCAATTTTAAACTAAATGTTCTATCTGAAACTAAGTGTTCGATACTGTGCCAGGAGAAGCGCCTGTTCTCTGAAATCTGTGGCGATGCCACTCGAAACCGTATGTGTTCGACGAAACTAAGTGGCCGACCTTGTGAGAGAGGAAACTTCAGATGCGAAACTTAGTTCCACTTTAAACTAATTCCTCTATCTAAAACTGAGTGTTCGATACTGTGCCAGGAGAAGCGCCTGTTCTCTGAAATGTGTGGCGATGACACTCGAAACCGTATGTGTTCGACCAAACTAAGTGGTTGATCTTGTGAGAGAGGATACTCCAGATGCGAAACATAATTCCATTTTAAACTAATTGTTCTCTCTGAAACTAAGTGTTCGATACTGTGCCAGGAGAAGCGCCTGTTCTCTGAAATCTGTGGCGGTGCCACTCGAAACCGTATGTGTTCCACGAAACTAAGTGGCCTACATTGTGAGAGGAAACTCCAGATGCGACACTTAGTTCCATTTTAAACTAATTGTTCTATCTGAAACTAGGTTTTCGATACTGTGCCAGGAGAAGCGCCTGTTCTCTGAAATCTGTGGCGATGCTACTCGAAACCGTATGTGTTCGACGAAACTAAGTGATCGACCTTGTGAGAGGGGAAACTCCAGATGCGAAACTTAGTTCCATTTTAAACTAATTGTTCTATCTGAATCTATGTGTTCGATAAGTTGCCAGGAGAAGCGTCTGTGCTCTGAAATCAGTGGCAATGCTACTCGAAACCGTATGTGTTCGACGAAACTAAGTGGTCGACATTGTGAGAGAGGAAACTCCATATGCGAAACTTAGTTCCATTTTAAGCTAATTGTTCTATCTGAAACTAAGTGTTCGATACTGTGCCAGGAGAAGCGCCTGTTCTCTGAAATCTTTGGCGATGCCACTCGAAACCGTGTGTGTTCGACGAAACTAAGTGGCCGACATTGTGAGAGAGGAAACTCCAGGTGCGAAACTTAGTTCCACTTTAAACTAATTGCTCTATCTAAAACTAAGTGTTCGATACTGTGGCAGGAGAAGCGCCTGTTCACTGAAATCTGTGGCGATGCTACTCGAAACCGTATGTGTTCGACGAAACTCAGTGGTCGACCTTGTGAGAGAGGAAACTTCAGATGCGATACTTAGTTCCATTTTAAACTAATTGTTCTCTCTGAAACTAAGTGTTCGACAATGTCCCAGGAGAAACTCCGGTTCTGCGAAATCTGTGGCGATGCCACTCGAAACCGTATGTGTTCGACGAAACTAAGTGGCCGACATTGTGAGAGAGGAAACTCCAGGTGCGAAACTTAGTTCCACTTTAAACTAATTCCTCTATCTAAAACTGAGTGTTCGATACTGTGCCAGGAGAAGCGCCTGTTCTCTGAAATCTGTGGCGATGCTACTCGAAACCGTGTTCGACGAAACTAAGTGGCCGACCTTCTGAGAGAGGAGACTTCAGATGCGAAACATATTTCCATTTTAAACTAAATGTTCTATCTGAAACTAAGTATTCGATACTCTGCCAGTAGAAGCGCCTGTTCTCTGAAACCTGTGGCGTTGCTACTCGAAGCCGAATGTGTTCGACGAAAGTAAGTGGTAGACCGTGTCGGAGAGGAAACTCCAGATGCGAAACTTAGATCCATTTTAAATTAATTGTTATAT
Organism: Nysson spinosus; assembly: GCA_910591585.2. Lineage (NCBI taxonomy): Eukaryota > Metazoa > Arthropoda > Insecta > Hymenoptera > Crabronidae > Nysson > Nysson spinosus. The sequence continues at coordinate 4,590,230 of CAJUYC020000088.1, read as the reverse complement.
CTGGAAGAGTTCGATACTGTGCCAGGAGAAGCGCCTGTTCTCTGAAATCTGTGGCGATACCACTCGAAACCGTATGTGTTTGACGATACTAAGTGGTCCACCTTGTGAGAGAGGAAACTCCAAATGCGAAACATAGTTCCATTTTAAACTAAATGTTCCATCAGAAACTAATTGTTCGGTACTGTGTCAGGAGAAGCGCCTGTTCTCTGAAATATGTGGGTATGCTACTCGAAACCGTATGTGTTCGACGAAACTAAGTGGTCCACCTTGTGAGAGAGGAAGCTCCAGATGCGAAGCTTAGTTCCATTTTAACCTAATTGTTCTATCTGAAACTAAGTGTTCGGTACTGTGCCATGAGAAGCGCCTGTTCTCTGAAACCTGTGGCGTTGCTACTCGAAGCCGAATGTGTTCGACGAAAGTAAGTGGTAGACCGTGTGAGTGAGGAAACTCCAAATGCGAAACAATGTTCCATTTTATACTAAGTGTTCTATCTGAAACTAAGTGTTCGATACTGTGCCAGGAGAAGCGCCTGTTTTCGGAAATCTGTCGCGAAGCTACTCGAAACCGTATGTGTTCGACGAAACTAAGTGGCCGACCTTGTGAGAGAGGAGACTTCAGATGCGAAACATATTTCGATTTTAAGCTAATTGTTCTATCTGAAACTAAGTGTTCGGTACTGTGCCAGGAGAAGCGCCTGTTCTCTGAAATCTGTGGCGATGCCACTCGAAACCGTATGTGTTCGACGAAACTAAGTGGCCGACCTTGTGAGAGAGGAAACTTCAGATGCGAAACTTAGTTCCACTTTAAACTAATTCCTCTATCTAAAACTGAGTGTTCGATACTGTGCCAGGAGAAGCGCCTGTTCTCTGAAATGTGTGGCGATGACACTCGAAACCGTATGTGTTCGACCAAACTAAGTGGTTGATCTTGTGAGAGAGGATACTCCAGATGCGAAACATAATTCCATTTTAAACTAATTGTTCTCTCTGAAACTAAGTGTTCGATACTGTGCCAGGAGAAGCGCCTGTTCTCTGAAATCTGTGGCGGTGCCACTCGAAACCGTATGTGTTCCACGAAACTAAGTGGCCTACATTGTGAGAGGAAACTCCAGATGCGACACTTAGTTCCATTTTAAACTAATTGTTCTATCTGAAACTAGGTTTTCGATACTGTGCCAGGAGAAGCGCCTGTTCTCTGAAATCTGTGGCGATGCTACTCGAAACCGTATGTGTTCGACGAAACTAAGTGATCGACCTTGTGAGAGGGGAAACTCCAGATGCGAAACTTAGTTCCATTTTAAACTAATTGTTCTATCTGAATCTATGTGTTCGATAGGGTGCCAGGAGAAGCGTCTGTTCTCTGAAATCTGTGGCGATGCCACTCGAAACCGTATGTGTTCGACGAAACTAAGTGGCCGACCTTGTGAGAGAGGAAACTACAGATGCGAAACTTAGTTCCGTTTTAAATGAATTGTTCTATCTGAATCTATGTGTTCGATAGGGTGCCAGGAGAAGCGTCTGTTCTCTGAAACCTGTGGCGATACCACTCGAAACGGTATGTGTTCGACGAAACTAAGTGGCCGACCTTGTGAGAGAGGAATCTCCAGATGCGAAACATAGTTCAATTTTAAACTAAATGTTCTATCTGAAACTAAGTGTTCGATACTGTGCCAGGAGAAGCGCCTGTTCTCTGAAATCTGTGGCGATGCCACTCGAAACCGTATGTGTTCGACGAAACTAAGTGGCCGACCTTGTGAGAGAGGAAACTTCAGATGCGAAACTTAGTTCCACTTTAAACTAATTCCTCTATCTAAAACTGAGTGTTCGATACTGTGCCAGGAGAAGCGCCTGTTCTCTGAAATGTGTGGCGATGACACTCGAAACGTATGTGTTCGACCAAACTAAGTGGTTGATCTTGTGAGAGAGGATACTCCAGATGCGAAACATAATTCCATTTTAAACTAATTGTTCTCTCTGAAACTAAGTGTTCGATACTGTGCCAGGAGAAGCGCCTGTTCTCTGAAATCTGTGGCGGTGCCACTCGAAACCGTATGTGTTCCACGAAACTAAGTGGCCTACATTGTGAGAGGAAACTCCAGATGCGACACTTAGTTCCATTTTAAACTAATTGTTCTATCTGAAACTAGGTTTTCGATACTGTGCCAGGAGAAGCGCCTGTTCTCTGAAATCTGTGGCGATGCTACTCGAAACCGTATGTGTTCGACGAAACTAAGTGATCGACCTTGTGAGAGGGGAAACTCCAGATGCGAAACTTAGTTCCATTTTAAACTAATTGTTCTATCTGAATCTATGTGTTCGATAAGTTGCCAGGAGAAGCGTCTGTGCTCTGAAATCAGTGGCAATGCTACTCGAAACCGTATGTGTTCGACGAAACTAAGTGGTCGACATTGTGAGAGAGGAAACTCCATATGCGAAACTTAGTTCCATTTTAAGCTAATTGTTCTATCTGAAACTAAGCGTTCGATACTGTGCCAGGAGAAGCGCCTGTTCTCTGAAATCTGTGGCGATGCCACTCGAAACCGTGTGTGTTCGACGAAACTAAGTGGCCGACATTGTGAGAGAGGAAACTCCAGGTGCGAAACTTAGTTCCACTTTAAACTAATTGCTCTATCTAAAACTAAGTGTTCGATACTGTGGCAGGAGAAGCGCCTGTTCACTGAAATCTGTGGCGATGCTACTCGAAACCGTATGTGTTCGACGAAACTCAGTGGTCGACCTTTTGAGAGAGGAAACTTCAGATGCGATACTTAGTTCCATTTTAAACTAATTGTTCTCTCTGAAACTAAGTGTTCGACAATGTCCCAGGAGAAACTCCGGTTCTGCGAAATCTGTGGCGATGCCACTCGAAACCGTATGTGTTCGACGAAACTAAGTGGCCGACATTGTGAGAGAGGAAACTCCAGGTGCGAAACTTAGTTCCACTTTAAACTAATTCCTCTATCTAAAACTGAGTGTTCGATACTGTGCCAGGAGAAGCGCCTGTTCTCTGAAATCTGTGGGGATGCTACTCGAAACCGTGTTCGACGAAACTAAGTGGCCGACCTTCTGAGAGAGGAGACTTCAGATGCGAAACATATTTCCATTTTAAACTAAATGTTCTATCTGAAACTAAGTATTCGATACTCTGCCAGTAGAAGCGCCTGTTCTCTGAAACCTGTGGCGTTGCTACTCGAAGCCGAATGTGTTCGACGAAAGTAAGTGGTAGACCGTGTCGGAGAGGAAACTCCAGATGCGAAACTTAGATCCATTTTAAATTAATTGTTATATCTGGAAGAGTTCGATACTGTGCCAGGAGAAGCGCCTGTTCTCTGAAATCTGTGGCGATACCACTCGAAACCGTATGTGTTTGACGATACTAAGTGGTCCACCTTGTGAGAGAGGAAACTCCAAATGCGAAACATAGTTCCATTTTAAACTAAATGTTCCATCAGAAACTAATTGTTCGGTACTGTGTCAGGAGAAGCGCCTGTTCTCTGAAATATGTGGGGATGCTACTCGAAACCGTATGTGTTCGACGAAACTAAGTGGTCCACCTTGTGAGAGAGGAAGCTCCAGATGCGAAGCTTAGTTCCATTTTTACCTAATTGCTCTATCTGAAACTAAGTGTTCGGTACTGTGCCATGAGAAGCGCCTGTTCTCTGAAACCTGTGGCGTTGCTACTCGAAGCCGAATGTGTTCGACGAAAGTAAGTGGTAGACCGTGTGAGTGAGGAAACTCCAAATGCGAAACAATGTTCCATTTTATACTAAGTGTTCTATCTGAAACTAAGTGTTCGATACTGTGCCAGGAGAAGCGCCTGTTTTCGGAAATCTGTCGCGAAGCTACTCGAAACCGTATGTGTTCGACGAAACTAAGTGGCCGACCTTGTGAGAGAGGAGACTTCAGATGCGAAACATATTTCGATTTTAAGCTAATTGTTCTATCTGAAACTAAGTGTTCGGTACTGTGCCAGGAGAAGCGCCTGTTCTCTGAAACCTGTGGCGTTGCTACTCGAAGCCGAATGTGTTCGACGAAAGTAAGTGGTAGACCGTGTGAGAGAGGAAACTCCAGATGCGAAACTTAGATCCATTTTAAATTAATTGTTCTATCTGAAAGAGTTCGATACTGTGCGAGGAGAAGCGCCTGTTCTCTGAAACCTGTGGCGTTGCTACTCGAAGCCGAATGTGTTCGACGAAAGTAAGTGGTAGACCGTGTGAGTGAGGAAACTCCAAATGCGAAACAATGTTCCATTTTATACTAAGTGTTCTATCTGAAACTAAGTGTTCGATACTGTGCCAGGAGAAGCGCCTGTTCTCTGAAATCTGTGGCGATGCCACTCGAAACCGTATGTGTTCGACGAAACTAAGTGGCCGACCTTGTGAGAGAGGAGACTTCAGATGCGAAACATATTTCCATTTTAAACTAAATGTTCTATCTGAAACTAAGTATTCGATACTCTGCCAGTAGAAGCGCCTGTTCTCTGAAACCTGTGGCGTTGCTACTCGAAGCCGAATGTGTTCGACGAAACTAAGTCGTCGATCTTGTGAGAGAGGAAACTCCTGATGCGAAGCTTAGTTCCATTTTAAACTAATAGTTCTCTGATACTAAGTGTTCGATACTGTGCCAGGAGAAGCGCCTGTTCTCTGAAATCTGTGGTGATGCCACTCGAAACCGTATGTGTTCAACGAAATTAAGTGGTCGAACTTGTGAGAGAGCAAACTCCAGATGCGAAACTTAGTTCCATTTTAAACTAATTGTTCTATCTTAAAGTGTTCGATACTGTGCCAGGAGAAGCGCCTGTTCTCTGAAATCTGTGGCGATGCCACTCGAAACCGTATGTTGTCGACGAAATTAAGTGGTCGACCTTGTGAGAGAGGAAACTCCAGATGCGAAACTTAGTTCCGTTTTAAACTAATTGTTCTATCTGAAACTAAGTGTTCGATACTGTGGCAGTAGAAGCGCCTTGTATCTGAAATCTGTGGCGTTGCTACTCGAAGCCGAATGTGTTCGTCGAAAGTAAGTGGTAGACCGTGTGAGTGAGGAAACTCCAAATGCGAAACAAAGTTCCATTTTATACTAAGTGTTCTATCTGAAACTAAGTGTTCGATACTGTGCCAGGAGAAGCGCCTGTTTTCGGAAATCTGTCGCGAAGCTACTCGAAACCGTATGTGTTCGACGAAACTAAGTGGCCGACCTTGTGAGAGAGGAAACTCCAGATGTGAAACTTAATTCCATTTTAAACTAATTGTTCTATCTGAAAGTGTTCGATACTGTGCCAGGAGAAGCGCCTGTTCTCTGAAATCTGTGGCGATGCCACTCGAACCCGTATGTGTTCGACGAAACTAAGTCGTCAATCTTGTGAGAGAGGAAACTCCTGATGCGAAGCTTAGTTCCATTTTAAACTAATAGTTCTCTGATACTAAGTGTTCGATACTGTGCCAGGAGAAGCGCCTGTTCTCTGAAATCTGTGGTGATGCCACTCGAAACCGTATGTGTTCAACGAAATTAAGTGGTCGAACTTGTGAGAGAGCAAACTCCAGATGCGAAACTTAGTTCCATTTTAAACTAATTGTTCTATCTTAAAGTGTTCGATACTGTGCCAGGAGAAGCGCCTGTTCTCTGAAATCTGTGGCGATGCCACTCGAAACCGTATGTTGTCGACGAAATTAAGTGGTCGACCTTGTGAGAGAGGAAACTCCAGATGCGAAACTTAGTTCCGTTTTAAACTAATTGTTCTATCTGAAACTAAGTGTTCGATACTGTGGCAGGAGAAACGCCTTGTATCTGAAATCTGTGGCGTTGCTACTCGAAGCCGAATGTGTTCGTCGAAAGTAAGTGGTAGACCGTGTGAGTGAGGAAACTCCAAATGCGAAACAAAGTTCCATTTTATACTAAGTGTTCCATCTGAAACTAAGTGTTCGATACTGTGCCAGGAGAAGCGCCTGTTTTCGGAAATCTGTCGCGAAGCTACTCGAAACCGTATGTGTTCGACGAAACTAAGTGGCCGACCTTGTGAGAGAGGAAACTCCAGATGTGAAACTTAATTCCATTTTAAACTAATTGTTCTATCTGAAAGTGTTCGATACTGTGCCAGGAGAAGCGCCTGTTCTCTGAAATCTGTGGCGATGCCACTCGAACCCGTATGTGTTCGACGAAACTAAGTCGTCAATCTTGTGAGAGAGGAAACTCCTGATGCGAAGCTTAGTTCCATTTTAAACTAATAGTTCTCTGATACTAAGTGTTCGATACTGTGCCAGGAGAAGCGCCTGTTCTCTGAAATCTGTGGCGATGCCACTCGAAACCGTATGTTGTCGACGAAATTAAGTGGTCGACCTTGTGAGAGAGGAAACTCCAGATGCGAAACTTAGTTCCGTTTTAAACTAATTGTTCTATCTGAAACTAAGTGTTCGATACTGTGGCAGGAGAAGCGCCTGGTATCTGAAATCTGTGGCGATGCCACTCGAAACCGTATATGTTCGACGAAACTAAGTGGTCGACCTTGGGAGAGAGGAAACTCCAGATGTGAAACTTAATTCCATTTTAAACTAATTGTTCTATCTGAAAGTGTTCGATACTGTGCCAGAAGAAGCGCCTGTTCTCTGAAATCTCTGGCGATGCTACTCGAAACCGTATGTGTTCGACGAAATTAAGTCGTCGACCTTGTGCGAAAGGAAACTCCAGATGCGAAGCATTGTTCCATTTTAAACTAAGTGTTCGATACTGTGCCAGGAAAAGCGCCTGTTCTCTGAAATCTGTGGCAATACCACTCGAAACCGTATGTGTTTGACGAAACTAAGTGGTCCACCTTGTGAGAGAGGAAACTCCAAATGCGAAATATTTTTCCATTTTAAACTAAGTGTTCTATCTGTAACTAAGTGTTCGATACTGTGCCAGGAGAAGCGCCTGTTCTCTGAAATCTGTGGCGATGCTACTCGAAACAGTATGTGTTCGGCAAAACTAAGTGGTCGACCTTGTGATAGAGGAAACTGCAGATGCGAAACTTAGTTCCATTTTAATCTTATTGTTCTATCTGAAACTACGTTTTCGATTCTGTGCCAGGAGAAGCGCCTGTTCTCTGAAATCTGTGGCGTTGCTACTCGAGGCCGAATGTGTTCGACGAATCTAAGTAGACGACCTTGTGAGAGAGGAAACTCCAGATGCGAAACTTAGTTTCATTTTAAACTGATTGTTCTATCCGAAACTAAGTGTTCGATACTGTGCCAGGAGAAGCGCCTGTTCTCTGAAATCTGTGGCGGTGCTACACGAAGCCGTATGTGTTCGACGAAACTATGTGGTCGACCTTCTGAGAGAGCAAACTCCAGATGCGAAACTTAGTTCCATTTTAAACTAATTGTTCTATCTGAAACTAAGTGTTCGATACAGTGCCAGGAGAAGCGACTGTTCTCTGAAATCTGTGGCGATGCTACTCGAAACCGTATGTGTTCGACGAATCTAAATGGTCGACCTTGTGAGAGAGGAAACTCCAGAAGCGAAACTTAGTTCCATTTAAAACTAAGTGTTCCATCTGAAACTTAGTGTTCGATACTGTGCCAGGAGAAGCGCCTGTTCTCTGAAATCTGTGGCGATGCTACTCGAAACCGTATGTGTTCGAAGAAACAAAGTGGCCGACCTTGTGAGAGAGGAGACTCCAGATGCGAAACTTAGTTTCATTTTAAACTAATTGTTCTATCTGAAAGTGTTCGATACTGTGCAGGAGAAGCGCCTGTTCTCTGAAATCTGTGGCGATGCTACTCGAAACCGTATGTTTTCGAAGAAACAAAGTGGCCGACCTTGTGAGAGAGGAAACCCCAGATGCGAAACATATTTCCATTTTGAACTAAATGTTCTATCTGAAACTAAGTATTCGATACTCAGCCAGTAGAAGCGCCTGTTCTCTGAAACCTGTGGCTTTGCTACTCGAAACCGAATGTGTTCGACGAAAGTAAGGGGTAGACCGTGTGAGAGAGGAAACTCCAAATGCGAAACATAGTTCCATTTTATACTAATTATTCTATCTGAAATTAAGTGTACGATACTGTGCCAGGAGAAGCGACTGTTCTCTGAAATCTGTGGCGATGCTACTCGAAACCGTATGTGTTCGACGAATCTAAATGGGCGACGTTGTGAGAGAGGAAACACCAGATGCGAAACATAGTTCCATTTTAAACTAATTGTTCTATCTGAAACTACGTGTTCGATACTGTGCCAGGAGAAGCGCCTGTTCTCCGAAATCTGTGGCGATGCTACTCGAAACCGTATGTGTCCGAAGAAACAAAGTGGCCGACCTTGTGAGAGAGGAGACTCCAGATACGAAACTTAGTTTCATTTTAAACTAATTGTTCTATCTGAAAGTGTTCGATACTGTGCCAGGAGAAGCGCCTGTTCTCTGAAATCTGTGGCGATGCTACTCGGAACCGTATGTGTTCGACGAATCTAAATGGTCGATCTTTTGAGAGAGGAAACTCCAGAAGCGAAACTTAGTTCCATTTAAAACTAAGTGTTCCATCTGAAACTTAGTGTTCGATACTGTGCCAGGAGAAGCGCCTGTTCTCTGAAATCTGTGGCGATGCTACTCGAAACCGTATGTGTTCGAAGAAACAAAGTGGCCGACCTTGTGAGAGAGGAAACTCCAGATGCGAAACATATTTCCATTTTAAACTAAATGTTCTATCTGAAACTAAGTGTTCGGTACTGTGCCAGGAGAATCGCCTGTTCTCTGAAATCTGTGGTGATGCTACTCGAAACCGTATGTGTTCGTCGAAACTAAGCGGTCGACGTTGTGAGAGAGGAAACTCCATATGCGAAACTTAGTTCCATTTTAAACTAATTGTTCTATCTGAAACTAAGTGTTCGATACAGTGCCAGGAGAAGCGCGTGTTCTCTGAAATCTGTGGCGATGCCACTCGAAACCGTATGTGTTCGACGAAACAAAGTGGCCGACCTTGTGAGAGAGGAAACTCCAGATGCGAAACATATTTCCATTTTAAACTAAATGTTCTATCTGAAACTAAGTATTCGATACTCTGCCAGTAGAAGCGCCTGTTCTCTCAAACCTGTGGCTTTGCTACTCGAAGCCGAATGTGTTCGACGAAAGTAAGTGGCCGACCTTGTGAGAGAGGAAACTGCAGATGCGAAACATAGTTCCATTTTAAACTAATTGTTCTATCTGAAACTAAGTGTTCGGTACTGTGCCAGGAGAATCGCCTGTTCTCTGAAATCTGTGGTGATGCTACTCGAAACCGTATGTGTTCGTCGAAACTAAGCGGTCGACGTTGTGAGAGAGGAAACTCCATATGCGAAACTTAGTTCCATTTTAAACTAATTGTTCTATCTGAAACTAAGTGTTCGATACAGTGCCAGGAGAAGCGCCTGTTCTCTGAAATCTGTGGCGATGCCACTCGAAACCGTATGTGTTCGACGAAACAAAGTGGCCGACCTTGTGAGAGAGGAAACTCCAGATGCGAAACATATTTCCATTTTAAACTAAATGTTCTATCTGAAACTAAGTATTCGATACTCTGCCAGTAGAAGCGCCTGTTCTCTGAAACCTGTGGGTTTGCTACTCGAAGCCGAATGCGTTCGACGAAACTAAATGATCGCCTTGTGAAAGAGGAAACTCCAGATGCGTAACTTAGTACCATTTTAAACTAATTGTTCTATCTGAAACTAAGTGTTCGATACTGTGCCAGGAGAAGTGCCTGTTCTCTGAAATCTGTGGCGATGCTACTCGAAACCGTATGTGTTCGACGAATCTAAATGGTCGACCTTGTGAGAGAGGAAACTCCTGATGCGAAACTTAGTTCCATTTTATTCTTATTGTTCTAGCTGAAACTAAGTTTACGATACTGTGCCAGGAGAAGCGCCTGCTCTCTGAGAACTGTGGCGATGCTACTCGAAACCGTATGTGTTCGACCAAACTAGGTGGTCGACTTTGTAAGAGAGGAAATTCCAGATGCGAAACTTAGTTTCATTTTAAACTAATTGTTCTATCTGAAAGTGTTCGATACTGTGCCAGGAGAAGCGCCTGTTCTCTGAAATCTGTGGCGATGCTACTCGAAACCGTATGTGTTCGAAGAAACAAAGTGGCCGACCTTGTGAGAGAGGAAATTCCAGATGCGAAACATATTTCCATTTTAAACTAAATGTTCTATCTGAAACTAAGTATTCGATACTCTGCCAGTAGAAGCGCCTGTTCTCTGAAACCTGTGGCGATGCTACTCGAAACCGTATGTGTTCGACGAAACTAAATGGTCGACCTTGTGAGAGAGGAAACTCCAGAAGCGAAACTTAGTTCCATTTAAAACTAAGTGTTCCATCTGAAACTTAGTGTTCGATACTGTGCCAGGAGAAGCGCCTGTTCTCTGAAATCTGTGGCGATGCTACTCGAAACCGTATGTGTTCGAAGAAACAAAGTGGCCGACCTTGTGAGAGAGGAAACTCCAGATGCGAAACATATTTCCATTTTAAACTAAATGTTCTATCTGAAACTAAGTATTCGATACTCTGCCAGTAGAAGCGCCTGTTCTCTGAAACCTGTGGCTTTGCTACTCGAAGCCGAATGTGTTCGACGAAAGTAAGGGGTAGACCGTGTAAGAGAGGAAACTCCAAATGCGAAACATAGTTCCATTTTAAACTAATTGTTCTATCTGAAACTAAGTGTTCGGTACTGTGCCAGGAGAAGCGCCTGTTCTCTGAAATCCGTGGCGATGCTACTCGAAACCGTATGTGTTCGTCGAAACTAAGCGGTCGACGTTGTGAGAGAGGAAACTCCATATGCGAAACTTAGTTCCATTTTAAACTAATTGTTCTATCTGAAACTAAGTGTTCGATACAGTGCCAGGAGAAGCGCCTGTTCTCTGAAATCTGTGGCGATGCCACTCGAAACCGTATGTGTTCGACGAAACAAAGTGGCCGACCTTGTGAGAGAGGAAACTCCAGATGCGAAACATATTTCCATTTTAAACTAAATGTTCTATCAGAAACTAAGTGTTCGATACAGTGCCAGGAGAAGTGCCTGTTCTCTGAAATCTGTGGCGATGCCACTCGAAACCGTATGTGTTCGACGAAACAAAGTGGCCGACCTTGTGAAAGAGGAAACTCCAGATGCGTAACGTAGTACCATTTTAAAATAATTGTTCTATCTGAAACTAAGTGTTCGATACTGTGCCAGGAGAAGTGCCTGTTCTCTGAAATCTGTGACGATGCTACTCGAAACCGTATGTGTTCGACGAATCTAAATGGTCGACCTTGTGAGAGAGGAAACTCCAGATGCGAAACTTAGTTCCATTTGAGACTAATTGTTCTATCTGAAACTAAGTGTTCGGTACTGTGCCAGGAGAAGCGCCTGTTCTCTGAAATCTGTAGCGATGCTACTCGAAACCGTATGTGTTCGACGAAACTAAGTCGTCGACCTTGTGAGAGAGGAAACTCCAGATGCGAAACATAGATCAATTTTAAACTAAATGTTCCATCTGAAACTAAGTGTTCGATACTGTGCCAGGAGACGCGCCTGTCCTCTGAAATCTGTGGCGATGCCACTCGAAAACGTATGTGTTCGACGAAACTAAGTGGCCGACCTTGTGAGAGAGGAAACTTCAGATGCGAAACTTATTTCGATTTTAAACTAATTGTTCTCTCTGAAACTAAGTGTTCGATACTGTGCCAGGGGAAGCGCCTGTTCTCTGAAATCTGTGGCGATGCTACTCGAAACCGAATGTGTTCCACGAAACTAAGTGGCCGACCTTGTGAGAGAGGAAACCCCAGATGCGAAATATAGTTCCATTTTAAACTAATTGTTCTATCTGAAACTAAGTGTTCGATACTGCGCCAGGAGAAGCGCCTGTTCTCTGAAATCTGTCGCGATGCTGCTCGAAACCGTATGTGTTCGACGAAACTAAGTGGTCGACCTTGTGAGAAAGGAAACTCCATATGCGAAACATAGTTCCATTTTAAACAAATTGTTCGCTCTAAAACTAAGTGTTCGATTCTGTGCCAGGAGAAGCGCCTGTTCTCTGAAATCTGTCGCGATGCTACTCGCAACTAAGTGGTCGACCTTCTGAGAGAGGAAACTCCAGATGCGAAATTTAGTTCCATTTTAAACTAATTGTTCTGTCTGAAACTAAGTGTTCGATACTATGCCAGAAGAAGCGCTTGTTCTCTGAAATCTGTGGCGATGCTACTCGAAACCGTATGTGTTCGACGAATCTAAATGGTCGACCTTGTGAGAGACGAAACTCCAGAAGCGAAACTTAGTTCCATTTTAAACTAAATGTTCCATCTGAAACTAAGTGTTCGATACTGTGCCAGGAGACGCGCCTGTCCTCTGAAATCTGTGGCGATGCCACTCGAAAACGTATGTGTTCGACGACACTAAGTGGTCGACCTTCTGAGAGAAGAAACTCCAGATGCGAAACTTAGTTCCATTTTAAACTAATTGTTCTATCTGTAACTGAGTGTTCGATACTGCGTCAGGAGAAGCGCCTGTTCTCTGAAATCAGTGGCGATGCCACTCAAAACCGTATGGGTTCGACGAAAACAAGTGGTCCACCTTGTCAGAGAGGAAACTCCATATGCGATGCTTTGTTCCATTTTAAACTGATTGTTCTATCTGATACTAAGTGTTCGATACAGTGCGAGGAGAAGCGCCTGTTCTCTGATATCTGTTGCGATGCCACTCGAAACCGTATGGGTTCGACGAAACTAAGTAGTCGACCTTGTGAGAGAGTAAACTCCAGATGAGAAACTTAGTTCCATTTTAAACTAATTGTTCTATCTGATACTAAGTGTTCGATACTCTGCCAGGAGAAGCGCGTGCTCTCTAAAATCTGTGGCGATGCTACTCGAAACCGTATGTGTTCGACGAAACTAAGTGGTCGACCTTGTGAGAGAGGAAAATCCAGATGCGAAACTTAGTTCCATTTTAAACTAATTGTTCTATCTGAAACTAAGTGTTCGATACTGTGCCTCGAGAAGCGGTTGTTCTCTGAAATCTGTGGCGATACCACTAGAAACCGTATGTGTTCGACGAAACTAAGTCGTCGACTTTGTGAGAGAGGAAACTCCAGATGCGAAACATAGTTCCATTTTAAACTAATTGTTCTATCTGAAACTAAGTGTTCGATACTCTGCCAGCAGAAGCGCCTGTTCTCTGAAATCTGTGGCGATGCCACTCAAAACCGTATGGGTTCGAAGAAACTAAGTCGTCGACCTTGTGAGAAAGGAGACTCCAGATGAGAAACATAGTTCCATTTAAAACTAATTGTTCTATCTGAAACTAAGTGTTCGATACTGTGCCAGGAGAAACTCCCGTTCGGCGAAATCTGTGGCGATACAACTCGATACCCTGTGTGTTCGACGAAACTAAGTGGTCGACCTTGTGAGTGAGGAAACTCCAGATGCGAAACTTAGTTCCATTTTAAACTAATTATTATATCTGAAACTAAGTGTTCGACATTGTGCCAGAAGAAGCGCCTGTTCTCTGAAATCTGTGGCGATGCTACTCGAAACCGTATGTGTTCGACGAAACTAAGTGGTCGAACTTGTGAGAGAGGATACTCCAGATGCGAAGCTTAGTTCCATTTTAAACTAATTGTTCTATGTGCAACTATGTGTTCGATACTGCGCCAGGAGAAGCGCCTGTTCTCTGAAATCTGTGGCGATGCCACTCGAAACCGTATGTGTTCGACGAAACTAAGTCGTCGATCTTGTGAGAGAGGAAACTCCAGATGCGAAGCTTAGTTCCATTTTAAACTAATAGTTCTCTCTGATACTAAGTGTTCGATACTGTGCCAGGAGAAGCGCCTGTTCTCTGAAATCTGTGGCGATGCCACTCGAAACCGTATGTGTTCAACGAAATTAAGTTGTCGACCTTTTGAGAGAGCAAACTCCAGATGCGAAACTTAGTTCCATTTTAAACTAATTGTTCTATCTGAAACTAAGTGTTCGATACTGTGCCAGGAGTAGCGCCTGTTCTCTGAAATCGGTGGCGATGCTACTCGAAACCGTATGTGTTCATCGAAACTAAGTGGTCGACCTTGTGAGAGAGGAAACTCCAGATGCGAAGCTTAGTTCCATTTTAAACTAATAGTTCTATCTGATACTAAGTGTTCGATACTGTGCCAGGAGAAGCGGCTGTTCTCTGAAATCTGTGGCGATGCCACTCGAAACCGTATGTGTTCGACGAAACTAAGTGGCCGACCTTGTGAGAGAGGAAACTCCAGATGCGAAACTTAGTTCCATTTTAAACTAATTATTCTATCTGCAACTATGTGGTCGATACTGTGACAGGAGAAGCGCCTGTGCTCTGAAATCTGTGGCGATGCCACTCGAAACCGTATGTGTTTGACGAAACTAAGTGGTCGAACTTGTGAGAGAGGAAACTCCATATGCGAAACTTAGTTCCATTTTAAACTAATTATTCTATCTGAAACTAAGTGTTCGATACTGTGCCAGGAGAAGCGCCTTTTCTCTGAAATCTGTGGCGGTGCCACTCGAAACTGTATGTGTTTGACGAAACTAAGTTGTCGAACTTGTGAGAGAGGAAACTGCAAGTGCGAAACATAGGTCCATTTTAAACTAATTGTTCCATCTGAAACTAAGTGTTCGATACTGTGCCAGGAGAAGCCCCTGTTCTCTGAAATCTGTGGCGACTCCACTCGAAACCGTATGTGTTCGACGAAACTAAGTGATTGACCTTGTGAGAGAGGAAACTCCAGATGCGAAACTTAGTTCCATTTTAAACTAATTAATCTATCTGAAACTAAGTGTTCGACACTGTGCCAGGAGAAGCGCCTTTTCTCTGAAATCTGTGGCGGTGCCACTCGAAACCGTATGTGTTTCACGAAACCAAGTGGTCGGCCTTGTAAGAGAGGAAACTCCAGATGCGAAACATAGTTCCATTTTAAACTAATTGTTCTGTCTGAAACTAAGTGTTCGATACTGTGCCGGGAGAAGCGCCTGTTCTCTGATATCTGTGGCGATGCCACTCGAAACCGTATGTGTTCGACGAAACTAAGTGGTCCACCTTGTGGGAGTGGATACTCCAGATGCGAAACATAGTTCCATTTTAAACTAATTGTTCTATCTGATACTAAGTGTTCGATACTGTGCCAGGAGAAACGCCTGTTCTCTGAAATCTGTGGCGATGCTACTCGAAACCCTATGTGTTCGACGAAACTAAGTGGTCGACCTTGTGAGAGAGGAAACTCCAGATGCGAAACTTAGTTCCATTTTAGCCTAATTGTTCTACCTGAAACTAAGTGGTCGATACTGTGCCAGGAGAAGCGCCTGTTCTCTGAAATCTGTGGCGATGCCACTCGAAACCGTATGTGTTCGACGTAACTAAGTGGTCGACCTTCTGAGAGAGGAAACTCCAGTTGCGAAACTTAGTTCCATTTTAAACTAATTGTTCTATCTGAAACTAAGTGTTCGATACTGTGCCAGGAGAAGCGCCTGTTCTCTGAAATATGTGGCGATGCCACTCGAAACCGTATGTGTCCAACGAAATTAAGTGGTCAACCTTGTGAGAGAACAAACTCCGGATGCGAAAGTTAGTTCCAATTTAAACTAATGGTTCTATCTGAAACTAAGTGTTCGATACTGTGCCAGGAGAAGCGCCTGTTCTCTGAAATCTGTGGCGATGCCGCTCGAAACCGTATGTGTTCATCGAAACTAAGTGGTCGACCTTGTGAGAGAGGAAACTCCAGATGCGAAACTTAGTTCCATTTTAAGCTAATTGTTCTATCTGCAACTATGTGTTCGATGCTGTGCCAGGAGAAGCGCCTGTTCTCTGAAATCTGTGGCGATGCCACTCGAAACCGTATGTGTTCGACGAAATTAAGTGGTCGAGCTTGTGAGAGAGGAAACTCCAGATGCGAAACTTAGTTCCATTTTAAGCTAATTGTTCTATCTGAAACTAAATGTTCGATACTGTGCCAGGAGAAGCGCCTGTTCTTTGAAATCTGTGGCGATGCCACTGGAAACCGTATGTGATTGACGAAAGTAAGTGGTCCACCTTGGGAGAGAAGAAACTCCAAATGCGAAACATAGTTCCATTTTAAACTAATTGTTCTCTCTGAAACTAAGTGTTCGATACTGTGCCAGGAGAAGCGCCTGTTCTCTGAAATCTGTGGCGACGCTACTCGAAACCGTATGTGTTCGACGAAACTAAGTGGTCGAACTTGTGAGAGAGGAAACTCCAAATGCGAAACATAGGTCCATTTTAAACTAATTGTTCTATCTGTAACTGAGTGTTCGATACTGTGCCAGGAGAAGCGCCTGTTCTCTGAAATCTGTGGCGATGCCACTCGAAACCGTATGTGTTCGACGAAATTAAGTGGTCGACCTTGTGAGAGACGATACTGCAGATGCGAAACTTAGTTCCATTTTAAACTAATTGTTCTATGTGCAACTATGTGTTCGATACTGTGACAGGAGAAGCGCCTGTTCTCTGAAATCTGTGGCGATGCCACTCGAAACCGTATGTGTTCGACGAAATTAAGTGGTCGACCTTGTGGGAGAGTAAACTCCAAATGCGAAACTTAGTTCCACTTTAAACTAATTGCTCTATATGATATTAAATGTCCGATACTGTGCCGGGAGAAGCGCCTGTTCTCTGAAATGTGTGGCGATGCTACTCGATACCGTATGTGTTCGACGAAACTAAGTGGTCCACCTTGTGAGAGAGGAAACTCCAGATGCGAAACTTAGTACCATTTTAAACTAATTGTTCTATCTGAAACTAAGTGTTCGATACTGTGCCAGGAGAAGCGCCTGCTCTCTGAAATCTGTGGCGATGCTACTCGAAACCGTATGTGTTCGAGGAAACTAAGTGGTCGACCTTTTTGGAGAGGAAACTCCAGATGCAAAACTTAGTTCCATTTTAAACTGATTATTCTATCCGAAAGTGTTCGATACTGTGCCAGGAGAAGCGCCTGTTCTCTGAAATCTGTGGCGATGCTACTCGAAACCGTATGTGTTCGAGGAAACTAAGTGGTCGACCTTGTGAGAGAGGAAACTCCAGATGCAAAACATAGTTCAACTTTAAACTAAATGTTCCATCTGAAACTAAGTGTTCGATACTGTGCCAGGAGAAGCGCCTGTTCTATGAAATGTGTGGCGATGCCACTCGAAGCCGAATGTGTTCCACGAAACTGAGTGGCCGGCTTGTGAGAGAGGAAACTCCAGATGCGAAGCTTAGTACCATTCTAAACTAATTGTTCTATCTGAAACTATGTGTCCGATACTGTGCCGGGAGAAACTCCCGTTCGACGAAATCTGTGGCGATACCACTCGAACCGTATGGGTTCAACGAAACTAAATGGTCGACCGTGTGAGAGAGGAATTTCCAGACGCGAGATTTAGTTCCATTTTAAACTAAATGTTCAATCTGAAACTAAGTGTTCGATACTGTGCCAGGAGAAGCGCCTATTCTCTGAAATCTGTGGCGTTGCCACTCGAAACCGTATGTGTTCAACGAAACTAAGTGGTCGACCTTGTGAGAGAGGAAACCCCGGATGCGAAACTTAGTTCCATTTTAACTAATTGTTCTATCTGAAACTAAGTGTTCGTCACTGTGCCAGGAGAAGCGCCTGTTCTCTGAAATCTGTGGCGATGCTACTCGAAACCGTATGTGTTCGTCGAAACTAAACGGTCGACCTTGTGAGAGAGGAAACTCCAGAAGCGAAATTTAGTTCCATTTTAATCTTTTTGTTCTATCTAAAACTAAGTTTTCGATACTGTGCCAGGAGAAGCGCCTGTTCTCTGAAATCTGTGGCGATGCAACTCGAAACCGTTTGAGTTCGACGAAACTAAGTGGCCGATCTTGTGAGAGAGGAAACTCCAGATGTGAAACCTAGTTCCATTTTAAACTAATTGTTCTATCTGAAACTAAGTGTTCGAGACTGTGCCAGGAGAATCGCCTGTCCTCTGAACTGTGTGGCGATGCCGCTCGAAACCTTATGTGTTCGACGAAACTAAGTGGTCTACCTTGTGAGGGAGGAAATTCCAGATGCGAAACTTAGTTCCATTTCAAATTAATTGTTCTATCTGAAGTAAGTGTTCGATACTGTGCCAGGAGAAGCGCCTGTTCTGTGAAACCTGTGGCGATGCCCCTCGAAACCGTATGTGTTCGACGAAACTAAGTGGCCGACCTTGTGAGAGAGGAAACTCCAGATGCGAAACTTAGTACCATTTTAAACTAATTGTCCTATCTGAAACTAAGTGTTCGATACTGTGCCAGGAGAAGCGCCCGTTCTCTGAAATCTGTAGCGATGCCGCTCGAAACCGTATAGGTTCGTCGAAACTGAGTGGTCGACCTTGTGAGAGAGGAAACTCCAGATGCGAAATTTAATTCCATTTTAAACTAATTGTTCTATCTGAAACTATGTGTTCGATACTGTGCCAGGAGAAGCGCCTGTTCTCTGAAACGTGTGGCGATGCCACTCGAAACCGTATGTGTTCGACGAATCTAAGTGGTCAACCTTGTGAGAGAGGAAACTCCAGATGCGAAACTTACTTCCATTTTAACTAATTATTCTATCTGAAACTAGGTGTTCGATACTGTGCCAGGAGAGGCGCCTGTTCTCTGAAATCTGTGACGATGCTACTCGAAACCGTATGTGTTCGACGAAACTAAGTGGTTGACCTTGTGAGAGAGGAAACTCCGGATGCGAAACTTAGTTCCATTTTAAACTAATTGTTCTATCTGAAACTAAGTGTTCGATAATGAGCCAGGAGAAAGGCCTGCTCTCTGAAATCTGTGGCGATGCCACTCGAAACCGTATGTGTTCGACGAAACTAAGTGGCAGACCTTGTGAGAGAGGAAACTTCAGATGCGAAACTTAGTTCCATTTCAAATTAATTGTTCTATCTGAAGTAAGTGTTCGATACTGTGCCAGGAGAAGCGCCTGTTCTGTGAAACCTGTGGCGATGCCCCTCGAAACCGTATGTGTTCGACGAAACTAAGTGGCCGACCTTGTGAGAGAGGTAACTCCAGATGCGAAACTTAGTACCATTTTAAACTAATTGTTCTATCTGAAACTTAGTGTTCGATACTGTGCCAGGAGAAGCGCCCGTTCTCTGAAATCTGTAGCGATGCCGCTCGAAACCGTATAGGTTCGTCGAAACTGAGTGGTCGACCTTGTGAGAGAGGAAACTCCAGATGCGAAACTTAGTTCCATTTTAAACTAATTGTTCTATCTGAAACTATGTGTTCGATACTGTGCCAGGAGAAGCGCCTGTTCTCTGAAACGTGTGGCGATGCCACTCGAAACCGTATGTGTTCGACGAAACTAAGTGGTCAACCTTGTGAGAGAGGAAACTCCAGATGCGAAACTTACTTCCATTTTAAACTAATTATTCTATCTGAAACTAGGTGTTCGATACTGTGCCAGGAGAGGCGCCTGTTCTCTGAAATCTGTGACGATGCTACTCGAAACCGTATGTGTTCGACGAAACTAAGTGGTTGACCTTGTGAGAGAGGAGACTCCAGATTCGAAACTTTGTTCCATTTTAAACTAATTGTTCTATCTGAAACTGAGTGTTCGATACTGTGCCAGGAGAAGCGCCTGTCCTCTGAAATATGTGGCGATGCCACTCGAAACCGTATGTGTTCAACGAAACTAAGTCGTCGACTTTGTGAGAGAGGATACTCCAGATGCGAAACATAGTTCCATTTTAAACTAACTCTTCTATCTGAGACTAAGTGATCGATAATGTGCCAGGAGAAGTGCCTGTTCTCTGAAATCTGTGACGATGCTACTCCAAACCGTATGTGTTCGAGGAAACTAAGTGGTCGACCTTGTGGGAGGGGAAACTCCAGATGCGAAACTTAGTTCCATTTTAAACTAATTGTTCTCTCTGAAACTAAGTGTTCGATACTGTGCCAGGAGAAGCGCCTGTTCTCTGAAATCTGTGGCGGTACCACTCGAAACCGTATGTGTTCCACGAAACTAAGTGGCCGACATTGTGAGAGAGGAAACTCCAGATGCGAAACTTGGTTCCATTTTAAACTAATTGTTCTATCTGAAACTAAGTGTTCGATACTGTGCCAGGAGAAGCGCCCGTTCTCTGAAATCTGTAGCGATGCCGCTCGAAACCGTATAGGTTCGTCGAAACTGCGTGGTCGACCTTGTGAGAGAGGAAACTCCAGATGCGAAACTTAGTTCCATTTTAAACTAATTGTTCTATCTGAAACTATGTGTTCGATACTGTGCCAGGAGAAGCACCTGTTCTCTGAAACGTGTGGCGATGCCAATCGAAACGGTATGTGTTCGACGAAACTAAGTGGTCAACCTTGTGAGAGAGGAAACTCCAGATGCGAAACTTACTTCCATTTTAAACTAATTATTCTATCTGAAACTAAGTCTTCGATACTGTGCCAGGAGAGGCGCCTGTTCTCTGAAATCTGTGACGATGCTACTCGAAACCGTATGTGTTCGACGAAACTAAGTGGTTGAACTTGTGAGAGAGGAACCTCCGGATGCGAAACTTAGTTCCATTTAAAACTAATTGTTCTATCTGATACTGAGTGTTCGAAAGTGTGACAGGAGAAGCGCCTATTCTCTGAAATCTGTGGCGATGCCACTCGAAACCGTATGTGTTCGACTAAACAAAGTGGCCGACATTGTGAGAGAGGAAACTTCAGATGCGAAACTTAGTTCCATTTCAAATTAATTGTTCTTTCTGAAATAAGTGTTCGATAGTGTGCCAGGAGAAGCGCCTGTTCTCTGAAATCTGTGGCGATGCTACTAGAAACCGTATGTGTTCGACGAAACTAAGTGGCCGACCTTGTGAGAGAGGAAACTCCATATGCGAAACTTAGTACCATTTTAAACTAATTGTTCTATCTGAAACTAAGTGTTCGATACTGTGCCAGGAGAAGCGCCCGTTCTCTGAAATCTGTAGCGATGCCGCTCGAAACCGTATAGGTTCGTCGAAACTGAGTGGTCGACCTTGTGAAAGAGGAAACTCCAGATGCGAAACTTAGTTCCATTTTAAACTAATTGTACTATCTGAAACTATGTGTTCGATACTGTGCCAGGAGAAACGCCTGTTCTCTGAAACGTGTGGCGATGCCACTCGAAACCGTATGTGTTCGACGAAACTAAGTGGCCAACCTTGTGAGAGAGGAAACTCCAGATGCGAAACTTACTTCCATTTTAAACTAATTATTCTATCTCAAACTGAGTGTTCGATACTGTGCCAGGAGAAGCGCCTGTCCTCTGAAATATGTGGCGATGCCACTCGAAACCGTATGTGTTCAACGAAACTAAGTCGTCGACTTTGTGAGAGAGGATACTCCAGATGCGAAACATAGTTCCATTTTAAACTAACTCTTCTATCTGAGACTAAGTGATCGATAATGTGCCAGGAGAAGTGCCTGTTCTCTGAAATCTGTGACGATGCTACTCCAAACCGTATGTGTTCGAGGAAACTAAGTGGTCGACCTTGTGGGAGGGGAAACTCCGGAAGCGAAACTTAGTTCCATTTTAAACTAATTGTTCTATCTGAAACTAAGTGTTCGATAATGAGCCAGGAGAAGCGCCTGTTCTCTGAAATCTGTGGCGATGCTACTCGAAACCGTATGTGTTCGAGGAAACTAAGTGGCCGACCTTGTGAGAGAGGAAACTCCAGATGCGAAACTTAGTACCATTTTAAACTAATTGTTCTATCTGAAACTAAGTGTTCGAAACTGTGCCAGGAGAAGCGCCCGTTCTCTGAAATCTGTAGCGATGCCGCTCGAAACCGTATAGGTTCGTCGAAACTGCGTGGTCGACCTTGTGAGAGAGGAAACTCCAGATGCGAAACTTAGTTCCATTTTAAACTAATTGTTCTATCTGAAACTATGTGTTCGATACTGTGCCAGGAGAAGCACCTGTTCTCTGAAACGTGTGGCGATGCCAATCGAAACGGTATGTGTTCGACGAAACTAAGTGGTCAACCTTGTGAGAGAGGAAACTCCAGATGCGAAACTTACTTCCATTTTAAACTAATTATTCTATCTGAAACTAAGTCTTCGATACTGTGCCAGGAGAGGCGCCTGTTCTCTGAAATCTGTGACGATGCTACTCGAAACCGTATGTGTTCGACGAAACTAAGTGGTTGAACTTGTGAGAGAGGAACCTCCGGATGCGAAACTTAGTTCCATTTAAAACTAATTGTTCTATCTGATACTGAGTGTTCGAAAGTGTGACAGGAGAAGCGCCTATTCTCTGAAATCTGTGGCGATGCCACTCGAAACCGTATGTGTTCGACTAAACAAAGTGGCCGACATTGTGAGAGAGGAAACTTCAGATGCGAAACTTAGTTCCATTTCAAATTAATTGTTCTGTCTGAAATAAGTGTTCGATAGTGTGCCAGGAGAAGCGCCTGTTCTCTGAAATCTGTGGCGATGCTACTAGAAACCGTATGTGTTCGACGAAACTAAGTGGCCGACCTTGTGAGAGAGGAAACTCCAGATGCGAAACTTAGTACCATTTTAAACTAATTGTTCTATCTGAAACTAAGTGTTCGATACTGTGCCAGGAGAAGCGCCCGTTCTCTGAAATCTGTAGCGATGCCGCTCGAAACCGTATAGGTTCGTCGAAACTGAGTGGTCGACCTTGTGAAAGAGGAAACTCCAGATGCGAAACTTAGTTCCATTTTAAACTAATTGTACTATCTGAAACTATGTGTTCGATACTGTGCCAGGAGAAACGCCTGTTCTCTGAAACGTGTGGCGATGCCACTCGAAACCGTATGTGTTCGACGAAACTAAGTGGCCAACCTTGTGAGAGAGGAAACTCCAGATGCGAAACTTACTTCCATTTTAAACTAATTATTCTATCTGAAACTAGGTGTTCGATACTGTGCCAGGAGAGGCGCCTGTTCTCTGAAATCTGTGACGATGCTACTCGAAACCGTATGTGTTCGACGAAACTAAGTGGTTGACCTTGTGAGAGAGGAAACTCCGGATGCGAAACTTAGTTCCATTTTAAACTAATTGTTCTATCTGAAACTAAGTGATCGATAATGAGCAAGGAGAAGCGCCTGTTCTCTGAAATCTGTAGCGATGCCGCTCGAAACCGTATAGGTTCGTCGAAACTGAGTGGTCGACCTTGTGAGAGAGGAAACTCCAGATGCGAAACTTAGTTCCATTTTAAACTAATTGTTCTATCTGAAACTATGTGTTCGATACTGTGCCAGGAGAAGCGCCTGTTCTCTGAAACGTGTGGCGATGCCAATAGAAACCGTATGTGTTCGACGAAACTAAGTGGCCAACCTTGTGAGAGAGGAAACTCCAGATGCGAAACTTACTTCCATTTTAAACTATTTATTCTATCTGAAACTAAGTGTTCGATACTGTGCCAGGAGAGGCGCCTGTTCTCTGAAATCTGTGACGATGCTACTCGAAACCGTATGTGTTCGACGAAACTAAGTGGTTGACCTTGTGAGAGAGGAACCTCCGGATGCGAAACTTAGTTCCATTTAAAACTAATTGTTCTATCTGATACTGAGTGTTCGACAGTGTGCCAGGAGAAGCGCCTATTCTCTGAAATCTGTGGCGATGCCACTCGAAACCGTATGTGTTCGACTAAACAAAGTGGTCGACCTTGTGGGGGAGGATACTCCAGATGCGAAACATAGTTACATTTTAAACTAATTGTTCTGTCTGAAATAAGTGTTCGATAGTGTGCCAGGAGAAGCGCCTGTTCTCTGAAATCTGTGGCGATGCTACTAGAAACCGTATGTGTTCGAAGACACTAAGTGGTCCACCTAGTGAGAGAGGAAACGCCAGATGCGAAACTTAGTTCCATTTTGAACTAATTGTTCTATCTGATACTAAGTGTTCGATACTGGGCCAGGAGAAGCGCCCGTTCTCTGAAATCTGTGGCGATGCCACTCGAAACCGTATGTGTTCGACGAAACTAAGTGGTCGACCTTGTGAGAGAGGAATATCCAGATGAGAAACATAGTTCCATTTAAAACTAATTGTTCTATCTGAAACTAAGTGTTCGATACTGTGGCAGGAGAAACGCCTGTTCTCTGAAATCTGTGGCGATGCCGCTCGAAACCGTATGTGTTCGACGAAACTAAGTGGTCGACCTTGTGCGAGAGGAAACTCCAGTTGCGAAACTTATTTCCATTTTAAACTAATTGTTCTATCGGATACTAAGTGTTCGATACTGTGCCAGGGGAAGTGCCCGTTCTCTGAAATCTGTGGCGATGCTACTCGAAACCGTATGTGTTCGACGAAACTAAGTGGTCGACCTTCTGAGAGAGGAAACGCCGGATGCGAAACTTAGTTCCCTTTTAAACTAATTGTTCTATCTGAAACTAAGTGTTCGATACTGTGCCAGGAGAAGCGCTTCTTCTCTGAAATCTGAGGCGATGCTACTCGAAACCGAATGTGTTCGACGAAACTAAGTGGTCGACCTTGTGAGAGAGGAAACTCCAGATGCGAAGCTTATTTCCATTTTAAACTAATTGTTCTATCGGATACTAAGTGTTCGATACTGTGCCAGGGGAAGTGCCCGTTCTCTGAAATCTGTGGCGATGCTACTCGAAACCGTATGTGTTCGACGAAACTAAGTGGTCGACCTTCTGAGAGAGGAAATTCCGGATGCGAAACTTAGTTCCATTTTAAACTAATTGTTCTATCTGAAACTAAGTGTTCGATACTGTGCGAGGAGAAGCGCCTGTTCTCTGAAATCTGTGGCGATGCCACTCGAAACCGTATGTGTTCGACGATACTAAGTGGCCCACCTCGTGAGAGAGGAAACTCCAGATGCGAAACTTAGTTCCATTTTAAACTAATTGTTCTATCTGAAACTAAGTGTTCGATACTGTGCGAGGAGAAGCGCCTGTTCTCTGAAACCTGTGGCGATGCCACTCGAAACCGTATGTGTTCGACGATACTAAGTGGCCCACCTCGTGAGAGAGGAAACTCCGGATGCGAAACTTAGTTCCCTTTTAAACTAATTGTTCTATCTGAAACTAAGTGTTCGATACTGTGCGAGGAGAAGCGCCTGTTCTCTGAAATCTGTGGCGATGCCACTCGAAACCGTATGTGTTCGACGAAACTAAGTGGCCGACCTTGTGAGAGAGGAAACTCCAGATGCGAAGCTTATTTCCATTTTAAACTAATTGTTCTATCGGATACTAAGTGTTCGATACTGTGCCAGGGGAAGTGCCCGTTCTCTGAAATCTGTGGCGATGCTACTCGAAACCGTATGTGTTCGACGAAACTAAGTGGTCGACCTTCTGAGAGAGGAAACTCCAAATGCGAAACTTAGTTCCATTTTAAACTAATTGTTCTATCGGATACTAAGTGTTCGATACTGTGCCAGGGGAAGTGCCCGTTCTCTGAAATCTGTGGCGATGCTACTCGAAACCGTATGTGTTCGACGAAACTAAGTGGTCGACCTTCTGAGAGAGGAAACTCCGGATGCGAAACTTAGTTCCATTTAAAACTAATTGTTCTATCTGATACTGAGTGTTCGAAAGTGTGACAGGAGAAGCGCCTATTCTCTGAAATCTGTGGCGATGCCACTCGAAACCGTATGTGTTCGACTAAACAAAGTGGCCGACATTGTGAGAGAGGAAACTTCAGATGCGAAACTTAGTTCCATTTCAAATTAATTGTTCTGTCTGAAATAAGTGTTCGATAGTGTGCCAGGAGAAGCGCCTGTTCTCTGAAATCTGTGGCGATGCTACTAGAAACCGTATGTGTTCGACGAAACTAAGTGGCCGACCTTGTGAGAGAGGAAACTCCAGATGCGAAACTTAGTACCATTTTAAACTAATTGTTCTATCTGAAACTAAGTGTTCGATACTGTGCCAGGAGAAGCGCCCGTTCTCTGAAATCTGTAGCGATGCCGCTCGAAACCGTATAGGTTCGTCGAAACTGAGTGGTCGACCTTGTGAAAGAGGAAACTCCAGATGCGAAACTTAGTTCCATTTTAAACTAATTGTACTATCTGAAACTATGTGTTCGATACTGTGCCAGGAGAAACGCCTGTTCTCTGAAACGTGTGGCGATGCCACTCGAAACCGTATGTGTTCGACGAAACTAAGTGGCCAACCTTGTGAGAGAGGAAACTCCAGATGCGAAACTTACTTCCATTTTAAACTAATTATTCTATCTGAAACTAGGTGTTCGATACTGTGCCAGGAGAGGCGCCTGTTCTCTGAAATCTGTGACGATGCTACTCGAAACCGTATGTGTTCGACGAAACTAAGTGGTTGACCTTGTGAGAGAGGAAACTCCGGATGCGAAACTTAGTTCCATTTTAAACTAATTGTTCTATCTGAAACTAAGTGATCGATAATGAGCAAGGAGAAGCGCCTGTTCTCTGAAATCTGTAGCGATGCCGCTCGAAACCGTATAGGTTCGTCGAAACTGAGTGGTCGACCTTGTGAGAGAGGAAACTCCAGATGCGAAACTTAGTTCCATTTTAAACTAATTGTTCTATCTGAAACTATGTGTTCGATACTGTGCCAGGAGAAGCGCCTGTTCTCTGAAACGTGTGGCGATGCCAATAGAAACCGTATGTGTTCGACGAAACTAAGTGGCCAACCTTGTGAGAGAGGAAACTCCAGATGCGAAACTTACTTCCATTTTAAACTATTTATTCTATCTGAAACTAAGTGTTCGATACTGTGCCAGGAGAGGCGCCTGTTCTCTGAAATCTGTGACGATGCTACTCGAAACCGTATGTGTTCGACGAAACTAAGTGGTTGACCTTGTGAGAGAGGAACCTCCGGATGCGAAACTTAGTTCCATTTAAAACTAATTGTTCTATCTGATACTGAGTGTTCGACAGTGTGCCAGGAGAAGCGCCTATTCTCTGAAATCTGTGGCGATGCCACTCGAAACCGTATGTGTTCGACTAAACAAAGTGGTCGACATTGTGGGGGAGGATACTCCAGATGCGAAACATAGTTACATTTTAAACTAATCGTTCTGTCTGAAATAAGTGTTCGATAGTGTGCCAGGAGAAGCGCCTGTTCTCTGAAATCTGTGGCGATGCTACTAGAAACCGTATGTGTTCGAAGACACTAAGTGGTCCACCTAGTGAGAGAGGAATCTCCAGATGCGAAACTTAGTTCCATTTTAAACTAATTGTTCTATCTGATACTAAGTGTTCGATACTGGGCCAGGAGAAGCGCCCGTTCTCTGAAATCTGTGGCGATGCCACTCGAAACCGTATGTGTTCGTCGAAACTGAGTGGTCGACCTTGTGAAAGAGGAAACTCCAGATGCGAAACTTAGTTCCATTTTAAACTAATTGTACTATCTGAAACTATGTGTTCGATTCTGTGCCAGGAGAAGCGCCTGTTCTCTGAAACGTGTGGCGATGCCACTCGAAACCGTATGTGTTCGACGAAACTAAGTGGTCAACCTTGTGAGAGAGGAAACTCCAGATGCGAAACTTACTTCCATTTTAAACTAATTATTCTATCTGAAACTAGGTGTTCGATACTGTGCCAGGAGAGGCGCCTGTTCTCTGAAATCTGTGACGATGCTACTCGAAACCGTATGTGTTCGACGAAATTAAGTGGTTGACCTTGTGAGAGAGGAAACTCCGGATGCGAAACTTAGTTCCATTTTAAACTTATTGTTCTATCTGAAACTAAGTGATCGATAATGAGCCAGGAGAAGCGCCTGTTCTCTGAAATCTGTAGCGATGCCGCTCGAAACCGTATAGGTTCGTCGAAACTGAGTGGTCGACCTTGTGAGAGAGGAAACTCCAGATGCGAAACTTAGTTCCATTTTAAACTAATTGTTCTATCTGAAACTATGTGTTCGATACTGTGCCAGGAGAAGCGCCTGTTCTCTGAAACGTGTGGCGATGCCAATCGAAACCGTATGTGTTCGACGAAACTAAGTGGCCAACCTTGTGAGAGAGGAAACTCCAGATGCGAAACTTACTTCCATTTTAAACTATTTATTCTATCTGAAACTAAGTGTTCGATACTGTGCCAGGAGAGGCGCCTGTTCTCTGAAATCTGTGACGATGCTACTCGAAACCGTATGTGTTCGACGAAACTAAGTGGTTGACCTTGTGAGAGAGGAACCTCCGGATGCGAAACTTAGTTCCATTTAAAACTAATTGTTCTATCTGATACTGAGTGTTCGACAGTGTGCCAGGAGAAGCGCCTATTCTCTGAAATCTGTGGCGATGCCACTCGAAACCGTATGTGTTCGACTAAACAAAGTGGTCGACCTTGTGGGGGAGGATACTCCAGATGCGAAACATAGTTACATTTTAAACTAATTGTTCTGTCTGAAATAAGTGTTCGATAGTGTGCCAGGAGAAGCGCCTGTTCTCTGAAATCTGTGGCGATGCTACTAGAAACCGTATGTGTTCGAAGACACTAAGTGGTCCACCTAGTGAGAGAGGAAACGCCAGATGCGAAACTTAGTTCCATTTTGAACTAATTGTTCTATCTGATACTAAGTGTTCGATACTGGGCCAGGAGAAGCGCCCGTTCTCTGAAATCTGTGGCGATGCCACTCGAAACCGTATGTGTTCGACGAAACTAAGTGGTCGACCTTGTGAGAGAGGAATATCCAGATGAGAAACATAGTTCCATTTAAAACTAATTGTTCTATCTGAAACTAAGTGTTCGATACTGTGGCAGGAGAAACGCCTGTTCTCTGAAATCTGTGGCGATGCCGCTCGAAACCGTATGTGCTCGGCGGAACTAAGTGGTTGACCTTGTGAGAGAGGAAAATCCTGATGCGAAACTTATTTCCATTTTAAACTAATTGTTCTATCGGATACTAAGTGTTCGATACTGTGCCAGGGGAAGTGCCCGTTCTCTGAAATCTGTGGCGATGCTACTCGAAACCGTATGTGTTCGACGAAACTAAGTGGTCGACCTTCTGAGAGAGGAAACGCCGGATGCGAAACTTAGTTCCCTTTTAAACTAATTGTTCTATCTGAAACTAAGTGTTCGATACTGTGCCAGGAGAAGCGCTTCTTCTCTGAAATCTGAGGCGATGCTACTCGAAACCGAATGTGTTCGACGAAACTAAGTGGTCGACCTTGTGAGAGAGGAAACTCCAGATGCGAAGCTTATTTCCATTTTAAACTAATTGTTCTATCGGATACTAAGTGTTCGATACTGTGCCAGGGGAAGTGCCCGTTCTCTGAAATCTGTGGCGATGCTACTCGAAACCGTATGTGTTCGACGAAACTAAGTGGTCGACCTTCTGAGAGAGGAAATTCCGGATGCGAAACTTAGTTCCATTTTAAACTAATTGTTCTATCTGAAACTAAGTGTTCGATACTGTGCGAGGAGAAGCGCCTGTTCTCTGAAATCTGTGGCGATGCCACTCGAAACCGTATGTGTTCGACGATACTAAGTGGCCCACCTCGTGAGAGAGGAAACTCCAGATGCGAAACTTAGTTCCATTTTAAACTAATTGTTCTATCTGAAACTAAGTGTTCGATACTGTGCGAGGAGAAGCGCCTGTTCTCTGAAACCTGTGGCGATGCCACTCGAAACCGTATATGTTCGACGATACTAAGTGGCCCACCTCGTGAGAGAGGAAACTCCGGATGCGAAACTTAGTTCCCTTTTAAACTAATTGTTCTATCTGAAACTAAGTGTTCGATACTGTGCGAGGAGAAGCGCCTGTTCTCTGAAATCTGTGGCGATGCCACTCGAAACCGTATGTGTTCGACGAAACTAAGTGGCCGACCTTGTGAGAGAGGAAACTCCAGATGCGAAGCTTATTTCCAT
This sequence comes from Nysson spinosus, assembly GCA_910591585.2. Classification (NCBI taxonomy): domain Eukaryota; kingdom Metazoa; phylum Arthropoda; class Insecta; order Hymenoptera; family Crabronidae; genus Nysson; species Nysson spinosus. Next base: position 4,560,499 of record CAJUYC020000088.1, on the reverse strand, counting down.
TTTAAACTAATTGTTCTATCGGATACTAAGTGTTCGATACTGTGCCAGGGGAAGTGCCCGTTCTCTGAAATCTGTGGCGATGCTACTCGAAACCGTATGTGTTCGACGAAACTAAGTGGTCGACCTTCTGAGAGAGGAAACTCCAAATGCGAAACTTAGTTCCATTTTAAACTAATTGTTCTATCGGATACTAAGTGTTCGATACTGTGCCAGGGGAAGTGCCCGTTCTCTGAAATCTGTGGCGATGCTACTCGAAACCGTATGTGTTCGACGAAACTAAGTGGTCGACCTTCTGAGAGAGGAAACTCCGGATGCGAAACTTAGTTCCATTTTAAACTAATTGTTCTATCTGAAACTAAGTGTTCGATACTGTGCGAGGAGAAGCGCCTGTTCTCTGAAATCTGTGGCGATGCCACTCGAAACCGTATGTGTTCGACGATACTAAGTGGCCGACCTCGTGAGAGAGGAAACTCCAGATGCGAAACTTAGTTCCATTTTAAACTAATTGTTCTATCTGAAACTAAGTGTTCGATACTGTGCCAGGAGAAGCGCCTGTTCTCTGAAATCTGTCGCGATGCTACTCGAAACCGTATGTGTTCGACGAAACTAAGTTGTCGACCTTCTGAGAGAGAAAACTCCAGACGCGAAACTTAGTTCCATTTTAAACTAATTGTTCCATCTGAAACTAAGTGTTCGATACTGTGCCAGGAGAAGCGCCTGTTCTCTGAACTGTGTGGCGATGCCGCTCGAAACCGTATGTGTTCGACGAAACTAAGTGGTTGACCTTGTGAGAGAAGAAACTCCAAAAGCGAAACTTAGTTCCATTTTAAACTAATTGTTCTGTCTGAAATAAGTGTTCGATACTGTGCCAGGAGAAGCGCGTGCTCTCTGAAATCTGTGGCGATGCCACTCGAAACCGTATGTGTTCGACGAAACTAAGTGGCCGACCTTGTGCGAGGGGAAACTTCAGATGCGAAACTTAGTTCAGTTTTAAACCAAATGTTCCATCTGAAACTAAGTGTTCGATACTGTGCCAGGAGAAGCGCCTGTTCCCCGAAATATGTGGCGATGCCACTCGAAACCGTATGTGTTCGACGAATCTAAATGGTCGACCTCGTGAGAGAGGAAACTCCAGATGCGAAACTTAGTTCCATTTTAAACTAATTGTTCTATCTGAAACTAAGTGTTCGATACGGTGCCAGGAGAAGCGCCTGTTCTCTGAAATCTGTGGCGATGCCACACGAAACAGTATGTGTTCGACGAAACTAAGTAGTCGATACTGTTCCAGGAGAAGCGCCTGTTCCCTGAAATCTGTGGCGATACCACCCGAAGCCGTATGTGTTCGACGAAACTAAGTGGTCGACCTTGTGAGAGAGGAAACTCCAGATGCGAAGTTTAGTTCCATTTTAAACTAACTTTTTTATCTGAAACTAAGTGTCCGACATTGTGCCAGGAGAAGCGCCTGTTCTCTGAAACCTGTGGCGATGCTACTCGAAACCGTATGTGTTCGACGAAACTAAGTGGTCGACCTTGTGAGAGAGGAAACTCCAGATGCGAAGTTTAGTTCCATTTTAAACTAACTTTTTTATCTGAAACTAAGTGTCCGACACTGTGCCACGAGAAGCGCCTGTTCTCTGAAACCTGTGGCGATGCCTCTCGAAACCGTATGTGTTCGACGAAACTAAGTGGCCGACCTTGTGAGAGAGGAAACTCCAAAAGTGAAATTTAGTTTCATTTAAAACTAACTGTTCTATCTGAAACTGAGTGTTCGATAATGTGCCAGGAGAAGCGCCAGTTCTCTGAAATCTGTGGCAATACCACTCGAAACCGTATGTGTTTGACGAAACTAAGTGGTCCACCTTGTGAGAGAGGAAACTCCAGAAGCGAAACATAGTTCCATTTTAAACTAATTTTTTTTTCTGAAACTAAGTGTCCGACACTGTGCCAGGAGAAGCGCCTGTACTCTGAAACCTGTGGCGATGCTACTCGAAACCGTATGTGTTCGACGAAACTAAGTTGTCGACCTTGTGAGAGAGGAAACTCCAGATGCGAAACTTAGTTCCATTCTAAACTAATTGTTCTATCTGAAAGTGTTCGATACTGTGCCAGGAGAAGCGCCTGTTCTCTGAAATCTGTGGCGATGCTACTCGAAACCGTATGTTTTCGACGAAACTAAGTTGCCGACCTTGTGGGAGAGGAAACTGCTGATGCGAAACTTAGATCCATTTTAAATTAATTTTTCTATCTGAAACTATGTGTTCGATACTGTGCTAGAAGAAGCGCCTGTTCTCTGAAATCTGTGGCGAAGCCACTCGAAACCGTATGAGTTCCACGAAACTGAGAGGTCGCCTTGTGAGAGAGGAAATTCCAGATGCGAAACTTAGTACCATTTTAAACTAATTGTTCTATCTGAAACTAAGTGTTCGATACTGTGGCAGGAGAAGCGCCTGTTCTCTGAAATCTGAGGCGATGCTACTCGAAACCGTATGTGTTCGACGAAACTAAGTTGTCGACGTTGTGAGAGAGGAAACTCCAGATGCGAAACATAGTTCCAAATTAAACTAATTGTTCTATCTGTAACTAAGTGTTCGATACTGTGCCAGGAGAAGCGCCTGTTCTCTGAAATCTGTGGCGATGTCACTCGAATCCGTATGTGTTCGACGAAACTAAGTGGTCGACCTTGTGAGAGAGGAAACTCCAAATGCGAAACATATTTCCATTTAAAACTATATATTCTAGCTGAAATAAAGTGTTCGATACTGTGCCAGGAGAAGCGCCTGTTCTCTGAAATCTCTGGCGTTGCTACTCCAAACCGTATGTGTTCGACGAAACTAAATGGTCGACCTTGTGAGAGAAGAAGCTCCAGATGCGTATCTTAGTTCCATTTTTGACTAATTGTTCTTTCTGAAACTAAGTGTTCGATACTGTGCCAGGAGAAGCGCCCGTTCTCTGAAATCTGTGGCGATGCCACTCGAAACCGTATGTGTTCGTCGAAACTGAGTGGTCGACCTTGTGAAAGAGGAAACTCCAGATGCGAAACTTAGTTCCATTTTAAACTAATTGTACTATCTGAAACTATGTGTTCGATACTGTGCCAGGAGAAGCGCCTGTTCTCTGAAACGTGTGGCGATGCCACTCGAAACCGTATGTGTTCGACGAAACTAAGTGGTCAACCTTGTGAGAGAGGAAACTCCAGATGCGAAACTTACTTCCATTTTAAACTAATTATTCTATCTGAAACTAGGTGTTCGATACTGTGCCAGGAGAGGCGCCTGTTCTCTGAAATCTGTGACGATGCTACTCGAAACCGTATGTGTTCGACGAAACTAAGTGGTTGACCTTGTGAGAGAGGAAACTCCGGATGCGAAACTTAGTTCCATTTAAAACTAATTGTTCTATCTGATACTGAGTGTTCGACAGTGTGCCAGGAGAAGCGCCTATTCTCTGAAATCTGTGGCGATGCCACTCGAAACCGTATGTGTTCGACTAAACAAAGTGGTCGACCTTGTGGGGGAGGATACTCCAGATGCGAAACATAGTTACATTTTAAACTAATTGTTCTGTCTGAAATAAGTGTTCGATAGTGTGCCAGGAGAAGCGCCTGTTCTCTGAAATCTGTGGCGATGCTACTAGAAACCGTATGTGTTCGAAGACACTAAGTGGTCCACCTAGTGAGAGAGGAAACGCCAGATGCGAAACTTAGTTCCATTTTAAACTAATTGTTCTATCTGATACTAAGTGTTCGATACTGGGCCAGGAGAAGCGCCCGTTCTCTGAAATCTGTGGCGATGCCACTCGAAACCGTATGTGTTCGACGAAACTAAGTGGTCGACCTTGTGAGAGAGGAATATCCAGATGAGAAACATAGTTCCATTTAAAACTAATTGTTCTATCTGAAACTAAGTGTTCGATACTGTGGCAGGAGAAACGCCTGTTCTCTGAAATCTGTGGCGATGCCGCTCGAAACCGTATGTGTTCGACGAAACTAAGTGGCCGCCTTGTGAGACGGGAATCTCCAGATGCGAAACTTAGTTCCATTTTAAACTAATTGTTCTATCTGTAACTAAGTGTTCGATACTGTGCTAGAAGAAGCGCCTGTTCTCTGAAATCTGTGGCGATGCCACTCGATACCGTATGAGTTTCACGAAACTAAGAGGTCGCCTTGTGAGAGAGGAAACTCCAGATGCGAAACTTAGTACCATTTTAAACTAATTGTTCTATCTGAAACTAAGTGTTCGATACTGTGGCAGGAGAAGCGCCTGTTCTCTGAAATCTGTGGCGATGCTACTCGAAAGCGTGTGTTCGACGAAACTAAGTTGTCGACCTTGTGAGAGAGGAAACTCCAGATGCGAAACATAGTTCCATTTTAAACTAATTGTTCTATCTCTAACTAAGTTTTCGATACTGTGCCAGGCGAAGCGCCTGTTCTCTGAAATGTGTGGCGATGCCGATCGAAACCGTATGTGTTCGACGAAACTAAGTGGTTGACCTTGTGAGAGAGGATACTCCAGATGCGAAATATAGTTCCATTTTAAACTAATTGTTCTATCTGTAACTAAGTGTTCGATACTGTGCCAGGAGAGGCGCCTGTTCTCTGAAATCTGTGGCGATACTACTCGAAACCATATGTGTTCGACGAAACTAAGTTGTCGACCTTCTGAGAGAGGATACTCCGGATGCGAAACTTAGTTCCATTTTAAATTAATTGTTCTATCTGAAACTAAGTTTTCGATACTGTGCCAGGAGAAGCGCCTGTTCTCTGAAATCTGTGGCGATGCTACTCGAAACCATATATGTGTTCGACGAAACTAAGTGGTCGACCTTCTGAGAGAGGAAGATCCAGATACGAAACTTAGTTCCATTTTAAACTAATTTTTCTATCTGAAACTAAGTGTTCGATACTGTGCCTCGACAAACGCCTGTTCTCTGAAATCGGTGGCGATGCTACTCGAAACCGTATGTGTTCGACGAAACTAAGTGGCCGACCTTGTGAGAGAGGAAACCCCAGGTTCGAAGCTTAGTTCCATTTTAAACTAATTGTTCTATCTGATACTAAGTGTTCGATAATGTGCCAGGAGAAGCGCCTGTTCTCTGAAATCTGTGACCATGCCACTCGAAACCGTATGTGTTCTACGAAACTGAGTGGTCGACTTTGTGAGAGAGGAAACTCCAAATGCGAAACATAGTCCATTTTAAACTAATTGTTCTGTCTGAAATAAGTGTTCGATACTGTGCCAGGAGAAGCATCTGTTCTCTGAAATCTTTGGCGATGCTACTCGAAACCGTATGTGTTCCACGAAACTAAGTGGTCGACCTTGTGAGAGAGGAAACTCCAAATACGAAACATAGTTCCATTTTAAACTAATTGTTCTATCTGAAACTATGTGTTCGATACTGTGCCAGGAGAAGCGCCTGTTCTCTGAAATGTGTGGCGATGCCACTCGAAACCGTATGTGTTCGACGAAACTAAGTGGCCGCCTTGTGAGACGGGAATCTCCAGATGCGAAACTTAGTTCCATTTTAAACTAATTGTTCTATCTGTAACTAAGTGTTCGATACTGTACCAGGAGAAGCGCCTGTTCTCTGAAATCTGTGGCGTTCCTACTCGAAACCGAATGTGTTCGACGAAACTAAGTAGTCGACCTTGTGAGAGAGGAAACTCCAAATGCGAAACATTGTTCCATTTTATACTAAGTGTTCTATCTCTAACTAAGTGTTCGATACTGTGCCAGGAGAAGCGCCTGTTCTCTGAAATCTGTGGCGATGCAACTCGAAACCGTATGTGTTCGACGAAACTAAGTGGTCGACCTTGTGAGAGAAGAATATCCAGATGCGAAACTTTTTCCATTTTATACTAATTGTTCTATCTGAAACTATGTTTTCGATACTGTGCCAGGAGAAGCGCCTGTCCTCTGAAATGTGTGGCGATGCTACTCGAAACCGTATGCGTTCGACGAAACTAAGTAGTCCACCTTGTGAGAGAGGAAACTCCAAATGCGAAACATTGTTCCATTTTATACTAAGTGTTCTATCTCTAACTAAGTGTTCGATACTGTGCCAGGAGAAGCGCCTGTTCTCTGAAATCTGTGGCGATGCTACTCTAAACCTTATGTGTTCCACGAAACTAAGTGATCGACCTTGAGAGAGGGGAAACTCCAGATGCTAAACTTAGTTCCATTTTAAACTAATTGTTCTATCTGAATCTATGTGTTCGATAAGGTGCCAGGAGAAGGGTCTGTTCTCTGAAATCAGTGGCAATGCTACTCGAAACCGTATGTGTTCGCCGAAACTAAGTGGTCGACCATGTGATAGAGGAAACTCCAGATGCGAAACATAGTTCCATTTTAAACTAATTGTTCTATCTGAACCTGAGTGTTCGATACTGTGCCAGGAGAAGCGCCTGTTCTCTGAAATCTGTGGCGATGCCACTCGAAACCGTATGTGTTCGACGAAACTAAGTGATTGACCTTGTGAGGGAGGATTCACCAGATGCGGAACATAGTTCCATTTTAAACTAATTGTTCTATCTGAAACTTAGTTTTCGATACTGTGCCAGGAGAAGCGCCTGTTCTCTGAAGTGTGTGGCGATGCCACACGAAACCGTATGTGTTCGAGGAAACTAAGTGGTCGACCTTGTGAGAGAGGAAACTCCAGATGCGAAACTTAGTTCCATTTTAAACTAATTGTTCTATCTGAAACTAAGTGTTCGATACTGTGCCAGGAGAAGCGCCTTTTCTCTGAAATCTGTGGCGGTGCCCCTCGAAACCGTATGTGTTTGACGAAACTAAGTGGTCGACCTTGTGGGAGAGTAAACTCCAAGTGCGAAACTTAGTTCCACTTTAAACTAATTGCTCTATCTGAAACTAAGTGTTCGATACTGTGCCAGGAGAAGCGCCTTTTCTCTGAAATCTGTGGCGGTGCCACTCGAAACCGTATGTGTTTGACGAAACTAAGTGGTCGAACTTGTGAGAGAGGAAACTCCAAATTCGAAACATAGGTCCATTTTAAACTAATTGTTCTATCTGAAACTAAGTGTTCGATACTGTGCCAGGAGAAGCGCCTGTTCTCTGAAATCAGTGGCGATGCTACTCGAAACCGTATGTGTTCGACGAAACTAAGTGGTCGACCTTGTGAGGGAGGAAACTCCAGATGCGAAACATAGTTCCATTTTAAACTAATTTTTCTATGTCATACTAAGTGTTCGATACTGTGCCAGGAGAAGCGCCTTTTCTCTGAAATGTGTGGCGGTGCCACTCGAAACCGTATGTGTTCGAGGAAACTAAGTGGTCGACCTTGTGAGAGAGGAAACTCCAGATGCGAAACTTAGTTCCATTTTAAACTAATTGTTCTATCTGAAACTAAGTGTTCGATACTGTGCCAGGAGAAGCGCCTTTTCTCTGAAATCTGTGGCGGTGCCCCTCGAAACCGTATGTGTTTGACGAAACTAAGTGGTCGACCTTGTGGGAGAGTAAACTCCAAGTGCGAAACTTAGTTCCACTTTAAACTAATTGCTCTATCTGAAACTAAGTGTTCGATACTGTGCCAGGAGAAGCGCCTTTTCTCTGAAATCTGTGGCGGTGCCACTCGAAACCGTATGTGTTTGACGAAACTAAGTGGTCGAACTTGTGAGAGAGGAAACTCCAAATTCGAAACATAGGTCCATTTTAAACTAATTGTTCTATCTGAAACTAAGTGTGCGATACTGTGCCAGGAGAAGCGCCTGTTCTCTGAAATCAGTGGCGATGCTACTCGAAACCGTATGTGTTCGACGAAACTAAGTGGTCGACCTTGTGAGGGAGGAAACTCCAGATGCGAAACATAGTTCCATTTTAAACTAATTTTTCTATGTCATACTAAGTGTTCGATACTGTGCCAGGAGAAGCGCCTTTTCTCTGAAATGTGTGGCGGTGCCACTCGAAACCGTATGTGTTCGAGGAAACTAAGTGGTCGACCTTGTGAGAGAGGAAACTCCAGATGCGAAACTTAGTTCCAATTTAAACTAATTGTTCTATCTGAAACTAAGTGTTCGATACTGTGCCAGGAGAAGCGCCTGTTCTCTGAAATCTGTGGCGATGCCACTCGAAACCGTAGGTGTTCGACGAAATTAAGTGGTCGCCTTGTGAGGGAGGATACTCCAGAGGCGAAACATAGTTACATTTTAATCTACTTGTTCTGTCTGAAATAAGTGTTCGATACTGTCCCAGGAGAAGCGACTGCTCTCTGAAATCTGTGGCGATGCTACTCGAAACCGTATGTGTTCAACGAAACTAAGTCGTCGACCTTGTGAGGGAGGATACTCCAGACGCGAAACATAGTTACATTTTAATCTACTTGTTCTGTCTGAAATAAGTGTTCGATACTGTTCCAGGAGAAGCGCCTGTGCTCTGAACTGTGTGGTGATGCCGCTCGAAACCGTCTGTGTTGGACGAAACTAAGTGGTCGACCTTGTGAGAGAGGAAACTCCAGATGCGAAACATAGTTCCATTTTAACCTAATTGTTCTATCTGAAACTAAGTTTTCGATACTGTGCCAGTAGAAGCGCCTGTCTCTGAAATCTGTGGCGATGCCACTACAAACCGAATGTGTTCAACGAAACTAAGTCGTCGACCTTGTGAGGGAGGATACTCCAGATGCGAAACATATTTACATTTTAATCTAATTGTTCTGTCTGAAATAAGTGTTCGATACTGTGCCAGGAGAAGCGCCTGCTCTCTGAAATCTGTGGCGATGCTACTTGAAACCGTATGTGTTCGACGAAACAAAGTGGTCGACCTTGTGAGGGAGGATACTCCAGATGCGAAACATAGTTACATTTTAATCTAATTGTTCTGTCTGAAATAAGTGTTCGATACTGTGCCAGGAGAAGGGCCTGCTCTCTGAAATCTGTGGCGATGCTACTCGAAACCGTATGTGTTCGACGAAACTAAGTGGTCGAACTTGTGAGGGAGGATACTCCAGATGCGAAACATATTTACATTTTAATCTAATTGTTCTGTCTGAAATAAGTGTTCGATACTGTGCCAGGAGAAGCGCCTGCTCTCTGAAATCTGTGGCGATGCTACTTGAAACCGTATGTGTTCGACGAAACAAAGTGGTCGACCTTGTGAGGGAGGAAACTCCAGATGCGAAACATAGTTACATTTTAAACTAATTGTTCTGTCTGAAATAAGTGTTCGATACTATGCCAGGAAAGGCGCCTGCTCTCTGAAATCTGTGGCGATGCTACTCGAAACCGTATGTGCTCAACGAAACTAAGTCGTCGACCTTTTGAGGGAGGATACTCCAGACGCGAAACATAGTTACATTTTAATCTACTTGTTCTGTCTGAAATAAGTGTTCGATACTGTCCCAGGAGAAGCGCCTGCTCTCTGAACTGTGTGGCGATGCCGCTCGAAACCGTCTGTGTTGGACGAAACTAAGTGGTCGACCTTGTGAGGGAGGATACTCCAGAGGCGAAACATAGTTACATTTTAATCTACTTGTTCTGTCTGAAATAAGTGTTCGATACTGTGCCAGGAGAAGCGACTGCTCTCTGAAATCTGTGGCGATGCTACTCGAAACCGTATGTGTTCAACGAAACTAAGTCGTCGACCTTGTGAGGGAGGATACTCCAGACGCGAAACATAGTTACATTTTAATCTACTTGTTCTGTCTGAAATAAGTGTTCGATACTGTTCCAGGAGAAGCGCCTGTGCTCTGAACTGTGTGGTGATGCCGCTCGAAACCGTCTGTGTTGGACGAAACTAAGTGGTCGACCTTGTGAGAGAGGAAACTCCAGATGCGAAACATAGTTCCATTTTAACCTAATTGTTCTATCTGAAACTAAGTTTTCGATACTGTGCCAGTAGAAGCGCCTGTCTCTGAAATCTGTGGCGATGCCACTACAAACCGAATGTGTTCAACGAAACTAAGTCGTCGACCTTGTGAGGGAGGATACTCCAGATGCGAAACATATTTACATTTTAATCTAATTGTTCTGTCTGAAATAAGTGTTCGATACTGTGCCAGGAGAAGCGCCTGCTCTCTGAAATCTGTGGCGATGCTACTTGAAACCGTATGTGTTCGACGAAACAAAGTGGTCGACCTTGTGAGGGAGGATACTCCAGATGCGAAACATAGTTACATTTTAATCTAATTGTTCTGTCTGAAATAAGTGTTCGATACTGTGCCAGGAGAAGGGCCTGCTCTCTGAAATCTGTGGCGATGCTACTCGAAACCGTATGTGTTCGACGAAACTAAGTGGTCGAACTTGTGAGGGAGGATACTCCAGATGCGAAACATAGTTACATTTTAAACTAATTGGTCTGTCTGAAATAAGTGTTCGATACTGTGCCAGGAGAAGCGCCTGCTCTCTGAACTGTGTGGCGATGCCGCTCGAAACCGTCTGTGTTGGACGAAACTTAGTGGTCGACCTTGTGAGAGAGGAAACTCCAGATGCGAAACATAGTTCCATTTTAAACTAATTGTTCTATCTGAAACTAAGTTTTCGATACTGTGCCAGTAGAAGCGCCTGTCTCCGAAATCTGTGGCAATGCCACTACAAACCGAATGTGTTCAACGAAACTAAGTCGTTGACCTTGTGAGGGAGGATACTCCAGATGCGAAACATAGTTACATTTTAATCTAATTGTTCTGTCTGAAATAAGTGTTCGATACTGTGCCAGGAGAAGCGCCTGCTCTCTCAAATCTGTGGCGATGCTACTCGAAACCGTATGTGTTCGACGAAACTAAGTCGCGACCTTGTGAGGGAGGAAACTCCAGATGCGAAACATAGTTACATTTTAAACTAATTGTTCTGTCTGAAATAAGTGTTCGATACTATGCCAGGAGAGGCGCCTGCTCTCTGAAATCTGTGGCGATGCTACTCGAAACCGTATGTGTTCGACGAAACTAAGTCGTCGACCTTGTGAGGGAGGATACTCCAGATGCGAAACATAGTTACATTTTAAACTAATTGTTCTGTCTGAAATAAGTGTTCGATACTATGCCAGGAGAGGCGCCTGCTCTCTGAAATCTGTGGCGATGCTACTCGAAACCGTATATGTTCAACGAAACTAAGTCGTCGACCTTGTGAGGGAGGATACTCCAGATGCGAAACATAGTTACATTTTAATATACTTGTTCTGTCTGAAATAAGTGTTCGATACTGTGCCAGGAGAAGCGCCTGCTCTCTCAAATCTGTGGCGATGCTACTCGAAACCGTATGTGTTCGACGAAACTAAGTCGCGACCTTGTGAGGGAGGAAACTCCAGGTGCGAAACATAGTTACATTTTAAACTAATTGTTCTGTCTGAAATAAGTGTTCGATACTATGCCAGGAGAGGCGCCTGCTCTCTGAAATCTGTGGCGATGCTACTCGAAACCGTATGTGCTCAACGAAACTAAGTCGTCGACCTTGTGAGGGAGGATACTCCAGATGCGAAACATAGTTACATTTTAAACTAATTGTTCTATCTGAAACTAAGTGTTCGATACTGTGTCAGGAGAAGCGCCTGTTCTCTGAAATCTGTGGCGATGCCACTCGAAACCGTATGAGTTCGACGAAACTAAGTGGTCGACCTTGTGAGAGAGGAAACACCAAATTGCGAAACTTAGTTCATTTTAAACTATTAATCCTATCGGACACTGAGTGTTCGATACTGTGCCAGGAGAAGCGCCTGTTCTCTGAAATCTGTGGCGATGCCACTCGAAACCGTATGAGTTCGACGAAACTAAGTGGTCGACCTGGTGAGAGAGGAAACACCAAATTGCGAAACTTAGTTCATTTTAAACTAATAATCCTATCGGACACTAAGTGTTCGATACTGTGCCAGGAGAAGCGCCTGTCCTCTGAAATCTGTGGCGATGCCACTCGAAACCGTATGCGTTCGACGAAACTAAGTGGTCGAGCTTGTGAGAGAGGAAACTCCAAATGCGAAGCTTTGTTCCATTTTAAACTAATTGGTCTATCTGCTACTGAGTGTTCGATACTGTGTCAGGAGAAGCGCCTGTTCTCTGAAATCTGTGGCGATGCCACTCGAAACCGTATGAGTTCGACGAAATTAAGTGGTCGACCTTGTGAGAGAGGAAACACCAAATTGCGAAACTTAGTTCATTTTAAACTATTAATCCTATCGGACACTGAGTGTTCGATACTGTGCCAGGAGAAGCGCCTGTTCTCTGAAATCTGTGGCGATGCCACTCGAAACCGTATGAGTTCGACGAAACTAAGTGGTCGACCTTGTGAGAGAGGAAACACCAAATTGCGAAACTTAGTTCATTTTAAACTAATAATCCTATCGGACACTAAGTGTTCGATACTGTGCCAGGAGAAGCGCCTGTCCTCTGAAATCTGTGGCGATGCCACTCGAAACCGTATGCGTTCGACGAAACTAAGTGGTCGAGCTTGTGAGAGAGGAAACTCCAAATGCGAAGCTTTGTTCCATTTTAAACTAATTGGTCTATCTGCTACTGAGTGTTCGATACTGTGCTAGGAGAAGCGCCTGTTCTCTGAAATCTGTGGCGATGCCGCTCGAAACCGTATGTGTCCGACGAAACTAGGTGGTCGACCTTGTGAGAGAGGAAACTCCAAATGCGTAGCTTAGTTCCATTTTAACCTAATGGTTCTATCTGAAACTAAGTGTTCCATACTGTGCCCGGAGAAGCGCCTGCTCTCTGAACTGTGTGGCGATGCCGCTCGAAACCGTATGTGTTGGACGAAACTAAGTGGTCGACCTTGTGAGAGAGGAAACTCCAGATGCGAAACATAGTTCCATTTTAAACTAATTCTTCTATCTGAAACTAAGTTTTCGATACTGTGCCAGTAGAAGCGCCTGTCTCTGAAATCTGTGGCGATGCCACTACAAACCGAATGTGTTCAACGAAACTAAGTCGTCGACCTTGTGAGGGAGGATACTCCAGATGCGAAACATAGTTACATTTTAATATAATTGTTCTGTCTGAAATAAGTGTTCGATACTGTGCCAGGAGAAGGGCCTGCTCTCTGAAATCTGTGGCGATGCTACTCGAAACCGTATGTGCTCGACGAAACTAAGTGGTCGACCTTGTGAGGGAGGATACTCCAGATGCGAAACATAGTTACATTTTAATCTAATTGTTCTGTCTGAAATAAGTGTTCGATACTGTGCCAGGAGAAGCGCCTGCTCTCTGAAATCTGTGGCGATGCTACTCGAAACCGTATGTGTTCGACGAAACTAAGTCGTCGACCTTGTGAGGGAGGATACTCCAGATGCGAAACATAGTTACATTTTAAACTAATTGTTCTGTCTGAAATAAGTGTTCGATACTATGCCAGGAGAGGCGCCTGCTCTCTGAAATCTGTGGCGATGCTACTCGAAACCGTATATGTTCAACGAAACTAAGTCGTCGACCTTGTGAGGGAGGATACTCCAGATGCGAAACATAGTTACATTTTAATCTACTTGTACTGTCTGAAATAAGTGTTCGATACTGTCCCAGGAGAAGCGCCTACTCTCTGAACTGTGTGGCGATGCCGCTCGAAACCGTCTGTTTTGGACGAAACTAAGTGGTCGACCTTGTGAGAGAGGAAACTCCAGATGCGAAACATAGTTCCATTTTAAACTAATTGTTCTATCTGAAACTAAGTTTTCGATACTGTGCCAGTAGAAGCGCCTGTCTCTGAAATCTGTGGCGATGCCACTACAAACCGAATGTCTTCAACGAAACTAAGTCGTCGACCTTGTGAGGGAGGATACTCCAGATGCGAAACATAGTTACATTTTAAACTAATTGTTCTATCTGAAACTAAGTGTTCGATACTGTGTCAGGAGAAGCGCCTGTTCTCTGAAATCTGTGGCGATGCCACTCGAAACCGTATGAGTTCGACGAAACTAAGTGGTCGACCTTGTGAGAGAGGAAACACCAAATTGCGAAACTTAGTTCATTTTAAACTATTAATCCTATCGGACACTGAGTGTTCGATACTGTGCCAGGAGAAGCGCCTGTTCTCTGAAATCTGTGGCGATGCCACTCGAAACCGTATGAGTTCGACGAAACTTAGTGGTCGACCTTGTGAGAGAGGAAACACCAAATTGCGAAACTTAGTTCATTTTAAACTAATAATCCTATCGGACACTAAGTGTTCGATACTGTGCCAGGAGAAGCGCCTGTCCTCTGAAATCTGTGGCGATGCCACTCGAAACCGTATGCGTTCGACGAAACTAAGTGGTCGAGCTTGTGAGAGAGGAAACTCCAAATGCGAAGCTTTGTTCCATTTTAAACTAATTGGTCTATCTGCTACTGAGTGTTCGATACTGTGCTAGGAGAAGCGCCTGTTCTCTGAAATCTGTGGCGATGCCGCTCGAAACCGTATGTGTCCGACGAAACTAGGTGGTCGACCTTGTGAGAGAGGAAACTCCAAATGCGTAGCTTAGTTCCATTTTAACCTAATGGTTCTATCTGAAACTAAGTGTTCCATACTGTGCCCGGAGAAGCGCCTGTTCTATGAAATCTGTGGTGATGCTACTCGAAACCGTATGTGTTCGACGAAACTAAGTGGTCGACCTTGTGAGAGAGGAAACTCCAGATGCGAAACTTAGTTCCATTTTAAACAAATTGTTCTATCTGAAACTAAGTGTTCGATACTGTGCCAGGAGTAGCGCCTGTTCTCTGAAATCTGTGGCGATGCTACTCGAAACCGTATGTTGTCGACGACACTAAGTGGTCCACCTTGTGAGAGAGGAAACTCCAGATGCGAAACATAGTTACATTTTAAACTAATTGTTCTGTCTGAAATAAGTGTTCGATACTATGCCAGGAGAGGCGCCTGCTCTCTGAAATCTGTGGCGATGCTACTCGAAACCGTATATGTTCAACGAAACTAAGTCGTCGACCTTGTGAGGGAGGATACTCCAGATGCGAAACATAGTTACATTTTAATCTACTTTTACTGTCTGAAATAAGTGTTCGATACTGTCCCAGGAGAAGCGCCTACTCTCTGAACTGTGTGGCGATGCCGCTCGAAACCGTCTGTTTTGGACGAAACTAAGTGGTCGACCTTGTGAGAGAGGAAACTCCAGATGCGAAACATAGTTCCATTTTAAACTAATTGTTCTATCTGAAACTAAGTTTTCGATACTGTGCCAGTAGAAGCGCCTGTCTCTGAAATCTGTGGCGATGCAACTACAAACCGAATGTGTTCAACGAAACTAAGTCGTCGACCTTGTGAGGGAGGATACTCCAGATGCGAAACATAGTTACATTTTAAACTAATTGTTCTATCTGAAACTAAGTGTTCGATACTGTGTCAGGAGAAGCGCCTGTTCTCTGAAATCTGTGGCGATGCCACTCGAAACCGTATGAGTTCGACGAAACTAAGTGGTCGACCTTGTGAGAGAGGAAACACCAAATTGCGAAACTTAGTTCATTTTAAACTATTAATCCTATCGGACACTGAGTGTTCGATACTGTGCCAGGAGAAGCGCCTGTTCTCTGAAATCTGTGGCGATGCCACTCGAAACCGTATGAGTTCGACGAAACTAAGTGGTCGACCTTGTGAGAGAGGAAACACCAAATTGCGAAACTTAGTTCATTTTAAACTAATAATCCTATCGGACACTAAGTGTTCGATACTGTGCCAGGAGAAGCGCCTGTCCTCTGAAATCTGTGGCGATGCCACTCGAAACCGTATGCGTTCGACGAAACTAAGTGGTCGAGCTTGTGAGAGAGGAAACTCCAAATGCGAAGCTTTGTTCCATTTTAAACTAATTGGTCTATCTGCTACTGAGTGTTCGATACTGTGCTAGGAGAAGCGCCTGTTCTCTGAAATCTGTGGCGATGCCGCTCGAAACCGTATGTGTCCGACGAAACTAGGTGGTCGACCTTGTGAGAGAGGAAACTCCAAATGCGTAGCTTAGTTCCATTTTAACCTAATGGTTCTATCTGAAACTGAGTGTTCCATACTGTGCCCGGAGAAGCGCCTGTTCTATGAAATCTGTGGTGATGCTACTCGAAACCGTATGTGTTCGACGAAACTAAGTGGTCGACCTTGTGAGAGAGGAAACTCCAGATGCGAAACTTAGTTCCATTTTAAACAAATTGTTCTATCTGAAACTAAGTGTTCGATACTGTGCCAGGAGTAGCGCCTGTTCTCTGAAATCTGTGGCGATGCTACTCGAAACCGTATGTTGTCGACGACACTAAGTGGTCCACCTTGTGAGAGAGGAAACTCCAGATGCGAAGCAGAGTTCCATTTTAAACTAATTGTTCTATCTGATCCTAAGCGTTCGATACTGTGCCAGGAGAAGCGCCTGTTCTCTGAAATGTGTGGCGATGCCAGTCGAAACCGTATGTGTTCGACGAAACTAAGTGGTCGACCTTGTGAGAGAGGATACTCCAGATGCGGAATATAGTTCCATTTTAAACAAATTGTTCTACCTGAAACTAAGTGTTCGATACTGTGCCAGGAGAAGCGCCTGTTCTCTGACATCTGTGGCGATGCCACTCGAAACCGTATGTGTTCGACGAAACTAAGTGGTCGACCTTGTGAGGGAGGAAACTCCAGATGCGAAACATAGTTCCATTTTAAACTAATTGTTCTATCTAACACTAAGTGTTCGATACTGTGCCAGGAGAAGCGCCTGTTCTCTGAAATCTGTGGCGATGCTACTCGAAACCGTATGTGTTCGACGAAACTAAGTGGTCGACCTTGTGAGAGAGGAAACTCCAGATGCGAAACTTAGTTCCATTTTAAACAAATTGTTCTATCTGAAACTAAGTGTTCGATACTGTGCCAGGAGTAGCGCCTGTTCTCTGAAATCTGTGGCGATGCTACTTGTTCAGGAATTCTCGAAGTCCGGAACGTTCGACGTAGTCAAACCTGCCCGTTCTCTGAAATCTGTGGCGATGGTACTCGAAACCGTATGTGTTCGACGAAACTAAGTGGTCCACCTTGTGAGAGAGGAAGCTCCAGATGCGAAGCTTAGTTCCATTTTAACCTAATTGTTCTATCTGAAACTAAGTGTTCGGTACTGTGCCAGGAGAAGCGCCTGTTCTCTGAAACCTGTGGCGTTGCTACTCGAAGCCGAATGGGTTCGACGAATGTAAGTGGTAGACCGTGTGAGTGAGGAAACTCCAAATGCGAAACAAAGTTCCATTTTATACAAAGTGTTCTATCTGAAACTAAGTGTTCGATACTGTGCCAGGAGAAGCGCCTGTTTTCGGAAATCTGTCGCGAAGCTACTCGAAACCGTATGTGTTCGACGAAACTAAGTGGCCGACCTTGTGAGAGAGGAGACTTCAGATGCGAAACATATTTCCATTTTAAGCTAATTGTACTATCTGAAACTAAGTGTTCGGTACTGTGCCAGGAGAAGCGCCTGTTCTCTGAAACCTGTGGCGTTGCTACTCGAAGCCGAATGTGTTCGACGAAAGTAAGTGGCAGACCGTGTGAGAGAGGAAACTCCAGATGCGAAACTTAGATCCATTTTAAATTAATTGTTCTATCTGAAAGAGTTCGATACTGTGCGAGGAGAAGCGCCTGTTCTCTGAAATCTGTGGCGATACCACTCGAAACCGTATGTGTTTGACGATACTAAGTGGTCCACCTTGTGAGAGAGGAAACTCCAAATGCGAAACATAGTTCCATTTTAAATTAAATGTTCCATCTGAAACTAAGTGTTCGATACTGTGCCAGGAGAAGCGCCTGTTCTCTGAAATCTGTGGCGATACCACTCGAAACCGTATGAGTTCCACGAAACTAAGAGGTCGCCTTGTGAGAGAGGAAACTCCAGATGCGAAACTTAGTACCATATTAAAGTAATTGTTCTATCTGAAACTAAGTGTTCGATACTGTGCCAGGAGATGCGCCGGTTCTCTGAAACCTGAGGCGATGCTACTCGAAACCGTATGTGTTCGAAGAAACTAAGTTGTCGACCTTGTGAGAGAGGAAACTCCAGATGCGAAACATAGTTCCATTTTAAACTAATTGTTCTATCTGTAACTAAGTGTTCGATACTGTGCCAGGAGAAGCGCCTGTTCTCTGAAATCTGTGGCGATGCTACTCGAAACCGTATCTGTTCGACGAAACTAAGTTGTCGACCTTGTGAGAGAGGAAACTTCAGATGCGAAACTCAGTTCCATTTCAAATTAATTGTTCTATCTCAAACTAAGTGTTCGATACTGTGCCAGGAGAAGCTCATGTTCTCTGAAATCTGTGGCGATACTACTCGAAACCGCATGTGTTCGACGAAACTAAGTGGTCGACCTTGTGAGAGAGGAAACTGCAGATGCGAAACTTACTTCCATTTTAAACTAATTGTTCTATCTGAAACTAAGTGTCCGATACTGTGCCAGGAGAAGCTCCTGTTCTCTGAAATCTGTGGCGATACTACTCGAAACCGTATGTGGTCGACGAATCTAAGTGGTCGACCTTGTGAGAGAGGACACTCCAGATGCGAAACGTAGATCCATTTTAAACTAATTGTTCTATATGATACTAAGTGTTCGATACTGTGCCAGGAGAAGCGCCTGTTCTCTGAAATGTGTGGCGATGCCGATCGAAACCGTATCTGTTCGACGAAACTAAGTGGTTGACCTTGTTAGAGAGGATACTCCAGATGCGAAACTTAGTACCATATTAAACTAATTGTTCTATCTGAAACTAAGTGTTCGATACTGTGCCAGGAGAAGCGCCTGTTCTCTGAAACCTGAGGCGATGCTACTCGAAACCGTATCTGTTCGACGAAACTAAGTTGTCGACCTTGTGAGAGAGGAAACTTCAGATGCGAAACTCAGTTCCATTTCAAATTAATTGTTCTATCTCAAACTAAGTGTTCGATACTGTGCCAGGAGAAGCTCCTGTTCTCTGAAATCTGTGGCGATACTACTCGAAACCGCATGTGTTCGACGAAACTAAGTGGTCGACCTTGTGAGAGAGGAAACTGCAGATGCGAAACTTACTTCCATTTTAAACTAATTGTTCTATCTGAAACTAAGTGTCCGATACTGTGCCAGGAGAAGCTCCTGTTCTCTGAAATCTGTGGCGATACTACTCGAAACCGTATGTGTTCGACGAATCTAAGTGGTCGACCTTGTGAGAGAGGACACTCCAGATGCGAAACGTAGATCCATTTTAAACTAATTGTTCTATATGATACTAAGTGTTCGATACTGTGCCAGGAGAAGCGCCTGTTCTCTGAAATGTGTGGCGATGCCGATCGAAACCGTATGTGTTCGACGAAACTAAGTGGTTGACCTTGTTAGAGAGGATACTCCAGATGCGAAACTTAGTACCATATTAAACTAATTGTTCTATCTGAAACTAAGTGTTCGATACTGTGCCAGGAAAAGCGCCTGTTCTCTGAAACCTGAGGCGATGCTACTCGAAACCGTATGTGTTCGAAGAAACTAAGTGGTCGACCTTGTGAGAGAGGAAACTGCAGATGCGAAACTTACTTCCATTTCAAATTAATTGTTCTATCTGTAACTAAGTGTTCGATACTGTGCCAGGAGAAGCGCCTGTTCTCTGAAATCTGTGGCGATGCTACTCGAAACCGTATCTGTTCGACGAAACTAAGTTGTCGACCTTGTGAGAGAGGAAACTTCAGATGCGAAACTCAGTTCCATTTCAAATTAATTGTTCTATCTGAAACTAAGTGTTCGATACTGTGCCAGGAGAAGCTCCTGTTCTCTGAAATCTGTGGCGATACTACTCGAAACCGTATGTGTTCGACGAAACTAAGTGGTCGACCTTGTGAGAGAGGAAACTGCAGATGCGAAACTTACTTCCATTTCAAATTAATTGTTCTATCTGAAACTAAGTGTTCGATACTGTGCCAGGAGAAGCTCCTGTTCTCTGAAACCTGTGGCTTTGCTACTCGAAGCCGAATGTGTTCGACGAAAGTAAGGGGTAGACAGTGTGAGAGAGGAAAATCCAGATGCGAAACTTAGTTCCATTTTAAACTAATTGTTCTATCTGAAACTACGTGTTCGATACTGTGCCAGGAGAAGCGCCTGTTCTCTGAAATCTGTGGCGATGCCACGCGAAACCATATGTGTTCGACGAAACTAAGTGGTTGACCTTGTGAGAGAGGAGACTCCAGATGCGAAACTTAGTTCCATTTTAAACTAATTGTTCTATCTGAAACTAAGTGTTCGATACTATGCCAGAAGAAGCGCCTGTTCTCTGAAATCTGTGGCGATGCTACTCGAAATCGTATGTGTTCGACGAATCTAAATGGTCGACCTTGTGAGAGAGGAAACTCCAGAAGCGAAACTTAGTTCCATTTAAAACTAAGTGTTCCATCTGAAACTTAGTGTTCGATACTGTGCCAGGAGAAGCGCCTGTTCTCTGAAATCTGTGGCGATGCTACTCGAAACCGTATGTGTTCGAAGAAACAAAGTGGCCGACCTTGTGAGAGAGGAGACTCCAGATACGAGACTTAGTTTCATTTTAAACTAATTGTTCTATCTGAAAGTGTTCGATACTGTGCCAGGAGAAGCGCCTGTTCTCTGAAATCTGTGGCGATGCCACGCGAAACCATATGTGTTCGAAGAAACAAAGTGGCCGACCTTGTGAGAGAGGAAACTCCAGATGCGGAACATATTTCCATTTTAAACTAAATGTTCTATCTGAAACTAAGTATTCGATACTCTGCCAGTAGAAGCGCCTGTTCTCTGAAACCTGTGGCTTTGCTACTCGAAGCCGAATGTGTTCGACGAAAGTAAGGGGTAGACCGTGTGAGAGAGGAAACTCCAAATGCGAAACATAGTTCCATTTTATACTAATTATTCTATCTGAAACTAAGTATTCGATACTCTGCCAGTAGAAGCGCCTGTTCTCTGAAACCTGTGGCTTTGCTACTCGAAGCCGAATGTGTTCGACGAATCTAAATGGTCGACCTTGTGAGAGAGGAAACTCCAGAAGCGAAACTTAGTTCCATTTAAAACTAAGTGTTCCATCTGAAACTTAGTGTTCGATACTGTGCCAGGAGAAGCGCCTGTTCTCTGAAATCTGTGGCGATGCTACTCGAAACCATATGTGTTCGAAGAAACAAAGTGGCCGACCTTGTGATAGAGGAAACTCCAGATGCGAAACATATTTCCATTTTAAACTAAATGTTCTATCTGAAACTAAGTATTCGATACTCTGCCAGTAGAAGCGCCTGTTCTCTGAAACCTGTGGCTTTGCTACTCGAAGCCGAATGTGTTCGACGAAAGTAAGGGGTAGACAGTGTGAGAGAGGAAACTCCAAATGCGAAACATAGTTCCATTTTATACTAATTATTCTATCTGAAACTAAGTGTACGATACTGTGCCAGGAGAAGCGACTGTTCTCTGAAATCTGTGGCGATGCTACTCGAAACCGTATGTGTTCGACGAATCTAAATGGTCGACGTTGTGAGAGAGGAAAATCCAGATGCGAAACTTAGTTCCATTTTAAACTAATTGTTCTATCTGAAACTACGTGTTCGATACTGTGCCAGGAGAAGCGCCTGTTCTCTGAAATCTGTGGCGATGCCACGCGAAACCATATGTGTTCGACGAAACTAAGTGGTTGACCTTGTGAGAGAGGAGACTCCAGATGCGAAACTTAGTTCCATTTTAAACTAATTGTTCTATCTGAAACTAAGTGTTCGATACTATGCCAGAAGAAGCGCCTGTTCTCTGAAATCTGTGGCGATGCTACTCGAAATCGTATGTGTTCGACGAATCTAAATGGTCGACCTTGTGAGAGAGGAAACTCCAGAAGCGAAACTTAGTTCCATTTAAAACTAAGTGTTCCATCTGAAACTTAGTGTTCGATACTGTGCCAGGAGAAGCGCCTGTTCTCTGAAATCTGTGGCGATGCTACTCGAAACCGTATGTGTTCGAAGAAACAAAGTGGCCGACCTTGTGAGAGAGGAGACTCCAGATACGAGACTTAGTTTCATTTTAAACTAATTGTTCTATCTGAAAGTGTTCGATACTGTGCCAGGAGAAGCGCCTGTTCTCTGAAATCTGTGGCGATGCTACTCGAAACCGTATGTGTTCGAAGAAACAAAGTGGCCGACCTTGTGAGAGAGGAAACTCCAGATGCGAAACATATTTCCATTGTAAACTAAATGTTCTATCTAAAACTAAGTATTCGATACTCTGCCAGTAGAAGCGCCTGTTCTCTCAAACCTGTGGCTTTGCTACTCGAAGCCGAATGTGTTCGACGAAAGTAAGGGGTAGACCGTGTGAGAGAGGAAACTCCAAATGCGAAACATAGTTCCATTTTAAACTAATTGTTCTATCTGAAACTAAGTGTTCGGTACTGTGCCAGGAGAATCGCCTGTTCTCTGAAATCTGTTGTGATGCTACTCGAAACCGTATGTGTTCGTCGAAACTAAGCGGTCGACGTTGTGAGAGAGGAAACTCCATATGCGAAACTTAGTTCCATTTTAAAGTAATTGTTCTATCTGAAACTAAGTGTTCGATACAGTGCCAGGAGAAGCGCCTGTTCTCTGAAATCTGTGGCGATGCCACTCGAAACCGTATGTGTTCGACGAAACAAAGTGGCCGACCTTGTGAGAGAGGAAACTCCAGATGCGAAACATAGTTCCATTTTATTCTTATTGTTCTAGCTGAAACTAAGTTTACGATACTGTGCCAGGAGAAGCGCCTGCTCTCTGAGAACTGTGGCGATGCTACTCGAAACCGTATGTGTTCGACCAAACTAAGTGGTCGACTTTGTGAGAGAGGAAATTCCAGATGCGAAACTTAGTTTCATTTTAAACTAATTGTTCTATCTGAAAATGTTCGATACTGTGCCAGGAGAAGCGCCTGTTCTCTGAAATCTGTGGCGATGCTACTCGAAACCGTATGTGTTCGACGAAACTAAATGGTCGACCTTGTGAGAGAGGAAACTCCAGAAGCGAAACTTAGTTCCATTTAAAACTAAGTGTTCCATCTGAAACTTAGTGTTCGATACTGTGCCAGGAGAAGCGCCTGTTCTCTGAAATCTGTGGCGATGCTACTCGAAACCGTATGTGTTCGAAGAAACAAAGTGGCCGACCTTGTGAGAGAGGAAACTCCAGATGCGAAACATATTTCCATTTTAAACTAAATGTTCTATCTGAAACTAAGTATTCGATACTCTGCCAGTAGAAGCGCCTGTTCTCTGAAACCTGTGGCTTTGCTACTCGAAGCCGAATGTGTTCGACGAAAGTAAGGGGTAGACCGTGTGAGAGAGGAAACTCCAAATGCGAAACATTGTTCCATTTTATACTAATTATTCTATCTGAAACTAAGTGTACGATACTGTGCCAGGAGAAGCGACTGTTCTCTGAAATCTGTGGCGATGCTACTCGAAACGGTATGTGTTCGACGAATCTAAATGGGCGACGTTGTGAGAGAGGAAACTCCAGATGCGAAACATAGTTCCATTTTAAACTAATCGTTCTATCTGAAACTACGTGTTCGATACTGTGCCAGGAGAAGCGCCTGTTCTCTGAAATCTGTGGCGATGCCACGCGAAACCATATGTGTTCGAAGAAACAAAGTGGCCGACCTTGTGAGAGAGGAAACTCCAGATGCGGAACATATTTCCATTTTAAACTAAATGTTCTATCTGAAACTAAGTATTCGATACTCTGCCAGTAGAAGCGCCTGTTCTCTGAAACCTGTGGCTTTGCTACTCGAAGCCGAATGTATTCGACGAAAGTAAGGGGTAGACCGTGTGAGAGAGGAAACTCCAAATGCGAAACATAGTTCCATTTTATACTAATTATTCTATCTGAAACTAAGTGTACGATACTGTGCCAGGAGAAGCGACTGTTCTCTGAAGTCTGTGGCAATGCTACTCGAAACCGTATGTGTTCGACGAATCTAAATGGTCGACGTTGTGAGAGAGGAAACTCCAGATGCGAAACATAGTTCCATTTTAAACTAATTGTTCTATCTGAAACTACGTGTTCGATACTGTGCCAGGAGAAGCGCCTGTTCTCTGAAATCTGTGGCGATGCCACGCGAAACCATATGTGTTCGACGAAACTAAGTGGTTGTCCTTGTGAGAGAGGAGACTCCAGATGCGAAACTTAGTTCCATTTTAAACTAATTGTTCTATCTGAAACTAAGTGTTCGATACTATGCCAGAAGAAGCACCTGTTCTCTGAAATCTGTGGCGATGCTACTCGAAACCGTATGTGTTCGAAGAAACAAAGTGGCCGACCTTGTGAGAGAGGAGACTCCAGTTGCGAAACTTAGTTTCTTTTTAAACTAATTGTTCTATCTGAAAGTGTTCGATACTGTGCCAGGAGAAGCGCCTGTTCTCTGAAATCTGTGGCGATGCTACTCGAAACCGTATGTGTTCGACGAATCTAAATGGTCGACCTTGTGAGAGAGGAAACTCCAGAAGCGAAACCTAGTTCCA
The DNA here is from genome assembly GCA_910591585.2 of Nysson spinosus. Classification (NCBI taxonomy): domain Eukaryota; kingdom Metazoa; phylum Arthropoda; class Insecta; order Hymenoptera; family Crabronidae; genus Nysson; species Nysson spinosus. The sequence continues at coordinate 4,536,147 of CAJUYC020000088.1, read as the reverse complement.
TTTAAAACTAAGTGTTCCATCTGAAACTTAGTGTTCGATACTGTGCCAGGAGAAGCGCCTGTTCTCTGAAATCTGTGGCGATGCTACTCGAAACCGTATGTGTTCGAAGAAACAAAGTGGCCGACCTTGTGATAGAGGAAACTCCAGATGCGAAACATATTTCCATTTTAAACTAAATGTTCTATCTGAAACTAAGTATTCGATACTCTGCCAGTAGAAGCGCCTGTTCTCTGAAACCTGTGGCTTTGCTACTCGAAGCCGAATGTGTTCGACGAAAGTAAGGGGTAGACCGTGTGAGAGAGGAAACTCCAAATGCGAAACATAGTTCCATTTTATACTAATTATTCTATCTGAAACTAAGTGTACGATACTGTGCCAGGAGAAGCGACTGTTCTCTGAAATCTGTGGCGATGCTACTCGAAACCGTATGTGTTCGACGAATCTAAATGGTCGACGTTGTGAGAGAGGAAACTCCAGAAGCGAAACTTAGTTCCATTTAAAACTAAGTGTTCCATCTGAAACTTAGTGTTCGATACTGTGCCAGGAGAAGCGCCTGTTCTCTGAAATCTGTGGCGATGCTACTCGAAACCGTATGTGTTCGAAGAAACAAAGTGGCCGACCTTGTGAGAGAGGAGACTCCAGATACGAGACTTAGTTTCATTTTAAACTAATTGTTCTATCTGAAAGTGTTCGATACTGTGCCAGGAGAAGCGCCTGTTCTCTGAAATCTGTGGCGATGCTACTCGAAACCGTATGTGTTCGACGAATCTAAATGGTCGACCTTGTGAGAGAGGAAACTCCAGAAGCGAAACCTAGTTCCATTTAAAACTAAGTGTTCCATCTGAAACTAAGTATTCGATACTCTGCCAGTAGAAGCGCCTGTTCTCTGAAATCTGTGGCGATGCTACTCGAAGCCGAATGTGTTCGACGAAAGTAAGGGGTAGACCGTGTGAGAGAGGAAACTCCAAATGCGAAACATAGTTCCATTTTAAACTAATTGTTCTATCTGAAACTAAGTGTTCGGTACTGTGCCAGGAGAATCGCCTGTTCTCTGAAATCTGTTGTGATGCTACTCGAAACCGTATGTGTTCGTCGAAACTAAGCGGTCGACGTTGTGAGAGAGGAAACTCCATATGCGAAACTTAGTTCCATTTTAAACTAATTGTTCTATCTGAAACTAAGTGTTCGATACAGTGCCAGGAGAAGCGCCTGTTCTCTGAAATCTGTGGCGATGCCACTCGAAACCGTATGTGTTCGACGAAACAAAGTGGCCGACCTTGTGAGAGAGGAAACTCCAGATGCGAAACATAGTTCCATTTTATTCTTATTGTTCTAGCTGAAACTAAGTTTACGATACTGTGCCAGGAGAAGCGCCTGCTCTCTGAGAACTGTGGCGATGCTACTCGAAACCGTATGTGTTCGACCAAACTAAGTGGTCGACTTTGTGAGAGAGGAAATTCCAGATGCGAAACTTAGTTTCATTTTAAACTAATTGTTCTATCTGAAAATGTTCGATACTGTGCCAGGAGAAGCGCCTGTTCTCTGAAATCTGTGGCGATGCTACTCGAAACCGTATGTGTTCGACGAATCTAAATGGTCGACCTTGTGAGAGAGGAAACTCCAGAAGCGAAACTTAGTTCCATTTAAAACTAAGTGTTCCATCTGAAACTTAGTGTTCGATACTGTGCCAGGAGAAGCGCCTGTTCTCTGAAATCTGTGGCGATGCTACTCGAAACCGTATGTGTTCGAAGAAACAAAGTGGCCGACCTTGTGAGAGAGGAAACTCCAGATGCGAAACATATTTCCATTTTAAACTAAATGTTCTATCTGAAACTAAGTATTCGATACTCTGCCAGTAGAAGCGCCTGTTCTCTGAAACCTGTGGCTTTGCTACTCGAAGCCGAATGTGTTCGACGAAAGTAAGGGGTAGACCGTGTGAGAGAGGAAACTCCAAATGCGAAACATAGTTCCATTTTATACTAATTATTCTATCTGAAACTAAGTGTACGATACTGTGCCAGGAGAAGCGACTGTTCTCTGAAATCTGTGGCGATGCTACTCGAAACGGTATGTGTTCGACGAATCTAAATGGGCGACGTTGTGAGAGAGGAAACTCCAGATGCGAAACATAGTTCCATTTTAAACTAATCGTTCTATCTGAAACTACGTGTTCGATACTGTGCCAGGAGAAGCGCCTGTTCTCTGAAATCTGTGGCGATGCCACGCGAAACCATATGTGTTCGAAGAAACAAAGTGGCCGACCTTGTGAGAGAGGAAACTCCAGATGCGGAACATATTTCCATTTTAAACTAAATGTTCTATCTGAAACTAAGTATTCGATACTCTGCCAGTAGAAGCGCCTGTTCTCTGAAACCTGTGGCTTTGCTACTCGAAGCCGAATGTATTCGACGAAAGTAAGGGGTAGACCGTGTGAGAGAGGAAACTCCAAATGCGAAACATAGTTCCATTTTATACTAATTATTCTATCTGAAACTAAGTGTACGATACTGTGCCAGGAGAAGCGACTGTTCTCTGAAGTCTGTGGCAATGCTACTCGAAACCGTATGTGTTCGACGAATCTAAATGGTCGACGTTGTGAGAGAGGAAACTCCAGATGCGAAACATAGTTCCATTTTAAACTAATTGTTCTATCTGAAACTACGTGTTCGATACTGTGCCAGGAGAAGCGCCTGTTCTCTGAAATCTGTGGCGATGCCACGCGAAACCATATGTGTTCGACGAAACTAAGTGGTCGACCTTGTAAGAGAGGAAACTGCAGATGCGAAATTTAGTACAATTTTAGACTAATTGTTCTATCTGAAACTATGTGTCTGATACTGTGCCAGGAGAAGCGCCTGTTCTCTGAAATCTGTGGCGTTGCCACTCGAAACGGTATGTGTTCGACGAAACTAAGTGGTCGACCTTGTGAGAGAGGAGACCCCAGTTGCGAAACTTAGTTTCATTTTAAACTAATTGTTCTATCTGAAAGCGTTCGATACTGTGCCAGGAGAAGCGCCTGTTCTCTGAAATCTGTGGCGATGCTACTCGAAACCGTATGTGTTCGACGAATCTAAATGGTCGACCTTGTGAGAGAGGAAACTCCAGAAGCGAAACTTAGTTCCATTTAAAACTAAGTGTTCCATCTGAAACTTAGTGTTCGATACTGTGCCAGGAGAAGCGCCTGTTCTCTGAAATCTGTGGCGATGCTACTCGAAACCGTATGTGTTCGAAGAAACAAAGTGGCCGACCTTGTGAGAGATGAGACTCCAGATGTGAAACATATTTCCATTTTAAACTAAATGTTCTATCTGAAACTTAGTATTCGATACTGTGCCAGGAGAAGCGCCTGTTCTCTGAAATCTGTGGCGATGCCACTCGAAACCGTATGTGTTCCACGAAACTAAGTGGTCGACCTTGTAAGAGAGGAAACTGCAGATGCGAAATTTAGTACAATTTTAGACTAATTGTTCTATCTGAAACTATGTGTCTGATACTGTGCCAGGAGAAGCGCCTGTTCTCTGAAATCTGTGGCGTTGCCACTCGAAACGGTATGTGTTCGACGAAACTAAGTGGTCGACCTTGTGAGAGAGGAAACTCCAGAAGCGAAACTTAGTTCCATTTAAAAATAATCGTTCTATCTGAAACTAAGTGTTCGATACTGTGCCAGGAGAAGCGACTGTTCTCTGAAATCTGTGGCGATGCCACTCGAAACCGTATGTGTTCGACGAAACTAAGTGGTCGACCTTGTGAGAGAGGAAATTCCAAATGCGAAAATTAATTCCATTTTAAACTAATTGTTCTATCTGAAACCAAGGGTTCGATACTGTGCCAGGAGAAGCGTAGAGAATGTAGGGTGAACATATAGTATAAGAATGACTGAGTCAAAGACCCGTTAAGTAGCACTATCGGCTGTCCAAAAAAGTATTCTACGCCCTGATGCCTAAAACAATATTTCGGTCGTGGGCGGTGTGAAACTTCATAATTTACGTTCCAACGAAATGCATAAAAACACCAATATAGGAGAACCTAGTTGAGCCCCAGTGGACCCGTAGAAGGCATGTGACTGTTTTCCAACAGTGGGTGGTGGAATCGTCACATTCCGCACCGTGCATCATGATCCGGTGTATGCAAAATTGAAGCAAACCCTTCTGATTCATGGAATTCAGATTTTCGGGCTGATTTCTTAAAAAGTAGTCAGAGAGTTGTCGCTCATTGGTGAACCTAATCATCCGGAACATGGACCGCAAGGTATTTGCCACCCATATAATACGTGCAGATACGCACACGGGGATCAAATGCACACGTGCATCAGTCGTGTTAGCATGGAGTCCTTCAGTTTCTTGCTACATGCAATCGGGACGCCACACTCGGCAAATGTGGACTTCGTCCATGAGTTACCTCTGGAAATATCGCAGTTGATTCTGCGGCAATTGGATTCTGCATCTTTACTGAGCGCAGCGCTTGTTTCCCGAAAGTGGCTATCTGTTTTGCGGGTCGATGTGAAACTCAGGCAAAGGGTAAGGAGATCCCTCAGTTACAAGGCGGAGCGGATTCGGTCGGACTACATTGGGAGGCCCACAACGGATGTAGTCAGACGTCATGGGTTCAGATGGAATTCACGTGTTAGAAATATTCAAAGATCTGCGCCTCCGACCAGTATTGACGCATATCGCCTAATGGATATAGAATCGACACGGCACAGTCGTTATCATGGACATCAGCGCGAGGACACCAAAAGGCGAATCAAGTCTTATAGAATTTGATGTAGTGAGAAACGGAACGGGAGTTTCTCCTGGCACAGTATCGAACACTTAGTTTCAGATAGAAGAACTAGTTCAAAATGCAACTAAGTTTCGCATCTTGAGTTTCCTCTCTCACAAGGTCGACCACTTAGTTTCGCCGAACACATACCGTTTCGAGTGCGCATCGCCACAGATTTCAGAGAACAGGCGCTTCTCCTGGCACAGTATCGAAAACTTAGTTTCAGAGAGAACAATTAGTTTACAATTGAACTATGTTTCGCGTCTGGAGTTTCCTTCTCACAAGGTCGACCACTCAGTTTCGTCGAAGACATACGGTTTGGAGTAGCATCGCGACTGATTTCAGGGAACAGGCGCATCTCCTGGCGCAGTATCGAACACTTAGTTTCAGATAGAACAATTAATTTAAAATGGAACTGAGTTTCGCATCTGAAGTTTCCTCTCTCACAAGGTCGACCACTCAGTTTCGTCGAAGACATACGGTTTGGAGTAGCATCGCGACTGATTTCAGGGAACAGGCGCATCTCCTGGCGCAGTATCGAACACTTAGTTTCAGATAGAACAATTAATTTAAAATGGAACTGAGTTTCGCATCTGAAGTTTCCTCTCTCACAAGGTCGGCCACTTAGTTTCGTCGAACACATACGGTTTCGAGTAGCATCGCGACAGATTTCAGAGGACATGCGCTTCTCCTGGCACAGTATCGAACACTTAGTTTCAGATAGAACAATTAATTTAAAATGGAACTGAGTTTCGCATCTGAAGTTTCCTCTCTCACAAGGTCGGCCACTTAGTTTCGTCGAACACATACGGTTTCGAGTAGCATCGCCACAGATTTCAGAGGACATGCGCTTCTCCTGGCACAGTATCGAACACTTAGTTTCAGATAGGATTATTAGTTTAAAATGGAACTAAATTTCGCAATTTGGAGTTTCCCCTCTCACAAGTTCGACCACTTTGTTTCGTCGAACACATACGGTTTCGAGTAGCATCGCCACAGATTCCAGAGAACGGGCGCTTCTCCTGGCACAGTATCTAACACTTAGTTTCAGATAGAACAATTAATTTAAAATGGAACTAAGTTTCGCATCTGACGTTTCCTCTCACACAAGGTCGGCCACTTAGTTTCGTCGAACACATACGGTTTCGAGTGGCATCGCCACAGATTTCAGAGAACAGGCGCTTCTGCTGGCACTGTATCGAACACTTAGTTTCAGATAGAACAATTAGTTTAAAATGGCACTAATTTTCGCGTCTGGAGTTTCCTATCTCACAATGTCGACCACTTAGTTTCGTCGAAAACATACGGTTTCGAGTAGCATCGCCACAGATTTCAGAGTACAGGCGCTTCTCCTGGCACAGTATCGAACACTTACTATCAGATAGAACAATTAGTTTAAAATGGCACTAAGTTTCGCATCTGGAATTTCCTCTCTCACACGGTCGACCACTTAGTTTCGTCGAACACATTCGGTTTCGAGTGGCATCGCCACCGATTTCAGAGAACAGGCGCTTCTCCTGGCAGACTATCAGACACATAGTTTCAGATAGAAAAATTAGTTTAAAATTGTACTAAATTTCGCATCTGGAGTTTCTTCCCTCACAAGACGACCACTTAATTTCGTCGAACACATACCGTTTCGAGGGGCATCGCCACAGATTTCAGAGAACAGGCGCTTCGCCTGGCACAGTATCGAACACTTATTTCAGACAGAACAATTAGTTTAAAATGGAACTATGTTTCGCATCTGGAGTATCCTCTCTCACAAGGACGACCACTTAGTTTCGTCGAACACATACGGTTTCGAGTGGCATCGCAACAGACATCAGAGAACAGGCGCTTCTCCTGGCACAGTATCGAATACTTAGTATCAGATAGAACAATTAGTTTAAAATGGAACTATGTTTCGCATCTGGAGTATCCTCTCTCACAAGGTCAACCACTTAACTTCGTCGAACACATACGGTTTCGAGCGGCATCGCCACAGATTTCAGAGAACAGGCGTTTCTCCTGGCACAGTATCGAACACTTAGTTTCAGATAGAACAATTAGTTTAAAATGGAACTAAGTTTCGCATCTGGAGTTTCCTCTCTCACAAGGTCGACCACTTAGATTCGTCGAACACATACGGTTTCGAGTAGCATCGCCAATGATCTCAGAGAACAGGCGCTTCTCCTGGCACAGTATCGGACACAGAGTTTCGGTTAGAACAATTAGTTTAAAATGGAACTAAGTTTCGCATCTGGAGTTTTCTCTCTCACAAGGTGGACCACTTAGTTTCGTCGAACACATACGGTTTCGAGTAGCATCGCCAGAGATTTCAGAGAACAGGCGCTTCTCCTGGCACAGTATCGAACACTTAGTATCAGATAGAACAATTAGTTTAAAATGGAACTAAAGTTCGCATCTGGAGTTTCCTCTCCCACAAGGTCGGCCACTTAGTTTCGCCGAACACATACGGTTTCAAGTAGCATCGCGACAGATTTCAGAGAACAGGCGCTTCTCCTGGCACAGTATCGAAAACTTAGTTTCAGATAGAACAATTATTTTAAAATGGAACTACATTTCGCAACTGGAGTGTCCTCTCACAAGGTCGACCACTTAGTTTCGTCGAACACATACGGTTTCGAGTGGCATCGCCACATATTTCAGAGAACAGGCGCTTCTCCTGGCACCTTATCGAACACTTAGTTTCAGACAGAACAATTAGTTTAAAATGGAACTATGTTTCGCATCTGGAGTATCCTCTCTCACAAGGTCAACCACTTAGTTTCGTCGAACACATACGCTTTCGATTTGCAACGCCACAGATTTAAGAGAACAGGCGCTTCTCCTGGCACAGTATCGGACACAGAGTTTCGGTTAGAACAATTAGTTTAAAATGGAACTAAGTTTCGCATCTGGAGTTTCCTCTCTCACAAGGTCGACCATTTAGATTCGTCGAACACATACGGTTTGGAGTTTCATCGCCAGGGATTTCAGAGAACAGGCGCTTCTCCTGGCACAGTATCGAACACTTACTTCAGACAGAACAATTAGTTTAAAATGGAACTATGTTTCGCATCTGGAGTTTCCTCTCTCACAAGGTGGACCACTTAGTTTCGTCGAACACATACGGTTTCGAGTAGCATCGCCAAAGATTTCAGAGAACAGGCGCTTCTCCTGGCACAGTATCGAACACTTAGTATCAGATAGAACAATTAGTTTAAAATGGAACTGAGGTTCGCATCTGGAGTTTCCTCTCCCACAAGGTCGGCCACTTAGTTTCGTCGAACACATACGGTTTCAAGTAGCATCGCGACAGATTTCAGAGAACAGGCGCTTCTCCTGGCACAGTATCGAAAACTTAGTTTCAGATAGAACAATTAGTTTAAAATGGAACTAAATTTCGCAACTGGAGTGTCCTCTCACAAGGTCGGCCACTTAGATTCGTCGAACACATACGGTTTTGTGTGGCATCGCCACAGATTTCAGAGAACAGCCGCTTCTCCTGACACAGTATCGAACGCTTAGTTGCAGATAGAACAATTAGTTTAAAATGGAACTATGTTTCGCATCTGGATTTTCCTCTCTCACAAGGCGACCACTTAGTTTCGTCGAACACATACGGTTTCGAGTAGCATCGCCACAGATTTCAGAGAACAGGCGCTACTCCTGTCACAGTATCGAACACTTAGTTTCAGATAGAACAATTAGTTTAAAATGGAACTAAGTTTCGCATCTGGAGTTTCCTCTCTCACAATGTCGACCACTTAGTTTCGTCGAACACATACGGTATCGAGTGGCATCGCCACACATTTCAGAGAACAGGCGCTTCTCCTGGCACAGTATCGAACACTTAGCTTCAGATAGAAAAATTAGTTTAAAATGGACCTATGTTTCGCATTTGGAGTTTCCTCTCTCACAAGTTCGACCACTTAGTTTCGTCGAACACATTCGGTTTCGAGTGGCATCGCCACAGATATCAGAGAACAGGCGCTTCTCGTGGCACAGTATGGAACACTTAGTTTCAGATAGAACAATTTGTTTAAAATGGAACTAAGTTTCGCATCTGGAGTTTCCTCTCTCACAATGTCGACCACTTAGTTTCGTCGAACACATACGGTTTCGACTGGCATCGCCACACATTTCAGAGAACAGGCGCTTTTCCTGGCACATTATCGAACACTTAGTTTCAGATAGAAGAATTTGTTTAAAATGGAACTAAGTTTCGCATCTGGAGTTTCCTCTCTCACAAGGTCGACCACTTAGTTTCGTCGAACACATACGGTATCGAGTGGCATCGCCACACATTTCAGAGAACAGGCGCTTCTCCTGGCACAGTATCGAACACTTAGGATCAGATAGAACAATTAGTTTAAAATGGAACTCTGCTTCGCATCTGGAGTTTCCTCTCTCACAAGGTGGACCACTTAGTGTCGTCGACCACATACGGTTTCGAGTAGCATCGCCACAGATTTCAGAGAACAGGCGCTTCTCCTGGCACAATATCGAAAACTTGGTCTCAGATAGAACAATTAGTTTAAAATGGACCAAAGCTTCGCATCTGGAGTTTCCTCTCCCACAAGGTGGACCACTTAGTTTCGTCGAACACATACGGTTTCGAGTAGCATCGCCACAGATTTCAGTGAACAGGCGTTTCTCCGGGCACACTATCGAACACTTAGTTTCAGGTAGAACCATTAGTTTAAAATGGAACTATGTTTCGCATCTGGAGATTCCTCTCTCACTAGGTCGACGACTTAGTTTCGTCGAACACATACGGTTTCGAGTGGCATCGCCACAGATTTCAGAGAACAGGCGCTTCTCCTGGCACATTATCGAACACTTAGTTACAGATAGAACAATTAGTTTAAAATGCAACTATGTTTCGCATCTGGAGTTTCCTCTCTCACAAGGTCGGCCACTTAGTTTCGTCGAACACATACGGTTTCGAGTGGCATCGCCACAGATTTCAGAGAACAGGCGCTTCTCCTGGCACATTATCGAACACTTAGTTACAGATAGAACAATTAGTTTAAAATGCAACTCTGTTTCGCATCTGGAGTTTCCTCTCTCACAAGTTCGAACACTTAGTTTCGTCCAACACATACGGTTTCGAGTATCATCGCCAATGATCACAGAGAACAGGCGCTTCTCCTGGCACAGTATCGAAAACTTATTTTCAGATAGAACAATTAGTTTTAAATGGAACTACGTTTTGCTTCTGGAGTTTCCTCTCTCACAAGGTCGACCACTCAGTTTCGTCGAACACATGCGGTTTCGAGTGGTATCGCCACAGATTTCAGATAACAGGCGCTTCTCCTGGCACAATATCGAAAACTTGGTCTCAGATAGAACAATTAGTTTAAAATGGACCAAAGCTTCGCATCTGGAGTTTCCTCTCCCACAAGGTGAACCACTTAGTTTCGTCGAACACGTACGGTTTCGAGCAGCATCGCCACAGATTTCAGTGAACAGGCGTTTCTCCGGGCACACTATCGAAAACTTAGTTACAGATAGAACAATTAGTTTAAAATGCAACTATGTTTCGCATCTGGAGTTTCCTCTCTCGCAAGGTCGGCCACTTAGTTTCGTCGAACACATACGGTTTCGAGTGGCATCGCCACAGATTTCAGAGAACAGGCGCTTCTCCTGACACATTATCGAACACTTAGTTACAGATGGAACACTTAGTTTTAAATGGAACTAAGTTTCGCTTCTGGAGTTTCCTCTCTCACAAGGTCGACCATTTAGATTCGTCGAACACATACGGTTTCGAGTGGTACCGCCACAGATTTCAGAGAACAGGCGCTTCTCCTGGCACAGTATCGAACACTTAGTTTCAGATAGAACAATTAGTTTAAAATGCAACTATGTTTCGCATCTGGAGTTTCCTCTCTCACAAGGTCGGCCACTTAGTTCCGTCGAACACATACGGTTTCGAGTTGTATCGCCACAGATTTCAGAGAACAGGCGCTTCTCCTGGCACAGTATCGAACACTTAGTTTCAGATAGAAAAATTAGTTTAAAATGGAACTAAGTTCGCATTCCGAGTTTCCTCTCTCACAAGTTCGACCACTTAGTTTCGTCGAAGACATACGGTTTCGAGTAGCATCGCCACCGATTTCAGAGAACAGACGCTTCTCCTGGCACAGTATCGAACACTTAGTATGAGATAGAACAATTAGTTTAAAATGGAACTATGTTTCGCATCTGGAGAATCCTCTCTCACAAGGTCGGCCACTTTGTTTCTTCGAACACATACGGTTTCGAGTAGCATCGCCACAGATTTCAGAGAACAGGCGCTTCTCCTGGCACACTATCGAACACTTTCAGATAGAACAATTAGTTTAAAATGGAACTATGTTTCGCATCTGGAGAATCCTCTCTCACAAGGTCGGCCACTTAGTTTCGTCGAACACATACGGTTTCGAGTGGCATCGCCACAGATTTCACAGAACAGGCGCTTCTCCGGGCACATTATCGAACACTTAGTTACAGATAGAACAATTAGTTTAAAATGCAACTATGTTTCGCATCTGGAGTTTCCTCTCTCACAAGGTCGGCCACTTAGTTTCGTCGAACACATATGGTTTCGAGTGGCATCGCCACAGATTTCAGAGAACAGGCGCTTCTCCTGGCACATTATCGCACACTTAGTTACAGATAGAACAATTAGTTTAATATGCAACTATGTTTCGCATCTGGAGTTTCCTCTCTCACAAGGTCGGCCACTTAGTTTCGTCGAACACATACGGTTTCGAGTGGTACCGCCACAGATTTCAGAGAACAGGCGCTTCTCCTGGCACAGTATCGAACACTTAGTTTCAGATAGAACAATTAGTTTAAAATGCAACTATGTTTCGCATCTGGAGTTTCCTCTCTCACAAGGTCGGCCACTTAGTTCCGTCGAACACATACGGTTTCGAGTTGTATCGCCACAGATTTCAGAGAACAGGCGCTTCTCCTGGCACAGTATCGAACACTTAGTTTCAGATAGAAAAATTAGTTTAAAATGGAACTAAGTTCGCATTCCGAGTTTCCTCTCTCACAAGTTCGACCACTTAGTTTCGTCGAAGACATACGGTTTCGAGTAGCATCGCCACCGATTTCAGAGAACAGACGCTTCTCCTGGCACAGTATCGAACACTTAGTATGAGATAGAACAATTAGTTTAAAATGGAACTATGTTTCGCATCTGGAGAATCCTCTCTCACAAGGTCGGCCACTTAGTTTCGTCGAACACATACGGTTTCGAGTGGCATCGCCACAGATTTCACAGAACAGGCGCTTCTCCGGGCACATTATCGAACACTTAGTTACAGATAGAACAATTAGTTTAAAATGCAACTATGTTTCGCATCTGGAGTTTCCTCTCTCACAAGGTCGGCCACTTAGTTTCGTCGAACACATACGGTTTCGAGTGGTATCGCCACAGATTTCAGAGAACAGGCGCTTCTCCTGGCACAGTATCGAACACTTAGTTTCAGATAGAACAATTAGTTTAAAATGCAACTATGTTTGGCATCTGGAGTATCCTCTCTCACAAGGTCAACCACTTAGTTTCGTCGAACACATACGGTTTCGAGTGGTATCGCTACAGATTTCAGAGAACAGGCGCTTCTTCTGGCACAGTATCGAACACTTAGTTTCCGATGGAACCATTAGTTTTAAATGGAACTAAGTTTCGCATCTGGAGTTTCCTCTCTCACAAGGTCGGCCACTCAGTTTCGTCGAACACATACGTGTGCGAGTGGTATCGCCACAGGTTTCACAAAACGGGCGCTTCTCCTGGCAGAGTATCGAACACTTAGTTTCAGATAGAACAATTCATTTAAATAGGAACTAAGTTTCGCATCTGAAGTTTCCTCTCTCACAAGGTCGACCACTCAGTTTCGTCGAACACATACGTGTGCGAGTGGTATCGCCACAGGTTTCACAAAACGGGCGCTTCTCCTGGCAGAGTATCGAACACTTAGTTTCAGATAGAACAATTCATTTAAATAGGAACTAAGTTTCGCATCTGAAGTTTCCTCTCTCACAAGGTCGGCCACTTAGTTTCTTCGAACACATACGGTTTCGAGTGGCATCGCCACAGATTTCAGAGAACAGGCGCTTCTGCTGGTACAGTATCGTACACTTAGTTTCAGATAGAACAATTGGTTTAAAATTGAACTATGTTTCGCATCTGGAGTTTCCTCTCCCACAAGGTCGACCACTTAGTTTCGTCGAACACATACGGTTTCGAGTAGCATCGCCACAGATTTCAGAGAACAGGCACTTCTCCTGGCACAGTATCGAACACTTTCAGACAGAACAATTAGTTTAAAATGGAACTAAGTTTCGCATCTGAAGTTTCCTCTCTCACAAGGTCGGCCACTCAGTTTCGTCGAACACATACGTTTGCGAGTGGTATCGCCACAGATTTCCGAGAACAGGCGCTTCTCCTGGCACAGTATCGAGCACTTAGTTTCAGATAGAACAATTAGTTTAAAATGGTACTAAGCTTCGCATCTGGAGTTTCCTCACACACAAGGTCGACCATTTAGATTCGTCGAACACATACGGTTTCGAGTAGCATCGCCACAGATTTCAGAAAATAGGCACTTCTCCTGGCACAGTATCGAACACTTTCAGACAGAAAAATTAGTGTAAAATGGAACTAAGTTTCGCATATGGAGTTTCCTCTCTCACAAGGTCGGCCACTCAGTTTCGTCGAACACATACGTTTGCGAGTGGTATCACCACAGGTTTCACAAAACGGGCGCTTCTCCTGGCAGAGTATCGAACACTTAGTTTCAGATAGAACAATTCATTTAAATAGGAACTAAGTTTCGCATCTGAAGTTTCCTCTCTCACAAGGTCGGCCACTTAGTTTCTTCGAACACATACGGTTTCGAGTGGCATCGCCACAGATTTCAGAGAACAGGCGCTTCTGCTGGTACAGTATCGAACACTTAGTTTCAGATAGAACAATTGGTTTAAAATTGAACTATGTTTCGCATCTGGAGTTTCCTCTCCCACAAGGTCGACAACTTAGTTTCGTCGAACACATACGGTTTCGAGTAGCATCGCCACAGATTTCAGAGAACAGGCACTTCTCCTGGCACAGTATCGAACACTTTCAGACAGAACAATTAGTTTAAAATGGAACTAAGTTTCGCATCTGAAGTTTCCTCTCTCACAAGGTCGGCCACTCAGTTTCGTCGAACACATACGTTTGCGAGTGGTATCACCACAGGTTTCACAAAACGGGCGCTTCTCCTGGCAGAGTATCGAACACTTAGTTTCAGATAGAACAATTCATTTAAATAGGAACTAAGTTTCGCATCTGAAGTTTCCTCTCTCACAAGGTCGGCCACTTAGTTTCTTCGAACACATACGGATTCGAGTGGCATCGCCACAGATTCCAGAGAACAGGCGCTTCTGCTGGTACAGTATCGAACACTTAGTTTCAGATAGAACAATTGGTTTAAAATTGAACTATGTTTCGCATCTGGAGTTTCCTCTCCCACAAGGTCGACCACTTAGTTTCGTCGAACACATACGGTTTCGAGTAGCATCGCCACAGATTTCAGAGAACAGGCACTTCTCCTGGCAGAGTATCGAATACTTAGTTTCAGATAGAAAATTGTAGGCTGGAAAGCGCATACAAGCGCCTCATGACCGCGTCAGGCCTAAGGGTGCGTGGCGCCTAAAAAATCTCTCTCCCTCCCTCACTGTGTGTGTGTGTGTGCGTGTGCGTGTGTGTGCGTGCGTGTGTGTACGTGCGTGCCTGCCCGCCTAAGGGTATAAAGGCACGCATTAGATACGGAGGACACAGAGTGTCTTCCCAGAGTCAGTGAACGAGATTTGAGTGAGAATTGAGAGTCGAGAGATCAGCGTTAGTTCTAAGAGTTAAGAGTTTTAAGAATTAAGAGTTTTAAGCATTTAATGAAATAGACTTAAGTATATTATATTCCGTTCCAAATATATCTTTTAAATCTTCACCTTAAAACCATTTAATAAATCAAACTGTTACCCCACATACAACAATATCCTACAAAATTGGGGGCTCGTCCAGCCAGGGTACATTGATATTTAATTGAAAAAACAGTGTGAAGAACAAAGAGTTCAGTGTGTATCCTAAGTGTTAATAAAATAAAAGTGCAATGGCTACAGTGCAGTTCAGTGCAAATGACATCACCGTGCTGGAGATGAAAGAAAAACTAAAGGAGTGGGGACGCATCACAACTGGAAACAAATCCGAGTTAATTCAACGCCTGAACGAAATTGATCCGGCAGGTACGTGGATCCAGGATATTGTGAAGGCGCGTCAAACTCCACTTATGAACAAGGAAGCGGGTAACACAGGTACCAGCAATACAGGAGCTGCAGAGGAAAGCACAAATGTGAGTGAGCGAGAGGAATGTCTGTACCGTCGCGAAGCCGCCATGTACAAGAAAGAAAAAGAACTAGTAGAAAAGGAAATGGAAATCCTCCGCAGAGAAGTAGAGATGTTGAGGAATTTTCAACAATTGAGCGTATCCGGAGAATTATCGAGCCAGCGAAAGGCAACAAATATCAAAATCGTTGCCGATTATTTAAGCTGTTTCACGGGAGAAGTGGGCGCTCTAGAAGGTTGGGAGAAGCAAGTGAGATTGCTGAAATCGGCATATCATTTAGGAGAAGATGAAACAAAATTATTAATTATCATGAGACTAAAGGGGAAAGCCATTGAATGGTTGCAGTCCAAAGGAGAGCATATCGAAATGTCCTCGGAAGATCTATTGGCAAAGCTCAAAAGTATGTTCCATCATCCTCAGAATAAGCGCACACTGCGAAGAGAATTCGAAACAAGATTATGGAGGAAAGATGAAACCTTTCATCAATACGTTCACACAAAAATAATAATGGGCAATAAAATTTTAATCGATGAGGACGAAATGGTAGATTGCATCATTGATGGCATTCCGGATGCGAGTTTAAAGAATCAGGCCAGACTACAAAGCTTCCCCTCAACAGACGCACTTTTGAAAGCCTTTCAAAAGATAACATTGCCAGAAGAAAGACAGATCCACACCGCAAGATATACCAGGCAAGAAAACGAGGGGCCCAGCAGGACAAGGATGGAATGGACCGGAAGAATGGAGCAGGAACCTCGCGGCGTGAGACGTTTTTGTTATAATTGCGGATCCCCGAACCATATGAGTAGCCACTGTCCAACAAGAAGTGAGGGAGCAAGATGCTTTAATTGCAATGAGCGGGGTCATATTGCGGTCATATGCCCCGACAAGCGTGCGCCACCAAAGGAAAACTGCGTTGTATCACAGGTAACAAAAAACAAATGCGTAAAGGATGTACAAATCAATTGTCATACCGCTAGGGCACTAATCGATACGGGAAGCGATTTAAGTTTAATGAGCGCGGATCAATATTTTGAAATAGGTTCTCCCCAGTTAAAAGCCAGAAGAATAAAATTCAGCGGAGTAGGTGCAGAAAATACCACATTAGGTGAATTTCATGCAGGATTGAAAATAGACAACAATGAATTCGTAATTTTGATACGCGTCGTTCCGACCGCGCTTACTAGCCAAAAGTTAATATTAGGAAATGACTTTCTCGAACACGTCGAGCTGAACATTAAGAATGGAGAAATTACTATTAAAGCTAACGAAAAATCCAGCACTATTAATGAGTTGCCAGAAATATTTCAAATAGATATAATTGATGAAACCGAGAAAATAGAGATAACCCATATATCAAATCCCGAGCATAAAAAAATAATACAAAACCTGGTAGACAACTACAAGCCTAATAAAACAAAAGAAGTAGATATAAAAATGTCAATCGTGCTCAAAGACGATATACCCGTTTACCAAAGAGCAAGGCGACTGCCACCTTTAGAAAAAGAAGCCGTAAATAATCAAATACAGGCATGGCTGAATGAAGGTATATTTCGACCGTCACTATCGGATTACGCGAGCCCCGTTGTAATGGTAAAAAAGAAAAACGGATCTCCGAGGTTGTGTGTAGACTATAGACAACTAAATACGAAAATCATCAGAGATCGATATCCGCTTCCATTAATAGAAGATCAATTGGATTTACTACAAAATGCAAAACTTTTTAGCACCCTTGATTTAAAAAACGGATTTTTCCATGTTCAAGTAGAGGAACCGAGTCGTAAATATACAGCATTCATAGTCCCCGATGGACATTACGAATTTCTTAAAGTACCTTTTGGTCTTTGTAATTCTCCTGCAATATTTCAAAGATTCATTAATGCCACCTTTAAAGATTTGATCCGAGAGAAAATAGTTTTAACATATATGGATGATTTGATAATTCCTTCCATTGAACACGACGACGGTTTAAAAAACCTTCAAATTGTATTAAAAACTGGTAGTGAAGCTGGCTTACAGTTTAACTGGAAAAAGTGCAAAGTGCTGCAGAAGAAAGTAGAATTTTTAGGATATACAATAGAAGATGGACATGTACGCCCATCTGAGCATAAATCAGAGGCCGTGATCAAATTTCCCGAACCGACCAATACGCGGCAGATACAGAGTTTCCTCGGGTTAAGTGGCTATTTTAGAAAATTTATTCCGCGTTATTCGATCATAGCACGACCCTTATCCAACTTGCTGAAAGCAAACGTAGAATTTATTTTTGGTGAGGAACAGAGAAATGTCTTCATTCATCTAAAAGAAAGCCTGATCACTAAACCGGTTTTGAGATTGTATCGTGTAGGAATCGAAACGCAATTACATACAGACGCATGTATGTATGGCTATGGCGCAGTTCTTCTGCAAAAGAGTTGTGATACCGATGCACTGCACCCTGTTTATTACGCGAGCGGTAAAACTACCCCAGCGGAGCAAAACTACACGAGCTATGAGCTTGAAGTGCTTGCAATAATTAAATCCCTGAAGAAATTCAGAGTATATTTGTTAGGTATACCATTCAAAATTGTGACAGATTGCCGCGCGTTTACATTAACAATGCGAAAAAGGGACCTTTGTGTGCGAGTGGCAAGATGGGCCCTACTATTAGAAGAGTTTAATTATAGCATTGAGCATAGACCGGGAAAAAGCATGATGCATGTAGATGCTCTAAGCCGTCACCCTTTGCCTGCGTGTTTTTCCATGGAGGAATGTAACGACAGTCTAACCATGCGTTTAAAACGAGCTCAGCGAGAAGATAGGGACGTACTGAAAATTGTAAATCTTGTAGAACAAAACAAGATCGTAGGATACGAAATCCGTGGAGGTTTGCTCTTCAAAGAGGTCGATAACGATTTTAAATTAGTAGTTCCGAAGTCCATGACAGCACAAATTATCCGCCAAGTGCATGAAAAGGGACACTTTTCTTTGGGAAAAACCGAAGCTTTACTTCGAAAAGATTACTACATACCAAATCTAAAAGCGAGAACAGAAAAAACTATTCACAACTGCGTTCCTTGTATTCTTGCAGATAGGAAAAGTGGAAAGCAGGAAGGATATTTGAACCCAATAGACAAGGGCGATGTGCCACTTGACACGGTGCACGTGGACCACCTAGGGCCGCTGCATGCCACTAAAAAAAATTATAAGCATATCCTTGTAGTTGTTGATGCGTTTTCCAAATTTGTCTGGTTATACGCGCCAAAAAGCACATGTACAACCGAGGTAATAAATAGACTTAGAAAGCGAGCCGTAATTTTTGGAAATCCGAGGCGTATTATATCTGACCGAGGGACAGCCTTCACATCGGGCGAATTCGTAGACTATTGCGCGGAAGAGAACATACAACAAACGCTTATCACAACCGGAATCCCGAGAGCTAATGGCCAAGTAGAACGCATAAACCGTACACTTATACCAGTTTTAACAAAATTGTCCAATCCCAAAAAAGAAGAGTGGTACCGTCATTTAGATAAAGTTCAGCAATTTTTAAATATTAGTATACATCGGAGCATTGGAGCATCACCATTCGAGGTGTTATTTGGAACGCGCGCACGTCTTAAAGACGATTTAGAGATAAGAGAGCGACTAGAAAGAGAATGGGTAGAGATTTTTGAAAACGATCGCGACGATTTGAGGCATCAAGCGAGGGAAAATATTGCCAAAATTCAAAGGGAAAACCAGAAGACATATAACAAGCGGAGAAAGGAGGCTAGAATCTATTGCGAGGGTGAATTAGTAGCTATTAAGCGAGTACAGCAGGGACCAGGGTTTAAATTAGGTAACAAATTTCTCGGTCCATACAAAATTATGAAAGTAATGCGCAATAACCGATACTTAGTTCAAAGAGTAGGCGAACACGAAGGACAACGGCAAACATCTACTGCGGCCGATTATATGAAACCATGGATAGATGAAGGTAGTGACGTATCCGACGGCGAAAATAGCGAATTTTAGGACATTCGGTGACGAATGTCAACGCAGGGGGGCCGGGTGTAGGCTGGAAAGCGCATACAAGCGCCTCATGACCGCGTCAGGCCTAAGGGTGCGTGGCGCCTAAAAACTCTCTCTCCCTCCCTCACTGTGTGTGTGTGTGTGTGCGTGTGGGTGTGTGTACGTGCGTGCCTGCCCGCCTAAGGGTATAAAGGCACGCATTAGATACGGAGGACACAGAGTGTCTTCCCAGAGTCAGTGAACGAGATTTGAGTGAGAATTGAGAGTCGAGAGATCAGCGTTAGTTCTAAGAGTTAAGAGTTTTAAGAATTAAGAGTTTTAAGCATTTAATGAAATAGACTTAAGTATATTATATTCCGTTCCAAATATATCTTTTAAATCTTCACCTTAAAACCAATTAATAAATCAAACTGTTACCCCACATACAACAATATCCTACAATATTTAGTTTAAAATGGAAATATGTTTCGCATTTGGAGTTTCCTCCCTCGCAAGGTCGACCACTTAGTTTCGTCGAACACATACGGTTTCGAGCAGCATCGCCACAGATTTCAGAGAACAGGCAACTTTTCCTGGCACAGTATCGAACACTTTCAGAGAGAAAAATTAGTTTAAAATGGAACTAAGTTTCGCATCTGGAGTTTCCTCTCTCACAAGGTCGGCCACTCAGTTTCGTCGAACACATACGTTTGCGAGTGGTATCACCACAGGTTTCACAAAACGGGCGCTTCTCCTGGCAGAGTATCGAACACTTAGTTTCAGATAGAACAATTCATTTAAATAGGAACTAAGTTTCGCATCTGAAGTTTCCTCTCTCACAAGGTCGACCACTCAGTTTCGTCGAACACATACCGTTTCGAGTGATATTGCCACAGATTTCAGAGGACAGGCGCTTCTCCTGGGACAGTATCGGACACTTAGTTTCAGATGGAACAATCAGTTTAAAATGGAACTAAGTTCCGCATCTGGAGTTTCCTCTCTCACCATGTCGACAACTTAGTTTCGTCGAACACATACCCTCTCGAGTAGCATCGCGACAGATTTCCGAGAACAGGCGCTTCTCCTGCCACTGTATCGAATACTTAGTTTCAGATAGAACAATTAGTTTAAAATGGCACTAAGTTTCGCGTCTGGAGTTTCCTCTCTCACACGGTCTACAACTTACTTTCGTCGAACACATTCGGCTTCGAGTAGCAACGCCACAGGTTTCAGAGAACAGGCGCTTCTCCTGGCACAGTATCGAACACTTAGTTTCAGATGGAACAATCAGTTTAAAATGGAACTATGTTTCGCATCTGGAGTTTCCTCTCTCACAAGGTCGACCACTTAGTTTCGTCGAACACATACGGTTTCGAGTAGCATCGCCACATATTTCAGAGAGCAGGCGCTTCTCCTGGCACAGTATCGAACACTTATGTCAGACAGAACAATTAGTTTAAAATGGAACTAAGTTTCGCATCTGGAGTTTCCTCTCTCACAAGGTGGATCACTTAGTTTCGTCGACCACATACGGTTTCGAGTAGCATCGCCACAGATTTCAGAGAACAGGCGCTTCTCCTGGCACATTATTGAAAACTTAGTTTCAGCTAGAATATATAGTTTTAAATGGAAATATGTTTCGCATTTGAAGTTTCCTCTCTCACAAAGTCGACCACTTAGTTTCGTCGAACACATACGGTTTCGAGTGACATCGCCACAGATTTCAGAGAACAGGCGCTACTCCTGGCACAATATCGAACACTTAGTATCAGATAGAACAATTAGTTTAAAATGGAACTATGTTTCGCATCTGGAGTATCCTCTCTTACAAGGTCAACCACTTAGTTTCGTCGAACACATACGGTTTCGAGTTGCATCGCCACAGATTTCAGAGAACAGCCGCTTCTCCTGGCACAGTATCGAACACTTAATTTCAGATGGAACAATTAGTTTAAAATGGAACTAAGATTCGCATCTGGAGTTTCCTCTCTCACAAGGTCGACCACTTAGTTTCGTCGAACACATACGGTTTCGAGTGACATCGCCACAGATTTCAGAGAACAGGCGCTACTCCTGGCACAATATCGAACACTTAGTATCAGATAGAACAATTAGTTTAAAATGGAACTATGTTTCGCATCTGGAGTATCCTCTCTTACAAGGTCAACCACTTAGTTTCGTCGAACACATACGGTTTCGAGTGGCATCGCCACAGATTTCAGAGAACAGCCGCTTCTCCTGGCACAGTATCGAACACTTAATTTCAGATGGAACAATTAGTTTAAAATGGAACTAAGATTCGCATCTGGAGTTTCCTCTCTCACAAGGTCGACCACTTAGTTTCGACGAACACATACGGTTTCGAGTGGCATCGCCACAGATTTCAGCGAACGGGCGCTTCTCCTTGCACAGTATCTAACACTTAGTTTCAGATAGAACAATTAGTTTAAAATGGACCTAAGTTTCGCATCTGGAGTTTACTCTCTCACAAGGCGGCCACTCAGTTTCGTGGAACACATACGGTATCGAGTAGCATCGCCAAAGATTTCAGAGAACAGGCGCTTCTCGTGGCACAGTATCGAACACTTTCAGATAGAACAATTCGTTTAGAATGGTACTAAGCTACGCATCTGGAGTTTCCTCTCTCACAAGCCGGCCACTCAGTTTCGTCGAACACATAAGGTTTCGAGTAGCATCACCACTGATTTCAGAGAACAGGCGCTTCTCCTGGCACAGTATCGAACACTTAGTTTCAGACAGAACTATTAGTTTCAAATGGACCTATGTTTCGCATTTTGGAGTTTCCTCTCTCACAAGTTCGACCACTTGGTTTCGTCAAACACATACGGTTTCGAGTGGCATCGCCACAGATTTCAGAGAACAGGCGCTTCTCCTGGCAGAGTATCGAACACTTATTTCAGACAGAACAATTAGATTAAAATGGAACTATGTTTCGCATCTGGAGTGTCCTCTCTCACAAGGTCAACCACTTAGTTTCGTCGAACACATACGGTTTCGAGCGGCATCGCCACACAGTTCACAGAACAGGCGCTTCTCCTGGCACAGTATCGAAAACTTAGTTTCAGATAGAACAATTAATTTAAAATGGAACTAAATTTCGCATCTGGAGTTTCCTCTCTCACAAGATCGACCACTTAGTTTCGTCGAACACATACGGTTTCGAGTAGCATCGCCACAGATTTCAGAGAGCAGGCGCTTCTCCTGGCACAGTATCGAACACTTATTACAGGCAGAACAATTAGTTTAAAATGGAACTATGTTTCGCATCTGGAGTTTCCTCTCTCACAAGGTCGACCACTTAGTTTCGTCGAACACATACGGTTTCGAGTAGCATCGCCACATATTTCAGAGAGCAGGCGCTTCTCCTGGCACAGTATCGAACACTTATGTCAGACAGAACAATTAGTTTAAAATGGAACTAAGTTTCGCATCTGGAGTTTCCTCTCTCACAAGGTGGATCACTTAGTTTCGTCGACCACATACGGTTTCGAGTAGCATCGCCACAGATTTCAGAGAGCAGGCGCTTCTCCTGGCACAGTATCGAACACTTATTACAGGCAGAACAATTAGTTTAAAATGGAACTATGTTTCGCATCTGGAGTTTCCTCTCTCACAAGGTCGACCACTTAGTTTCGTCGAACACATACGGTTTCGAGTAGCATCGCCACATATTTCAGAGAGCAGGCGCTTCTCCTGGCACAGTATCGAACACTTATGTCAGACAGAACAATTAGTTTAAAATGGAACTAAGTTTCGCATCTGGAGTTTCCTCTCTCACAAGGTGGATCACTTAGTTTCATCGACCATATACGGTTTCGAGTAGCATCGCCACAGATTTCAGAGAACAGGCGCTTCTCCTGGCACATTATCGAAAACTTAGTTTCAGCTAGAATACATAGTTTTAAATGGAAATATGTTTCGCATTTGAAGTTTCCTCTCTCACAAAGTCGACCACTTACTTTCTTCGAACACATACGGTTTCGAGTGGTATCGCCATACATTTCAGAGAACAGGCGTTTCTCCTGGTACACTATCGAACACTTAGTCTCAGATAGAACAATTAGGTTAAAATGGAACTAAGCTTCGCATCTGGAGTTTCCTCTCTCACAAGGTCGACCACTTAGTTTCGTCGACACATACGGTTTCGAGTGGCATCGCCACAGATTTCAGAGAACAGGCGCTTCTCCTGGCACAGTATCGAACACTTACTTCAGACAGAACAATTAGTTTAAAATGGAACTAAGTTTCGCATCTGGAGTATCCTCTCTCACAAGTTCAGCCACTTAGTTTCGTCGAACACATACGGTTTCGAGCGGCAGCGCCACACAGTTCAGGGAACAGGCGCTTCTCCTGGCACAGTACCGAACACTTAGTTTCAGATAGAACAATTAGTTTAAAATGGAACTAAGTTTCGCCTCTAGAGTTTCCTCTCTCACAAGGTCGACCACTTAGTTTCGTCGAACACCTACGGTTTCGGGTGGTATCGCCACACATTTCAGAGAACAGGCGTTTCTCCTGGTACACTATCGAACACTTAGTTCCAGATAGAACAATTAGTTTGAAATGGAACTAAGTTTCGCATCTGGAGTTTCCTCTCTCACAAGGTCGACGACTTAGTTTCGTTCAACACATTCGGTTTCGAGTAGTATCGCCACAGATTTCGCAGAACGGGAGTTTCTCCTGGCACAGTATCGAACACTTAGTTTCAGATAGAACAATTAGGTTAAAATGGAACTAAGCTTCGCATCTTGAGTTTCCTCTCTCACAAGGTCGACCACTTAGTTTCGTCGACACATACGGTTTCGAGTGGCATCGCCACAGATTTCAGAGAACAGGCGCTTCTCCTGGCACAGTACCGAACACTTAGTTTCAGATAGAACAATTAGTTTAAAATGGTACTAAGTTTTGCATCTGGAGTTTCCTCTCTCACAAGGCGGCCACTTAGTTTCGTGGAACACATTCGGTTTCGAGTTGCATCGCCACAGATTTCAGAGAACAGCCGCTTCTCCTGGCACAGTATCAAACACTTAATTTCAGATGGAACAATTAGTTTAAAATGGAACTAAGATTCGCATCTGGAGTTTCTTCTCTCACAAGGTCGACCACTTAGTTTCGCCGAACGCATACGGTTTCGAGTGGCATCGCAACAGATTTCAGAGAACAGGCGCTTCATCTGGCACAGTATCGAACACTTAGTTTCAGATAGAACAATTAGTTTAAAATGGAACTAAGATTCGCATCTGGAGATTCCTCTCTCACAAGGTGACCATTTAGATTCGTCGAACACATACGGTTTCGAGTGGCATCGCCACAGATTTCAGAGAACAGCCGCTTCTCCTGGCAGAGTATCGAACACTTAATTTCAGGTGGAACAATTAGTTTAAAATGGAACTAAGTTTCGCATCTGAAGTTTCCTCTCTCACAAGGTCGGCCTCTTAGTTTCGTGGAACACATACGGTTTCGAGTAGCAGCGCGACAGATTTCAGAGAACAGGCTCTTCTCCTGGCGCAGTATCGAACACTTAATTTCAGATGGAACGATTAGTTTAGAATGGAACCAAATTTCGCATCTGAAGTTTCCTCTCTCACAAGGTCGGCCACTTAGTTTCGTGGCACACATAGGGTTTCGAGTAGCATCGCCACAGATTTCAGAGAACAGGCGCTTCTCCTGGCACAGTATCGAACACTTAGTTTCAGATAGAACAATTAGTCTAGTATGGACCTATGTTTCGCATTTGGCGTTTCCTCTCTCACAAGTTCGACAACTTAGTTTCGTCGAACACATACGGTTTCGAGTGGAATCGCCATACATTTCAGAGAACAGGCGCTTCTCCTGGCACAGTATCGAACACTTAGTTTCAGATAGAACAATTAGTTTAAAATGTAACTATGTTTCGCATCTGGAGTTTCCTCTCTCACAAGGTCGACCACTTAGTTTCGTGGAACACAAACGCTTTCGAGTAACATCGCCACAGATTTCAGAGAACAGGCGCTCCCTCCTAGCACAGTATCGGGCACATAGTTTTAGATAGAACAATTAGTTTAAAATGGGACTAAATTTCGCATCTTGAGTTTCCTCTCTCAGAAGGCGGCCACTCAGTTTCGTCGAACACATACGGTTTCGAGTGGCATCGCCACAGATTTCAGAGAACAGGCGTTTCTCCTGGCACAGTATCGAACACTTAGTATCAGATAGAACAGTTAGTTTAAAATGGAACTAAGTTTCGCATCTGGAGTTTCCTCTCTCACAAGGTCGACCACTTAGTTTCGTCGAACACATACGGTTTCGAGTGGCATCGCCACAGATTTCAGAGAACAGGCGCTCCTCCTGGCACAGTATCGAACACTTAGTTTCAGATAGAACAATTAGTCTAATATGGACCTATGTTTCGCATTTGGCGTTTCCTCTCTCACAAGTTCGACAACTTAGTTTCGTCGTACACATACGGTTTCGAGTCGAATCGCCATACATTTCAGAGAACAGGCGCTTCTCCTGGCACAGTATCGAACACTTAGTTTCAGATAGAACAATTAGTTTAAAATGTAACTATGTTTCGCATCTGGAGTTTCCTCTCTCACAAGGTCGACCACTTAGTTTCGTGGAACACATACGCTTTCGAGTAACATCGCCACAGATTTCAGAGAACAGGCGCTCCCTCCTAGCACAGTATCGGGCACATAGTTTTAGATAGAACAATTAGTTTAAAATGGGACTATGTTTCGCATCTGGGGTTTCCTCTCTCACAAGGTCGACCACTTAGTTTCGTGGAACACAAACGCTTTCGAGTAACATCGCCACAGATTTCAGAGAACAGGCGCTCCCTCCTAGCACAGTATCGGGCACATAGTTTTAGATAGAACAATTAGTTTAAAATGGGACTAAATTTCGCATCTTGAGTTTCCTCTCTCAGAAGGCGGCCACTCAGTTTCGTCGAACACATACGGTTTCGAGTGGCATCGCCACAGATTTCAGAGAACAGGCGTTTCTCCTGGCACAGTATCGAACACTTAGTATCAGATAGAACAGTTAGTTTAAAATGGAACTAAGTTTCGCATCTGGAGTTTCCTCTCTCACAAGGTCGACCACTTAGTTTCGTCGAACACATACGGTTTCGAGTGGCATCGCCACAGATTTCAGAGAACAGGCGCTTCTCCTGGCACAGTATCGAACACTTAGTTTCAGATAGAACAATTAGTCTAATATGGACCTATGTTTCGCATTTGGCGTTTCCTCTCTCACAAGTTCGACAACTTAGTTTCGTCGTACACATACGGTTTCGAGTGGAATCGCCATACATTTCAGAGAACAGGCGCTTCTCCTGGCACAGTATCGAACACTTAGTTTCAGATAGAACAGTTAGTTTAAAATGGAACTAAGTTTCGCATCTGGAGTTTCCTCTCTCACAAGGTCGACCACTTAGTTTCGTCGAACACATACGGTTTCGAGTGGCATCGCCACAGATTTCAGAGAACAGGCGCTTCTCCTGGCACAGTATCGAACACTTAGTTTCAGATAGAACAATTAGTCTAATATGGACCTATGTTTCGCATTTGGCGTTTCCTCTCTCACAAGTTCGACAACTTAGTTTCGTCGTACACATACGGTTTCGAGTGGAATCGCCATACATTTCAGAGAACAGGCGCTTCTCCTGGCACAGTATCGAACACTTAGTTTCAGATAGAACAATTAGTTTAAAATGTAACTATGTTTCGCATCTGGAGTTTCCTCTCTCACAAGGTCGACCACTTAGTTTCGTGGAACACATACGCTTTCGAGTAACATCGCCACAGATTTCAGAGAACAGGCGCTCCCTCCTAGCACAGTATCGGGCACATAGTTTTAGATAGAACAATTAGTTTAAAATGGGACTAAGTTTCGCATCTGGAGTTTCCTCTTTCACAAGGCGACCACTCAGTTTCGTCGAACACATACGGTTTCGAGTGGCATCGCCACAGATTTCAGAGAACAGGCGTTTCTCCTGGCACAGTATCGAACACTTAGTATCAGATAGAACAGTTAGTTTAAAATGGAACTAAGTTTCGCATCTGGAGTTTCCTCTCTCACAAGGTCGACCGCTTAGTTTCGTCGAACACATACGGTTTCGAGTAACATCGCCACAGATTTCAGAGAACAGGCGCTTCTCCTGGCACAGTGTCGAACACTTAGTTTCAGATAGAACAATTAGTTTAAAATGTAACTATGTTTCGCATCTGGAGTTTCCTCTCTCACAAGGTCGACCACTTAGTTTCG
The DNA here is from genome assembly GCA_910591585.2 of Nysson spinosus. NCBI lineage: Eukaryota > Metazoa > Arthropoda > Insecta > Hymenoptera > Crabronidae > Nysson > Nysson spinosus. The sequence continues at coordinate 4,508,776 of CAJUYC020000088.1, read as the reverse complement.
TGGAACACATACGCTTTCGAGTAACATCGCCACAGATTTCAGAGAACAGGCGCTCCCTCCTAGCACAGTATCGGGCACATAGTTTTAGATAGAACAATTAGTTTAAAATGGGACTAAGTTTCGCATCTGGAGTTTCCTCTTTCACAAGGCGACCACTCAGTTTCGTCGAACACATACGGTTTCGAGTGGCATCGCCACAGATTTCAGAGAACAGGCGTTTCTCCTGGCACAGTATCGAACACTTAGTATCAGATAGAACAGTTAGTTTAAAATGGAACTAAGTTTCGCATCTGGAGTTTCCTCTCTCACAAGGTCGACCGCTTAGTTTCGTCGAACACATACGGTTTCGAGTAACATCGCCACAGATTTCAGAGAACAGGCGCTTCTCCTGGCACAGTATCGAACACTTAGTTTCAGATAGAACAATTAGTTTAAAATGTAACTATGTTTCGCATCTGGAGTTTCCTCTCTCACAAGGTCGACCACTTAGTTTCGTGGAACACATACGCTTTCGAGTAACATCGCCACAGGTTTCAGAGAACAGGCGCTTCCCCTGGCACAGTATCGAACACTTAGTTTCAGATCGAACAATTAGTTTAAAATGGAACTAAGTTTCGCATCTGGAGTTTCCTCTCTCACAAGGTCGACCACTTAGTTTCGACGAACACATACGGTTGCGAGTGGCATCGCCACAGATTTCAGAGAACAGGCGCTTCGCCTGGCACAGTATCGAACACTTATTTCAGACAGAACAATTAGTTTAAAATGAAACTATGTTTCGCATCTGGAGTATCCTCTCTCAGAAGATCAATCACTTAGTTTCGTCGAACACATACGGTTTCGAGTGGAATCGCCATACATTTCAGAGAACAGGCGCTTCTCCTGGCGCAGTATCGAACACTTAGTTTCAGATAGAACAATTAGTTTAAAATGTAACTATGTTTCGCATCTGGGGTTTCCTCTCTCACAAGGTCGACCACTTAGTTTCGTCGAACACATAAGGTTTCGAGTGGCATCGCCACAGATTTCAGAGAACAGGCGCTTCGCCTGGCACAGTATCGAACACTTAGTTTCAGATAGAACAATTTGTTTAAAATGGAACTAAGTTTCGCATCTGGAGTTTCCTCTCCCACAAGGTCGACCACTTAGTTTCCTCGAACACATACGGTTTCGAGGAGCATCGCCACAGATTTCAGAGAACAGGCGCTTCCCCTGGCACAGTATCGAACACTTAGTTTCAGATCGAACAATTAGTTTAAAATGGAACTAAGTTTCGCATCTGGAGTTTCCTCTCTCACAAGGTCGACCACTTAGTTTCGACGAACACATACGGTTTCGAGTGGCATCGCCACAGATTTCAGAGAACAGGCGCTTCGCCTGGCACAGTATCGAACACTTATTTCAGACAGAACAATTAGTTTAAAATGAAACTATGTTTCGCATCTGGAGTATCCTCTCTCACAAGATCAATCACTTAGTTTCGTCGAACACATACGGTTTCGAGTGGAATCGCCATACATTTCAGAGAACAGGCGCTTCTCCTGGCACAGTATCGAACACTTAGTTTCAGATAGAACAATTAGTTTAAAATGTAACTATGTTTCGCATCTGGAGTTTCCTCTCTCACAAGGTCGACCAATTAGTATCGTGGAACACATACGCTTTCGAGTAACATCGCCACAGATTTCAGAGAACAGGCGCTCCCTCCTAGCACAGTATCGGGCACATAGTTTTAGATAGAACAATTAGTTTAAAATGGGACTAAGTTTCGCATCTGGAGTTTCCTCTTTCACAAGGCGACCACTCAGTTTCGTCGAACACATACGGTTTCGAGTGGCATCGCCACAGATTTCAGAGAACAGGCGTTTCTCCTGGCACAGTATCGAACACTTAGTATCAGATAGAACAGTTAGTTTAAAATGGAACTAAGTTTCGCATCTGGAGTTTCCTCTCTCACAAGGTCGACCGCTTAGTTTCGTCGAACACATACGGTTTCGAGTAACATCGCCACAGATTTCAGAGAACAGGCGCTTCTCCTGGCACAGTATTGAACACTTAGTTTCAGATAGAACAATTAGTTTAAAATGTAACTATGTTTCGCATCTGGGGTTTCCTCTCTCACAAGGTCGACCACTTAGTTTCGTGGAACACATACGCTTTCGAGTAACATCGCCACAGATTTCAGAGAACAGGCGCTCCATCCTAACACTGTATCGGGCACATAGTTTTAGATAGAACAATTAGTTTAAAATGGGACTACATTTCGCATCTGGAGTTTCCTCTCTCACAAGGTCGACCGCTTAGTTTCGTCGAACACATACGGTTTCGAGTAACATCGCCACAGATTTCAGAGAACAGGCGCTTCTCCTGGCACAGTATCGAACACTTAGTTTCAGATAGAACAATTAGTTTAAAATGTAACTATGTTTCGCATCTGGAGTTTCCTCTCTCACAAGGTTGACCACTCAGTTTCGTCGAACACATACCGTTTCGAGTGGTATCGCCACAGGTTTCACAGAACGGGCGCTTCTCCTGGCACAGTATCGAACACTTAGTATCAGATAGAACAGTTAGTTTAAAATGGAACTAAGTTTCGCATCTGGAGTTTCCTCTCTCACAAGGTCGACCGCTTAGTTTCGTCGAACACATACGGTTTCGAGTAACATCGCCACAGATTTCAGAGAACAGGCGCTTCTCCTGGCACAGTATTGAACACTTAGTTTCAGATAGAACAATTAGTTTAAAATGTAACTATGTTTCGCATCTGGGGTTTCCTCTCTCACAAGGTCGACCACTTAGTTTCGTGGAACACATACGCTTTCGAGTAACATCGCCACAGATTTCAGAGAACAGGCGCTCCCTCCTAACACCGTATCGGGCACATAGTTTTAGATAGAACAATTAGTTTAAAATGGGACTACATTTCGCATCTGGAGTTTCCTCTCTCAGAAGGCGGCCACTTAGTTTCGTAGAACACATTCGGTTTCGAGTAGCATCGCCACAGATTTCAGAGAACAGGCGCTTCTCCTGGCATAGTATCGAACACTTAGCTTCAGGTAGAACAATTAGTTTAAAATGGAACTATGTTTCTCGTCTGGAGTTTCCTCTGTCACAAGGTCGACCACTCAGTTTCGTCGAACACATACCGTTTCGAGTGGTATCGCCACAGGTTTCACAGAACGGGCGCTTCTCCTGGCACAGTATCGAACACTTAGTTTCAGAGAGAACAATTCATTTAAAATGGAACTATGTTTCGCATCTGTAGTTTCCTCTCCCACAAGGTCGGCCACTTAGTTTCGTCGAACACATAAGGTTTCGAGTGGCATCGCCACAGATTTCAGAGAACAGGCGCTTCCCCTGGCACAGTATCGAACACTTAGTTTCAGATCGAACAATTAGTTTAAAATGGAACTAAGTTTCGCATCTGGAGTTTCCTCTCTCACAAGGTCGACCACTTAGTTTCGACGAACACATACGGTTTCGAGTGGCATCGCCACAGATTTCAGAGAACAGGCGCTTCGCCTGGCACAGTATCGAACACTTATTTCAGACAGAACAATTAGTTTAAAATGAAACTATGTTTCGCATCTGGAGTATCCTCTCTCACAAGATCAATCACTTAGTTTCGTCGAACACATACGGTTTCGAGTGGAATCGCCATACATTTCAGAGAACAGGCGCTTCTCCTGGCACAGTATCGAACACTTAGTTTCAGATAGAACAATTAGTTTAAAATGTAACTATGTTTCGCATCTGGAGTTTCCTCTCTCACAAGGTCGACCACTTAGTATCGTGGAACACATACGCTTTCGAGTAACATCGCCACAGATTTCAGAGAACAGGCGCTCCCTCCTAACACTGTATCGGGCACATAGTTTTAGATAGAACAATTAGTTTAAAATGGGACTACATTTCGCATCTGGAGTTTCCTCTCTCAGAAGGCGGCCACTTAGTTTCGTAGAACACATACGGTTTCGAGTGGCATCGCCACAGATTTCAGAGAACAGGCGCTTCTCCTGGCACAGTATCGAACACTTAGTTTCAGATAGAACAATTAGTTTAAAATGTAACTATGTTTCGCATCTGGGGTTTCCTCTCTCACAAGGTCGACCACTTAGTTTCGTGGAACACATACGCTTTCGAGTAACATCGCCACAGATTTCAGAGAACAGGCGCTCCCTCCTAACACTGTATCGGGCACATAGTTTTAGATAGAACAATTAGTTTAAAATGGGACTACATTTCGCATCTGGAGTTTCCTCTCTCAGAAGGCGGCCACTTAGTTTCGTAGAACACATACGGTTTCGAGTGGCATCGCCACAGATTTCAGAGAACAGGCGCTTCTCCTGGCACAGTATCGAACACTTAGTTTCAGATAGAACAATTAGTTTAAAATGTAACTATGTTTCGCATCTGGAGTTTCCTCTCTCACAAGGTCGACCACTTAGTTTCGTGGAACACATACGCTTTCGAGTAACATCGCCACAGATTTCAGAGAACAGGCGCTCCCTCCTAACACTGCATCGGGCACATAGTTTTAGATAGAACAATTAGTTTAAAATGGGACTACATTTCGCATCTGGAGTTTCCTCTCTCAGAAGGCGGCCACTTAGTTTCGTAGAACACATACGGTTTCGAGTGGCATCGCCACAGATTTCAGAGAACAGGCGCTTCGCCTGGCACAGTATCGAACACTTATTTCAGACAGAACAATTAGTTTAAAATGAAACTATGTTTCGCATCTGGAGTATCCTCTCTCACAAGATCAATCACTTAGTTTCGTCGAACACATACGGTTTCGAGTGGAATCGCCATACATTTCAGAGAACAGGCGCTTCTCCTGGCACAGTATCGAACACTTAGTTTCAGATAGAACAATTAGTTTAAAATGTAACTATGTTTCGCATCTGGGGTTTCCTCTCTCACAAGGTCGACCACTTAGTTTCGTGGAACACATACGCTTTCGAGTAACATCGCCACAGATTTCAGAGAACAGGCGCTCCCTCCTAACACTGTATCGGGCACATAGTTTTAGATAGAACAATTAGTTTAAAATGGGACTACATTTCGCATCTGGAGTTTCCTCTCTCAGAAGGCGGCCACTTAGTTTCGTAGAACACATACGGTTTCGAGTGGCATCGCCACAGATTTCAGAGAACAGGCGCTTCTCCTGGCACAGTATCGAACACTTAGTTTCAGATAGAACAATTAGTTTAAAATGTAACTATGTTTCGCATCTGGGGTTTCCTCTCTCACAAGGTCGACCACTTAGTTTCGTGGAACACATACGCTTTCGAGTAACATCGCCACAGATTTCAGAGAACAGGCGCTCCCTCCTAACACTGCATCGGGCACATAGTTTTAGATAGAACAATTAGTTTAAAATGGGACTACATTTCGCATCTGGAGTTTCCTCTCTCAGAAGGCGGCCACTTAGTTTCGTAGAACACATACGGTTTCGAGTGGCATCGCCACAGATTTCAGAGAACAGGCGCTTCGCCTGGCACAGTATCGAACACTTATTTCAGACAGAACAATTAGTTTAAAATGAAACTATGTTTCGCATCTGGAGTATCCTCTCTCACAAGATCAATCACTTAGTTTCGTCGAACACATACGGTTCCGAGTGGAATCGCCATACATTTCAGAGAACAGGCGCTTCTCCTGGCACAGTATCGAACCCTTAGTTTCAGATAGAACAATTAGTTTAAAATGTAACTATGTTTCGCATCTGGAGTTTCCTCTCCCACAAGGTCGGCCACTTAGTTTCGTCGAACACATAAGGTTTCGAGTGGCATCGCCACAGATTTCAGAGAACAGGCGCTTCGCCTGGCACAGTATCGAACACTTAGTTTCAGATAGAACAATTTGTTTAAAATGGAACTAAGTTTCGCATCTGGAGTTTCCTCTCCCACAAGGTCGACCACTTAGTTTCCTCGAACACATACGGTTTCGAGGAGCATCGCCACAGATTTCAGAGAACAGGCGCTTCCCCTGGCACAGTATCGAACACTTAGTTTCAGATCGAACAATTAGTTTAAAATGGAACTAAGTTTCGCATCTGGAGTTTCCTCTCTCACAAGGTCGACCACTTAGTTTCGACGAACACATACGGTTTCGAGTGGCATCGCCACAGATTTCAGAGAACAGGCGCTTCGCCTGGCACAGTATCGAACACTTATTTCAGACAGAACAATTAGTTTAAAATGAAACTATGTTTCGCATCTGGAGTATCCTCTCTCACAAGATCAATCACTTAGTTTCGTCGAACACATACGGTTTCGAGTGGAATCGCCATACATTTCAGAGAACAGGCGCTTCTCCTGGCACAGTATCGAACACTTAGTTTCAGATAGAACAATTAGTTTAAAATGTAACTATGTTTCGCATCTGGAGTTTCCTCTCTCACAAGGTCGACCAATTAGTATCGTGGAACACATACGCTTTCGAGTAACATCGCCACAGATTTCAGAGAACAGGCGCTCCCTCCTAGCACAGTATCGGGCACATAGTTTTAGATAGAACAATTAGTTTAAAATGGGACTAAGTTTCGCATCTGGAGTTTCCTCTTTCACAAGGCGACCACTCAGTTTCGTCGAACACATACGGTTTCGAGTGGCATCGCCACAGATTTCAGAGAACAGGCGTTTCTCCTGGCACAGTATCGAACACTTAGTATCAGATAGAACAGTTAGTTTAAAATGGAACTAAGTTTCGCATCTGGAGTTTCCTCTCTCACAAGGTCGACCGCTTAGTTTCGTCGAACACATACGGTTTCGAGTAACATCGCCACAGATTTCAGAGAACAGGCGCTTCTCCTGGCACAGTATTGAACACAGTTTCAGATAGAACAATTAGTTTAAAATGTAACTATGTTTCGCATCTGGGGTTTCCTCTCTCACAAGGTCGACCACTTAGTTTCGTGGAACACATACGCTTTCGAGTAACATCGCCACAGATTTCAGAGAACAGGCGCTCCATCCTAACACTGTATCGGGCACATAGTTTTAGATAGAACAATTAGTTTAAAATGGGACTACATTTCGCATCTGGAGTTTCCTCTCTCACAAGGTCGACCGCTTAGTTTCGTCGAACACATACGGTTTCGAGTAACATCGCCACAGATTTCAGAGAACAGGCGCTTCTCCTGGCACAGTATCGAACACTTAGTTTCAGATAGAACAATTAGTTTAAAATGTAACTATGTTTCGCATCTGGAGTTTCCTCTCTCACAAGGTTGACCACTTAGTTTCGTGGAACACATACGCTTTCGAGTAACATCGCCACAGATTTCAGAGAACAGGCGCTCCCTCCTAACACTGTATCGGGCACATAGTTTTAGATAGAACAATTAGTTTAAAATGGGACTACATTTCGCATCTGGAGTTTCCTCTCTCAGAAGGCGGCCACTTAGTTTCGTAGAACACATTCGGTTTCGAGTAGCATCGCCACAGATTTCAGAGAACAGGCGCTTCTCCTGGCATAGTATCGAACACTTAGCTTCAGGTAGAACAATTAGTTTAAAATGGAACTATGTTTCTCGTCTGGAGTTTCCTCTGTCACAAGGTCGACCACTCAGTTTCGTCGAACACATACCGTTTCGAGTGGTATCGCCACAGGTTTCACAGAACGGGCGCTTCTCCTGGCACAGTATCGAACACTTAGTTTCAGAGAGAACAATTCATTTAAAATGGAACTATGTTTCGCATCTGTAGTTTCCTCTCTCACAAGGTCGACCACTTAGTTTCGTCGAACACATAAGGTTTCGAGTGGCATCGCCACAGATTTCAGAGAACAGGCGCTTCCCCTGGCACAGTATCGAACACTTAGTTTCAGATCGAACAATTAGTTTAAAATGGAACTAAGTTTCGCATCTGGAGTTTCCTCTCTCACAAGGTCGACCACTTAGTTTCGACGAACACATACGGTTTCGAGTGGCATCGCCACAGATTTCAGAGAACAGGCGCTTCGCCTGGCACAGTATCGAACACTTATTTCAGACAGAACAATTAGTTTAAAATGAAACTATGTTTCGCAACTGGAGTATCCTCTCTCACAAGATCAATCACTTAGTTTCGTCGAACACATACGGTTTCCAGTGGAATCGCCATACATTTCAGAGAACAGGCGCTTCTCCTGGCACACTATCGAACACTTAGTTTCAGATAGAACAATTAGTTTAAAATGTAACTATGTTTCGCATCTGGAGTTTCCTCTCTCACAAGGTCGACCACTTAGTATCGTGGAACACATACGCTTTCGAGTAACATCGCCACAGATTTCAGAGAACAGGCGCTCCCTCCTAACACTGTATCGGGCACATAGTTTTAGATAGAACAATTAGTTTAAAATGGGACTACATTTCGCATCTGGAGTTTCCTCTCTCAGAAGGCGGCCACTTAGTTTCGTAGAACACATACGGTTTCGAGTGGCATCGCCACAGATTTCAGAGAACAGGCGCTTCTCCTGGCACAGTATCGAACACTTAGTTTCAGATAGAACAATTAGTTTAAAATGTAACTATGTTTCGCATCTGGGGTTTCCTCTCTCACAAGGTCGACCACTTAGTTTCGTGGAACACATACGCTTTCGAGTAACATCGCCACAGATTTCAGAGAACAGGCGCTCCCTCCTAACACTGTATCGGGCACATAGTTTTAGATAGAACAATTAGTTTAAAATGGGACTACATTTCGCATCTGGAGTTTCCTCTCTCAGAAGGCGGCCACTTAGTTTCGTAGAACACATACGGTTTCGAGTGGCATCGCCACAGATTTCAGAGAACAGGCGCTTCTCCTGGCACAGTATCGAACACTTAGTTTCAGATAGAACAATTAGTTTAAAATGTAACTATGTTTCGCATCTGGGGTTTCCTCTCTCACAAGGTCGACCACTTAGTTTCGTGGAACACATACGCTTTCGAGTAACATCGCCACAGATTTCAGAGAACAGGCGCTCCCTCCTAACACTGCATCGGGCACATAGTTTTAGATAGAACAATTAGTTTAAAATGGGACTACATTTCGCATCTGGAGTTTCCTCTCTCAGAAGGCGGCCACTTAGTTTCGTCGAACACATACGGTTTCGAGTGGCATCGCCACACATTTCAGAGAACAGGCGCTTCGCCTGGCACAGTATCGAACACTTATTTCAGACAGAACAATTAGTTTAAAATGAAACTATGTTTCGCATCTGGAGTATCCTCTCTCACAAGATCAATCACTTAGTTTCGTCGAACACATACGGTTTCGAGTGGAATCGCCATACATTTCAGAGAACAGGCGCTTCTCCTGGCACAGTATCGAACACTTAGTTTCAGATAGAACAATTAGTTTAAAATGTAACTATGTTTCGCATCTGGGGTTTCCTCTCTCACAAGGTCGACCACTTAGTTTCGTGGAACACATACGCTTTCGAGTAACATCGCCACAGATTTCAGAGAACAGGCGCTCCCTCCTAACACTGTATCGGGCACATAGTTTTAGATAGAACAATTAGTTTAAAATGGGACTACATTTCGCATCTGGAGTTTCCTCTCTCAGAAGGCGGCCACTTAGTTTCGTAGAACACATACGGTTTCGAGTGGCATCGCCACAGATTTCAGAGAACAGGCGCTTCTCCTGGCACAGTATCGAACACTTAGTTTCAGATAGAACAATTAGTTTAAAATGTAACTATGTTTCGCATCTGGGGTTTCCTCTCTCACAAGGTCGACCACTTAGTTTCGTGGAACACATACGCTTTCGAGTAACATCGCCACAGATTTCAGAGAACAGGCGCTCCCTCCTAACACTGCATCGGGCACATAGTTTTAGATAGAACAATTAGTTTAAAATGGGACTACATTTCGCATCTGGAGTTTCCTCTCTCAGAAGGCGGCCACTTAGTTTCGTAGAACACATACGGTTTCGAGTGGCATCGCCACAGATTTCAGAGAACAGGCGCTTCGCCTGGCACAGTATCGAACACTTATTTCAGACAGAACAATTAGTTTAAAATGAAACTATGTTTCGCATCTGGAGTATCCTCTCTCACAAGATCAATCACTTAGTTTCGTCGAACACATACGGTTTCGAGTGGAATCGCCATACATTTCAGAGAACAGGCGCTTCTCCTGGCACAGTATCGAACACTTAGTTTCAGATAGAACAATTAGTTTAAAATGTAACTATGTTTCGCATCTGGAGTTTCCTCTCCCACAAGGTCGGCCACTTAGTTTCGTCGAACACATAAGGTTTCGAGTGGCATCGCCACAGATTTCAGAGAACAGGCGCTTCGCCTGGCACAGTATCGAACACTTAGTTTCAGATAGAACAATTTGTTTAAAATGGAACTAAGTTTCGCATCTGGAGTTTCCTCTCCCACAAGGTCGACCACTTAGTTTCCTCGAACACATACGGTTTCGAGGAGCATCGCCACAGATTTCAGAGAACAGGCGCTTCCCCTGGCACAGTATCGAACACTTAGTTTCAGATCGAACAATTAGTTTAAAATGGAACTAAGTTTCGCATCTGGAGTTTCCTCTCTCACAAGGTCGACCACTTAGTTTCGACGAACACATACGGTTTCGAGTGGCATCGCCACAGATTTCAGAGAACAGGCGCTTCGCCTGGCACAGTATCGAACACTTATTTCAGACAGAACAATTAGTTTAAAATGAAACTATGTTTCGCATCTGGAGTATCCTCTCTCACAAGATCAATCACTTAGTTTCGTCGAACACATACGGTTTCGAGTGGAATCGCCATACATTTCAGAGAACAGGCGCTTCTCCTGGCACAGTATCGAACACTTAGTTTCAGATAGAACAATTAGTTTAAAATGTAACTATGTTTCGCATCTGGAGTTTCCTCTCTCACAAGGTCGACCAATTAGTATCGTGGAACACATACGCTTTCGAGTAACATCGCCACAGATTTCAGAGAACAGGCGCTCCCTCCTAGCACAGTATCGGGCACATAGTTTTAGATAGAACAATTAGTTTAAAATGGAACTAAGTTTCGCATCTGGAGTTTCCTCTTTCACAAGGCGACCACTCAGTTTCGTCGAACACATACGGTTTCGAGTGGCATCGCCACAGATTTCAGAGAACAGGCGTTTCTCCTGGCACAGTATCGAACACTTAGTATCAGATAGAACAGTTAGTTTAAAATGGAACTAAGTTTCGCATCTGGAGTTTCCTCTCTCACAAGGTCGACCGCTTAGTTTCGTCGAACACATACGGTTTCGAGTAACATCGCCACAGATTTCAGAGAACAGGCGCTTCTCCTGGCACAGTATTGAACACTTAGTTTCAGATAGAACAATTAGTTTAAAATGTAACTATGTTTCGCATCTGGGGTTTCCTCTCTCACAAGGTCGACCACTTAGTTTCGTGGAACACATACGGTTTCGAGTAACATCGCCACAGATTTCAGAGAACAGGCGCTTCTCCTGGCACAGTATCGAACACTTAGTTTCAGATAGAACAATTAGTTTAAAATGTAACTATGTTTCGCATCTGGAGTTTCCTCTCTCACAAGGTTGACCACTTAGTTTCGTGGAACACATACGCTTTCGAGTAACATCGCCACAGATTTCAGAGAACAGGCGCTCCCTCCTAACACTGTATCGGGCACATAGTTTTAGATAGAACAATTAGTTTAAAATGGGACTACATTTCGCATCTGGAGTTTCCTCTCTCAGAAGGCGGCCACTTAGTTTCGTAGAACACATTCGGTTTCGAGTAGCATCGCCACAGATTTCAGAGAACAGGCGCTTCTCCTGGCATAGTATCGAACACTTAGCTTCAGGTAGAACAATTAGTTTAAAATGGAACTATGTTTCTCGTCTGGAGTTTCCTCTGTCACAAGGTCGACCACTCAGTTTCGTCGAACACATACCGTTTCGAGTGGTATCGCCACAGGTTTCACAGAACGGGCGCTTCTCCTGGCACAGTATCGAACACTTAGTTTCAGAGAGAACAATTCATTTAAAATGGAACTATGTTTCGCATCTGTAGTTTCCTCTCCCACAAGGTCGGCCACTTAGTTTCGTCGAACACATAAGGTTTCGAGTGGCATCGCCACAGATTTCAGAGAACAGGCGCTTCCCCTGGCACAGTATCGAACACTTAGTTTCAGATCGAACAATTAGTTTAAAATGGAACTAAGTTTCGCATCTGGAGTTTCCTCTCTCACAAGGTCGACCACTTAGTTTCGACGAACACATACGGTTTCGAGAGGCATCGCCACAGATTTCAGAGAACAGGCGCTTCGCCTGGCACAGTATCGAACACTTATTTCAGACAGAACAATTAGTTTAAAATGAAACTATGTTTCGCATCTGGAGTATCCTCTCTCACAAGATCAATCACTTAGTTTCGTCGAACACATACGGTTTCGAGTGGAATCGCCATACATTTCAGAGAACAGGCGCTTCTCCTGGCACAGTATCGAACACTTAGTTTCAGATAGAACAATTAGTTTAAAATGTAACTATGTTTCGCATCTGGAGTTTCCTCTCTCACAAGGTCGACCACTTAGTATCGTGGAACACATACGCTTTCGAGTAACATCGCCACAGATTTCAGAGAACAGGCGCTCCCTCCTAACACTGTATCGGGCACATAGTTTTAGATAGAACAATTAGTTTAAAATGGGACTACATTTCGCATCTGGAGTTTCCTCTCTCAGAAGGCGGCCACTTAGTTTCGTAGAACACATACGGTTTCGAGTGGCATCGCCACAGATTTCAGAGAACAGGCGCTTCTCCTGGCACAGTATCGAACACTTAGTTTCAGATAGAACAATTAGTTTAAAATGTAACTATGTTTCGCATCTGGGGTTTCCTCTCTCACAAGGTCGACCACTTAGTTTCGTGGAACACATACGCTTTCGAGTAACATCGCCACAGATTTCAGAGAACAGGCGCTCCCTCCTAACACTGTATCGGGCACATAGTTTTAGATAGAACAATTAGTTTAAAATGGGACTACATTTCGCATCTGGAGTTTCCTCTCTCAGAAGGCGGCCACTTAGTTTCGTAGAACACATACGGTTTCGAGTGGCATCGCCACAGATTTCAGAGAACAGGCGCTTCTCCTGGCACAGTATCGAACACTTAGTTTCAGATAGAACAATTAGTTTAAAATGTAACTATGTTTCGCATCTGGGGTTTCCTCTCTCACAAGGTCGACCACTTAGTTTCGTGGAACACATACGCTTTCGAGTAACATCGCCACAGATTTCAGAGAACAGGCGCTCCCTCCTAACACTGCATCGGGCACATAGTTTTAGATAGAACAATTAGTTTAAAATGGGACTACATTTCGCATCTGGAGTTTCCTCTCTCAGAAGGCGGCCACTTAGTTTCGTAGAACACATACGGTTTCGAGTGGCATCGCCACAGATTTCAGAGAACAGGCGCTTCGCCTGGCACAGTATCGAACACTTATTTCAGACAGAACAATTAGTTTAAAATTAAACTATGTTTCGCATCTGGAGTATCCTCTCTCACAAGATCAATCACTTAGTTTCGTCGAACACATACGGTTTCGAGTGGAATCGCCATACATTTCAGAGAACAGGCGCTTCTCCTGGCACAGTATCGAACACTTAGTTTCAGATAGAACAATTAGTTTAAAATGTAACTATGTTTCGCATCTGGGGTTTCCTCTCTCACAAGGTCGACCACTTAGTTTCGTGGAACACATACGCTTTCGAGTAACATCGCCACAGATTTCAGAGAACAGGCGCTCCCTCCTAACACTGTATCGGGCACATAGTTTTAGATAGAACAATTAGTTTAAAATGGGACTACATTTCGCATCTGGAGTTTCCTCTCTCAGAAGGCGGCCACTTAGTTTCGTAGAACACATACGGTTTCGAGTGGCATCGCCACAGATTTCAGAGAACAGGCGCTTCTCCTGGCACAGTATCGAACACTTAGTTTCAGATAGAACAATTAGTTTAAAATGTAACTATGTTTCGCATCTGGGGTTTCCTCTCTCACAAGGTCGACCACTTAGTTTCGTGGAACACATACGCTTTCGAGTAACATCGCCACAGATTTCAGAGAACAGGCGCTCCCTCCTAACACTGCATCGGGCACATAGTTTTAGATAGAACAATTAGTTTAAAATGGGACTACATTTCGCATCTGGAGTTTCCTCTCTCAGAAGGCGGCCACTTAGTTTCGTAGAACACATACGGTTTCGAGTGGCATCGCCACAGATTTCAGAGAACAGGCGCTTCGCCTGGCACAGTATCGAACACTTATTTCAGACAGAACAATTAGTTTAAAATGAAACTATGTTTCGCATCTGGAGTATCCTCTCTCACAAGATCAATCACTTAGTTTCGTCGAACACATACGGTTTCGAGTGGAATCGCCATACATTTCAGAGAACAGGCGCTTCTCCTGGCACAGTATCGAACACTTAGTTTCAGATAGAACAATTAGTTTAAAATGTAACTATGTTTCGCATCTGGAGTTTCCTCTCTCACAAGGTCGACCACTTAGTATCGTGGAACACATACGCTTTCGAGTAACATCGCCACAGATTTCAGAGAACAGGCGCTCCCTCCTAGCACAGTATCGGGCACATAGTTTTAGAAAGAACAATTAGCTTAAAATGGGACTAAGTTTCGCATCTGGAGTTTCCTCTTTCACAAGGCGACCACTCAGTTTCGTCGAACACATACGGTTTCGAGTGGCATCGCCACAGATTTCAGAGAACAGGCGCTTCTCCTGGCACAGTATCGAACACTTAGTTTCAGATAGAACAATTAGTCTAATATGGACCTATGTTTCGCATTTGGAGTTTCCTCTCTCAGAAGGCGGCCACTTAGTTTCGTGGAACACATTCGGTTTCGAGTAGCATCGCCACAGATTTCAGAGAACAGGCGCTTCTCCTGGCATAGTATCGAACACTTACTTTCAGAGAGAACAATTAGTTTAAAATGGAACTATGTTTCGCTTTTGGAGTTTCCTCTCTCACAAGGTGGACCCCTTAGTTTCATCGAACACATACGGTTTCAAGTAGCATCGCCACTGTTTTCAGAGAACAGGCGCTTCTCCTGGCACAGTACCGAACACTTAGTTACAGCTAGAACACTTAGTTTAAAATGGAAATAATTTTCGCATCTGGAGTTAACTCTCTCACAAGGTCGACCATCTATTTTCGTCGAACATATACGGTTTCGAGTAGCATCGCCACAGATTTCAGAGAACAGGCGGTTCTCCTGGCACAGTATCGAACACTTAGTTTCAGATAGAACAATTTGTTTAAAATGGAACTAATTTTCGCATCTGGAGTTTCCTCTCTCAGAAGGTCGACCACTTAGTTTCGTGGAACACAAACGGTTTCGAGTAGCATCGCCACAGATTTCGGAGAACAGGCGCTTCGCCTGGCACAGTATCGACCACTTATTTCAGACAGAACAATTAGTTTAAAATGGAACTATGTTTCGCATCTGGAATATCTTCTCTCACAAGATCAACTACTTAGTTTCGTCGAACACATACGGTTTCGAGTAGCATCGCCACTGTTTTCAGAGAACAGGCGCTTCTCCTGGCACAGTATCGAAAACTTAGTTTCAGATCGAACAATTAGTTTTAAATGGAACTATGTTTCGCATCTGGAGTTTGCTGTCTCACAAGGTCGACGACATAGTTTCGTCGAACACATACGGTTTCGAATAGCATCGCCACAGATTTCAGAGAACAGGCGCTTCGCCTGGTACAGTATCGGGCACTTAGTTTCAGATGGAACATTTAGTTTAAAATTGAACTATGTTTCGCACCTGGAGTATCCTCTCACAAGATCAATCACTTAGTTTCGTCGAACACATACGGTTTAGAGTGGAATCGCCATACATTTCAGAGAACAGGCGCTTCTCCTGGGACACTATCGAACACTCAGTTTCAGATAGAACAATTAGTTTAAAATGTAACTATGTTTCGCATCTGGAGTTTCCTCTCTCAGAAGGCGGCCACTTAGTTTCGTGGAACACATTCGGTTTCGAGTAGCATCGCCACAGATTTCAGAGAACAGGCGCTTCTCCTGGCATAGTATCGAACACTTACTTTCAGAGAGAACAATTAGTTTAAAATGGAACTATGTTTCGCTTTTGGAGTTTCCTCTCTCACAAGGTGGACCCCTTAGTTTCATCGAACACATACGGTTTCAAGTAGCATCGCCACTGTTTTCAGAGAACCGGCGCTTCTCCTGGCGCAGTACCGAACACTTAGTTACAGCTAGAACACTTAGTTTAAAATGGAAATAATTTTCGCATCTGGAGTTAACTCTCTCACAAGGTCGACCATCTAGTTTCGTCGAACATATACGGTTTCGAGTAGCATCGCCACAGATTTCAGAGAACAGGCGGTTCTCCTGGCACAGTATCGAACACTTAGTTTCAGATAGAACAATTTGTTTAAAATGGAACTAATTTTCGCATCTGGAGTTTCCTCTCTCAGAAGGTCGACCACTTAGTTTCGTGGAACACAAACGGTTTCGAGTAGCATCGCCACAGATTTCAGAGAACAGGCGCTTCGCCTGGCACAGTATCGACCACTTATTTCAGACAGAACAATTAGTTTAAAATGGAACTATGTTTCGCATCTGGAATATCTTCTCTCACAAGATCAACTACTTAGTTTCGTCGAACACATACGGTTTCGAGTAGCATCGCCACTGTTTTCAGAGAACAGGCGCTTCTCCTGGCACAGTATCGAAAACTTAGTTTCAGATCGAACAATTAGTTTTAAATGGAACTATGTTTCGCATCTGGAGTTTGCTGTCTCACAAGGTCGACGACATAGTTTCTTCGAACACATACGGTTTCGAATAGCATCGCCACAGATTTCAGAGAACAGGCGCTTCGCCTGGTACAGTATCGGGCACTTAGTTTCAGATGGAACATTTAGTTTAAAATTGAACTATGTTTCGCACCTGGAGTTTCCTCTCTCACAAGTTCGACCACTTAGTTTCGCCAAACGCATACGGTTTCGAGTGGCATCGCCACAGATTTCAGAGAACAGGCGCTTCTGCTGGCGCAGTACCGAACACTTAGTTTCAGATCGAACAATTAGTTTTAAATGGAACTAAGTTTCGCATCTGGAGTTTGCTGTCTCACAAGGTCGACGACATAGTTTCGTCGAACACATACGGTTTCGAATAGCATCGCCACAGATTTCAGAGAACAGGCGCTTCTCCTGGCACAGTAACGAACACTTAGTTTCAGTGAGAACAATTCATTTAAAATGGAACTATGTTTCGCATCTGTAGTTTCCTCTCTCACAAGGTCGGCCACTTAGTTTCGCCGAACACATACGGTTTCGAGTGCCATCGCCACAGATTTCGGAGAACAGGCGCTTCGCCTGGCACAGTATCGGGCACTTAGTTTCAGATCGAACATTTAGTTTAAAATTGAACTATGTTTCGCACCTGGAGTTTCCTCTCTCACAAGTTCGACCACTTAGTTTCGCCAAACGCATACGGTTTCGAGTGGCATCGCCACAGATTTCGGAGAACAGGCGCTTCTGCTGGCACAGAATCGAACACTTAGTTTCAGATAGAACAATTAGTTTAAAATGGAACTAAGATTCGCATCTGGAGTTTCTCTCTCACAAAGTCGACCATTTAGATTCGTCGAACACATACGGTTTCGAGTAGCATCGCCACAGATTTCAGAGAACAGGCGCTTCTCCTGGCACAGTATCGAACACTTAGTTTCAGATAGAACAATTAGTTTAAAATGGAAGTAAGTTTCGCATCTGAAGTTTCCTCTCCCACAAGGTCGGCCACTTATTTTCGTCGAACACATACGGTTTCGAGTGGCATCGCCACAGATTTCAGAGAACAGGCGCTTCTCCTGGCACAGTATCGAAAACTTAGTTTCAGGTAGAACAATAAGATTAAAATGGAACTATGTTTCGCATTTGGAGTTTCCCCTCTCACAAGGGCGGCCACTTAGTTTCGTCGAACACATACGGTTTCGAGTGGCATCGCCACAGATTTCAGAGAACAGGCGTTTCTCCTGGCACAATATCGAACACTTAGTTTCAGATAGAACAATTAGTTTAAAATGGAACTAAGTTTCGCATCTGGAGTTTCCTCTCTCACAAGGTCGACCACTTAGTTTCGTCGAACACATACGGTTTCGAGCGGCATCGCCACAGATTTCAGAGAACAGGCGCTTCTGCTGGCACAGTATCGAACACTTAGTTTCAGATGGAACAATTAGTTTAAAATGGCACTAAATTTCGCGTCTGGAGTTTCCTCTCTCACAAGGTCGACCACTTAGTTTCGTCGAACACATACCGTTTCGAGTAGCATCGCGACAGATTTCAGAGAACAGGCTCTTCTCCTGGCACAGTATCGAACACTCAGTTTCAGATAGAAAAATTAGTTTAAAATGGAACTAAGTTTCCCATCTGGAGTTTCCTCTCTCACAAGGTCGGCCACTTAGTTTCGTCGAACACATACGGTTTCGAGTAGCATCGCCACAGATTTCAGAGAACAGGCGCTTCTCCTGGCACAGTATCGAACACTTAGTTTCAGATAGAACAATTAGTTTAAAATGGAACTAAGTTTCGCATCTGGAGTGTCCTCTCCCACAAGGTCGACCACTTAGTTTCCTCGAACACATACGGTTTGGAGTAGCATCGTCACAGAATTCAGAGAACAGGCACTTGTCCTGGCACAGTATCGAACACTTTAGTCTCAGATAGAACAATTAATTTAAAATGGAACTATGTTTCGCATCTGGAGTACCCTCCCTCACAAGGTCGACCACTTAGTTTCGTCGAACACATACGGTTTCGAGTGGCATCGCCACAGGTTTCAGAGAACTGCCGCTTCTCCTGGTACAGTATCGAACACTTAGTATCAGATAGAACAACTACTTTAAAATGGAAATAAGCTTCGCATCTGGAGTTTCCTCTCTCACAAGGTGGACCACTTAGTTTCGTCGAACACATCCGGTTTCAAGTGGTATGGCCAGAGATTTCAGAGAACAGGCGCTTCTCCTGGCACAGTATCGAACACTTTCAGATAGAACAATTAGTTTCAAATGGAACTAAGTTTCGCATCTGGAGTTTCCTCTCTCAAAAGGTCGGCCACTTAGTTTCGTCGAACACATACGGTTTCGAGTAGCATCGCCACAGATTTCAGAGAACAGGCGCTTCTCCTGGCACAGTATCGAACACTCAGTTTCAGATAGAAAAACTAGTTTAAAATGGAACTAAGTTTCGCATCTGGAGTTTCCTCTCTCACAAGGTCGGCCACTTAGTTTCGTCGAACACATACGTTTTCGAGTAGCATCGCCACAGATTTCAGAGAACAGGCGCTTCTCCTGGCACAGTATCGAACACTCAGTTTCAGATAGAAAAATTAGTTTAAAATGGAACTAAGTTTCGCATTAGGAGTTTCCTCTCTCACAAGTTCGACCACTTAGTTTCGTCAAACACATACGGTTTCGAGTGGCATCGCTACACATTTCAGAGAACAGGCGGTTCTCCTGGCACAGTGTCGAAGACATAGTTTCAGATAGAACAATTAGTTTAAAATGGAACTAAGTTTCACATCTGGAGTTTCCTGTCCCACAAGGTCGACCACTAAGTTTCCTCGAACACATACGGTTTCGAGTAGCATCGCCACAGACTTCAGAGAACAGGCGAAGCTCCTGGCACATTATCGAACACTTAGTTTCAGATAGAACAATTAGTTTAAAATGGACCTATTTTTCGCATTTGGAGTTTCCTCTCTCACAAGTACGACCACTTAGTTTCGTCGAACAGATACGGTTTCGAGTAGCATCGCCACAGATTTCAGAGAACAAGCGCTTCTCCTGGCACATTATCGAACACTTAGTTACAGATAGAACATTTGGTTTAAAATGGAACTAAGTTTCGCATCTGGAGTTTCCTCTCTCACAAGGTCGACCACTTAGTTTCGTCGAACACATACGGTTTCGAGCGGCATCGCCACAGATTTCAGAGAACAGGCGCTTCTGCTGGCACAGTATCGAACACTTAGTTTCAGATGGAACAATTAGTTTAAAATGGCACTAAATTTCGCGTCTGGAGTTTCCTCTCTCACAAGGTCGACCACTTAGTTTCGTCGAACACATACCGTTTCGAGTAGCATCGCGACAGATTTCAGAGAACAGGCTCTTCTCCTGGCACAGTATCGAACACTCAGTTTCAGATAGAAAAACTAGTTTAAAATGGAACTAAGTTTCGCATCTGGAGTTTCCTCTCTCACAAGGTCGGCCACTTAGTTTCGTCGAACACATACGTTTTCGAGTAGCATCGCCACAGATTTCAGAGAACAGGCGCTTCTCCTGGCACAGTATCGAACACTCAGTTTCAGATAGAAAAATTAGTTTAAAATGGAACTAAGTTTCGCATTAGGAGTTTCCTCTCTCACAAGTTCGACCACTTAGTTTCGTCAAACACATACGGTTTCGAGTAGCATCGCCACAGATTTCAGAGAACAGGCGCTTCTCCTGGCACAGTATCGAACACTTAGTTTCAGATAGAACAATTAGTTTAAAATGGAAGTAAGTTTCGCATCTGAAGTTTCCTCTCCCACAAGGTCGGCCACTTATTTTCGTCGAACACATACGGTTTCGAGTGGCATCGCCACAGATTTCAGAGAACAGGCGCTTCTCCTGGCACAGTATCGAAAACTTAGTTTCAGGTAGAACAATAAGATTAAAATGGAACTATGTTTCGCATTTGGAGTTTCCCCTCTCACAAGGGCGGCCACTTAGTTTCGTCGAACACATACGGTTTCGAGTGGCATCGCCACAGATTTCAGAGAACAGGCGTTTCTCCTGGCACAATATCGAACACTTAGTTTCAGATAGAACAATTAGTTTAAAATGGAACTAAGTTTCGCATCTGGAGTTTCCTCTCTCACAAGGTCGACCACTTAGTTTCGTCGAACACATACGGTTTCGAGCGGCATCGCCACAGATTTCAGAGAACAGGCGCTTCTGCTGGCACAGTATCGAACACTTAGTTTCAGATGGAACAATTAGTTTAAAATGGCACTAAATTTCGCGTCTGGAGTTTCCTCTCTCACAAGGTCGACCACTTAGTTTCGTCGAACACATACCGTTTCGAGTAGCATCGCGACAGATTTCAGAGAACAGGCGCTTCTCCTGGCACAGTATCGAACACTTAGTTTCAGATAGAAAAATTAGTTTAAAATGGAACTAAGTTTCCCATCTGGAGTTTCCTCTCTCACAAGGTCGGCCACTTAGTTTCGTCGAACACATACGGTTTCGAGTAGCATCGCCACAGATTTCAGAGAACAGGCGCTTCTCCTGGCACAGTATCGAACACTTAGTTTCAGATAGAACAATTAGTTTAAAATGGAACTAAGTTTCGCATCTGGAGTGTCCTCTCCCACAAGGTCGACCACTTAGTTTCCTCGAACACATACGGTTTGGAGTAGCATCGTCACAGAATTCAGAGAACAGGCACTTGTCCTGGCACAGTATCGAACACTTTAGTCTCAGATAGAACAATTAATTTAAAATGGAACTATGTTTCGCATCTGGAGTACCCTCCCTCACAAGGTCGACCACTTAGTTTCGTCGAACACATACGGTTTCGAGTGGCATCGCCACAGGTTTCAGAGAACTGCCGCTTCTCCTGGTACAGTATCGAACACTTAGTATCAGATAGAACAACTACTTTAAAATGGAAATAAGCTTCGCATCTGGAGTTTCCTCTCTCACAAGGTGGACCACTTAGTTTCGTCGAACACATCCGGTTTCAAGTGGTATGGCCAGAGATTTCAGAGAACAGGCGCTTCTCCTGGCACAGTATCGAACACTTTCAGATAGAACAATTAGTTTCAAATGGAACTAAGTTTCGCATCTGGAGTTTCCTCTCTCAAAAGGTCGGCCACTTAGTTTCGTCGAACACATACGGTTTCGAGTAGCATCGCCACAGATTTCAGAGAACAGGCGCTTCTCCTGGCACAGTATCGAACACTCAGTTTCAGATAGAAAAACTAGTTTAAAATGGAACTAAGTTTCGCATCTGGAGTTTCCTCTCTCACAAGGTCGGCCACTTAGTTTCGTCGAACACATACGTTTTCGAGTAGCATCGCCACAGATTTCAGAGAACAGGCGCTTCTCCTGGCACAGTATCGAACACTCAGTTTCAGATAGAAAAATTAGTTTAAAATGGAACTAAGTTTCGCATTAGGAGTTTCCTCTCTCACAAGTTCGACCACTTAGTTTCGTCAAACACATACGGTTTCGAGTGGCATCGCTACACATTTCAGAGAACAGGCGGTTCTCCTGGCACAGTGTCGAAGACATAGTTTCAGATAGAACAATTAGTTTAAAATGGAACTAAGTTTCACATCTGGAGTTTCCTGTCCCACAAGGTCGACCACTAAGTTTCCTCGAACACATACGGTTTCGAGTAGCATCGCCACAGACTTCAGAGAACAGGCGAAGCTCCTGGCACATTATCGAACACTTAGTTTCAGATAGAACAATTAGTTTAAAATGGACCTATTTTTCGCATTTGGAGTTTCCTCTCTCACAAGTACGACCACTTAGTTTCGTCGAACAGATACGGTTTCGAGTAGCATCGCCACAGCTTTCAGAGAACAAGCGCTTCTCCTGGCACAGTATCGAACACTTAGTTACAGATAGAACATTTGGTTTAAAATGGAACTAAGTTTCGCATCTGGAGTTTCCTCTCTCACAAGGTGGACCACTTAGTTTCGTCGAACACATCCGGTTTCAAGTGGTATGGCCAGAGATTTCAGAGAACAGGCGCTTCTCCTGGCACAGTATCGAACACTTTCAGATAGAACAATTAGTTTCAAATGGAACTAAGTTTCGCATCTGGAGTTTCCTCTCCCACAAGGTCGACCACTTAGTTTCCTCGAACACATACGGTTTCGAGTAGCATCGCCACAGATTTCAAAGAACAGGCGCTTCTCCTGGCACAGTATCGAACACTTAGTTACAGATAGAACATTTGGTTTAAAATGGAACTAAGTTTCGCATCTGGAGTTTACTCTCTCACAAGGTCGACCACTTAGTTTCGTCGACCACATATGGTTAAAGTAGCAACGCCACAGGTTTGAGAGAACAGGGGCTTCTACTGGCAGATTATCGAACACTTAGTTTCAGATGGAACATTTGGTTTAAAATGGAAATATGTTTCGCATTTGGAGTTTCCTCCCTCAAAAGGTCGACCACTTAGTTTCGTCGAACACATACGGTTTCGAGTAGCATCGCCACAGATTTCAGAGAACAGGCGGTTCTCCTGGCACAGTGTCGAAGACATAGTTTCAGATAGAACAATTAGTTTAAAATGGAACTAAGTTTCACATCTGGAGTTTCCTGTCCCACAAGGTCGACCACTAAGTTTCCTCGAACACATACGGTTTCGAGTAGCATCGCCACAGATTTCAGAGAACAGGCGAAGCTCCTGGCACATTATCGAACACTTAGTTTCAGATAGAACAATTAGTTTAAAATGGACCTATTTTTCGCATTTGGAGTTTCCTCTCTCACAAGTACGACCACTTAGTTTCGTCGAACAGATACGGTTTCGAGTAGCATCGCCACAGATTTCAGAGAACAAGCGCTTCTCCTGGCACAGTATCGAACACTTAGTTACAGATAGAACATTTGGTTTAAAATGGAACTAAGTTTCGCATCTGGAGTTTCCTCTCTCACAAGGTGGACCACTTAGTTTCTTCGAACACATCCGGTTTCAAGTGGTATGGCCAGAGATTTCAGAGAACAGGCGCTTCTCCTGGCACAGTATCGAACACTTTCAGATAGAACAATTAGTTTCAAATGGAACTAAGTTTCGCATCTGGAGTTTCCTCTCCCACAAGGTCGACCACTTAGTTTCCTCGAACACATACGGTTCCGAGTAGCATCGCCACAGATTTCAAAGAACAGGCGCTTCTCCTGGCACAGTATCGAACACTTAGTTACAGATAGAACATTTGGTTTAAAATGGAACTAAGTTTCGCATCTGGAGTTTACTCTCTCACAAGGTCGACCACTTAGTTTCGTCGACCACATATGGTTTCGAGTGGCATCGCCACAGATATCAGAGAACAGGCGCTCCTCCTGGCACAGTATCGAACACTTAGTTTCAGATAGAGCAATTAGTTTAAAATGGAACTAAGTTTCGCATCTGAAGTTTCCTCTCTCACAAGGTCGGCCACTTAGTTTCGTCGAACACATACGGTTTCGAGTGGCATCGCCACAGATTTCAGAGAACAGGCGCTTCTCCTGGCACAGTATCGAACACTTAGTTTCAGATGGAACATTTAGTTTAAAATTGAACTATGTTTCGCATTTGGAGTTTCTTCTCTCACAAGGTCGACCACTTAGTTTCGCCGAACGCATACGTTTTCGAGTGGCATCGCCACAGATTTCAGAGAACAGGCGCTTCTGCTGGCACAGTATCGAACACTTAGTTCCAGATAGAAAAATTAGTTTAAAATGGAACTAAATATCGCATTTGGAGTTTCCTCTCTCACAAGTTCGACCACTTAGTTTCGTCGAACACATACGGTTTCGAGTGGCATCGCGACAGGTTTCGGAGAACAGGCGCTTCTCCTGGCACAGTGTCGAACACATTGTTTCAGATAGAACAATTAGTTTAAAAAGGTACTATGTTTCGCATCTGGAGTTTCCTCTTTCACAAGGCGACCACTTAGTTTCGTCGAACACATACGGATTCCAGTAGCATCGCCACAGATTTCAGAGAACAGGCGCCTCTCCTGGCACAGTATCGAACACTTAGTTACAGATAAAACACTTAGTTTAAAATGGAACTATGTTTCGCATCGGGAGTGTCCTCTCTCACAAGGTCGACCACTTAGTTTCGTCGAACACATACGGTTTCGAGTAGCATCGCCACAGATTTCAGAGAACAGGCGCTTCTCCTGGCACAGTATCGAACAATTAGTTTCAGATAGAAACATTAGTTTAAAATGGAACTAAATTTCGCATTTGGAGTTTCCTCTCTCACAAGTTCGACCACTGAGTTTCGTCGAACACATACGGTTTCGAGTGGCATCGCCACAGGTTTCGGAGAACAGGCGCTTCTCCTGGCACAGTGTCGAACACATTGTTTCAGATAGAACATTTAGTTTAAAATGGTACTAAGCTTCGCATCTTGAGTTTCCTCTTTCACAAGGCGACCAGTTAGTTTCGTCGAACACATACGGTTTCGAGTAGCATCGCCACAGATTTCAGAGAACAGGCGCTTCTCCTGGCACAGTATCGAACAATTAATTTCAGATAGAAAAATTAGTTTAAAATGGAACTAACTTTCGCATTTGGAGTTTCCTCTCTCACAAGGTCGACCACTTAGTTTCGTCGAACACATACGGTTTCGAGTAGCATCGCCACAGATTTCAGAGAACAGGCGCTTCTCCTGGCACAGTATCGAACACTTAGTTTCAGATAGAACAGTTAGTTTTAAATGGAACTATGTTTTGCTTCTGGAGTTTCCTCTCTCACAAGGTCAACCACTTTGTTTCGTCGAACACAAACGGTTTCGTATGGTATCGCCACAGATTTCGCAGAACCGGAGTCTCTCCTGGGACATTATCGAACACTTAGTTTCAGATAGAACAATTAGTTTAAAATGGAACTAAGTTTCGCATCTGGAGTTTCCTCTCCCACAAGGTCGACCACTGAGTTTCGTCGAACACATACGGTTTCGAGTAGCATCGCCACAGATTTCAGAGAGTAGGCGCTTCTCCTGGCACAGTATCGAACACTTAGTATCACATAGAACAATTAGTTTAAAATGGAACTTAGTTTCGCATCTGAAGTTTCCTCTCTCACAAGGTCGACCACTTAGTTTCGTCGAACACATACGGTTTCGAGTGGCATCGCCACAGATTTCAGAGAACAGGCGCTTCTCCTCGCACAGTATCGACCACTCAGGTTCAGATAGGACAATTAGTTTAAAATGGAACTATGTTTCGCATCTGGAGTTTCCTCTCTCACATGGCCGACCACTTAGTTTCGTCGAACGCATACGGTTTCGAGTGGCATCGCCACAGATTTCAGAAAACAGCCGCTTCTCCTGGCACAGTATCGAACACTTAGTTGCAGATAGAACAATTAGTTTAAAATGGAATGATGTTTCGCATTTGGAGTTTCCTCTCTCACAAGGTCGACCACTTAGTTTCGCCGAACACATACGGTTTCGAGTGGCATCGCCACAGATTTCAGAGAACCGGCGTTTCTCCTGGCAAACTATCGAACTCTTAATATCATATAGAACAATTAGTTTAAAATGGAACTAAGTTTGGCATCTGGAGTTTCCTCTCTCACCAGGCCGACCACTTAGTTTCGTCGAACACATACGGTTTCGAGTAGCATCGCCACAGATTTCTGAGAACAGGCGCTTCTCCTGGCACAGTACCGAACACTTAGTTTCAAATAGAACAATTACTTAAAAATGGAAATAAGCTTCGCATCTGGAGCTTCCTCTCGCACAAGGTCGACGACTTAATTTCGTCGAACACATACGGTTTCGAGTGGCATCGCCAAAGATTTCAGAGAACAGGCGCTTCTCCTGGAACAGTATCGAACACTTTCAGATAGAACAATTAGTTTAAAATGGAACTAAGTTTCGCATCTGGAGTTTCCTCTCTCACAAGGTCGGCCACTTAGTTTCGTCGAACACATACGGTTTCGAGTAGCATCGCGACAGATTTCGGAGAACAGGCGCGTCTCCTGACAGTGTATCGAACACTTAGTTTCAGATGGAACACTTAGTTTTAAATGGAACTAAGTTTCGCTTCTGGAGTTTCCTCTCTCACAAGGTCGACCATTTAGATTCGTCGAACACATACGGTTTCGAGTGGTATCGCCACAGATTTCGCAGAACGGCGTTTCTCCGGGCACATAGTCAAACACATAGTTTCAGATAGAACAATTAGTTTAAAATGGAACTAACTTTCGCATCTGGAGTTTCCTCTCTCACCAGGCCGACCACTTAGTTTCGTCGAACACATACGGTTTCGAGTAGCATCGCCACAGATTTCTGAGAACAGGCGCTTCTCCTGGCACAGTACCGAACACTTAGTTTCAGATAGAAAAATTAGTTTAAAATGGAACTATGTCTCGCATCTGGAGTTTCCTCTCTCACAAGGTCGACCACTTAGTTTCGCCGAACACATACGGTTTCGAGTGGCATCGCCACAGATTTCAGAGAACCGGCGTTACTCCTGGCACACTATCGAATACTTAGTTTCACATAGAACAATTAGTATAAAATGGTACTAAGTTTCGCATTTGGAGTTTCTTCCCGCACAAGGTCGGCAACTTAGTTTCGTCGAACATATACGGTTTCGAGTGGTATCGCCACAGATTTCATAGAACGGCGTTTCTCCTGGCACAGTATCGAACACTTAGTTTCAAATAGATCAATTAGTTTAAAATGGAACTAACTTTCGCATCTGGAGTTTCCTCTCTCACAAGTTCGGCCACTTAGTTTCGTCGAACATCTACGGTTTCGAGTAGCATCGCGACAGATTTCAGAGAACAGGCGCGTCTCCTGGCACTGTATCGAACACTTAGTTTCAGATGGAACACTTAGTTTTAAATGGAACTAAGTTTCGCTTCTGGAGTTTCCTCTCTCACAAGGTCGACCATTTAGATTCGTCGAACACATACGGTTTCGAGTGGTATCGCCACAGATTTCGCAGAACGGCGTTTCTCCTGGCACAGTACCGAACACTTAGTTTCAAATAGAACAATTAGTTTAAAATGGAACTAACTTTCGCATCTGGAGTTTCCTCTCTCACATGGTCGATCACTTAGTTTCGTCGAACACATACGGTTTCGAGTGGCATCGCCACAGATTTCAGAAAACAGCCGCTTCTCCTGGCACAGTATCGAACACTTAGTTGCAGATAGAACAATTAGCTTAAAATGGAACGATGTTTCGCATTTGGAGTTTCTTCCCTCACAAGGCGACCACTTAGTTTCGTCGAACACATACGGTTTCGAGTGGCAATGCCACAGATTTCAGGGAACAGGCGCTTCTCCTGGCACAGTATCGAACACATAGTTTCAGATAGAAGAATTAGTTTAAAATGGAACTAAGTTTCGCATCTGGAGTTTCCTCTCTCACAAGGTCGACCACTTAGTTTCGTCGAGCTCATACGGTTTCGAGTGGCATCGCCACAGATTTCAGAGAACAGGCGCTTCTCCTGGCACAGTGTCGAACACTTAGTTACAGATAGAACACTTAGTTTAAAATGGAACTGTGTTTCATATTTGGAGTTTCCTCTCTCACAAGGTGGACCACTCAGTTTCGTCAAACACATACGGTTTCGAGTGGCATCGCCACAGATTTCGGAGAACAGGCGCTTCTCCTAGCACAGTATCGAACACTTAGTATCAGATAGAACAATTACTTTAAAATGGAACTAAGCTTCGCATCTCGAGATTCCTCTCTCACAAGGTGGACCACTTAGTTTCATCGAACACACACGGTTTCGAGTGGCATCGCCAGAGATTTCAGAGAACAGGCGCTACTCCTGGCACAGTATCGAACACTTGGTTTCAGATAGAACTATTAGTTTAAAATGGAATTTAGTTTCACACCTGGAGCTTGCTCTCTCACAAGGTCGACCATTTAGATTCGTCGAACACATACGGTTTCGAGTGGCGTCGCCACAGATTTCAGAGAACAGGCGCTTCTCCTGGCACAGTATCGAACACTTAGTTTCAGATGGAACATTTAGTTTAAAATTGAACTATGTTTCGCATTTGGAGTTTCCTCTCTCACAAGGTCGGCCACTTAGTTTCGTCGAACACATACGGTTTCGAGTGGCATCGCCACAGATTTTAGCGAACAGGCGCATCTCCTGGCACATTATCGAAAACTTAGTTTCAGATAGAACAATTGGTTTAAAATGGAGCTATGTTTTGCATCTGGAGTTTCCTCTCTCACAAGGTCGACCACTTAGTTTCGTCGAACACATACGGTTTCGAGTGGCATCGCCACAGATTTCAGAGAAGAGGCGCTTCTCCTGGCACAGTAACGAGCACTTAGTTTCAGATAGAACCATTAGTTTAAAATAGAACTAAGCTTCGCATCTGGAGTTTCCTCTCTCACAAGGTCGACCATTTAGATTCGTCGAACACATACGGTTTCGAGTGGCATCGCCACAGATTTTAGCGAACAGGCGCATCTCCTGGCACATTATCGAAAACTTAGTTTCAGATAGAACAATTGGTTTAAAATGGAGCTATGTTTTGCATCTGGAGTTTCCTCTCTCACAAGGTCGACCACTTAGTTTCGTCGAACTCATACGGTTTCGAGTGGCATCGCCACAGATTTCAGAGAAGAGGCGCTTCTCCTGGCACAGTAACGAGCACTTAGTTTCAGATAGAACCATTAGTTTAAAATGGAACTAAGCTTCGCATCTGGAGTTTCCTCTCTCACAAGGTCGACCATTTAGATTCGTCGAACACATACGGTTTCGAGTGGCGTCGCCACAGATTTCAGAGAACAGGCGCTTCTCCTGGCACAGTATTGAACACTTAGTTACAGATAGAACACTTAGTTTAAAATGGAAGTGTGTTTCGTATTTGAAGTTTCCTCTCTCACAAGGTGGACCACTCAGTTTCGTCAAACACATACGGTTTCGAGTGGCATCGCCACAGATTTCGGAGAACAGGCGCTTCTCCTAGCACAGTATCGAACACTTAGTATCAGATAGAACAATTACTTTAAAATGGAACTAAGCTTCGCATCTCGAGATTCCTCTCTCACAAGGTGGACCACTTAGTTTCATTGAACATATACGGTTTCGAGTAGCATCGCCACTGATTTCAGAGATCAGGCGCTTCTCCTGGCACAGTATCGAACACTTAGTTTCAGATAGAACAATTTGTTTAAAATGGACCTAAGTTTCGCATCTGGAGTTTCCTCTCTCACAAGGTCGACCATTTAGATTCGTCGAACACATACGGTTTCGAGTGGCATCGCCACAGATATCAGAGAACAGGCGCTTCTCCTGGCACAGTATCGAACACTTAGTTACAGATGGAACATTTGGTTTAAAATGGAACTAAGTTTCGCATCTGAAGTTTCCTCTCTCACAAGGTGGACCACTTAGTTTCATCGAACATATACGGTTTCGAGTAGCATCGCCACTGATTTCAGAGATCAGGCGCCTCTCCTGGCACAGTATCGAACACTTAGTTTCAGATAGAACAATTTGTTTAAAATGGACCTAAGTTTCGCATCTGGAGTTTCCTCTCTCACAAGGTCGACCATTTAGATTCGTCGAACACATACGGTTTCGAGTGGCATCGCCACAGATTTCAGAGAACAGGCGCTTCTCCTGGCACAGTGTCGAACACTTAGTTACAGATAGAACACTTAGTTTAAAATGGAACTGTGTTTCGTATTTGGAGTTTCCTCTCTCACAAGGTGGACCACTCAGTTTCGTCAAACACATACGGTTTCGAGTGGCATCGCCACAGATTTCGGAGAACAGGCGCCTCTCCTGGCACAGTATCGAACACTTAGTTTCAGATAGAACAATTTGTTTAAAATGGACCTAAGTCTCGCATCTGGAGTTTCCTCTCTCACAAGGTCGACCATTTAGATTCGTCGAACACATACGGTTTCGAGTGGCATCGCCACAGATTTCAGAGAGCAGGCGCTTCTCCTGGCACAGTATCGAACACTTAGTTTCAGATGGAACATTTGGTTAAAATGGAACTAAGTTTCGCATCTGAAGTTTCCTCTCGCACAAGGTCGGCCACTTAGTTTCGTCGAACACACACGGTTTCGAGTGGCATCGCCACAGATTTCAGAGAACAGGCGCTTCTCCTGGGACATTATCGAACACTTAGTTTAAGGTAGAAGAACTAGTTTAAAATGCAACTAAGTTTCGCATCTGGAGTTTCCTCTCTCACAAGGTCGACCATTTAGATTCGTCGAACACATACGGTTTCGAGTGGCATCGCCACAGATATCAGAGAACAGGCGCTTCTCCTGGCACAGTATCGAACACTTAGTTACAGATGGAACATTTGGTTTAAAATGGAACTAAGTTTCGCATCTGAAGTTTCCTCTCTCACAAGGTGGACCACTTAGTTTCATCGAACATATACGGTTTCGAGTAGCATCGCCACTGATTTCAGAGATCAGGCGCCTCTCCTGGCACAGTATCGAACACTTAGTTTCAGATAGAACAATTTGTTTAAAATGGACCTAAGTTTCGCATCTGGAGTTTCCTCTCTCACAAGGTCGACCATTTAGATTCGTCGAACACATACGGTTTCGAGTAGCATCGCCACTGATTTCAGAGATCAGGCGCTTCTCCTGGCACAGTATCGAACACTTAGTTTCAGATAGAACAATTTGTTTAAAATGGACCTAAGTTTCGCATCTGGAGTTTCCTCTCTCACAAGGTCGACCATTTAGATTCGTCGAACACATACGGTTTCGAGTGGCATCGCCACAGATTTCAGAGAACAGGCGCTTCTCCTGGCACAGTATCGAACACTTAGTTTCAGATAGAACAATTAGTTTAAAATTGAACTATGTTTCGCATCTGGAGTTTCCTGTCTCACAAGGTCGACCACTTTGTTTCGCCGAACGCATACGGTTTCGAGTGGCATCGCCACAGATTTCAGAGAACAGGCGCTTCTGCTGGCACAGTATCGAACACTTAGTTTCAGATAGAACAATTAGTTTAAAATGGAACTAAGTTTCGCATCTGGAGTTTCCTCTCTCACAAGGTCGGCCACTTAGTTTCGTCGAACACATACGGTTTCGAGTGGCATCGCCACAGATTTCAGAGAACAGGCGCTTCTGCTGGCACTGTATCGAACACTTAGTTTCAGATAGAACAATTAGTTTAAAATGGCACTAATTTTCGCGTCTGGAGTTTCCTATCTCACAATGTCGACCACTCAGTTTCGTCGAACACATACCGTTTCGAGTGGTATCGCCACAGGTTTCACAGAACGGGGGCTTCTCCTGGCACAGTATCGAACACTTAGTTTCAGATAGAACAATTAATTTAAAATGGAACTAAGTTTCGCATCCGGAGTTTCCTCTGTCAGAAGGTCGACCACTTAGTTTCTTCGAAACATACGGTTTCGAGTGGCATCGCCACAGATTTCAGAGAACAGGCGCTTCTGCTGGCACTGTATCGAACACTTAGTTTCAGATAGAACAATTAGTTTAAAATGGCACTAATTTTCGCGTCTGGAGTTTCCTATCTCACAATGTCGACCACTTAGTTTCGTCGAAAACATACGGTTTCGAGTAGCATCGCCACAGATTTCAGAGTACAGGCGCTTCTCCTGGCACAGTATCGAACACTTACTATCAGATAGAACAATTAGTTTAAAATGGAACTAAGTTTCGCATCTGGAATTTCCTCTCTCACACGGTCGACCACTTAGTTTCGTCGAACACATTCGGTTTCGAGTGGCATCGCCACCGATTTCAGAGAACAGGCGCTTCTCCTGGCAGACTATCAGACACATAGTTTCAGATAGAAAAATTAGTTTAAAATTGTACTAAATTTCGCATCTGGAGTTTCTTCCCTCACAAGACGACCACTTAATTTCGTCGAACACATACGGTTTCGAGGGTTATCGCCACAGATTTCAGAGAACAGGCGCTTCGCCTGGCACAGTATCGAACACTTATTTCAGACAGAACAATTAGTTTAAAATGGAACTATGTTTCGCATCTGGAGTATCCTCTCTCACAAGGACGACCACTTAGTTTCGTCGAACACATACGGTTTCGAGTGGCATCGCAACAGATATCAGAGAACAGGCGCTTCTCCTGGCACAGTATCGAATACTTAGTATCAGATAGAACAATTAGTTTAAAATGGAACTATGTTTCGCATCTGGAGTATCCTCTCTCACAAGGTCAACCACTTAACTTCGTCGAACACATACGGTTTCGAGCGGCATCGCCACAGATTTCAGAGAACAGGCGTTTCTCCTGGCACAGTATCGAACACTTAGTTTCAGATAGAACAATTAGTTTAAAATGGAACTAAGTTTCGCATCTGGAGTTTCCCTCTCACAAGGTCGACCACTTAGATTCGTCGAACACATACGGTTTCGAGTAGCATCGCCAAAGATCTCAGAGAACAGGCGCTTCTCCTGGCACAGTATCGGACACAGAGTTTCGGTTAGAACAATTAGTTTCAAATGGAACTAAGTTTCGCATCTGGAGTTTCCTCTCTCACAAGGTCGACCATTTAGATTCGTCGAACACATACGGTTTGGAGTATCATCGCCAGGGATTTCAGAGAACAGGCGCTTCTCCTGGCACAGTATCGAACACTTATTTCAGACAGAACAATTAGTTCAAAATGGAACTATGTTTCGCATCTGGAGTTTCCTCTCTCACAAGGTGGACCACTTAGTTTCGTCGAACACATACGGTTTCGAGTAGCATCGCCAGAGATTTCAGAGAACAGGCGCTTCCCCTGGCACAGTATCGAACACTTAGTTTCAGATAGAACAATTAGTTTAAAATGGAACTATGTTTCGCATCTGGAGTATCCACTCTCACAAGGTCAACCACTTAGTTTCGTCGAACACCTTACGGTTTCGAGTGGCATCGCCACAGATTTCAGAAAACAGGCGCTTCTCCTGGCACATTATCGAACACTTAGTTACAGATAGAACAATTAGTTTAAAATGCAACTATGTTTCGCATCTGGAGTTTCCTCTCTCACAAGGTCGGCCACTTAGATTCGTCGAACACATACGTTTTCGGGTGGTATCGCCACAGATTTCAGAGAACAGGCGCTTCTCCTGGCACATTATCGAACTCTTAGTTACAGATAGAACAATTAGTTTAAAATGAATCTATGTTTCGCATCTGGAGTTTCCTCTCTCACAAGGTCGGCCACTTAGTTTCGTCGAACACATACGGTTTCGCTTGGCATCGCCACAGATTTCAGAGAACAGGCGCTTCTCCTGGCACAGTATCGAACACTTAGTTTCAGTTAGAATATTTAGTTTAAAATGGAAATATGTTTCGCATTTGGAGTTTCCTCTTTCACAAGGTCGGCCACATAGTTACGTCGAACACATACGGTTTCGAGCGGCATCGCCACACATTTCAGAGAACAGGCTCTTCTCCTGGCACAGTATCGAACACTCAGTATCAGATAGAACAATTAGTTTAAAATGGAACTATGTTTCGTATCTGGAGTATCCTCTCTCACAAGGTCAACCACTTAGTTTCGTCGAACACCTTACGGTTTCGAGTGGCATCGCCACAGATTTCAGAGAACAGGCGCTTCTCCTGGCACAGTATTGAACACTTAGATTCAGTAGAACAATTAGTTTAAAATGCAACTATGTTTCGCATCTGGAGTTTCCTCTCTCACAAGGTCGGCCACTTAGTTTCGTCGAACAGATACGGTTTCGAGCGGCATCGCCACACATTTCAGAGAACAGGCTCTTCTCCTGGCACAGTATCGAACATTCAGTATCAGATAGAACAATTAGTTTAAAATGGAACTATGTTTC
The DNA here is from genome assembly GCA_910591585.2 of Nysson spinosus. NCBI lineage: Eukaryota > Metazoa > Arthropoda > Insecta > Hymenoptera > Crabronidae > Nysson > Nysson spinosus. The sequence continues at coordinate 4,474,220 of CAJUYC020000088.1, read as the reverse complement.
GTATCTGGAGTATGCTCTCTCCCAAGGTCAACCACTTAGTTTCGTCGAACACATACGGTTTCGAGTGGCATCGCCACAGATTTCAGAGAACAGGCGCTTCTCCTGGCACAGTATCGAACACTTAGTTTCAGATGGAACAATTAGTTTAAAATGCAACTATGTTTCGCATCTGGGGTTTCCTCTTTCACAAGGTCGGCCACTTAGTTTCGTCGAACACATTCGGTTTCGAGTGGTGTCGCCACAGATTTCAGAGAACAGGCGCTTCTCCTGGCACATTATCGAACACTTAGTTACAGATAGAACAATTAGTTTAAAATGCAACTATGTTTCGCATCTGGAGCTTCCTCTCTCACAAGGTCGGCCACGTAGTTTCGTCGAACACATACGGTTTCGAGTGGTATCGCCACAGATTTCAGAGAACAGGCGCTTCTCCTGGCACAGTATCAAACACTTAGTTACAGATAGAACAATTAGTTTAAAATGGAACTGTGTTTCGCATCTGGAGTATCCTCTCTCAGAAGATCAACCACTTAGTTTCGTTGAACACATACGGTTTCGAGTGGCAACGCCACAGATTTCAAAGAACAGTCCCCTCTCCTGGCACAGTATAAGACACATAGTTTCAGATAGAACAATTAGTTTAAAATGGAACTAACTTTCGCCTCTGGAGTTTCCTCTCTCACAAGGTCGACCACTTAGTTTCGACAAACAAATACGGTTTCGATTGGCATCGCCACAGATTTGAGGGAACAGGCGCTTCCCCTGGCACAGTATCGAACACTTAGTTTCAGAGAGAACGATTAGTTTAAAATGGAACTATGTTTCGCATCTGGAGTTTCCTCTCTCACAAGGTCGACCACTTAGTTTCGACGAACACATACGGTTTCGAGTGGCATCGCCACAGATTTCAGTGAACAGGCGCTTCTCCTGGCACAGTATCGAAAACTTAGTATCAGATAGAACAATTGGTTTAAAATGGAACTAAGTTTCGCGTCTGGAGTTTCCTCTCTCACAAGGTGGACCACTCAGTTTCGTCGAACACATACGGTTTCGAGTGGCATCGCCACAGACTTCAGAGAACAGCCGCTTCTCCTGGCACAGTATCGAACACTTCATTTCAGATAGAACAATTAGTTTAAAATGGTACTATATTTCGCATCTGGAGTTTCCTCTCTCACAAGGTCGGCCACTTAGTTTCGTGGAACACATTCGGTTTCGAGTAGCATCGCGACTGATTTCAGAGAACAGGCGCTTCCCCTGGCACATGATCGAACACTTAGATTCAGATACAACAATTAGTTTAAAATGGAACTAAGTTTCGCATCTGGAGTTTCCTCTCTCACAAGGTCGACCACTTAGTTTCGAACATCACATACGGTTTCGAGTGGTATCGCCACAGATTTCAGAGAACAGGCGCTTCTCCTGGCACAGTATCGGACACTTAGTTTCAGATAGAAAAATTAGTTTAAAATGGAACAAAGCTTCCTATTTGGAGTTTCCTCTCTCACAAGGTCGGCCACTTAGTTTCGTCGAACACATACGGTTTCGAGTGGCATCGCCACAGATTTCAGAGAACAGGCGCTTCGCCTGGCACAGTATCGAACACTTATTTCAAACAGAACAATTAGTGTAAAATGGAATTATGTTTCGGACCTGGAGTATCCTCTCTCACAAGGTCGGCCACTTAGTTTCGTCGAACACATACGTTTTCGGGTGGTATCGCCACAGATTTCAGAGAACAGGCGCTTCTCCTGGCACATTATCGAACTCTTAGTTACAGATAGAACAATTAGTTTAAAATGAATCTATGTTTCGCATCTGGAGTTTCCTCTCTCACAAGGTCGGCCACTTAGTTTCGTCGAACACATACGGTTTCGCTTGGCATCGCCACAGATTTCAGAGAACAGGCGCTTCTCCTGGCACAGTATCGAACACTTAGTTTCAGTTAGAATATTTAGTTTAAAATGGAAATATGTTTCGCATTTGGAGTTTCCTCTTTCACAAGGTCGGCCACATAGTTACGTCGAACACATACGGTTTCGAGCGGCATCGCCACACATTTCAGAGAACAGGCTCTTCTCCTTGCACAGTATCGAACACTCAGTATCAGATAGAACAATTAGTTTAAAATGGAACTATGTTTCGTATCTGGAGTATCCTCTCTCACAAGGTCAACCACTTAGTTTCGTCGAACACCTTACGGTTTCGAGTGGCATCGCCACAGATTTCAGAGAACAGGCGCTTCTCCTGGCACAGTATTGAACACTTAGATTCAGTAGAACAATTAGTTTAAAATGCAACTATGTTTCGCATCTGGAGTTTCCTCTCTCACAAGGTCGGCCACTTAGTTTCGTCGAACACATACGGTTTCGAGCGGCATCGCCACACATTTCAGAGAACAGGCTCTTCTCCTGGCACAGTATCGAACACTCAGTATCAGATAGAACAATTAGTTTAAAATGGAACTATGTTTCGTATCTGGAGTATGCTCTCTCCCAAGGTCAACCACTTAGTTTCGTCGAACACATACGGTTTCGAGTGGCATCGCCACAGATTTCAGAGAACAGGCGCTTCTCCTGGCACAGTATCGAACACTTAGTTTCAGATGGAACAATTAGTTTAAAATGCAACTATGTTTCGCATCTGGGGTTTCCTCTTTCACAAGGTCGGCCACTTAGTTTCGTCGAACACATTCGGTTTCGAGTGGTGTCGCCACAGATTTCAGAGAACAGGCACTTCTCCTGGCACATTATCGAACACTTAGTTACAGATAGAACAATTAGTTTAAAATGCAACTATGTTTCGCATCTGGAGCTTCCTCTCTCACAAGGTCGGCCACGTAGTTTCGTCGAACACATACGGTTTCGAGTGGTATCGCCACAGATTTCAGAGAACAGGCGCTTCTCCTGGCACAGTATCGAACACTTAGTTACAGATAGAACAATTAGTTTAAAATGGAACTGTGTTTCGCATCTGGAGTATCCTCTCTCAGAAGATCAACCACTTAGTTTCGTTGAACACATACGGTTTCGAGTGGCAACGCCACAGATTTCAAAGAACAGTCCCCTCTCCTGGCACAGTATAAGACACATAGTTTCAGATAGAACAATTAGTTTAAAATGGAACTAACTTTCGCCTCTGGAGTTTCCTCTCTCACAAGGTCGACCACTTAGTTTCGACAAACAAATACGGTTTCGATTGGCATCGCCACAGATTTGAGGGAACAGGCGCTTCCCCTGGCACAGTATCGAACACTTAGTTTCAGAGAGAACGATTAGTTTAAAATGGAACTATGTTTCGCATCTGGAGTTTCCTCTCTCACAAGGTCGACCACTTAGTTTCGACGAACACATACGGTTTCGAGTGGCATCGCCACAGATTTCAGTGAACAGGCGCTTCTCCTGGCACAGTATCGAAAACTTAGTATCAGATAGAACAATTGGTTTAAAATGGAACTAAGTTTCGCGTCTGGAGTTTCCTCTCTCACAAGGTGGACCACTCAGTTTCGTCGAACACATACGGTTTCGAGTGGCATCGCCACAGACTTCAGAGAACAGCCGCTTCTCCTGGCACAGTATCGAACACTTCATTTCAGATAGAACAATTAGTTTAAAATGGTACTATATTTCGCATCTGGAGTTTCCTCTCTCACAAGGTCGGCCACTTAGTTTCGTGGAACACATTCGGTTTCGAGTAGCATCGCGACTGATTTCAGAGAACAGGCGCTTCCCCTGGCACATGATCGAACACTTAGATTCAGATACAACAATTAGTTTAAAATGGAACTAAGTTTCGCATCTGGAGTTTCCTCTCTCACAAGGTCGACCACTTAGTTTCGAACAGCACATACGGTTTCGAGTGGTATCGCCACAGATTTCAGAGAACAGGCGCTTCTCCTGGCACAGTATCGGACACTTAGTTTCAGATAGAAAAATTAGTTTAAAATGGAACAAAGCTTCCTATTTGGAGTTTCCTCTCTCACAAGGTCGGCCACTTAGTTTCGTCGAACACATACGGTTTCGAGTGGCATCGCCACAGATTTCAGAGAACAGGCGCTTCGCCTGGCACAGTATCGAACACTTATTTCAAACAGAACAATTAGTGTAAAATGGAATTATGTTTCGGATCTGGAGTATCCTCTCTCACAAGGTCGACCACTTAGTTTCCTCCAACACATACGGTTTCGAGTAGCATCGCCACAGATTTCAGAGAACAGGCGCTTCTCCTGGCAGAGTATCGAACACTTAGTTTCAGATAGAACAATTAGTTTAAAATGGTACTAAGTTTCGCATCTGGAGTTTCCTCTCTCACAAGGTCGGCCACTTAATTTCGTCGAACATATACGGTTTCGAGTAGCACCGGCACAGATTTCAGAGAACAGGCGCTTCTCCTGGCACAGTATCGAACACTTAGTTTCAGAGAGAACAATTAGTTTAAAATGGAAATATGTTTCGCATTTGGAGTTTCCTCTCTCACAAGTTCGACCACTTAGTTTCGTCGAACACATACGGTGTCGAGTGGCATCGCCACAGATTTCAGAGAACAGGCGCTTCTCCTGGCACAGTATCGAACACATAGTTGCAGATAGAACAATTAGTTTAAAATGGAACTAAGTTTCGCATCTGGAGTGTCCTCTCTCACAAGATCAACCACTTAGTTTCATCGAACACATACGGTTTCGAGTAGCATCCCTACAGATTTCAGAGAACAGGCGCTTCTCCTGGCACAGTATCGAACACTTAGTTTCAGAGAGAAAAATTAGTTTAAAATGGAACTATGTTTCGCATTTGGAGTTTCCTCTCTCGCAAGGTGGACCACTTAGTTTCGTCGAACACATACGGTTTCGAGTGGCATCGCCACACATTTCAGAGAACTGGCGCTTCTCCTGGCACAGTATCGAACACTTAGTTTCAGATTGAACAATTAGTTTAAAATGGTACTAAGTTTCGCATCTGGAGTTTCCTCTCTCACAAGGTCGACCACTTAGTTTCGTCGAACACATACGGTTTCGAGTGGCATCGCCACACATTTCAGAGAACTGGCGCTTCTCCTGGCACAGTATCGAACACTTCGTTTCAGATAGAACAATTAGTTTCAAATGGTACTAAATTTCGCATTTGGAGTTTCCTCTCTCGCAAGGTGGACCACTTAGTTTCGTCGAACACATACGGTTTCGAGTGGCATCGCCACACATTTCAGAGAACTGGCGCTTCTCCTGGCACAGTATCGAACACTTAGTTTCAGATAGAACAATTAGTTTAAAATGGTACTAAGTTTCGCATCTGGAGTTTCCTCTCTCACAAGGTCGACCACTTAGTTTCGTCGAACACATACGGTTTCGAGTAGCATCGCCACTGATTTCAGAGAACAGGCGCTTCTCCTGGCACAGTATCGAACACTTAGTTTCAGATAGAACAATAAGTTTAAAATGGAACTAAGTTTCGCATCCGGAGTTTCCTCTTCCACAAGGTCGACCACTTATTTTCGTCGAACACATACGGTTTGGAGTAGCATCGTCACAGTTTTCAGAGAACAGGCACTTCTCCTGGCACAGTATCGAAAACATAGTTGCACATAGAACAATTAGTTTAAAATGGAACTAATATTCGCATCTGGAGTTTCCTCTCTCACAATGTCGACCACTTAATTTCGTCGAACACATACGGTTTCGAGTGGCATCGCCACAGATTTCAGAGAACAGGCGCTTCTCCTGGCACAGTATCGAACACATAGTTGCAGATAGAACAATTAGTTTAAAATGGAACTAAGTTTCGCATCTGGAGTGTCCTCTCTCACAAGATCAACCACTTAGTTTCATCGAACACATACGGTTTCGAGTAGCATCCCTACAGATTTCAGAGAACAGGCGCTTCTCCTGGCACAGTATCGAACACTTAGTTTCAGAGAGAAAAATTAGTTTAAAATGGAACTATGTTTCGCATTTGGAGTTTCCTCTCTCGCAAGGTGGACCACTTAGTTTCGTCGAACACATACGGTTTCGAGTGGCATCGCCACACATTTCAGAGAACTGGCGCTTCTCCTGGCACAGTATCGAACACTTAGTTTCAGATTGAACAATTAGTTTCAAATGGTACTAAATTTCGCATTTGGAGTTTCCTCTCTCGCAAGGTGGACCACTTAGTTTCGTCGAACACATACGGTTTCGAGTGGCATCGCCACACATTTCAGAGAACTGGCGCTTCTCCGGGCACAGTATCGAACACTTAGTTTCAGATAGAACAATTAGTTTAAAATGGTACTAAGTTTCGCATCTGGAGTTTCCTCTCTCACAAGGTCGACCACTTAGTTTCGTCGAACACATACGGTTTCGAGTAGCATCGCCACTGATTTCAGAGAACAGGCGCTTCTCCTGGCACAGTATCGAACACTTAGTTTCAGATAGAACAATCAGTTTAAAATGGAACTAAGTTTCGCATCCGGAGTTTCCTCTTCCACAAGGTCGACCACTTATTTTCGCCGAACACATACGGTTTGGAGTAGCATCGTCACAGTTTTCAGAGAACAGGCACTTCTCCTGGCACAGTATCGAAAACATAATTGCACATAGAACAAGTAGTTTAAAATGGAACTAATATTCGCATCTGGAGTTTCCTCTCTCACAATGTCGACCACTTAATTTCTTCGAACACATACGGTTTCGAGTGGCATCGCCACAGATTTCCGAGAACAGGCGCTTCTCCTGGCACAGTATCGAACACATAGTTGCAGATAGAACAATTAGTTTAAAATGGAACTAAGTTTCGCATCTGGAGTTTCCTCTCTCATAAGGTCGGCCACTTACTTTCGTGGAACACATTCGGTTTCGAGTAGCATCGCCACAGATTTCAGAGAACAGGCGCTTCTCCTGGCACAGTATCGAACACTTAGTTTCAGAGAGAACAATTAGTTTAAAATGGAAATATGTTTCGCATTTGGAGTTTCCTCTCTCACAAGTTCGACCACTTAGTTTCGTCGAACACATACGGTGTCGAGTGGCATCGCCACAGATTTCAGAGAACAGGCGCTTCTCCTGGCACAGTATCGAACACTTCGTTTCAGATAGAACAATTAGTTTAAAATGGTACTAAATTTCGCATCTGGAGTTTCCTCTCTCACATGGCGGCCACTTAGTTTCGTCGAACACATACGGTTTCGAGTAGCATCGCCACTGATTTCAGAGAACAGGCGCTTCTGCTGGCACAGTATCGAACACTTAGTTTCAGATAGAACAATTAGTTTAAAATGGAACTAAGTTTCGCATCCGGAGCTTCCTCTTCCACAAGGTCGACCACTTATTTTCGTCGAACACATACGGTTTGGAGTAGCATCGCCACTGATTTCAGAGAACAGGCGCTTCTCCTGGCACAGTATCGAACACATAGTTTCAGATAAAACAATTAGTTTAAAATGGTACTAAATTTCGCATCTGGAGTTTCCTCTCTCACATGGCGGCCACTTAGTTTCGTGGAACACATTCGGTTTCGAGTAGCATCGCCACAGATTTCAGGGAACAGGCGCTTCTCCTGGCACAGTATCGAACACTTAGTTTCAGAGAGAACAATTAGTTTAAAATGGAATTATGTTTCGCATCTGGAGTATCCTCTCTCACAAGGTCAACCACTTAGTTTCGTCGAACACATACGGTTTCGAGTGGCATCGCCACACATTTCAGAGAACTGGCGCTTCTCCTGGCACAGTGTCGAGCACTTAGTTTCAGAGAGAACAATTAGTTTAATTTGGAACTATGTTTCGCATCTGGAGTTTCCTCTCTCACAAGGTCGACCACTTAGTTTCGTCGAACACATACGGTTTCGAGTGGCATCGCCACACATTTCAGAGAACTGGCGCTTCTCCTGGCACAGTATCGAACACTTAGTTTCAGAGAGAACAATGAGTTTAATTTGGAACTATGTTTCGCATCTGGAGTTTCCTCTCTCACAAGGTCGACCACTTAGTTACGTCGAACACATACGGTTTCGAGTGGCATCGCCACACATTTCAGAGAACTGGCGCTTCTCCTGGCACAGTGTCGAGCACTTAGTTTCAGATAGAACAATTAGTTTAAAATGGTACTAAGTTTCGCATCTGGAGTTTCCTCTCGCACAAGGTCGACAACTTAGTTTCGTCGAACACATACGGTTTCGAATAGCATCGCCACAGATTTCATAGAACAGGCGCTTCTCCTGGCACAGTATCGAACACTTAGTTTCAGAGAGAACAATGAGTTTAATTTGGAACTATGTTTCGCATCTGGAGTTTCCTCTCTCACAAGGTCGACCACTTAGTTACGTCGAACACATACGGTTTCGAGTGGCATCCCCACACATTTCAGAGAACTGGCGCTTCTCCTGGCACAGTATCGAACACTTCGTTTCAGATAGAACAATTAGTTTAAAATGGTACTAAATTTCGCATCTGGAGTTTCCTCTCTCACATGGCGGCCACTTAGTTTCGTGGAACACATACGGTTTCGAGTAGCATCGCCACTGATTTCAGAGAACAGGCGCTTCTGCTGGCACAGTATCGAACACTTAGTTTCAGATAGAACAATTAGTTTAAAATGGAACTAAGTTTCGCATCCGGAGTTTCCTCTTCCAAAAGGTCGACCACTTATTTTCGTCGAACACATACGGTTTGGAGTAGCATCGTCACAGTTTTCAGAGAACAGGCACTTCTCCTGGCACAGTATCGAACACATAGTTTCAGATAAAACAATTAGTTTAAAATGGTACTAAATTTCGCATCTGGAGTTTCCTCTCTCACCTGGCGGCCACTTAGTTTCGTGGAACACATTCGGTTTCGAGTAGCATCGCCACAGATTTCAGGGAACAGGCGCTTCTCCTGGCACAGTATCGAACACTTAGTTTCAGAGAGAACAATTAGTTTAAAATGGAATTATGTTTCGCATCTGGAGTATCCTCTCTCACAAGGTCGACCACTTATTTTCGTCGAACACATACGGTTTGGAGTAGCATCGTCACAGTTTTCAGAGAACAGGCACTTCTCCTGGCACAGTATCGAACACATAGTTTCAGATAAAACAATTAGTTTAAAATGGTACTAAATTTCGCATCTGGAGTTTCCTCTCTCACCTGGCGGCCACTTAGTTTCGTGGAACACATTCGGTTTCGAGTGGCATCGCCACAGATTTCGGAGAACAGGCGCTTCTCCTAGCACAGTATCGAACACTTAGTATCAGATAGAACAATTACTTTAAAATGGAACTAAGCTTCGCATCTCGAGAATCCTCTCTCACAAGGTAGACCACTTAGTTTCATCGAACATATACGGTTTCGAGTAGCATCGCCACTGATTTCAGAGATCAGGCGCCTCTGCTGGCACAGTATCGAACACTTAGTTTCAGATAGAACAATTTGTTTAAAATGGACCTAAGTTTCGCATCTAGAGTTTCCTCTCTCACAAGGTCGACCATTTAGATTCGTCGAACACATACGGTTTCGAGTGGCATCGCCACAGATTTCAGAGAACAGGCGCTTCTCCTGGCACAGTATCGAACATTTAGTTTCAGATGGAACATTTGGTTTAAAATGGAACTAAGTTTCGCATCTGAAGTTTCCTCTCGCACAAGGTCGGCCACTTAGTTTCGTCGAACACACACGGTTTCGAGTGGCATCGCCACAGATTTCAGAGAACAGGCGCTTCTCCTGGCACAGTATCGAACATTTAGTTTCAGATGGAACATTTGGTTTAAAATGGAACTAAGTTTCGCATCTGAAGTTTCCTATCTCACAAGGTCGGCCACTTAGTTTCGTCGAACACATACGTTTTCGATTCGCATCGCCACAGATTTCAGAGAACAGGCGCTACTCCTGGCACAGTATCGAACACTTGGTTTCAGATAGAACTATTAGTTTAAAATGGAATTTAGTTTCGCATCTGGAGATTCCTCTCTCACAAGGTCGACCACTTACTTTCGTCGAACACATTCGGTTTCGAGTAGCAACGCCACAGGTTTCAGAGAACAGGCGCATCTCCTGGCACAGTATCGAACCCTTAGCTTCAGATAGAACAATTAGTTTAAAATGGAAATAAGTTTCACACCTGGAGCTTGCTCCCTCACAAGGTCGACCATTTAGATTCGTCGAGCACATACGGTTTCGAGTATCATCGCCACAGATTTCAGAGTACAGGCGCTTTTCCTGGCACAGTATCGAGCACTTAGTTTCAGATAGAACAATTCGTTTAAAATGGAAATACGTTTCGCATCTGGAGTTTCTTCTCTCACAAGGCGACCACTTAGTTTCGTCGAACACACACGGTTTCGAGTGGCATCGCCACAGATTTCAGAGAACAGGCGCTTCTCCTGGCACAGTCTCGAACACTTAGTTACAGATAGAACACTTAGTTTAAAATGGAACTGTGTTTCGTATTTGGAGTTTCCTCTCTCACAAGGTGGACCACTCAGTTTCGCCAAACACATACGGTTTCGAGTGGCATCGCCACAGATTTCGGAGAACAGGCGCTTCTCCTAGCACAGTATCGAACACTTAGTATCAGATAGAACAATTACTTTAAAATGGAACTAAGTTTCGCATCTGGAGTTTCCTCTCTCACAAGGTCGACCATTTAGATTCGTCGAACACACACGGTTTCGAGTGGCATCGCCACAGATTTCAGAGAACAGGCGCTTCTCCTGGCACAGTCTCGAACACTTAGTTACAGATAGAACACTTAGTTTAAAATGGAACTGTGTTTGGTATTTGGAGTTTCCTCTCTCACAAGGTGGACCACTCAGTTTCGTCAAACACATACGGTTTCGAGTGGCATCGCCACAGATTTCGGAGAACAGGCGCTTCTCCTGGCACAGTATCGAACACCTAGCTTCAGATAGAACAATTAGTTTAAAATGGAACTGTGTTTCGTATTTGGAGTTTCCTCTCTCACAAGGTGGACCACTCAGTTTCGTCAAACACATACGGTTTCGAGTGGCATCGCCACAGATTTCGGAGAACAGGCGCTTCTCCTAGCACAGTATCGATCACTTAGTATCAGATAGAACAATTACTTTAAAATGGAACTAAGTTTCGCATCTGGAGTTTCCTCTCTCACAAGGTCGACCATTTAGATTCGTCGAACACACACGGTTTCGAGTGGCATCGCCACAGATTTCAGAGAACAGGCGCTTCTCCTGGCACAGTCTCGAACACTTAGTTACAGATAGAACACTTAGTTTAAAAGGGAACTGTGTTTGGTATTTGGAGTTTCCTCTCTCACAAGGTGGACCACTTAGTTTCGTCGAACACATACGGTTTCGAGTGGCATCGCCACAGATTTCAGTGAACAGGCGTTTCTCCTGGCACAGTATCGAACACATAGTTTCAGATAGAACAATTAGTTTAAAATGGAACTATGTTTCGCAAGTGGGGTTTCCTCTCTCACAAGGCGACCACGTAGTTTCGTCGAACACATGCGGTTTCGAGTGGCATCGCCAAAGATTTCAGAGAACAGACGCTACTCCTGGCACAGTAACGAACACTTGGTTCATATAGAACGATTAGTTTAAAATGGAACTATGGTTCGCATCTGGAGATTCCTCTCTCACAAGGTCGACCACTTAGTTTCGTCGAACACATACGGGTTCGAGTGGCATCGCCACAGATTTCAGAGAACAGGCGTTTCTCCTGGCACAGTACGAACACTTAGTCTCAGATAGAACAATTAATTTAAAATGGACCTATGTTTCGCATTTGGAGTTTCCTCTCTCACAAGTTTCCATTTTAAACTAATTGTTCTATCTGAAACTAAGTGTTCGATACTGTGCCAGGAGAAGCGCCCGTTCTCTGAAATCTGTGGCGATGCTACTCGAAACCGTATGTGTTCGACGAAACTAAGTGATCGACCTTGTGAGAGGGGAAACTCCAGATGCGAAACTTAGTTCCATTTTAAACTAATTGTTCTATCTGAATCTATGTGTTCGATAAGGTGCCAGGAGAAGCGTCTGTGCTCTGAAATCAGTGGCAATGCTACTCGAAACCGTATGTGTTCGACGAAACTAAGTGGTCGACATTGTGAGAGAGGAAACTCCAGATGCGAAACTTAGTTCCATTTTAAGCTAATTGTTCTATCTGAAACTAAGTGTTCGATACTGTACCAGGAGAAGCGCCTGCTCTCTGAAATCTGTGGCGATGCTACTCGAAACTGTATGTGTTCGACGAAACTAATTGGTCGACCTTATGAGAGAGGAAACTCCAGATGCGAAACTTAGTTCCATTTTAATCTTATTTTTCTATCTGAAACTAAGTTTTCGATACTGTGCCAGGAGAAGCGCCTGTTCTCTGAACTGTATGGCGATGCCGCTCGAAACCGTATGTGTTCGACGAAACTAAGTGGTTGACCTTGTGAGACAGGATACTCCAGATGCGAAACTTAGTTCCATTTTAATCTTATTGTTCTATCTGAAACTACGTTTTCGATACTGTGCCAGGAGAAGCGCCTGTTCTCTGAAATCTGTGGCGATGCCACTCGAATCCGTGTGTGTTCGACGAAACTAAGTGGCCGACATTGTGAGAGAGGAAACTCCAGGTGCGAAACTTAGTTCCACTTTAAACTAATTGCTCTATCTAAAACTAAGTGTTCGATACTGTGCCAGGAGAAGCGCCTGTTCTCTGAAATGTGTGGCGATGACACTCGAAACCGTATGTGTTCGACGAAACTAAGTGGCCGACATTGTGAGAGAGGAAATTCCAGGTGCGTAACTTAGTTCCACTTTAAACTAATTGCTCTATCTGAATCTAAGTGTTCGATACTGTGCCAGGAGAAGCGCCTGTTCTCTGAAATCTGTGGCGATGCCACTCGAAACCGTATGTGTTCGACGAAACTAAGTGGCCGACCTTGTGAGAGAGGAAACTTCAGATGCGAAACTTAGTTCCATTTTAAACTAATTGTTCTATCTGAAACTAAGTGTTCGATACTGTGGCAGGAGAAGCGCCTGTTCACTGAAATCTGTGGCGATGCTACTCGAAACCGTATGTGTTCGACGAAACTCAGTGGTCGACCTTGTGAGAGAGGAAACTTCAGATGCGATACTTAGTTCCATTTTAAACTAATTGTTCTCTCTGAAACTAAGTGTTCGACAATGTCCCAGGAGAAACTCCGGTTCTGCGAAATCTGTGGCGATGCCACTCGAAACCGTATGTGTTCGACGAAACTAAGTGGCCGACATTGTGAGAGAGGAAACTCCAGGTGCGAAACTTAGTTCAATTTTAAACTAAATGTTCTATCTGAAACTAAGTGTTCGATACTGTGCCAGGAGAAGCGCCTGTTCTCTGAAATCTGTGGCGATGCCACTCGAAACCGTATGTGTTCGACGAAACTAAGTGGCCGACCTTGTGAGAGAGGAAACTTCAGATGCGAAACTTAGTTCCATTTTAAACTAATTGTTCTATCTGAAACTAAGTGTTCGATACTGTGGCAGGAGAAGCGCCTGTTCACTGAAATCTGTGGCATTGCTACTCGAAACCGTATGTGTTCGACGAAACTCAGTGGTCGACCTTGTGAGAGAGGAAACTTCAGATGCGATACTTAGTTCCATTTTAAACTAATTGTTCTCTCTGAAACTAAGTGTTCGACAATGTCCCAGGAGAAACTCCGGTTCTGCGAAATCTGTGGCGATGCCACTCGAAACCGTATGTGTTCGACGAAACTAAGTGGCCGACATTGTGAGAGAGGAAACTCCAGGTGCGAAACTTAGTTCCACTTTAACCTAATTCCTCTATCTAAAACTGAGTGTTCGATACTGTGCCAGGAGAAGCGCCTGTTCTCTGAAATGTGTGGCGATGACACTCGAAACCGTATGTGTTCGACGAAACTAAGTGGCGGACATTGTGAGAGAGGAAACTCCAGATGCGAAACTTAGTTCCATTTTAAACTAATTGTTCTATCTGAAACTAGGTTTTCGATACTGTGCCAGGAGAAGCGCCTGTTCTCTGAAATCTGTGGCGATGCTACTCGAAACCGTATGTGTTCCACGAAACTAAGTGGCCGACATTGTGAGAGAGGAAACTCCAGATGCGAAATTTAGTTCCATTTTAAACTAATTGTTCTATCTGAAACTAGGTTTTCGATACTGTGCCAGGAGAAGCGCCTGTTCTCTGAAATCTGTGGCGATGCCACTCGAAACCGTGTGTGTTCGACGAAACTAAGTGGCCGACATTGTGAGAGAGGAAACTCCAGGTGCGAAACTTAGTTCCACTTTAAACTAATTGCTCTATCTAAAACTAAGTGTTCGATACTGTGCCAGGAGAAGCGCCTGTTCTCTGAAATGTGTGGCGATGACACTCGAAACCGTATGTGTTCGACGAAACTAAGTGGCCGACATTGTGAGAGAGGAAGCTCCATGTGCGAAACTTACTTCCATGTTAAACTAATTGTTCTATCTGAAACTAAGTGTTCGATACTGTGCCAGGAGAAGTTCCCGTTCTCTGAAATCTGTGGCGATGCTACTCGAAACCGTATGTGTTCCACGAAACTAAGTGGCCGACATTGTGAGAGAGGAAACTCCAGATGCGAAATTTAGTTCCATTTTAAACTAATTGTTCTATCTGAAACTAGGTTTTCGATACTGTGCCAGGAGAAGCGCCTGTTCTCTGAAATCTGTGGCGATGCTACTCGAAACCGTATGTGTTCGACGAAACTAAGTGATCGACCTTGTGAGAGGGGAAACTCCAGATGCGAAACTTAGTTCCATTTTAAACTAATTGTTCTATCTGAATCTATGTGTTCGATAAGGTGCCAGGAGAAGCGTCTGTGCTCTGAAATCAGTGGCAATGCTACTCGAAACCGTATGTGTTCGACGAAACTAAGTGGTCGACATTGTGAGAGAGGAAACTCCAGATGCGAAACTTAGTTCCATTTTAAGCTAATTGTTCTATCTGAAACTAAGTGTTCGATACTGTGCCAGGAGAAGCGCCTGCTCTCTGAAATCTGTGGCGATGCTACTCGAAACCGTATGTGTTCGACGAAACTAAGTGGTTGACCTTGTGAGACAGGATACTCCAGATGCGAAACTTAGTTCCATTTTAAACTAATTGTTCTATCTGAATCTATGTGTTCGATAAGGTGCCAGGAGAAGCGTCTGTGCTCTGAAATCAGTGGCAATGCTACTCGAAACCGTATGTGTTCGACGAAACTAAGTGGTCGACATTGTGAGAGAGGAAACTCCAGATGCGAAACTTAGTTCCATTTTAAGCTAATTGTTCTATCTGAAACTAAGTGTTCGATACTGTGCCAGGAGAAGCGCCTGCTCTCTGAAATCTGTGGCGATGCTACTCGAAACCGTATGTGTTCGACGAAACTAAGTGGTTGACCTTGTGAGACAGGATACTCCAGATGCGAAACTTAGTTCCATTTTAATCTTATTGTTCTATCTGAAACTACGTTTTCGATACTGTGCCAGGAGAAGCGCCTGTTCTCTGAAATGTGTGGCGATGACACTCGAAACCGTATGTGTTCGACGAAACTAAGTGGCCGACATTGTGAGAGAGGAAACTCCAGGTGCGAAACTTAGTTCCACTTTAAACTAATTGCTCTATCTAAAACTAAGTGTTCGATACTGTGCCAGGAGAAGCGCCTGTTCTCTGAAATGTGTGGCGATGACACTCGAAACCGTATGTGTTCGACCAAACTAAGTGGTTGATCTTGTGGGAGGGGAAACTCCAGATGCGAAACTTAGTTCCACTTTAAACTAATTGCTCTCTCTGAAACTAAGTGTTCGATACTGTGCCAGGAGAAGCGCCTGTTCTCTGAAATCTGTGGCGATGCTACTCGAAACCGTATGTGTTCGACGAAACTAAGTGATCGACCTTGTGGGACGGGAAACTCGAGCTGCGAAACTTAGTTCCACTTTAAACGAATTGCTCTCTCTGAAACTAAGTGTTCGATACTGTGCCAGGAGGAGCGCCTGTTCTCTGAAATCTGTGGCGATGCCACTCGAAACCGTGTGTGTTCGACGAAACTAAGTGGCCGACATTGTGAGAGAGGAAACTACAGATGCGAAATTAGTTCCATTTTAAACTAATTGTTCTATCTGAACCTAAGGGTTCGATACCGTGCCAGGAGAAGCGCCTGTTCTCTGAAATCTGTGGCGATGCCACTCGAAACCGTATGTGTTCGACGAAACTAAGTGGCCGACCTTGTGAGAGAGGAAACTACAGATGCGAAACTTAGTTCCACTTTAAACGAATTGCTCTCTCTGAAACTAAGTGTTCGATACTGTGCCAGGAGGAGCGCCTGTTCTCTGAAATCTGTGGCGATGCCACTCGAAACCGTGTGTGTTCGACGAAACTAAGTGGCCGACATTGTGAGAGAGGAAACTACAGATGCGAAATTAGTTCCATTTTAAACTAATTGTTCTATCTGAACCTAAGGGTTCGATACCGTGCCAGGAGAAGCGCCTGTTCTCTGAAATCTGTGGCGATGCCACTCGAAACCGTATGTGTTCGACGAAACTAAGTGGCCGACCTTGTGAGAGAGGAAACTACAGATGCCAGACTTAGTTCCATTTAAAACTAATTATTCTATCTGAAACTGAGTGTTCGATACTGTGCCAGGGCGAAGCGCCTCTTCTCTGAAATCAGTGGCGATGTTACTAGAAACCGTATGTGTTCGACGAATCTAAATGGTCGACCTTGTGAGAGAGGAAAATCCAGATGCGAAACTTAGTTCCATTTTAAACTAATTGTTCTACTGAATCTAAGTGTTCGATACTGTGCCAGGAGAAGCGCCAGTTCTCTGAAATCTGTCGCGATGCCACTCGTAACCGTATGGGTTCAACGAAGCAAAGTGGTCGATACTGTTTCAGGAGAAACACCCGTTCGGTGAAATCTGTGGCGATACCACACGAGACCGTATGTGTTCGACGAAACTAAGTGGTTGACCATGTGAGAGAGGAGACTCCAAATGCGAAACTTAATTCCATTTTAAACTAATTGTTCTACTGAATCTAAGTGTTCAATACTGTGCCAGGAGAAGCGCCTGTTCTCTGAAATCTGTGGCGATGCTACTCGAAACCGTATGTGTTCCACGAAACTAAGTGGTCGCCTTGTGAGAGAGGAAACTCCAGATGCGAAACTTAGTACCATTTTAAACTAATTGTTCTATCGGAAATTAAGTGTTCGATACTGTGCCAGGAGAAGCGCCTGTTCTCTGAAATCTGTGGCGATGCTACTCGAAACCGTTTGAGTTCGACGAAACTAAGTGGTCGATCTTGTGAGAGAGGAAACTCCAGATGTGAAACCTAGTTCCATTTTAAACTAATTGTTCTATCTGAAACTAAGTTTTCGAGACTGTGCCAGAGAATCGCCTGTCCTCTGAACTGTGTGGCGAGAGGAAACTCCAGATGTGAAACCTAGTTCCATTTTAAACTAATTGTTCTATCTGAAACTAAGTTTTCGAGACTATGCCAGAGAATCGCCTGTCCTCTGAACTGTGTGGCGATGCCGCTCGAAACCGTATGTGTTCGACGAAACTAAGTGGTCTACCTTGTGAGGGAGGAAATTACAGATGCGAAATTTAGTTCCATTTTTAACTAATTGTTCGATAATATACCAGGAGGAGCGCCTGTTCTCTGAAATGTGTGGCGATGCTGCTCGAAACCGTATGTGTTCGACCAAACTAAGTGGCCGACCTTGTGAGAGAGGAAACTCCATGTGCCAGACTTAGTTCCATTTAAAACTAATTATTCTATCTGAAACTGAGTGTTCGATACTGTGCCAGGAGAAGCGCCTCTTCTCTGAAATCAGTGGCGATGTTACTAGAAACCATATGTGTTCGACGAATCTAAATGGTCGACCTTGTGAGAGAGGAAAATCCAGATGCGAAACTTAGTTCCATTTTAAACTAATTGTTCTATCTGATACTCAGTGTTCGATACTGTGCCAGGAGAAGCGTCTGCTCTCTGAAATCTCTGGCGATGCTACTCGAAAACGTATGGGTTCGACGAAACTCAGTGGCGGACCTTGTGAGAGAGGAAATTCCAGATGCGAAACTTAGTTCCATTTTAAACTAATTGTTCTATCTGAAACTAAGTGTTCGCTACCGTGCCAGGAGAAACGGCTGTTCTCTGAAATCTGTGGCGATGCCACTCGAAACCGTATGTGTTCGACGAAAGTAAGTCGTTGACCTTGTGAGAGGGGATACTCCAGATGCGAAACATATTTCCATTTTAAACTAAATGTTTTGTCTGAAATAAGTATTCGATACTGTGCCAGGAGAAGCGCCTGTTCTCTGAAATCTTTGGCGATGCTACTCGAAACCGTATCTGTTCGACGAAACTAAGTCGTCGACCTCGTGAGAGAGGAATCTCCAGATGCGAAACAGTTCCATTTTAAACTAATGGTTCTACCTGAAACTAAGTGTTCGATACTGTGCCAGGAGAAGCGCCTGTTCTCTGAAATCTGTGGCGATGCTACTCTAAACCGTATGTGTTCGACGAAACTAAGTGGCCGACCTTGTGGGAGAGGAAACTCCAGATGCGAACTTTAGTTCCATTTTAAACTAATTGTTCTATCTGATACTAAGTGTTCGATACTGTGCCAGGAGAAGCGCCTGTTCTCTGAAATCTGTGGCGATGCTACTCGAAACCGTATGTGTTCGACGAAACTAAATGGTCCACCTTGTGAGAGAGGAAACTCCAGATGGGAAACATAGTTCCATTTTAAACTAATTGTTCTGTCTGAAATAAGTGTTCGATACTGTGCCAGGAGAAGCACCTGTTCTCTGAAATCCCTGGCGATGATACTCCAAACCGTATGTGTTCGACGAATCTAAATGTGAGAGAGGAAACTCCAGATTCGAAACTTAGTTCCATTTTAAACTAATTGTTCTAACCGAAACTCTGTGTCCGATACTGTGCCAGGAGAAGCGCCTGTTCTCTGAGATCATTGGCGATGCTACTCGAAACCGTATGTGTTCGACGAATCTAAGTGGTCGACCGTGTGAGAGAGGAAACTCCAGATGCGAAACTTAGTTCCATTTTAAACTAATTGTTCTATCTGAAACTAAGTGTTCGATACTGTGCCAGGAGAAACGCCTGTTCTCTGAAATCTGTGGCGATTCCGCTCGAAACCGTATGTGTTCGACGAAGCTAAGTGGTTGACCTTGTGAGAGAGGATACTCCAGATGCGAAACATAGTTCCATTTTAAACTAATTGTTCTATCTGATACTAAGTATTCGATACTGTGCCAGGAGAAGCGCCTGTTCTCTGATATCTGTGGCGATGCCACTCGAAACCGTATGTGTTCGACGAAACTAAGTGGTCGACCTTGTGAGAGAGGATACTCCAGATGCGAAACATAGTTCCATTTTAAACTAATTGTTCTGTCTGAAATAAGTGTTCGATACTGTGCCAGGCGAAACGCCTGTTCTCTGAAATCTGTGGCGATGCCCCTCGAAACCGTATGTGTTCGACGAAATTAAGTGGTCGTCTTGTGAGGGAAGAAACTCCAGATGCGAAATTTAGTACAATTTTAAACTAATTTTTCTATCTGAAACTATGTGTCTGATAGTCTGCCGGGAGAAGCGCCTGTTCTCTGAAATTGGTGGCGATGCTACTCGAAACCGTATGTTTTCGACGAAACTAAGTGGTCGACATGGTGAGAGAGGAAACACCAGATGCGGAGCTAAGTTCCATTTTAAACTAATTGTTCTATCTGAATCTAAGTGTTCGATACTGTGCCAGGAGAAGCGCCTGTTCTCTGAAATCTGTGGCGATGCTACTCTAAACCGTATGTGTTCGACGAAACTAAGTGGCCGACCTTGTGGGAGAGGAAACTCCAGATGCGAACCTTAGTTCCATTTTAAACTAATTGTTCTATCTGATACTAAGTGTTCGATACTGTGCCAGGAGAAGCGCCTGTTCTCTGAAATCTGTGGCGATGCTACTCGAAACCGTATGTGTTCGACGAAACTAAATGGTCCACCTTGTGAGAGAGGAAACTCCAGATGGGAAACATAGTTCCATTTTAAACTAATTGTTCTGTCTGAAATAAGTGTTCGATACTGTGCCAGGAGAAGCGCCTGTTCTCTGAAATCCCTGGCGATGATACTCCAAACCGTATGTGTTCGACGAATCTAAATGGTCGACCTTGTGAGAGAGGAAACTCCAGATTCGAAACTTAGTTCCATTTTAAACTAATTGTTCTAACCGAAACTCTGTGTCCGATACTGTGCCAGGAGAAGCGCCTGTTCTCTGAGATCATTGGCGATGCTACTCGAAACCGTATGTGTCCGACGAATCTAAGTGGTCGACCTTGTGAGAGAGGAAACTCCAGATGCGAAACTTAGTTCCATTTTAAACTAATTGTTCTATCTGAAACTAAGTGTTCGATACTGTGCCAGGAGAAACGCCTGTTCTCTGAAATCTGTGGCGATTCCGCTCGAAACCGTATGTGTTCGACGAAGCTAAGTGGTTGACCTTGTGAGAGAGGATACTCCAGATGCGAAACATAGTTCCATTTTAAACTAATTGTTCTGTCTGAAATAAGTGTTCGATACTGTGCCAGGCGAAGCGCCTGTTCTCTGAAATCTGTGGCGATGCCACTCGAAACCGTATGTGTTCGACGAAACTAAGTGGTCGACCTTGTGAGAGAGGATACTCCAGATGCGAAACATAGTTCCATTTTAAACTAATTGTTCTGTCTGAAATAAGTGTTCGATACTGTGCCAGGCGAAGCGCCTGTTCTCTGAAATCTGTGGCGATGCCCCTCGAAACCGTATGTGTTCGACGAAATTAAGTGGTCGTCTTGTGAGGGAAGAAACTCCAGATGCGAAATTTAGTACAATTTTAAACTAATTTTTCTATCTGAAACTATGTGTCTGATAGTCTGCCAGGAGAAGCGCCTGTTCTCTGAAATTGGTGGCGATGCTACTCGAAACCGTATGTTTTCGACGAAACTAAGTGGCCGACATGGTGAGAGAGGAAACACCAGATGCGGAGCTAAGTTCCATTTTAAACTAATTGTTCTATCTGAAACTAAGTGTTTGATACTGTGCCAGGAGAAGCGACTGTTCTCTGAAATCTGTGGCGATCCCACTCGAAACCGTATGTGTTCGACGAAACTAAGTGGTCGGCCTTGTGAGGGAGGATACTCCAGATGCGAAACATAGTTCCATTTTAAACTAATTGTTCTGTCTGAAATAAGTGTTCGATACTGTGCCAGGCGAAGCGCCTGTTCTCTGAAATCTGTGGCGATGCCACTCGAAACCGTATGTGTTCGACGAAACTAAGTAGTTGACCTTGTGAGAGAGGAAACGCCAAATGCGAAACATAGGTCCATATTAGACTAATTGTTCTATCTGAAACTAAGTGTTCGATAATGTGCCAGGAGAAGCGACTGTTCTCTGAAATCTGTGGCGATCCCACTCGAAACCGTATGTGTTCGACGAAACTAAGTGGTCGACCTTGTGAGGGAGGATACTCCAGATGCGAAACATAGTTCCATTTTAAACTAATTGTTCTGTCTGAAATAAGTGTTCGATACTGTGCCAGGAGAAGCGCCTGTTCTCTGAAATCTGTGGCGATACCACTCGAAACCGTATGTGTTCGACGAAACTAAGTGGCCGACCTTGTGAGAGAGGAAACTCCAGATGCGAAACTTAGTTCCATTTTAAACTAATTGTTCTAACCGAAACTCTGTGTCCGATACTGTGCCAGGAGAAGCGCCTGTTCTCTTAAATCTGTGGCGATGCAAATCGAAAGCGTATGTGTTCGACGAAACCAAGTCGTCGACGTCGTGAGAGAGGAATCTCCAGATGCGAAACATAGTTCCATTTTAAACTAATTGTTCTATCTGAAACTAGGTGTTCGATACTGTGCCAGTAGAAGCGTCTGTTCTCTGAAATCTGTGGCGATGCCACTCGAAACCGTATGTGTTCGACGAAACTAAGTGGTTGACCTTGTGAGAGAGGATACTCCAGATGCGAAACATAGTTCCATTTTAAACTAATTGTTCTGTCTGAAACTAAGTGTTCGATAAGGTGCCAGGAGAAGCGCCTGTTCTCTGAACTGTGTGGCGATGACGCTCGAAACCGTATGTATTCGACGAAACTAAGTGGTCGACCTTCTGAGAGAGGAAACTCCAGATGCGAAACATATTTCTATTTTAAACTAATTGTTCTATCTGAAACTAAGTGTTCGATAATGTGCCAGGAGAAGCGACTGTTCTCTGAAATCTGTGGCGATCCCACTCGAAACCGTATGTGTTCGACGAAACTAAGTGGTCGACCTTGTGAGGGAGGATACTCCAGATGCGAAACATAGCTCCATTTTAAACTAATTGTTCTGACTGAAGTAAGTGTTCGATACTGTGCCAGGCGAAGCGCCTGTTCTCTGAAATCTGTGGCGATGCCCCTCGAAACCGTATGTGTTCGACGAAACTAAGTGGCCGACCTTTTGAGAGAGGAAACTCCAGATGCGAAACTTAGTTCCATTTTAAACTAATTGTTCTAACCGAAACTCTGTGTCCGATACTGTGCCAGGAGAAGCGCCTGTTCTCTTAAATCTGTGGCGATGCAAATCGAAAGCGTATGTGTTCGACGAAACCAAGTCGTCGACGTCGTGAGAGAGGAATCTCCAGATGCGAAACATAGTTCCATTTTAAACTAATTGTTCTATCTGAAACTAGGTGTTCGATACTGTGCCAGGAGAAGCGCCTGTTCTCTGAAATCTGTGGCGATGCTACTCTAAACCGTATGTGTTCGACGAAACTAAGTGGCCGACCTTGTGGGAGAGGAAACTCCAGATGCGGACCTTAGTTCCATTTTAAACTAATTGTTCTATCTGATACTAAGTGTTCGATACTGTGCCAGGAGAAGCGCCTGTTCTCTGAAATCTGTGGCGATGCTACTCGAAACCGTATGTGTTCGACGAAACTAAATGGTCCACCTTGTGAGAGAGGAAACTCCAGATGGGAAACATAGTTCCATTTTAAACTAATTGTTCTGTCTGAAATAAGTGTTCGATACTGTGCCAGGAGAAGCGCCTGTTCTCTGAAATCCCTGGCGATGATACTCCAAACCGTATGTGTTCGACGAATCTAAATGGTCGACCTTGTGAGAGAGGAAACTCCAGATTCGAAACTTAGTTCCATTTTAAACTAATTGTTCTAACCGAAACTCTGTGTCCGATACTGTGCCAGGAGAAGCGCCTGTTCTCTGAGATCATTGGCGATGCTACTCGAAACCGTATGTGTCCGACGAATCTAAGTGGTCGACCTTGTGAGAGAGGAAACTCCAGATGCGAAACTTAGTTCCATTTTAAACTAATTGTTCTATCTGAAACTAAGTGTTCGATACTGTGCCAGGAGAAACGCCTGTTCTCTGAAATCTGTGGCGATTCCGCTCGAAACCGTATGTGTTCGACGAAGCGAAGTGGTTGACCTTGTGAGAGAGGATACTCCAGATGCGAAACATAGTTCCATTTTAAACTAATTGTTCTATCTGATACTAAGTATTCGATACTGTGCCAGGAGAAGCGCCTGTTCTCTGATATCTGTGGCGATGCCACTCGAAACCGTATGTGTTCGACGAAACTAAGTGGTCGGCCTTGTGAGGGAGGATACTCCAGATGCGAAACATAGTTCCATTTTAAACTAATTGTTCTGTCTGAAATAAGTGTTCGATACTGTGCCAGGCGAAGCGCCTGTTCTCTGAAATCTGTGGCGATGCCACTCGAAACCGTATGTGTTCGACGAAACTAAGTAGTTGACCTTGTGAGAGAGGAAACGCCAAATGCGAAACATAGGTCCATATTAGACTAATTGTTCTATCTGAAACTAAGTGTTCGATAATGTGCCAGGAGAAGCGACTGTTCTCTGAAATCTGTGGCGATCCCACTCGAAACCGTATGTGTTCGACGAAACTAAGTGGTCGACCTTGTGAGGGAGGATACTCCAGATGCGAAACATAGTTCCATTTTAAACTAATTGTTCTGTCTGAAATAAGTGTTCGATACTGTGCCAGGCGAAGCGCCTGTTCTCTGAAATCTGTGGCGATGCCCCTCGAAACCGTATGTGTTCGACGAAACTAAGTGGTCGACCTTGTGAGAGAGGAAACTCCAGATGCGAAACTTAGTTCCATTTTAAACTAATTGTTCTAACCGAAACTCTGTGTCCGATACTGTGCCAGGAGAAGCGCCTGTTCTCTTAAATCTGTGGCGATGCAAATCGAAAGCGTATGTGTTCGACGAAACCAAGTCGTCGACGTCGTGAGAGAGGAATCTCCAGATGCGAAACATAGTTCCATTTTAAACTAATTGTTCTATCTGAAACTAGGTGTTCGATACTGTGCCAGTAGAAGCGTCTGTTCTCTGAAATCTGTGGCGATGCCACTCGAAACCGTATGTGTTCGACGAAACTAAGTGGTTGACCTTGTGAGAGAGGATACTCCAGATGCGAAACATAGTTCCATTTTAAACTAATTGTTCTGTCTGAAACTAAGTGTTCGATAAGGTGCCAGGAGAAGCGCCTGTTCTCTGAACTGTGTGGCGATGACGCTCGAAACCGTATGTATTCGACGAAACTAAGTGGTCGACCTTCTGAGAGAGGAAACTCCAGATGCGAAACATATTTCTATTTTAAACTAATTGTTCTATCTGAAACTAAGTGTTCGATAATGTGCCAGGAGAAGCGACTGTTCTCTGAAATCTGTGGCGATCCCACTCGAAACCGTATGTGTTCGACGAAACTAAGTGGTCGACCTTGTGAGGGAGGATACTCCAGATGCGAAACATAGCTCCATTTTAAACTAATTGTTCTGACTGAAGTAAGTGTTCGATACTGTGCCAGGCGAAGCGCCTGTTCTCTGAAATCTGTGGCGATGCCCCTCGAAACCGTATGTGTTCGACGAAACTAAGTGGCCGACCTTTTGAGAGAGGAAACTCCAGATGCGAAACTTAGTTCCATTTTAAACTAATTGTTCTAACCGAAACTCTGTGTCCGATACTGTGCCAGGAGAAGCGCCTGTTCTCTTAAATCTGTGGCGATGCAAATCGAAAGCGTATGTGTTCGACGAAACCAAGTCGTCGACGTCGTGAGAGAGGAATCTCCAGATGCGAAACATAGTTCCATTTTAAACTAATTGTTCTATCTGAAACTAGGTGTTCGATACTGTGCCAGGAGAAGCGCCTGTTCTCTGAAATCTGTGGCGATGCTACTCTAAACCGTATGTGTTCGACGAAACTAAGTGGCCGACCTTGTGGGAGAGGAAACTCCAGATGCGGACCTTAGTTCCATTTTAAACTAATTGTTCTATCTGATACTAAGTGTTCGATACTGTGCCAGGAGAAGCGCCTGTTCTCTGAAATCTGTGGCGATTCCGCTCGAAACCGTATGTGTTCGACGAAGCTAAGTGGTTGACCTTGTGAGAGAGGATACTCCAGATGCGAAACATAGTTCCATTTTAAACTAATTGTTCTATCTGATACTAAGTATTCGATACTGTGCCAGGCGAAGCGCCTGTTCTCTGATATCTGTGGCGATGCCACTCGAAACCGTATGTGTTCGACGAAACTAAGTGGTCGACCTTGTGAGAGAGGATACTCCAGATGCGAAACATAGTTCCATTTTAAACTAATTGTTCTGTCTGAAATAAGTGTTCGATACTGTGCCAGGCGAAGCGCCTGTTCTCTGAAATGTGTGGCGATGCCACTCGATACCGTATGTGTTCGACGAAACTAAGTGGTCGACATTGTGAGAGAGGAAACTCCAGATGCGAAATTTAGTACAATTTTAAACTAATTTTTCTATCTGAAACTATGTGTCTGATAGTCTGCCAGGAGAAGCGCCTGTTCTCTGAAATTGGTGGCGATGCTACTCGAAACCGTATGTTTTCGACGAAACTAAGTGGTCGACATGGTGAGAGAGGAAACACCAGATGCGGAGCTAAGTTCCATTTTAAACTAATTGTTCTATCTGAAACTAAGTGTTCGATACTGTGCCAGGAGAAGCGACTGTTCTCTGAAATCTGTGGCGATCCCACTCGAAACAGTATGTGTTCGACGAAACTAAGTGGTCGACCTTGTGAGGGAGGATACTCCAGATGCGAAACATAGTTCCATTTTAAACTAATTGTTCTATCTGAAACTAAGTGTTCGATACTGTGCCAGGAGAAACGCCTGTTCTCTGAAATCTGTGGCGATTCCGCTCGAAACCGTATGTGTTCGACGAAGCTAAGTGGTTGACCTTGTGAGAGAGGATACTCCAGATGCGAAACATAGTTCCACTTTAAACTAATTGTTCTATCTGATACTAAGTATTCGATACTGTGCCAGGAGAAGCGCCTGTTCTCTGATATCTGTGGCGATGCCACTCGAAACCGTATGTGTTCGACGAAACTAAGTGGTCGACCTTGTGAGAGAGGATACTCCAGATGCGAAACATAGTTCCATTTTAAACTAATTGTTCTGTCTGAAATAAGTGTTCGATACTGTGCCAGGCGAAGCGCCTGTTCTCTGAAATCTGTGGCGATGCCCCTCGAAACCGTATGTGTTCGACGAAATTAAGTGGTCGTCTTGTGAGGGAAGAAACTCCAGATGTGAAATTTAGTACAATTTTAAACTAATTTTTCTATCTGAAACTATGTGTCTGATAGTCTGCCAGGAGAAGCGCCTGTTCTCTGAAATTGGTGGCGATGCTACTCGAAACCGTATGTTTTCGACGAAACTAAGTGGTCGACATGGTGAGAGAGGAAACACCAGATGCGGAGCTAAGTTCCATTTTAAACTAATTGTTCTATCTGAAACTAAGTGTTCGATACTGTGCCAGGAGAAGCGACTGTTCTCTGAAATCTGTGGCGATCCCACTCGAAACCGTATGTGTTCGACGAAACTAAGTGGTCGACCTTGTGAGGGAGGATACTCCAGATGCGAAACATAGTTCCATTTTAAAATAATTGTTCTGTCTGAAATAAGTGTTCGATACTGTGCCAGGCGAAGCGCCTGTTCTCTGAAATCTGTGGCGATGCCACTCGAAACCGTATGTGTTCGACGAAACTAAGTAGTTGACCTTGTGAGAGAGGAAACGCCAAATGCGAAACATAGGTCCATATTAGACTAATTGTTCTATCTGAAACTAAGTGTTCGATAATGTGCCAGGAGAAGCGACTGTTCTCTGAAATCTGTGGCGATCCCACTCGAAACCGTATGTGTTCGACGAAACTGAGTGGTCGACCTTGTGAGGGAGGATACTCCAGATGCGAAACATAGTTCCATTTTAAACTAATTGTTCTGTCTGAAATAAGTGTTCGATACTGTGCCAGGAGAAGCGCCTGTTCTCTGAAATCCCTGGCGATGATACTCCAAACCGTATGTGTTCAACGAATCTAAATGGTCGACCTTGTGAGAGAGGAAACTCCAGATGCGAAACTTAGTTCCATTTTAAACTAATTGTTCTAACCGAAACTCTGTGTCCGATACTGTGCCAGGAGAAGCGCCTGTTCTCTTAAATCTGTGGCGATGCAAATCGAAAGCGTATGTGTTCGACGAAACCAAGTCGTCGACGTCGTGAGAGAGGAATCTCCAGATGCGAAACATAGTTCCATTTTAAACTAATTGTTCTATCTGAAACTAGGTGTTCGATACTGTGCCAGGAGAAGCGCCTGTTCTCTGAAATCTGTGGCGATGCTACTCTAAACCGTATGTGTTCGACGAAACTAAGTGGCCGACCTTGTGGGAGAGGAAACTCCAGATGCGATCCATAGTTCCATTTTAAACTAATTGTTCTATCTGATACTAAGTGTTCGATACTGTGCCAGGAGAAGCGCCTGTTCTCTGAAATCTGTGGCGATGCTACTCGAAACCGTATGTGTTCGACGAAACTAAATGGTCCACCTTGTGAGAGAGGAAACTCCAGATGGGAAACATAGTTCCATTTTAAACTAATTGTTCTGTCTGAAATAAGTGTTCGATACTGTGCCAGGAGAAGCGCCTGTTCTCTGAAATCCCTGGCGATGATACTCCAAACCGTATGTGTTCGACGAATCTAAATGGTCGACCTTGTGAGAGAGGAAACTCCAGATTCGAAACTTAGTTCCATTTTAAACTAATTGTTCTAACCGAAACTCTGTGTCCGATACTGTGCCAGGAGAAGCGCCTGTTCTCTGAGATCATTGGCGATGCTACTCGAAACCGTATGTGTCCGACGAATCTAAGTGGTCGACCTTGTGAGAGAGGAAACTCCAGATGCGAAACTTAGTTCCATTTTAAACTAATTGTTCTATCTGAAACTAAGTGTTCGATACTGTGCCAGGAGAAACGCCTGTTCTCTGAAATCTGTGGCGATTCCGCTCGAAACCGTATGTGTTCGACGAAGCTAAGTGGTTGACCTTGTGAGAGAGGATACTCCAGATGCGAAACATAGTTCCATTTTAAACTAATTGTTCTGTCTGAAATAAGTGTTCGATACTGTGCCAGGCGAAGCGCCTGTTCTCTGAAATCTGTGGCGATGCCCCTCGAAACCGTATGTGTTCGACGAAATTAAGTGGTCGTCTTGTGAGGGAAGAAACTCCAGATGCGAAATTTAGTACAATTTTAAACTAATTTTTCTATCTGAAACTATGTGTCTGATAGTCTGCCAGGAGAAGCGCCTGTTCTCTGAAATTGGTGGCGATGCTACTCGAAACCGTATGTTTTCGACGAAACTAAGTGGTCGACATGGTGAGAGAGGAAACACCAGATGCGGAGCTAAGTTCCATTTTAAACTAATTGTTCTATCTGAAACTAAGTGTTCGATACTGTGCAGGAGAAGCGACTGTTCTCTGAAATCTGTGGCGATCCCACTCGAAACCGTATGTGTTCGACGAAACTAAGTGGTCGACCTTGTGAGGGAGGATACTCCAGATGCGAAACATAGTTCCATTTTAAACTAATTGTTCTATCTGAAACTAAGTGTTCGATACTGTGCCAGGAGAAACGCCTGTTCTATGAAATCTGTGGCGATTCCGCTCGAAACCGTATGTGTTCGACGAAGCTAAGTGGTTGACCTTGTGAGAGAGGATACTCCAGATGCGAAACATAGTTCCACTTTAAACTAATTGTTCTATCTGATACTAAGTATTCGATACTGTGCCAGGAGAAGCGCCTGTTCTCTGATATCTCTGGCGATGCCACTCGAAACCGTATGTGTTCGACGAAACTAAGTGGTCGACCTTGTGAGAGAGGATACTCCAGATGCGAAACATAGTTCCATTTTAAACTAATTGTTCTGTCTGAAATAAGTGTTCGATACTGTGCCAGGCGAAGCGCCTGTTCTCTGAAATCTGTGGCGATGCCCCTCGAAACCGTATGTGTTCGACGAAATTAAGTGGTCGTCTTGTGAGGGAAGAAACTGCAGATGCGAAATTTAGTACAATTTTAAACTAATTTTTCTATCTGAAACTATGTGTCTGATAGTCTGCCAGGAGAAGCGCCTGTTCTCTGAAATCTGTGGCGATCCCACTCGAAACCGTATGTGTTCGACGAAACTAAGTGGTCGACCTTGTGAGGGAGGATACTCCAGATGCGAAACATAGTTCCATTTTAAAATAATTGTTCTGTCTGAAATAAGTGTTCGATACTGTGCCAGGCGAAGCGCCTGTTCTCTGAAATCTGTGGCGATGCCACTCGAAACCGTATGTGTTCGACGAAACTAAGTAGTTGACCTTGTGAGAGAGGAAACGCCAAATGCGAAACTTAGGTCCATATTAGACTAATTGTTCTATCTGAAACTAAGTGTTCGATAATGTGCCAGGAGAAGCGACTGTTCTCTGAAATCTGTGGCGATCCCACTCGAAACCGTATGTGTTCGACGAAACTGAGTGGTCGACCTTGTGAGGGAGGATACTCCAGATGCGAAACATAGTTCCATTTTAAACTAATTGTTCTGTCTGAAATAAGTGTTCGATACTGTGCCAGGCGAAGCGCCTGTTCTCTGAAATCTGTGGCGATGCCCCTCGAAACCGTATGTGTTCGACGAAACTAAGTGGCCGACCTTGTGGGAGAGGAAACTCCAGATGCGAAACATAGTTCCATTTTAAACTAATTGTTCTGTCTGAAATAAGTGTTCGATACTGTGCCAGGCGAAGCGCCTGTTCTCTGAAATCTGTGGCGATGCCCCTCGAAACCGTATGTGTTCGACGAAATTAAGTGGTCGTCTTGTGAGGGAAGAAATTCCAGATGCGAAATTTAGTACAATTTTAAACTAATTTTTCTATCTGAAACTATGTGTCTGATAGTCTGCCAGGAGAAGCGCCTGTTCTCTGAAATTGGTGGCGATGCTACTCGAAACCGTATGTTTTCGACGAAACTAAGTGGTCGACATGGTGAGAGAGGAAACACCAGATGCGGAGCTAAGTTCCATTTTAAACTAATTGTTCTATCTGAAACTAAGTGTTCGATACTGTGCCAGGAGAAGCGACTGTTCTCTGAAATCTGTGGCGATCCCACTCGAAACCGTATGTGTTCGACGAAACTAAGTGGTCGACCTTGTGAGGGAGGATACTCCAGATGCGAAACATAGTTCCATTTTAAACTAATTGTTCTATCTGAAACTAAGTGTTCGATACTGTGCCAGGAGAAACGCCTGTTCTCTGAAATCTGTGGCGATTCCGCTCGAAACCGTATGTGTTCGACGAAGCTAAGTGGTTGACCTTGTGAGAGAGGATACTCCAGATGCGAAACATAGTTCCACTTTAAACTAATTGTTCTATCTGATACTAAGTATTCGATACTGTGCCAGGAGAAGCGCCTGTTCTCTGATATCTCTGGCGATGCCACTCGAAACCGTATGTGTTCGACGAAACTAAGTGGTCGACCTTGTGAGAGAGGATACTCCAGATGCGAAACATAGTTCCATTTTAAACTAATTGTTCTGTCTGAAATAAGTGTTCGATACTGTGCCAGGCGAAGCGCCTGTTCTCTGAAATCTGTGGCGATGCCCCTCGAAACCGTATGTGTTCGACGAAATTAAGTGGTCGTCTTGTGAGGGAAGAAACTCCAGATGCGAAATTTAGTACAATTTTAAACTAATTTTTCTATCTGAAACTATGTGTCTGATAGTCTGCCAGGAGAAGCGCCTGTTCTCTGAAATCTGTGGCGATCCCACTCGAAACCGTATGTGTTCGACGAAACTAAGTGGTCGACCTTGTGAGGGAGGATACTCCAGATGCGAAACATAGTTCCATTTTAAAATAATTGTTCTGTCTGAAATAAGTGTTCGATACTGTGCCAGGCGAAGCGCCTGTTCTCTGAAATCTGTGGCGATGCCACTCGAAACCGTATGTGTTCGACGAAACTAAGTAGTTGACCTTGTGAGAGAGGAAACGCCAAATGCGAAACATAGGTCCATATTAGACTAATTGTTCTATCTGAAACTAAGTGTTCGATAATGTGCCAGGAGAAGCGACTGTTCTCTGAAATCTGTGGCGATCCCACTCGAAACCGTATGTGTTCGACGAAACTGAGTGGTCGACCTTGTGAGGGAGGATACTCCAGATGCGAAACATAGTTCCATTTTAAACTAATTGTTCTGTCTGAAATAAGTGTTCGATACTGTGCCAGGCGAAGCGCCTGTTCTCTGAAATCTGTGGCGATGCCCCTCGAAACCGTATGTGTTCGACGAAACTAAGTGGCCGACCTTGTGGGAGAGGAAACTCCAGATGCGATCCATAGTTCCATTTTAAACTAATTGTTCTATCTGATACTAAGTGTTCGATACTGTGCCAGGAGAAGCGCCTGTTCTCTGAAATCTGTGGCGATGCTACTCGAAACCGTATGTGTTCGACGAAACTAAATGGTCCACCTTGTGAGAGAGGAAACCCCAGATGGGAAACATAGTTCCATTTTAAACTAATTGTTCTGTCTGAAATAAGTGTTCGATACTGTGCCAGGAGAAGCGCCTGTTCTCTGAAATCCCTGGCGATGATACTCCAAACCGTATGTGTTCGACGAATCTAAATGGTCGACCTTGTGAGAGAGGAAACTCCAGATTCGAAACTTAGTTCCATTTTAAACTAATTGTTCTAACCGAAACTCTGTGTCCGATACTGTGCCAGGAGAAGCGCCTGTTCTCTGAGATCATTGGCGATGCTACTCGAAACCGTATGTGTCCGACGAATCTAAGTGGTCGACCTTGTGAGAGAGGAAACTCCAGATGCGAAACTTAGTTCCATTTTAAACTAATTGTTCTATCTGAAACTAAGTGTTCGATACTGTGCCAGGAGAAACGCCTGTTCTCTGAAATCTGTGGCGATTCCGCTCGAAACCGTATGTGTTCGACGAAGCTAAGTGGTTGACCTTGTGAGAGAGGATACTCCAGATGCGAAACATAGTTCCACTTTAAACTAATTGTTCTATCTGATACTAAGTATTCGATACTGTGCCAGGAGAAGCGCCTGTTCTCTGATATCTCTGGCGATGCCACTCGAAACCGTATGTGTTCGACGAAACTAAGTGGTCGACCTTGTGAGAGAGGATACTCCAGATGCGAAACATAGTTCCATTTTAAACTAATTGTTCTGTCTGAAATAAGTGTTCGATACTGTGCCAGGCGAAGCGCCTGTTCTCTGAAATCTGTGGCGATGCCCCTCGAAACCGTATGTGTTCGACGAAATTAAGTGGTCGTCTTGTGAGGGAAGAAACTCCAGATGCGAAATTTAGTACAATTTTAAACTAATTTTTCTATCTGAAACTATGTGTCTGATAGTCTGCCAGGAGAAGCGCCTGTTCTCTGAAATCTGTGGCGATGCCACTCGAAACCGTATGTGTTCGACGAAACTAAGTGGTCGACCTTGTGAGAGAGGATACTCCAGATGCGAAACATAGTTCCATTTTAAAATAATTGTTCTGTCTGAAATAAGTGTTCGATACTGTGCCAGGCGAAGCGCCTGTTCTCTGAAATCTGTGGCGATGCCACTCGAAACCGTATGTGTTCGACGAAACTAAGTAGTTGACCTTGTGAGAGAGGAAACGCCAAATGCGAAACATAGGTCCATATTAGACTAATTGTTCTATCTGAAACTAAGTGTTCGATAATGTGCCAGGAGAAGCGACTGTTCTCTGAAATCTGTGGCGATCCCACTCGAAACCGTATGTGTTCGACGAAACTGAGTGGTCGACCTTGTGAGGGAGGATACTCCAGATGCGAAACATAGTTCCATTTTAAACTAATTGTTCTGTCTGAAATAAGTGTTCGATACTGTGCCAGGCGAAGCGCCTGTTCTCTGAAATCTGTGGCGATGCCCCTCGAAACCGTATGTGTTCGACGAAACTAAGTGGCCGACCTTGTGGGAGAGGAAACTCCAGATGCGATCCATAGTTCCATTTTAAACTAATTGTTCTATCTGATACTAAGTGTTCGATACTGTGCCAGGAGAAGCGCCTGTTCTCTGAAATCTGTGGCGATGCTACTCGAAACCGTATGTGTTCGACGAAACTAAATGGTCCACCTTGTGAGAGAGGAAACCCCAGATGGGAAACATAGTTCCATTTTAAACTAATTGTTCTGTCTGAAATAAGTGTTCGATACTGTGCCAGGAGAAGCGCCTGTTCTCTGAAATCCCTGGCGATGATACTCCAAACCGTATGTGTTCGACGAATCTAAATGGTCGACCTTGTGAGAGAGGAAACTCCAGATTCGAAACTTAGTTCCATTTTAAACTAATTGTTCTAACCGAAACTCTGTGTCCGATACTGTGCCAGGAGAAGCGCCTGTTCTCTGAGATCATTGGCGATGCTACTCGAAACCGTATGTGTCCGACGAATCTAAGTGGTCGACCTTGTGAGAGAGGAAACTCCAGATGCGAAACTTAGTTCCATTTTAAACTAATTGTTCTATCTGAAACTAAGTGTTCGATACTGTGCCAGGAGAAACGCCTGTTCTCTGAAATCTGTGGCGATTCCGCTCGAAACCGTATGTGTTCGACGAAGCTAAGTGGTTGACCTTGTGAGAGAGGATACTCCAGATGCGAAACATAGTTCCATTTTAAACTAATTGTTCTATCTGATACTAAGTATTCGATACTGTGCCAGGAGAAGCGCCTGTTCTCTGATATCTGTGGCGATGCCACTCGAAACCGTATGTGTTCGACGAAACTAAGTGGTCGACCTTGTGAGAGAGGATACTCCAGATGCGAAACATAGTTCCATTTTAAACTAATTGTTCTGTCTGAAATAAGTGTTCGATACTGTGCCAGGCGAAGCGCCTGTTCTCTGAAATCTGTGGCGATGCTACTCTAAACCGTATGTGTTCGACGAAACTAAGTGGCCGACCTTGTGGGAGAGGAAACTCCAGATGCGATCCATAGTTCCATTTTAAACTAATTGTTCTATCTGATACTAAGTGTTCGATACTGTGCCAGGAGAAGCGCCTGTTCTCTGAAATCTGTGGCGATGCTACTCGAAACCGTATGTGTTCGACGAAACTAAATGGTCCACCTTGTGAGAGAGGAAACTCCAGATGGGAAACATAGTTCCATTTTAAACTAATTGTTCTGTCTGAAATAAGTGTTCGATACTGTGCCAGGAGAAGCGCCTGTTCTCTGAAATCCCTGGCGATGATACTCCAAACCGTATGTGTTCGACGAATCTAAATGGTCGACCTTGTGAGAGAGGAAACTCCAGATTCGAAACTTAGTTCCATTTTAAACTAATTGTTCTAACCGAAACTCTGTGTCCGATACTGTGCCAGGAGAAGCGCCTGTTCTCTGAGATCATTGGCGATGCTACTCGAAACCGTATGTGTCCGACGAATCTAAGTGGTCGACCTTGTGAGAGAGGAAACTCCAGATGCGAAACTTAGTTCCATTTTAAACTAATTGTTCTATCTGAAACTAAGTGTTCGATACTGTGCCAGGAGAAAAGCCTGTTCTCTGAAATCTGTGGCGATTCCGCTCGAAACCGTATGTGTTCGACGAAGCTAAGTGGTTGACCTTGTGAGAGAGGATACTCCAGATGCGAAACATAGTTCCATTTTAAACTAATTGTTCTATCTGATACTAAGTATTCGATACTGTGCCAGGAGAAGCGCCTGTTCTCTGATATCTGTGGCGATGCCACTCGAAACCGTATGTGTTCGACGAAACTAAGTGGTCGACCTTGTGAGAGAGGATACTCCAGATGCGAAACATAGTTCCATTTTAAACTAATTGTTCTGTCTGAAATAAGTGTTCGATACTGTGCCAGGCGAAGCGCCTGTTCTCTGAAATCTGTGGCGATGCCCCTCGAAACCGTATGTGTTCGACGAAATTAAGTGGTCGTCTTGTGAGGGAAGAAACTCCAGATGCGAAATTTAGTACAATTTTAAACTAATTTTTCTATCTGAAACTATGTGTCTGATAGTCTGCCAGGAGAAGCGCCTGTTCTCTGAAATTGGTGGCGATGCTACTCGAAACCGTATGTTTTCGACGAAACTAAGTGGTCGACATGGTGAGAGAGGAAACACCAGATGCGGAGCTAAGTTCCATTTTAAACTAATTGTTCTATCTGAAACTAAGTGTTCGATACTGTGCCAGGAGAAGCGACTGTTCTCTGAAATCTGTGGCGATCCCACTCGAAACCGTATGTGTTCGACGAAACTAAGTGGTCGACCTTGTGAGGGAGGATACTCCAGATGCGAAACATAGTTCCATTTTAAACTAATTGTTCTGTCTGAAATAAGTGTTCGATACTGTGCCAGGCGAAGCGCCTGTTCTCTGAAATCTGTGGCGATGCCACTCGAAACCGTATGTGTTCGACGAAACTAAGTAGTTGACCTTGTGAGAGAGGAAACGCCAAATGCGAAACATAGGTCCATATTAGACTAATTGTTCTATCTGAAACTAAGTGTTCGATAATGTGCCAGGAGAAGCGACTGTTCTCTGAAATCTGTGGCGATCCCACTCGAAACCGTATGTGTTCGACGAAACTAAGTGGTCGACCTTGTGACGGAGGATACTCCAGATGCGAAACATAGTTCCATTTTAAACTAATTGTTCTGTCTGAAATAAGTGTTCGATACTGTGCCAGGCGAAGCGCCTGTTCTCTGAAATCTGTGGCGATGCCCCTCGAAACCGTATGTGTTCGACGAAACTAAGTGGCCGACCTTGTGAGAGAGGAAACTCCAGATGCGAAACTTAGTTCCATTCTAAACTAATTGTTCTAACCGAAACTCTGTGTCCGATACTGTGCCAGGAGAAGCGCCTGTTCTCTTAAATCTGTGGCGATGCAAATCGAAAGCGTATGTGTTCGACGAAACCAAGTCGTCGACGTCGTGAGAGAGGAATCTCCAGATGCGAAACATAGTTCCATTTTAAACTAATTGTTCTATCGGAAACTAGGTGTTCGATACTGTGCCAGTAGAAGCGTCTGTTCTCTGAAATCTGTGGCGATGCCACTCGAAACCGTATGTGTTCGACGAAACTAAGTGGTTGACCTTGTGAGAGAGGATACTCCAGATGCGAAACATAGTTCCATTTTAAACTAATTGTTCTGTCTGAAACTAAGTGTTCGATAAGGTGCCAGGAGAAGCGCCTGTTCTCTGAACTGTGTGGCGATGACGCTCGAAACCGTATGTATTCCACGAAACTAAGTGGTCGACCTTCTGAGAGAGGAAACTCCAGATGCGAAACATATTTCTATTTTAAACTAATTGTTCTATCTGAAACTAAGTGTTCGATAATGTGCCAGGAGAAGCGACTGTTCTCTGAAATCTGTGGCGATCCCACTCGAAACCGTATGTGTTCGACGAAACTAAGTGGTCGACCTTGTGAGGGAGGATACTCCAGATGCGAAACATAGTTCCATTTTAAACTAATTGTTCTGTCTGAAATAAGTGTTCGATACTGTGCCAGGCGAAGCGCCTGTTCTCTGAAATCTGTGGCGATGCCCCTCGAAACCGTATGTGTTCGACGAAACTAAGTGGCCGACCTTTTGAGAGAGGAAACTCCAGATGCGAAACTTAGTTCCATTTTAAACTAATTGTTCTAACCGAAACTCTGTGTCCGATACTGTGCCAGGAGAAGCGCCTGTTCTCTTAAATCTGTGGCGATGCAAATCGAAAGCGTATGTGTTCGACGAAACCAAGTCGTCGACGTCGTGAGAGAGGAATCTCCAGATGCGAAACATAGTTCCATTTTAAACTAATTGTTCTATCTGAAACTAGGTGTTCGATACTGTGCCAGGAGAAGCGCCTGTTCTCTGAAATCTGTGGCGATGCAAATCGAAAGCGTATGTGTTCGACGAAACCAAGTCGTCGACGTCGTGAGAGCGGAATCTCCAGATGCGAAACATAGTTCCATTTTAAACTAATTGTTCTATCTGAAACTAGGTGTTCGATGCTGTGCCAGGAGAAGCGCCTGTTCTCTGAAATCTGTGGCGATGCTACTCTAAACCGTATGTGTTCGACGAAACTAAGTGGCCGACCTTGTGGGAGAGGAAACTCCAGATGCGAACCTTAGTTCCATTTTAAACTAATTGTTCTATCTGATACTAAGTGTTCGATACTGTGCCAGGAGAAGCGCCTGTTCTCTGAAATCTGTGGCGATGCTACTCGAAACCGTATGTGTTCGACGAAACTAAGTGGTCCACCTTGTGAGAGAGGAAACTCCAGATGCGAAATATAGTTCCATTTTAAACTAATTGTTCTGTCTGAAATAAGTGTTCGATACTGTGCCAGGAGAAGCGCCTGTTCTCTGAAATCCCTGGCGATGATACTCCAAACCGTATGTGTTCGACGAATCTAAATGGTCGACCTTGTGAGAGAGGAAACTCCAGATGGGAAACTTAGTTCCATTTTAATCTAATTGTTCTAACCGAAACTCTGTGTCCGATACTGTGCCAGGAGAAGCGCCTGTTCTCTTAAATCTGTGGCGATGCAAATCGAAAGCGTATGTGTTCGACGAAACTAAGTGGTTGACCTTGTGAGAGAGGATACTCCAGATGCGAAACATATTTCTATTTTAAACTAATTGTTCTGTCTGAAATAAGTGTTCGATACTGTGCCAGGCGAAGCGCCTGTTCTCTGAAATCTGTGGCGATGCCCCTCGAAACCGTATGTGTTCGACGAAATTAAGTGGTCGTCTTGTGAGGGAAGAAACTCCAGATGCGAAATTTAGTACAATTTTAAACTAATTTTTCTATCTGAAACTATGTGTCTGATAGTCTGCCAGGAGAAGCGCCTGTTCTCTGAAATTGGTGGCGATGCTACTCGAAACCGTATGTTTTCGACGAAACTAAGTGGTCGACATGGTGAGAGAGGAAACACCAGATGCGGAGCTAAGTTCCATTTTAAACTAATTGTTCTATCTGAAACTAAGTGTTCGATACTGTGCCAGGAGAAGCGACTGTTCTCTGAAATCTGTGGCGATCCCACTCGAAACCGTATGTGTTCGACGAAACTAAGTGGTCGACCTTGTGAGGGAGGATACTCCAGATGCGAAACATAGTTCCATTTTAAACTAATTGTTCTGTCTGAAATAAGTGTTCGATACTGTGCCAGGCGAAGCGCCTGTTCTCTGAAATCTGTGGCGATGCCACTCGAAACCGTATGTGTTCGACGAAACTAAGTAGTTGACCTTGTGAGAGAGGAAACGCCAAATGCGAAACATAGGTCCATATTAGACTAATTGTTCTATCTGAAACTAAGTGTTCGATAATGTGCCAGGAGAAGCGACTGTTCTCTGAAATCTGTGGCGATCCCACTCGAAACCGTATGTGTTCGACGAAACTAAGTGGTCGACCTTGTGAGGGAGGATACTCCAGATGCGAAACATAGTTCCATTTTAAACTAATTGTTCTGTCTGAAATAAGTGTTCGATACTGTGCCAGGCGAAGCGCCTGTTCTCTGAAATCTGTGGCGATGCCCCTCGAAACCGTATGTGTTCGACGAAACTAAGTGGCCGACCTTGTGAGAGAGGAAACTCCAGATGCGAAACTTAGTTCCATTCTAAACTAATTGTTCTAACCGAAACTCTGTGTCCGATACTGTGCCAGGAGAAGCGCCTGTTCTCTTAAATCTGTGGCGATGCAAATCGAAAGCGTATGTGTTCGACGAAACCAAGTCGTCGACGTCGTGAGAGAGGAATCTCCAGATGCGAAACATAGTTCCATTTTAAACTAATTGTTCTATCGGAAACTAGGTGTTCGATACTGTGCCAGTAGAAGCGTCTGTTCTCTGAAATCTGTGGCGATGCCACTCGAAACCGTATGTGTTCGACGAAACTAAGTGGTTGACCTTGTGAGAGAGGATACTCCAGATGCGAAACATAGTTCCATTTTAAACTAATTGTTCTGTCTGAAACTAAGTGTTCGATAAGGTGCCAGGAGAAGCGCCTGTTCTCTGAACTGTGTGGCGATGACGCTCGAAACCGTATGTATTCCACGAAACTAAGTGGTCGACCTTCTGAGAGAGGAAACTCCAGATGCGAAACATATTTCTATTTTAAACTAATTGTTCTATCTGAAACTAAGTGTTCGATAATGTGCCAGGAGAAGCGACTGTTCTCTGAAATCTGTGGCGATCCCACTCGAAACCGTATGTGTTCGACGAAACTAAGTGGTCGACCTTGTGAGGGAGGATACTCCAGATGCGAAACATAGTTCCATTTTAAACTAATTGTTCTGTCTGAAATAAGTGTTCGATACTGTGCCAGGCGAAGCGCCTGTTCTCTGAAATCTGTGGCGATGCCCCTCGAAACCGTATGTGTTCGACGAAACTAAGTGGCCGACCTTTTGAGAGAGGAAACTCCAGATGCGAAACTTAGTTCCATTTTAAACTAATTGTTCTAACCGAAACTCTGTGTCCGATACTGTGCCAGGAGAAGCGCCTGTTCTCTTAAATCTGTGGCGATGCAAATCGAAAGCGTATGTGTTCGACGAAACCAAGTCGTCGACGTCGTGAGAGAGGAATCTCCAGATGCGAAACATAGTTCCATTTTAAACTAATTGTTCTATCTGAAACTAGGTGTTCGATACTGTGCCAGGAGAAGCGCCTGTTCTCTGAAATCTGTGGCGATGCAAATCGAAAGCGTATGTGTTCGACGAAACCAAGTCGTCGACGTCGTGAGAGAGGAATCTCCAGATGCGAAACATAGTTCCATTTTAAACTAATTGTTCTATCTGAAACTAGGTGTTCGATGCTGTGCCAGGAGAAGCGCCTGTTCTCTGAAATCTGTGGCGATGCTACTCTAAACCGTATGTGTTCGACGAAACTAAGTGGCCGACCTTGTGGGAGAGGAAACTCCAGATGCGAACCTTAGTTCCATTTTAAACTAATTGTTCTATCTGATACTAAGTGTTCGATACTGTGCCAGGAGAAGCGCCTGTTCTCTGAAATCTGTGGCGATGCTACTCGAAACCGTATGTGTTCGACGAAACTAAGTGGTCCACCTTGTGAGAGAGGAAACTCCAGATGCGAAATATAGTTCCATTTTAAACTAATTGTTCTGTCTGAAATAAGTGTTCGATACTGTGCCAGGAGAAGCGCCTGTTCTCTGAAATCCCTGGCGATGATACTCCAAACCGTATGTGTTCGACGAATCTAAATGGTCGACCTTGTGAGAGAGGAAACTCCAGATGGGAAACTTAGTTCCATTTTAATCTAATTGTTCTAACCGAAACTCTGTGTCCGATACTGTGCCAGGAGAAGCGCCTGTTCTCTTAAATCTGTGGCGATGCAAATCGAAAGCGTATGTGTTCGACGAAACTAAGTGGTTGACCTTGTGAGAGAGGATACTCCAGATGCGAAACATAGTTCCATTTTAAACTAATTGTTCTGTCTGAAACTAAGTGTTCGATAAGGTGCCAGGAGAAGCGCCTGTTCTCTGAACTGTGTGGCGATGACGCTTGAAACCGTATGTATTCGACGAAACTAAGTGGTCGACCTTCTGAGAGAGGAAACTCCAGATGCGAAACATATTTCTATTTTAGACTAATTGTTCTATCTGAAACTAAGTGTTCGAAACTGTGCCAGGAGAAGCGCCAGTTCTCTGAAATATGTGGCGATGCCACTCGAAACCGTATGTGTTCGACGAAACTAAGTGGTCGACCATGTGAGAGAGGATACTCCAGATGCGAAATTTAGAACCATTTTAAACTAATTGTTTTATCTGAAACTATGTGTCCGATACTGTGCCAGGAGAAGCTCCTGTTCTCTGAAATGTGTGGCGATGCCACTCGAAACCGTATGTGTTCGACGAAACTAAGTGGTCGACCTTGTGAGAGAGGATACTCCAGATGCGAAACATAGTTCTATTTTAAACTAATTGTTCTATCTGAAATCAGTTTTCGATACTGTGCCAGGAGAAGCGCCTGTTCTCTGAAATCCCTGGCGATGATACTCCAAACCGTATGTGTTCGACGAAACTAAGTTGTCGAACTTGTGAGAGAGGAATCTCCAGATGCGAAACATAGTTCCATTTTAAACTAATGGTTCTACCTGAAACTAAGTGTTCGATACTGTGCCAGGAGAAGCGCCTGTTCTCTGCAAACTGTGACGATGCTACTCCAAACCGTATGTGTTCGACGAAAATAAGTGGTCGACCTTGTGGAAGAGGAAACTCCAGATGCGAGACTTAGTTCCATTTTAAACTAATGGTTCTATCTGAAAATATGTGTTCGATACTGTGCCAGTAGAAGCGTCTGTTCTCTGAAATCTGTGGCGATGCCACTCGAAACCGTATGTGTTCGACGAAACTAAGTCGTCGACCTCGTGAGAGAGGAATCTCCAGATGCGAAACATAGTTCCATTTTAAACTAATGGTTCTACCTGAAACTAAGTGTTCGATACTGTGCCAGGAGAAGCGCCTGTTCTCTGAAATCTGTGGCGATGCTACTCTAAACCGTATGTGTTCGACGAAACTAAGTGGCCGACCTTGTGGGAGAGGAAACTCCAGATGCGAACCTTAGTTCCATTTTAAACTAATTGTTCTAACCGAAACTCTGTGTCCGATACTGTGCCAGGAGAAGCGCCTGTTCTCTTAAATCTGTGGTGATGCAAATCGAAAGCGTATGTGTTCGACGAAACCAAGTCGTCGACGTCGTGAGAGAGGAATCTCCAGATGCGAAACATAGTTCCATTTTAAACTAATTGTTCTATCTGAAACTAGGTGTTCGATACTGTGCCAGGAGAAGCGCCTGTTCTCTGAAATCTGTGGCGATGCAAATCGAAAGCGTATGTGTTCGACGAAACCAAGTCGTCGACGTCGTGAGAGAGGAATCTCCAGATGCGAAACATAGTTCCATTTTAAACTAATTGTTCTATCTGAAACTAGGTGTTCGATACTGTGCCAGGAGAAGCGCCTGTTCTCTGAAATCTGTGGCGATGCTACTCTAAACCGTATGTGTTCGACGAAACTAAGTGGCCGACCTTGTGGGAGAGGAAACTCCAGATGCGAACCTTAGTTCCATTTTAAACTAATTGTTCTATCTGATACTAAGTGTTCGATACTGTGCCAGGAGAAGCGCCTGTTCTCTGAAATCTGTGGCGATGCTACTCGAAACCGTATGTGTTCGACGAAACTAAGTCGTCGACCTTGTGAGTGAGGAAACTCCAGATGCGAAACTTAGTTCCATTTTAAACTAATTGTTCTATCTGAAACTAAGTGTTCGTTACTGTGCCAGGAGAAGCGCCTGTTCTCTGAAATCTGTGGCGATGCTACTCAAAACCGTATGTGTTCGACGAACCTAAGTGGTCCACCTTGTGCGAGAGGAAACTCCGGATGCGAAACTTAGTTCCATTTTAAACTAATTGTTCTATCTGAAAATAAGTGTTCGATACTGTGCCAGGAGAAGCGCCTGTTCTCTGGACTGTGTGGCGATGCCGCTCGAAATAGTATGTGTTCGACGAAACTAAGTGGTTGATCTTGTGAGAGAGGATACTCCAGATGCGAGACATAGTTCCATTTTAAAATAAATGTTCTGTCTGAAATAAGTGTTCGATACTGTGCGAGGCGAAGCGCCTGTTCTCTGAAATCTGTGGCGATGCCACAGGCAACCGTATGTGTTCGACGAAACTATGTTGTCGACCTTGTGGGAGAGGAAACTCCAGATGCGAAACTTAGTTCCATTTAAAACTAATTGATCTATCTGAACCTAAGTGTTCGATACTGTGCCAGGAGAAGCGCCTGTTCTCTGAAATCTGTGGAGATGCTACTCAAAACCGTATGTGTTCGACGAACCTAAGTGGTCCACCTTGTGCGAGAGGAAACTCCGGATGCGAATCGTAATACCTTTTTAAACTAATTGTTCTATCTGAAACTAAGTGTTCGATACTGTGCCAGGAGAAGCGCCTGTTCTCTGAAATCTGTGGAGATGCTACTCGGAACCGTATGTGTTCGACGAAACTAAGTGGTCGACCTTCTGAGACAGGAACCTCTAGATGCGAAACTTAGTTCCATTTTAAACTAATTGTTCTATCTGAAAATAAGTGTTCGATACTGTGCCAGGAGAAGCGCCTGTTCTCTGGACTGTGTGGCGATGCCGCTCGAAATAGTATGTGTTCGACGAAACTAAGTGGTTGAAGTTGTGAGAGAGGATACTCCAGATGCGAAACATAGTTCCATTTTAAACTCATTGTTCTGTCTGAAATAAGTGTTCGATACGGCGCCAGGAGAAGCGCCTGTTCTCTGAAATGTGTGGCGATGATACTCGAAACCGTATGTGTTCGACGAATCTAAATGGTCGACATTGTGAGAGAGCAAACTCCGGATGCGAAACTTAGTTCCATTTTAAACTAATTGTTCTATCTGAAACTAAGTGTTCCATACTGTGCCAGGAGAAGTGCCTGTTCTCTGATATCTGTGGCGATGATACTCGAAACCGTATGTGTTCGACGAATCTAAATGGTCGACATTGTGAGAG
This sequence comes from Nysson spinosus, assembly GCA_910591585.2. Taxonomy (NCBI): domain Eukaryota; kingdom Metazoa; phylum Arthropoda; class Insecta; order Hymenoptera; family Crabronidae; genus Nysson; species Nysson spinosus. The sequence continues at coordinate 4,430,400 of CAJUYC020000088.1, read as the reverse complement.
AGCAAACTCCGGATGCGAAACTTAGTTCCATTTTAAACTAATTGTTCTATCTGAAAATAAGTGTTCGATACTGTGCCAGGAGAAGCGCCTGTTCTCTGGACTGTGTGGCGATGCCGCTCGAAATAGTATGTGTTCGACGAAACTAAGTGGTTGAAGTTGTGAGAGAGGAAACTCCAGAAACGAAACATAGTTCCATTTCAATCTTATTGTTCCATCTGAAACTAAGTGTTCGATACGGTGCCAGCAGAAGCGCCTGTTCTCTGAAATCTGTGGCGATGCTACTCGAAACCGAATGTGTTCCCGGAAACTAAGTGGCCGCCTTGTGAGAGAGGAAACTCCAGATGCGAAATTTAGTACCATTTTAAACTAATTGTTCTATCTAAAACTATGGGTCCGATACTGTGCCAGGCGAAACGCCTGTTCTCTGAAATCTGTGGCGATGCCCCTCGAAACAGTATGTATTCGACGAAAGTAAGTCGTCGACCTTGTGAGTGAGGAAACTCCAGATGCGAAACTTAGTTCCATTTTAAACTAATTGTTCTATCTGAAACTAAGTGTTCGTTACTGTGCCAGGAGAAGCGCCTGTTCTCTGAAATCTGTGGCGATGCTACTCGAAACCGTATATGTTCGACGAAACTAGATGGTCGACCTTGTGAGAGAGGAAACTCCAGATGCGAAGCTTAGTTCCATTTTAAACCAATTGTTCTATCTGATACTGAGCGTTCGATACTGTGCCAGGAGAAGCGCCTGTTCTCTGAAATGTGTGGCGATGCCACTCGAAACCGTATGTGTTCGAGGAAACTAAGTGGTTGATCTTGTGAGAGAGGATACTCCAGATGCGAGACATAGTTCCATTTTAAAATAAATGTTCTGTCTGAAATAAGTGTTCGATACTGTGCGAGGCGAAGCGCCTGTTCTCTGAAATCTGTGGCGATGCCACAGGCAACCGTATGTGTTCGACGAAACTATGTTGTCGACCTTGTGGGAGAGGAAACTCCAGATGCGAAACCTAGTTCCATTTTAAACTAATTGTTCTATCTGAAACTAAGTGTTCGATAATGTGCCAGGAGAAGCGCCTGTTCTCTGAAATCTGTGGCGATGCCACTCGAAACCGTATGTGTTCGACGAAACTAAGTGGTCGCCCTTGTGAGAGAGGAATCTCCAGATTCGAAATTAAATTCCATTTTAAACTAATAGTTCTATCTGAAACCAAGTGTTCGATACTGTGCCAGGAGTAGCGCCTGTTCTCTGAAATCTGTGGCGATGCGAATCGAAAACGTATGTGTTCGACGAAATTAAGTGGCCGACCTTGTGAGAGAGGGAACTCCAGATGCGAAACATAGTTGCATTTTAAACTAATTGTTCTATCTGTAACTAAGTGTTCGATACTGTGCCAGGAGAAGCGCCTGTTCTCTGAAATCTGTGGCGATACCACTCGAAACCGTATGTGTTCGACGAAACTAAGTGGCCGACCTTGTGAGAGAGGAAACTCCAGATGCGAAACATAGTTGCATTTTAAACTAATTGTTCTATCTGTAACTAAGTGTTCGATAATGTGCCAGGAGAAGCGCCTGTTCTCTGAAATCTGTGGCGATACCACTCGAAACCGTATGTGTTCGACGAAACTAAGTGGCCGACCTTGTGAGAGAGGAAACTCCAGATGCGAAACAGAGTTGCATTTTAAACTAATTGTTCTATCTGTAACTAAGTGTTCGATAATGTGCCAGGAGAAGCGCCTGTTCTCTGAAATCTGTGGCGATGCCACTCGAAACCGTATGTGTTCGACGAAACTAAGTGGCCGACCTTGTGAGAGAGGAAACTCCAGATGCGAAACATAGTTGCATTTTAAACTAATTGTACTATCTGTAACTAAGTGTTCGATAATGTGCCAGGAGAAGCGCCTGTTCTCTGAAATCTGTGGCGATACCACTCGAAACCGTATGTGTTCGACGAAACTAAGTGGCCGACCTTGTGAGAGAGGAAACTCCAGATGCGAAACATAGTTGCATTTTAAACTAATTGTTCTATCTGTAACTAAGTGTTCGATAATGTGCCAGGAGAAGCGCCTGTTCTCTGAAATCTGTGGCGATACCACTCGAAACCGTATGTGTTCGACGAAACTAAGTGGCCGACCTTGTGAGAGAGGAAACTCCAGATGCGAAACAGAGTTGCATTTTAAACTAATTGTTCTATCTGTAACTAAGTGTTCGATAATGTGCCAGGAGAAGCGCCTGTTCTCTGAAATCTGTGGCGATGCCACTCGAAACCGTATGTGTTCGACGAAACTAAGTGGCCGACCTTGTGAGAGAGGAAACTCCCGATGCGAAACATAGTTGCATTTTAAACTAATTGTGCTATCTGTAACTAAGTGTTCGATAATGTGCCAGGAGAAGCGCCTGTTCTCTGAAATCTGTGGCGATGCCACTCGAAACCGTATGTGTTCGACGAAACTAAGTGGCCGACCTTGTGAGAGAGGAAACTCCAGATGCGAAACATAGTTGCATTTTAAACTAATTGTTCTATCTGTAACTAAGTGTTCGATAATGTGCCCGGAGAAGCGCCTGTTCTGTGAAATCTGTGGCGATGCCACTCGAAACCGTATGTGTTCGACGAAACTAAGTGGCCGACCTTGTGAGACAGGAAACTCCAGATGCGAAACTTAGGACCAATTTATACTAATTGTTCCATCTGAAACTAAGTGTTCGATACTGTGCCAGAAGAAGCGCCTGTTCTCTGAAATCTGTGGCGATTCTACTCGAAACCGTATGTGTTCGACGAAACTAAGTGGTCGACCTTGTGAGAGAGGAAACTCCAGATGCGAAACTTAGTTCCATTTTAAACAAATTGTTCTATCTGAAACTAAGTGTTCGATACTGTGCCAGGAGAAGCGCCTGTTCTCTGAAATCTGTGGCGATGCTACTCGAAACCGTATGTGTTCGACGAAACTAAGTGGTCGACCTTGTGAGAGATGAAACTCCAGATGCGAAACTTAGTTCCATTTTAAACAAATTGTTCTATCTGAAACTAAGTGTTCAATACTGTGCCAGGAGTAGCGCCTGTTCTCTGAAATCTGTGGCGATGCTACTCGAAACCGTATGTGGTCGACGACACTAAGTGTTCGAACTTGTGTGAGAGGAAACTCCAGATGCGAAACATAGTTCCATTTTAAACTAATTGTTCTATCTGAGACCAAGTTTTCGATATTGTGCCAGGAGAAGCGCCTGTTATCTGAAATCTGTGGCGATACCACTCGAAACCGCATGTGTTCGACGAAACTGAGTGGTCGACCTTGTGAGAGAGGAAACTCCAGAAGCAAAACGTAGTTCCATTTAAAACTAATTGTTCTATCTGAAAATAAGTTTTCGATACTGTGCCAGGAGAAGCGCCTGTTCTCTGTGATCATTGGCGATGATACTCGAAACCGAATGTGTTGGACGAAACTAAGTGTTCGAACTTGTGAGAGAGGAAACTCCAGATGCGAAACAGAGTTGCATTTTAAACTAATTGTTCTATCTGTAACTAAGTGTTCGATAATGTGCCAGGAGAAGCGCCTGTTCTCTGAAATCTGTGGCGATGCCACTCGAAACCGTATGTGTTCGACGAAACTAAGTGGCCGACCTTGTGAGAGAGGAAACTCCAGATGCAAAACATAGTTGCATTTTAAACTAATTGTTCTATCTGTAACTAAGTGTTCGATAATGTGCCAGGAGAAGCGCCTGTTCTCTGAAATCTGTGGCGATGCCACTCGAAACCGTATGTGTTCGACGAAACTAAGTCGTCGACCTAGTGAGAGAGGAATCTCCAGATGCGAAACATAGTTCCATTTTAAACTAATGGTTCTACCTGAAACTAAGTGTTCGATAGTGTGCCCGGAGAAACGCCTGTTCACTGAAATCTGTGGCGATGCTACTCGAAACCGTATGTGTTCGACGAAACTAAGTGGTCCACCTTGTGGGAGAGGAAACTCCAGATGCGAAGCTTTGGTCCATTTTAAACTAATTGTTCTATCTGAGACCAAGTTTTCGATATTGTGCCAGGAGAAGCGCCTGTTCTCTGAAATCTGTGGCGATGCTACTCGAAACCGTATGTGGTCGACGACACTAAGTGGTCCACCTTGTGAGAGAGGAAACTCCAGATGCGAAGCAGAGTTCCATTTTAAACTAATTGTTCTATCTGATCCTAAGTGTTCGATACTGTGCCAGGAGAAGCGCCTGTTCTCTGAAATGTGTGGCGATGCCACTCGATACCGTATGTGTTCGACGAAACTAAGTGGTCGACCTTGTGAGAGAGGAAACTCCAGATGCGAAACTTAGTTCCATTTTAAACAAATTGTTCTATCTGAAACTAAGTATTCGATACTGTGCCAGGAAAAGCGCCTGTTCTCTGAAATGTGTGGCGATGCCAGTCGAAACCGTATGTGTTCGACGAAACTAAGTGGTCGACATTGTGAGAGAGGAAACTCCAGATGCGAAACTTAGTTCCATTTTAAACAAATTGTTCTATCTGAAACTAAGTGTTCCATACTGTGCCACGAGAAGCGCCTGTTCTCTGATATCTGTGGCGATGCTACTCGAAACCGTATGTGTTCGACGAAACTAAGTGGTCCACCTTGTGGGAGAGGAAACTCCAGATGCGAAGCTTTGGTCCATTTTAAACTAATTGTTCTATCTGAGACCAAGTTTTCGATATTGTGCCAGGAGAAGCGCCTGTTCTCTGAAATCTGTGGCGATGCTACTCGAAACCGTATGTGGTCGACGACACTAAGTGGTCCACCTTGTGAGAGAGGAAACTCCAGATGCGAAGCAGAGTTCCATTTTAAACTAATTGTTCTATCTGATCCTAAGTGTTCGATACTGTGCCAGGAGAAGCGCCTGTTCTCTGAAATGTGTGGCGATGCCACTCGATACCGTATGTGTTCGACGAAACTAAGTGGTCGACCTTGTGAGAGAGGAAACTCCAGATGCGAAACTTAGTTCCATTTTAAACAAATTGTTCTATCTGAAACTAAGTATTCGATACTGTGCCAGGAAAAGCGCCTGTTCTCTGAAATGTGTGGCGATGCCAGTCGAAACCGTATGTGTTCGACGAAACTAAGTGGTCGACATTGTGAGAGAGGAAACTCCAGATGCGAAACTTAGTTCCATTTTAAACAAATTGTTCTATCTGAAACTAAGTGTTCCATACTGTGCCACGAGAAGCGCCTGTTCTCTGATATCTGTGGCGATGCCACTCGAAACCGAATGTGTTCGACGAAACTAAGTGGTCGAACTTGTGAGAGAGGAAACTCCAAATGCGAAACATAGGTCCATTTTAAACTAATTTTTCTATCTGAAGCTAAGTGTTCGATACTGTGCCAGGAGAAGCGCCTGTTCTCTGAAATGTGTGGCGATGCCACTCGATACCGTATGTGTTCGACGAAACTAAGTGGTCGACATTGTGAGAGAGGAAACTCCAGATGCGAAACTTAGTTCCATTTTAAACTAATTGTTCTATCTGAAACTAAGTGTTCGATACTGTGCCAGGAGTAGCGCCTGTTCTCTGAAATCTGTGGCGATGCTACTCGAAACCGTATGTGTTCGAGGAAACTTAGTGGTCGACCTTGTGGGACAGGAAACTCCAGATGCGAAACTTAGGTCCATTTTAAACTAATTGTTCTATCTGAAACTATGTCTTGGACACTGTGCCAGGAGAACCGCCTGTTCTCTGAAATGTGTAGCGATGCCACTCAAAACCGTATGTGTTCGACGAAACTAAGTGGCCGACCTTGTGAGAGAGGTTTCAGCAGATGCGGAAGATAGTTCCATTTTAAACTAATTGTTCTGTCTGAAACTAAGTGTTCGATACTGTGCCAGGAGAAGCCCCTGTTCTCTGAAATCTGTGGCGATGCTACTCTAAACCGTATGTGTTCGACGAAACTAAGTGGCCGACCTTGTGGGAGAGGAAACTCCAGATGCGAACCTTAGTTCCATTTTAAACTAATTGTTCTATCTGATACTAAGTGTTCGATACTGTGCCAGGAGAAGCGCCTGTTCTCTGAAATCTGTGGCGATGCTACTCGAAACCGTATGTGTTCGACGAAACTAAGTGGTCCACATTGTGAGAGAGGAAACTCCAGATGCGAAATATAGTTCCATTTTAAACTAATTGTTCTGTCTGAAATAAGTGTTCGATACTGTGCTACTCGAAACCGTATGTGTTCGACGAAACTAAGTGGTCCACCTTGTGAGAGAGGAAACTCCAGATGCGAAATATAGTTCCATTTTAAACTAATTGTTCTGTCTGAAATAAGTGTTCGATACTGTGCCAGGAGAAGCGCCTGTTCTCTGAAATCCCTGGCGATGATACTCCAAACCGTATGTGTTCGACGAATCTAAATGTTCGACCTTGTGAGAGAGGAAACTCCAGATGCGAAACTTAGTTCCATTTTACACTAATTGTTCTAACCGAAACTCTGTGTCCGATACTGTGCCAGGAGAAGCGCCTGTTCTCTTAAATCTGTGGCGATGCAAATCGAAAGCGTATGTGTTCGACGAAACTAAGTGGTTGACCTTGTGAGAGAGGATACTCCAGATGCGAAACATAGTTCCATTTTAAACTAATTGTTCTGTCTGAAACTAAGTGTTCGATAAGGTGCCAGGAGAAGCGCCTGTTCTCTGAACTGTGTGGCGATGACGCTCGAAACTGTATGTGTTCGACGAAACTAAGTTGTCGACCTTCTGAGAGAGGAAACTCCAGATGCGAAACATATTTCTATTTTAAACTAATTGTTCTATCTGAAACTAAGTGTTCGAAACTGTGCCAGGAGAAGCGCCAGTTCTCTGAAATATGTGGCGATGCCACTCGAAACCGTATGTGTTCGACGAAACTAAGTGGTCGACCATGTGAGAGAGGATACTCCAGATGCGAAATTTAGAACCATTTTAAACTAATTGTTTTATCTGAAACTGTGTGTCCGATACTGTGCCAGGAGAAGCTCCTGTTCTGTGAAATGTGTGGCGATGCCACTCGAAACCGTATGTGTTCGACGAAACTAAGTGGTCGACCTTGTGAGAGAGGATACTCCAGATGCGAAACATAGTTCTATTTTAAACTAATTGTTCTATCTGAGACTAAGTGTTCGATACTGTGACAGGAGAAGTGCCTGATCTCTGAAAACTGTGACGATGCTACTCCAAACCGTATGTGTTCGACGAAAATAAGTGGTCGACCTTGTGGAAGAGGAAACTCCAGATGCGAGACTTAGTTCCATTTTAAACTAAGTTTTCTATCTGAAACTAAGTGTTCCATACTGTGCCACGAGAAGCGCCTGTTCTCTGATATCTGTGGCGATGCCACTCGATACCGTATGTGTTCGACGAAACTAAGTGGTCGACATTGTGAGAGAGGAAACTCCAGATGCGAAACTTAGTTCCATTTTAAACTAATTGTTCTATCTGAAACTAAGTGTTCGATACTGTGCCAGGAGTAGCGCCTGTTCTCTGAAATCTGTGGCGATGCTACTCGAAACCGTATGTGTTCGAGGAAACTTAGTGGTCGACCTTGTGGGACAGGAAACTCCAGATGCGAAACTTAGTTCCATTTTAAACTAATTGTTCTATCTGAAACTATGTCTTCGACACTGTGCCAGGAGAAGCGCCTGTTCTCTGAAATCTGTGGCGATGCTACTCTAAACCGTATGTGTTCGACGAAACTAAGTGGCCGACCTTGTGGGAGAGGAAACTCCAGATGCGAAATATAGTTCCATTTTAAACTAATTGTTCTGTCTGAAATAAGTGTTCGATACTGTGCCAGGAGAAGCGCCTGTTCTCTGAAATCCCTGGCGATGATACTCCAAACCGTATGTGTTCGACGAATCTAAATGTTCGACCTTGTGAGAGAGGAAACTCCAGATGCGAAACTTAGTTCCATTTTAAACTAATTGTTCTAACCGAAACTCTGTGTCCGATACTGTGCCAGGAGAAGCGCCTGTTCTCTTAAATCTTTGGCGATGCAAATCGAAAGCGTATGTGTTCGACGAAACTAAGTGGTTGACCTTGTGAGAGAGGATACTCCAGATGCGAAACATAGTTCCATTTTAAACTAATTGTTCTGTCTGAAACTAAGTGTTCGATAAGGTGCCAGGAGAAGCGCCTGTTCTCTGAACTGTGTGGCGATGACGCTCGAAACCGTATGTGTTCGACGAAACTAAGTGGTCGACCTTGTGAGAGAGGATACTCCAGATGCGAAACATAGTTCTATTTTAAACTAATTGTTCTATCTGAGACTAAGTGTTCGATACTGTGACAGGAGAAGTGCCTGATCTCAGAAAACTGTGGCGATGCTACTCGAAACCGTATGTGTTCGACGAAACTAAGTGGTCCACCTTGTGAGACAGGAAACTCCAGATGCGAAACATATTTCCATTTTAAACTAATTGTTCTGTCTGAAATAAGTGTTCGATACTGTGCCAGGAGAAGCGCCTGTTCTCTGAAATCCCTGGCGATGAAACTCCAAACCGTATGTGTTCGACGAATCTAAATGGTCGACCTTGTGAGAGAAGAAACTCCAGATGCGAAACTTAGTTCCATTTTAAACTAATTGTTCTAACCGAAACTCTGTGTCCGATACTGTGCCAGGAGAAGCGCCTGTTCTCTTAAATCTGTGGCGATGCAAATCGAAAGCGTATGTGTTCGACGAAACTAAGTGGTTGACCTTGTGAGAGAGGATACTCCAGATGCGAAACATAGTTCCATTTTAAACTAATTGTTCTGTCTGAAACTAAGTGTTCGATAAGGTGCCAGGAGAAGCGCCAGTTCTCTGAAATATGTGGCGATGCCACTCGAAACCGTATGTGTTCGACGAAACTAAGTGGTCGACCATGTGAGAGAGGATACTCCAGATGCGAAATTTAGAACCATTTTAAACTAATTGTTTTATCTGAAACTATGTGTCCGATACTGTGTCAGGAGAAGCTCCTGTTCTGTGAAATGTGTGGCGATGCCACTCGAAACCGTATGTGTTCGACGAAACTAAGTGGTCGACCTTGTGAGAGAGGATACTCCAGATGCGAAACATAGTTCTATTTTAAACTAATTGTTCTATCTGAGACTAAGTGTTCGATACTGTGCCAGGAGAAGTGCCTGATCTCTGAAAACTGTGACGATGCTACTCCAAACCGTATGTGTTCGACGAAAATAAGTGGTCGACATTGTGGAAGAGGAAACTCCAGATGCGAAACTTAGTTCCATTTTAAACTAATTGTTCTATCTGAAACTAAGTGTTCGATACTGTGCCAGGAGAAGCGCCTGTTCTCTGAAATCAGTGGCGATGCTACTCGAAACCGTATGTGTTCGACGAAACTAAGTGGTCCACCTTGTGAGAGAGGAAACTCCAGATGCGAAACTTAGTTCCATTTTAAACTAAGTTTTCTATCTGAAACTAAGTGTTTGATAATGTCCCAGGAGAAGCGCCTGTTCTCTGAAATCTGTGGCGATGCCACTCGAAACCGTATGTGGTCGACGAAACTAAGTCGTCGACCTAGTGAGAGAGGAATCTCCAGATGCGAAACATAGTTCCATTTTAAACTAATGGTTCTACCTGAAACTAAGTGTTCGATAGTGTGCCCGGAGAAACGCCTGTTCACTGAAATCTGTGGCGATGCTACTCGAAACCGTATGTGTTCGACGAAACTAAGTGGTCCACCTTGTGGGAGAGGAAACTCCAGATGCGAAGCTTTGGTTCATTTTAAACTAATTGTTCTATCTGAGACCAAGTTTTCGATATTGTGCCAGGAGAAGCGCCTGTTATCTGAAATCTGTGGCGATACCACTCGAAACCGCATGTGTTCGACGAAACTGAGTGGTCGACCTTGTGAGAGAGGAAACTCCAGAAGCAAAACTTAGTTCCATTTAAAACTAATTGTTCTATCTGAAAATAAGTTTTCGATACTGTGCCAGGAGAAGCGCCTGTTCTCTGAGATCATTGGCGATGATACTCGAAACCGTATGTGTTCGACGAAACTAAGTGTTCGAACTTGTGAGAGAGGAAACTCCAGATGCGAAACTTAGTTCCATTTTAAACTAATTGTTCTATCTGAAACTAAGTGTTCGATACTGTGCCAGGAGAAACGCCTGTTCTCTGAAATCTGTGGCGATGCCGCTCGAAACCGTATGTGTTCGACGAAGCTAAGTGGTTGACCTTGTGAGAGAGGATACTCCAGATGCGAAACATAGTTCCATTTTACACTAATTGTTCTATCTGCTACTAAGTATTCGATACTGTGCCAGGAGTAGCGCCTGTTCTCTGAGATCATTGGCGATGCTACTCGAAACCGTATGTGTTCGACGAAACTAAGTGGTCGACCTTGTGAGAGAGGAAACTCCAGATGCGAAACTTAGTTCCATTTTAAACTAATTGTTCTATCTGAAACTAAGTGTTCGATACTGTGCCAGGAGAAACGCCTGTTCTCTGAAATCTGTGGCGATGCCGCTCGAAACCGTATGTGTTCGACGAAGCTAATCGGTTGACCTTGTGAGAGAGGATAGTCCAGATGCGAAACATAGTTCCATTTTAAACTAATTGTTCTATCTGATACTAAGTATTCGATACTGTGCCAGGAGAAGCGCCTGTTCTCTGATATCTGTGGCGATGCCACTCGAAACCGTATGTGTTCCACGAAACAAAGTGGCCGCCTTGTGAGAGAGGAAAATCCAGATGCGAAACATAGTTCCATTTTAAACTAATTGTTCTGTCTGAAACTAAGTGTTCGATAAGGTGCCAGGAGAAGCGCCAGTTCTCTGAAATATGTGGCGATGCCACTCGAAACCGTATGTGTTCGACGAATCTAAGTGGCCGACCTTGTGAGAGGACACTCCAGATGCGAAACATAGTTCCATTTTAAACTAATGGTTCTACCTGAAACTAAGTGTTCGATACTGTGCCAGGAGAAGCGCCTGTTCTCTGAAATCTGTGGCGATGCTACTCTAAACCGTATGTGTTCGACGAAACTAAGTGGCCGACCTTGTGGGAGAGGAAACTCCAGATGCGAACCTTAGTTCCATTTTAAACTAATTGTTCTATCTGATACTAAGTGTTCGATACTGTGCCAGGAGAAGCGCCTGTTCTCTGAAATCTGTGGCGATGCTACTCGAAACCGTATGTGTTCGACGAAACAAAGTGGTCCACCTTGTGAGAGAGGAAACTCCAGATGCGAAATATAGTTCCATTTTAAACTAATTGTTCTGTCTGAAATAAGTGTTCGATACTGTGCCAGGAGAAGCGCCTGTTCTCTGAAATCCCTGGCGATGATACTCCAAACCGTATGTGTTCGACGAATCTAAATGGTCGACCTTGTGAGAGAGGAAACTCCAGATGGGAAACTTAGTTCCATTTTAAACTAATTGTTCTAACCGAAACTCTGTGTCCGATACTGTGCCAGGAGAAGCGCCTGTTCTCTTAAATCTGTGGCGATGCAAATCGAAAGCGTATGTGTTCGACGAAACTAAGTGGTTGACCTTGTGAGAGAGGATACTCCAGATGCGAAACATAGTTCCATTTTAAACTAATTGTTCTATCTGAAACTAGGTGTTCGATACTGTGCCAGTAGAAGCGTCTGTTCTCTGAAATCTGTGGCGATGCCACTCGAAACCGTATGTGTTCGACGAAACTAAGTCGTCGACGTCGTGAGAGAGGAATCTCCAGATGCGAAACATAGTTCCATTTTAAACTAATGGTTCTACCTGAAACTAAGTGTTCGATACTGTGCCAGGAGAAGCGCCTGTTCTCTGAAATCTGTGGCGATGCTACTCTAAACCGTATGTGTTGGACGAAACTAAGTGGCCGACCTTGTGGGAGAGGAAACTCCAGATGCGAACCTTAGTTCCATTTTAAACTAATTGTTCTATCTGATACTAAGTGTTCGATACTGTGCCAGGAGAAGCGCCTGTTCTCTGAAATCTGTGGCGATGCTACTCGAAACCGTATGTGTTCGACGAAACAAAGTGGTCCACCTTGTGAGAGAGGAAACTCCAGATGCGAAATATAGTTCCATTTTAAACTAATTGTTCTGTCTGAAATAAGTGTTCGATACTGTGCCAGGAGAAGCGCCTGTTCTCTGAAATCCCTGGCGATGATACTCCAAACCGTATGTGTTCGACGAATCTAAATGGTCGACCTTGTGAGAGAGGAAACTCCAGATGGGAAACTTAGTTCCATTTTAAACTAATTGTTCTAACCGAAACTCTGTGTCCGATACTGTGCCAGGAGAAGCGCCTGTTCTCTTAAATCTGTGGCGATGCAAATCGAAAGCGTATGTGTTCGACGAAACTAAGTGGTTGACCTTGTGAGAGAGGATACTCCAGATGCGAAACATAGTTCCATTTTAAACTAATTGTTCTATCTGAAACTAGGTGTTCGATACTGTGCCAGTAGAAGCGTCTGTTCTCTGAAATCTGTGGCGATGCCACTCGAAACCGTATGTGTTCGACGAAACTAAGTCGTCGACGTCGTGAGAGAGGAATCTCCAGATGCGAAACATAGTTCCATTTTAAACTAATGGTTCTACCTGAAACTAAGTGTTCGATACTGTGCCAGGAGAAGCGCCTGTTCTCTGAAATCTGTGGCGATGCTACTCTAAACCGTATGTGTTCGACGAAACTAAGTGGCCGACCTTGTGGGAGAGGAAACTCCAGATGCGAACCTTAGTTCCATTTTAAACTAATTGTTCTATCTGATACTAAGTGTTCGATACTGTGCCAGGAGAAGCGCTTGTTCTCTGAAATCTGTGGCGATGCTACTCGAAACCGTATGTGTTCGACGAAACTAAGTGGTCCACCTTGTGAGAGAGGAAACTCCAAATGCGAAATATAGTTCCATTTTAAACTAATTGTTCTGTCTGAAATAAGTGTTCGATACTGTGCCAGGAGAAGCGCCTGTTCTCTGAAATCCCTGGCGATGATACTCCAAACCGTATGTGTTCGACGAATCTAAATGGTCGACCTTGTGAGAGAGGAAACTCCAGATGGGAAACTTAGTTCCATTTTAAACTAATTGTTCTAACCGAAACTCTGTGTCCGATACTGTGCCAGGAGAAGCGCCTGTTCTCTTAAATCTGTGGCGATGCAAATCGAAAGCGTATGTGTTCGACGAAACTAAGTGGTTGACCTTGTGAGAGAGGATACTCCAGATGCGAAACATAGTGCCATTTTAAACTAATTGTTCTGTCTGAAACTAAGTGTTCGATAAGGTGCCAGGAGAAGCGCCTGTTCTCTGAACTGTGTGGGGATGACGCTCGAAACCGTATGTATTCGACGAAACTAAGTGGTCGACCTTCTGAGAGAGGAAACTCCAGATGCGAAACATATTTCTATTTTAAACTAATTTTTCTATCTGAAACTAAGTGTTCGAAACTGTGCCAGGAGAAGCGCCAGTTCTCTGAAATATGTGGCTATGCCACTCGAAACCGTATGTGCTCGACGAAACTAAGTGGTCGACCTTGTGGAAGAGGAAACTCCAGATGCGAGACTTATTTCCATTTTAAACTAATTGTTCTATCTGAAACTAAGTGTTCGATACTGTGCCAGGAGAAGCGCCTGTTCTCTGAAATCAGTGGCGATGCTACTCGAAACCGTATGTGTTCGACGAAACTAAGTGGTCCACCTTGTGAGAGAGGAAACTCCAGATGCGAAACATAGTTTGATTTTAAACTAATTGTTCTGTCTGAAATCAGTTTTCAATAATGTGCCTGGAGAAGCGCCTGTTCTCTGAAATCCCTGGCGATGATACTCCAAACCGTATGTGTTCGACGAAACTAAGTGGTCCACCTTGTGGGAGAGGAAATTCCAGATGCGAAGCTTTGGTCCATTTTAAACTAATTGTTCTATCTGAGACTAAGTTTTCGATATTGTGCCAGGAGAAGCGCCTGTTATCTGAAATCTGTGGCGATACCACTCGAAACCGCATGTGTTTGACGAAAGTGAGTGGTCGACCTTCTGAGAGAGGAAACTCCAGAAGCGAAACTTAGTTCCATTTTAAACTAATGGTTCTATCTGAAACTATGTGTTCGATACTGTGCCAGTTGAAGCGTCTGTTCTCTGAAATCTGTGGCGATGCCACTCGAAACCGTATGTGTTCGACGAAACTAAGTCGTCGACCTCGTGAGAGAGGAATCTCCAGATGCGAAACATAGTTCCATTTTAAACTAATGGTTCTACCTGAAACTAAGTGTTCGATACTGTGCCAGGAGAAGCGCCTGTTCTCTGAAATCTGTGGCGATGCTACTCTAAACCGTATGTGTTCGACGAAACAAAGTGGTCCACCTTGTGAGAGAGGAAACTCCAGATGCGAAATATAGTTCCATTTTAAACTAATTGTTCTGTCTGAAATAAGTGTTCGATACTGTGCCAGGAGAAGCGCCTGTTCTCTGAAATCCCTGGCGATGATACTCCAAACCGTATGTGTTCGACGAATCTAAATGGTCGACCTTGTGAGAGAGGAAACTCCAGATGCGAAACTTAGTTCCATTTTAAACTAATTGTTCTAACCGAAACTCTGTGTCCGATACAGTGCCAGGAGAAGCGCCTGTTCTCTGAGATCTTTGGCGATGCTACTCGAAACCGTATGTGTTCGACGAATCTAAGTGGTCGACCTTGTGAGAGAGGAAACTCCAGATGCGAAACTTAGTTCCATTTTAAACTAATTGTTCTATCTGAAACTAAGTGTTCGATACTGTGCCAGGAGAAACGCCTGTTCTCTGAAATCTGTGGCGATGCCGCTCGAAACCGTGTGTGTTCGACGAAGTTAAGTGGTTGACCTTGTGAGAGAGGATACTCCAGATGCGAAACATAGTTCCATTTTAAACTAATTGTTCTATCTGATACTAAGTATTCGATACTGTGCCAGGAGAAGCGCCTGTTCTCTGATATCTGTTGCGATGCCACTCGAAACCGTATGTGTTCGACGAAACTAAGTGGTCGTCGACGTCGTGAGAGAGGAATCTCCAGATGCGAAACATAGTTCCATTTTAAACTAATGGTTCTACCTGAAACTAAGTGTTCGATACTGTGCCAGGAGAAGCGCCTGTTCTCTGAAATCTGTGGCGATGCTACTCTAAACCGTATGTGTTGGACGAAACTAAGTGGCCGACCTTGTGGGAGAGGAAACTCCAGATGCGAACCTTAGTTCCATTTTAAACTAATAATCCTATCTGAAACTAAGTGTTCGATACTGTGCCAGGAGAAGCGCATGTCCTCTGAAATCTGTCGCGATGCTACTCGAAACCGTATGTGTTCGACGAAACTAAGTGGCCGACCTTGTGAGAGAGGAAACTTCAGATGCGAAACTCAGTTCCATTTTAAATTAATTGTTCTATCTGAAACTAAGTGTTCGATACTGCGCCAGGAGATGCGCCTGTTCCCTGAAATCAGTCGCGATGCTACTCCAAACCGTATGTGTTCGACGAAACTGAGTGGTCGACCTTGTGAGAAGGAAACTCCAGACGCGAAACTTAGTGCCATTTTAAACTAATTGTTCTCTCTGAAACTAAGTGTTCGATACTGTGCCAGCAGAAGCGCCTGTTCTCTGAAATCTGTGGCGATGCCACTCGAAACCGTATGCGTTCGGCGAAACAAAGTGGTCGACCTTGTGAGACAGGAAACTCCAGATGCGAAACATAGTTCAATTTTAAACTAATTGTTCTATCTGAAACTAAGTGTTCGATACTGTGCCAGGAGAAGCGCCTGTTCTCTGAAATCTGTGGCTATGCTACTCGAAACCGAATGTTTTCCACGAAACTAAGTGGCCGCCTTGTGAGGGAGGAAACTCCAGATGCGAAATTTAGTACCATATTAAAATTAGTCCGATACTGTGCCAGGAGAAACTCCCGTTCCGTTTCTCACTACATCAAATTCTATAAGACTTGATTCGCCTTTTGGTGTCCTCGCGCTGATGTCCATGATAACGACTGTGCCGTGTCGATTCTATATCCATTAGGCGATATGCGTCAATACTGGTCGGAGGCGCAGATCTTTGAATATTTCTAACACGTGAATTCCATCTGAACCCATGACGTCTGACTACATCCGTTGTGGGCTTCCCAAAGTAGTCCGACCGAATCCGCTCCGCCTTGTAACTGAGGGATCTCCTTACCCTTTGCCTGAGTTTCACATCGACCCGCAAAACAGATAGCCACTTTCGGGAAACAAGCGCTGCGCTCAGTAAAGATGCAGAATCCAATTGCCGCAGAATCAACTGCGATATTTCCAGAGGTAACTCATGGACGAAGTCCACATTTGCCGAGTGTGGCGTCCCGATTGCATGTAGCAAGAAACTGAAGGACTCCATGCTAACACGACTGATGCACGTGTGCATTTGATCCCCGTGTGCGTATCTGCACGTATTATATGGGTGGCAAATATCTTGCGGTCCATGTTCCGGATGATTAGGTTCACCAATGAGCGACAACTCTCTGACTACTTTTTAAGAAATCAGCCCGAAAATCTGAATTCCATGAATCAGAAGGGTTTGCTTCAATTTTGCATACACCGGATCATGATGCACGGTGCGGAATGTGACGATTCCACCACCCACTGTTGGAAAACAGTCACATGCCTTCTACGGGTCCACTGGGGCTCAACTAGGTTCTCCTACATTGGTGTTTTTATGCATTTCGTTGGAACGTAAATTATGAAGTTTCACACCGCCCACGACCGAAATATTGTTTTAGGCATCAGGGCGTAGAATACTTTTTTGGACAGCCGATAGTGCTACTTAACGGGTCTTTGACTCAGTCATTCTTATACTATATGTTCACCCTACATTCTCTACGCTTCTCCTGGCACAGTATCGAACCCTTGGTTTCAGATAGAACAATTAGTTTAAAATGGAATTAATTTTCGCATTTGGAATTTCCTCTCTCACAAGGTCGACCACTTAGTTTCGTCGAACACATACGGTTTCGAGTGGCATCGCCACAGATTTCAGAGAACAGTCGCTTCTCCTGGCACAGTATCGAACACTTAGTTTCAGATAGAACGATTATTTTTAAATGGAACTAAGTTTCGCTTCTGGACTTTCCTCTCTCACAAGGTCGACCACTTAGTTTCGTCGAACACATACCGTTTCGAGTAGCAGCGCCACAGATTTCAGAGAACAGGCGCTCCTCCTGGCACAGTATCGAACACTTAGTTTCAGATAGAACAATTAGTTTAAAATCGAACTATGTTTCGCATCTGGAGTTTCCTCTGTTACCATGTCGACCACTTAGTCTCGTCAAACACATACGGTTTCGAGTGGCATCAATACAGATTTCAAAGAACAAGCGCTTCTCGTGGCACAGTATCGAACCCTCAGTTTCAGATAGAAAAATAAGTATAAAATGGAACTAAATTTCGCATCTGGAGTTTCCTCTCTCACAAGGTTGACCACTTAGCTTCGCCGAACACATACGGTTTCGAGTAGCATCGCGACAGATTTCCGAGAACAGGCTCGTCTCCTGGCACAGTATCGAACACTTAGTTTCAGACAGAACTATTAGTTTAAAATGGAACAAAATTTCGCATCTGGAGTTTGCTCTCTCACAAAGTCGGCCACTTAGTATCGTCAAACACATAGGGTTTCTAGTGGCATCGCCACAGGTTTCAGATAACTGGCGCTTCTCCTGGCACAGTATCGAACACTTAATTTCGGATAGAACAATTATTTTAATATGGAATTAAGTTTCGCATTTGGAGTTTCCTCTCTCACATGGTCGACCACTTAGTTTCGGCGAACACATACGGTTTCGAGTGGCACCGCCACACATTTCAGAGAAAAGGCGCTTCTCCTGGCACAGTATCGAACACTTAGTTGCAGATAGAACAATTAATTTGAAATGGAACTAAGTTTCGCATCTGAAGTTTCCTCTTTCACAAGGTCGGCCACTTATTTACGTCGAACTCATACGGTTTCGAGTGGCAACGCCACAGATTTCAGAGAACAGGCGCTTCTCCTGGCACAGTATCAGACACATAGTTTCAGATAGAACAATTAGTCTAAAATTGTCATAATTTCGCATCTGGAGTTTCCTCTCTTACAAGGTCGACCACTTAGTTTCGTGGAACACATACGGTTTCGAGTGGCATCGCCACAGATTTCAGAGAACAGGCGCTTCTCCTGGCACAGTATCGAAAACTTAGTTTCAGATAGAACAATTAGTTTAAAATGGAACTATGTTCCGCATCTGGTGAATCCTCCCTCACAAGGTCAATCACATAGTTTCGTCGAACACATACGGTTTCGAGTGGCATCGCCACAGATTTCAGAGAACAGGCACTTCTCCTGGGGCAGTATCGAACACTCAGGTTCAGATAGAACAATTAGTTTAAAAGGGAACTATGTTTCGCATCTGGAGTTTCCTCTCTCACATGGTTCACCACTTAGTTTCGTCGAACACATACGGTTTCGAGTGGCATCGCCACAGATTTCAGAGAACAGGCGTTTCTCCTGGCACAGTATCGAACACTTAGTATCAGATAGAAAAATTAGTTTAAAATGGAACTAAGTTTCGCATCTGGAGTTTCCTCTCTAACAAGGTCGACAACTTAGTTTCGATGAATGCATACGGTTTCGAGTGGCAACGCCACAGATTTCTGAGAACAGGCGCTTCTCCTGGCACAGTATCAGACACATAGTTTCAGATAGAACAATTAGTTTAAAATGGAACTAAGTTTCGCGTCTGGAGTTTCCTCTCTCACAAGATCAACAACTTAGTTTCCTCGAACACGTACGGTTTCGAGTGGCATCGCCACAGATTTCAGAGAACAGGCGCTTCTCCTGGCACAGTATCGAAAACTTAGTTTCAGATAGAACAATTAGTTTAAAATGGAACTAAGTTTCGCATCTGGAGTTTCCTCTCTAACAAGGTCGACCACTTAGTTTCGTTGAACACATACGGTTTCGAGTGGCAACGCCACAGATTCCAGAGAACAGGCGCTTCTCCTGGCACAGTATCAGACACATAGTTTCAGATAGAACAATTAGTTTAAAATGGAACTAAGTTTCGCGTCTGGAGTTTCCTCTCTCAGAAGATCAACAACTTAGTTTCCTCGAACACATACGGTTTCGAGTGGCATCGCCACAGATTTCAGAGAACAGGCGCTTCTCCTGGCACAGTATCGAACACTTAGTTTCAGGTAGAACAATTAGTTTAAAATGGTACTAAGTTTCGCATCTGGAGTTTCCTCTTTCACAAGGCGACCACTTAGTTTCGTCGAACACGTACGGTTTCGAGTAGCATCGCCACAGATTTCAGAGAACAGGCGCCTCTCCTGGCACAGTATCGAACACTTAGTTTCAGATAGAATAATTAGTTTAAAATGGAAGTAAGTTTCGCATGTGGAGTTTCCTCTCCCACAAGGTCGACCACTTAGTTTCGTCGAACACATACGGTTTCGAGTGGCATGGCCACAGATTTCAGAGAACAGGCGCTTCTCCTGGCACAGTATCGAACACTTTCAGATAGAACAATTAGTTTAAAATGAAACTAAGTTTCGCAACTGGGGTCTCCTCTCTCACAAGGTCGACCACTTAGTTTCGTCGAACACATACGGTCTCGAGTTGCATCGGCACACATTTCAGAGAACAGGCGCTTCTCTTAGCACAGTATCGAACACTTAGTTTCAGATAGAACAATTAGGTTAAAATGGAACTAAGTTTCGCATCTGGAGTTTCCTCTCTTACAAGGCCGACCACTTAGTTTCGTGGAACACATACGGTTTCGAGTGGCATCGCCTCAGATTTCAGAGAACAGGCGATTCTTTGGCACAGTATCGAACACTTAGTTTCAGATAGAACAATTTGTTTAAAATGGAACTATGTTCCGCATCTTGTGAATCCTCCCTCACAAGGTCAATCACTTAGTTTCGTCGAACACATACGGTTTCGAGTGGAGTCGCCACAGATTTCAGAGAACAGGCGCTTCTCCTGGCACAGTATCGAACACTTAGTTTCAGATGGAACAATTAGTTTAAAATGGACCTATGTGTCGCACTTGGAGTTTCCTCTCTCACAAGTTCGACAACTTAGTTTCGTCAAACACATACAGTTTCGAGTGGCACCGCCACAGATTTCAGAGAAAAGGCGCTTCTCCTGGCACAGTATCGAACACTTAGTTTCAGATAGAATAATTAGTTTAAAATGGAACAAAGTTTCGCATCTGGAGTTTCCTCTCTCACAAGGTCGACCACTTAGTTTCCTCGAACACATACGGTTTCGAGTGGCATCGCCACACATTTCAGAGAACAGGCGCTTCTCCTGGCACAGTATCGAAAACTTAGTTTCAGATAGAACAATTAGTTTAAAATGGAACTATGTTCCGCATCTGGTGAATCCTTCCTCACAAGGTCAATCACTTAGTTTCGTCGAACACATACGGTTTCGAGTAGCATCGCCACAGATTTCAGAGAACAGGCGCTTCTCCTGGCACAGTATCGAACACTTAGTTTCGTCGAACACATACGTTTTCGAGTAGCATCGCTACAGGTTTCAGAGAAGAGGCGCTTCTCCTGGGACAGTATCGAACCCTTAGTTACAGATAGAACAATTAGTTTAAAATGGAACTATGTTTCGCATCTGGAGTTTCCTCTCTCACAACGTCGACCATTTAGATTCGTCGAACACATACGGTTTCGAGTAGCATTGCCACAGGTTTCAGAGAACAGTCGCTTCTCCTGGCACAGTATCGTACACTTAGTTTCAGATAGAATAATTAGTATAAAATGGAACTATATTTCGCATTTGGAGTTTCCTCTCTCACACGGTCTACCCCTTACTTTCGTCGAACACATTCGGCTTCGAGTAGCAAAGCCACAGGTTTCAGAGAACAGGCGCTTCTACTGGCAGAGTATCGAATACTTAGTTTCAGATAGAACATTTAGTTTAAAATGGAAATATGTTTCGCATCTGGAGTTTCCTCAATCACAAGGTCGGCCACTTTGTTTCTTCGAACACATATGGTTTCGCGTGGCATCGACACAGATTTCAGAGAACAGGCGCTTCTCCTGGCACAGTATCGAACACGTAGTTTCAGATAGAACAATTAGTTTAAAATGGAACTATGTTTCGCATCTGGAGTTTCCTCTCTCACAAGGTCGACCATTTAGATTCGTCGAACACATACGGTTTCGAGTAGCATCGCCACAGATTTCAGAGAACAGGCGCTTCTCCTGGCACAGTATCGAACACTAAGTTTCAGATGGAACACTTAGTTTTAAATGGAACTAAGTTTCGCTTCTGGAGTTTCCTCTCTCACAAGGTCGACCATTTAGATTCGTCGAACACATACGGTTTCGAGTAGCATCGCCACAGATTTCAGAGAATTGGCACTTCTCCTGGCACAGTATTGAACACTTAGTTTGATATAGAACAATTATTTTTGAATGGTACTGAGTTTCGCATCTAGAGTGTCCTCTCTCACAAGGTCGACCACTTAGTTTCGTCGAACACATACGGTCTCGAGTTGCATCGGCACACATTTCAGAGAACAGGCGCTTCGCTTAGCACAGTATCGAACACTTAGTTTCAGATAGAACAATTAGGTTAAAATGGAACTAAGTTTCGCATCTGGAGTTTCCTCTCTTACAAGGCCGACCACTTAGTTTCGTGGAACACATACGGTTTCGAGTGGCATCGCCTCAGATTTCAGAGAACAGGCGATTCTCTGGCACAGTATCGAACACTTAGTTTCAGATAGAACAATTTGTTTAAAATGGAACTATGTTCCGCATCTTGTGAATCCTCCCTCACAAGGTCAATCACTTAGTTTCGTCGAACACATACGGTTTCGAGTGGAGTCGCCACAGATTTCAGAGAACAGGCGCTTCTCCTGGCACAGTATCGAACACTTAGTTTCAGATGGAACAATTAGTATAAAATGGACCTATGTGTCGCACTTGGAGTTTCCTCTCTCACAAGTTCGACAACTTAGTTTCGTCAAACACATACAGTTTCGAGTGGCACCGCCACAGATTTCAGAGAAAAGGCGCTTCTCCTGGCACAGTATCGAACACTTAGTTTCAGATAGAATAATTAGTTTAAAATGGAACTAAGTTTCGCATCTGGAGTTTCCTCTCTCACAAGGTCGACCACTTAGTTTCCTCGAACACATACGGTTTCGAGTGGCATCGCCACACATTTCAGAGAACAGGCGCTTCTCCTGGCACAGCATCGAAAACTTAGTTTCAGATAGAACAATTAGTTTAAAATGGAACTATGTTCCGCATCTGGTGAATCCTCCCTCACAAGGTCAATCACTTAGTTTCGTTGAACACATACGGTTTCGAGTAGCATCGCCACAGATTTCAGAGAACAGGCGCTTCTCCTGGCACAGTATCGAACACTCAGGTTCAGATAGAACAATTAGTTTAAAATGGAAATAATTTTGCATCTGGGGTTTCCTCTCCCACAAGGTCGACCACCTAGTTTCGTCGAACATATACGGTTTCGAGTAGCATCGCTACAGATTTCAGAGAACAGGCGCTTCTCCTGGCACAGTAATGAATACTTAGTTTCAGATAGAACAATTAGTGTAAAATGGAACTAAGTTTTGCATCTGGAGTTTCCTCTCCCACAAGGTCGACCACCTAGTTTCGTCGAACATATACGGTTTCGAGTAGCATCGCCACAGATTTCAAAGAACAGGCGCTTCTCCTGGCACAGTATCGAACACTTAGTTTCAGATAGAACAATTAGTTTAAAATGGAACTAAGTTTCGCATCTGAAGCTTCCTCTCTCACAATGTCGGCCACTTAGTTTCGTCGAACTCATACGGTTTCGAGTGGCAACGCCACAGATTTCAGAGAACAGGCGCTTCTCCTGGCACAGTATCAGACACATAGTTTCAGATAGATCAATTAGTTTAAAATGGACCTAAGTTTCGCATCCGGAATTTCCTCTCTCAGAAGGTCGACCACTTAGTTTCGTCGAACACATACGGTTTCGAGTAGCATCGCCACAGATTTCAGAGAACAGGCGCTTCTCCTGGCACAGTATCGAACACTTAGTTTCGTCGAACACATACGTTTTCGAGTAGCATCGCTACAGGTTTCAGAGAAGAGGCGCTTCTCCTGGGACAGTATCGAACCCTTAGTTACAGATAGAACACTTAGTTTCAAATGGAACTAAGTTTCGCATCTGTAGTTTCCTCACCCACAAGTTCGGCCACTTAGTATCGTCGAACACATACGGTTTCGACTGGCATCGCCACAGATTTCAGAGAACAGGCGCTTCTCCTGGCACAGTATCGAACACTTACTTTCAGATAGAACAATTAGTTTAAAATGGATCTAAGTGTAGCATCTGGTGTTTCCTCTCTCAAAAGGTGGGCCACTTAGTTTCGTCGAACACATAGGGTTTCCAGTAGCATCGCCACAGATTTCAGAGAACAGGCGTTTCTCCTGGCACAGTATCGAACACTTAGTATCAGATAGAACAATTAGTTTAAAATGGAACTATGTTTCGCATCTGGAGTATCCACTCCCACAAGGTGGACCACTTAGTTTCGTCGAACACATACGGTTTCGAGTGGCATCGCCACAGATATCAGAGAACAGGCGCTTCTCCCGGCACAGTATCGAACACTTAGTTTCAGATAGAACAATTAGTTTAAAATGGAACTATGTTTCGCATCTGGAGTTTCCTCTCTCACAAGGCCGGCCACTTAGTTTCGTCGAACACATACAGTTTCGAGTGGCACCGCCACAGATTTCAGAGAAAAGGCGCTTCTCCTGGCACAGTGTCGAACACTTAGTTTCAGATAGAATAATTAGTTTAAAATGGAACTAAGTTTCGCATCTGGAGTTTCCTCTCTCACAAGGTCAATCACTTAGTTTCGTCGAACACACACGGTTTCGAGTGGCATCGCCACAGATTTCAGAGAACAGGCGCTTCTCCTGACACAGTAATGAATACTTAGTTTCAGATAGAACAATTAGTGTAAAATGGAACTAAGTTTTGCATCTGGAGTTTCCTCTCCCACAATGTCGACCACCTAGTTTCGTCGAACATATACGGTTTCGAGTAGCATCGCCACAGATTTCAAAGAACAGGCGCTTCTCCTGGCACAGTATCGAACACTTAGTTTCAGATTGAACAATTAGTTTAAAATGGAACTAAGTTTCGCATCTGGAGTTTCCTCTCTCACAAGGTCGACCACTTAGTTTCGTTGAACACATACGGTTTCGAGTGGCAACGCCACAGATTTCAGAGGACAGGCGCTTCTCCTGGCAGAGTATCGAACACTTAGTTTCAGAGAGAAAAATTAGTTTAAAATGGAACTAAGTTTCGCATCTATAGTTTCCTCTCTCACAAGGCGGTCACTTAGTTTCGTGGAGCACATACGGTTTCGAGTGGCATCGCCACAGGTTTCACAGAACTGGCGCTTCTCCTGGCACAGTATCGAGCACGTAGTATCAGATAGAACAATTAGTTTAAAATGGAACTAAGTTTCGCATCCGGAATTTCCTCTCTCAGAAGGTCGACCACTTAGTTTCGTCGAACACATACGGTTTCGAGTAGCATCGCCACAGATTTCAGAGAACAGGCGCTTCTCCTGGCACAGTATCGAACACTTAGTTTCGTCGAACACATACGTTTTCGAGTAGCATCGCTACAGGTTTCAGAGAAGAGGCGCTTCTCCTGGGACAGTATCGAACCCTTAGTTACAGATGGAACACTTAGTTTCAAATGGAACTAAGTTTCGCATCTGTAGTTTCCTCACCCACAAGTTCGGCCACTTAGTATCGTCGAACACATACGGTTTCGACTGGCATCGCCACAGATTTCAGAGAACAGGCGCTTCTCCTGGCACAGTATCGAACACTTACTTTCAGATAGAACAATTAGTTTAAAATGGATCTAAGTGTAGCATCTGGTGTTTCCTCTCTCAAAAGGTGGGCCACTTAGTTTCGTCGAACACATAGGGTTTCGAGTAGCATCGCCACAGATTTCAGAGAACAGGCGTTTCTCCTGGCACAGTATCGAACACTTAGTATCAGATAGAACAATTAGTTTAAAATGGAACTATGTTTCGCATCTGGAGTATCCACTCCCACAAGGTGGACCACTTAGTTTCGTCGAACACATACGGTTTCTAGTGGCATCGCCACAGATATCAGAGAACAGGCGCTTCTCCCGGCACAGTATCGAACACTTAGTTTCAGATAGAACAATTAGTTTAAAATGGAACTATGTTTCGCATCTGGAGTTTCCTCTCTCACAAGGCCGGCCACTTAGTTTCGTCGAACACATACAGTTTCGAGTAGCACCGCCACAGATTTCAGAGAAAAGGCGCTTCTCCTGGGACAGTATCGAACCCTTAGTTACAGATGGAACACTTAGTTTCAAATGGAACTAAGTTTCGCATCTGTAGTTTCCTCACCCACAAGTTCGGCCACTTAGTATCGTCGAACACATACGGTTTCGACTGGCATCGCCACAGATTTCAGAGAACAGGCGCTTCTCCTGGCACAGTATCGAACACTTACTTTCAGATAGAACAATTAGTTTAAAATGGATCTAAGTGTAGCATCTGGTGTTTCCTCTCTCAAAAGGTGGGCCACTTAGTTTCGTCGAACACATAGGGTTTCGAGTAGCATCGCCACAGATTTCAGAGAACAGGCGTTTCTCCTGGCACAGTATCGAACACTTAGTATCAGATAGAACAATTAGTTTAAAATGGAACTATGTTTCGCATCTGGAGTATCCACTCCCACAAGGTGGACCACTTAGTTTCGTCGAACACATACGGTTTCTAGTGGCATCGCCACAGATATCAGAGAACAGGCGCTTCTCCCGGCACAGTATCGAACACTTAGTTTCAGATAGAACAATTAGTTTAAAATGGAACTATGTTTCGCATCTGGAGTTTCCTCTCTCACAAGGCCGGCCACTTAGTTTCGTCGAACACATACAGTTTCGAGTAGCACCGCCACAGATTTCAGAGAAAAGGCGCTTCTCCTGGCACAGTGTCGAACACTTAGTTTCAGATAGAATAATTAGTTTAAAATGGAACTAAGTTTCGCATCTGGAGTTTCCTCTCTCACAAGGTCAATCACTCAGTTTCGTCGAACACACACGGTTTCGAGTGGCATCGCCACAGATTTCAGAGAACAGGCGCTTCTCCTGGCACAGTAATGAATACTTAGTTTCAGATAGAACAATTAGTGTAAAATGGAACTAAGTTTTGCATCTGGAGTTTCCTCTCCCACAATGTCGACCACCTAGTTTCGTCGAACATATACGGTTTCGAGTAGCATCGCCACAGATTTCAAAGAACAGGCGCTTCTCCTGGCACAGTATCGAACACTTAGTTTCAGATTGAACAATTAGTTTAAAATGGAACTAAGTTTCGCATCTGGAGTTTCCTCTCTCACAAGGTCGACCACTTAGTTTCGTTGAACACATACGGTTTCGAGTGGCAACGCCACAGATTTCAGAGGACAGGCGCTTCTCCTGGCAGAGTATCGAACACTTAGTTTCAGAGAGAAAAATTAGTTTAAAATGGAACTAAGTTTCGCATCTATAGTTTCCTCTCTCACAAGGCGGTCACTTAGTTTCGTGGAGCACATACGGTTTCGAGTGGCATCGCCACAGGTTTCACAGAACTGGCGCTTCTCCTGGCACAGTATCGAGCACGTAGTATCAGATAGAACAATTAGTTTAAAATGGAACTAAGTTTCGCATCCGGAGTTTCCTCTCTCAGAAGGTCGACCACTTAGTTTCGTCGAACACATACGGTTAAGAGTAGCATCGCCACAGATTTCAGAGAACAGGCGCTTCTCCTGGCACAGTATCGAACACTCAGGTTCAGATAGAACAATTAGTTTAAAATGGAAATAATTTTGCATCTGGAGTTTCCTCTCTCACAAGGTCGACCACCTAGTTTCGTCGAATATATACGGTTTTGAGTAGCATCGCCACAGATTTCAGAGAACAGGCGCTTCTCCTGGCACAGTAGTGAATACTTAGTTTCAGATAGAACAATTAGTGTAAAATGGAACTAAGTTTTGCATCTGGAGTTTCCTCTCCCACAAGGTCGACCACCTAGTTTCGTCGAGCATATACGGTTTCGAGCAGCATCGCCACAGATTTCAAAGAACAGGCGCTTCTCCTGGCACAGTATCGAACACTTAGTTTCAGATAGAACAATTAGTTTAAAATGGAACTAAGTTTCGCATCTGGAGTTTCCTCTCTCACAAGGTCGACCACTTAGTTTCGTTGAACACATACGGTTTCGAGTGGCAACGCTACAGATTTCAGAGGACAGGCGCTTCTCCTGGCAGAGTATCGAACACTTAGTTTCAGAGAGAACAATTAGTTTAAAATGGAACTAAGTTTCGCATCTGCAGTTTCCTCTCTCACAAGGCGGTCACTTAGTTTCGTGGAGCACATGCGGTTTCGAGTGGCATCGCCACAGGTTTCACAGAACTGGCGCTTCTCCTGGCACAGTATCGAACACTTAGTATCAGATAGAACAATTAGTTTAAAATGGAACTATGTTTCGCATCCGGAGTTTCCTCTCTCAGAAGGTCGACCACTTAGTTTCGTCGAACACATACGGTTTCGAGTAGCATCGCCACAGATTTCAGATAACAGACGCTTCTACAGGCACAGTATCGAACACTTAGTATCAGATAGAACAATTACTTAAAAATGGAACTAAGCTTCGCTGCTGCAGTTTCCTCTCTCACAAGGTCGACCACTTAGTTTCGTCGAACACATACAGTTTCGAGTGGTATCGCCACAGATTTCGCAGAACGGCGTTTCGCCTGGCACATTATCGAACACATAGTTTCAGATAGAACAATTAGTTTAAAATGGAACTAAGTTTCGCATCTGGAGGTTCCTCTCTCTAAAAGTCGACCACTTAGTTTCGTCGAACACATACCGTTTCGAGTGCGCATCGCGACAGATTTCAGAGAACAGGCGCTTCTCCTGGCACAGCATCGAACACATAGTTTCAGATAGAACAGTTAGTTTAAAATGGTACTATGTTTCGCATCTGGAGTTTCCTCTTTCACAAGGCGACCACTTAGTTTCGTCGAACATAAACGGTTTCGAGTAGCATCGCCACAGATTTCAGAGAACAGGCGCTTCTCCTGGCACAGTATCGAACACTCAGGTTCAGATAGAACAATTAGTTTAAAATGGAAATAATTTTGCATCTGGAGTTTCCTCTCTCACAAGGTCGACCACCTAGTTTCGTCGAACATATACGGTTTCGAGTAGCATCGCCACAGATTTCAGAGAACAGGCGCTTCTCCTGCCACAGTAATGAATACTTAGTTTCAGATAGAACAATTAGTGTAAAATGGAACTAAGTTTTGCATCTGGAGTTTCCTCTCCCACAAGGTCGACCACCTAGTTTCGTCGAACATATACGGTTTCGAGTAGCATCGCCACAGATTTCAAAGAACAGGCGCTTCTCCTGGCACAGTATCGAACACTTAGTTTCAGATAGAACAATTAGTTTAAAATGGAACTAAGTTTCGCATCTGGAGTTTCCTCTCTCACAAGGTCGACCACTTAGTTTCGTTGAAAACATACGGTTTCGAGTGGCAACGCCACAGATTTCAGAGGACAGGCGCTTCTCCTGGCAGAGTATCGAACACTTAGTTTCAGAGAGAACAATTAGTTTAAAATGGAACTAAGTTTCGCATCTGCAGTTTCCTCTCTCACAAGGCGGTCACTTAGTTTCGTGGAGCACATACGGTTTCGAGTGGCATCGCCACAGGTTTCACAGAACTGGCGCTTCTCCTGGCACAGTATCGAACACTTAGTATCAGATAGAACAATTAGTTTAAAATGGAACTAAGTTTCGCATCCGGAGTTTCCTCTCTCAGAAGGTCGACCACTTAGTTTCGTCGAACACATACGGTTTCGAGTAGCGACGCCACAGGTTTCAGAGAACAGGCGCTTCTACAGGCACAGTATCGAACACTTAGTATCAGATAGAACAATTACTTAAAAATGGAACTAAGCTTCGCATCTGGAGCTTCCTCTGTCACAAGGTGGACCACTTAGTTTCGTCGAACACATACGGTTTCGAGTAGCATCGCCACTGATTTCAGAGAACAGGCGCTTCTCCCGTCACAGTATCGAACACTTAGTTCCAGATAGATCAATTAGTTTAAAATGGAACAATGTTTCGCATCTGGAGTTTCCTTTCGCACAAGGTCGACGACTTAATTTCGTCGAACACATACGGTTTCGAGTGGCATCGCCAGAGATTTCAGAGAACAGGCGCTTCTCCTGGAACAGTATCGAACACTTTCAGATAGAACAATTAGTGTAAAATGGAACTAAGTTTTGCATCTGGAGTTTCCTCTCCCACAAGGTCGACCACCTAGTTTCGTCGAGCATATACGGTTTCGAGCAGCATCGCCACAGATTTCAAAGAACAGGCGCTTCTCCTGGCACAGTATCGAACACTTAGTTTCAGATAGAACAATTAGTTTAAAATGGAACTAAGTTTCGCATCTGGAGTTTCCTCTCTCACAAGGTCGACCACTTAGTTTCGTTGAACACATACGGTTTCGAGTGGCAACGCTACAGATTTCAGAGGACAGGCGCTTCTCCTGGCACAGTATCGAAAACATAGTTTCAGAGAGAACAATTAGTTTAAAATGGAACTAAGTTTCCCATCTGGAGTTTCCTCTCTCACAAGGTCGACAACTTAGTTTCGTCGAACACATAAGGTTTCGAGTGGCATCGCCACACAGTTCAGAGAACAGGCGCTTCTCCTGGCACAGTATCGAACACTTAGTTTCAGATAGAACAATTAGTTAAAAATGGAACTAAGATACGCATCTGGAGCTTCCTCTCTCACAAGGTCGACCATTTAGTTTCGTCGAACACATACGGTTTGGAGTAGCAACGCCAGAGATTTCAGAGAACAGGCGCTTCTCCTGGCACAGTATCGAACACTGTATTTCAGCTAGAATATATAGTTTTAAATGGAAATATGTTTCGCATTTGGAGTTTCCTCTCTCACAAGGTCGACCACTTAGTTTCGTCGAACACATACGGTTTCGAGTGACATCGCCACAGATTTCAGAGAACAGGCGCTTCTCCTGGCACAGTATCGAACACTTAGTTACAGATAGAACAATTAGTTTAATTTGGAACTATGTTTCGCATCTGGAGTTTCCTCTCTCACAACGTCGACAACTTAGTTTCGTCGAACACATACGGTTTCGAGTAGCATCGCCTCAGATTTCAGAGAACAGGCGCTTCTCCTGCCACAGTATCGAACACTTAGTTTCAGATAGAACAATTAGTTTAAAATGGTACTAAGTTTCGCATCTGGAATTTCCTCTCTCACAAGGCGACCTCTCGGTTTCGTGGAACTCATACGGTTTCGAGTGGCTTCGCCACAGATTTCAGAGAACAGGCGCTTCTTCTAGCACAGTATCGAACACATAGTTTCAGATAGAAAAATTAATTTAAAATGGAACTAAGTTTCGCATCAGCAGTTTCCTCTCCCACAAGGTCGGCAACTTAGTTTCGTCGAACACATACGGTTTCGAGTAGCATCGCCACAGATTTCAGAGAACAGGCGCTTCTCCTGGCACAGTATCGAACACTTAGTTACAGATAGAACAATTAGTTTAAAATGGAACTATGTTTGGCATCTGGAGTTTCCTCTCTCACAAGGTCGACAACTTAGTTTCGTCGAACACATACGGTTTCGAGTAGCATCGCCTCAGGTTTCAGAGAACAGGCGCTTCTCCTGCCACAGTATCGAACACTTAGTTTCAGATAGAACAATTAGTTTAATATGGTACTAAGTTTCGCATCTGGAGTTTCCTCTCTCACAAGGCGACCTCTTAGTTTCGTGGAACTCATACGGTTTCGAGTGGCATCGCCACAGATTTCAGAGAACAGGCGCTTCTTCTAGCACAGTATCGAACACATAGTTTCATATAGAACAATTAGTTTTAAATGGAAATAAGTTTCGCATCTGGAGTTACCCCTTTCACAAGGTCAACCACTTAGTTTCGTCGAACACGTAGGGTTTCGAGTAGCATCGCCACTGATTTCAGAGAACTGGCGCTTCCCCTGGCACAGTATCGAACACTTAGTTTCAGATAGAACAA
Organism: Nysson spinosus; assembly: GCA_910591585.2. Lineage (NCBI taxonomy): Eukaryota > Metazoa > Arthropoda > Insecta > Hymenoptera > Crabronidae > Nysson > Nysson spinosus. The sequence goes on along the minus strand of CAJUYC020000088.1, from coordinate 4,399,294 downwards.
TTAATTTAAAATGGAACTAAGTTTCGCATCTGGAGTTTCCTCTCTCACAAGGTCAACCACTTAGTTTCGTCGAACACATACGGTTTCGAGCGGCATCGCCACACAGTTCAGAGAACAGGCGCTTCTCCTGGCACAGTATCGAACACTTAGTTTCAGATAGAACAATTAGTTTAAAATGGAACTAAGTTTCGCGTCTGGAGTTTTCTCTCTCAGAAGGTCGACAACTTAGTTTCGTCGAACACATACGGTTTCGAGTAGCATCGCGACAGATTTCAGAGAACAGGCGCTTCTCCTGGCACAGTATCGAACACTTAGTTTCAGATAGAACAATTAGTTTAAAATGGAACTAAGTTTCGCATCTGGAGTTTCCTCTCTCACGAGGTCGGCCACTTAGTATCGTCGAACACATACGGTTTCGAGTGGCATCGCCACAGATTTCAGAGAACAGGCGCTTCTCCTCGCACAGTATCGAACACTTAGTTTCAGATAGAACAATTAGTTTAAAATGGAACTAAGTTTCGCATCCGGAGTTTCCTCTCTCAGAAGGTCGACCACTTAGTTTCGTCGAACACATACGGTTTCGAGTAGCATCGCCACAGATTTCAGAGAACGGGCACTTCCCCTGGCACAGTATCGAACACTTAGTATCCGATAGAACAATTAGTTTAAAATGGAACTAAGTTTCGCATCTGAAGTTTCCCCTCGCACAAGGGCGGCCACTTAGTTTCGTCGAACACATACGGTTTCGAGTGGCATCGCCACAGATTTCAGAGAGCACGCGCTTCTCCTGGCACAGTATCGAACACTTATTTCAGACAGAACAATTAGTTTAAAATGGAACTAAGTTTCGCTTTTGGAGTTTCCTCTCTCTCAAGGTCAACCACTTAGTTTCGTCGAACACATACGGTTTCGAGCGGCATCGCCACACAGTTCAGAGAACAGGCGCTTCTCCTGGCACAGTATCGAACACTTAGTTTCAGATAGAACAATTAGTTTAAAATGGAACTAAGTTTCGCGTCTGGAGTTTTCTCTCTCAGAAGGTCGACAACTTAGTTTCGTCGAACACATACGGTTTCGAGTAGCATCGCGACAGATTTCAGAGAACAGGCGCTTCTCCTGGCACAGTATCGAACACTTAGTTTCAGATAGAACAATTAGTTTAAAATGGAACTAAGTTTCGCATCTGGAGTTTCCTCTCTCACGAGGTGGGCCACTTAGTATCGTCGAACACATACGGTTTCGAGTGGCATCGCCACAGATTTCAGAGAACAGGCGCTTCTCCTCGCACAGTATCGAACACTTAGTTTCAGATAGAACAATTAGTTTAAAATGGAACTAAGTTTCGCATCCGGAGTTTCCTCTCTCAGAAGGTTGACCACTTAGTTTCGTCGAACACATACGGTTTCGAGTAGCATCGCCACAGATTTCAGAGAACGGGCACTTCCCCTGGCACAGTATCGAACACTTAGTATCCGATAGAACAATTAGTTTAAAATGGAAATAAGCTTCGCATCTGGAGTTTCCTCTCTCACAAGGTCGACCACTTAGTTTCGTCGAACACATTCGGTTTCGAGTAGCATCGCCTCAGATTTCAGAGAAGAGGCGCTTCTCCTGGCACAGTATCGAACACTTAGTTTCAGATAGAACAATTAGTTTAAAAGGGAACTAAGTTTCGCATCCGGAGTTTCCTCTCTCAGAAGGTCGACCACTTAGTTTCGTCGAACACATACGGTTTCGAGTAGCATCGCCACAGATTTCAGAGAACGGGCACTTCCCCTGGCACAGTATCGAACACTTAGTTTCAGATAGAACAATTAGTTTAAAATGGAACTAAGTTTCGCATCTGGAGTTTCCTCTCTCACGAGGTGGGCCACTTAGTGTCTTCGAACACATACGGTTTCTAGTAGCATCGCCACAGATTTCAGAGAACAGGCGCTTCTCCTGGCACACTATCGAACACTTATTTCAGACAGAACAATTAGTTTAAAATGTAACTATGTTTCGCATCTGGAGTTTCCTCTCTCACGAGGTCGGCCACTTAGTATCGTCGAACACATACGGTTTCGAGTGGCATCGCCACAGATTTCAGAGAACAGGCGCTTCTCCTCGCACAGTATCGAACACTTAGTTTCAGATAGAACAATTAGTTTAAAATGGAACTAAGTTTCGCATCTGGAGTTTCCTCTCTCAGAAGGTCGACCACTTAGTTTCGTCGAACACATACGGTTTCGAGTAGCATCGCCACAGATTTCAGAGAACGGGCACTTCCCCTGGCACAGTATCGAACACTTAGTATCCGATAGAACAATTAGTTTAAAATGGAACTAAGTTTCGCATCTGGAGTTTCCTCTCTCAGAAGGTCGACCACTTAGTTTCGTCGAACACATACGGTTTCGAGTAGCATCGCCACAGATTTCAGAGAACGGGCACTTCCCCTGGCACAGTATCGAACACTTAGTATCCGATAGAACAATTAGTTTAAAATGGAAATAAGCTTCGCATCTGGAGTTTCCTCTCTCACAAGGTCGGCCACTTAGTTTCGTCGAACACATACGGTTTCGAGTGGCATCGCCACAGATTTCAGAGAACACGCGCTTCTCCTCGCACAGTATCGAACACTTAGTTTCAGATAGAACAATTAGTTTAAAATGGAACTAAGTTTCGCATCCGGAGTTTCCTCTCTCACAAGGTCGACCACTTAGTTTCGTCGAACACATACGGTTTCGAGTAGCATCGCCACAGATTTCAGAGAACAGGCGCTTCTCCTGGCACAGTATCGAACACATACGGTTTCGAGTAGCATCGCCACAGATTTCAGAGAACAGGCGCTTCTCCTGGCACAGTATCGAACACTTAGTTTCAGATAGAACAATTAGTTTAAAATGGAACTAAGTTTCGCATCTGGAGTTTCCTCTCTCACGAGGTGGGCCACTTAGTATCGTCGAACACATACGGTTTCGAGTGGCATCGCCACAGATTTCAGAGAACAGGCGCTTCTCCTCGCACAGTATCGAACACTTAGTTTCAGATAGAACAATTAGTTTAAAATGGAACTAAGTTTCGCATCCGGAGTTTCCTCTCTCAGAAGGTCGACCACTTAGTTTCGTCGAACACATACGGTTTCGAGTAGCATCGCCACAGATTTCAGAGAACGGGCACTTCCCCTGGCACAGTATCGAACACTTAGTATCCGATAGAACAATTAGTTTAAAATGGAAATAAGCTTCGCATCTGGAGTTTCCTCTCTCACAAGGTCGACCACTTAGTTTCGTCGAACACATTCGGTTTCGAGTAGCATCGCCTCAGATTTCAGAGAAGAGGCGCTTCTCCTGGCACAGTATCGAACACTTAGTTTCAGATAGAACAATTAGTTTAAAAGGGAACTAAGTTTCGCATCCGGAGTTTCCTCTCTCAGAAGGTCGACCACTTAGTTTCGTCGAACACATACGGTTTCGAGTAGCATCGCCACAGATTTCAGAGAACGGGCACTTCCCCTGGCACAGTATCGAACACTTAGTTTCAGATAGAACAATTAGTTTAAAATGGAACTAAGTTTCGCATCTGGAGTTTCCTCTCTCACGAGGTGGGCCACTTAGTGTCTTCGAACACATACGGTTTCTAGTAGCATCGCCACAGATTTCAGAGAACAGGCGCTTCTCCTGGCACACTATCGAACACTTATTTCAGACAGAACAATTAGTTTAAAATGTAACTATGTTTCGCATCTGGAGTAACCTCCCCCACAAGGTCGACCACTTTGTTTAGTCGAACACATACGGTTTCGAGTGGCATCGCCACCGATTTCAGAGAATAGGCGCTTCTCCTGGCACACTGTCGAACACTCAGTATCAGATAGAACAATTAGTTTTAAATGGAACTAAGTTTCGCATCCGGAGGTTCCTCTCTCACAAGGTCAACCACTTAGTTTCGTCGAACACATACGGTTTCGAGTAGCATCGCGACAGATTTCAGAGAACAGGCGCTTCTCCTGGCACAGTATCGAACACTTAGTTTCAGATAGAACAATTAGTTTAAAATGGAACTAAGTTTCGCATCTGGAGTTTCCTCTCTCACGAGGTCGGCCACTTAGTATCGTCGAACACATACGGTTTCGAGTGGCATCGCCACAGATTTCAGAGAACAGGCGCTTCTCCTCGCACAGTATCGAACACTTAGTTTCAGATAGAACAATTAGATTAAAATGGAACTAAGTTTCGCATCCGGAGTTTCCTCTCTCAGAAGGTCGACCACTTAGTTTCGTCGAACACATACGGTTTCGAGTAGCATCGCCACAGATTTCAGAGAACGGGCACTTCCCCTGGCACAGTATCGAACACTTAGTATCCGATAGAACAATTAGTTTAAAATGGAACTAAGTTTCGCATCTGGAGTTTCCTCTCTCAGAAGGTCGACCACTTAGTTTCGTCGAACACATACGGTTTCGAGTAGCATCGCCACAGATTTCAGAGAACGGGCACTTCCCCTGGCACAGTATCGAACACTTAGTATCCGATAGAACAATTAGTTTAAAATGGAAATAAGCTTCGCATCTGGAGTTTCCTCTCTCACAAGGTCGGCCACTTAGTTTCGTCGAACACATACGGTTTCGAGTGGCATCGCCACAGATTTCAGAGAACACGCGCTTCTCCTCGCACAGTATCGAACACTTAGTTTCAGATAGAACAATTAGTTTAAAATGGAACTAAGTTTCGCATCCGGAGTTTCCTCTCTCACAAGGTCGACCACTTAGTTTCGTCGAACACATACGGTTTCGAGTAGCATCGCCACAGATTTCAGAGAACAGGCGCTTCTCCTGGCACAGTATCGAACACATACGGTTTCGAGTAGCATCGCCACAGATTTCAGAGAACAGGCGCTTCTCCTGGCACAGTATCGAACACTTAGTTTCAGATAGAACAATTAGTTTAAAATGGAACTAAGTTTCGCATCTGGAGTTTCCTCTCTCACGAGGTGGGCCACTTAGTATCGTCGAACACATACGGTTTCGAGTGGCATCGCCACAGATTTCAGAGAACAGGCGCTTCTCCTCGCACAGTATCGAACACTTAGTTTCAGATAGAACAATTAGTTTAAAATGGAACTAAGTTTCGCATCCGGAGTTTCCTCTCTCAGAAGGTCGACCACTTAGTTTCGTCGAACACATACGGTTTCGAGTAGCATCGCGACAGATTTCAGAGAACAGGCGCTTCTCCTGGCAGAGTATCGAACACTTAGTTTCAGATAGAACAATTAGTTTAGAATGGAACTAAGTTTCGCATCTGGAGTTTCCTCTCTCACGAGGTGGGCCACTTAGTATCGTCGAACACATACGGTTTCGAGTGGCATCGCCACAGATTTCAGAGAACAGGCGCTTCTCCTCGCACAGTATCGAACACTTAGTTTCAGATAGAACAATTAGTTTAAAATGGAACTAAGTTTCGCATCCGGAGTTTCCTCTCTCAGAAGGTCGACCACTTAGTTTCGTCGAACACATACGGTTTCGAGTAGCATCGCCACAGATTTCAGAGAACGGGCACTTCCCCTGGCACAGTATCGAACACTTAGTATCCGATAGAACAATTAGTTTAAAATGGAAATAAGCTTCGCATCTGGAGTTTCCTCTCTCACAAGGTCGACCACTTAGTTTCGTCGAACACATTCGGTTTCGAGTAGCATCGCCTCAGATTTCAGAGAAGAGGCGCTTCTCCTGGCACAGTATCGAACACTTAGTTTCAGATAGAACAATTAGTTTAAAAGGGAACTAAGTTTCGCATCCGGAGTTTCCTCTCTCAGAAGGTCGACCACTTAGTTTCGTCGAACACATACGGTTTCGAGTAGCATCGCCACAGATTTCAGAGAACGGGCACTTCCCCTGGCACAGTATCGAACACTTAGTTTCAGATAGAACAATTAGTTTAAAATGGAACTAAGTTTCGCATCTGGAGTTTCCTCTCTCACGAGGTGGGCCACTTAGTGTCTTCGAACACATACGGTTTCTAGTAGCATCGCCACAGATTTCAGAGAACAGGCGCTTCTCCTGGCACACTATCGAACACTTATTTCAGACAGAACAATTAGTTTAAAATGTAACTATGTTTCGCATCTGGAGTAACCTCCCCCACAAGGTCGACCACTTTGTTTAGTCGAACACATACGGTTTCGAGTGGCATCGCCACAGATTTCAGAGAATAGGCGCTTCTCCTGGCACACTGTCGAACACTCAGTATCAGATAGAACAATTAGTTTTAAATGGAACTAAGTTTCGCATCCGGAGGTTCCTCTCTCACAAGGTCAACCACTTAGTTTCGTCGAACACATACGGTTTCGAGTAGCATCGTCACAGATTTCAGAGAACAGGCGCCTCTCCTGGCACAGTATCGAACACTTAGTTTCAGATAGAATAAATAGTTTAAAATGGAAGTAAGTTTCGCATCTGGAGTTTCCTCTCTCACAAGGTTGGCCACTTAGTTTCGTCGAACACATACGGTTTCGAGTAGCATCGCGACAGATTTCAGAGAACAGGCGCTTCTCCTGGCACAGTATCGAACACTTAGTTTCAGATAGAACAATTAGTTTAAAATGGAACTAAGTTTCGCATCTGGAGTTTCCTCTCTCACGAGGTCGGCCACTTAGTATCGTCGAACACATACGGTTTCGAGTGGCATCGCCACAGATTTCAGAGAACAGGCGCTTCTCCTCGCACAGTATCGAACACTTAGTTTCAGATAGAACAATTAGTTTAAAATGGAACTAAGTTTCGCATCCGGAGTTTCCTCTCTCAGAAGGTCGACCACTTAGTTTCGTCGAACACATACGGTTTCGAGTAGCATCGCCACAGATTTCAGAGAACGGGCACTTCCCCTGGCACAGTATCGAACACTTAGTATCCGATAGAACAATTAGTTTAAAATGGAACTAAGTTTCGCATCTGGAGTTTCCTCTCTCAGAAGGTCGACCACTTAGTTTCGTCGAACACATACGGTTTCGAGTAGCATCGCCACAGATTTCACAGAACGGGCACTTCCCCTGGCACAGTATCGAACACTTAGTATCCGATAGAACAATTAGTTTAAAATGAAAATAAGCTTCGCATCTGGAGTTTCCTCTCTCACAAGGTCGGCCACTTAGTTTCGTCGAACACATACGGTTTCGAGTGGCATCGCCACAGATTTCAGAGAACACGCGCTTCTCCTCGCACAGTATCGAACACTTAGTTTCAGATAGAACAATTAGTTTAAAATGGAACTAAGTTTCGCATCCGGAGTTTCCTCTCTCACAAGGTCGACCACTTAGTTTCGTCGAACACATACGGTTTCGAGTAGCATCGCCACAGATTTCAGAGAACAGGCGCTTCTCCTGGCACAGTATCGAACACATACGGTTTCGAGTAGCATCGCCACAGATTTCAGAGAACAGGCGCTTCTCCTGGCACAGTATCGAACACTTAGTTTCAGATAGAACAATTAGTTTAAAATGGAACTAAGTTTCGCATCTGGAGTTTCCTCTCTCACGAGGTGGGCCACTTAGTATCGTCGAACACATACGGTTTCGAGTGGCATCGCCACAGATTTCAGAGAACAGGCGCTTCTCCTCGCACAGTATCGAACACTTAGTTTCAGATAGAACAATTAGTTTAAAATGGAACTAAGTTTCGCATCCGGAGTTTCCTCTCTCAGAAGGTCGACCACTTAGTTTCGTCGAACACATACGGTTTCGAGTAGCATCGCCACAGATTTCAGAGAACGGGCACTTCCCCTGGCACAGTATCGAACACTTAGTATCCGATAGAACAATTAGTTTAAAATGGAAATAAGCTTCGCATCTGGAGTTTCCTCTCTCACAAGGTCGACCACTTAGTTTCGTCGAACGCATTCGGTTTCGAGTAGCATCGCCTCAGATTTCAGAGAAGAGGCGCTTCTCCTGGCACAGTATCGAACACTTAGTTTCAGATAGAACAATTAGTTTAAAAGGGAACTAAGTTTCGCATCCGGAGTTTCCTCTCTCAGAAGGTCGACCACTTAGTTTCGTCGAACACATACGGTTTCGAGTAGCATCGCCACAGATTTCAGAGAACGGGCACTTCCCCTGGCACAGTATCGAACACTTAGTTTCAGATAGAACAATTAGTTTAAAATGGAAATAAGCTTCGCATCTGGAGTTTCCTCTCTCACAAGGTCGACCACTTAGTTTCGTCGAACACATTCGGTTTCGAGTAGCATCGCCTCAGATTTCAGAGAAGAGGCGCTTCTCCTGGCACAGTATCGAACACTTAGTTTCAGATAGAACAATTAGTTTAAAAGGGAACTAAGTTTCGCATCCGGAGTTTCCTCTCTCAGAAGGTCGACCACTTAGTTTCGTCGAACACATACGGTTTCGAGTAGCATCGCCACAGATTTCAGAGAACGGGCACTTCCCCTGGCACAGTATCGAACACTTAGTTTCAGATAGAACAATTAGTTTAAAATGGAACTAAGTTTCGCATCTGGAGTTTCCTCTCTCACGAGGTGGGCCACTTAGTGTCTTCGAACACATACGGTTTCTAGTAGCATCGCCACAGATTTCAGAGAACAGGCGCTTCTCCTGGCACACTATCGAACACTTATTTCAGACAGAACAATTAGTTTAAAATGTAACTATGTTTCGCATCTGGAGTAACCTCCCCCACAAGGTCGACCACTTTGTTTAGTCGAACACATACTGTTTCGAGTGGCATCGCCACCGATTTCAGAGAATAGGCGCTTCTCCTGGCACACTGTCGAACACTCAGTATCAGATAGAACAATTAGTTTTAAATGGAACTAAGTTTCGCATCCGGAGGTTCCTCTCTCACAAGGTCAACCACTTAGTTTCGTCGAACACATACGGTTTCGAGTAGCATCGTCACAGATTTCAGAGAACAGGCGCCTCTCCTGGCACAGTATCGAACACTTAGTTTCAGATAGAATAAATAGTTTAAAATGGAAGTAAGTTTCGCATCTGGAGTTTCCTCTCTCACAAGGTTGGCCACTTAGTTTCGTCGAACACATACGGTTTCGAGTAGCATCGCGACAGATTTCAGAGAACAGGCGCTTCTCCTGGCACAGTATCGAACACTTAGTTTCAGATAGAACAATTAGTTTAAAATGGAACTAAGTTTCGCATCTGGAGTTTCCTCTCTCACGAGGTCGGCCACTTAGTATCGTCGAACACATACGGTTTCGAGTGGCATCGCCACAGATTTCAGAGAACAGGCGCTTCTCCTCGCACAGTATCGAACACTTAGTTTCAGATAGAACAATTAGTTTAAAATGGAACTAAGTTTCGCATCCGGAGTTTCCTCTCTCAGAAGGTCGACCACTTAGTTTCGTCGAACACATACGGTTTCGAGTAGCATCGCCACAGATTTCAGAGAACGGGCACTTCCCCTGGCACAGTATCGAACACTTAGTATCCGATAGAACAATTAGTTTAAAATGGAACTAAGTTTCGCATCTGGAGTTTCCTCTCTCAGAAGGTCGACCACTTAGTTTCGTCGAACACATACGGTTTCGAGTAGCATCGCCACAGATTTCACAGAACGGGCACTTCCCCTGGCACAGTATCGAACACTTAGTATCCGATAGAACAATTAGTTTAAAATGAAAATAAGCTTCGCATCTGGAGTTTCCTCTCTCACAAGGTCGGCCACTTAGTTTCGTCGAACACATACGGTTTCGAGTGGCATCGCCACAGATTTCAGAGAACACGCGCTTCTCCTCGCACAGTATCGAACACTTAGTTTCAGATAGAACAATTAGTTTAAAATGGAACTAAGTTTCGCATCCGGAGTTTCCTCTCTCACAAGGTCGACCACTTAGTTTCGTCGAACACATACGGTTTCGAGTAGCATCGCCACAGATTTCAGAGAACAGGCGCTTCTCCTGGCACAGTATCGAACACATACGGTTTCGAGTAGCATCGCCACAGATTTCAGAGAACAGGCGCTTCTCCTGGCACAGTATCGAACACTTAGTTTCAGATAGAACAATTAGTTTAAAATGGAACTAAGTTTCGCATCTGGAGTTTCCTCTCTCACGAGGTGGGCCACTTAGTATCGTCGAACACATACGGTTTCGAGTGGCATCGCCACAGATTTCAGAGAACAGGCGCTTCTCCTCGCACAGTATCGAACACTTAGTTTCAGATAGAACAATTAGTTTAAAATGGAACTAAGTTTCGCATCCGGAGTTTCCTCTCTCAGAAGGTCGACCACTTAGTTTCGTCGAACACATACGGTTTCGAGTAGCATCGCCACAGATTTCAGAGAACGGGCACTTCCCCTGTCACAGTATCGAACACTTAGTATCCGATAGAACAATTAGTTTAAAATGGAAATAAGCTTCGCATCTGGAGTTTCCTCTCTCACAAGGTCGACCACTTAGTTTCGTCGAACGCATTCGGTTTCGAGTAGCATCGCCTCAGATTTCAGAGAAGAGGCGCTTCTCCTGGCACAGTATCGAACACTTAGTTTCAGATAGAACAATTAGTTTAAAAGGGAACTAAGTTTCGCATCCGGAGTTTCCTCTCTCAGAAGGTCGACCACTTAGTTTCGTCGAACACATACGGTTTCGAGTAGCATCGCCACAGATTTCAGAGAACGGGCACTTCCCCTGGCACAGTATCGAACACTTAGTTTCAGATAGAACAATTAGTTTAAAATGGAACTAAGTTTCGCATCTGGAGTTTCCTCTCTCACGAGGTGGGCCACTTAGTGTCTTCGAACACATACGGTTTCTAGTAGCATCGCCACAGATTTCAGAGAACAGGCGCTTCTCCTGGCACACTATCGAACACTTATTTCAGACAGAACAATTAGTTTAAAATGTAACTATGTTTCGCATCTGGAGTTTCCTCTCTCACAAGGTTGACCACTTAGTTTCGTCGAACACATACGGTTTCGAGTGGCATCGCCACACGTTTCAGAGAACAGGCGCTTCTCCTGGCACAGTATCGAACACATAGTTTCGGATAGTACAATTAGTTTAAAATGGAACTAAGTTTCGCATCTGGAGTTTCCTCTTTCACAAGGTCGACAACTCAGTTTCGACGAACCTATACGGTTTCGAGCGGCATCGCTACAGATTTCAGAGAACGGGCGCTTCTCCTGGCACAGTATCGAACACTTAGTTTCAGATAGAACAATTAGTTTAAAATGGTACGAAGTTTCGCACCTGGAGTTTCCTCTCTCACAAGGTCGGCCACTTAGTTTCGTCGAACACATACGGTTTCGAGGGGCATCGCCACAGGTTTCACAGAACAGGCGCTTCTCCTGGCACAGTATCGAACACTTACTTCAGATAGAACAATTAATTTGAAATGGAACTAAGTTTCGCATCTGAAGTTTCCTCTCTCACAATGTCGGCCACTTAGTTTCGTCGAAAACATACGTTTTCGAGTGGCATCGCCACAGATTTCAGAGAGCAGCCGCTTCTCCTGGCACAGTATCGAACACTTAGTTTCAGATGGAACATTTAGTTTAAAATTGAACTATGTTTCCCATCTGGAATTTCCTCTCCCACAAGGTCGACCACTTAGTTTCGTCGAACACCTTTCGGTTTCGAGTGGCTTCGCCACAGATTTCAGAAAACAGGCGCTACTCCTGGCACAGTAACGAACACATAGTTTCAGATAGAACATTTAATTTAAAATGGAACTAAGTTTCGCATTTGGAGTTTCCTCTCTCACAAGTTCGACCACTTAGTTTCGTCGAACACATACGGTTTCTAGTAGCATCGCCACAGATTTCAGAGAACAGGCGCTTCTCCTGGCACAGTATCGAACACCTATTTTCAGATAGAATAATTAGTTTAAAATGGAAGTAAGTTTCGCATCTGGAGTTTCCTCTCTCACAAGGCCGACCACTTTGTTTAGTCGAACACATACGGTTTCGAGTGGCATCGCCACAGATTTTAGAGAATAGGCGCTTCTCCTGGCACACTTTCGAACACTCAGTATCAGATAGAACAATTAGTTTTAAATGGAACTTAGTTTCGCATCCGGAGGTTCCTCTCTCACAAGGTCAACCACTTAGTTTCGTCGAACACATACGGTTTCGAGTAGCATCGTCACAGATTTCAGAGAACAGGCGCCTCTCCTGGCACAGTATCGAAGACTTAGTTTCAGATAGAATAATTAGGTTAAAATGGAAGTAAGTTTCGCATCTGGAGTTTCCTCTCTCACAAGGTTGACCACTTAGTTTCGTCGAACACATACGGTTTCGATTGGCATCGCCACACGTTTCAGAGAACAGGCGCTTCTCCTGGCACAGTATCGAACACATAGTTTCAGATAGAACAATTAGTTTAAAATGGAACTAAGTTTCGCATCTGGAGTTTCCTCTCTCACAAGGTCGACCACTCAGTTTCGACGAACCTATACGGTTTCGAGCGGCATCGCTACAGATTTCAGAGAACGGGCGCTTCTCCTGGCACAGTTTCGAACACTTAGTTTCAGATAGAACAATTAGTTTAAAATGGTACTAAGTTTCGCATCTGGAGTTTCCTCTCTCACAAGGTCGGCCACTTAGTTTCCTCGAACACATACGGTTTCGAGTAGCATCGCCACAGATTTCAGAGAACAGGCGCTTCTCCTGGCTCATTATCGAACACTTAGTTTCAGAGAGAACAATTAGTTTAAAATGGAACTAAGTTTCGCATCCGGAGTTTCCTCTCTCACAAGGTCAACCACTTAGTTTCGTCGAACACATATGGTTTCGAGTAGCATCGTCACAGATTTCAGAGAACAGGCGCCTCTCCTGGCACAGTATCGAACACCTATTTTCAGATAGAATAATTAGTTTAAAATGGAAGTAAGTTTCGCATCTGGAGTTTCCTCTCTCACAAGGTTGACCACTTAGTTTCGTCGAACACATGCGGTTTCGGGTGGCATCGCCACACGTTTCAGAGAACAGGCGCTTCTCCTGGCACAGTATCGAACACATAGTTTCAGATAGAACAATTAGTTTAAAATGGAACTAAGTTTCGCATCTGGAGTTTCCTCTCTCACAAGGTCGACCACTCAGTTTTGACGAACCTATACGGTTTCGAGCGGCATCGCTACAGATTTCAGAGAACGGGCGCTTCTCCTGGCACAGTATCGAACACTTAGTTTCAGATAGAACAATTAGTTTAAAATGGTACTAAGTTTCGCATCTGCAGTTTCCTCTCTCACAAGGTCGGCCACTTAGTTTCGTCGAATACATACGGTTTCGAGGGGCATCGCCACAGGTTTCACAGAACAGGCGCTTCTCCTGGCACAGTATCGAACACTTACTTCAGATAGAACAATTAATTTGAAATGGAACTAAGTTTCGCATCTGGAATTTCCTCCCTCACAAGGTAGACCACTTAGTTTCGTCGAACACATACGGTTTCGAGCGGCATCGCCACACAGTTCAGAGGACAGGCGATTCTCCTGGCACAGTCTCGAACACTTAGTTTCAGATAGAACAATTAGTTTAAAATGGAACTAGGTTTCACATCTGGAGTTTCCTCTCTCACAAGATCGGCCACTTAGTTTCGTCGAACACATACGGTTTCGAGGGGCATCGCCACAGGTTTCACAGAACAGGCGCTTCTCCTGGCACAGTGACGAACACTTAGTTTCAGATAGAACATTTAGTTAAAATGGAACTAAGTTTCGCATCCGGGGTTTCCTCTCTCACAAGGTCGACCACTTAGTTTCGTTGAACACATACGGTTTCGAGTGGCAACGCCACAGATTTCAGAGAATAGGCGCTTCTCCTGGCATAGTATCGAACACTTAGATTCATATGGAATACTTAGTTTAAAATGGAATTAATCTCGCGTCTGGAAATTCCTCTCTCACACGGTCGACCATTTAGTTTCGTTGAACCCATACCTTTCGAGTGGTATCGCCACAGATTTCGTCGAACGGGAGTTTCTCCCGGCACAGTATCGGACACATAGTTTCAGAGAGAACAATTAGTTTAGAATGGTACTAAGCTTCGCATCTGGAGTTTCCTCTCTCACAAGCCGGCCACTCAGTTTCGTGGAACACATTCGGCTTCGAGTGGCATCGCCACACATTTCATAGAACAGGCGCTTCTCCTGGCACAGTGACGAACACTTAGTTTCAGATGGAACATTTAGTTTAAAATTGAACTATGTTTCGCATCTGGAGTTTCCTCTCTCACAAGGTCGACCACTTAGTTTCCTCGAACACATACGGTATCGAGTAGCATCGCCACACATTTCAGAGAACAGGCGCTTCTCCCGGCACAGTATCGGACATTTAATATCATATAGAACAATTAGCTTAAAATGGAACTAAGCTTCGCAACTGGAGTTTCCTCTCTCACAAGGTCGACCACTTAGTTTCGTCGAACACATACGGTTTCGAGTAGCATCGCCACAGATTTCAGAGAACAGGCGCTTCTCCTGGCACAGTATCGCACACTTAATTTCCGATAGAACAATTAGTTTAAAATGGTACTAAGTTTTGCATCTGGAGTTTCCTCTCCAAAAAGGTCGACCACTTAGTTTCCTCGAACACATACGGTTTCGAGTAGCATCGCCACAGATTTCAGAGAGCAGGCGATTCTCCTTGCACAGTATCGAACACTTAGTTTCAGATAAAACAATTAGTTTAAAATGGAACTAGGTTTCACATCTGGAGTTTCCTCTCTCACAAGATCGACCACTTAGTTTCGTCGAACTCAAACGGTTTCGAGTGGCATCGCCACAGATTTCAGAGAACAGGCGCTTCTCCTGGCACAGTATCGAACACTCAGTTTCAGATAGAATAATTAGTTTTAAATGGAACTAAGTCTGGCACATGGAGTTTCCTCTCTCACAAGGTCGGCCACTTAGTTTCGTCGAACACATACGGTTTCGAGCAGCATCGCCACACATTTCAGAGAACAGGCGCTCCTCCTGGTATATTATCGAACAATTAGTTAAAAATGGAACTAAATTTCGCATCTGTAATTTCCTCCCTCACAAGGTAGACCACTTAGTTTCGTCGAACACATACGGTTTCGAGCGGCATCGCCACACAGTTCAGAGGACAGGCGATTCTCCTGGTACAGTCTCGAAAACTTAGTTTCAGATAGAACAATTAGTTTAAAATGGAACTAGGTTTCACATCTGGAGTTTCCTCTCTCACAAGATCGACCACTTAGTTTCGTCGAACTCAAACGGTTTCGAGTAGCATCGCCACAGATTTCAGAGAACAGGCGCTTCTCCCCGCACAGTATCGAACACTTAATTTCCGATAGAACAATTAGTTTAAAATGGTACTAAGTTTCGCATCTGGAGTTTCCTCTCTCACAAGGCGACCACTTAGTTTCGTGGAACACATACGGTTTCGAGTAGCATCGCCACAGATTTCAGAGAACAGGCGCTTCTCCTGGCACAGTATCGAACACTTAATTTCCGATAGAACAATTAGTTTAAAATGGTACTAAGTTTCGCATCTGGAGTTTCCTCTCTCACAAGGCGACCACTTAGTTTCGTGGAACACATACGGTTTCGAGTAGCATCGCCACAGATTTAAGAGAACAGGCGCTTCTCCTGGCACAGTATTGAACACTTAGATTCAGTAGAACAATTACTTTAAAATGGAATTAAGCTTCGCAACTGGAGTTTCCTCTCTCACAAGGTCGACCACTTAGTTTCGTCGAACACATACGGTTTCGAGTAGCATCGCCACAGATTTCAGAGAACAGGCGCTTCTCCTGGCACAGTATCGCACACTTAATTTCCGATAGAACAATTAGTTTAAAATGGTACTAAGTTTTGCATCTGGAGTTTCCTCTCCAAAAAGGTCGACCACTTAGTTTCCTCGAACACATACGGTTTCGAGTAGCATCGCCACAGATTTCAGAGAGCAGGCGATTCTCCTTGCACAGTATCGAACACTTAGTTTCAGATAAAACAATTAGTTTAAAATGGAACTAGGTTTCACATCTGGAGTTTCCTCTCTCACAAGATCGACCACTTAGTTTCGTCGAACTCAAACGGTTTCGAGTGGCATCGCCACAGATTTCAGAGAACAGGCGCTTCTCCTGGCACAGTATCGAACACTCAGTTTCAGATAGAATAATTAGTTTTAAATGGAACTAAGTCTGGCACATGGAGTTTCCTCTCTCACAAGGTCGGCCACTTAGTTTCGTCGAACACATACGGTTTCGAGCAGCATCGCCACACATTTCAGAGAACAGGCGCTCCTCCTGGTATATTATCGAACAATTAGTTAAAAATGGAACTAAATTTCGCATCTGTAATTTCCTCCCTCACAAGGTAGACCACTTAGTTTCGTCGAACACATACGGTTTCGAGCGGCATCGCCACACAGTTCAGAGGACAGGCGATTCTCCTGGTACAGTCTCGAAAACTTAGTTTCAGATAGAACAATTAGTTTAAAATGGAACTAGGTTTCACATCTGGAGTTTCCTCTCTCACAAGATCGACCACTTAGTTTCGTCGAACTCAAACGGTTTCGAGTAGCATCGCCACAGATTTCAGAGAACAGGCGCTTCTCCCCGCACAGTATCGAACACTTAATTTCCGATAGAACAATTAGTTTAAAATGGTACTAAGTTTCGCATCTGGAGTTTCCTCTCTCACAAGGCGACCACTTAGTTTCGTGGAACACATACGGTTTCGAGTAGCATCGCCACAGATTTCAGAGAACAGGCGCTTCTCCTGGCACAGTATCGAACACTTAATTTCCGATAGAACAATTAGTTTAAAATGGTACTAAGTTTCGCATCTGGAGTTTCCTCTCTCACAAGGCGACCACTTTGTTTCGTGGAACACATACGGTTTCGAGTAGCATCGCCACAGATTTAAGAGAACAGGCGCTTCTCCTGGCACAGTATTGAACACTTAGATTCAGTAGAACAATTACTTTAAAATGGAATTAAGTTTCGCATTTGGAGTTTCCTCTCTCACATGGTCAACCACTTAGTTTCGTCGAACACATACGGTCTCGTGTGGTATCGCCACAGATTTCACCGAACGGGTGTTTCTCCTGAAACAGTATCGACCACTTTGCTTCGTTGAACCCATACGGTTACGAGTTGCATCGCGACAGATTTCAGAGAACTGGCGCTTCTCCTGGCACAGTATCGAACACTTAGATTCAGTAGAACAATTAGTTTAAAATGGAACTAAGTTTCGCATCTGGATTTTCCTCTCTCACAAGGTCGACCATTTAGATTCGACGAACACATACGGTTTCGAGTAGCATCGCCACAGATTTCAGAGAACAGGCGCTTCTCCTGGCTCATTATCGAACACTTAGTTTCAGATAGAACAATTAGTTTAAAATGGAACTAAGTTTCGCATCTGGAGTGTCCTCTCCCACAAGGTCGACCACTTAGTTTCCTCGAACACATACGGTTTGGAGTAGCATCGTCACAGATTTCAGAGAACAGGCACTTCTCCTGGCACATTATCGATCACTTAGTCTCAGATAGAAGAGTTAGTTTAAAATGGATCTATGTTTCGCATCTGGAGTATCCTCTCTCACAAGGTCGACGACTTAGTTTCGTTGAACACATACGGTTTCGAGTGGCATCGCCACATATTTCAGAGGACAGGCGCTTCTCCTGGCACAGTATCGAACACTCAGTTTCAGATAGAACAATTAGTTTAAAATGGAACAAAGTTTCGAATCTGGAGTCTCCTCTCTCACAAGGTCAACCACTTAGTTTCGTCGAACACATACGGTTTCGAGTAGCATCGTCACAGATTTCAGAGAACAGGCGCCTCTCGTGGCACAGTATCGAACACCTAGTTTCAGATAGAATAATTAGTTTAAAATGGAAGTAAGTTTCGCATCTGGAGTTTCCTCTCTCACAAGGTTGAACACTTAGTTTCGTCGAACACATACGGTTTCGAGTGGCATCGCCACACGTTTCAGAGAACAGGCGCTTCTCCTGGCACAGTATCGAACACATAGTTTCAGATAGAACAATTAGTTTAAAATGGAACTAAGTTTCGCATCTGGAGTTTCCTCTCTCACAAGGTCGACCACTCAGTTTCGACGAACCTATACGGTTTCGAGCGGCATCGCTACAGATTTCAGAGAACGGGCGCTTCTCCTGGCACAGTGTCGAACACTTAGTTTCAGATAGAACAATTAGTTTAAAATGGAACTAATTTTCGCATCTGGAATTTCCTCTCTCACAAGGTCGACCATTTAGATTCGTCGAACACATACGGTTTCGAGTAGCATCGCCACAGATTTCAGAGAACAGGCGCTTCTCCTGGCACAGTATCGAACACTTTCAGATAGAACAATTAGTTTAAAATGAAACTAAGTTTCGCATCTGGAGTCTTCTCTCTCACAAGGTCGGCCACTTTGTTTCTTCGAACACATACGGTTTCGAGTAGCATCGCCACAGATTTCAGAGAACAGGCGCTTCTCCTGGCACAGTATCGAACACTAAGTTTCAGATGGAACACTTAGTTTTAAATGGAACTAAGTTTCGCTTCTGGAGTTTCGTCTCTCACAAGGTCGACCATTTAGATTCGTCGAACACATACGGTTTCGAGTAGCATCGCCACAGATTTCAGAGAACAGGCGCTTCTCCTGGCACAGTATCGTAAACTTAGTTTCAGCTAGAACAATAAGAATAAAATGGAACTATGTTTCGCATCAGGAGTTTCCTCTCTCACAAGGTCGAACATTTAGATTCGTCGAACACATACGGTTTCGAGTAGCATCGCCACAGATTTCAGAGAACAGGCGCTTCTCCTGGCACAGTATCGAACACTTTCAGATAGAACAATTAGTTTAAAATGAAACTAAGTTTCGCATCTGGAGCCTCCTCTCTCACAAGGTCGGCCACTTTGTTTCTTCGAACACATACGGTTTCGAGTAGCATCGCCACAGATTTCAGAGAACAGGCGCTTCTCCTGGCACAGTATCGAACACTAAGTTTCAGATGGAACACTTAGTTTTAAATGGAACTAAGTTTCGCTTCTGGAGTTTCCTCTCTCACAAGGTCGACCATTTAGATTCGTCGAACACATGCGGTTTCGAGTAGCATCGCCACAGATTTCAGAGAACAGGCGCTTCTCCTGGCACAGTATCGAACACTTTCAGATAGATCAATTAGTTTAAAATGAAACTAAGTTTCGCATCTGGAATTTCCTCTCTCACAAAGTCGACCACTTAGTTTGGTCGAACACATACGGTTTCGAGTAGCATCGCCACAGTTCTCAGAGAGCAGGCGCTTCTCCTGGCACACTATTGAACACTTATTTCAGACAGAACAATTAATTCAAAATGGAACTAAGTTTCGCATCTGGAGTTTCCTCTCTCACAAAGTCGACCACTTAGTTTCGTCGAACACATACGGTTTCGAGTGGCATCGCCACAGATTTCAGAGAACGGGCGCTTCTCCTGGCACAGTATCGAACACTTAGTTTCAGATAGAACAATTAGTTTAAAATGGAACTAAGTTTCGCTTCTGGAGTTTCCTCTCTCACAAGGTCGACCACTTAGTTTCGTCGAACACATACGGTTTCGAGTGGCATCGCCACAGATTTCAGAGAACAGGCGCTTCTCCTGGCTCACTATCGAGCACTTATTTCAGACAGAACAATTAATTTAAAATGGAACTAAGTTTCGCATCTGGAGTTTCCTCTCTCACAAGGTCGACCACTTAGTTTCGTCGAACACATACGGTTTCGAGTAGCATCGCCACAGATTTCCGAGAGCAGGCGCTTCTCCTGGCACACTATCGAACACTTATTTCAGACAGAACAATTAATTTAAAATGGAACTAAGTTTCGCATCTGGAGTTTCCTCTCTCACAAAGTCGACCACTTAGTTTCGTCGAACACATACGGTTTCGAGTGGCATCGCCACAGATTTCAGAGAACGGGCGCTTCTCCTGGCACAGTATCGAACACTTAGTTTCAGATAGAACAATTAGTTTAAAATGGTACTAAGTTTCGCATTTGGAGTATCCTCCCTCACAAGGTCGACCACTTAGTTTCGTCGAACACATCTCGGTTTCGAGTGGCATCGCCACAGATTTCAAAGAACAGGCGCTTCTCCTGGCACAGTATCGAACACTTAGTTTCAGATAGAACAATAAGATTGAAAATGGAACGAAGTTTCGCATCTGCAGTTTCCTCTCTCACAAGGTCGACCACTTAGTTTCGGCGAACACATACAGTTTCGAGAAGCATCGCCACAGATTTCAGAGAGCAGGCGCTTCTCCTGGCACACTATCGAACACTTATTTCAGACAGAACAATTAATTTAAAATGGAACTAAGTTTCGCATCTGGAGTTTCCTCTCTCACAAGGTCGACCTCTTAGTTTCGTCGAACACATACGGTTTCGAGTAGCATCGCCACAGATTTCAGAGAGCAGGCGCTTCTCCTGGCACAGTATCGAACACTTATTTCAGATAGAACAATTAGTTTAAAATGGAACTAAGTTTCGCTTCTGGAGTTTCCTCTCTCACAAGGTCGACCACTTAGTTTCGTCGAACACATACGGTTTCGAGTGGCATCGCCACAGATTTCGGAGAACAGGCGCTTCTCCTGGCACAGTATCGAACACTTAGTTTCAGATTGAACAATAAGATTAAAATGGAACTAAGTTTCGCATCTGGAGTTTCCTCTCTCACAAGGTCGACCACTTAGTTTCGTCGAACACATACGGTTTCGAGTAGCATCGCCACAGATTTCCGAGAGCAGGCGCTTCTCCTGGCACACTATCGAACACTTATTTCAGACAGAACAATTAATTTAAAATGGAACTAAGTTTCGCATCTGGAGTTTCCTCTCTCACAAAGTCGACCACTTAGTTTCGTCGAACACATACGGTTTCGAGTGGCATCGCCACAGATTTCAGAGAACGGGCGCCTCTCCTGGCACAGTATCGAACACTTAGTTTCAGATAGAACAATTAGTTTAAAATGGAACTAAGTTTCGCATCTGGAGTTTCCTCTCTCACAAGGTCGACCACTTAGTTTCGTCGAACACATACGGTTTCGAGTGGCATCGCCACAGATTTCGGAGAACAGGCGCTTCTCCTGGCACAGTATCGAACACTTAGTTTCAGATTGAACAATAAGATTAAAATGGAACTAAGTTTCGCATCTGGAGTTTCCTCTCTCACAAGGTCGGCCACTTAGTGTCGTCGAACACATACGGTTTCGAGTGGCATCCCCACAGATTTCAGAGAACAGGCGCTTCTCCTGGCACAGTATCTAACACTTAGTTTCAGATGGAACATTTAGTTTAAAATTGAACTATGTTTCGCATATGGAGTTTCCTCTCTCACAAGGTCGACCACTTAGTTTCGCCGAACGCATACGGTTTCGAGTGGCATCGCGAAAGATTTCAGAGAACAGGAGCTTCTGCTGGCACAGTATCGAACACTTATTTCAGACAGAACAATTAGTTTAAAATGGACCTATATTTCGCATCTGGAGTCTGGCACAGGATCGAACGCTTAGTATCAGATAGAACAATTACTTTAAAATGGAAATAAACTTCCCATCTGGAGTTTCCTCTCTCACAAGGTGGACCACTTAGTTTCATCGAACATATACGGTTTCGAGTAGCATCGCCACAGATTTCAGAGAACAGGCGCTTCTCCTGGCACAGTATCGAAAACTTAGTTTCAGATAGAACAATTAATTTAAAATGGAACTAAGTTTCGCATACGGAGTATCCTCTCTCAGAAGGTCGACCACTTAGTTTCGTCGAACACATATGGTTTCGAGTAGTATCGCCACAGATTTCAGAGAACAGGCGCCTCTCCTGGCACAGTATCGAACACTTAGTTACAGATAGAACAATTAGTTTAAAATGGAACTATATTTCGCATCTGGAGTATCCTCTCTCACAAGGTCAACCACTTAGTTTCGTCGAACACATACGGTTTCGATCGGCATCGCCACACATTTCAGAGAACAGGCGCTTCGCCTGGCACAGTATCGAAAACTTAGTTACAGATAGAACAATTAGTTTAAAATGGAACTATGTTTCGCATCTGGAGTTTCCTCTCTCACAAGGCGACCTCTTAGTTTCGTGGAACTCATACGGTATCGAGTGGCATCGCCACAGATTTCAGAGAACAGGCGCTTCTTCTAGCACAGTATCGAACACATAGTTTCAGATAGAACAATTAGTTTAAAATGGAACTAATTTTCGTATCTGGATCTTCCTCTCTCAGAAGGTCGACCACTTAGTTTCGTCGAACACATATATGGTTTCGATCGGCATCGCCACACATTTCAGAGAACAGGCGCTTCGCCTGGCACAGTATCGAAAACTTAGTTACAGATAGAACAATTAGTTTAAAATGGAACTATGTTTCACATTTGGAGTTTCCTCTGTCACAAGTTCGACTACTTTGTTTCGTCGAACACATACGGTTTCGAGTAGCATCGCCACCGATTTCAGAGAACAGGCGTTTGTCGAGGCACAGTATCGAACACTTAGTTTCAGATAGAAAAATTAGTTTAAAATGGAACTAAGTTTCGTATCTGGATCTTCCTCTCTCAGAAGGTCGACCACTTAGTTTCGTCGAACACATACGGTTTCGAGTGGCATCGTCACACATTTCAGAGAACAGGAGCTTCTCCTGGCACAGTATCGAACACTTAGTTTCAGATAGAACAATTAATTTGAAATGGAACTGAGTTTCGCATCTGAAGTTTCCTCTCTCACAAGGTCGACAACTTAGTTTCGTCGAACACATACGGTTTCGAGTAGCATCGCCACAGATTTCAGAGAACAGGCGCTTCTCCTGGCACAGTATCGAACACTTAGTTACAGATAGAACAATTAGTTTAAAATGGAACTATGTTTCGCATCTGGAGTTTCCTCTCTCACAAGGTCGACAACTTAGTTTCGTGGAACTCATACGGTTTCGAGTGGTATCGCCACAGATTTCGCAGAACGGCGCTTCTCCTGGCACACCATCGAACACTTAGTTTCAGATAGAACAATTAGTTTAAAATGGAACTAAGTTTCGAATCTGGATATTCCTCCCTCACAAGGTCGACATCTTAGTTCCGTCGAACACATACGGTTTCGAGTGGCATCGCCACAGATTTCAGAGGACAGGCGTTTCTCCTGGCACACCATCGAACACTTAGTTTCAGATAGAACAATTAGTTTTAAATGGAAATAAGTTTCGCATCTGGAGTTTCCCTTTCACAAGGTCAACCACTTAGTTTCGTCGAACACGTATGGTTTCGAGTAGCATCGTCACAGATTTCAGAGAACAGGCGCTTCTCCTGGCCCAGTATCGAACACTTAGTTTCAGATAGAACAATTAGTTTAAAATGGAACAAAGTTTCGCCTCTGGAGTTTCCTCTCTCACAAGGTCGACCACTTAGTTTCGTCGAACACATACGGTTTGGAGTAGCATCGCCAGAGATTTCAGAGAACAGGCGCTTCTCCTGGCACAGTATCGAACACTTAGTTTCAGATAGAACAATTAGTTTAAAATGGAACTAAGTTTCGCCTCTGGAGTTTCCTCTCTCACAAGGTCGACCACTTAGTTTCGTCGAACACATACGGTTTGGAGTAGCATCGCCAGAGATTTCAGAGAACAGGCGCTTCTCCTGGCACAGTATCGAACACTTAGTTTCAGATAGAACAATTAGTTTAAAATGGAACTAAGTTTCGCATCCGGAGTTTCCTCTCTCAGAAGGTCGACCACTTAGTTTCGTCGAACACATACGGTTTCGAGTAGCATCGCCACAGATTTCAGAGAACAGGCGCTTCTCCTGGCCCAGTATCGAACACTTAGTTTCAGATAGAACAATTAGTTTAAAGTGGAACTAAGTTTCGCATCTGCAGTTTCCTCGCTCACAAGGTCGACCATTTAGTTTCGTCGAACACATACCCTCTCGAGTAGCATCGCGACAGATTTCCGAGAACAGGCGCTTCTCCTGCCACAGTATCGAACCCTTAGTTTCAGATAGAACAATTAGTTTAAAATGGCACTAAGTTTCGCGTCTGGAGTTTCCTCTCTCACACGGTCTACCACTTACTTTCGTCGAACACATTCGGCTTCGAGTAGCAACGCCACAGGTTTCAGAGAACAGGCGCTTCTCTTGGCACAGTATCGAACACTTAGTTTCAGATAGAACAATTTGTTTAAAATGGAACTGTGTTTTTGATCTTTTTTTTTTTTTTTTTTTTTCTCGAGGGGAAATCTTCGATAGACACCACGGCCTCCTTTGGGGGGAGGCCGGGGTAGTGTCGGATTTCTACCGACTAAAACCCCCCGGTGGTCATCCTCAGGCGGTAGGGGGAGTACCCGGGAACACTTCGTATTGATCCGGATACCCCCCCGCCTTGCCCCCTGAAGGGGGGCCAATCCACTATTTGGGATGCGGTGCGACCACAACACCGCATCCCTCTACCTCCGGGGCCACCCTATCGGCTGCCTGGACCCCAATCCAGACAGCCTAGTGGCCCCGACGACTCCGACGGTCGCCGCGTCCGGTGCCGGAGGCGGGACGTGTACGTCTCCGCCTTCGGCCCCTACCCTCTGGGTCCGCTGCCTCGCGGGCCCTTTCCGCGGCCTCCTTCCGCGACATAACTTGTTCGCAGAAGGAGGCCACGGCTCCCCACTCCTCTTCGCCGCCCACCATCGCTTTTACGACGGCGGGCAGCGAGAGGTCCCACCCTATGATGTTCCGAAGGACTCGGCGCCCCCCTGCCCAGGAGGGACACTCCTCCAGGGTGTGCTGCGCCGAATCCTTCTCTTCACCGCAGTGATGACACTGCGGGGACGGCTCCCTTCCGATCTTGTGCAGATACTCACCGAAGCACCCATGCCCGGTGAGTACCTGTGTTAGACGGAAGGTGAGCCGTCCCCTCCTTTCCAGCCAACGCTGGAGGACCGGCAGGATGGCCCTGACGGTCCTTTCCCCGGAGCCGGGCTCCTCCAATTGGCTGCGCCACCTTTCCAGTGTGTACAGCCCCGACCGGCTCCTGCCGGCCTCCATCTCCGCTGCACGGTGCTCAGCCGCATCCGGCGTTTCTTTGAGGTCCGCGGAGATCCTGTAGACCTCCGCGGCTTCCTCCGCCTTGAGCTCCCAAGGGGGAGAGCACCCAAGCAGGGACGCCGCCCTCAGGGAGACGGTGCGGTACCCCCTGGCGACCCGCGCGGCTAGGGGCCTTTGTGCTCGGGAAAGGAGCTGGCGATTACGCTTGCTCCTCCCGAGCGACCCCGCCCACACGGGTGCACCATATAGGGCGGCACTCCGCACCACCCCCTCGTACAGGCGGCGTACACCCGCCTGAGGTCCCCCCACGTTGGGCAGCAAACGGCACAAGACCGCCGCTGTCCGTTCCACTCGGGGCACCACCTCTTCGAGGTGGGGCCCAAAGCTCCAGTGGCTGTCGAGGGTGACACCCAGATATTTCATCCGGCTGCCCACCTCGACAGCCACGCCTCCCACCGTAACCGGAGACTCGGGGGGAGGGCCCCTCCTGACCCCGTCGAAGAACCACATTGCCTTGTTCTTCGACGGGGACACCTCCAGGCCTAGCCGCCTTATGGCGGCCACCACGCATTCCGCACCGCACTCCGCCAGACGGAGAGGGCTGTCGGCCGCCCTCCCTGGTTTAGGGAGCAGCACCAGCTGCCCCCTTTTCCAGGCCCCCGGGAAGACCCCCTCTGTGAGGCAGTCCTCCAGGAGGCGTCGAAACCTACCCCCCAGGACCCGGAGGGCAGCCACGAGCACGCGGCCGTGGATGCCGTCGGGACCCGGGGCGGTGCTTCGGGCTGCAAGGCGGCGCACCGCCCTGTCCATCTCCTCGCTGCCGATCCCAGGCACAGGGACGCGATCATGTCGCGCCCCCTGCTCCTGGGTCCGCCGTCGAGCCTCCTCCTCATCCTGAGGAAAGAGGTTATCGACGACGGAGTCCAGGAGCTCCGGTTCCATCGACTCGGTCACCGGGGGGGCCCACGGGCGGATCTTATTCAGAACCACCCGGTATGGGCGACCCCACGGATCGCGATCGATGGTGGCGAGGAGCTGGCTCCAGGCCTCCGCCTTGGCCCTTAGGACAGCCCCCTGAAGGGCCCCCCGGGCGTCCCTGTACGCGTTGTACAGGGACTCCTCCTCCTCCGCGGTGGAGCTTGCGCGCCTGCGGGCCCTGAGGTACGCCCTCCGCGCACGCGTACTGGTGTCCCTCATGTCGGAAATTTCCGACGACCACCAGTACGCGGCGCGGGGCGAGGAGGCCCTGGCCCGGGGCATGGCGGTGTCAGAGACAGCCGCCATGGCCGCACGGAACCAGGCCTCGTCCTCCTCAGGTCTCTCGCCCCTGCGCTCAGCCCAGGCTACCGCCTGGATTGCCGCGCGCAGGGCCACCTCGTCCAGTCTTTTAAGGGCCCATCGGGGAGGCGATCCCCTAGCCGATGAGCCAGACTGGTTGGGAGGGTTGGGAGTCGAGACGCTCATGACCACGTAAGCGTGGTCTGACATCGTCTCAACCCCCAACACCCTCCACCCACTCACCCTGCGCACGGCGGAGGGCGACGCCCATGTCAGGTCGACTATGGACGCCCCCCGCCGCCGCACGAAGGTGGGGGGGACCCCTCATTGAGGAGCCTTAGCTCCAGACCGGCCGCCCAATGGAGCAGCTCCCGCCCCCTCATGTCCGTACTGGGGGAACCCCACGCAGTAGCGTGGGAGTTGAAATCCCCCAGGACGAGCAAGGGACGCGGCAGGATGCGGGTGACGCACCCCCCAACCCGGTCCAGGAACGCTACAAAAGCGTCCCGGCCGCAATTGGGGGAGACGTAAACCCCCACCACCGCCACGCTGCCCCACTGGACGGCTACGTAGCCATCCCCCCGCTCTATGAGAGCCGGGGGGGTGGCACCCCCGGAGCGCCATTCCATAGAATGGCTACCGAGCCCAAGGCGTCTCCGGACCACGAAGGGTGATCCGGAACCCTGTAGGGCTCGGCCGCAACGACCAGCCCGACTTTCCACTCGCGCGCGGCCTGGACCACTAAGTCCTGTGCCACGCGCGTGTGGTTCAGGTTGGTCTGGAGGAGGTTGATCCCCAGTCATTGGGGGTCAGCCTCCTCCCGGACCTCCTCCTGGGAGGACTCCACGTCCACGCCCCCCCCGCCCGACGGTTGGGGAACGTCCTCGCGCGGGGGTGTTTTTGATCTGGAGTTTCGTCTACCACAAGGTCGACCACTTATTTTCGTCGAACACATACGGTTTCGAGTAGCATCGCCACAGATTTCAGAGGACAGGCGCTTCTCCTGGGACAGTATCGGACACTTAGTTTCAGATAGAACAATTAGTTTAAAATGGAACTAAGTTTCGCATCTGGAGTTTCCTCTCTCACCAGGTCGACAAATTAGATTCGTCGAACACATACGGTTTCGAGTAGCATCGCCTCAGGTTTCAGAGAACAGGCGCTTCTCCTGCCACAGTATCGAACACTTAGTTTCAGATAGAACAATTAGTTTAATATGGTACTAAGTTTCGCATCTGGAATTTCCTCTCTCACAAGGCGACCCCTTAGTTTCGTGGAACTCATACGGTTTCGAGTGGCATCGCCACAGATTTCAGAGAACAGGCGCTTCTTCTAGCACAGTTTCGAACACATAGTTTCATATTGAAAAATTAATTTCAAATGGAACTACGTTTCGCATCAGCAGTTTCCTCTCTCACAAGGTCGGCCACTTAGTTTCGTCGAACACATACGGTTTCGAGTAGCATCGCCACAGATTTCAGAGAACAGGCGCTTCTCCTGGCCCAGTATCGAACACTTAGTTTCAGATAGAACAATTAGTTTAAAATGGAACTAAGTTTCGCATCTGCAGTTTCCTCGCTCACAAGGTCGACCATTTAGTTTCGTCGAACACATACCCTCTCGAGTAGCATCGCGACAGATTTCCGAGAACAGGCGCTTCTCCTGCCACAGTATCGAACCCTTAGTTTCAGATAGAACAATTAGTTTAAAATGGCACTAAGTTTCGCGTCTGGAGTTTCCTCTCTCACACGGTCTACCACTTACTTTCGTCGAACACATTCGGCTTCGAGTAGCAACGCCACAGGTTTCAGAGAACAGGCGCTTCTCTTGGCACAGTATCGAACACTTAGTTTCAGATGGAACAATCAGTTTAAAATGGAACTAAGTTCCGCATCTGGAGTTTCCTCTCTCACCATGTCGACCACTTAGTTTCGTCGAACACATACGGTTTCGAGTAGCATCGCCTCAGGTTTCAGAGAACAGGCGCTTCTCCTGCCACAGTATCGAACACTTAGTTTCAGATAGAACAATTAGTTTAATATGGTACTAAGTTTCGCATCTGGAATTTCCTCTCTCACAAGGCGACCTCTTAGTTTCGTGGAACTCATACGGTTTCGAGTGGCATCGCCACAGATTTCAGAGAACAGGCGCTTCTTCTAGCACAGTTTCGAACACATAGTTTCATATTGAAAAATTAATTTCAAATGGAACTACGTTTCGCATCAGCAGTTTCCTCTCTCACAAGGTCGGCCACTTAGTTTCGTCGAACACATACGGTTCCGAGTAGCATCGCCACAGATTTCACAGAACGGCGCTTCTCCTGGCACAGTATCGAACAGTTAGTTTCAGATAGAACAATTACTTTTAAATGGAACTAAGTTTCGCATCTGGAGTTTTCTTTCTCACAAGGTCGACCACTTAGATTCGTCGAACACATACGGTTTCGAGTAGTATCGCCTCAGGTTTCGCAGAATGGGAGTTTCTCCTGGCACAGTATCGAACACTTAGTTTCAGATAGAGCAATTTGTTTAAAATGGAACTATGTTTCGCATCTGGAGTTTCCTCTCTCACAAGGTCGGCCACTTAGTTTCGTCGAACACATACGGTTTCGAGTAGCATCGCCTCTGGTTTCAGAGAACAGGCGCTTCTCCTGGCACAGTATCGAACACTTAGTTTCAGATAGAACAATTAGTTTAATATGGTACTAAGTTTCGCATCTGGAGTTTCCTCTCTCACAAGGCGACTTCTTAGTTTCGTGGAACTCATACGGTTTCGAGTGGCATCGCCACAGATTTCAGAGAACAGGCGCTTCTTCTAGCACAGTTTCGAACACTTAGTTTCAGATGGAACAATTAGTTTAAAATGGAACTATATTTCGCATCTGGAGTATCCTCTCTCACAAGGTCAACCACTTAGTTTCGTCGAACACATACGGTTTCGATCGGCATCGGCACACATTTCGGAGAACTGGCGCTTCTCCTGGCACAGTATCGAACACTTAGTATCAGATAGAACAATTAGTTTAAAATGGATCTACGTTTCGCATCTGGAGTGTCCTCTCTTACAAGGTCGACCACTTAGATTCGTCGAACACATACGGTTTCGAGTAGTATCGCCACAGATTTCAGAGAACAGGAGCTTCTCCTGGCACAGTATCGGACACTTAGTTTCAGATAGAACAATTAGTTTAAAATGGAAGTAAGTTTCGCATCTGCAGTTTCCTCTCTCACAAGGTCGACCACTGAGTTTCGTCGAACACATACGGTTTCGAGTAGTATCGCCACAGATTTCAGAGAACAGGAGCTTCTCCTGGCACAGTATCGAACACGTAGTTTCAGATAGAACAATTAATTTGAAATGGAACTGAGTTTCGCGTCTGAAGTTTCCTCTCTCACAAGGTCGACAACTTAGTTTCGTCGCACACATACGGTTTCGAGTAGCATCGCCACAGATTTCAGAGAACAGGCGCTTCTCCTGGCACAGTATCGAACACTTAGTTACAGATAGAACAATTAGTTTAAAATGGAACTATGTTTCGCATCTGGAGTTTCCTCTCTCACAAGGTCGACAACTTAGTTTCGTCGAACACATACGGTTTCGAGTAGCATCGCCTCTGGTTTCAGAGAACAGGCGCTTCTCCTGGCACAGTATCGAACACTTAGTTTCAGATAGAACAATTAGTTTAATATGGTACTAAGTTTCGCATCTGGAGTTTCCTCTCTCACAAGGCGACTTCTTAGTTTCGTGGAACACATACGGTTTCGAGTGGCATCGCCACAGATTTCAGAGAACAGGCGCTTCTTCTAGCACAGTTTCGAACACATAGTTTCATATAGAAAAATTAATTTAAAATGGAACTAAGTTTCGCATCAGCAGTTTCCTCTCTCACAAGGTCGGCCACTTAGTTTCGTCGAACACATACGGTTCCGAGTAGCATCGCCACAGATTTCGCAGAACGGCGCTTCTCCTGGCACAGTATCGAACAGTTAGTTTCAGATAGAACAATTACTTTTAAATGGAACTAAGTTTCGCATCTGGAGTATCCTTTCTCACAAGGTCGACCACTTAGTTTCGTCGAACACACGCTTTCGAGTAGCATCGCCACAGATTTCAGAGAACAGGCGCTTCTCCTGGCACACCATCGAACACTTAGTTTCAGATGGAACAATTAGTTTTAAATGGAAATAAGTTTCGCATCTGGAGTTTCCCCTTTCACAAGGTCAACCACTTAGTTTCGTCGAACACGTATGGTTTCGAGTAGCATCGTCACAGATTTCAGAGAACAGGCGCTTCTCCTGGCCCAGTATCGAACACTTAGTTTCAGATAGAACAATTAGTTTAAAATGGAACTAAGTTTCGCATCTGGAGTTTCCTCTCTCACAAGGTCGACTACTTAGTTTCGTCGAACACATACGGGTTCGAGTCGCATCGCCACAGATTTCAGAGAGCAGGCGCTTCGCCTGGCACAGTATCGAACACTTAGTTTCAGATAGAACAATTAGTTTAAAATGGAAATAAGATTCGCATCTGGAGTTTCCTCTCTCACAAGGTCGACGACTTAGTTTCGTCGAACACATACGGTTTCGAGTAACATCGCTACAGATTTCGGGGAACTGGCGCTTCTCCTGGCACAGTATCGAACACTTAGTTTCAGATAGAACAATTAGTTAAAATGGTACTAAGTTTCGCATCTGGAGTTTCCTCTCTCACAAGGTCGACCACTTAGTTTCGTCGAACACATACGGTTTCGAGTAGCATCGCCACAGATTTCAGAGAACAGGCGCTTCTCCTGGCACAGTATCGAACACTTAGTATCAGATAGAACAATTAGTTTTAAATGGAACTAAACTTCGAATCTGGAGTTTCCTCTCTGACAAGGTGGACCACTTAGTTTCGTCGAACACATACGGTTTCGAGTAGCATCGCCACAGATTTCAGAGAGCAGGCGCTTCTTCTGGCACAGTATCGAACACTTAGTATCAGAGAGAACTGTTAGTTTAAAATGGAACTAAGCTTCGCATCTGGAGTTTCCTCTCTCACAAGATCGACGACTTAGTTTCGTCGAACACATACGGTTTCGAGTGGCATCGCCAGAGATTTCAGAGAACAGGCGCTTCTTCTAGCACAGTATCGAACACTTAGTTTCAGATAGAACAATTAGTTTAAAATGGAACTATGTTTTGCATCTGCAGTTTCCTCTCTCACAAGGTCGACCAATTAGTTTCGTCGAACACATACGGTTTCGAGTGGTATCGCCACAGGTTTCACAGAACGGACGCTTCTCCTGGCACCGTATCGAACACTTAGTTTCAGATAGAACAATTAGTTTAAAATGGAACTAAGTATCGCATCTGGAGTTTCCTCTCTCACAAGGTCGACCACTTAGTTTCGTCGAACACACACGGTTTTGAGTGGCATCGCCACAGATTTCAGAGAACAGGCGCTTCTCCTGGCACAGTATCGAACATTTAGTTTCAGATAGAACAATTAGTTTAAAATGGAACTAAGTTTCGCATCTGGAGTTTCCTCTCTCACAAGGTCGACTACTTAGTTTCGTCGAACACATACGGGTTCGAGTCGCATCGCCACAGATTTCAGAGAGCAGGCGCTTCGCCTGGCACAGTATCGAACACTTAGTTTCAGATAGAACAATTAGTTTAAAATGGAAATAAGTTTCGCATCTGGAGTTTCCTCTCTCACAAGGTCGACGACTTAGTTTCGTCGAACACATACGGTTTCGAGTAACATCGCTACAGATTTCAGGGAACTGGCGCTTCTCCTGGCACAGTATCGAACACTTAGTTTCAGATAGAACAATTAGTTTAAAATGGTACTAAGTTTCGCATCTGGAGTTTCCTCTCTCACAAGGTCGACCACTTAGTTTCGTCGAACACATACGGTTTCGAGTAGCATCGCCACAGATTTCAGAGAACAGGCGCTTCTCCTGGCACAGTATCGAACACTTAGTATCAGATAGAACAATTAGTTTTAAATGGAACTAAACTTCGAATCTGGAGTTTCCTCTCTGACAAGGTGGACCACTTAGTTTCGTCGAACACATACGGTTTCGAGTAGCATCGCCACAGATTTCAGAGAGCAGGCGCTTCTTCTGGCACAGTATCGAACACTTAGTATCAGAGAGAACTGTTAGTTTAAAATGGAACTAAGCTTCGCATCTGGAGTTTCCTCTCTCACAAGATCGACGACTTAGTTTCGTCGAACACATACGGTTTCGAGTGGCATCGCCAGAGATTTCAGAGAACAGGCGCTTCTTCTAGCACAGTATCGAACACTTAGTTTCAGATAGAACAATTAGTTTAAAATGGAACTATGTTTTGCATCTGCAGTTTCCTCTCTCACAAGGTCGACCAATTAGTTTCGTCGAACACATACGGTTTCGAGTGGTATCGCCACAGGTTTCACAGAACGGACGCTTCTCCTGGCACCGTATCGAACACTTAGTTTCAGATAGAACAATTAGTTTAAAATGGAACTAAGTATCGCATCTGGAGTTTCCTCTCTCACAAGGTCGACCACTTAGTTTCGTCGAACACACACGGTTTTGAGTGGCATCGCCACAGATTTCAGAGAACAGGCGCTTCTCCTGGCACAGTATCGAACATTTAGTTTCAGATAGAACAATTAGTTTAAAATGGAACTAAGTTTCGCATCTGGAGTTTCCTCTCTCACAAGGTCGACTACTTAGTTTCGTCGAACACATACGGGTTCGAGTCGCATCGCCACAGATTTCAGAGAGCAGGCGCTTCGGCTGGCACAGTATCGAACACTTAGTTTCAGATAGAACAATTAGTTTAAAATGGAAATAAGTTTCGCATCTGGAGTTTCCTCTCTCACAAGGTCGACGACTTAGTTTCGTCGAACACATACGGTTTCGAGTAACATCGCTACAGATTTCAGGGAACTGGCGCTTCTCCTGGCACAGTATCGAATACTTAGTTTCAGATAGAACAATTAGTTTAAAATGGTACTAAGTTTCGCATCTGGAGTTTCCTCTCTCACAAGGTCGACCACTTAGTTTCGTCGAACACATACGGTTTCGAGTAGCATCGCCACAGATTTCAGAGAACAGGCGCTTCTCCTGGCACAGTATGGAACACTTAGTATCAGATAGAACAATTACTTTAAAATGGAACTAAGTTTCGCATCTGGAGTTTCCTCTCTCACAAGGTCGACTACTTAGTTTCGTCGAACACATACGGGTTCGAGTCGCATCGCCACAGATTTCAGAGAGCAGGCGCTTCGGCTGGCACAGTATCGAACACTTAGTTTCAGATAGAACAATTAGTTTAAAATGGAAATAAGTTTCGCATCTGGAGTTTCCTCTCTCACAAGGTCGACGACTTAGTTTCGTCGAACACATACGGTTTCGAGTAACATCGCTACAGATTTCAGGGAACTGGCGCTTCTCCTGGCACAGTATCGAATACTTAGTTTCAGATAGAACAATTAGTTTAAAATGGTACTAAGTTTCGCATCTGGAGTTTCCTCTCTCACAAGGTCGACCACTTAGTTTCGTCGAACACATACGGTTTCGAGTAGCATCGCCACAGATTTCAGAGAACAGGCGCTTCTCCTGGCACAGTATGGAACACTTAGTATCAGATAGAACAATTACTTTAAAATGGAACTAAGTTTCGCATCCGGAGTTTCCTCTCTCAGAAGGTCGACCACTTAGTTTCATCGAGCACATACGGTTTCGAGTAGCATCGCCACAGATTTCAGAGAACAGGCGCTTCTCCTGGCACAGTATCGAACACTTAGTTTCAGATAGAACAATTAGTTTAAAATGGAAATAAGTTTCGCATCTGGAGTTTCCTCTCTCACAAGGTCGACGACTTAGTTTCGTCGAACACATACGGTTTCGAGTAACATCGCTACAGATTTCAGAGAACAGGCGCTTCTCCTGGCACATTATAGAACACATAGTTACAGATAGAACAATTAGTTTTAAATGGAACTATGTTTCGCTTCTGGAGTTTCATCTCTCACAAGGTGAACCACTTAGTATCGTCGAGAACATACGGTTTCGAGTGGTATCGCCACAGATTTCGCAGCACGGCGTTTCTCCTGGCACAGTATCGAACACTTAGTTTCAGATAGAACATTTAGTTTAAAATGGAACTATGTTTCGCATCTGGAGTTTCCTCTCTCACAAGGTCGACCACTTAGTTTCGTCGAACACATGCGGTATCGAGTAGCATCGCCACAGATTTCAGAGAACAGGCGCTTCTCCTGGCACAGTGTCGAACACTTAGTTTCAGATAGAACAATTAGTTTAAAATGGAACTATGTTTCGCATCTGCAGTTTCCTCTCTCACAAGGTCGACCAATTAGTTTCGTCGAAAACATACGGTTTCGAGTGGTATCGCCACAGGTTTCACAGAACGGACGCTTCTCCTGGCACCGTATCGAACACTTAGTATCAGAGAGAACTGTTAGTTTAAAATGGAACTAAGCTTCGCATCTGGAGTTTCCTCTCTCACAAGATCGACGACTTAGTTTCGTCGAACATATACGGTTTCGAGTGGCATCGCCAGAGATTTCAGAGAACAGGCGCTTCTCCTGGCAGAGTATCGAACACTTAGTTTCAGATAGAACAATTAGTTTAAAATGGAACTATGTTTCGCATCTGCAGTTTCGTCTCTCACAAGGTCGACCAATTAGTTTCGTCGAACACATACGGTTTCGAGTGGTATCGCCACAGGTTTCACAGAACGGACGCTTCTCCTGGCACCGTATCGAACACTTAGTTTCAGATAGAACAATTAGTTTAAAATGGAACTAAGTTTCGCATCTGGAGTTTCCTCTCTCACAAGGTCGACCACTTAGTTTCGTCGAACACATACGGTTTTGAGTGGCATCGCCACAGATTTCAGAGAACAGGCGCTTCTCCTGGCACAGTATCGAACATTTAGTTTCAGATAGAACAATTAGTTTAAAATGGAACTAAGTTTCGCATCTGGAGTTTCCTCTCTCACAAGGTCGACTACTTAGTTTCGTCGAACACATACGGGTTCGAGTCGCATCGCCACAGATTTCAGAGAGCAGGCGCTTCTCCTCGCACTGTATCGAACACTTAGTATCAGATAGAACAATTAGTTTAAAATGAAACAAAGCATCGCATATGGAGTTTCCTCTCTCACAAGGTGGACCACTTGTTTTCGTCGAACCCATACGGTTTTGAGTGGCATCGCCACAGATTTCAGAGAACAGGCGCTTCTCCTGGCACAGTATCGAACACTTAGTTTCCGAGAGAACAATTAGTTTAAAATGGAACAAAGCATCGCATATGGAGCTTCCTCTTTCACAAAGCGACAACTTAGTTTCGTCGAACACATACGGTTTCGAGTGGTATCGCCACAGATTTCAGAGAACAGGCGCTTCTCCTGGCACAGAATCGAAAACATAGTTTCAGATAGAACAATTAGTTTAAAATGGAACTAAGTTTCGCATCTGGAGTTTCCTCTCTCACAAGGTCGACCACTTAGTTTCGCCGAACGCATACGGTTTCGAGTGGCATCGCCACAGATTTCAGAGAACAGGCGCATCTCCTGGCACAGTACCGAACACTTAGTTTCAGATAGAACAATTAGTTTAAAATGGAACTAAGTTTCGCATCTGGAGTTTCCTCTCTCAGAAGGTCGACGACTTAGTTTCGTCGAACACATACTGTTTCGAGTAGCATCGCGACAGATTTCAGAGAAAAGGCGCTTCTCCTGGCACAGTACCGAACACTTAGTTTCAGATAGAACAATTAGTTTAAAATGGAACTAAGTTTCGCGTCTGGAGTTTCCTCTCTCAGAAGGTCGACCACTTAGTTTCGTCGAACACATACGGTTTCGAGTAGCATCGCGACAGATTTCAGAGAACAGGCGCTTCTCCTGGCACAGTATCGAACACTTAGTATCAGATAGAACAATTACTTTAAAATGGAACTAAGTTTCGCATCTGGAGTTTCCTCTCTCACAAGGTCGGCCACTTAGTTTCGTCGAACACATACGGTTTAGAGTGGCATCGCCACAGATTTCAGAGAACAGGAGCTTCTCCTGGCACATTATCGAATACTTACTTTCAGATAGAACAATTAGTTTAAAATGGAACTAAGTTTCGCATCTGCAGTATCGTCTCTCACAAGGTCGACCACTTAATTTCGTCGAACACATACGGTTTCGAGTGGCATCGCCACAGATTTCAGAGAACAGGCGCTTCTCCTGGCACAGTATCGAACACTCAGTTACAGATAGAACAATTAGTTTAAAATGGACCTATGTTTCGCATTTGGAGTTTCCTCTCTCACAAGTTCGACCACTTAGTTTCGTCGAACACATACGGTTTCGAGTGGCATCGCCACAGATTTCAGAGAACAGGCGCTTCTCCTGGCGCAGTATCGAACACATAGTTGCAGATAGAACAATTAGTTTAAAATGGAACTAAGCTTCGCATCTGGAGTTTCCTCTCTCACAAGATCGACGACTTAGTTTCATCGAACACATACGGTTTCGAGTAGCATCGCCACAGATTTCAGAGAACAGGCGCTTATCCTGGCACGGTATCGAACACTTAGTTTCAGAGAGAACAATTAGTTTAAAATGGAACTATATTTCGCATTTGGAGTTTCCTCTCTCGCAAGGTGGACCACTTAGTTTCGTCGAACACATACGGTTTCGAGTTGCATCGCCACATATTTCAGAGAACTGGCGCTTCTCCTGGCACAGTATCGAACACTTAGTTTCAGATAGAACAATTAGTTTAAAATGGTACTAAGTTTCGCATCTGGAGTTTCCTCTCTCACAAGGTCGACCACTTAGTTTCGTCGAACACATACGGTTTCGAGTGGCATCGCCACACATTTCAGAGAACTGGCGCTTCTCCTGGCACAGTATCGAACACTTCGTTTCAGATAGAACAATTAGTTTAGAATAGAAATATATTTCGCATCTGGAGTATCCTCTCTCACAAGGTCGACCACATAGTTCTGTCGAACACATACGGTTTCGATTGGCATCGCCACACATTTCAGAGAACAGGAGATTCTCCTGGCACAGTATCGGACACATAGTTTCAGATAAAACAATTAGTTTAAAATGGTACTAAGCTTCGCATCTGGAGTTTCCTCTCTCACAAGATCGACGACTTAGTTTCGTCGAACACATACGGTTTCGAGTGGCATCGCCACAGATTTCAGAGAACAGGCGCTTCTCCTGGCACAGTATCGAACACATAGTTGCACATAGAACAATTAGTTTAAAATGGAACTAAACTTCGCATCTGGAGTATCCTCTCTCACAAGTTCGACCACTTAGTTTCGTCGAACACATACGGTTTCGAGTGGCATCGCCACAGATTTCAGAGAACAGGCGCTTCTCCTGGCACAGTATCGAACACATAGTTGCAGATAGAACAATTATTTTAAAATGGAACTAAGTTTCGCAACTGGAGTATCCTCTCTCACAAGATCAACCACTTAGTTTCATCGAACACATACGGTTTCGAGTAGCATCGCCACAGATTTCAGAGAACAGGCGCTTATCCTGGCACGGTATCGAACACTTAGTTTCAGAGAGAACAATTAGTTTAAAATGGAACTATATTTCGCATTTGGAGTTTCCTCTCTCGCAAGGTGGACCACTTAGTTTCGTCGAACACATACGGTTTCGAGTGGCATCGCCACATAATTCAGAGAACTGGCGCTTCTCCTGGCACAGTATCGAACACTTAGTTTCAGATAGAACAATTAGTTTAAAATTGTACTAAGTTTCGCATCTGGAGTTTCCTCTCTCACAAGGTCGACCACTTAGTTTCGTCGAACACATACGGTTTCGAGTGGCATCGCCACACATTTCAGAGAACTGGCGCTTCTCCTGGCACAGTATCGCACACTTCGTTTCAGATAGAACAATTAGTTTAGAATAGAAATATATTTCGCATCTGGAGTATCCTCTCTCACAAGGTCGACCACATAGTTCCGTCGAACACATACGGTTTCGATTGGCATCGCCACACATTTCAGAGAACAGGAGCTTCTCCTGGCACAGTATCGGACACATAGTTTCAGATAAAACAATTAGTTTAAAATGGAACTAAGTTTCGCATCTGAAGTTTCCTCTCTCACAAGGTCGGCCACTTAGTTTCGTGGAACACATACGGTTTCGAGTAGCATCGCCACAGATTTCAGAGAACAGGCGCTTATCTTGGCACGGTATCGAACACTTAGTTTCAGAGAGAACAATTAGTTTAAAATGGAACTATATTTCGCATTTGGAGTTTCCTCTCTCGCAAGGTGGACCACTTAGTTTCGTCGAACACATACGGTTTCGAGTGGCATCGCCACATAATTCAGAGAACTGGCGCTTCTCCTGGCACAGTATCGAACACTTAGTTTCAGATAGAACAATTAGTTTAAAATTGTACTAAGTTTCGCATCTGGAGTTTCCTCTCTCACAAGGTCGACCACTTAGTTTCGTCGAACACATACGGTTTCGAGTGGCATCGCCACACATTTCAGAGAACTGGCGCTTCTCCTGGCACAGTATCGCACACTTCGTTTCAGATAGAACAATTAGTTTAGAATAGAAATATATTTCGCATCTGGAGTATCCTCTCTCACAAGGTCGACCACATAGTTCCGTCGAACACATACGGTTTCGATTGGCATCGCCACACATTTCAGAGAACAGGAGCTTCTCCTGGCACAGTATCGGACACATAGTTTCAGATAAAACAATTAGTTTAAAATGGAACTAAGTTTCGCATCTGAAGTTTCCTCTCTCACAAGGTCGGCCACTTAGTTTCGTGGAACACATACGGTTTCGAGTAGCATCGCCACAGATTTCAGAGAACAGACGCTGCTCCTTGCACAGTACCGAACACTTAGTTTCAGATAGAACAATTAGTTAAAAATGGAACTAAGATTCGCATCTGGAGTTTCCTCCCTCACAAGGTCGACCATTTAGATTCGTCGAACACATACGGTTTCGAGTAGAATCGCCACAGATTTCAGAGAACAGGCACTTCTCCTGGCAAGTATCGAACACTTAGTTTCAGATAGAACAATTAGTTAAAAATGGAATTAAGATTCGCATCTGGAGTTTCCTCTCTCACAAGGTCGACCATTTAGATTCGTCGAACACATACGGTTTCGAGTAGCATCGCCACAGATTTCAGAGAACAGGCAATTCTCCTGGAACAGTATCGAACACATTCAGACAGAACAATTTGTTTAAAATGGAACTAAGTTTCGCATCTGGAGCTTCCTCTCTCACAAGGTCGGCCACTCAGTTTCGTCGAACACATAAGGTTTCGAGTGGCATCGCCACACAGTTCAGAGAACCGGCGCTTCTCCTGGCACAGTATCGAACACTTAGTTTCAGATACAACAATTAGTTAAAAATGGAACTAAGATTCGCATCTGGAGTTTCCTCTCTCACAAGGTCGACCATTTAGATTCGTCGAACACATACGGTTTCGAGTAGCATCGCCACAGATTTCAGAGAACAGGCAATTCTCCTGGCACAGTATCGAACACTTTCAGACGGAACAATTTGTTTAAAATGGAACTAAGTTTCGCATCTGGAGTTTCCTCTCTCACAAGGTCGGCCACTTAGTTTCGTCGAACACATACGGTTTCGAGTGGCATCGCCACAGATTTCAGAGAACAGCCGCTTCTCCTGGCACAGTATCGAACACTTAATTTCAGATGGAACAATTAGTTTAAAATGGAACTAAGATTCGCATCTGGAGTTTCTTATCTCACAAGGTCGACCACTTAGTTTCGCCGAACGCATACGGTTTCGAGTGGCATCGCCACAGATTTCAGAGAACAGGCGCTTCATCGGGCACAGTATCGAACACTTAGTTTCAGATGGAACATTTGGTTTAAAATGGAACTAAGTTTCGCATCTGGAGTTTCCTCTCTCACAAGGTCGGCCACTTAGTTTCGTCGAAAACATACGGTTTCGAGTGGTATTGCCACAGATTGCAGAGAACAGGCGCTTCTCCTGGCACAGTATCGAACACTTAGTTTCAGATAGAACAATTAGTTTAAAATGGAACAATGTTTCGCATCTGGAGTTTCCTTTCGCACAAGGTCGACGACTTAATTTCGTCGACCACATTCGGTTTCGAGTGGCATCGCCACAGATTTCAGAGAACAGGCGCTTCTCCTGGCACAGTATCGAACACTTTAAGATAGAACAATTAGTTTAAAATGGAACTAAGTTTCGCATCTGGAGTTTGCTCTCTCACAAGTTCGACCACTTAATTTCGTTGAACACATACGGTTTCGAGTGGCATCGCCACAGATTTCAGAGAACAGGCGCTTCTCCTGGCACAGTACCGAACACTTAGTTTCAGATGGAACATTTAGTTTAAAATGGAACAATGTTTCGCATATGGAGTTTCCTTTCGCACAAGATCGACGACTTAGTTTCGTCGAACACATACGGGTTCGAGTGGCATCGCCACAGATTTCAGAGAACAGGCGCTTCTCCTGGCACAGTATCGAACACTTTCAGATAGAACAATTAGTTTAAAATGGAATTAAGTTTCACATCTGGAGTTTCCTCTCTCACAAGGTGGACCACTTAGTTTCGTCAAACACATACGGTTTCGAGTGGTATTGCCACAGATTTCAGAGAACAGGCGCTTCTCCTGGCACAGTATCGAACACTTAGTTTCAGATAGAACAATTAGTTTAAAATGGAACAATGTTTCGCATCTGGAGTTTCCTTTCGCACAAGGTCGACGACTTAATTTCGTCAAGCACATACGGTTTCGAGTGGTATCGCCACAGATTTCAGAGAACAGGCGCTTCTCCTGGCACAGTATCGAACTCTTTCAGATAGAACAATTAATTTAAAATGGATCTAAGTTTCGCATCTGGAGTTTCCTCTCTCACACGGTCTACCACTTACTTTCGTCGAACACATTCGGCTTCGAGTAGCAACGCCACAGATTTCAGAGAACAGGCGCTTCTCCTGGCACTGTACCGAACACTTAGTTCCAGATGGAACATTTAGTTTAAAATGGAACTATGTTTCGCATTTGGAGTTTCCTCTCTCACAAGGTGGACCACTTAATATCGTCAAACACATACGGTTTCGAGTGGTATCGCCACAGATTTCAGAGAACAGGCGCTTCTCCTGGCACAGTATCGAACACTTAGTTTCAGATGGAACATTTAGTTTAAAATGGAACTATGTTTCGCATTTGGAGTTTCCTCTCTCACAAGGTGGACCACTTATTATCGTCAAACACATACGGTTTCGAGTGGTATCGCCACAGATTTCAAAGAACAGGCGCTTCTCCTGGCACAGTATCGAACTCTTTCAGATAGAACAATTAATTTAAAATGGATCTAAGTTTCGCATCTGGAGCTTCCTCTCTCACACGGTCTACCACTTACTTTCGTCGAACACATTCGGCTTCGAGTAGCAACGCCACAGGTTTCAGAGAACAGGCGCTTCTCCTGGCACAGTACCGAACACTTAGTTTCAGATAGAACAATTAGGTTAAAGTGGAACTAAGCTTCGCATCTGGAGCTTCCTCTCTCACAAGGTGGACCACTTAGTTTCGTCGAACACATACGGTTTTGAGTAGCTTCGCGACAGATTTCCGAAAACAGGCGCTTCTCCTGGCACAGTATCGAACACTTAGTTTCAGATAGAACACTTAGTATAAAATGGAACTTTGTTTCGCATTTGGAGTTTCCTCACTCACACGGTCTACCACTTACTTTCGTCGAACACATTCGGCTTCGAGTAGCAACGCCACAGGTTTCAGAGAACAGGCGCTTCTCCTGGCACAGTACCGAACACTTAGTTTCAGATAGAACAATTAGGTTAAAATGGAACTAAGCTTCGCATCTGGAGCTTCCTCTCTCACAAGGTGGACCACTTAGTTTCGTCGAACACATACGGTTTCGAGTAGCATCCCCACAGATTTCAGAGAACAG
Organism: Nysson spinosus; assembly: GCA_910591585.2. Lineage (NCBI taxonomy): Eukaryota > Metazoa > Arthropoda > Insecta > Hymenoptera > Crabronidae > Nysson > Nysson spinosus. The sequence goes on along the minus strand of CAJUYC020000088.1, from coordinate 4,357,059 downwards.
GCACTTCTCCTGGCACTGTACCGAACACTTAGTTTCAGATGGAACATTTAGTTTAAAATGGAATTATGTTTCGCATTTGGAGTTTCCTCTCTCACAAGGTGGACCACTTAGTATCGTCAAACACATACGGTTTCGAGTGGTATCGCCACAGATTTCAGAGAACAGGCGCTTCTCCTGGCACAGTATCGAACACTTAGTTTCAGATGGAACATTTAATTTAAAATGGAACTATGTTTCGCATTTGGAGTTTCCTCTCTCACAAGGTGGACCACTTAGTATCGTCAAACACATTCGGCTTCGAGTAGCAACGCCACAGGTTTCAGAGAACAGGCGCTTCTCCTGGCACAGTACCGAACACTTAGTTTCAGATAGAACAATTAGCTTAAAATGGAAATATGTTTCGCATCTGAAGTCTCCTCTCTCACAAGGTCGGCCACTTAGTTTCGTCGAACATATACGGTTTCGAGTAGCTTCGCGACAGATTTCCGAAAACAGGCGCTTCTCCTGGCACAGTATCGAACACTTAGTTTCAGATAGAACACTTTGTATAAAATGGAACTTTGTTTCGCATTTGGAGTTTCCTCACTCACACGGTCTACCACTTACTTTCGTCGAACACATTCGGCTTCGAGTAGCAACGCCACAGGTTTCAGAGAACAGGCGCTTCTCCTGGCACAGTACCGAACACTTAGTTTCAGATAGAACAATTAGTTTAAACTGGAACTAAGTTTCGCAACTGGAGTTTCCTCTCTCACAAGTTCGACCACTTAGTTTTGTTGAACACATTCGGTAACGAGTGGCAACGCCACAGATTTCAGAGAACAGGCGCTTCTACTGGCAGATTATCGAACACTTAGTTTCAGATGGAACATTTGGTTTAGAATGGAACTAAGTTTCGCATCCGGAGTTTCCTCTCTCACAAGGTCGGCCACTTAGTTTCGTCGAACACATACGGTTTCGAGTGGCATCGCCAGAGATTTCAGAGAACAGGCGCTTCTCCTGGCACAGTATCGAACACTAAGTTTCAGATGGAACAATTAGTTTAAAATGGAACTATATTTCGCATCTGGAGTATCCTCTCTCACAAGGTCAACCACTTAGTTTCATCGAACACATACGGTTTCGAGTAGTATCGCCACAGATTTCGCAGAATGGGAGTTTCTCCTGGCAGAGTATCGAACACTTAGTTTCAGATAGAGCAATTTGTTTAAAATGGAACTATGTTTCGCATCTGGAGTTTCCACTCTCACAAGGTCGGCCACTTAGTTTCGTCGAACACATACGGTTTCGAGTGGTATCGCCACAGATTTCAGAGAACAGGCGCTTCTCCTGGCACAGTATCGGACACTTAGTTTCAGATGGAACAATTAGTTTAAAATGGAACTATATTTCGCATCTGGAGTATCCTCTCTCACAAGGTCAACCACTTAGTTTCATCGAACACATACGGTTTCGAGTAGTATCGCCACAGATTTCGCAGAATGGGAGTTTCTCCTGGCAGAGTATCGAACACTTAGTTTCAGATAGAGCAATTTGTTTAAAATGGAACTATGTTTCGCATCTGGAGTTTCCTCTCTCACAAGGTCGGCCACTTAGTTTCGTCGAACACATACGGTTTCGAGTGGTATCGCCACAGATTTCAGAGAACAGGCGCTTCTCCTGGCACAGTATCGAACACTTAGTTTCAGATGGAACAATTAGTTTAAAATGGAACTATATTTCGCATCTGGAGTATCCTCTCTCACAAGGTGAACCACTTAGTTTCGTCAAACACATACGGTTTCGATCGGCATCGCCACACATTTCAGAAAACAGGCGCTTCTCCTGGCACAGTATCGAACCCTAAGTATCAGATAGAACAATTAGTTTAAGATGGATCTACGTTTCGCATCTGGAGTGTCCTCTCTCACAAGGTCGACCACTTAGATTCGTCGAACACATACGGTTTCGAGTAGTATCGCCACAGATTTCAGAGAACAGGAGCTTCTCCTGGCACAGTATCGGACACTTAGTTTCAGATAGAACAATTAGTTTAAAATGGAAGTAAGTTTCGCATCTGCAGTTTCCTCTCTCACAAGGTCGACCACTTAGTTTCGTCGAACACATACGGTTTCGAGTAGTATCGCCACAGATTTCAGAGAACAGGAGCTTCTCCTGGCACAGTATCGAACACTTAGTTTCAGATAGAACAATTAATTTGAAATGGAACTGAGTTTCGCATCTGAAGTTTCCTCTCTCACAAGGTCGACAACTTAGTTTCGTCGAACAGATACGGTTTCGAGTAGCATCGCCACAGATTTCAGAGAACAGGCGCTTCTCCTGGCACAGTATCGAACACTTAGTTACAGATAGAACAATTAGTTTAAAAAGGAACTATGTCTCGCATCTGGAGTTTCCTCTCTCACAAGGTCGACAACTTAGTTTCTTCGAACACATACGGTTTCGAGTAGCATCGCCTCAGGTTTCAGAGAACAGGCGCTTCTCCTGGCACAGTATCGAACACTTAGTTTCAGATAGAACAATTAGTTTAATATGGTACTAAGTTTCGCATCTGGAGTATCCTCTCTAACAAGGTCAACCACTTAGTTTCGTCGAACACATACGGTTTCGATCGGCATCGCCACACATTTCAGAGAACAGGCGCTTCTCCTGGCACAGTATCGAACACTTAGTATCAGATAGAACAATTAGTTTAAAATGGATCTACGTTTCGCATCTGGAGTGTCCTCTCTCACAAGGTCGACCACTTAGATTCGTCGAACACATACGGTTTCGAGTAGTATCGCCACAGATTTCAGAGAACAGGAGCTTCTCCTGGCACAGTATCGGACACTTAGTTTCAGATAGAACAATTAGTTTAAAATGGAAGTAAGTTTCGCATCTGCAGTTTCCTCTCTCACAAGGTCGACCACTTAGTTTCGTCGAACACATGCGGTTTCGAGTAGTATCGCCACAGATTTCAGAGAGCAGGAGCTTCTCCTGGCACAGTATCGAACACTTAGTTTGAGATAGAACAATTAATTTGAAATGGAACTGAGTTTCGCATCTGAAATTTCCTCTCTCACAAGGTCGACAACTTAGTTTCGTCGAACAGATACGGTTTCGAGTAGCATCGCCACAGATTTCAGACAACAGGCGCTTCTCCTGGCACAGTATCGAACACTTAGTTACAGATAGAACAATTAGTTTAAAATGGAACTATGTTTCGCATCTGGAGTTTCCTCTTTCACAAGGTCGACAACTTAGTTTCTTCGAACACATACGGTTTCGAGTAGCATCGCCTCAGGTTTCAGAGAACAGGCGCTTCTCCTGGCACAGTATCGAACACTTAGTTTCAGATAGAACAATTAGTTTAATATGGTACTAAGTTTCGCATCTGGAGTTTCCTCTCTCACAAGGCGACCTCTTAGTTTCGTGGAACTCATACGGTTTCGAGTGGCATCGCCACAGATTTCAGAGAACAGGCGCTTCTTCTAGCACAGTTTCGAACACATAGTTTCATATAGAAAAATTAATTTAAAATGGAACTAAGTTTCGCATCAGCAGTTTCCTCTCTCACAAGGTCGGCCACTTAGTTTCGTCGACACATACGGTTCCGAGTAGCATCGCCACAGATTTCGCAGAACGGCGCTTCTCCTGGCACAGTATCGAACAGTTAGTTTCAGATAGAACAATTACTTTTAAATGGAACTAAGTTCCGCATCTGGAGTTTCCTTTCTCACAAGGTCGACCACATAGTTTCGTCGAATACATACGGTTTCGAGTGGTATCGCCACAGATTTCGCAGAACGGCGCTTCACCTGGCACAGTATCGAACACTTAGATTCAGATAGAACAATTAGTTTAAAATGGAACTAAGTTTCGAATCTGGATATTCCTCCCTCACAAGGTCGACAACTTAGTTCCGTCGAACACATACGGTTTCGAGTGGCATCGCCACATATTTCAGAGAACAGGCGTTTCTCCTGGCACACCATCGAACACTTAGTTTCAGATAGAACAATTAGTTTTAAATGGAAATAAGTTTCGCATCTGGAGTTTCCCCTTTCACAAGGTCAACCACTTAGTTTCGTCGAACACGTATGGTTTCGAGTAGCATCGTCACAGATTTCAGAGAACAGGCGCTTCTCCTGGCCCAGTATCGAACACTTAGTTTCAGATAGTACAATTAGTTTAAAATGGAACAAAGTTTCGCATCTGAAGTTTCCTCTCTCACAAGGTCGACAACTTAGTTTCGTCGAACAGATACGGTTTCGAGTAGCATCGCCACAGATTTCAGAGAACAGGCGCTTCTCCTGGCACAGTATCGAACACTTAGTTACAGATAGAACAATTCATTTGAAATGGAAGTAAGTTTCGGATCTGCAGTTTCCTCTCTCACAAGGTCGACCACTTAGTTTCTTCGAACACATACGGTTTCGAGTAGCATCGCCTCAGGTTTCAGAGAACAGGCGCTTCTCCTGGCACAGTATCGAACACTTAGTTTCAGATAGAACAATTAGTTTAATATGGTACTAAGTTTCGCATCTGGAGTATCCTCTCTAACAAGGTCAACCACTTAGTTTCGTCGAACACATACGGTTTCGATCGGCATCGCCACACATTTCAGAGAACAGGCGCTTCTCCTGGCACAGTATCGAACACTTAGTTTCAGATAGAACAATTACTTTAATATGGTACTAAGTTTCGCATCTGGAGTTTCCTCTCTCACAAGGCGACCTCTTAGTTTCGTGGAACTCATACGGTTTCGAGTGGCATCGCCACAGATTTCAGAGAACAGGCGCTTCTTCTAGCACAGTTTCGAACACATAGTTTCATATAGAAAAATTAATTTAAAATGGAACTAAGTTTCGCATCAGCAGTTTCCTCTCTCACAAGGTCGGCCACTTAGTTTCGTCGACACATACGGTTCCGAGTAGCATCGCCACAGATTTCGCAGAACGGCGCTTCTCCTGGCACAGTATCGAACAGTTAGTTTCAGATAGAACAATTACTTTTAAATGGAACTAAGTTTCGCATCTGGAGTTTCCTTTCTCACAAGGTCGACCACATAGTTTCGTCGAATACATACGGTTTCGAGTGGTATCGCCACAGATTTCGCAGAACGGCGCTTCACCTGGCACAGTATCGAACACTTAGATTCAGATAGAACAATTAGTTTAAAATGGAACTAAGTTTCGAATCTGGATATTCCTCCCTCACAAGGTGGACAACTTAGTTCCGTCGAACACATACGGTTTCGAGTGGCATCGCCACAGATTTCAGAGAACAGGCGTTTCTCCTGGCACACCATCGAACACTTAGTTTCAGATAGAACAATTAGTTTTAAATGGAAATAAGTTTCGCATCTGGAGTTTCCCCTTTCACAAGGTCAACCACTTAGTTTCGTCGAACACGTATGGTTTCGAGTAGCATCGTTACAGATTTCAGAGAACAGGCGCTTCTCCTGGCCCAGTATCGAACACTTAGTTTCAGATAGAACAATTAGTTTAAAATGGAACAAAGTTTCGCCTCTGGAGTTTCCTCTCTCACAAGGTCGACCACTTAGTTTCGTCGAACACATACGGTTTGGAGTAGCATCGCCAGAGATTTCAGAGAACAGGCGCTTCTTCTACCACAGTATCGGACACATAGTTTCAGATAGAGCAATTTGTTTAAAATGGAACTATGTTTCGCATCTGGAGTTTCCTCTCTCACAAGGTCGGCCACTTAGTTTCGTCGAACACATGCGGTTTCGAGTAGTATCGCCACAGATTTCAGAGAACAGGAGCTTCTCCTGGCACAGTATCGAACACTTAGTTTGAGATAGAACAATTAATTTGAAATGGAACTGAGTTTCGCATCTGAAGTTTCCTCTCTCACAAGGTCGACAACTTAGTTTCGTCGAACAGATACGGTTTCGAGTAGCATCGCCACAGATTTCAGAGAACAGGCGCTTCTCCTGGCACAGTATCGAACACTTAGTTACAGATAGAACAATTAGTTTAAAATGGAACTATGTTTCGCATCTGGAGTTTCCTCTCTCACAAGGTCGACAACTTAGTTTCTTCGAACACATACGGTTTCGAGTAGCATCGCCTCAGGTTTCAGAGAACAGGCGCATCTCCTGGCACAGTATCGAACACTTAGTTTCAGATAGAACAATTACTTTAATATGGTACTAAGTTTCGCATCTGGAGTTTCCTCTCTCACAAGGCGACCTCTTAGTTTCGTGGAACTCATACGGTTTCGAGTGGTATCGCCACAGATTTCAGAGAACAGGCGCTTCTCCTGGCACAGTATCGAACACTTAGTTTCAGATGGAACATTTAATTTAAAATGGAACTATGTTTCGCATTTGGAGTTTCCTCTCTCACAAGGTGGACCACTTAGTATCGTCAAACACATACGGTTTCGAGTGGTATCGCCACAGATTTCAGAGAACAGTCGCTTCTCCTCGCACAGTATCGAACTCTTTCAGATAGAACAATTAATTTAAAATGGATCTAAGTTTCGCATCTGGAGTTTCCTCTCTCACACGGTCTGCCACTTACTTTCGTCGAACACATTCGGCTTCGAGTAGCAACGCCACAGGTTTCAGAGAACAGGCGCTTCTCCTGGCACAGTACCGAACACTTAGTTTCAGATAGAACAATTAGCTTAAAATGGAAATATGTTTCGCATCTGAAGTCTCCTCTCTCACAAGGTCGGCCACTTAGTTTCGTCGAACACATACGGTTTCGAGTAGCTTCGCGACAGAATTCCGAAAACAGGCGCTTCTCCTGGCACAGTATCGAACACTTAGTTTCAGATAGAACACTTTGTATAAAATGGAACTTTGTTTCGCATTTGGAGTTTCCTCACTCACACGGTCTACCACTTACTTTCGTCGAACACATTCGGCTTCGAGTAGCAACGCCACAGGTTTCAGAGAACAGGCGCTTCTCCTGGCACAGTACCGAACACTTAGTTTCAGATAGAACAATTAGGTTAAAATGGAACTAAGCTTCGCATCTGGAGCTTCCTCTCTCACAAGGTGGACCACTTAGTTTCGTCGAACACATACGGTTTCGAGTAGCATCCCCACAGATTTCAGAGAACAGGCGCTTCTCCAGGCACAGTATCGAACACTTAGTTTCAGATGGAACATTTAGTTTAAAATGGAACTATGTTTCGCATTTGGAGTTTCCTCTCTCACAAGGTCGACAACTTAGTTTCGTCAAACACATACGGTTTCGGGTGGCATCGCCACAGATTTCAGAGAACAGGCGCTTCTCCTGGCACAGTAACGAACACTTAATTTCAGATAGAACAATTAGTTTAAAATGGAACTAAGTTTCGCATCTGGAGTTCCTCTCTCACAAGGTCGACAACTTAGTTTCGTCAAACACATACGGTTTCGAGTAGTATCGCCACAGATTTCAGAGAACAGGAGCTTCTCCTGGCACAGTATCGGACACTTAGTTTCAGATAGAACAATTAGTTTAAAATGGAAGTAAGTTTCGCATCTGCAGTTTCCTCTCTCACAAGGTCGACCACTTAGTTTCGTCGAACACATGCGGTTTCGAGTAGTATCGCCACAGATTTCAGAGAACAGGAGCTTCTCCTGGCAGAGTATCGAACACTTAGTTTGAGATAGAACAATTAATTTGAAATGGAACTGAGTTTCGCATCTGAAGTTTCCTCTCTCACAAGGTCGACAACTTAGTTTCGTCGAACAGATACGGTTTCGAGTAGCATCGCCACAGATTTCAGAGAACAGGCGCTTCTCCTGGCACAGTATCGAACACTTAGTTACAGATAGAACAATTAGTTTAAAATGGAACTAAGTTTCGCATCTGAAGTTCCTCTCTCACAAGGTCGACAACTTAGTTTCGTCAAACACATACGGTTTCGAGTGGCATCGCCACAGATTTCAGAGAACAGGCGTTTCTCCTGGCACAGTAACGAACACTTAATTTCAGATAGAACAATTAGTTTAAAATGGAACTAAGTTTCGCATCTGGAGTTCCTCTCTCACAAGGTCGACAACTTAGTTTCGTCAAACACATACGGTTTCGAGTGGCATCGCCACAGATTTCAGAGAACAGGCGCTTCTCCTGGCACAGTATCGAACACTTAGTTTCAGATAGAACAATTTGTTTAAAATGGAACTAAGTTTCGCATCTGGAGTTTCCTCTCTCACAAGGTCGACCACTGAGTTTCGTCGAACACATACGGTTTCGAGTAGCATCGCCACAGATTTCAGAGAACAGGCGCTTCTCCTGGCACAGTATCGAACACTTAGTGTTAGATAGAACAATTAGTTTAAAATGGAACTATGTTTCGCATCTGGAGTTTCCTCCCTCACAAGGTCGACCACTTAGTTTCGTCGAACACATACGGTTTCGAGTGGCATCGCCACAGATGTCAGAGAACAGGCACTTCTCCTGGCACAGTATCGAACACTTAGTTTCAGGTAGAACAATTTGTTTAAAATGGAACTATATTCCGCATCTGGAGTATCCTCTCTCACAAGGTCGACCACTTAGTTTCGTCGAACACATACGGTTTCGACTGGCATCGCCACACATTTCAGAGAACAGGCGCTTCTCCTGGCACAGTATCGAACACTTAGGATCAGATAGAACAATTAGTTTAAAATGGAACTCTGCTTCGCATCTGGAGTTTCCTCTCTCACAAGGTGGACCACTTAGTGTCGTCGACAACATACGGTTTCGAGTAGCATCGCCACAGATTTCAGAGAACAGGCGCTACTCCTGGCACAGTATCGAACACTTAGTTTCAGATAGAACAATTTGTTTAAAATGGAACTAAGTTTCGCATCTGGAGTTTCCTCTCTCACAAGGTCGACCACTTAGTTTCGTCGAACACATACGTTTTCGAGTAGCATCGCCACAGATTTCAGAGAACAGGCGCTTCTCCTGGCACAGTATCGAACACTTAGTGTTAGATAGAACAATTAGTTTAAAATGGAACTATGTTTCGCATCTGGAGTTTCCTCCCTCACAAGGTCGACCACTTAGTTTCGTCGAACACATACGGTTTCGAGTGGCATCGCCACAGATGTCAGAGAACAGGCGCTTCTCCTGGCACAGTATCGAACACTTAGTTTCAGGTAGAACAATTTGTTTAAAATGGAACTATATTCCGCATCTGGAGTATCCGCTCTCACAAGGTCGACCACTTAGTTTCGTCGAACACATACGGTTTCGACTGGCATCGCCACACATTTCAGAGAACAGGCGCTTCTCCTGGCACAGTATCGAACGCTTAGGATCAGATAGAACAATTAGTTTAAAATGGAACTCTGCTTCGCATCTGGAGTTTCCTCTCTCACAAGGTCGACAACTTAGTTTCGTCAAACACATACGGTTTCGAGTGGCATCGCCACAGATTTCAGAGAACAGGCGTTTCTCCTGGCACAGTAACGAACACTTAATTTCAGATAGAACAATTAGTTTAAAATGGAACTAAGTTTCGCATCTGGAGTTCCTCTCTCACAAGGTCGACAACTTAGTTTCGTCAAACACATACGGTTTCGAGTAGTATCGCCACAGATTTCAGATAACAGGAGCTTCTCCTGGCACAGTATCGGACACTTAGTTTCAGATAGAACAATTTGTTTAAAATGGAACTAATTTTCGCATCTGGAGTTTCCTCTCTCACAAGGTCGACCACTGAGTTTCGTCGAACACATACGGTTTCGAGTAGCATCGCCACAGATTTCAGAGAACAGGCGCTTCTCCTGGCACAGTATCGAACACTTAGTGTTAGATAGAACAATTAGTTTAAAATGGAACTATGTTTCGCATCTGGAGTTTCCTCCCTCACAAGGTCGACCACTTAGTTTCGTCGAACACATACGGTTTCGAGTGGCATCGCCACAGATGTCAGAGAACAGGCACTTCTCCTGGCACAGTATCGAACACTTAGTTTCAGGTAGAACAATTTGTTTAAAATGGAACTATATTCCGCATCTGGAGTATCCTCTCTCACAAGGTCGACCACTTAGTTTCGTCGAACACATACGGTTTCGACTGGCATCGCCACACATTTCAGAGAACAGGCGCTTCTCCTGGCACAGTATCGAACAGTTAGGATCAGATAGAACAATTAGTTTAAAATGGAACTCTGCTTCGCATCTGGAGTTTCCTCTCTCACAAGGTGGACCACTTAGTGTCGTCGACAACATACGGTTTCGAGTAGCATCGCCACAGATTTCAGAGAACAGGCGCTACTCCTGGCACAGTATCGAACACTTAGTTTCAGATAGAACCATTAGGTTAAAATGGAACTAAGCTACGCATTTGGAGTTTCCTCTCTGACAAGGTCGACCATCTAGTTTCGTCGGACACATACGGTTTCGAGCGGCATCGCCACAGATTTCAGAGAACAGGCGCTTCTCCTAGCACAGTATCGAACACTCAGTAGCAGATAGACCAATTAGTTTAAAATGGAACAAAGCTTCGCATTTGGAGTTTCCTCCCTCACAAGGTCGACCACTTAGTTTCGTCGAACACATACGGTTTCGAGTGGCATCGCCACAGATGTCAGAGAACAGGCGCTTCTCCTGGCACAGTATCGAACACTTAGTTTCAGGTAGAACAATTTGTTTAAAATGGAACTATATTCCGCATCTGGAGTATCCGCTCTCACAAGGTCGACCACTTAGTTTCGTCGAACACATACGGTTTCGACTGGCATCGCCACACATTTCAGAGAACAGGCGCTTCTCCTGGCACAGTATCGAACGCTTAGGATCAGATAGAACAATTAGTTTAAAATGGAACTCTGCTTCGCATCTGGAGTTTCCTCTCTCACAAGGTCGACAACTTAGTTTCGTCAAACACATACGGTTTCGAGTGGCATCGCCACAGATTTCAGAGAACAGGCGTTTCTCCTGGCACAGTAACGAACACTTAATTTCAGATAGAACAATTAGTTTAAAATGGAACTAAGTTTCGCATCTGGAGTTCCTCTCTCACAAGGTCGACAACTTAGTTTCGTCAAACACATACGGTTTCGAGTAGTATCGCCACAGATTTCAGATAACAGGAGCTTCTCCTGGCACAGTATCGGACACTTAGTTTCAGATAGAACAATTAGTTTAAAATGGAAGTAAGTTTCGCATCTGCAGTTTCCTCTCTCACAAGGTCGACCACTTAGTTTCGTCGAACACATGCGGTTTCGAGTAGTATCGCCACAGATTTCAGAGAACAGGAGCTTCTCCTGGCACAGTATCGAACACTTAGTTTGAGATAGAACAATTAATTTGAAATGGAACTGAGTTTCGCATCTGAAGTTTCCTCTCTCACAAGGTCGACAACTTAGTTTCGTCGAACAGATACGGTTTCGAGTAGCATCGCCACAGATTTTAGAGAACAGGCGCTTCTCCTGGCACAGTATCGAACACTTAGTTACAGATAGAACAATTAGTTTAAAATGGAACTAAGTTTCGCATCTGAAGTTCCTCTCTCACAAGGTCGACAACTTAGTTTCGTCCAACACATACGGTTTCGAGTGGCATCGCCACAGATTTCAGAGAACAGGCGTTTCTCCTGGCACAGTAACGAACACTTAATTTCAGATAGAACAATTAGTTTAAAATGGAACTAAGTTTCGCATCTGGAGTTCCTCTCTCACAAGGTCGACAACTTAGTTTCGTCAAACACATACGGTTTCGAGTGGCATCGCCACAGATTTCAGAGAACAGGCGCTTCTCCTGGCACAGTATCGAACACTTAGTTTCAGATAGAACAATTTGTTTAAAATGGAACTAAGTTTCGCATCTGGAGTTTCCTCTCTCACAAGGTCGACCACTGAGTTTCGTCGAACACATACGGTTTCGAGTAGCATCGCCACAGATTTCAGAGAACAGGCGCTTCTCCTGGCACAGTATCGAACACTTAGTGTTAGATAGAACAATTAGTTTAAAATGGAACTATGTTTCGCATCTGGAGTTTCCTCCCTCACAAGGTCGACCACTTAGTTTCGTCGAACACATACGGTTTCGAGTGGCATCGCCACAGATGTCAGAGAACAGGCGCTTCTCCTGGCACAGTATCGAACACTTAGTTTCAGGTAGAACAATTTGTTTAAAATGGAACTATATTCCGCATCTGGAGTATCCTCTCTCACAAGGTCGACCACTTAGTTTCGTCGAACACATACGGTTTCGACTGGCATCGCCACACATTTCAGAGAACAGGCGCTTCTCCTGGCACAGTATCGAACACTTAGGATCAGATAGAACAATTAGTTTAAAATGGAACTCTGCTTCGCATCTGGAGTTTCCTCTCTCACAAGGTGGACCACTTAGTGTCGTCGACAACATACGGTTTCGAGTAGCATCGCCACAGATTTGAGAGAGCAGGCGCTTCTCCTGGCACAGTATCGAACACTTATTTCAGACAGAACAATTAGATTAAAATGTAACTATGTTTCGCATCTGGAGTATCCTCCCTCACAAGGTCAACGACTTAGTTTCGTTGAACACATTCGGTTTGTAGTGGCATTGCCACAGATTTCGGAGACAGGCGCTTCTACTGGCACAGTATCGAAAACTTAGTTTCAGATAGAACAATTAGTTTAAAATGGAACTATGTTTCGCATCTGGAGTTTCCTCTCTCACAAGGTCGACCACTAAGTTTCGTCCAACACAGACGGTTTCGAGCGGCATCGCCACACAGTTCAGAGAGCAGGCGCTTCTCCTGGCACAGTATCGAACACTTATTTCAGACACACCAATTAGTTTAAAATGTAACTATGTTTCGCATCTGGAGTATCCTCCCTCACAAGTTCGACCACTTAGTTTCGTCGAACACATACGGTTTCGAGTAGCATCGCCACAGATTTCAGAGAGCAGGCCCTTCTCCTGGCACAGTATCGAACACTTATTTCAGACAGAACAATTAGATTAAAATGTAACTATGTTTCGCATCTGGAGTATCCTCCCTCACAAGGTCGACCACTTAGTTTCGTCGAACACATACGGTTTCGAGTAGCATCGCCACAGGTTTCAGAGAACAGGCGCTTCTCCTGGCACAGTGTCGGACACTTAGTTTCGGATAACAAAATTAGTTTAAAATGGAACTATGTTTCGCTTCTGGAGTTTCCAGTCTCACGAGGTCGGCCACTTAGTATCGTCGAACACATACGGTTTCGAGTGGCATCGCCACAGATTTCAGTGAACAGGCGCTTCTCCTCGCACAGTATCGAACACTTAGTTTCAGATAGAACAATTAGTTTAAAATGGAACTAAGTTTCGCGTCTGGAGTTTTCTCTCTCAGAAGGTCGACCACTTAGTTTCGTCGAACACATACGGTTTCGAGTAGCATCGCGACAGATTTCAGAGAACAGGCGCTTCTCCTGGGACAGTATCGAACACTCAGTTTAAGATAGAAGAACTAGTTTAAAATGTAACTAAGTTTCGCATCTGGAGTTTCCTCTCTCACAAGGTCGACCACTTAGTTTCGTCGAACACATACGGTTTCGAGTGGCATGGCCACAGATTTCAGAGAACAGGCGCTTCTCCTGGCACAGTGTCGAACACATAGTTTCAGATAGAACAATTAGGTTAAAATGGAACTAAGTTTCGCATCTGGAGTTTCCTCTCTTACAAGGTCGACCACTTAGTTTCGTGGAACACATACGGTTTCGAGTGGCATCGCCACAGATTTCAGAGAACAGGCGATTCTCCTGGCACAGAATCGAACACTTAGTTTCAGATAGAACAATTAGTTTAGAAAGGAACTATGTTCCGCATATGGTGAATCCTCCCTCACAAGGTCGATCACTTAGTTTCGTCGAACACATACGGTTTCGAGTAGCATCGCCACAGGTTTCAGAGAACAGGCGCTTCTCCTGGCACAGTGTCGGACACTTAGTTTCGGATAACAAAATTAGTTTAAAATGGAACTATGTTTCGCTTCTGGAGTTTCCAGTCTCACGAGGTCGGCCACTTAGTTTCCTCGAACACATACGGTTTCGAGTGGCATCGCCACAGATTTCAGAGAACAGGCGCTTCTCCTGGCACAGTATCGAACACTTAGTTTCAGGTAGAACAATTAGTTTAAAATGGTACTAAGTTTCGCATCTGGAGTTTCCTCTTTCACAAGGCGACCACTTAGTTTCGTCGAACACGTACGGTTTCGAGTAGCATCGCCACAGATTTCAGAGAACAGGCGCCTCTCCTGGCACAGTATCGAACACTTAGTTTCAGATAGAATAATTAGTTTAAAATGGAAGTAAGTTTCGCATGTGGAGTTTCCTCTCCCACAAGGTCGACCACTTAGTTTCGTCGAACACATACGGTTTCGAGTGGCATGGCCACAGATTTCAGAGAACAGGCGCTTCTCCTGGCACAGTGTCGAACACATAGTTTCAGATAGAACAATTAGGTTAAAATGGAACTAAGTTTCGCATCTGGAGTTTCCTCTCTTACAAGGTCGACCACTTAGTTTCGTGGAACACATACGGTTTCGAGTGGCATCGCCACAGATTTCAGAGAACAGGCGATTCTCCTGGCACAGAATCGAACACTTAGTTTCAGATAGAACAATTAGTTTAGAATGGAACTATGTTCCGCATATGGTGAATCCTCCCTCACAAGGTCGATCACTTAGTTTCGTCGAACACATACGGTTTCGAGTGGCATCGCCACAGATTTCAGAGAACAGGCGCTTCTCCTGGAACAGTATCGAACACTCAGGTTCAGATAGAACAATTAGTTTAAAATGGAACCATGTTTCGCATCAGGAGTTTCCTCTCCCACAAGGTCGACCACTTAGTTTCAACGATCACATACGGTTTCGAGTGGCATGGCCACAGATTTCAGAGAACAGGCGCTTCTCCTGGCACAGTGTCGAACACATAGTTTCAGATAGAACAATTAGGTTAAACTGGAACTAAGTTTCGCATCTGGAGTTTCCTCTCTTACAAGGTCGACCACTTAGTTTCGTGGAACACATACGGTTTCGAGTGGCATCGCCACAGATTTCAGAGAACAGGCGATTCTCCTGGCACAGTATCGAACACTTAGTTTCAGATAGAACAATTAGTTTAGAATGGAACTATGTTCCGCATCTGGTGAATCCTCCCTCACAAGGTCAATCACTTAGTTTCGTGGAACACATACGGTTTCGAATGGCATCGCCACAGATTTCAGAAAACAGCCGCTTCTCCTGGCGCAGTATCGAACACTCAGGTTCAGATAGAACAATTAGTTTAAAATGGAACTATGTTTCGCATCTGGAGTTTCCTCTCTCACATGGTCGACCACTTAGTTTCGGCGAACACATACGGTTTCGAGTGGCATCGCCACAGATTTCAGAAAACAGCCGCTTCTCCTGGCACAGTATCGAACACTTAGTTTCAGATAGAACAATTAATTTGAAATGGAACTAAGTTTCGCATCTGAAGTTTCCTCTCTCACAAGGTCGGCCACTTATTTTCGTCGAACTCATACGGTTTCGAGTGGCAACGCCACAGATTTCAGAGAACAGGCGCTTCTCCTGGCACAGTATCAGACACATAGTTTCAGATAGAACAATTAGTCTAAAATTGTACTAAATTTCGCATCTGGAGTTTCCTCTCTTACAAGGTTGACCACTTAGTTTCGTGGAGCACATACGGTTTCGAGTGGCATCGCCACAGATTTCAGAGAACAGGCGCTTCTCCTGGCACAGTATCGAAAACTTAGTTTCAGATAGAACAATTAGTTTAAAATGGAACTATGTTCCGCATCTGGTGAATCCTCCCTCACAAGGTCAATCACATAGTTTCGTCGAACACATACGGTTTCGAGTGGCATCGCCACAGATTTCAGAGAACAGGCGCTTCTCCTGGCGCAGTATCGAACACTCAGGTTCAGATAGAACAATTAGTTTAAAATGGAACTAAGTTTCGCATCTGGAGTTTCCCCTCTCACAACGTCGACCAGTTTGTTTCGTCGAACACCTACGGTTTCGAGTAGCATTGCCACTGATTTCAGAGAACAGACCCTTCTCCTGGCACCTTATCGAACACATAGAATCAGATAGAACAATTAGTTTAAAATGGAACTAAGTTTAGCATCTGGAGTTTCCCCTCTCACAAGGTCGATCACTTAGTTTCGTCGAACACATACGGTTTCGAGTAGCATCGCCACAGATTTCAGAGAACAGGCGCTTCTCCTGGCACAGTATCGAACACTTACTTTCAGATAGCACAATTAGTTTAAAATGGAACTAAGTTTCGCATCTGGAGATTCCCGTCTCACAAGGCGGCCACTTAGTTTCGTGGAACACATAAGGTTTAGAGTAGCATCGCCACAGATTTCAGAGAACAGGCGCTTCTCCTGGCCCAGTATCGAACACTTAGTTAGAGATAGAACACTTAGTATAAAATGGAACAATGTTTCGCATTTGGAGTTTCCTCTCTCACAAGGTGGACTACTTAGTTTCGTCGAACGCATACGGTTTCGAGTAGCATCGCCACACATTTCAGAGAACAGGCGCTTCTCCTGGCACAGTATCGAAAACATAGTTTCAGATAGAACAATTAGTATAAAATGGAACAAGTTTCGCATCTGGATATTCTTCTCTCACAATGTCGACCACTTAGTTTCGTCGAACACATACGGTTTCGAGTTGCATCGCCACAGATTTCAGAGAACAGGCGCTTCTCCTGGCACAGTATCGAACACTTAGTTAGAGATAGAACACTTAGTATAAAATGGAACAATGTTTCGCATTTGGAGTTTCCTCTCTCACAAGGTCGACTACTTAGTTTCTTCGAACACATTCGGTTTCGAGTAGGAACGCCCCAGATTTCAGAGAACAGGCGCTTCTCCTGG
Organism: Nysson spinosus; assembly: GCA_910591585.2. Lineage (NCBI taxonomy): Eukaryota > Metazoa > Arthropoda > Insecta > Hymenoptera > Crabronidae > Nysson > Nysson spinosus. The sequence goes on along the minus strand of CAJUYC020000088.1, from coordinate 4,340,243 downwards.
CACAGTATCGAACACTTAGTTACAGATAGAACAATTAGTTTAAAATGGAACTAAGTTTCGCATCTAGAGATTCCCGTCTCACAAGGCGGCCACTTAGTTTCGTCGAACACATACGGTTTCGAGTCGCATCGCCACAGATTCCAGAGAACAGGCCTTTCTCCTGTCAGACTATCGAATACTTAGTTTCAGATAGAACATTTGGTTTCAAATGGTACTAAGTTTCGCATCTGGAGTTTCCTCTCTCACAAGGTCGACCACTTAGTTTCGTAGAACACATACGGTTTCGAGTAGCATCGCCACAGATTTAAGAGAACAGGCGCTTCTCCTGGCACAGTATCAGACACATAGTTTCAGATAGAACAATTAGTTTAAAATGGAACTAAGTTTCGCATCTGGAATTTCCTCTCTCACAAGGTCGACCACTTAGTTTCGACGAACACATACGGTTTCGAGTGGCATCGTCACAGATTTCAGAGAACAGGCGCTTCGCCTGGCACAGTATCGAACACTTATTTCAGTCAGAACAATTAGTTTAAAATGGAACTATGTTTCGCATCTGGAGTATCCTCTCTCACAAGATCAACCACTTAGTTTCCTCGAACACATACGGTTTCGAGTGGCATCGCCCCACATTTCAGAGAACAGGCGCTTCTGCTGGCACAGTATCGAACACTTAGTATCAGATAGAACGATTAGTTTAAAATGGAAGTAAGTTTCCCATCTGCAGTTTCCTCTCTCACAAGGTCGACCACTTAGTTTCGTCGAACACATACGGTTTCGAGTGGCATCGCCACACATTTCAGAGAACAGGCGCTTCTCCTGGCACAGTATCGAACACATAGTTTCAGGTAGAACAATTAGTTTAAAATGGAACTATGTTTCGCATTTGGAGTTTCCTCTCTCACAAGGTCGACCACTTAGTTTCGTGGAACACATACGGTTTCGAGTAGCATCGCCAAAGATTTCAGAGAACAGATGCTTCTCCTGGCACAGTATCGAACACATAGTTTGAGATAGAACAATTAGTTTAAAATGGAACTATGTTTCGCATTTGGAGTTTCCTCTCTCACAAAGTCGACCACTCAGTTTCGTAGAACACATACGGTTTCGAGTGGCATGGTCACAGATTTCAGAGAACAGGCGCTTCTCCTGGCACATTATCGAACACTTAGTATCAGATAGAACAATTAGTTTAAAATGGAACTAAGCTTCGAACCTGGGGTTTCCTCTCTCACAAGGTCGGCCACTTAGTTTCGTCGAACACATACGGTTTCGAGTGTCATCGCCACAGATTTCAGAGAACAGGCGCTTCTCCTGGCACAGTATCGAACACTTATTTCAGACAGAACAATTAGTTTAAAATGGACTATGTTTCGCATTTGGAGTTTCCTCTCTCACAAGGTGGACTACTTAGTTTCGTCGAACGCATACGGTTTCGAGTAGCATCGCCACACATTTCAGAGAACAGGCGCTTCTCCTGGCACAGTATCGAAAACATAGTTTCAGATAGAACAATTAGTATAAAATGGAACAAGTTTCGCATCTGGATATTCTTCTCTCACAAGGTCGACCACTTAGTTTCGTCGAACACATACGGTTTCGAGTTGCATCGCCACAGATTTCAGAGAACAGGCGCTTCTCCTGGCACAGTATCGAACACTTAGTTAGAGATAGAACACTTAGTATAAAATGGAACAATGTTTCGCATTTGGAGTTTCCTCTCTCACAAGGTCGACTACTTAGTTTCGTCGAACACATTCGGTTTCGAGTCGCATCGCCACAGATTTCAGAGAACAGGCCTTTCTCCTGTCACACTATCGAATACTTAGTTTCAGATAGAACAATTAGTTTAAAATGGAACTAAGTTTCGCATCTGGAGATTCCCGTCTCACAAGGCGGCCACTTAGTTTCGTGGAACACATAATGTTTAGAGTAGCATCGCCACAGATTTCAGAGAACAGGCGCTTCTCCTGGCCCAGTATCGAACACTTAGTTAGAGATAGAACACTTAGTATAAAATGGAACAATGTTTCGCATTTGGAGTTTCCTCTCTCACAAGGTGGACTACTTAGTTTCGTCGAACGCATACGGTTTCGAGTAGCATCGCCACACATTTCAGAGAACAGGCGCTTCTCCTGGCACAGTATCGAAAACATAGTTTCAGATAGAACAATTAGTATAAAATGGAACAAGTTTCGCATCTGGATATTCTTCTCTCACAATGTCGACCACTTAGTTTCGTCGAACACATACGGTTTCGAGTTGCATCGCCACAGATTTCAGAGAACAGGCGCTTCTCCTGGCACAGTATCGAACACTTAGTTAGAGATAGAACACTTAGTATAAAATGGAACAATGTTTCGCATTTGGAGTTTCCTCTCTCACAAGGTCGACTACTTAGTTTCGTCGAACACATTCGGTTTCGAGTAGGAACGCCCCAGATTTCAGAGAACAGGCGCTTCTCCTGGCACAGTATCGAACACTTAGTTACAGATAGAACAATTAGTTTAAAATGGAACTAAGTTTCGCATCTAGAGATTCCCGTCTCACAAGGCGGCCACTTAGTTTCGTCGAACACATACGGTTTCGAGTCGCATCGCCACAGATTCCAGAGAACAGGCCTTTCTCCTGTCAGACTATCGAATACTTAGTTTCAGATAGAACATTTGGTTTCAAATGGTACTAAGTTTCGCATCTGGAGTTTCCTCTCTCACAAGGTCGACCACTTAGTTTCGTAGAACACATACGGTTTCGAGTAGCATCGCCACAGATTTAAGAGAACAGGCGCTTCTCCTGGCACAGTATCAGACACATAGTTTCAGATAGAACAATTAGTTTAAAATGGAACTAAGTTTCGCATCTGGAATTTCCTCTCTCACAAGGTCGACCACTTAGTTTCGACGAACACATACGGTTTCGAGTGGCATCGTCACAGATTTCAGAGAACAGGCGCTTCGCCTGGCACAGTATCGAACACTTATTTCAGTCAGAACAATTAGTTTAAAATGGAACTATGTTTCGCATCTGGAGTATCCTCTCTCACAAGATCAACCACTTAGTTTCCTCGAACACATACGGTTTCGAGTGGCATCGCCCCACATTTCAGAGAACAGGCGCTTCTGCTGGCACAGTATCGAACACTTAGTATCAGATAGAACAATTAGTTTAAAATGGAACTAAGCTTCGAACCTGGGGTTTCCTCTCTCACAAGGTCGGCCACTTAGTTTCGTCGAACACATACGGTTTCGAGTGTCATCGCCACAGATTTCAGAGAACAGGCGCTTCTCCTGGCACAGTATCGAACACTTATTTCAGACAGAACAATTAGTTTAAAATGGACTATGTTTCGCATTTGGAGTTTCCTCTCTCACAAGGTGGACTACTTAGTTTCGTCGAACGCATACGGTTTCGAGTAGCATCGCCACACATTTCAGAGAACAGGCGCTTCTCCTGGCACAGTATCGAAAACATAGTTTCAGATAGAACAATTAGTATAAAATGGAACATGTTTCGCATCTGGATATTCTTCTCTCACAAGGTCGACCACTTAGTTTCGTCGAACACATACGGTTTCGAGTTGCATCGCCACAGATTTCAGAGAACAGGCGCTTCTCCTGGCACAGTATCGAACACTTAGTTAGAGATAGAACACTTAGTATAAAATGGAACAATGTTTCGCATTTGGAGTTTCCTCTCTCACAAGGTCGACTACTTAGTTTCGTCGAACACATTCGGTTTCGAGTCGCATCGCCACAGATTTCAGAGAACAGGCCTTTCTCCTGTCACACTATCGAATACTTAGTTTCAGATAGAACATTTAGTTTAAAATGGAAATATGTTTCGCATCTGGAGTTTCCTCTCTCACAAGGTCGGCCACTTAGTTTCGTCGAACACATTCGGTTTCGAGTAGGAACGCCACAGATTTCAGAGAACAGGCGCTTCTCCTGGCACAGTATCGAACACTTAGTTACAGATAGAACAATTAGTTTAAAATGGAACTAAGTTTCGCATCTGGAGATTCCCGTCTCACAAGGCGGCCACTTAGTTTCGTCGAACACATACGGTTTCGAGTCGCATCGCCACAGATTTCAGAGAACAGGCCTTTCTCCTGTCACACTATCGAATACTTAGTTTCAGATAGAACATTTAGTTTAAAATGGAAATATGTTTCGCATCTGGAGTTTCCTCTCTCACAAGGTCGGCCACTTTGTTTCTTCGAACACATATGGTTTCGCGTGGCATCGCCACAGATTTCAGAGAACAGGCGCTTCTCCTGGCACAGTATCGAACACGTAGTTTCAGATAGAACAATTAGTTTTAAATGGAACTAAGTTTCGCTTCTGGAGTTTCCTCTCTCACAAGGTCGACCATTTAGATTCGTCGAACACATACGGTTTCGAGTAGCATCGCCACAGATTTCAGAGAACAGGCGCTTCTCCTGGCACAGTATCGAACATTTTCAGATAGAACAATTTGTTTAAAATGAAACTAAGTTTCGCATCTGGAATTTCCTCTCTCACAAAGTCGACCACTTAGTTTGGTCGAACACATACGGTTTCGAGTAGCATCGCCACAGTTCTCAGAGAGCAGGCGCTTCTCCTGGCACAGTATCGTAAACTTAGTTTCAGCTAGAACAATAAGAATAAAATGGAACTAAGTTTCGCATCAGGAGTTTTCTCTCTCACAAGGTCGACCATTTAGATTCGTCGAACACATACGGTTTCGAGTAGCATCGCCACAGATTTCAGAGAACAGGCGCTTCTCCTGGCTAAGTATCGAACACTTTCAGATAGAACAATTAGTTTAAAATGAAACTAAGTTTCGCATCTGGAGTCTCCTCTCTCACAAGGTCGGCCACTTTGTTTCTTCGAACACATACGGTTTCGAGTAGCATCGCCACAGATTTCAGAGAACAGGCGCTTCTCCTGGCACAGTATCGAACACTAATTTTCAGATGGAACACTTAGTTTTAAATGGAACTAAGTTTCGCTTCTGGAGTTTCCTCTCTCACAAGGTCGACCATTTAGATTCGTCGAACACATTCGGCTTCGAGTAGCAAAGCCACAGGTTTCAGAGAACAGGCGCTTCTACTGGCAGAGTATCGAATACTTAGTTTCAGATAGAACATTTAGTTTAAAATGGAAATATGTTTCGCATCTGGAGTCTCCTCTCTCACAAGGTCGGCCACTTTGTTTCTTCGAACACATACGGTTTCGAGTAGCATCGCCACAGATTTCAGAGAACAGGCGCTTCTCCTGGCACAGTATCGAACACTCAGTTTCAGATGGAACACTTAGTTTTAAATGGAACTAAGTTTCGCTTCTGGAGTTTCCCCTCTCACAAGATCAACAACTTAGTTTCCTCGAACACATACGGTTTCGAGTGGCATCGCCACAGATTTCAGAGAACAGGCGCTTCTCCTGGCACAGTATCGAACACTTAGTTTCAGGTAGAACAATTAGTTTAAAATGGTACTAAGTTTCGCATCTGGAGTTTCCTCTCTTACAAGGTCGACCACTTAGTTTCGTGGAACACATACGGTTTCGAGTGGCATCGCCACAGATTTCAGAGAACAGGCGATTCTCCTGGCACAGTATCGAACACTTAGTTTCAGATAGAACAATTAGTTTAGAATGGAACTATGTTCCGCATCTGGTGAATCCTCCCTCACAAGGTCAATCACTTAGTTTCGTGGAACACATACGGTTTCGAGTGGCATCGCCACAGATTTCAGAAAACAGCCGCTTCTCCTGGCGCAGTATCGAACACTCAGGTTCAGATAGAACAATTAGTTTAAAATGGAACTATGTTTCGCATCTGGTGTTTCCTCTCTCACAAGGTCGACCACTTAGTTTCGTCGAACTCATACGGTTTCGAGTGGCATCGCCACAGATTTCAGAGAACAGGCGCTTCTCCTGGCACAGTATCGAACACTTAGTTTCAGGTAGAACAATTAGTTTAAAATGGTACTAAGTTTCGCATCTGGAGTTTCCTCTCTTACAAGGTCGACCACTTAGTTTCGTGGAACACATACGGTTTCGAGTGGCATCGCCACAGATTTCAGAGAACAAGCGATTCTCCTGGCACAGTATCGAACACTTAGTTTCAGATAGAACAATTAGTTTAGAATGGAACTATGTTCCGCATCTGGTGAATCCTCCCTCACAAGGTCAATCACTTAGTTTCGTGGAACACATACGGTTTCGAGTGGCATCGCCACAGATTTCAGAAAACAGCCGCTTCTCCTGGCGCAGTATCGAACACTCAGGTTCAGATAGAACAATTAGTTTAAAATGTAACTATGTTTCGCATCTGGAGTATCCTCCCTCACAAGGTCGACGACTTAGTTTCGTCGAACACATACTGTTTCGAGTAGCATCGCCTCAGGTTTCAGAGGACAGGCGCTTCTCCTGCCACAGTATCGAACACTTAGTATCAGATAGAACCATTAGTTTAAAATGGAACTAAGCTTCGCATCTGGAGTTTCCTTTCTCACAAGGTCGACCACTTAGTTTCGTCGAACTCATACGGCTTCGAGTGGCATCGCCACAGATTTCAGAGAACAGGCGCTTCTCCTGGCACAGTATCGAACACTTAGTGTCCGATAGGATTAATAGTTTAAAATGAACTAAGTTTCGCAATTTGGTGTTTCAACTCTCACAAGGTCGACCACTTAGTTTCGTCGAACTCATACGGTTTCGAGTGGCATCGCCACAGATTTCAGAGAACAGGCGCTTCTCCTGACACAGTATCGAACACTTAGTTTCAGATAGAACAATTAGTTTAAAATGTAACTATGTTTCGCATCTGGAGTATCCTCCCTCACAAGGTCGACGACTTAGTTTCGTCGAACACATACTGTTTCGAGTAGCATCGCCTCAGGTTTCAGAGGACAGGCGCTTCTCCTGCCACAGTATCGAACACTTAGTATCAGATAGAACCATTAGTTTAAAATGGACCTAAGTTTCACACCTGGAGCTTGCTCTCTCACAAGGTCGACCATTTAGATTCGTCGAGCACATACGGTTTCGAGTATCATCGCCACAGATTTCAGAGTACAGGCGCTTTTCCTGGCACAGTATCGAGCACTTAGTTTCAGATAGAACAATTCGTTTAAAATGGAAATACGTTTCGCATCTGGAGTTTCTTCTCTCACAAGGCGACCACTTAGTTTCATCGGACACACACGGTTTCGAGTGGCATCGCCACAGATTTCAGAGAACAGGCGCTTCTCCTGACACAGTATCGAACACTTAGTTTCAGATAGAACAATTAGTTTAAAATGTAACTATGTTTCGCATCTGGAGTATCCTCCCTCACAAGGTCGACGACTTAGTTTCGTCGAACACATACTGTTTCGAGTAGCATCGCCTCAGGTTTCAGAGGACAGGCGCTTCTCCTGCCACAGTATCGAACACTTAGTATCAGATAGAACCATTAGTTTAAAATGGAACTAAGCTTCGCATCTGGAGTTTCCTTTCTCACAAGGTCGACCACTTAGTTTCGTCGAACTCATACGGCTTCGAGTGGCATCGCCACAGATTTCAGAGAACAGGCGCTTCTCCTGGCACAGTATCGAACACTTAGTGTCCGATAGGATTAATAGTTTAAAATGAACTAAGTTTCGCAATTTGGTGTTTCCTCTCTCACAAGGTCGACCACTTAGTTTCGTCGAACTCATACGGTTTCGAGTGGCATCGCCACAGATTTCAGAGAACAGGCGCTTCTCCTGACACAGTATCGAACACTTAGTTTCAGATAGAACAATTAGTTTAAAATGTAACTATGTTTCGCATCTGGAGTATCCTCCCTCACAAGGTCGACGACTTAGTTTCGTCGAACACATACTGTTTCGAGTAGCATCGCCTCAGGTTTCAGAGGACAGGCGCTTCTCCTGCCACAGTATCGAACACTTAGTATCAGATAGAACCATTAGTTTAAAATGGAACTAAGCTTCGCATCTGGAGTTTCCTTTCTCACAAGGTCGACCACTTAGTTTCGTCGAACACATATGGTTTCGAGTAGCATCGCCACCGATTTCAGAGAACAGGCCCTTCTCCTGGCGCAGTATCGAACACTTAGTTTCAGAGAGAACAATTAGTTTAAAATGGAACTACGTTTCGCATCTGGAGTTTCCTCTCTCACAAGGTCGACCACTTAGTTTCGTCGAACACATACGGTTTCGAGTAGCATCGCCACAGATTTCAGAGAGCAGGCGCTTCTCCTGGCACAGTATCGAACACTTATTTCAGACAGAACAATTAGATTAAAATGGAACTATGTTTCGCATTTGGAGTATCCTCTCTCACAAGGTCGACCACTTAGTTTCGTGGAACACATACGGTTTCGAGTAGCATCGCCACAGATTTCAGAGAACAGGCGCTTCTCCTGGCACAGTATCGAACACTTAGTTACAGATAGAACAATTAGTTTAAAATGGAATTAAGTTTCGCATTTGGAGTTTGCTCTCTCATATGGTCAACCACTTAGTTTCGTCGAACACATACGGTCTCGTGTTGTATCGCCACAGATTTCACCGAACGGGTGTTTCTCCTGAAACAGTATCGACCACTTTGCTTCGTCGAACACATACGGTATCGAGTAGCATCGCCACACAGTTCAGAGAACAGGCGCTTCTCCCGGCACAGTATCGGACATTTAATATCATATAGAACAATTAGTTTAAAATGGAACTATGTTTCGCATCTGGAGTTTGCTCTCTCACAAGGTCGACCACTTAGTTTCGTCGAACACATACGGTTTCGAGTGGCATCGCTAGACATTTCAGAGAACAGGCGCTTCTCCTGGCACAGCATCGAACACTTAGTTCAGATAGAACAATTAATTTGAAATGGAACTAAGTTTCGCATCTGAAGTTTCCTCTCTCACAAGGTCGGCCACTTAGTTTCGTCGAACACATACGGTTTCGAGTAGCATCGCCACAGATTTCAGAGAACAGGCGCTTCTCCTGGCTCATTATCGAACACTTAGTTTCAGATAGAACAATTAGTTTAAAATGGAACTAAGTTTCGCATCTGGAGTGTCCTCTCCCACAAGGTCGACCACTTAGTTTCCTCGAACACATACGGTTTGGAGTAGCGTCGTCACAGATTTCAGAGAACAGGCACTTCTCCTGGCACATTATCGATCACTTAGTCTCAGATAGAAGAGTTAGTTTAAAATGGAACTATGTTTCGCATCTGGAGTATCCTCTCTCACAAGGTCGACGACATAGCTTCGTTGAACACATACGGTTTCGAGTGGCATCGCCACATATTTCAGAGGACAGGCGCTTCTCCTGGCACAGTATCGAACACTCAGTTTCAGATAGAACGATTAGTTTAAAATGGAACAAAGTTTCGAATCTGGAGTCTCCTCTCTCACAAGGTCGACGACTTAGTTTCGTTGAACACATTCGGTTTCGAGTGTTATCGCCACAGGTTTCACAGAGCAGGCGCTTCTCCTGGCACAGTATCGAACACTTAGTTTCAGATACAACAATTAGATTAAAATGAAACTATGTTTCGCATCTGGAGTATCCTCCCTCACAAGGTCGACCACTTAGTTTCGTCGAACACATACGGTTTCGAGTAGCATCGCCACAGATTTCAGAGAGCAGGCCGTTCTCCTGGCACAGTATCGAACACTTATTTCAGACAGAACAATTAGATTAAAATGTAACTATGTTTCGCATCTGGAGTTTCCTCTCTCACAAGGCGACCTCTTAGTTTCGTGGAACTCATACGGTTTCGAGTGGCATCGCCACAGGTTTCAGAGAACAGGCGCTTCTCCTGGCACAGTGTCGGACACTTAGTTTCAGATAAAAAAATTAGTTTAAAATGGAACTATGTTTCGCTTCTGGAGTTTGCCCTCTCACAGGGTCGACCACTTAGTTTCGTCGAACACATACGGTTTCGAGTGGCATCGCCACAGATTTCAGAGAGCTGGCGCTTCCCCTGGCACAGTATCGAACACTTAGTTTCAGATAGAACAATTACTTTAAAATGGAACTAAGTTTCGCATTTGGAGTTTCCTCTCTCACAAGGTCGACCATTTAGATTCGTCGAACACATACGGTTTCGAGTAGCATCGCCACAGATTTCAGAGAACAGGCACTTCTCCTGGCACAGTATCGAACACTTAGTTTCAGATAGAACAATTAATTTAAAATGGAACTAAGTTTCGCATCTGGAGTTTCCTCTCTCATAAGGTCGACCATTTAGATTCGTCGAAAACATACGGTTTCGAGCAGCATCGCCACAGGTTTCAGAGAACAGGCGCTTCTCCTGGCACAGTATCGAACACTTAGTTTCAGATAGAACAATTAATTTGAAATGGAACTGAGTTTCGCATCTGAAGTTTCCTCTCTCACAAGGTCGACAACTTAGTTTCGTCGAACACATACTGTTTCGAGTAGCATCGCCACAGATTTCAGAGAACAGGCGCTTCTCCTGGCACAGTATCGAACACTTAGTTACAGATAGAACAATTAGTTTAAAATGGAACTATGTTTCGCATCTGGAGTTTCCTCTCTCACAAGGTCGACAACTTAGTTTCGTCGAATACATACTGTTTCGAGTAGCATCGCCTCAGGTTTCAGAGGACAGGCGCTTCTCCTGCCACAGTATCGAACACTTAGTATCAGATAGAACCATTAGTTTAAAATGGAACTAAGCTTCGCATCTGGAGTTTCCTTTCTCACAAGGTCGACCACTTAGTTTCGTCGAACACATACGGTTTCGAGTAGCATCGCCACCGATTTCAGAGAACAGGCCCTTCTCCTGGCGCAGTATCGAACACTTAGTTTCAGAGAGAACAATTAGTTTCAAATGGAACTACGTTTCGCATCTGGAGTTTCCTCTCTCACAAGGTCGACCACTTAGTTTCGTCGAACACATACGGTTTCGAGTAGCATCGCCACAGATTTCAGAGAGCAGGCGCTTCTCCTGGCACAGTATCGAACACTTATTTCAGACAGAACAATTAGATTAAAATGGAACTATGTTTCGCATTTGGAGTATCCTCTCTCACAAGGTCGACCACTTAGTTTCGTCGAACACATAAAGTTTCGAGTAGCATCGCCACAGATTTCAGAGAGCAGGCGCTTCTCCTGGCACAGTATCGAAAACATAGTTTCAGAGAGAACAATTAGTTTAAAATGGAACTAAGTTTCGCATCTGGAGTTTCCTCTCTCACAAGGTCGACAACTTAGTTTCGTCGAACACATAAGGTTTCGAGTGGCATCGCCACACAGTTCAGAGAACAGGCGCTTCTCCTGGCACAGTATCGAACACTTAGTTTCAGATAGAACAATTAGTTAAAAATGGAACTATGTTTCGCATTTGGAGTATCCTCTCTCACAAGGTCGACCATTTAGTTTCGTCGAACACATACGGTTTGGAGTAGCAACGCCAGAGATTTCAGAGAACAGGCGCTTCTCCTGGCACAGTATCGAACACTGTATTTCAGCTAGAATATATAGTTTTAAATGGAAATATGTTTCGCATTTGGAGTTTCCTCTCTCACAAGGTCGACCACTTAGTTTCGTCGAACACATACGGTTTCGAGTGACATCGCCACAGATTTCAGAGAACAGGCGCTTCTCCTGGCACAGTATCGAACACTTAGTTACAGATAGAACAATTAGTTTAATTTGGAACTATGTTTCGCATCTTGAGTTTCCTCTCTCACAACGTCGACAACTTAGTTTCGTCGAACACATACGGTTTCGAGTAGCATCGCCTCAGATTTCAGAGAACAGGCGCTTCTCCTGCCACAGTATCGAACACTTAGTTTCAGATAGAACAATTAGTTTAAAATGGTACTAAGTTTCGCATCTGGAATTTCCTCTCTCACAAGGCGACCTCTCAGTTTCGTGGAACTCATACAGTTTCGAGTGGCTTCGCCACAGATTTCAGAGAACAGGCGCTTCTTCTAGCACAGTATCGAACACATAGTTTCAGATAGAAAAATTAATTTAAAATGGAACTAAGTTTCGCATCAGCAGTTTCCTCTCCCACAAGGTCGGCAACTTAGTTTCGTCGAACACATACGGTTTCGAGTAGCATCGCCACAGATTTCAGAGAACAGGCGCTTCTCCCGGCACAGTATCGGACATTTAATATCATATAGAACAATTAGTTTAAAATGGAACTAAGCTTCGCAACTGGAGTTTCCTCTCTCACAAGGTCGACCACTTAGTTTCGTCGAACACATACGGTTTCGAGTAGCATCGCCACAGACTTCAGAGAACAGGCGCTTCTCCTGGCACAGTATCGAACACTTAATTTCCGATAGAACAATTAGTTTAAAATGGTACTAAGTTTCGCATCTGGAGTTTCCTCTCTCAGAAGGCGACCACTTAGTTTCGTGGAACACATACGGTTTCGAGTAGCATCGCCACAGATTTCAGAGAACAGGCGCTTCTCCTGGCACAGTATTGAACACTTAGATTCAGTAGAACAATTAGTTTAAAATGGAATTAAGTTTCGCATTTGGAGTTTCCTCTCTCATATGGTCAACCACTTAGTTTCGTCGAACACATACGGTCTCGTGTGGTATCGCCACAGATTTCACCGAACGGGTGTTTCTCCTGAAACAGTATCGACCACTTTGCTTCGTCGAACACATACGGTATCGAGTAGCATCGCCACACAGTTCAGAGAACAGGCGCTTCTCCCGGCACAGTATCGGACATTTAATATCATATAGAACAATTAGTTTAAAATGGAACTATGTTTCGCATCTGGAGTTTGCTCTCTCACAAGGTCGACCACTTAGTTTCGTCGAACACATACGGTTTCGAGTGGCATCGCTAGACATTTCAGAGAACAGGCGCTTCTCCTGGCACAGCATCGAACACTTAGTTCAGATAGAACAATTAATTTGAAATGGAACTAAGTTTCGCATCTGAAGTTTCCTCTCTCACAAGGTCGGCCACTTAGTTTCGTTGAACACATTCGGTTTCGAGTGTTATCGCCACAGGTTTCACAGAGCAGGCGCTTCTCCTGGCACAGTATCGAACACTTAGTTTCAGATACAACAATTAGTTTAAAATGAAACTATGTTTCGCATCTGGAGTATCCTCCCTCACAAGGTCGACCACTTAGTTTCGTCGAACACATACGGTTTCGAGTAGCATCGCCACAGATTTCAGAGAGCAGGCCCTTCTCCTGGCACAGTATCGAACACTTATTTCAGACAGAACAATTAGATTAAAATGTAACTATGTTTCGCATCTGGAGTATCCTCCCTCACAAGGTCGACCACTTAGTTTCGTCGAACACATACGGTTTCAAGTAGCATCGCCACAGATTTCAGAGAGCAGGCGCTTCTCCTGGCACAGTATCGAACACTTATTTCAGACAGAACAATTAGATTAAAATGTAAATATGTTTCGCATCTGGAGTATCCTCCCTCACAAGGTCGACGACTTAGTTTCGTTGAACACATTCGGTTTGTAGTGGCATCGCCACAGATTTCAGAGACAGGCGCTTCTACTGGCACAGTATCGAAAACTTAGTTTCAGATAGAACAATTAGTTTAAAATGGAACTATGTTTCGCATCTGGAGTTTCCTCTCTCACAAGGTCGACCACTTAGTTTCGTCCAACACAGACGGTTTCGAGCGGCATCGCCACACAGTTCAGAGCACAGGCGCTTCTCCTGGAACAGTATCGAACACTTATTTCAGACAGAACAAGTAGATTAAAATGTAACTATGTTTCGCGTCTGGAGTATCCTCCCTCAAAAGGTCGACGACTTAGTTTCGTTGAGCACATACGGTTTCGAGTAGCATCACCACAGATTTCAGAGAGCAGGCGCCTCTCCTGGCATAGTATCGAACACTAATTTCAGACAGAATAATTAGTTTAAAATGTAACTATGTTTCGCATCTGGAGTTTCCTCCCTCACAAGGTCGCGACTTAGTTTCGTCGAACACATACGGTTTCGAGTAGCATCGCCACAGATTTGAGAGAGCAGGCGCTTCTCCTGGCACAGTATCGAACACTTATTTCAGACAGAACAATTAGATTAAAATGTAACTATGTTTCGCATCTGGAGTATCCTCCCTCACAAGGTCAACAACTTAGTTTCGTTGAACACATTCGGTTTGTAGTGGCATTGCCACAGATTTCGGAGACAGGCGCTTCTACTGGCACAGTATCGAAAACTTAGTTTCAGATAGAACAATTAGTTTAAAATGGAACTATGTTTCGCATCTGGAGTTTCCTCTCTCACAAGGTCGACCACTTAGTTTCGTCCAACACAGACGGTTTCGAGCGGCATCGCCACACAGTTCAGAGAGCAGGCGCTTCTCCTGGCACAGTATCGAACACTTATTTCAGACAGAACAATTAGTTTAAAATGTAACTATGTTTCGCATCTGGAGTATCCTCCCTCACAAGGTCGACCACTTAGTTTCGTCGAACACATACGGTTTCGAGTAGCATCGCCACAGATTTCAGAGAGCAGGCCCTTCTCCTGGCACAGTATCGAACACTTATTTCAGACAGAACAATTAGATTAAAATGTAACTATGTTTCGCATCTGGAGTATCCTCCCTCACAAGGTCGACCACTTAGTTTCGTCGAACACATACGGTTTCAAGTAGCATCGCCACAGATTTCAGAGAGCAGGCGCTTCTCCTGGCACAGTATCGAACACTTATTTCAGACAGAACAATTAGATTAAAATGTAAATATGTTTCGCATCTGGAGTATCCTCCCTCACAAGGTCGACGACTTAGTTTCGTTGAACACATTCGGTTTGTAGTGGCATCGCCACAGATTTCAGAGACAGGCGCTTCTACTGGCACAGTATCGAAAACTTAGTTTCAGATAGAACAATTAGTTTAAAATGGAACTATGTTTCGCATCTGGAGTTTCCTCTCTCACAAGGTCGACCACTTAGTTTCGTCCAACACAGACGGTTTCGAGCGGCATCGCCACCGGTTTCAGAGAACAGGCGCTTCTCCTGGGACATTATCAAACACTTAGTTTCAGATAGAACACTTAGTTTAAAATGGAACTAAGTTTCGCATCTGGAGTTTCCTCTCCCTCATGGTGGACCACTTAGTTTCGTCGAGCACATACGGTTTAGAGTAGCATCGCCACAGATTTCAGAGAACAGGCGCTTCTCCTGGCACAGTATCGAACACTTAGTTTCAGACAGAACAATTAATTTAAAATGGAACTATGTTCCGTATCTGGTGAAACCTCTCTCACAAGGTCGGCCACTTAGTTTCGTCGAACACATACGGTTTCGAGTGGCATCGCTACTCATTTCAGAGAACAGGCGGTTCTCCTGGCACAGTGTCGAAGACATAGTTTCAGATAGAACAATTAGTTTAAAATGGAACTAAGTTTCGCATCTGGAGTTTCCTGTCCCACAAGGTCGACCACTAAGTTTCCTCGAACACATACGGTTTCGAGTAGCATCGCCACAGATTTCAGTGTACAGGCGCTACTCCTGGCACAGTATCGAACACTTAGTTTCAGATAGAACAATTAGTTTAAAATGGAACTAAGTTTCGCATCTGGAGTTTCCTCTCTCACAAGGTCGACCACTTAGTTTCGTCGAACACATACGGTATCGAGTGGCATCGCCACACATTTCAGAGAACAGGCGCTTCTCCTGGCACAGTATCGAACACTTACCTTCAGATAGAAAAATTAGTTTAAAATGGACCTATGTCTCGCATTTGGAGTTTCCTCTCTCACAAGTTCGACCACTTAGTTTCGTCGAACACATTCGGTTTCGAGTGGCATCGCCACAGATATCAGAGAAGAGGCGCTTCTCCTGGCACAGTATGGAACACTTAGTTTCAGATAGAACAATTAGTTTAAAATGGAACTAAGTTTCGCATTTGGAGTATCCTCTCTCACAAGATCAACCACTTAGTTTCGTCGAACACATACGGTTTCGAGCGTCATCGCCACACAGTTCAGAGAACAGGCGCTTCTCCTGGCACAGTATCGAACACTTATTTCAGACAGAACAATTAGTTTAAAATGGAACTATGTTTCGCATCTGGAGTTTCCTCTCTCACAAGGTGGACCACTTAGTTTCGTCGAACACATACGGTTTCGAGTAGCATCGCCAAAGATTTCAGAGAACAGGCGCTTCTCCTGGCACAGTATCGAACACTTAGTATCAGATAGAACAATTAGTTTAAAATGGAACTAAGGTTCGCATCTGGAGTTTCCTCTCCCACAAGGTCGGCCACTTAGTTTCGTCGAACACATACGGTTTCAAGTAGCATCGCGACAGATTTCAGAGAACAGGCGCTTCTCCTGGCACAGTATCGAAAACTTAGTTTCAGATAGAACAATTAGTTTAAAATGGAACTAAATTTCGCAACTGGAGTGTCCTCTCACAAGTTCGGCCACTTAGATTCGTCGAACACATACTGTTTTGAGTGGCATCGCCACAGATTTCAGAGAACAGCCGCTTCTCCTGACACAGTATCGAACGCTTAGTTGCAGATAGAACAATTAGTTTAAAACGGAACTATGTTTCGCATCTGGATTTTCCTCTCTCTCAAGGCGGCCACTTTGTTTCGTGGAACACATACGGTTTCGAGTGGCATCGCCACAGATATCAGAGAACAGGCGCTTCTCCTGGCACAGTATCGAATACTTAGTATCAGATAGAACAATTAGTTTAAAATGGAACTATGTTTCGCATCTGGAGTATCCTCTCTCACAAGGTCAACCGATTAGCTTCGTCGAACACATACGGTTTCGAGCGGCATCGCCACAGATTTCAGAGAACAGGCGTTTCTCCTGGCACAGTATCGAACACTTAGTTTCAGATAGAACAATTAGTTTAAAATGGAACTAAGTTTCGCATCTGGAGTTTCCTCTCTCACAAGGTCGACCACTTAGTTTCGTCGAACACATACGGTTTCGAGTAGCATCGCCAATGATCTCAGAGAACAGGCGCTACTCCTGGCACAGTATCGAATACTTAGTAGCAGATAGAACAATTAGTTTAAAATGGAACTATGTTTCGCATCTGGAGTATCCTCTCTCACAAGGTCAACAACTTAGCTTCGTCGAACACATACGGTTTCGAGCGGCATCGCCACAGATTTCAGAGAACAGGCGTTTCTCCTGGCACAGTATCGAACACTTAGTTTCAGATAGAACAATTAGTTTAAAATGGAACTAAGTTTCGCATCTGGAGTTTCCTCTCTCACAAGTTCGAACACTTAGTTTCGTCGAACACATACGGTTTCGAGTATCATCGCCAATGATCTCAGAGAAGAGGCGCTTCTCCTGGCACAGTAGCGAAAACTTATTTTCAGATAGAACAATTAGTTTTAAATGGAACTAAGTTTTGCTACTGGAGTTTCCTCTCTCACAAGGTCGACCACTCAGTTTCGTCGAACACATGCGGTTTCGAGTGGTATCGCCACAGATTTCAGATAACAGGCGCTTCTCCTGGCACAATATCGAAAACTTGGTCTCAGAGAGAACAATTAGTTTAAAATGGACCAAAGCTTCGCATCTGGAGTTTCCTCTCCCACAAGGTGGACCACTTAGTTTCGTCGAACACATACGGTTTCGAGTAGCATCGCCACAGATTTCAGTGAACAGGCGTTTCTCCGGGCACACTATCGAACACTTAGTTTCAGGTAGCACCATTAGTTTAAAATGGAACTATGTTTCGCATCTGGAGATTCCTCTCTCACTAGGTCGACGACTTAGTTTCGTCGACCACATACGGTTTCGAGTGGCATCGCCACAGATTTCAGAGAACAGGCGCTTCTCCTGGCACAGTATCGAACACTTATTTTCAGATAGAAAAATTAGTTTAAAATGGAACTAAGTTTCGCATCTGGTGTTTGCTCTCTCAAAAGGTCGACCTCTTAATTTCGTTGAACACATACGGTTTCGTGTGGCATCACCACACATTTCAGAGAACAGGCGCTTCTCCTGGCACAGTATCGAACACATACTTGCAGATAGAACAATTAGTTTAAAATGGAACTAAGTTTCGCATCTGGAGTTTCCTCTCTCACAAGGTCGGCCACTTACTTTCGTGGAAAACATTCGGTTTCGAGTAGCATCGCCACAGATTTCAGAGAACAGGCGCTTCTCCTGGCACAGTATCGAACACATAGTTGCAGATGGAACAATTAGTTTAAAATGGAACTAAGATTCGCATCTGGAGTTTCTTCTCTCACAAGGTCGACCACTTAGTTTCGCCGAACGCATACGGTTTCGAGTGGCATCGCCACAGATTTCAGAGAACAGGCGCTTCATCTGGCACAGTATCGAACACTTAGTTTCAGATAGAGCAATTAGTTTAAAATGGAACTAAGATTCGCATCTGGAGATTCCTCTCTCACAAGGTGACCATTTAGATTCGTCGAACACATACGGTTTCGAGTGGCATCGCCACAGATTTCAGAGAGCAGGCGCTTCTCCTGGCAGAGTATCGAACACTTAATTTCAGATGGAACAATTAGTTTAAAATGGAACTAAGTTTCGCATCTGAAGTTTCCTCTCTCACAAGGTCGGCCTCTTAGTTTCGTGGAACACATACGGTTTCGAGTAGCAGCGCGACAGATTTCAGAGAACAGGCGCTTCTCCTGGCACAGTATCGAACACTTAATTTCAGATGGAACAATTAGTTTAGAATGGAACTAAGTTTCGCATCTGAAGCTTCCTCTCTCACAAGGTCGGCCACTTAGTTTCGTGGCACACATACGGTTTCGAGTAGCATCGCCACAGATTTCACAAGAACAGACGCTGCTCCTGGCACAGTATCGAACACTTAGTTTCAGATAGAACAATTAGTTAAAAATGGAACTAAGATTCGCATCTGGAGTTTCCTCTCTCACAAGGTCGACCATTTAGATTCGTCGAACACATACGGTTTCGAGTAGCATCGCACAGATTTCAGAGTACATGCGCTTCTCCTGGCACAGTATCGAACACTTAGTTTCAGATAGAACAATTTGTTTAAAATGGAACTATGTTTCGGATCTGGAGTTTCGTCTACCACAAGGTCGACCACTTATTTTTGTCGAACACATACGGTTTCGAGCGGCATCGCCACACAGTTCAGGGAACAGGCGCTTCTCCTGGCACAGTATCGAACACTTAGTTTCAGAGAGAACAATTAGTTTAAAATGGAACTAAGTTTCGCATCTAGAGTTTCCTCTCTCACAAGGTCGACCACTCAGTTTCTTCGAACACATACGGTTTCGAGTGGTATCGCCACACATTTCAGAGAACAGGCGTTTCTCCTGGTACACTATCGAACACTTAGTTTCAGAAAGAACAATTAGGTTAAAATGGAACTAAGCTTCGCATCTGGAGTTTCCTCTCTCACAAGGTCGACCACTTAGTTTCGCCGACACATACGGTTTCGAGTGGCATCGCCACAGATTTCAGAGAACATTCGCTTCTCCTGGCACAGTACCGAACTCTGAGTTTCAGATAGAACAATTAGTTTAAAATGGAACTAAGTTTCGCATCTAGAGTTTCCTCTCTCGCAAGGTCGACCACTTACTTTCTTCGAACACATACGGTTTCGAGTGGTATCGCCACACATTTCAGAGAACAGGCGTTTCTCCTGGTACACTATCGAACACTTAGTCTGAGATAGAACAATTAGGTTAAAATGGAACTAAGTTTCGCATCTGGAGTATCCTCTCTCACAAGTTCAGCCACTTAGTTTCGTCGAACACATACGGTTTCGAGCGGCAGCGCCACACAGTTCAGGGAACAGGCGCTTCTCCTGGCACAGTACCGAACACTTAGTTTCAGATAGAACAATTAGTTTAAAATGGAACTAAGTTTCGCCTCTAGAGTTTCCTCTCTCACAAGGTCGACCACTCAGTTTCTTCGAACACATACGGTTTCGAGTGGTATCGCCACACATTTCAGAGAACAGGCGTTTCTCCTGGTACACTATCGAACACTTAGTTTCAGATAGAACAATTAGGTTAAAATGGAACTAAGCTTCGCATCTTGAGTTTCCTCTCTCACAAGGTCGACCACTTAGTTTCGTCGACACATACGGTTTCGAGTGGCATCGCCACAGATTTCAGAGAACAGGCGCTTCTCCTGGCACAGTACCGAACACTTAGTTTCAGATAGAACAATTAGTTTAAAATGGTACTAAGTTTCGCATCTGGAGTTTCCTCTCTCACAAGGCGGCCACTTAGTTTCGTGGAACACATTCGGTTTCGAGTTGCATCGCCACAGATTTCAGAGAACAGCCGCTTCTCCTGGCACAGTATCGAACACTTAATTTCAGATGGAACAATTAGTTTAAAATGGAACTTAAATTCGCATCTGGAGTTTCTTCTCTCACAAGGTCGACCACTTAGTTTCGCCGAACGCATACGGTTTCGAGTGGCATCGCCACTGATTTCAGAGAACAGGCGCTTCATCTGGCACAGTATCGAACACTTAGTTTCAGATAGAACAATTAGTTTAAAATGGAACTAAGATTCGCATCTGGAGATTCCTCTCTCACAAGGTGACCATTTAGATTCGTCGAACACATACGGTTTCGAGTGGCATCGCCACAGATTTCAGAGAACAGGCAATTCTCCTGGCACAGTATCGAACACTTTCAGACAGAACAATTTGTTTAAAATGGAACTAAGTTTCGCATCTGGAGTTTCCTCTCTCACAAGGTCGGCCACTTACTTTCGTCGAACACATTCGGCTTCGAGTAGCAACGCCACAGGTCTCAGAGAACAGGCGCTTCTCCTGGCACAGTATCGAACACTTATTTTCAGATAGAAAAATTAGTTTAAAATGGAACTAAGTTTCGCATCTGGAGTTTGCTCTCTCAAAAGGTCGACCTCTTAATTTCGTTGAACACATACGGTTTCGAGTGGCATCACCACACATTTCAGAGAACAGGCGCTTCTCCTGGCACAGTATCGAACACATACTTGCAGATAGAACAATTAGTTTAAAATGGAACTAAGTTTCGCATCTGGAGTTTCCTCTCTCACAAGGTCGGCCACTTACTTTCGTGGAAAACATTCGGTTTCGAGTAGCATCGCCACAGATTTCAGAGAACAGGCGCTTCTCCTGGCACAATATCGAACACTTAGTTTCAGATAGAACTATTAGTTTAAAATGGAACTAAGCTTCGCATCTGGAGTTTCCTCTCTCACAAGGTCGACCACTTAATTTCGTCGAACACATACGGTTCCGAGTGGCATCGCCACAGATTTCAGAGAACAGGCGCTTCTCCTGGCACAGTATCGAACACTTAGTATCAGATAGAACTATTAGTTTAAAATGGAACTAAGTTTCGCATCTGGAGTTTGCTCTCTCAAAAGGTCGACCACTTAATATCGTTGAACACATACGGTTTCGAGTGGCATCGCCACAGATTTCAGAGAACAGGCGCTTCTCCTGGCACAGTATCGAACACTTTCAGATAGAACAATTTGTTTAAAATGGAACTAAGTTTCGCATCTGGAGTTTCCTCTCTCACAAGGTCGGCCACTTAGTTTCGTCGAACACATACGGTTTCGAGTGGCATCGCCACAGATTTCAGAGAACAGGCGCCTTTCTCCTGGCACATTATCGAACACTTAGTTTCAGTTGGAACAATTAGTTTAAAATGGAACTAAGTTTCGCATCTGGAGTTTCCTCTCTCACAAGGTCGACCATTTAGATTCATCGAACACATACGGTTTCGAGTGGCATCGCGACATATTTCAGAGAACAGGCGCTTCTCCAGGCACAGTATCGAACACTTAGTTTCAGATGGAACATTTGGTTTAAAATGGAACTAAGTTTCGCATCTGAAGTTTCCTCCCCCACAAGGTCGGCCACTTAGTTTCGTCGAACACACACGGTTTCGAGTGGCATCGCCACAGATTTCAGAGAACAGGCGTTTCTCCTGGCACAGTATCGAACACTTAGTATCAGATAGAACAATTAGTTTAAAATGGAGCAAAGCTTCGCATCTGGTGTTTCCTCTCTCACAAGGTCGGCCACTTAGTTTCGTCGAACACATACGGTTTCGAGTGGTATCGCCACAGATTTCAGAGAACAGGCGCTTCTCCTGGCACAGTATCGAACACTTATTTTCAGATAGAACAATTAGTTTAAAATGGAACTAAGTTCCCCATCTGGAGTTTCCTCACTCACAAGGTCGGCTATTTAGTTTCGTCGAACACATACGGTTTCGAGTGGCATCGCCACAGATTTCAGAGAACAGGTGCTTCTCCTGGCACAGTATCGAACACTTATTAAAGACAGAACAATTTCTTTAAAGTGTAACTATGTTTCGCATCTGGAGTATCCTCCCTCACAAGGTGGACCACTTAGTTTCGTCGCACACATACGGTTTCGAGTGGCATCGCCACAGATTTCAGAAAACAGGCGCCTCGCCTGGCAGAGTATCGAACACTTTCAGATAGAACAATTATTTTAAAATGGAACTAAGTTTCGCGTCTGGAGTTTCCTCTCTCACAAGGTCGGCCACTCAGTTTCGTCAAGCACATACGGTTTCGAGTGGTATCGCCACAGATTTCAGAGAACAGGCGCTTCTCCTGGCACAGTATCGAACACTTATTTTCAGATAGAACAATTAGTTTAAAATGGAACTAAGTTCCGCATCTGGAGTTTCCTCTCTCACAAGGTCGGCCATTTAGTTTCGTCGAACACATACGGTTTCGAGTGGCATCGCCACAGATTTCAGAGAACAGGTGCTTCTCCTAGCACAGTATCGAACACTTTCAGATAGAACAATTAGTTTAAAATGGAACTAAGTTTCGCATCTGTAGTTTCCTCTCTAACAAGGTCGGCCACTTAGTTTCGTCGAACACTTACGGTTTCGAGTGGCATCGACACAGATTTCAGAGAACAGGCGCTTCTCCTGGCACAGTATCGAACACTTAGTTTCGGATAGAACAATTAGTTTAAAGTGGAACTAA
Source organism: Nysson spinosus (assembly GCA_910591585.2). Classification (NCBI taxonomy): domain Eukaryota; kingdom Metazoa; phylum Arthropoda; class Insecta; order Hymenoptera; family Crabronidae; genus Nysson; species Nysson spinosus. The sequence continues at coordinate 4,317,314 of CAJUYC020000088.1, read as the reverse complement.
ATTTCGCTTCTGGAGTTTCCTCTCTCACAAAGTCGACCACTTAGTTTCGTCGAACACATACGGTTTCGAGTGGTATCGCCACAGATTTCGCAGAACAGGCGCTTCTCCTGGCACATTATCGAACACTTAGTTTCAGATAGAACAATTAGTTTAAAATGGAACTATGTTTCGCATCTGGAGTTTCCTCTCTCACAAGGTCGGCCACTTAGTTTCCTCGAACACATACGGTTTCGAGTGGCATCGCCACAGATTTCAGAGAACAGGCGCTTCTCCTGGCAGAGTATCGAACACTTAGTTTCAGATGGAACAATTAGTTTAAAATGGAACTAAGTTTCGCATCTGGAGTTTCCTCTCTCACAAGGTCGACCAATTAGATTCGTCGAACACATACGGTTTCGAGTGGCATCGCCACAGATTTCCGAGAACAGGCGCTTCTGCTGGCACAGTATCGAACACTTAGTGTCAGATAGTACAATTAGTTTAAAATGGTACTAAGTTTCGCATCTGGAGTTTCCTCTCTCACAAGGTCGACCACTTAGTTTCGTCGAACACATACGGTTTCGAGTAGCATCGCCACAGATTTCAGAGAACAGGCCCTTCTCCTGGCACATTATCGAACACTTAGTTTCAGATAGAACAATTAGTTTTAAATGAAACTATGTTTCGCATCTGGAGTATCCTCCCTCACAAGGTCGACCACTTAGTTTCGTCGTACACATACGGTTTGGAGTGGTATCGCCACAGATTTCGCAGAACAGGCGCTTCTCCTGGCACATTATCGAACACTTAGTTTCAGATAGCACAGTAAGTTTTAAATGAAACTAAGTTCCACTTCTGGAGTTTCCACTCTCCCAAGGCCGACAACTTAGTTTCGTCGAACACATACGGTTTCGAGTGGCATCGCCACAGATTTCAGAGAACAGGCGCTTCTCCTGGCACAGTATCGAACACTTAGTTTCAGATAGAACAAGCAGTTTTAAATGGAACTATGTTTCGCTTCTGGAGTTTCCTCTCTCACAAGGTCGACCACTAGGTTTCGTCGAACACATACGGTTTCGAGTAGCATCGCCACAGATTTCAGAGAGCAGGCGCTTCTCCTGGCACAGTATCGAACACTTAGATTCCGATAGAACAATTAGTTTAAAATGTAACTATGTGTCGCATCTGGAGTTTCCTCTCTCATAAGGTCGACGAATTAGTTTCGTTGAGCACATTCGGTTTCGAGTGGCATCGCCACAGATTTCAAAGACAGGCGCTTCTTCTGGCACAGTATCGAAAACTTAGTTTCAGATAGAACAATTAGTTTAAAATGGAACTATGTTTCGCATCTGGAGTTTCCTCGCTCACAAGGTCGACCACTTAGTTTCGTCGACACATACGGTTTCGAGCGGCATCGCCACAGATTTCAGAGAACAGGCGCTACTCCCGGCACAGTATCGAGCACTTACTTCAGACAGAACAATTAGTTTAAAATGGAACTCTCTTTCGCATCTGGAGTATGCTCTCTCACAAGGACAACCGCTTAGTTTCGTCGACCACATACGGTTTCGAGTGGCATCGCCACAGATTTCAGAGAACAGGCGCTTCTTCTGGCATAGTATCGAAAACTTAGTTTCAGATAGAACAATTAGTTTAAAATGGAACTATGTTTCGCATCTGGAGTTTCCTCGCTCACAAGGTCGACCACTTAGTTTCGTCGATCACATACGGTTTCGAGTGGCATCGCCACAGATATCAGAGAACAGGCGCTTCACCTGGCACACTATCGAACACTTAGTTTCAGATAGAACAATTAGTTTAAAACGGAACTAAGTTTCGAATCTGGAGTTTCCTCTATCACAAGGTCGACGATTTAGATTCGTCGAACACATACGGTTTCGAGTGGCATCGCCACACATTTCAGAGAACAGGCGCTTATCCTGGCACAGTATCGAACACTTTCAGATAGAACAATTAGTATAAAATGGAACTCTGTTTCGCATCTGGAGTGTCCTCTCTCACAAGGTCAACCACTTAGTTTCGTCGAACACATAAGGTTTCGAGTGGCATCGCCACAGATTTCAGAGAACAGGCGCTTCTCCTGGTACAGTATCGAACACTTAATTCAGCCAGAAAAATTAGTTTAAAATGGAACTAAGTTTCCCATCTGGAATTCACTCTCTCACAAGGTCGACCACTTAGTTTCGACGAACACATACGGTTTCGAGTAGCATCGCCACAGATTTCAGAGAACAGGCGCTTCTCCTGGTACAGTATCGAACACTTAGATTCCGATAGAACAATTAGTTTAAAATGTAACTATGTGTCGCATCTGGAGTTTCGTCTCTCATAAGGTCGACGAATTAGTTTCGTTGAGCACATTCGGTTTCGAGGGGCATCGCCACAGATTTCAAAGACAGGCGCTTATCCTGGTACAGTATCGAACACTTAGTTTCAGGTAGAACAATTAGTTTAAAATGGTACTAAGTTTCGCATCTGGAGTTTCCTCTCTCACAAGGTGGACAATTTAGATTCGTCGAACACATACGGGGTCGAGTAGCATCGCCACTGATTTCAGAGAACAGGAGCTTCTCCTGGTACAGTATCGAACACTTTCAGATAGAACAATTAGTTTAAAATGGAACTAAGTTCCGCATCTGGAGTTTCCTCTCTCACAAGGTCGACAATTTAGTTTCGTCGAACACATACGGTTTCGAGTTGCATCGGCACAGATTTCAGAGAACAGGCGCCTCTCCTGGCACAGTATCGAACACTTAGTTTCAGATAGAACAATTAGTTTAAAATGGAACTAAGTTCGCATCTGGAGTTTCCTGTCTCACATGGTCGGCCACTTAGTTTCGTCAAGCACATACGGTTTCGAGTGGCATCGCGACAGATTTCAGAGAACAGGAGCTTCTCCTGGCACAGTATCGAACACTTAGTTACGGACGGAAAATTTGGTTTAAAGTGGAACTAAATTCCGCATCTGGAGTTTCCTCTCTCACAAGGTCGATCATATAGATTCGTCGAACACATACGGGTTCGAGTAGCATCGCCACTGATTTCAGAGAACAGGCGCTTCTCCTGGCACAGTATCGAACACTTTCAGATAGAACAATTAGTTTAAAATGGAACTAAGTTCCGCATCTGGAGTTTCCTCTCTCACAAGGTCGGCCACTTAGTTTCGTCGAACACATACGGGTTCGAGTAGCATCGCCACTGATTTCAGAGAACAGGCGCTTCTCCTGGCACAGTATCGAACACTTTCAGATAGAACAATTAGTTTGAAATGGAACTAAGTTCCGCATCTGGAGTTTCCTCTCTCACAAGGTCGGCCACTTAGTTTCGTCGAACACATACGGTTTCGATTGGCATCGCCACAGATTTCAGAGAACAGGCGCTTCTCCTGGCACAGTATCGAACGCTTAGTATCAGATAGAACAATTGCTTTCAAAATGGAACTATGTTTCGCATTTGGAGTTTCCTCTCTCACAAGATGGACCACTTAGTATCGTCAAACACATACGGTTTCGAGTGGCATCGCCACAGATTTCAGAGAAAAGGCGCTTCTCCTGGCACAGTATCGAAAACTTAGTTTCAGATACAACAATCAGTTTAAAATGGAACGAAGTTCCGCATCTGGAGTTTCCTCTCTCACCATGTCGACCACTTAGTTTCGTCGAACACATACGCTTTCGAGTGGTATCGCCACAGATTTCAGAGAACAGGCGCTTCTGCTGGCACATTATCGAACACTTAGTTTAAAATGGAACTATGTTTCGCATTTGGAGTTTCCTCTCTTATAAGTTCGACCACTTAGTTTCGTCGAACACATACGGTTTCGAGTAGGATCGCCACAGATTTCAGAGAACAGGCGCTTCTCCTGGCACAGTATCGAACACTTAGTTACAGATAGAACACTTAGTATAAAATGGAACAATGTTTCGCATTTGGAGTTTCCTCTCTCACAAGGTCGACTACTTAGTTTCGTCGAACACATACGGTTTCGGGTAGCATCGCCACACATTTCAGAGAACAGGCGCTTCTCCTGGCACAGTATCGAACACATAGTTTCAGATAGAACAATTAGTTTAAAATGGAACATGTTTCGCATCTGGATATGCTTCTCTCAGAAGGTCGACCACTTAGTTTCGTCGAACACATACGGTTTCGAGTTGCATCGCCACAGATTTCAGAGAAGAGGCGCTTCTCCTGGCACAGTATCGAAAACTTAGTTTCAGATAGAACAATTAGTTTAAAATGGAACTAATTTTCGCATCTGGAGTTTCCTCTCTCAGAAGGTCCACCACTTAGTTTCGTCGAACACATACGGTTTCGAGTAGCATCGCGACAGATTTCAGAGAACAGGCGCTTCTCCTGGCACAGTATCGAACACTTAGTTTCAGATAGAACAATTAGTTTAAAACGGAACTAAGTTTCGAATCTGGAGTTTCCTCTATCACAAGGTCGACGATTTAGATTCGTCGAACACATACGGTTTCGAGTGGCATCGCCACACATTTCAGAGAACAGGCGCTTATCCTGGCACAGTATCGAACACTTTCAGATAGAACAATTAGTATAAAATTTAACTATGTTTCGCATCTGGAGTTTCCTCTCTCAGAAGGTCGACCACTTAGTTTGGCTGAACACATACGGTTTCGAGTGGTATCACCACAGATTTCAGAGAACAGGCGCTTCTCCTGGTACAGTATCGAACACTTAATTCAGCCAGAAAAATTAGTTTAAAATGGAACTAAGTTTCCCATCTGGAATTCACTCTCTCACAAGGTCGACCACTTAGTTTCGACGAACACATACGGTTTCGAGTAGCATCGCCACAGATTTCAGAGAACAGGCGCTTCTCCTGGTACAGTATCGAACACTTAGATTCCGATAGAACAATTAGTTTAAAATGTAACTATGTGTCGCATCTGGAGTTTCGTCTCTCATAAGGTCGACGAATTAGTTTCGTTGAGCACATTCGGTTTCGAGGGGCATCGCCACAGATTTCAAAGACAGGCGCTTATCCTGGTACAGTATCGAACACTTAGTTTCAGGTAGAACAATTAGTTTAAAATGGTACTAAGTTTCGCATCTGGAGTTTCCTCTCTCACAAGGTGGACAATTTAGATTCGTCGAACACATACGGGGTCGAGTAGCATCGCCACTGATTTCAGAGAACAGGAGCTTCTCCTGGTACAGTATCGAACACTTTCAGATAGAACAATTAGTTTAAAATGGAACTAAGTTCCGCATCTGGAGTTTCCTCTCTCACAAGGTCGACAATTTAGTTTCGTCGAACACATACGGTTTCGAGTTGCATCGGCACAGATTTCAGAGAACAGGCGCCTCTCCTGGCACAGTATCGAACACTTAGTTTCAGATAGAACAATTAGTTTAAAATGGAACTAAGTTCGCATCTGGAGTTTCCTGTCTCACATGGTCGGCCACTTAGTTTCGTCAAGCACATACGGTTTCGAGTGGCATCGCGACAGATTTCAGAGAACAGGAGCTTCTCCTGGCACAGTATCGAACACTTAGTTACGGACGGAAAATTTGGTTTAAAGTGGAACTAAATTCCGCATCTGGAGTTTCCTCTCTCACAAGGTCGATCATATAGATTCGTCGAACACATACGGGTTCGAGTAGCATCGCCACTGATTTCAGAGAACAGGCGCTTCTCCTGGCACAGTATCGAACACTTTCAGATAGAACAATTAGTTTAAAATGGAACTAAGTTCCGCATCTGGAGTTTCCTCTCTCACAAGGTCGGCCACTTAGTTTCGTCGAACACATACGGGTTCGAGTAGCATCGCCACTGATTTCAGAGAACAGGCGCTTCTCCTGGCACAGTATCGAACACTTTCAGATAGAACAATTAGTTTGAAATGGAACTAAGTTCCGCATCTGGAGTTTCCTCTCTCACAAGGTCGGCCACTTAGTTTCGTCGAACACATACGGTTTCGATTGGCATCGCCACAGATTTCAGAGAACAGGCGCTTCTCCTGGCACAGTATCGAACGCTTAGTATCAGATAGAACAATTGCTTTCAAAATGGAACTATGTTTCGCATTTGGAGTTTCCTCTCTCACAAGGCGGCCACTTAGTTTCGTGGAGCATATTTGGTTTCGAGTAGCATCGCCACAGATTTCAGAGAACAGGCGCTTCTCCTGGCACAGTATCGAACACTTACTTTCAGAGAGAACAATTAGTTTAAAATGGAACTATATTTCGCATTTGGAGTTTCCTCTCTCACAAGGTGGACCACTTAGTTTCATCGAACACATACGGTTTCGAGTGGCATCGCTACACATTTCAGAGAACAGGCGCTTCTCCTAGCACAGTGTCGAACACATAGTTTCAGATAGAACAATTAGTTTAAAATGGAACTAAGTTTCGCATCTGGAGTTTCCTGTCCCACAAGGTCGACCACTTAGTTTCCTCGAACACATACGGTTTCGAGTGGCATCGCCACAGATTTCAGACAACAGGCGCTTCTCCTGGCACAGTATCGAACACTTAGTTTCAGATAGATCAATTAGTTTAAAATGGAAATACGTTTCGCACCTGGAGTTTCCTCTCTCACAAGGTCGACCACTTAATTTCGTTGAACACATACGGCTTCGAGTGGCATCGCCACAGATTTCAGAGAACAGGCGCTTCTCCTGGCACAGTATCGAACACTTAGTATCAGAGAGAACTATTAGTTTAAAATGGAACTAAGCTTCGCATCTGGAGTTTCCTCTCTCACAAGGTCGACCACTTAGTTTCGTCGAACACATACGGTTTCGAGTGGCATCGCCACAAGTATCAGAGAACAGGCGCTTCTCCTGGCACATTATCGGACACATAGTTTCAGTTAGAACAATTAATTTAAAATGGTACTAAATTTCGCATCTGGAGTTTCCTCTCTCACAAGGCGGCCACTTAGTTTCGTGGAGCACATTTGGTTTCGAGTAGCATCGGCACAGATTTCAGAGAACAGGCGCTTCTCCTGGCACAGTATCGAACACTTACTTTCAGAGAGAACAATTAGTTTAAAATGGAACTATATTTCGCATTTGGAGTTTCCTCTCTCACAAGGTGGACCACTTAGTTTCATCGAACACATACGGTTTCGAGTGGCATCGCTACACATTGCAGAGAACAGGCGCTTCTCCTAGCACAGTGTCGAACACATAGTTTCAGATAGAACAATTAGTTTAAAATGGAACTAAGTTTCGCGTCTGGAGTTTCCTGTCCCACAAGGTCGACCACTTAGTTTCCTCGAACACATACGATTTCGAGTGGCATCGCCACAGATTTCAGAGAACAGGCGCTTCTCCTGGCACAGTATCGAACACTTAGTTTCAGATAGAACAATTAGTTTAAAATGGAACTAAGTTTCGCATCTGGAGTTTCCTCTCTCACAAGGTCGACCACTTAGTTTCGTCGAACACATACGGTTTCGAGTTGCATCGCCACAGATTTCAGAGAAGAGGCGCTTCTCCTGGCACAGTATCGAAAACTTAGTTTCAGATAGAACAATTAGTTTAAAATGGAACTAAGTTTCGCATCTGGAGTTTCCTCTCTCAGAAGGTCCACCACTTAGTTTCGTCGAACACATACGGTTTCGAGTTGCATCGCCACAGATTTCAGAGAAGAGGCGCTTCTCCTGGCACAGTATCGAAAACTTAGTTTCAGATAGAACAATTAGTTTAAAATGGAACTAAGTTTCGCATCTGGAGTTTCCTCTCTCAGAAGGTCCACCACTTAGTTTCGTCGAACACATACGGTTTCGAGTAGCATCGCGACAGATTTCAGAGAACAGGCGCTTCTCCTGGCACAGTATCGAACACTTAGTTTCAGATAGAACAATTAGTTTAAAACGGAACTAAGTTTCGAATCTGGAGTTTCCTCTATCACAAGGTCGACGATTTAGATTCGTCGAACACATACGGTTTCGAGTGGCATCGCCACACATTTCAGAGAACAGGCGCTTATCCTGGCACAGTATCGAACACTTTCAGATAGAACAATTAGTATAAAATTTAACTAAGTTTCGCATCTGGAGTTTCCTCTCTCAGAAGGTCGACCACTTAGTTTGGCTGAACACATACGGTTTCGAGTGGTATCACCACAGATTTCGCCGGACGGGAGTTTCTCCTGGCACAGTATCGACCACTTAGTTTCGTCGAGCACATACGGTGTCGAGTGGTATCGCCACAGATTTCGCAGAACGGCGTTTCTCCTGGCACACTATCGAACTCTTATTTTCAGATAGAACAATTTGTTTAAAATGGAACTAAGTTTCGCATTTGGAGTTTCCTCTCTCACAAGGTCGACCACTTAGTTTCATCGAACACATACGGTTTCGAGTGGCATCGCTACACATTTCAGAGAACAGGCGCTTCTCCTAGCACAGTGTCGAACACATAGTTTCAGATAGAACAATTAGTTTAAAATGGAACTAAGTTTCGCATCTGGAGTTTCCTGTCCCACAAGGTCGACCACTTAGTTTCCTCGAACACATACGGTTTCGAGTGGCATCGCCACAGATTTCAGACAACAGGCGCTTCTCCTGGCACAGTATCGAACACTTAGTTTCAGATAGATCAATTAGTTTAAAATGGAAATACGTTTCGCACCTGGAGTTTCCTCTCTCACAAGGTCGACCACTTAATTTCGCTGAACACATACGGCTTCGAGTGGCATCGCCACAGATTTCAGAGAACAGGCGCTTCTCCTGGCACAGTATCGAACACTTAGTATCAGAGAGAACTATTAGTTTAAAATGGAACTAAGCTTCGCATCTGGACTTTCCTCTCTCACAAGGTCGACCACTTAGTTTCATCGAACACATACGGTTTCGAGTGGCATCGCTACACATTTCAGAGAACAGGCACTTCTCCTAGCACAGTGTCGAACACATAGTTTCAGATAGAAAAATTAGTTTAGAATGGAACAAAGCTTCGCATTTGGAGTTTCCTCTCTCATAAGTTCGGCCACTTTGTTTCGTCGAACACATACGGTTTCGAGTAGCATCGGCACAGATTTCAGAGAACAGGCGCTTCTCCTGGCACATTATCGGACACATAGTTTCAGTTAGAACAATTAGTTTAAAATGGTACTATATTCCGCATCTGGAGTTCCCTCTCTCACAAGGCGGCCACTTAGTTTCGTGGAGCACATTTGGTTTCGAGTAGCATCGCCACAGATTTCAGAGAACAGGCGCTTCTCCTGGCACAGTATCGAACACTTACTTTCAGAGAGAACAATTAGTTTAAAATGGAACTATATTTCGCATTTGGAGTTTCCTCTCTCACAAGGTGGACCACTTAGTTTCATCGAACACATACGGTTTCGAGTGGCATCGCTACACATTTCAGAGAACAGGCGCTTCTCCTAGCACAGTGTCGAACACATAGTTTCAGATAGAACAATTAGTTTAAAATGGAACTAAGTTTCGCATCTGGAGTTTCCTGTCCCACAAGGTCGACCACTTAGTTTCCTCGAACACATACGGTTTCGAGTGGCATCGCCACAGATTTCAGACAACAGGCGCTTCTCCTGGCACAGTATCGAACACTTAGTTTCAGATAGATCGATTAGTTTAAAATGGAAATACGTTTCGCACCTGGAGTTTCCTCTCTCACAAGGTCGACCACTTAATTTCGTTGAACACATACGGCTTCGAGTGGCATCGCCACAGATTTCAGAGAACAGGCGCTTCTCCTGGCACAGTATCGAACACTTAGTATCAGAGAGAACTATTAGTTTAAAATGGAACTAAGCTTCGCATCTGGAGTTTCCTCTCTCACAAGGTCGACCACTTAGTTTCGTCGAACACATACGGTTTCGAGTGGCATCGCCACAAGTATCAGAGAACAGGCGCTTCTCCTGGCACATTACCGGACACATAGTTTCAGTTAGAACAATTAATTTAAAATGGTACTAAATTTCGCATCTGGAGTTTCCTCTCTCACAAGGCGGCCACTTAGTTTCGTGGAGCACATTTGGTTTCGAGTAGCATCGGCACAGATTTCAGAGAACAGGCGCTCGTCCTGGCACAGTATCGAACACTTACTTTCAGAGAGAACAATTAGTTTAAAATGGAACTATATTTCGCATTTGGAGTTTCCTCTCTCACAAGGTGGACCACTTAGTTTCATCGAACACATACGGTTTCGAGTGGCATCGCTACACATTTCAGAGAACAGGCGCTTCTCCTGGCACAGTATCGAACACTTAGTATCAGAGAGAACTATTAGTTTAAAATGGAACTAAGCTTCGCATCTGGACTTTCCTCTCTCACAAGGTCGACCACTTAATTTCGCTGAACACATACGGCTTCGAGTGGCATCGCCACAGATTTCAGAGAACAGGCGCTTCTCCTGGCACAGTATCGAACACTTAGTATCAGAGAGAACTATTAGTTTAAAATGGAACTAAGCTTCGCATCTGGACTTTCCTCTCTCACAAGGTCGACCACTTAGTTTCATCGAACACATACGGTTTCGAGTGGCATCGCTACACATTTCAGAGAACAGGCACTTCTCCTAGCACAGTGTCGAACACATAGTTTCAGATAGAAAAATTAGTTTAGAATGGAACAAAGCTTCGCATTTGGAGTTTCCTCTCTCATAAGTTCGGCCACTTTGTTTCGTCGAACACATACGGTTTCGAGTAGCATCGGCACAGATTTCAGAGAACAGGCGCTTCTCCTGGCACATTATCGGACACATAGTTTCAGTTAGAACAATTAGTTTAAAATGGTACTAAATTCCGCATCTGGAGTTTCCTCTCTCACAAGGCGGCCACTTAGTTTCGTGGAGCACATTTGGTTTCGAGTAGCATCGCCACAGATTTCAGAGAACAGGCGCTTCTCCTGGCACAGTATCGAACACTTACTTTCAGAGAGAACAATTAGTTTAAAATGGAACTATATTTCGCATTTGGAGTTTCCTCTCTCACAAGGTGGACCACTTAGTTTCATCGAACACATACGGTTTCGAGTGGCATCGCTACACATTTCAGAGAACAGGCGCTTCTCCTAGCACAGTGTCGAACACATAGTTTCAGATAGAACAATTAGTTTAAAATGGAACTAAGTTTCGCATCTGGAGATTCCTCCCTCACAAGGTCGACCACTTAGTTTCGTCGAACACATACGGTTTCGAGTAGCATCGCCACAGATTTCAGAAAGCAGGCGCTTCCCCTGGCACAGTATCGACCACTTATTTCAGACCGAACAATTAGTTTAAAATGGAACTATGTTTCCCATCTGGAGTATCATCTCTCAAAAGGTCAGCCGCTTAGTTTCATCGAACACATACGGTTTCGAGTGGCATCGCAACAGATTTCAGAGAACCGGCGTTTTCCTGGAACACTATCGAACACTTAGTTTCAGATAGAACAATTATTTTAAAATGGAATTAAGTTTCGCATTTGGGGTTTCCTCTCTCACAAGGTCGACAACTTAGTTTCCTCGAACAAATACGGTTTCGAGTGGTATCGCCACAGATTTCAGAGAACAGGCGCTTCTCCTGGCGCAGTATCGAACACTTAGTTACAGATAGAACAATTAGTTTAAAATGGATCTATGTTTCGCATCGGGAGTATCCTCTCTCACAAGGTCGACCATTTAGATTCGTCGAACACATACGGTTTGGAGTAGCATCGCCACTGATCACAGAGAACAGGCGCTACTCCTGGCACAGTATCGAACACTTAGTTTCAGATAGAACAATTAGTTTAAAATGGAACTGTGTTCCGCATCTGGAGAATCCTCTCTCACAAGGTCGACGACTTAGTTTCTTTGAACGCATTCGGTTTCGAGTGGCATCGCCACAGATTTCAGAGAACAGGCGCTTCCCCTGGCACAGTATCGAACACTTAGTTTCAGATAGAACGATTAGTTTAAAAAAGAACAAAGTTTTGCATCTGGAGTTTCCTCTCTCACAAGGTCGACCACTTAGTTTCGTCGAACATATACGGTTTCGAGTAGCATCGCCACAGATTTCAGAGAACAGGCGCTTCTCCTGGCTCATTATCGATCACTTAGTTTCAGATAGAACGATTAGTTTAAAAAGGAACAAAGTTTCGCTGCTGGAGTTTCCTCTCTCACAAGGTCGACCACTTAGTTTCGTGGAACACATACAGTTTCGAGTGGTATCGCCACAGATTTCGCAGAACGTCGTTTCTCCTGGCACATTATCGAACACATAGTTTCAGATAGAACAATTAGTTTAAAATGGAACTAAGTTTCGCATCTGGAGTTTCCTCTCTCACAAGGTCGACCACTTAGTCTCGTCGAACACATACGGTTTCGAGGGGCATCGCCACAGATTTCAGAGAACAGGCGCTTCTCCTGGCACAGTATCGAACAATTAGTTTAAAATGGAACTAATTTTCGCATCTGGAGTTTCCTCTCCCACAAGGTCGACCACTTAGTTTCGTCGAACACATACGGTTTCGAGTAGCAATGCCACAGGTGTCAGAGAACAGGCGCTTCTACTGGCAGGGTATCGAACACATAGTTTCAGATAGAACAATTAATTTAAAATGGAACTAAGTTTCGCATCTGGAGATTCCTCTCTCACAAGGTCGACTACTTAGTTTCGTCGAACACATACGGTTTCGAGTAGCATCGCCACAGATTTCAGAAAGCAGGCGCTTCCCCTGGCACAGTATCGACCACTTATTTCAGACCGAACAATTAGTTTAAAATGGAACTATGTTTCCCATCTGGAGTATCATCTCTCACAAGGTCAGCCGCTTAGTTTCATCGAACACATACGGTTTCGAGTGGCATCGCAACAGATTTCAGAGAACCGGCGTTTTCCTGGCACACTATCGAACACTTAGTTTCAGATAGAACAATTATTTTAAAATGGAATTAAGATTCGCATTTGGGGTTTCCTCTCTCACAAGGTCGACAACTTAGTTTCCTCGAACAAATACGGTTTCGAGTGGTATCGCCACAGATTTCAGAGAACAGGCGCTTCTCCTGGCGCAGTATCGAACACTTAGTTACAGATAGAACAATTAGTTTAAAATGGATCTATGTTTCGCATCGGGAGTATCCTCTCTCACAAGGTCGACCATTTAGATTCGTCGAACACATACGGTTTGGAGTTGCATCGCCACTGATCACAGAGAACAGGCGCTACTCCTGGCACAGTATCGAACACTTAGTTTCAGATAGAACAATTAGTTTAAAATGGAACTGTGTTCCGCATCTGGAGAATCCTCTCTCACAAGGTCGACGACTTAGTTTCTTTGAACGCATTCGGTTTCGAGTGGCATCGCCACAGATTTCAGAGAACAGGCGCTTCCCCTGGCACAGTATCGAACACTTAGTTTCAGATAGAACGATTAGTTTAAAAAAGAACAAAGTTTTGCATCTGGAGTTTCCTCTCTCACAAGGTCGACCACTTAGTTTCGTCGAACATATACGGTTTCGAGTAGCATCGCCACAGATTTCAGAGAACAGGCGCTTCTCCTGGCTCATTATCGATCACTTAGTTTCAGATAGAACGATTAGTTTAAAAAGGAACAAAGTTTCGCTGCTGGAGTTTCCTCTCTCACAAGGTCGACCACTTAGTTTCGTGGAACACATACAGTTTCGAGTGGTATCGCCACAGATTTCGCAGAACGTCGTTTCTCCTGGCACATTATCGAACACATAGTTTCAGATAGAACAATTAGTTTAAAATGGAACTAAGTTTCGCATCTGGAGTTTCCTCTATCACAAGGTCGACCACTTAGTTTCGTCGAACACATACGCTTTCGAGTGGCATCGCCACAGATTTCAGAGAACAGGCGCTTCTCCTGGCACATTATCGAACACTTAGTTTCAGATAGAACAATTAGTTTAAAATGGAACTAAGTTTCGCATCTGGAGTTTCCTCTCTCACAAGGTCGACCACTTAGTCTCGTCGAACACATACGGTTTCGAGTAGCATCGCCACCGATTTCAGAGAACAGACGCGTCTCCTGGCACAGTATCGAACACTTAGTATGAGATAGAACAATTAGTTTAAAATGGAACTATGTTTCGCATCTGACGTTTCCTCTCTCACAAGGTCGACAACTTAGTTTCTTTGAACGCATTCGGTTTCGAGTGGCATCGCCACAGATTTCAGAGAACAGGCGCTTCCCCTGGCACAGTATCGAACACTTAGTTTCAGATAGAACGATTAGTTTAAAAAAGAACAAAGTTTTGCATCTGGAGTTTCCTCTCTCACAAGGTCGACCACTTAGTTTCGTCGAACATATACGGTTTCGAGTAGCATCGCCACAGATTTCAGAGAACAGGCGCTTCTCCTGGCTCATTATCGATCACTTAGTTTCAGATAGAACGATTAGTTTAAAAAGGAACAAAGTTTCGCTGCTGGAGTTTCCTCTCTCACAAGGTCGACCACTTAGTTTCGTGGAACACATACAGTTTCGAGTGGTATCGCCACAGATTTCGCAGAACGTCGTTTCTCCTGGCACATTATCGAACACATAGTTTCAGATAGAACAATTAGTTTAAAATGGAACTAAGTTTCGCATCTGGAGTTTCCTCTCTCACAAGGTCGACCACTTAGTTTCGTCGAACACATACGCTTTCGAGTGGCATCGCCACAGATTTCAGAGAACAGGCGCTTCTCCTGGCACATTATCGAACACTTAGTTTCAGATAGAACAATTAGTTTAAAATGGAACTAAGTTTCGCATCTGGAGTTTCCTCTCTCACAAGGTCGACCACTTAGTCTCGTCGAACACATACGGTTTCGAGTAGCATCGCCACCGATTTCAGAGAACAGACGCGTCTCCTGGCACAGTATCGAACACTTAGTATGAGATAGAACAATTAGTTTAAAATGGAACTATGTTTCGCATCTGACGTTTCCTCTCTCACAAGGTCGACAACTTAGTTTCGTCGGACAAATACGGTTTCGAGTGGTATCGCCACAGATTTCGCAGAACGGCGTTTCTCCTGGCACATTATCGAACACATAGTTTCAGATAGAACAATTAGTTTAAAATGAAACTAAGTTTCGCATCTGGAGTATCCTCCCTCACAAGGTGGACCACTTAGTTTCGTCGAACACATACGGTTTCGAGTGGCATCGCCACAGATTTCAGAGAACAGGCGCTTCTCCTGGCACATTATCGAACACTTAGTTTCAGATAGAACAATTAGTTTAAAATGGAACTAAGTTTCGCATCTGGAGTTTCCTCTCTCACAAGGTCGACCACTTAGTCTCGTCGAACACATACGGTTTCGAGTAGCATCGCCACCGATTTCAGAGAACAGACGCGTCTCCTGGCACAGTATCGAACACTTAGTATGAGATAGAACAATTAGTTTAAAATGGAACTATGTTTCGCATCTGAAGTTTCCTCTCTCACAAGGTCGACAACTTAGTTTCGTCGGACAAATACGGTTTCGAGTGGCATCGCCACAGATTTCAGAGAACAGACGCTTCTACTGGCACAGTATCGAACACATAGTTCCAGATAGAACAATTACTTTAAAAAGGAACTAAGTTTCGCTGCTGGAGTTTCCTCTCTCACAAGGTCGACCACTTAGTTTCGTGGAACACATACAGTTTCGAGTGGTATCGCCACAGATTTCGCAGAACGGCGTTCCTCCTGGCAGATTATCGAACACATAGTTTCAGATAGAACAATTAGTTTAAAATGGAACTAAGTTTCGCATCTGGAGTTTCCTCTCTCACAAGGTCGATCACTTAGTTTCGTCGAACACATACTGTTGCGAGTGGCATCGCCACAGATTTCAGAGAACAGGCGCTTCTCCTGGCACAGTATCGAACAATTAGTTTAAAAAGGAACTAAGTTTCGCTGCTGGAGTTTCCTCTCTCACAATGTCGACCACTTGGTTTCGTCGAACACATACGGTTTCGAATGGTATCGCCACAGATTTCGCAGAACGGCGTTCCTCCTGGCACATTATCGAACACATAGTTTCAGATAGAACAATTAGTTTAAAATGGAACTAAGTTTCGCATCTGGAGTTTCCTCTCTCACAAGGTCGATCACTTAGTTTCGTCGAACACATACGGTTGCGAGTGGCATCGCCACAGATTTCAGAGAACAGGCGCTTCTCCTGGCACAGTATCGAAAACTTAGTTTCGGATAGAACAATTGGTTTAAAATGGAACTAAATTTCGCATCTGGAGTTTCCTCTCTTACAAGGTCGGCCACTTAGTTTCGTCGAACACATATGGTTTCGAGTGGCATCGCCACAGATTTCAGAGAACAGGCGCTTCTCCTGGCACAGTATCGAACAATTAGTTTAAAAAGGAACTAAGTTTCGCTGCTGGAGTTTCCTCTCTCACAATGTCGACCACTTGGTTTCGTCGAACACATACGGTTTCGAGTAGCATCGCCACAGATTTCACAGAACAGGCGCTTCCCCTGGCACAGTATCGATCACTTAGTTTCAGATAGAACGATTAGTTTAAAATGGAACTAAGTTTCGCTGCTGGAGTTTCCTCTCTCACAAGTTCGACCACTTAGTTTCGTCGAACACATACGGTTTCGAGTGGTATCGCCACAGATTTCGCAGAACGGCGTTTCTCCTGGCACATTATCAAACACTTAGTTTCAGATAGAACAATTAGTTTAAAATGGAACTAAATTTCGCATCTGGAGTTTCCTCTCTTACAAGGTCGGCCACTTAGTTTCGTCGAACACATACGCTTTCGAGTGGCATCGCCACAGATTTCAGAGAACAGGCGCTTCTCCTGGCACAGTATCGAACAATTAGTTTAAAAAGGAACTAAGTTTCGCTGCTGGAGTTTCCTCTCTCACAATGTCGACCACTTGGTTTCGTCGAACACATACGGTATCGAGTAGCATCGCCACAGATTTCACAGAACAGGCGCTTCCGCTGGCACAGTATCGATCACTTAGTTTCAGATAGAACGATTAGTTTAAAATGGAACTAAGTTTCGCTGCTGGAGTTTCCTCTCTCACAAGTTCGACCACTTAGTTTCGTCGAACACATACGGTTTCGAGTGGTATCGCCACAGATTTCGCAGAACGGCGTTTCTCCTGGCACATTAACGAACACTTAGTTTCAGATAGAACAATTAGTTTAAAATGGAACTAAGTTTCGCATCTGGAGTTTCCTCTGTCACAAGGTCGACCACTTAGTCTCGTCGAACACATACGGTTTCGAGTAGCATCGCCACCGATTTCAGAGAACAGACGCGTCTCCTGGCACAGTATCGAACACTTAGTATGAGATAGAACAATTAGTTTAAAATGGAACTATGTTTCGCATCTGAAGTTTCCTCTCTCACAAGGTCGACAACTTAGTTTCGTCGGACAAATACGGTTTCGAGTGGCATCGCCACAGATTTCAGAGAACAGACGCTTCTACTGGCACAGTATCGAACACATAGTTCCAGATAGAACAATTACTTTAAAAAGGAACTAAGTTTCGCTGCTGGAGTTTCCTCTCTCACAAGGTCGACCACTTAGTTTCGTGGAACACATACAGTTTCGAGTGGTATCGCCACAGATTTCGCAGAACGGCGTTTCTCCTTGCACATTATCGAACACATAGTTTCAGATAGAACAATTAGTTTAAAATGGAACTAAGTTTCGCATCTGGAGTATCCTCCCTCACAAGGTGGACCACTTAGTTTCGTCGAACACATACGGTTTCGAGTGGCATCGCCACAGATTTCAGAGAACAGGCGCTTCTCCTGGCACATTATCGAACACTTAGTTTCAGATAGAACAATTAGTTTAAAATGGAACTAAGTTTCGCATCTGGAGTTTCCTCTCTCACAAGGTCGACCACTTAGTCTCGTCGAACACATACGGTTTCGAGTAGCATCGCCACCGATTTCAGAGAACAGACGCGTCTCCTGGCACAGTATCGAAAACTTAGTATGAAATAGAACAATTATTTTAAAATGGAACTATGTTTCGCATCTGAAGTTTCCTCTCTCACAAGGTCGACAACACAGTTTCGTCGGACAAATACGGTTTCGAGTGGTATCGCCACAGATTTCGCAGAACGGCGTTTCTACTGGCACATTATCGAACACATAGTTTCAGATAGAACAATTAGTTTAAAATGGAACTAAGTTTCGCTGTTGGAGTTTCCTCTCTCACAAGTTCGACCACTTAGTTTCGTCGAACACATACAGTTTCGAGTAGCATCGCCACCGATTTCAGAGAACAGACGCTTCTCCTGGCACAGTATCGAACACTTAGTTTCGGATAGAACAATTAGTTTAAAATTGAACTAAGTTTCGCATCTGGTGAATCCTCTGTCACAAGGTCGACCACTTAGTTTCGCCGAACACATACGGTTTCGAGAGCGCATCGCCACAGAATTCAGAGAACAGGCGATTCTCCAGGCTCATTATCGAACACTCTCAGATAGGACAATTAGTTTAAAATGGAACTAAGTTTCGCATCTGGAGTATCCTCCCTCACAAGGTGGACCACTTAGTTTCGTCGAACACATACTGTTGCGAGTGGCATCGCCACAGATTTCAGAGAACAGGCGCTTCTCCTGGCACAGTATCGAACAATTAGTTTAAAAAGGAACTAAGTTTCGCTGCTGGAGTTTCCTCTCTCACAATGTCGACCACTTGGTTTCGTCGAACACATACGGTTTCGAGTGGTATCGCCACAGATTTCGCAGAACGGCGTTCCTCCTGGCACATTATCGAACACATAGTTTCAGATAGAACAATTAGTTTAAAATGGAACTAAGTTTCGCATCTGGAGTTTCCTCTCTCACAAGGTCGATCACTTAGTTTCGTCGAACACATACGGTTGCGAGTGGCATCGCCACAGATTTCAGAGAACAGGCGCTTCTCCTGGCACAGTATCGAAAACTTAGTTTCGGATAGAACAATTGGTTTAAAATGGAACTAAATTTCGCATCTGGAGTTTCCTCTCTTACAAGGTCGGCCACTTAGTTTCGTCGAACACATACGGTTTCGAGTGGCATCGCCACAGATTTCAGAGAACAGGCGCTTCTCCTGGCACAGTATCGAACAATTAGTTTAAAAAGGAACTAAGTTTCGCTGCTGGAGTTTCCTCTCTCACAATGTCGACCACTTGGTTTCGTCGAACACATACGGTTTCGAGTAGCATCGCCACAGATTTCACAGAACAGGCGCTTCCCCTGGCACAGTATCGATCACTTAGTTTCAGATAGAACGATTAGTTTAAAATGGAACTAAGTTTCGCTGCTGGAGTTTCCTCTCTCACAAGTTCGACCACTTAGTTTCGTCGAACACATACGGTTTCGAGTGGTATCGCCACAGATTTCGCAGAACGGCGTTTCTCCTGGCACATTATCGAACACTTAGTTTCAGATAGAACAATTAGTTTAAAATGGAACTAAATTTCGCATCTGGAGTTTCCTCTCTTACAAGGTCGGCCACTTAGTTTCGTCGAACACATACGCTTTCGAGTGGCATCGCCACAGATTTCAGAGAACAGGCGCTTCTCCTGGCACAGTATCGAACAATTAGTTTAAAAAGGAACTAAGTTTCGCTGCTGGAGTTTCCTCTCTCACAATGTCGACCACTTGGTTTCGTCGAACACATACGGTATCGAGTAGCATCGCCACAGATTTCACAGAACAGGCGCTTCCGCTGGCACAGTATCGATCACTTAGTTTCAGATAGAACGATTAGTTTAAAATGGAACTAAGTTTCGCTGCTGGAGTTTCCTCTCTCACAAGGTCGACCACTTAGTTTCGTCGAACACATACGGTTTCGAGTGGTATCGCCACAGATTTCGCAGAACGGCGTTTCTCCTGGCACATTATCGAACACTTAGTTTCAGATAGAACAATTAGTTTAAAATGGAACTAAGTTTCGCATCTGGAGTTTCCTCTGTCACAAGGTCGACCACTTAGTCTCGTCGAACACATACGGTTTCGAGTAGCATCGCCACCGATTTCAGAGAACAGACGCGTCTCCTGGCACAGTATCGAACACTTAGTATGAGATAGAACAATTAGTTTAAAATGGAACTATGTTTCGCATCTGAAGTTTCCTCTCTCACAAGGTCGACAACTTAGTTTCGTCGGACAAATACGGTTTCGAGTGGCATCGCCACAGATTTCAGAGAACAGACGCTTCTACTGGCACAGTATCGAACACATAGTTCCAGATAGAACAATTACTTTAAAAAGGAACTAAGTTTCGCTGCTGGAGTTTCCTCTCTCACAAGGTCGACCACTTAGTTTCGTGGAACACATACAGTTTCGAGTGGTATCGCCACAGATTTCGCAGAACGGCGTTTCTCCTGGCACATTATCGAACACATAGTTTCAGATAGAACAATTAGTTTAAAATGGAACTAAGTTTCGCATCTGGAGTATCCTCCCTCACAAGGTGGACCACTTAGTTTCGTCGAACACATACGGTTTCGAGTGGCATCGCCACAGATTTCAGAGAACAGGCGCTTCTCCTGGCACATTATCGAACACTTAGTTTCAGATAGAACAATTAGTTTAAAATGGAACTAAGTTTCGCATCTGGAGTTTCCTCTCTCACAAGGTCGACCACTTAGTCTCGTCGAACACATACGGTTTCGAGTAGCATCGCCACCGATTTCAGAGAACAGACGCGTCTCCTGGCACAGTATCGAAAACTTAGTATGAAATAGAACAATTAGTTTAAAATGGAACTATGTTTCGCATCTGAAGTTTCCTCTCTCACAA
Source organism: Nysson spinosus (assembly GCA_910591585.2). Classification (NCBI taxonomy): domain Eukaryota; kingdom Metazoa; phylum Arthropoda; class Insecta; order Hymenoptera; family Crabronidae; genus Nysson; species Nysson spinosus. Next base: position 4,296,631 of record CAJUYC020000088.1, on the reverse strand, counting down.
GGTCGACAACATAGTTTCGTCGGACAAATACGGTTTCGAGTGGTATCGCCACAGATTTCGCAGAACGGCGTTTCTACTGGCACATTATCGAACACATAGTTTCAGATAGAACAATTAGTTTAAAATGGAACTAAGTTTCGCTGTTGGAGTTTCCTCTCTCACAAGTTCGACCACTTAGTTTCGTCGAACACATACAGTTTCGAGTAGCATCGCCACCGATTTCAGAGAACAGACGCTTCTCCTGGCACAGTATCGAACACTTAGTTTCGGATAGAACAATTAGTTTAAAATTGAACTAAGTTTCGCATCTGGTGAATCCTCTGTCACAAGGTCGACCACTTAGTTTCGCCGAACACATACGGTTTCGAGAGCGCATCGCCACAGAATTCAGAGAACAGGCGATTCTCCAGGCTCATTATCGAACACTCTCAGATAGGACAATTAGTTTAAAATGGAACTAAGTTTCGCATCTGGAGTATCCTCCCTCACAAGGTGGACCACTTAGTTTCGTCGAACACATACGGTTTCGAGTGGCATCGCCACAGATTTCAGGGAACAGGCGCTTCTCCTGGCACATTATCGAACACTTAGTTTCAGATAGAACAATTAGTTTAAAATGAAACTAAGTTTCGCATCTGGAGTTTCCTCTCTCACAAGGTCGACCACTTAGTCTCGTCGAACACATACGGTTTCGAGTAGCATCGCCACCGATTTCAGAGAACAGACGCGTCTCCTGGCACAGTATCGAACACTTAGTATGAGATAGAACAATTAGTTTAAAATGGAACTATGTTTCGCATCTGAAGTTTCCTCTCTCACAAGGTCGACAACATAGTTTCGTCGGACAAATACGGTTTCGAGTGGCATCGCCACAGATTTCAGAAAACAGACGCTTCTACTGGCACAGTATCGAACACATAGTTCCAGATAGAACAATTACTTTAAAAAGGAACTATGTTTCGCTGCTGGAGTTTCCTCTCTCACAAGGTCGACCACTTAGTTTCGTGGAACACATACAGTTTCGAGTGGTATCGCCACAGATTTCGCAGAACGGCGTTTCTCCTGGCACATTATCGAACACAAAGTTTCAGATAGAACAATTAGTTTAAAATGGAACTAAGTTTCGCATCTGGAGTATCCTCCCTCACAAGGTGGACCACTTAGTTTCGTCGAACACATACGGTTTCGAGTGGCATCGCCACAGATTTCAGAGAACAGGCGCTTCTCCTGGCACACTATCGAACACTTAGTTTAAAATGGAACTAAGTTTCGCATCTGGAGATTCCTCTCTCACAAGGTCGACCACTTAGTCTCGTCGAACACATATGGTTTCGAGTAGCATCGCCACCGATTTCAGAGAAGAGACGCGTCTCCTGGCACAGTATCGAACACTTAGTATGAGATAGAACAATTAGTTTAAAATGGAACTATGTTTCGCATCTGAAGTTTCCTCTCTCACAAGGTCGACAACATAGTTTCGTCGGACACATACGGTTTCGAGTGGCATCGCCACAGATTTCAGAGAACAGGCGCTTCTCCTGGCAGAGTATCGAACAATTAGTTTAAAAAGGAACTAAGTTTCGCTGCTGGAGTTTCCACTGTCACAATGTCGACCACTTAGTTTCGTCGAACACATACAGTTTCGAGTGGTATCGCCACAGATTTCGCAGAACGGCGTTTCTACTGGCACATTATCGAACACATAGTTTCAGATAGAACAATTAGTTTAAAAAGGAACTAAGTTTCGCTGCTGGAGTTTCCTCCCTCACAAGGTCGACCACTTAGTTTCGTGGAACACATACAGTTTCGAGTGGTATCGCCACAGATTTCGCAGAACGGCGTTCCTCCTGGCACATTATCGAACACATAGTTTCAGATACAACAATTAGTTTAAAATGGAACTAAGTTTCGCACCTGGAGTTTCCTCTCTCACAAGGTCGACCACTTAGTTTCGTCGAACACATACGGTTTCGAGTGGCATCGCCACAGATTTCAGAGAACAGGCGCTTCTCCTGGCACAGTATCGAAAACTTAGTTTCAGATAGAACAATTAGTTTAAAATGGAACTAAATTTCGAATCTGGAGTTTCCTCTCTTACAAGGTCGGCCACTTAGTTTCGTCGAACACATACGGTTTCGAGTAGCATCGCCACCGATTTCAGAGAACAGACGCTTCTCCTGGCACAGTATCGAACACTTAGTTTCGGATAGAACAATTAGTTTAAAATTGAACTAAGTTTCGCATCTGGTGAATCCTCTCTCACAAGGTCGACCACTTAGTTTCGCCGAACACATACGGTTTCGAGAGCGCATCGCCACAGAATTCAGAGAACAGACGCGTCTCCTGGCACAGTATCGAACACTTATGTCAGACAGAACAATTAGTTTAAAATGTAACTATGTGTCGCATCTTGAGTTTCCTTTCTCACAAGGTCGACGACTTAGTTTCGTTGAAGACATTCGGTTTCGAGTGGCATCGCCACAGATTTCGGAGACAGGCGCTTCTACTGGCACAGTATCGAAAACTTAGTTTCAGATAGAACAATTAGTTTAAAATGGAACTAAGTTTCGCTGTTGGAGTTTCCTCTCTCACAAGTTCGACCACTTAGTTTCGTCGAACACATACGGTTTCGAGTAGCATCGCCACCGATTTCAGAGGACAGACGCTTCTCCTGGCACAGTATCGAACACTTAGTTTCGGATAGAACAATTAGTTTAAAATTGAACTAAGTTTCGCATCTGGTGAATCCTCTCTCACAAGGTCGACCACTTAGTTTCGCCGAACACATACGGTTTCAAGAGCGCATCGCCACAGAATTCAGAGAACAGGCGTTTCTCCAGGCTCATTATCGAACACTCTCAGATAGGACAATTAGTTTAAAATGGAACTAACTTTCGCATCTGGAGTTTCCTCTCTCACAAGGTCGACCATTTAGATTCGTCGAACACATACGGTTTCGAGTGGCGTCGTCACACATTTCAGAGAACAGGCGCTTCTCCTGGCACATTATCGAACACATAGTTTCAGATAGAACAATTAGTTTAAAATGGAACTAAGTTTCGCATCTGGATATTCCTCTCTCACGAGGTCGACCACGTATTTTCGTCGAACACATACGTTTTCGAGTAGCATCGCCACAGGTTTCAGAGAAGAGGCGCTTCTCCTGGCACAGTATCGAACACTTAGTGTCAGATAGGATTATTAGTTTAAAATGAACTAAGTTTCGCAATTTGGAGTTTCCTCCCTCACAAGGTCGACCACTTAGTTTCGTCGAACTCATACGGTTTCGAGTGGCGTCGCCACAGATTTCAGAGAACAGGCGCTTCTCCTGGCACAGTATCGAACAATTAGTTTCAGATAGAACAATTAGTTTAAAAAGGTACTATGTTTCGCATCTGGAGTTTCCTCTTTCACAAGGCGACCACTTAGTTTCGCCGAACGCATACGTTTTCGAGTGGCATCGCCACAGATTTCAGAGAACAGGCGCTTCTGCTGGCACAGTATCGAACACTTAGTTTCAGAAAGAACAATTAATTTAAAAAGGAACTAATTTTCGCATCGGGAGTGTCCTCTCTCACAAGGTCGACCACTTAGTTTCGTCGAACACATACGGTTTCGAGTAGCATCGCCACAGATTTCAGAGAACAGGCGCTTCTCCTGGCACAGTATCGAACAATTAGTTTCAGATAGAAATATTAGTTTAAAATGGATCTAAATTTCGCATTTGGAGTTTCCTCTCTCACAAGTTCGACCACTGAGTTTCGTCGAACACATACGGTTTCGAGTGGCATCGCCACAGGTTTCGGAGAACAGGCGCTTCTCCTGGCACAGTGTCGAACACAATGTTTCAGATAGAACATTTAGTTTAAAATGGTACTAAGCTTCGCATCTGGAGTTTCCTCTTTCACAAGGCGACCAGTTAGTTTCGTCGAACACATACGGTTTCGAGTAGCATCGCCACAGATTTCAGAGAACAGGCGCTTCTCCTGGCACAGTATCGAACAATTAATTTCAGATAGAAAAATTAGTTTAAAATGGAACTAACTTTCGCATTTGGAGTTTCCTCTCTCACAAGGTCGACCACTTAGTTTCGTCCAACACATACGGTTTCGAGTAGCATCGCCACAGATTTCAGAGAACAGGCGCTTCTCCTGGCACAGTATCGAACACTTAGTTTCAGATAGAACAGTTAGTTTTAAATGGAACTATGTTTCGCTTCTGGAGTTTCCTCTCTCACAAGGTCAACCACTTTGTTTCGTCGAACACAAACGGTTTCGTGTGGTATCGCCACAGATTTCGCAGAACCGGAGTCTCTCCTGGGACATTATCGAACACTTAGTTTCAGATAGAACAATTAGTTTAAAATGGAACTAAGTTTCGCATCTGGAGTTTCCTCTCCCACAAGGTCGACCACTGAGTTTCGTCGAACACATACGGTTTCGAGTAGCATCGCCACAGATTTCAGAGAGCAGGCGCTTCTCCTGGCACAGTATCGAACACTTAGTATCACATAGAACAATTAGTTTAAAATGGAACTTAGTTTCGCATCTGAAGTTTCCTCTCTCACAAGGTCGGCCACTTAGTTTCGTCGAACACATACGGTTTCGAGTGGCATCGCCACAGATTTCAGAGAACAGGCGCTTCTCCTGGCATGGTATCGAACACTTAGTTTCAGATAGAACAATTAGTTTAAAATGGTACTAAGTTTCGCATCTGGAGTTTCCTCTCTCACATGGTCAACCCCTTAGTTTCGTCGAACACATACGGTTTCGAGTGGCATCGCCACAGATTTCAGAGAACAGGCGCTCCTCCTGGCACAGTATCGAACACTTAGTTTCAGATAGAGCAATTAGTTTAAAATGGAACTAAGTTTCGCATCTGAAGTTTCCTCTCTCACAAGGTCGGCCACTTAGTTTCGTCGAACACATACGGTTTCGAGTGGCATCGCCACAGATTTCAGAGAACAGGCGCTTCTCCTGGCACAGTATCGAACACTTAGTTTCAGATGGAACATTTAGTTTAAAATTGAACTATGTTTCGCATTTGGAGTTTCTTCTCTCACAAGGTCGATCACTTAGTTTCGCCGAACGCATACGTTTTCGAGTGGCATCGCCACAGATTTCAGAGAACAGGCGCTTCTGCTGGCACAGTATCGAACACTTAGTTCCAGATAGAAAAATTAGTTTAAAATGGAACTAAATTTCGCATTTGGAGTTTCCTCTCTCACAAGTTCGACCACTTAGTTTCGTCGAACACATACGGTTTCGAGTGGCATCGCGACAGGTTTCGGAGAACAGGCGCTTCTCCTGGCACAGTGTCGAACACATTGTTTCAGATAGAACAGTTAGTTTAAAAAGGTACTATGTTTCGCATCTGGAGTTTCCTCTTTCACAAGGCGACCACTTAGTTTCGTCGAACACATACGGATTCCAGTAGCATCGCCACAGATTTCAGAGAACAGGCGCCTCTCCTGGCACAGTATCGAACACTTAGTTACAGATAAAACACTTAGTTTAAAATGGAACTATGTTTCGCATCGGGAGTGTCCTCTCTCACAAGGTCGACCACTTAGTTTCGTCGAACACATACGGTTTCGAGTAGCATCGCCACAGATTTCAGAGAACAGGCGCTTCTCCTGGCACAGTATCGAACAATTAGTTTCAGATAGCGAAACATAGTTGCATTTTAAACTAATTGTTCTATCTGTAACTAAGTATTCGATAATGTGCCAGGAGAAGCGCCTGTTCTCTGAAATCTGTGGCGATGCCACTCGAAACCGTATGTGTTCGACGAAACTAAGTGGCCGACCTTGTGAGAGAGGAAACTCCAGATGCGAAACATAGTTGCATTTTAAACTAATTGTTCTATCTGTAACTAAGTGTTCGATAATGTGCCAGGAGAAGCGCCTGTTCTCTGAAATCTGTGGCGATGCTACTCGAAACCGTATGTGTTTGACGAACCTAGGTTGTTGACCTTCTGAGAGAGGATTCTCCAGATGCGAAACATAGTTCCATTTTAAACTAATTGTTCTATCTCATACTAAGTGTTCGATACTGTGCCAGGAGAAGCGTCTGTTCTCTGAAATCGGTGGCGATGCTACTCGAAACCGTATGTCTTCGACGAAACTAAGTGGTCGAACTTGTGAGAGAGGAAACTCCGAATGCGAACTTAGTTCCATTTTAAACTAATTTTTCTATCTGAAACTAAGTGTTCGATACTGTGCCAGGAGAAGCGCCTGTTCTCTGGAATGTGTGGCGATGCCACTCGAAACCGTATGTGTTCGACGAAACTAAGTGACCGACCTTGTGAGAGAGGAAACTGCAGATGCGAAACATAGTTCCATTTTAAACTAATGGTTCTACCTGAAACTAAGTGTTCGATAGTGTGCCCGGAGAAACGCCTGTTCACTGAAATCTGTGGCGATGCTACTCGAAACCGTACGTGTTCGACGAACCTAAGTGGTTCACCTTGTGGGAGAGGAAACTCCAGATGCGAAGCTTTGGTCCATTTTAAACTAATTGTTCTATCTGAGACCAAGTTTTCGATATTGTGCCAGGAGAAGCGCCTGTTATCTGAAATCTGTGGCGATACCACTCGAAACCGCATGTGTTCGACGAAACTGAGTGGTCGACCTTGTGAGAGAGGAAACTCCAGAAGCAAAACTTAGTTCCATTTAAAACTAATTGTTCTATCTGAAAATAAGTTTTCGATACTGTGCCAGGAGAAGCGCCTGTTCTCTGTGATCATTGGCGATGATACTCGAAACCGTATGTGTTCGACGAAACTAAGTGTTCGAACTTGTGAGAGAGGAAACTCCAAATGCGAAACATAGGTCCATTTTAAACTAATTTTTCTATCTGAAGCTAAGTGTTCGATACTGTGCCAGGAGAAGCGCCTGTTCTCTGAAATCTGTGGCGATGCTACTCTAAACCGTATGTGTTCGACGAAACTAAGTGGTCGAAATTGTGAGAGAGGAAACTCCAAATGCGGAACATAGGACCATTTTAAACTAATTTTTGTATCTGAAGCTAAGTGTTCGATACTGTGCCAGGAGAAGCGCCTGTTCTCTGAAATGTGTGGCGATGCCACTCGATACCGTATGTGTTCGACGAAACTAAGTGGTCGACCTTGTGAGAGAGGAAACTCCAGATGCGAAACTTAGTTCCATTTTAAACTAATTGTTCTATCGGAAACTAAGTGTTCGATACTATGCCAGGAGTAGCGCCTGTTCTCTGAAATCTGTGGCGATGCTACTCGAAACCGTATGTGTTCGAGGAAACTTAGTGGTCGACCTTGTGGGACAGGAAACTCCAGATGCGAAACTTAGTTCCATTTTAAACTAATTGTTCTATCTGAAACTATGTCTTCGACACTGTGCCAGGAGAACCGCCTGTTCTGTGAAATGTGTAGCGATGCCACTCGAAACCGTATGTGTTCGACGAAACTAAGTGGCCGACCTTGTGAGAGAGGAAACTCCAGATGCGAAACATAGTTGCATTTTAAACTAATTGTACTATCTGTAACTAAGTGTTCGATAATGTGCCAGGAGAAGCGCCTGTTCTCTGAAATCTGTGGCGATGCCACTCGAAACCGTATGTGTTCGACGAAACTAAGTCTCCGACCTTGTGAGAGAGGAAACTCCTGATGCGAGACATAGTTGCATTTTAAACTAATTGTTCTATCTGTAACTAAGTGTTCGATAATGTGCCCGGAGAAGCGCCTGTTCTCTGAAATCTGTGGCGATGCCACTCGAAACCGTATGTGTTCGACGAAACTAAGTGGCCGACCTTATAAGAGAGGAAACTCCAGATGCGAAACATAGTTGCATTTTAAACTAATTGTTCTATCTGTAACTAAGTATTCGATAATGTGCCCGGAGAAGCGGCTGTTCTGTGAAATCTGTGGCGATGCCACTCGAAACCGTATGTGTTCGACGAAACTAAGTGGCCGACCTTGTGAGAGAGGAAACTCCAGATGCGAAACTTAGTACCAATTTAAACTAATTGTTCCATCTGAAACTAAGTGTTCGATACTGTGCCAGGAGAAGCGCCTGTTCTCTGAAATCTGTGGCGATACTACTCGAAACCGTATGTGTTCGACGAAACTAAGTGGTCGACCTTGTGTGAGAGGAAACTCCAGATGCGAGGCTTAGTTCCATTTTAAACTAATTGTTCTATCTGAAACTAAGTGTTCGACACTGTGCCAGGAGAAACGCCTCTTCTCTGAAATGTGTGGCGATACCAGTCGAAACCGTATGTGGCGACGAATCTAAGTGGTCGACCTAGTGAGAGAGGAAACTCCAGATGCGAAACTTAGTTCCATTTTAAAATAATTGTTCTATCCGATACTAAGTGTTTGATACTGTGCCAGGAGAAGCGCCTGTTTTCTGAAATCTGTGGCGATGCCACTCGAAACCGTATGTGTTCGGCGAAACTAAGTGGTCGACCTTGTGAAAGAGGGAACTCCAGATGCGAAACATAGTTCCATTTTAAACTAATTGTTCTATCTGAAACTAAGTTTTCGATACTGTGCCAGTAGAAGCGCCTGTCCCTGAAACCTGTGGCGATGCCACTCGAAACCGAATGTGTTCAACGAAACTAAGTCGTCGACCTTGTGAGAGCAGAAACTCCAGATGCGACACATATTTACATTTGAAACTAATTGTTCTATCTGAATCTAAGTGTTTGACACTGTACCAGGAGAATCGCCTGTTCTCTGAAATCTGTGGCGATGCTACTCGAAACCGTATGTGTTCGACAAAACTAAGTGGTCGACCTTGTGGGAGAGGAAATTCCGGATGCGAAACTTAGTTCCATTTTAAACTGATTGTTCTATCTGAAACTAAGTTTTCGATACTGTGCCAGGAGAAGCGCCTGTTCTCTGAAATCTGTGGCGATGCTACTCGAAACCGTATGTGTTCGACGAAACTAAGTGGTCGACCTTGTGAGAGAGGAAACTCCAGATGCGAAACATAGTTGCATTTTAAACTAATTGTACTATCTGTAACTAAGTGTTCGATAATGTGCCAGGAGAAGCGCCTGTTCTCTGAAATCTGTGGCGATGCCACTCGAAACCGTATGTGTTCGACGAAACTAAGTCTCCGACCTTGTGAGAGAGGAAACTCCTGATGCGAGACATAGTTGCATTTTAAACTAATTGTTCTATCTGTAACTAAGTGTTCGATAATGTGCCCGGAGAAGCGCCTGTTCTCTGAAATCTGTGGCGATGCCACTCGAAACCGTATGTGTTCGACGAAACTAAGTGGCCGACCTTATAAGAGAGGAAACTCCAGATGCGAAACATAGTTGCATTTTAAACTAATTGTTCTATCTGTAACTAAGTATTCGATAATGTGCCCGGAGAAGCGGCTGTTCTGTGAAATCTGTGGCGATGCCACTCGAAACCGTATGTGTTCGACGAAACTAAGTGGCCGACCTTGTGAGAGAGGAAACTCCAGATGCGAAACTTAGTACCAATTTAAACTAATTGTTCCATCTGAAACTAAGTGTTCGATACTGTGCCAGGAGAAGCGCCTGTTCTCTGAAATCTGTGGCGATGCTACTCGAAACCGTATGTGTTCGACGAAACTAAGTGGTCGACCTTGTGTGAGAGGAAACTCCAGATGCGAGGCTTAGTTCCATTTTAAACTAATTGTTCTATCTGAAACTAAGTGTTCGACACTGTGCCAGGAGAAACGCCTCTTCTCTGAAATGTGTGGCGATACCAGTCGAAACCGTATGTGGCGACGAATCTAAGTGGTCGACCTAGTGAGAGAGGAAACTCCAGATGCGAAACTTAGTTCCATTTTAAAATAATTGTTCTATCCGATACTAAGTGTTTGATACTGTGCCAGGAGAAGCGCCTGTTTTCTGAAATCTGTGGCGATGCCACTCGAAACCGTATGTGTTCAGCGAAACTAAGTGGTCGACCTTGTGAAAGAGGGAACTCCAGATGCGAAACATAGTTCCATTTTAAACTAATTGTTCTATCTGAAACTAAGTTTTCGATACTGTGCCAGTAGAAGCGCCTGTCCCTGAAACCTGTGGCGATGCCACTCGAAACCGAATGTGTTCAACGAAACTAAGTCGTCGACCTTGTGAGAGCAGAAACTCCAGATGCGACACATATTTACATTTGAAACTAATTGTTCTATCTGAATCTAAGTGTTTGACACTGTACCAGGAGAATCGCCTGTTCTCTGAAATCTGTGGCGATGCTACTCGAAACCGTATGTGTTCGACAAAACTAAGTGGTCGACCTTGTGGGAGAGGAAATTCCGGATGCGAAACTTAGTTCCATTTTAAACTGATTGTTCTATCTGAAACTAAGTTTTCGATACTGTGCCAGGAGAAGCGCCTGTTCTCTGAAATCTGTGGGGATGCTACTCGAAACCGTATGTGTTCGACGAAACTAAGTGGTCCACCTTGTGAGAGAGGAAACTCCAGATGAGAAACTTAGTTCCATTTTAAACTAATCGTTCTGTCTGAAACTAAGTGTTCGATACTGTGCCAGGAGAAGCGCCTGTTCTCTGAAATCTGTGGCGATGCTACTCGAAACTGTATGTGTTTGACAAAACAAAGTGGTCGACCTTGTGAGAGAGGAATCTCCAGTTGCGAAACTTAGTTCCATTTTAAACTAATTGTTCTATCTGAAACTAATTTGTCGATAATGTGCCAGGAGGAACTCCCGTTCGGCGAAATCTGTGGCGATACCACTCGAAACCATATGTGTTCGACGAAAGTAAGTGGTCGACTTTATGAAAGAGGAAACTCCAGATGCGAAACTTAGTACAATTTTAAACTAATTGTTCTATCGGAAAATACGTGTTCGACACTGTGCCAGGAGAAGCGCCTGTTCTCTGATATCTGTGGGGATGCCACTCGAAACCGTATGTGTTCGACGAAATTAAATCGTTGACCTTGTGAGAAAGGAAACTCCAGATGCGAAACATTGTTCTATTTTAAACTATTGTTCTATCTGAAACTAAGTGTTCCATACTGTGCCAGGAGAAGCGCCTGCTCTCTGAAATCTGTGCCGATGCTACTCGAAACCGTATGTGTTCGACGAAACTAAGTGGTCGAGCTTGCGAGAGAGGAAACTCCAGTTGCGAATCTTAGTTCCATTTTAAACTAATTGTTCTATGTGAAACTCAGTGTTCGATACTGCGCCAGGAGAAGCGCGTGTTCTCTGAAATCAGTCGCGATGCTCCTCGAAACCGTATGTGGTCGACGAAACTAAGTGGCCGACCTTGTGAGAGAGGAAACTTCAGATGCGAAGCTTAGTTCCATTTTAACTAATTGTTCCATCTGAAATTAAGTGTTCGATACTGTGCCAGGAGAAGCGGCTGTTCTCTGAAATCTGTGGCGATGCCACTCGAAACCGTATGTGTTCGACGAAACTAAGTCGTCGACCTAGTGAGAGAGGAATCTCCAGATGCGAAACATAGTTCCATTTTAAACTAATGTTTCTACCTGAAACTAAGTGTTCGATTGTGTGCCCGGAGAAACGCCAGTTCACTGAAATCTGTGGCGATGCTACTCGAAACCGTATGTGTTCGACGAAACTAAGTGGTCCACCTTGTGGGAGAGGAAACTCCAGATGCGAAGCTTTGGTCCATTTTAAACTAATTGTTCTATCTGAGACCAAGTTTTCGATATTGTGCTAGGAGAAGCGCCTGTTATCTGAAATCTGTGGCGATACCACTCGAAACCGCATGTGTTCGACGAAACTGAGTGGTCGACCTTGTGAGAGAGGAAACTCCAGATGCGAAACTTAGTTCCATTTTAAACAAATTGTTCTATCTGAAACTAAGTGTTCCATACTGTGCCAGGAGAAGCGCCTGTTCTCTGATATCTGTGGCGATGCCACTCGAAACCGAATGTGTTCGACGAAACTAAGTGGTCGAACTTGTGAGAGAGGAAACTCCAAATGCGAAACATAGGTCCATTTTAAACTAATTTTTCTATCTGAAGCTAAGTGTTCGATACTGTGCCAGGAGAAGCGCCTGTTCTCTGAAATCTGTGGCGATGCTACTCTAAACCGTATGTGTTCGACGAAACTAAGTGGTCGAAATTGTGAGAGAGGAAACTCCAAATGCGGAACATAGGACCATTTTAAACTAATTTTTCTATCTGAAGCTAAGTGTTCGATACTGTGCCAGGAGAAGCGCCTGTTCTCTGAAATGTGTGGCGATGCCACTCGATACCGTATGTGTTCGACGAAACTAAGTGGTCGACCTTGTGAGAGAGGAAACTCCAGATGCGAAACTTAGTTCCATTTTAAACTAATTGTTCTATCGGAAACTAAGTGTTCGATACTATGCCAGGAGTAGCGCCTGTTCTCTGAAATCTGTGGCGATGCTACTCGAAACCGTATGTGTTCGAGGAAACTTAGTGGTCGACCTTGTGGGACAGGAAACTCCAGATGCGAAACTTAGTTCCATTTTAAACTAATTGTTCTATCTGAAACTATGTCTTCGACACTGTGCCAGGAGAACCGCCTGTTCTGTGAAATGTGTAGCGATGCCACTCGAAACCGTATGTGTTCGACGAAACTAAGTGGCCGACCTTGTGAGAGAGGAAACTCCAGATGCGAAACATAGTTGCATTTTAAACTAATTGTACTATCTGTAACTAAGTGTTCGATAATGTGCCAGGAGAAGCGCCTGTTCTCTGAAATCTGTGGCGATGCCACTCGAAACCGTATGTGTTCGACGAAACTAAGTCTCCGACCTTGTGAGAGAAGAAACTCCTGATGCGAGACATAGTTGCATTTTAAACTAATTGTTCTATCTGTAACTAAGTGTTCGATAATGTGCCCGGAGAAGCGCCTGTTCTCTGAAATCTGTGGCGATGCCACTCGAAACCGTATGTGTTCGACGAAACTAAGTGGCCGACCTTATAAGAGAGGAAACTCCAGATGCGAAACATAGTTGCATTTTAAACTAATTGTTCTATCTGTAACTAAGTATTCGATAATGTGCCCGGAGAAGCGGCTGTTCTGTGAAATCTGTGGCGATGCCACTCGAAACCGTATGTGTTCGACGAAACTAAGTGGCCGACCTTTTGAGAGAGGAAACTCCAGATGCGAAACTTAGTACCAATTTAAACTAATTGTTCCATCTGAAACTAAGTGTTCGATACTGTGCCAGGAGAAGCGCCTGTTCTCTGAAATCTGTGGCGATACTACTCGAAACCGTATGTGTTCGACGAAACTAAGTGGTCGACCTTGTGTGAGAGGAAACTCCAGATGCGAAGCTTAGTTCCATTTTAAACTAATTGTTCTATCTGAAACTAAGTGTTCGACACTGTGCCAGGAGAAACGCCTCTTCTCTGAAATGTGTGGCGATACCAGTCGAAACCGTATGTGGCGACGAATCTAAGTGGTCGACCTAGTGAGAGAGGAAACTCCAGATGCGAAACTTAGTTCCATTTTAAAATAATTGTTCTATCCGATACTAAGTGTTTGATACTGTGCCAGGAGAAGCGCCTGTTTTCTGAAATCTGTGGCGATGCCACTCGAAACCGTATGTGTTCGGCGAAACTAAGTGGTCGACCTTGTGAAAGAGGGAACTCCAGATGCGAAACATAGTTCCATTTTAAACTAATTGTTCTATCTGAAACTAAGTTTTCGATACTGTGCCAGTAGAAGCGCCTGTCCCTGAAACCTGTGGCGATGCCACTCGAAACCGAATGTGTTCAACGAAACTAAGTCGTCGACCTTGTGAGAGCAGAAACTCCAGATGCGACACATATTTACATTTGAAACTAATTGTTCTATCTGAATCTAAGTGTTTGACACTGTACCAGGAGAATCGCCTGTTCTCTGAAATCTGTGGCGATGCTACTCGAAACCGTATGTGTTCGACAAAACTAAGTGGTCGACCTTGTGGGAGAGGAAATTCCGGATGCGAAACTTAGTTCCATTTTAAACTGATTGTTCTATCTGAAACTAAGTTTTCGATACTGTGCCAGGAGAAGCGCCTGTTCTCTGAAATCTGTGGCGATGCTACTCGAAACCGTATGTGTTCGACGAAACTAAGTGGTCGACCTTGTGAGAGAGGAATCTCCAGTTGCGAAACTTAGTTCCATTTTAAACTAATTGTTCTATCTGAAACTAATTTGTCGATAATGTGCCAGGAGGAACTCCCGTTCGGCGAAATCTGTGGCGATACCACTCGAAACCATATGTGTTCGACGAAAGTAAGTGGTCGACTTTATGAAAGAGGAAACTCCAGATGCGAAACTTAGTACAATTTTAAACTAATTGTTCTATCGGAAAATACGTGTTCGACACTGTGCCAGGAGAAGCGCCTGTTCTCTGATATCTGTGGGGATGCCACTCGAAACCGTATGTGTTCGACGAAATTAAATCGTTGACCTTGTGAGAAAGGAAACTCCAGATGCGAAACATTGTTCTATTTTAAACTATTGTTCTATCTGAAACTAAGTGTTCCATACTGTGCCAGGAGAAGCGCCTGCTCTCTGAAATCTGTGCCGATGCTACTCGAAACCGTATGTGTTCGACGAAACTAAGTGGTCGAGCTTGCGAGAGAGGAAACTCCAGTTGCGAATCTTAGTTCCATTTTAAACTAATTGTTCTATGTGAAACTCAGTGTTCGATACTGCGCCAGGAGAAGCGCGTGTTCTCTGAAATCAGTCGCGATGCTCCTCGAAACCGTATGTGGTCGACGAAACTAAGTGGCCGACCTTGTGAGAGAGGAAACTTCAGATGCGAAGCTTAGTTCCATTTTAACTAATTGTTCCATCTGAAATTAAGTGTTCGATACTGTGCCAGGAGAAGCGGCTGTTCTCTGAAATCTGTGGCGATGCCACTCGAAACCGTATGTGTTCGACGAAACTAAGTCGTCGACCTAGTGAGAGAGGAATCTCCAGATGCGAAACATAGTTCCATTTTAAACTAATGGTTCTACCTGAAACTAAGTGTTCGATTGTGTGCCCGGAGAAACGCCAGTTCACTGAAATCTGTGGCGATGCTACTCGAAACCGTATGTGTTCGACGAAACTAAGTGGTCCACCTTGTGGGAGAGGAAACTCCAGATGCGAAGCTTTGGTCCATTTTAAACTAATTGTTCTATCTGAGACCAAGTTTTCGATATTGTGCTAGGAGAAGCGCCTGTTATCTGAAATCTGTGGCGATACCACTCGAAACCGCATGTGTTCGACGAAACTGAGTGGTCGACCTTGTGAGAGAGGAAACTCCAGATGCGAAACTTAGTTCCATTTTAAACAAATTGTTCTATCTGAAACTAAGTGTTCCATACTGTGCCAGGAGAAGCGCCTGTTCTCTGATATCTGTGGCGATGCCACTCGAAACCGAATGTGTTCGACGAAACTAAGTGGTCGAACTTGTGAGAGAGGAAACACCAAATGCGAAACATAGGTCCATTTTAAACTAATTTTTCTATCTGAAGCTAAGTGTTCGATACTGTGCCAGGAGAAGCGCCTGTTCTCTGAAATCTGTGGCGATGCTACTCTAAACCGTATGTGTTCGACGAAACTAAGTGGTCGAAATTGTGAGAGAGGAAACTCCAAATGCGGAACATAGGTCCATTTTAAACTAATTTTTCTATCTGAAGCTAAGTGTTCGATACTGTGCCAGGAGAAGCGCCTGTTCTCTGAAATGTGTGGCGATGCCACTCGATACCGTATGTGTTCGACGAAACTAAGTGGTCGACCTTGTGAGAGAGGAAACTCCAGATGCGAAACTTAGTTCCATTTTAAACTAATTGTTCTATCGGAAACTAAGTGTTCGATACTATGCCAGGAGTAGCGCCTGTTCTCTGAAATCTGTGGCGATGCTACTCGAAACCGTATGTGTTCGAGGAAACTTAGTGGTCGACCTTGTGGGACAGGAAACTCCAGATGCGAAACTTAGTTCCATTTTAAACTAATTGTTCTATCTGAAACTATGTCTTCGACACTGTGCCAGGAGAACCGCCTGTTCTGTGAAATGTGTAGCGATGCCACTCGAAACCGTATGTGTTCGACGAAACTAAGTGGCCGACCTTGTGAGAGAGGAAACTCCAGATGCGAAACATAGTTGCATTTTAAACTAATTGTACTATCTGTAACTAAGTGTTCGATAATGTGCCAGGAGAAGCGCCTGTTCTCTGAAATCTGTGGCGATGCCACTCGAAACCGTATGTGTTCGGCGAAACTAAGTGGTCGACCTTGTGAAAGAGGGAACTCCAGATGCGAAACATAGTTCCATTTTAAACTAATTGTTCTATCTGAAACTAAGTTTTCGATACTGTGCCAGTAGAAGCGCCTGTCCCTGAAACCTGTGGCGATGCCACTCGAAACCGAATGTGTTCAACGAAACTAAGTCGTCGACCTTGTGAGAGCAGAAACTCCAGATGCGACACATATTTACATTTGAAACTAATTGTTCTATCTGAATCTAAGTGTTTGATACTGTACCAGGAGAATCGCCTGTTCTCTGAAATCTGTGGCGATGCTACTCGAAACCGTATGTGTTCGACAAAACTAAGTGGTCGACCTTGTGGGAGAGGAAATTCCGGATGCGAAACTTAGTTCCATTTTAAACTGATTGTTCTATCTGAAACTAAGTTTTCGATACTGTGCCAGGAGAAGCGCCTGTTCTCTGAAATCTGTGGCGATGCTACTCGAAACCGTATGTGTTCGACGAAACTAAGTGGTCGACCTTGTGAGAGAGGAAACTCCAGATGAGAAACTTAGTTCCATTTTAAACTAATCGTTCTGTCTGAAACTAAGTGTTCGATACTGTGCCAGGAGAAGCGCCTGTTCTCTGAAATCTGTGGCGATGCTACTCGAAACTGTATGTGTTTGACAAAACAAAGTGGTCGACCTTGTGAGAGAGGAATCTCCAGTTGCGAAACTTAGTTCCATTTTAAACTAATTGTTCTATCTGAAACTAATTTGTCGATAATGTGCCAGGAGGAACTCCCGTTCGGCGAAATCTGTGGCGATACCACTCGAAACCATATGTGTTCGACGAAAGTAAGTGGTCGACTTTATGAAAGAGGAAACTCCAGATGCGAAACTTAGTACAATTTTAAACTAATTGTTCTATCGGAAAATACGTGTTCGACACTGTGCCAGGAGAAGCGCCTGTTCTCTGATATCTGTGGGGATGCCACTCGAAACCGTATGTGTTCGACGAAATTAAATCGTCGACCTTGTGAGAAAGGAAACTCCAGATGCGAAACATTGTTCTATTTTAAACTATTGTTCTATCTGAAACTAAGTGTTCCATACTGTGCCAGGAGAAGCGCCTGCTCTCTGAAATCTGTGCCGATGCTACTCGAAACCGTATGTGTTCGACGAAACTAAGTGGTCGAGCTTGCGAGAGAGGAAACTCCAGTTGCGAATCTTAGTTCCATTTTAAACTAATTGTTCTATGTGAAACTCAGTGTTCGATACTGCGCCAGGAGAAGCGCGTGTTCTCTGAAATCAGTCGCGATGCTCCTCGAAACCGTATGTGGTCGACGAAACTAAGTGGCCGACCTTGTGAGAGAGGAAACTTCAGATGCGAAGCTTAGTTCCATTTTAACTAATTGTTCCATCTGAAATTAAGTGTTCGATACTGTGCCAGGAGAAGCGGCTGTTCTCTGAAATCTGTGGCGATGCCACTTGAAACCGTATGTGTTCGACGAAACTAAGTGGCCGACCTTGGGAGAGAGGAAACTCCAGATGCGAAACTTAGTTCAATTTTAAACTAAATGTTCCATCTGAAACTAAGTGTTCGATACTGTGCCAGGAGAAGCGCCTGTTCTCTGAAATCTGTGCCGATGCCACTCGAAACCGTATGTGTTCGACGCAACTAAGTGGCCGACCTTGTGAGAGAGGAAACTCCAAATGCGAAACATAGTTCCAGTTTAAACTAATTGTTCTATCTGAAACTAAGTGTTCGATAATGTGCCAGGAGAAGCGCTTGTTCTCTGATATCTGTGGGGATGCCACTCGAAACCGTATGTGTTCGACGAAATTAAATCGTCGACCTTGTGAGAAAGGAAACTCCAGACGCGAAACATTGTTCTATTTTAAACTATTGTTCTATCTGAAACTAAGTGGTCCATACTGTGCCAGGAGAAGCGCCTGCTCTCTGAAATCTGTGCCGATGCTACACGAAACCGTATGTGTTCGACGAAACTAAGTGGTCGAGCTTGCGAGAGAGGAAACTCCAGTTGCGAATCTTAGTTCCATTTTAAACTAATTGTTCTATGTGAAACTCAGTGTTCGATACTGCGCCAGGAGAAGCGCGTGTTCTCTGAAATCAGTCGCGATGCTCCTCGAAACCGTATGTGGTCGACGAAACTAAGTGGCCGACCTTGTGAGAGAGGAAACTTCAGATGCGAAACTTAGTTCCATTTCAAATTAATTGTTATATCTGAACTAAGTGTTCGATGCTGTGCCAGGAGAAGCGCCTGTTCTCTGAAATCTGTGGCGATGCTACTCGGAACCGTATGTGTTCGACGAAAATAAGTGGTCGACCTTGTGGTAGAGGAAACTCCAGATGCGAAACATAGTTCCATTTTAAACTAATTGTTCTATCTGAACCTAAGTGTTCGGTACTGTGCCAGGAGAAGCGCCTGTTCTCTGAAATCTGTGGCGATACCACTCGATACCGAATGTGTTCGACGAAACTATGTGGTCCACCTTGTGAGAGAGGAAACTCCAGAAGCGAAACTTAGTTCCATTTTAAACTAATTGTTCTATCTGAAACTAAGTGTTCGATAATGTGCCAGGAGAAGCGCCTGTTCTCTGAAATATGTGGCGATGCCCCTCGAAACCGTATGTGTTCGACGAAACAAAGTGGTCGACCTTGTGAGAGAGGAAACTCCAGATGCGAAACTTAGTACCGTTTTAAACTAATTGTTCTATCTGAAACTAAGTGTTCGATACTGTGCCAGGAGAAGCGCCCGTTCTCTGAAATCTGTAGCGAGGCCGCTCGAAACAGTCAGAGTTCGGCGAAACTAAGTGGTCGACCTTGTGAGAGAGGATACTCTAAATTTAAAAATTTAGTTCCCTTTTAAACTAATAATCCTATCTGAAACTAAGTGTACGATACTGTGCCAGGAGAAGCGCATGTCCTCTGAAATCTGTGGCGATACCACTCGAAACCGTATGCGTTCGACGAAACTAGGTGGTCGAGCTTGTGAGAGAAGAAACTCCAAATGCGAAGCTTTGTTCCATTTTAAACTAATTGTTCTATCTGCTACTGAGTGTTCGATACTGTGCCAGGAGAAGCGGCTGTTCTCTGAAATCTGTGGCGATGCCACTTGAAACCGTATGTGTTCGACGAAACTAAGTGGCCGACCTTGGGAGAGAGGAAACTCCAGATGCGAAACTTAGTTCAATTTTAAACTAAATGTTCCATCTGAAACTAAGTGTTCGATACTGTGCCAGGAGAAGCGCCTGTTCTCTGAAATCTGTGCCGATGCCACTCGAAACCGTATGTGTTCGACGCAACTAAGTGGCCGACCTTGTGAGAGAGGAAACTCCAAATGCGAAACATAGTTCCAGTTTAAACTAATTGTTCTATCTGAAACTAAGTGTTCGATAATGTGCCAGGAGAAGCGCCTGTTCTCTGAAATATGTGGCGATGCCCCTCGAAACCGTATGTGTTCGACGAAACAAAGTGGTCGACCTTGTGAGAGAGGAAACTCCAGATGCGAAACTTAGTACCGTTTTAAACTAATTGTTCTATCTGAAACTAAGTGTTCGATACTGTGCCAGGAGAAGCGCCCGTTCTCTGAAATCTGTAGCGAGGCCGCTCGAAACAGTCAGAGTTCGGCGAAACTAAGTGGTCGAGCTTGTGAGAGAGGATACTCTAAATTTAAAAATTTAGTTCCCTTTTAAACTAATAATCCTATCTGAAACTAAGTGTACGATACTGTGCCAGGAGAAGCGCATGTCCTCTGAAATCTGTGGCGATACCACTCGAAACCGTATGCGTTCGACGAAACTAGGTGCTCGAGCTTGTGAGAGAAGAAACTCCAAATGCGAAGCTTTGTTCCATTTTAAACTAATTGTTCTATCTGCTACTGAGTGTTCGATACTGTGCCAGGAGAAGCGGCTGTTCTCTGAAATCTGTGGCGATGCCACTTGAAACCGTATGTGTTCGACGAAACTAAGTGGCCGACCTTGGGAGAGAGGAAACTCCAGATGCGAAACTTAGTTCAATTTTAAACTAAATGTTCCATCTGAAACTAAGTGTTCGATACTGTGCCAGGAGAAGCGCCTGTTCTCTGAAATCTGTGCCGATGCCACTCGAAACCGTATGTGTTCGACGCAACTAAGTGGCCGACCTTGTGAGAGAGGAAACTCCAAATGCGAAACATAGTTCCAGTTTAAACTAATTGTTCTATCTGAACCTAAGTGTTCGGTACTGTGCCAGGAGAAGCGCCTGTTCTCTGAAATCTGTGGCGATACCACTCGATACCGAATGTGTTCGACGAAACTATGTGGTCCACCTTGTGAGAGAGGAAACTCCAGAAGCGAAACTTAGTTCCATTTTAAACTAATTGTTCTATCTGAAACTAAGTGTTCGATAATGTGCCAGGAGAAGCGCCTGTTCTCTGAAATATGTGGCGATGCCCCTCGAAACCGTATGTGTTCGACGAAACAAAGTGGTCGACCTTGTGAGAAAGGAAACTCCAAATGCGAAACTTAGTACCGTTTTAAACTAATTGTTCTATCTGAAACTAAGTGTTCGATACTGTGCCAGGAGAAGCGCCCGTTCTCTGAAATCTGTAGCGAGGCCGCTCGAAACAGTCAGAGTTCGGCGAAACTAAGTGGTCGACCTTGTGAGAGAGGATACTCTAAATTTAAGAATTTAGTTCCCTTTTAAACTAATAATCCTATCTGAAACTAAGTGTACGATACTGTGCCAGGAGAAGCGCATGTCCTCTGAAATCTGTGGCGATACCACTCGAAACCGTATGCGTTCGACGAAACTAGGTGGTCGAGCTTGTGAGAGAAGAAACTCCAAATGCGAAGCTTTGTTCCATTTTAAACTAATTGTTCTATCTGCTACTGAGTGTTCGATACTGTGCTAGGAGAAGCGCCTGTTCTCTGAAATCTGTGGCGATGCCGCTCGAAACCGTATGTGTTCGACAAAGCTAAGTGGTCGACCTTGTGAGAGAGGAAACTCCAGATGCGAAACTTAGTTCCATTTTAACCTAATTTTTCTATCTGAAACTAAGTGTTCGATACTGTGCCAGGAGAAGCGCCTGTTCTCTGAAATGGGTGGCGATGCTACTCGAAACCGTATGTGTTCGTCGAAACTGAGTGGTCGACCTTGTGAGAGAGGAAACTCCAGATGCGAAACTTAGTTCCATTTTAAACTAATTGCTCTATCTGGAACTAAGTGTTCGATACTGTGCCAGGAGAAGCGCCTGTTCTCTGAAATCTGTGGCGATGCCACTCGAAACCGTCTGTGTTCGTCGAAACTGAGTGGTCGACCTTGTGAGAGAGGAAACTCCAGATGCGAAACTTAGTTCCATTTTAAACTAATTGTTCTATCTGAAACTAAGTGTTCGATAATGAGCCAGGAGAAGCGCCTGTTCTCTGAAATCTGTGGCGATGCTACTCGAAACCGTATGTGTTCGAGGAAACTAAGTGGCCGACCTTGTGAGAGAGGAAACTCCAGATGCGAAACTTAGTACCATTTTAAACTAATTGTTCTATCGGAAACTAAGTGTTCGATACTGTGCCAGGAGAAGCGCCCGTTCTCTGAAATCTGTAGCGATGCCGCTCGAAACCGTATAGGTTCGTCGAAACTGAGTGGTCGACCTTGTGAGAGAGGAAACTCCAGATGCGAAATTTAGTTCCATTTTAAACTAATTGTTCTATCTGAAACTCTGTGTTCGATACTGTGCCAGGAGAAGCGCCGGTTCTCTGAAACGTGTGGTGATGCCAATCGAAACCGTTTGTGTTCGACGAAACTAAGTGGTCAACCTTGTGAGAGAGGAAACTCCAGATGCGAAACTTACTTCCATTTTAAACTAATTATTCTATCTGAAACTAAGTGTTCGATACTGTGCCAGGAGAGGCGCCTGTTCTCTGAAATCTGTGACGATGCTACTCGAAACCGTATGTGTTCGACGAAACTAAGTGGTTGACCTTGTGAGAGAGGAAACTCCGGATGCGAAACTTAGTTCCATTTAAAACTAATTGTTCTATCTGATACTGAGTGTTCGACAGTGTGCCAGGAGAATCGCCTATTCTCTGAAATCTGTGGCGATGCTACTCGAAACCGTATGTGTTCGACGAAACTAAGTGGCCGACCTTGTGAGAGAGGAAACTTCAGATGCGAAACTTAGTTCCATTTCAAATTAATTGTTATATCTGAACTAAGTGTTCGATGCTGTGCCAGGAGAAGCGCCTGTTCTCTGAAATCTGTGGCGATGCTACTAGAAACCGTATGTGTTCGAAGACACTAAGTGGTCCACCTAGTGAGAGAGGAAACTCCAGATGCGAAACCTAGTTCCATTTTAAACTAATTGTTCTACCTGAAACTAAGTGTTCGATACTGTGCCAGGAGAAGCGCCTGTTCTCTGAAATCTGTGGCGATGCCACTCGAAACCGTATGTGTTCGACGAAACTAAGTGGCCGACATTGTGAGAGAGGAAACTTCAGATGCGAAACATAGTTCCATTTCAAATTAATTGTTCTATCTGAACTAAGTGTTCGATACTGTGCCAGGAGAAGCGCCTGTTCTGTGAAACCTGTGGCGATGCCCCTCGAAACCGTATGTGTTCGACGAAACAAAGTGGCCGACCTTGTGGGAGAGGAAACTCCAGATGCGAAACTTAGTACCATTTTAAACTAATTATTCTATCTGAAACTAAGTGTTCGATATTGTGCCAGGAGAAGCGCCCGTTCTCTGAAATCTGTAGCGATGCCGCTCGAAACCGTATGAGTTCGGCGAAACTAAGTGGTCGACCTTGTGAGAGAGGATACTCTAAATTTAAAAATTTATTTCCATTTTAAACTAATAATCCTATCTGAAACTAAGGGTACGATACTGTGCCAGGAGAAGCGCCTGTCCTCTGAAATCTGTGGCGATGCCACTCGAAACCGTATGCGTTCGACGAAACTAAGTGGTCGAGCTTGTGAGAGAGGAAACTCCAAATGCGAAGCTTTGTTCCATTTTAAACTAATTGTTCTATCTGCTACTGAGTGTTCGATACTGAGCTAGGAGAAGCGCCTGTTCTCTGAAATCTGTGGCGATGCCGCTGGAAACCGTATGTGTTCGTCGAAACTGAGTGGTCAACCTTGTGGGAGAGGAAACTCCAGATGCGAAACATAGTTCCATTTTAAACTAATTGTTCTATCTGAAACTAAGTGTTCGATATTGTGCCAGGAGAAGCGCCCGTTCTCTGAAATCTGTAGCGATGCCGCTCGAAACCGTATGCGTTCGACGAAACTAAGTGGTCGAGCTTGTGAGAGAGGAAACTCCAAATGCGAAGCTTTGTTCCATTTTAAACTAATTGTTCTATCTGCTACTGAGTGTTCGATACTGAGCTAGGAGAAGCGCCTGTTCTCTGAAATCTGTGGCGATGCCGCTGGAAACCGTATGTGTTCGTCGAAACTGAGTGGTCGACCTTGTGGGAGAGGAAACTCCAGATGCGAAACTTAGTTCCATTTTAAACTAATTGTTCTATCTGAAACAAAGTGTTCGATACTGTGCCAGGAGAAGCGCCCGTTCTGTGAAACCTGTGGCGATAACACTCGAAACCGAATGTGTTCAACGAAACTAAGTCGTCGACCTTGTGAGAGAGGAGACTCCAGATTCGAAACTTTGTTCCATTTTAAACTAATCGTTCTATCTGAAACTGAGTGTTCGATACTGTGCCAGGAGAAGCGCCTGATCTCTGAAATCTGTGGCGATGCTACTCGAAACCGTATGTGTTCGACGAAAATAAGTGGCCGACCTTGTGAGAGAGGAAACTTCAGATGCGAAACTTAGTTCCATTTCAAATTAATTGTTCTATCTGAACTAAGTGTTCGATGCTGTGCCAGGAGAAGCGCCTGTTCTCTGAAATGTGTAGCGATGCCACTCGAAACCGTATGTGTTCGACGAAACTAAGTGGTCGACCTTGTGAGAGAGGATTCACCAGATGCGGAACATAGTTCCATTTTAAACTAAATGTTCTATCTGAAACTAAGTGTTCGATACTGTGCCAGGAGAAGCGCCTGTTCTCTGAAATCTGTGGCGATGCTACTCGGAAGAGAATGTGTTCTACGAAACTAAGTCGTCGATCTTGTGAGAGAGGAAACTCCAGATGCGACACATAGTTATATTTTAAACTAATTGCTCTATCTGAAACTAAGTTTTCGATACTTTGCCTGTAGAAGCGCCCGTCTCCGAAATCTGTGGCGATGACACTCGAAACCGAATGTGTTCAACGAAACTAAGTCGTGAGACCTTGCGGGAGAGGAAACTCCAGATGCGACACATAGTTACATTTTAAACTAATTGTCCTATCTGAAACTCTGTGTTCGATAATGTGCCAGGAGAAACGCCTGTTCTCTGAAATCTGTGGCGATGCTACTCGAAACCGTATGTGTTCGAGGAAACTAAGTGGTCGACTTTGTGGGAGAGGAAACTCCAGAGGCGAAACAGAGTCGCATTTTAAACAAATTGTTCTATCTGAAACTAAGGGCTCGATACTGTGCCAGGAGAAGCGCCTGTTCTCTGAAATCTGTGGCGATGCTACTCTAAAACGTATGTGATCGTGGTCCACCTTGAGGGAGAGGAAACTCCAGATGGGAAACTTAGTACCATTTAAAACTAATTGTTCTATCTGAAACTGAGTGTTCGATAGTGTACCGGGAGAAACGCCTGTTCTCTGAAACCTGTGGCGATGCCACTCGAAACCGTATCTGTTCGACGAAACTAAGTGGTCGATCTTGTGAGAGAGGAATATCCAGATGCGAAACTTAGTTCCATTTTAAACTAATTGTTCTATCTGACACTATGTGTTCGATATTGTGCCAGGAGAAGCGCCTGTTCTCTGAAACCTGTGGCGATGCCACTCGAAACCGTATGTGTTCGACGAAACTAGGTGGTCGACGTTGTGAGAGAGGAAACACCAGAAGCGAAACTTAGTTCTATTTTAAACTAATTGTTCTATCTGAAACTATGTGTTCAATACTGTGCCAGGAGAAGCGCCTGTTCTCTGAAACCTGTGGCGATGCCACACGAAACCGTATGTGTTCGACGAAACTAGGTGGTCGACCTTGTGAGAGAGGAAACACCAGAAGCGAAACTTAGTTCCATTTTAAACTAATTGTTCTATCTGAAACTATGTGTTCGATACTGTGCCAGCAGAAGCGCCTGTCCTCTGAAATGTGTGGCGATGCCACTCGAAACCGTATGTGTTCGACGAAACTAAGTGGTCGCCTTGTGAAAGAGGAAACTCCAGATGCTAAACTCAGTACCATTTTAAACTAATTGTTCTATCTGAAACTATGTGTTCGATACTGTGCCAGGAGAAGCGCCTGTTCTCTGAAATGTGTGGCGATGCCACTCGAAACCGTATGTGTTCGACGAAACTAAGTGGTCAACCTTGTGAGAGAGGAAACTCAAGATGCGAAACTTACTTCCATTTTAAACTAATTATTCTATCTGAAACTAAGTGTTCGATACTGTGCCAGGAGAGGCGCCTGTTCTCTGAAATCTGTGACGATGCTACTCGAAACCGTATGTGTTCGACGAAACTAAGTGGTTGACCTTGGGAGAGAGGAAACTCCGGATGCGAAACTTAGTTCCATTTAAAACTAATTGTTCTATCTGATACTGAGTATTCGACAGTGTGCCAGGAGAAGCGCCTGTTCTCTGATATCTGTGGCGATGCTACTCGAAACCGTATGTCTACGACGAAACTAAGTGGTGGACCTTGTGAGAGAGGAAACTCCAGATGCGAAACTTACTTCCATTTTAAACTAATTGTCCTATCTGAAACTCTGTGTTCGATAATGTGCCAGGAGAAACGCCTGTTCTCTGAAATCTGTGGCGATGCTACTCGAAACCGTATGTGTTCGAGGAAACTAAGTGGTCGACATTGTGGGAGAGGAAACTCCAGAGGCGAAACAGAGTCGCATTTTAAACAAATTGTTCTATCTGAAACTAAGGGCTCGATACTGTGCCAGGAGAAGCGCCTGTTCTCTGAAATCTGTGGCGATGCTACTCGAAACCGTATGTGGTCGACGAAACTAAGTGGTCGACCTTGTGAGAGAGGAAACTCCATATGCGAAACATAGTTCCATTTTAAACTAATTGTTCTCTCTTAAACTAAGTGTTCGATGCTGTGCCAGGAGAAGCGCCTGTTGTCTGAAATCTGTGGCGATGCTAGTCGAAACCGTATGTGTTCGACGAAACTAAGTGGTCGACCTTGTGAGCGAGGAACCTCCATATGCGAAACTTAGTTCCATTTTAAACTAATTATTCTATCTGAAACTATGTGTTCCTTACTGTGCCAGGAGAAGCGCCTGTTCTCTGAAATCTGTGGCGATGCGACTCGAAACCGTATGTGTTCGACGAAACTAAGAGGTCGCCTTGTGAGAGAGGAAACTCCAATGCGAAACTTAGTTCCATTTTAAATTAATTTTTCTATCTGAAACTATGTGTTCGATACTGTGCTAGAAGAAGCGCCCGTTCTCTGAAATCTGTGGCGATGCATCTCGAAACCGTATGTGTTCGACGAAACTAAGTGGCCGACCTTGTGAGAGAGGAAACTCCAGATGCGAAACTTAGTTCCATTTTAAACTAGTTGTTCTATCTGAAAGTGTTCGATACTGTGGCAGGAGAAGCGCCTGTTCTCTGAAATCTGTGGCGATGCTACTCGGAACCGTATGTGTTCGACGAAACTAAGTGGTCGACCTTGTGAGAGAGGAAACTGCAGATGCGAAACTTACTTCCATTTTAAACTAATTGTTCTATCTGAAACTAAGTGTTCGATACTGTGCCAGGAGAAGCGCCTGTTCTCTGAAACCTGTGGCGTTGCTACTCGAAGCCGAATGTGTTCGACGAAAGTAAGTGGTAGACCGTGTGAGAGAAGAAACTCCAGACGCGAAACTTAGTGCCATTTTAAACTAATTGTTCTATCTGAAACTAAGTGTTCGATACTGTGGCAGGAGAAGCGCCTGTTCTCGGAAATCTGTCGCGATGCTACTCGAGAGGGTATGTGTTCGACGAAACTAAGTGGTCGACCTTGTGAGAGAGGAAACTCCAGATGCGAAACTTAGTTCCATTTTAAACTAAATGTTCTATCTGAAACTAAGGGTTCGATACTGTGCCAGGAGAAGCGCCTGTTCTCTGAAATCTGTGGCGATGCCACTCGAAACCGTATGTGTTCGACGAAACTAAGTGGTTGACCTTGTAAGAGAGGATACTCCAGATGCGAAAAATAGTTCCATTTTAAACTAATTGTTCTATCTGATACTAAGTGTTCGATATTGTGCCAGGAGTAGCGCCTGTTCCCTGAAATCTGTGGCGATGTCACTCGAAACCGTATGTGTTCGACGAAACTAAGTGGTCGACTTTGTGAGAGAGGAAACTCCAGATGCGAAACTTAGTTCCATTTTAAACTATTTGTTCTATCTGAAACTAACTCTTCGATACTGTGCCAGGAGAAGCGCCTGTTCTCTGAACTGTGTGGCGATGCCCCTCAAAACCGTATGTTTTCGACGAAACTAAGTGGTCGCCTTGTGAGAGAAGAAACTCCAGATGCGAAACGTATTTCCATTTTAAACGAATTGTTCTATCTGAAACTAAGTGCTCGATACTGTGCCAGGAAAAGCGCCTGTACTCTGAAATCTGTGGCGATGATACTCGCAACCGTATGTGCTCGACGAATCTAAATGGTCGACCTTGTGAGTGAGGAAACTCCAGATGCGAAACTTAGTTCCATTTTAAACTAATAGTTCTATCTGAAACTAAGTGTTCGATACTGTGCCAGGAGAAGCGCCTGTTCTCTGAAATCTGTGGCGATGCCACTCGAAACCGTATGTGTTCGACGAAACTAAGTAGTCGACCTTGTGAGAGAGGAAACTCCAGATGCGAAACTTAGTTCCATTTTAAACTAATAGTTCTATCTGATACTAAGTGTTCGATACTGTGCCAGGAGAAGCGCCTGTTCTCTGAAATCTGTGGCGATGCTACTCGATACCGTATGTGTTCGACGAAACTAAGTGGTCGACCTTGTGAGAGAGGAAACTCCAGATGCGAAACTTAGTTCCATTTTAAACTAAATGTTCTATCTGAAACTAAGTGTTCGATACTGTGCCAGGAGAAGCGCCTGTTCTCTGAAATCTGCGGCGATGCCACTCGAAACCGTATGTGTTCCACGAAATTAAGTAGTCGCCTTGTGAGAGAGGAAACTCCAGATGCGAAACTTAGTACCATTTTAAAATAATTGTTCTATCTGAAACTAAGTGTTAGATACTGTGCCAGGAGTAGCGCCTGTTCTCTGAAATCTGTGGCGATGCTACTCGATACCGTATGTGTTCCACGAAATTATGTAGTCGCCTTGTGAGAGAGGAAACTCCAGATGCGAAGCTTAGTTCCATTTTAAACTAATAGTTCTATCTGATACTAAGTGTTCGATACTGTGCCAGGAGAAGCGCCTGTTCTCTGAAATCTGTGGCGATGCTACTCGATACCGTATGTGTTCGACGAAACTAAGTGGTCGACCTTGTGAGAGAGGAAACTCCAGATGCGAAACTTAGTTCCATTTTAACTAAATGTTCTATCTGAAACTAAGTGTTCGATACTGTGCCAGGAGAAGCGCCAGTTCTCTGAAATCTGTGGCGATGCCACTCGAAACCGTATGTGTTCGACGAAACTAAGTGGTTGACCTTGTAAGAGAGGATACTCCAGATGCGAAAAATAGTTCCATTTTAAACTAATTGTTCTATCTGATACTAAGTGTTCGATATTGTGCCAGGAGTAGCGCCTGTTCCCTGAAATCTGTGGCGATGTCACTCGAAACCGTATGTGTTCGACGAAACTAAGTGGTCGACTTTGTGAGAGAGGAAACTCCAGATGCGAAACTTAGTTCCATTTTAAACTATTTGTTCTATCTGAAACTAACTCTTCGATACTGTGCCAGGAGAAGCGCCTGTTCTCTGAACTGTGTGGCGATGCCCCTCAAAACCGTATGTGTTCGACGAAACTAAGTGGTCGCCTTGTGAGAGAAGAAACTCCAGATGCGAAACGTATTTCCATTTTAAACGAATTGTTCTATCTGAAACTAAGTGCTCGATACTGTGCCAGGAAAAGCGCCTGTACTCTGAAATCTGTGGCGATGATACTCGAAACCGTATGTGCTCGACGAATCTAAATGGTCGACCTTGTGAGAGAGGAAACTCCAGATGCGAAACTTAGTTCCATTTTAAACTAATAGTTCTATCTGAAACTAAGTGTTCGATACTGTGCCAGGAGAAGCGCCTGTTCTCTGAAATCTGTGGCGATGCCACTCGAAACCGTATGTGTTCCACGAAATTAAGTAGTCGCCTTGTGAGAGAGGAAACTCCAGATGCGAAACTTAGTACCATTTTAAAATAATTGTTCTATCTGAAACTAAGTGTTAGATACTGTGCCAGGAGTAGCGCCTGTTCTCTGAAATCTGTGGCGATGCTACTCGATACCGTATGTGTTCCACGAAATTATGTAGTCGCCTTGTGAGAGAGGAAACTCCAGATGCGAAGCTTAGTTCCATTTTAAACTAATAGTTCTATCTGATACTAAGTGTTCGATACTGTGCCAGGAGAAGCGCCTGTTCTCTGAAATCTGTGGCGATGCTACTCGATACCGTATGTGTTCGACGAAACTAAGTGGTCGACCTTGTGAGAGAGGAAACTCCAGATGCGAAACTTAGTTCCATTTTAAACTAAATGTTCTATCTGAAACTAAGTGTTCGATACTGTGCCAGGAGAAGCGCCTGTTCTCTGAAATCTGTGGCGATGCCACTCGAAACCGTATGTGTTCGACGAAACTAAGTGGTTGACCTTGTAAGAGAGGATACTCCAGATGCGAAACATAGTTCCATTTTAAACTAATTGTTCTATCTGATACTAAGTGTTCGATATTGTGCCAGGAGTAGCGCCTGTTCTCTGAAATCTGTGGCGATGTCACTCGAAACCGTATGTGTTCGACGAAACTAAGTGGTCGCCTTGTGAGAGAAGAAACTCCAGATGCGAAACATATTTCCATTTTAAACGAATTGTTCTATCTGAAACTAAGTGCTCGATACTGTGCCAGGAAAAGCGCCTGTACTCTGAAATCTGTGGCGATGATACTCGAAACCGTATGTGCTCGACGAATCTAAATGGTCGACCTTGTGAGAGAGCAAGCTCCAGGTGTGAAACTTATTTCCATTTTAAACTAATTGTTCTATCTGAAACTAAGTGTTCGATACTGTGCCAGGAGATGCGCCTGTTCTCTGAAATATGTGGCGATGCCACTCGAAACCGTATGTGTCCGACGAAACTAAGTGGTCGCCTTGTGAGAGAAGAAACTCCAGATGCGAAACGTATTTCCATTTTAAACGAATTGTTCTATCTGAAACTAAGTGCTCGATACTGTGCCAGGAAAAGCGCCTGTTCTCTGAAATCTGTGGCGATGCCACTCGAAACCGTATGTGTTCGACGAATCTAAATGGTCGACCTTGTGAGAGATGAAACTCCAGATGCAAAACATAGCTCCATTTTAAAGAAATTGTTCTATCTGAAACTAAGTGTTCGATACTGTGCCAGCAGAGGCGCCTGATCCCTGAAATCAGTGGCGATGCTACTCGAAACCGTATATGTTCGATGAAACTAAGTGGTCCACCTTGTGAGAGAGGAATCTCGAGATACGAAGCTTAGTTCCATTTTAAAGTAATTGTTCTATCTGATACTAAGTGTTCGATACTGTGCTAGGAGAAGCGCCTGTTCTCCGAAATCTGTGGCGATGCCACTCGAAACCGTATGTGTTTGACGAAACTGAGTGGTCCATCTTGTGAGAGAGGAAACTCCAAATACGAAACACAGTTCCATTTTAAACTAAGTGTTCTATCTGTAACTAAGTGTTCGAGACTGTGCCAGGAGAAGCGCCTGTTCTCTGAAATCTGTGGCGATGCCACTCGAAACCGTGTGTGTTCGATGAAACTAAGTGGTCGCCTTGTGAGAGAAGAAACTCCAGATGCGAAACGTATTTCCATTTTAAACGAATTGTTCTATCTGAAACTAAGTGCTCGATACTGTGCCAGGAAAAGCGCCTGTACTCTGAAATCTGTGGCGATGATACTCGAAACCGTATGTGCTCGACGAATCTAAATGGTCGACCTTGTGCGAGAGCAAGCTCCAGGTGTGAAACTTAGGTCCATTTTAAACAAATTGTTCTAGCTGAAACTAAGTGTTCGATAATGTGCCAGGAGAAGCGCCTGTTCTCTGAAATCTGTGGCGATGCTACTCGAAACCGTATGTGGTCGACGAAACTAAGTGATCCACCTTGTGAGAGAGGAAACTCCAGATGCGAAACTTAGTTCCATTTTAAACTAATTGTTCTGTCTGTCATAAGTGTTCGATACTGTGCCAGGAGAGGCGCCTGATCCCTGAAATCAGTGGCGATGCTACTCGAAACCGTATATGTTCGATGAAACTAAGTGGTCCACCTTGTGAGAGAGGAATCTCGAGATGCGAAGCTTGGTTCCATTTTAAAGTAATTGTTCTATCTGATACTAAGTGTTCGATACTGTGCCAGGAGAAGCGCCTGTTCTCTGAAATATGTGGCGACGCCACTCGAAACCGTATGTGTTCGACGAATCTAAATGGTCGACCTTGTGAGAGAGGAAACTCCAGATGCGAAACTTAGGTCCATTTTAAACAAATTGTTCTATCTGAAACTAAGTGTTCGATACTGTGCCAGGAGAAGCGCCTGATCTCTGAAATCAGTGGCGATGCTACTCGAAACCGTATATGTTCGATGAAACTAAGTGGTCCACCTTGTGAGAGAGGAATCTCGAGATGCGAAGCTTAGTTCCATTTTAAAGTAGTTGTTCTATCTGATACTAAGTGTTCGATACTGTGCTAAGAGAAGCGCCTGTTCTCCGAAATCTGTGGCGATGCCACTCGAAACCGTATGTGTTTGACGAAACTGAGTGGTCCACCTTGTGAGAGAAGAAACTCCAGATACGAAACACAGTTCCATTTTAAACTAAGTGTTCTATCTGTAACTAAGTGTTCTAGACTGTGCCAGGAGAAGCGCCTGTTCTCTGAAATCGGTGGCGATGCCACTCGAAACCGTGTGTGTCCGATGAAATTAAGTGGTCGCCTTGTGAGAGAAGAAACTCCAGATGCGAAACGTATTTCCATTTTAAACGAATTGTTCTATCTGAAACTAAGTGCTCGATACTGTGCCAGGAAAAGCGCCTGTACTCTGAAATCTGTGGCGATGATACTCGAAACCGTATGTGATCGACGAATCTAAATGGTCGACCTTGTGAGAGAGCAAGCTCCAGGTGTGAAACTTAGGTCCATTTTAAACAAATTGTTCTAGCTGAAACTAAGTGTTCGATAATGTGCCAGGAGAAGCGCCTGTTCTCTGAAATCTGTGGCGATGCTACTCGAAACCGTATGTGGTCGACGAAACTAAGTGATCCACCTTGTGAGAGAGGAAACTCCAGATGCGAAACTTAGTTCCATTTTAAACTAATTGTTCTGTCTGACATAAGTGTTCGATACTGTGCCAGGAGAGGCGCCTGATCCCTGAAATCAGTGGCGATGCTACTCGAAACCGCATATGTTCGATGAAACTAAGTGGTCCACCTTGTGAGAGAGGAATCTCGAGATGCGAAGCTTGGTTCCATTTTAAAGTAATTGTTCTATCTGATACTAAGTGTTCGATACTGTGCCAGGAGAAGCGCCTGTTCTCTGAAACATGTGGCGACGCCACTCGAAACCGTATGTGTTCGACGAATCTAAATGGTCGACCTTGTGAGAGAGGAAACTCCAGATGCGAAACTTAGGTCCATTTTAAACAAATTGTTCTATCTGAAACTAAGTGTTCGATACTGTGCCAGGAGAAGCGCCTGATCTCTGAAATCAGTGGCGATGCTACTCGAAACCGTATATGTTCGATGAAACTAAGTGGTCCACCTTGTGAGAGAGGAATCTCGAGATGCGAAGCTTAGTTCCATTTTAAAGTAGTTGTTCTATCTGATACTAAGTGTTCGATACTGTGCTAGGAGAAGCGCCTGTTCTCCGAAATCTGTGGCGATGCCACTCGAAACCGTATGTGTTTGACGAAACTGAGTGGTCCACCTTGTGAGAGAAGAAACTCCAGATACGAAACACAGTTCCATTTTAAACTAAGTGTTCTATCTGTAACTAAGTGTTCGAGACTGTGCCAGGAGAAGCGCCTGTTCTCTGAAATCTGTGGCGATGCCACTCGAAACCGTGTGTGTTCGATGAAACTAAGTGGTCGCCTTGTGAGAGAAGAAACTCCAGATGCGAAACGTATTTCCATTTTAAACGAATTGTTCTATCTGAAACTAAGTGCTCGATACTGTGCCAGGAAAAGCGCCTGTACTCTGAAATCTGTGGCGATGATACTCGAAACCGTATGTGCTCGACGAATCTAAATGGTCGACCTTGTGAGAGAGCAAGCTCCAGGTGTGAAACTTAGGTCCATTTTAAACAAATTGTTCTAGCTGAAACTAAGTGTTCGATAATGTGCCAGGAGAAGCGCCTGTTCTCTGAAATCTGTGGCGATGCTACTCGAAACCGTATGTGGTCGACGAAACTAAGTGATCCACCTTGTGAGAGAGGAAACTCCAGATGCGAAACTTAGTTCCATTTTAAACTAATTGTTCTGTCTGACATAAGTGTTCGATACTGTGCCAGGAGAGGCGCCTGATCCCTGAAATCAGTGGCGATGCTACTCGAAACCGTATATGTTCGATGAAACTAAGTGGTCCACCTTGTGAGAGAGGAATCTCGAGATGCGAAGCTTGGTTCCATTTTAAAGTAATTGTTCTATCTGATACTAAGTGTTCGATACTGTGCCAGGAGAAGCGCCTGTTCTCTGAAATATGTGGCGACGCCACTCGAAACCGTATGTGTTCGACGAATCTAAATGGTCGACCTTGTGAGAGAGCAAGCTCCAGGTGTGAAACTTATTTCCATTTTAAACGAATTGTTCTATCTGAAACTAAGTGCTCGATACTGTGCCAGGAAAAGCGCCTGTTCTCTGAAATCTGTGGCGATGCCACTCGAAACCGTATGTGTTCGACGAATCTAAATGGTCGACCTTGTGAGAGATGAAACTCCAGATGCAAAACATAGCTCCATTTTAAAGAAATTGTTCTATCTGAAACTAAGTGTTCGATACTGTGCCAGGAGAGGCGCCTGATCCCTGAAATCAGTGGCGATGCTACTCGAAACCGTATATGTTCGATGAAACTAAGTGGTCCACCTTGTGAGAGAGGAATCTCGAGATACGAAGCTTAGTTCCATTTTAAAGTAATTGTTCTATCTGATACTAAGTGTTCGATACTGTGCTAGGAGAAGCGCCTGTTCTCCGAAATCTGTGGCGATGCCACTCGAAACCGTATGTGTTTGACGAAACTGAGTGGTCCATCTTGTGAGAGAGGAAACTCCAAATACGAAACACAGTTCCATTTTAAACTAAGTGTTCTATCTGTAACTAAGTGTTCGAGACTGTGCCAGGAGAAGCGCCTGTTCTCTGAAATCAGTGGCGATGCCACTCGAAACCGTGTGTGTTCGATGAAACTAAGTGGTCGCCTTGTGAGAGAAGAAACTCCAGATGCGAAACGTATTTCCATTTTAAACGAATTGTTCTATCTGAAACTAAGTGCTCGATACTGTGCCAGGAAAAGCGCCTGTACTCTGAAATCTGTGGCGATGATACTCGAAACCGTATGTGCTCGACGAATCTAAATGGTCGACCTTGTGAGAGAGCAAGCTCCAGGTGTGAAACTTAGGTCCATTTTAAACAAATTGTTCTAGCTGAAACTAAGTGTTCGATAATGTGCCAGGAGAAGCGCCTGTTCTCTGAAATCTTTGGCGATGCTACTCGAAACCGTATGTGGTCGACGAAACTAAGTGATCCACCTTGTGAGAGAGGAAACTCCAGATGCGAAACTTAGTTCCATTTTAAACTAATTGTTCTGTCTGACATAAGTGTTCGATACTGTGCCAGGAGAAGCGCCTGCTCTCTGAAATCTGTGGCGATGCTACACGAAACCGTATCTGTTCGACGAAACTAAGTGGCCGACCTTGTGCGAGAGGAAACTTCAGATGCGAAACTTAGGTCCATTTTAAACAAATTGTTCTATCTGAAACTAAGTGTTCGATAATGTGCCAGGAGAAGCGCCTGTTCTCTGAAATCTGTGGCGATGCTACTCGAAACCGTATGTGGTCGACGAAACTAAGTGATCCACCTTGTGAGAGAGGAAACTCCAGATGCGAAACTTAGTTCCATTTTAAACTAATTGTTCTGTCTGACATAAGTGTTCGATACTGTGCCAGGAGAAGCGCCTGCTCTCTGAAATCTGTGGCGATGCTACACGAAACCGTATCTGTTCGACGAAACTAAGTGGCCGACCTTGTGCGAGAGGAAACTTCAGATGCGAAACTATGTTCCATTTTAAACCAAATGTTCCATCTGAAACTAAGTGTTCGATACTGTGCCAGGAGAAGCGCCTGTTCTCTGAAATATGTGGCGACGCCACTCGAAACCGTATGTGTTCGACGAATCTAAATGGTCGACCTTGTGAGAGAGGAAACTCCAGATGCGAAACTTAGGTCCATTTTAAACAAATTGTTCTATCTGAAACTAAGTGTTCGATACTGTGCCAGGAGAAGCGCCTGATCTCTGAAATCAGTGGCGATGCTACTCGAAACCGTATATGTTCAATGAAACTAAGTGGTCCACCTTGTGAGTGAGGAATCTCGAGATGCGAAGCTTAGTTCCATTTTAAAGTAATTGTTCTATCTGATACTAAGTGTTCGATACTGTGCTAGGAGAAGCGCCTGTTCTCCGAAATCTGTGGCGATGCCACTCGAAACCGTATGTGTTTGACGAAACTGAGTGGTCCACCTTGTGAGAGAGGAAACTCCAAATACGAAACACAGTTCCATTTTAAACTAAGTGTTCTATCTGTAACTAAGTGTTCGAGACTGTGCCAGGAGAAGCGCCTGTTCTCTGAAATCTGTGGCGATGCCACTCGAAACCGTGTGTTTTCGATGAAACTAAGTGGTCGCCTTGTGAGAGAAGAAACTCCAGATGCGAAACGTATTTCCATTTTAAACGAATTGTTCTATCTGAAACTAAGTGCTCGATACTGTGCCAGGAGAAGCGCCTGCTCTCTGAAATCTGTGGCGATGCTACACGAAGCCGTATCTGTTCGACGAAACTAAGTGGTCGACCTTCTGAGAGGGGCAACTCCAGAAGCGAAACACAGTTCCATTTAAAACTAATTGTTCTATCTGAAGCTAAGTGTTCGATAGTGTACCAGGAAAACGCCTGTTCTCTGAAATGTGTGGCGATACCGCTCGAATCCGTATGTGTTCGACGAAACTAAGTGGTCGACCCTGTGAGAGAGGAAACTCCAGATGCGAAACTTAGTTCCATTTTAAATTAATTGTTCTATCTGAAACTAAGTTTTCGATACTGTGCCAGGAGAAGCGCCTGTTCTCTGAAATCTGTGGCGATGCCAGTCGAAACCGTATGTGTTCGACGAAACTAAGTGGTCCTCCTTGTGAGGGAGGATACTCCAGATGCGAAACATGGTTCCATTTTAATCTAATTGTTCTGTCTGAAATAAGTGTTCGATACTGTACCAGGAGAAGCGCCTGTTCTCTGAACTGTGTGGCGATGCCGCTCGTAACCGTATGTGTTCGGCGAAATTAAGTGGTCGACCTTGTGAGAGGGGAAACTCCAAATGCGAAACATAGTTCCATTTTAATCTTATTGCTCTACCCGAAACTAAGTTTTCGATACTGTGCCAGGAGAAGCGCCTGTTCTCTGAAATCTGTGGCGATGCCACTCGAAACCGTGTGTGTTCGACGAAACTAAGTGGCCGACCTTGTGCGAGAGGAAACTTCAGATGCGAAACTTAGTTCCATTTTAAACCAAATGTTCCATGTGAAACTAAGGGTTCGATACTGTGCCAGGAGAAGCGCCTGTTCTCTGAAATATGTGGCGACGCCACTCGAAACCGTATGTGTTGGACGAATCTAAATGGTCGACCTTGTGAGAGAGGAAACTCCAGATGCGAAACTTAGGTCCATTTTAAACAAATTGTTCTATCTGAAACTAAGTGTTCGATACTGTGCCAGGAGAAGCGCCTGATGTCTGAAATCAGTGGCGATGCTACTCGAAACCGTATATGTTCGATGAAACTAAGTGGTCCACCTTGTGAGAGAGGAATCTCGAGATGCGAAGCTTAGTTCCATTTTAAAGTAATTGTTCTATCTGATACTAAGTGTTCGATACTGTGCTAGGAGAAGCGCCTGTTCTCCGAAATCTGTGGCGATGCCACTCGAAACCGTATGTGTTTGACGAAACTGAGTGGTCCACCTTGTGTGAGAGGAAACTCCAAATACGAAACACAGTTCCATTTTAAACTAAGTGTTCTATCTGTAACTAAGTGTTCGAGACTGTGCCAGGAGAAGCGCCTGTTCTCTGAAATCTGTGGCGATGCCACTCGAAACCGTGTGTGTTCGACGAAACTAAGTGGTCGCCTTGTGAGAGAAGAAACTCCAGATGCGAAACGTATTTCCATTTTAAACGAATTGTTCTATCTGAAACTAAGTGCTCGATACTGTGCCAGGAAAAGCGCCTGTACTCTGAAATCTGTGGCGATGATACTCGAAACCGTATGTGCTCGACGAAACTAAGTGGCCGACCTTGTGAGAGAGGAAACTCCAAATGCGAAACATAGTTCAATTCTAAACTAAATGTTCCATCTGAAACTAAGTGTTCGAGACTGTGCCAGGAGAAGCGCCTGTTCTCTGAAATCTGTGGCGATGCCACTCGAAACCGTGTGTGTTCGACGAAACTAAGTGGTCGACCTTCTGAGAGAGGAAGCTCCAGATACGAAAATTAGTTCCATTTTAAACTAATTGTTCTATCTGAAACCATGTGTTCGATACTGTGCCAGGAGAAGCGCCTGTTCTCTGAAATCTGTGGCGATGCTACTCGAAACCGAATGTTTTCCACGAAACTAAGTGGCCGCCTTGTGAGGGAGGAAACTCCTGATGCGATATTTAGTACCATTTTAAACTAATTGTTCTATCTGAAACAAAGTGTTCGTTACTGTGCCAGGAGAAGCGCCTGTTCTCTGAAATCTGTGGCGATGCTACTCGAAACCGTATGTGTTCGTCGAAACTAAGCGGTCCACCTTGTGTGAGAGGAAACTCCAGATGCGAAACTTAGTTCCATTTGAAACTAATTGGTCCATCTGAAATTAAGTGTTCGATACTGTGCCAGGAGAAGCGCCTGTTCTCTGAAATCTGTCGCGATGCTACTCGAAACCGTATGTGTTCGACGAAACTAGGTGGTCGACCTTGTGGGAGAGGAAACTCCAGATGCGAAGCTTAGTTGGATTTTAAACTAATTGTTCCATCTGAAACTAAGTGTTCGATACTGTGCCAGGAGAAACTACCGTTCTGCGAAATCTGTGGCGATACTACTCGAAACCGTGTATGTTCGACGAAACTAAGTGGTCGACCTTGTGAGAGAGGACACTCCAGATGCGAAACATAGATCCATTTTAATCTAATTGTTCTATCTGATACTGAGTGATCGATACTGTGCCTGGAGAAGAGCCTGTTCTCTGAAATGTGTGGCGATGCCGCTCGAAACCGTATGTGTTCGACGAAACAAAGTGGTTGACCTTGTGAGAGAGGATACTCCAGATGCGAAACATAGTTCCATTTTAAATTAATTGTTCTATCTGAAACTAAGTGTTCGATACTGTGCCAGGAGAAGCGCCTGTTCTCTGAAATCTGTGGCGATGCTACTCGAAACCGTATGTGTTCGATGAAACTAAGTGGTCGACCCTGTGAGAGAGGAAACTCCAGATGCGAAACTTAGTTCCATTTTAAATTAATTGTTCTATCTGAAACTAAGTTTTCGATACTGTGCCAGGAGAAGCGCCTGTTCTCTGAAATCTGTGGCGATGCCAGTCGAAACCGTATGTGTTCGACGAAACTAAGTGGTCCTGCTTGTGAGGGAGGATACTCCAGATGCGAAACATGGTTCCATTTTAATCTAATTGTTCTGTCTGAAATAAGTGTTCGATACTGTACCAGGAGAAGCGCCTGTTCTCTGAACTGTGTGGCGATGCCGCTCGTAACCGTATGTGTTCGGCGAAATTAAGTGGTCGACCTTGTGAGAGGGGAAACTCCAAATGCGAAACATAGTTCCATTTTAATCTTATTGCTCTACCCGAAACTAAGTTTTCGATACTGTGCCAGGAGAAGCGCCTGTTCTCTGAAATCTGTGGCGATGCCACTCGAAACCGTGTGTGTTCGACGAAACTAAGTGGCCGACCTTGTGCGAGAGGAAACTTCAGATGCGAAACTTAGTTCCATTTTAAACCAAATGTTCCATGTGAAACTAAGGGTTCGATACTGTGCCAGGAGAAGCGCCTGTTCTCTGAAATATGTGGCGACGCCACTCGAAACCGTATGTGTTCGACGAATCTAAATGGTCGACCTTGTGAGAGAGGAAACTCCAGATGCGAAACTTAGGTCCATTTTAAACAAATTGTTCTATCTGAAACTAAGTGTTCGATACTGTGCCAGGAGAAGCGCCTGATGTCTGAAATCAGTGGCGATGCTACTCGAAACCGTATATGTTCGATGAAACTAAGTGGTCCACCTTGTGAGAGAGGAATCTCGAGATGCGAAGCTTAGTTCCATTTTAAAGTAATTGTTCTATCTGATACTAAGTGTTCGATACTGTGCTAGGAGAAGCGCCTGTTCTCCGAAATCTGTGGCGATGCCACTCGAAACCGTATGTGTTTGACGAAACTGAGTGGTCCACCTTGTGTGAGAGGAAACTCCAAATACGAAACACAGTTCCATTTTAAACTAAGTGTTCTATCTGTAACTAAGTGTTCGAGACTGTGCCAGGAGAAGCGCCTGTTCTCTGAAATCTGTGGCGATGCCACTCGAAACCGTGTGTGTTCGACGAAACTAAGTGGTCGCCTTGTGAGAGAAGAAACTCCAGATGCGAAACGTATTTCCATTTTAAACGAATTGTTCTATCTGAAACTAAGTGCT
Organism: Nysson spinosus; assembly: GCA_910591585.2. Classification (NCBI taxonomy): domain Eukaryota; kingdom Metazoa; phylum Arthropoda; class Insecta; order Hymenoptera; family Crabronidae; genus Nysson; species Nysson spinosus. The sequence continues at coordinate 4,256,321 of CAJUYC020000088.1, read as the reverse complement.
CGATACTGTGCCAGGAAAAGCGCCTGTACTCTGAAATCTGTGGCGATGATACTCGAAACCGTATGTGCTCGACGAAACTAAGTGGCCGACCTTGTGAGAGAGGAAACTCCAAATGCGAAACATAGTTCAATTCTAAACTAAATGTTCCATCTGAAACTAAGTGTTCGAGACTGTGCCAGGAGAAGCGCCTGTTCTCTGAAATCTGTGGCGATGCCACTCGAAACCGTGTGTGCTCGACGAAACTAAGTGGTCGACCTTCTGAGAGAGGAAGCTCCAGATACGAAAATTAGTTCCATTTTAAACTAATTGTTCTATCTGAAACCATGTGTTCGATACTGTGCCAGGAGAAGCGCCTGTTCTCTGAAATCTGTGGCGATGCTACTCGAAACCGAATGTTTTCCACGAATCTAAGTGGCCGCCTTGTGAGGGAGGAAACTCCTGATGCGATATTTAGTACCATTTTAAACTAATTGTTCTATCTGAAACAAAGTGTTCGTTACTGTGCCAGGAGAAGCGCCTGTTCTCTGAAATCTGTGGCGATGCTACTCGAAACCGTATGTGTTCGTCGAAACTAAGCGGTCCACCTTGTGTGAGAGGAAACTCCAGATGCGAAACTTAGTTCCATTTGAAACTAATTGGTCCATCTGAAATTAAGTGTTCGATACTGTGCCAGGAGAAGCGCCTGTTCTCTGAAATCTGTCGCGATGCTACTCGAAACCGTATGTGTTCGACGAAACTAGGTGGTCGACCTTGTGGGAGAGGAAACTCCAGATGCGAAGCTTAGTTGGATTTTAAACTAATTGTTCCATCTGAAACTAAGTGTTCGATACTGTGCCAGGAGAAACTACCGTTCTGCGAAATCTGTGGCGATACTACTCGAAACCGTGTATGTTCGACGAAACTAAGTGGTCGACCTTGTGAGAGAGGACACTCCAGATGCGAAACATAGATCCATTTTAAACTAATTGTTCTATCTGATACTGAGTGATCGATACTGTGCCTGGAGAAGAGCCTGTTCTCTGAAATGTGTGGCGATGCCGCTCGAAACCGTATGTGTTCGACGAAACAAAGTGGTTGACCTTGTGAGAGAGGATACTCCAGATGCGAAACATAGTTCCATTTTAAATTAATTGTTCTATCTGAAACTAAGTGTTCGATACTGTGCCAGGAGAAGCGCCTGTTCTCTGAAATCTGTGGCGATGCTACTCGAAACCGTATGTGTTCGATGAAACTAAGTGGTCGACCCTGTGAGAGAGGAAACTCCAGATGCGAAACTTAGTTCCATTTTAAATTAATTGTTCTATCTGAAACTAAGTTTTCGATACTGTGCCAGGAGAAGCGCCTGTTCTCTGAAATCTGTGGCGATGCCAGTCGAAACCGTATGTGTTCGACGAAACTAAGTGGTCCTCCTTGTGAGGGAGGATACTCCAGATGCGAAACATGGTTCCATTTTAATCTAATTGTTCTGTCTGAAATAAGTGTTCGATACTGTACCAGGAGAAGCGCCTGTTCTCTGAACTGTGGGGCGATGCCGCTCGTAACCGTATGTGTTCGGCGAAATTAAGTGGTCGACCTTGTGAGAGGGGAAACTCCAAATGCGAAACATAGTTCCATTTTAATCTTATTGCTCTACCCGAAACTAAGTTTTCGATACTGTGCCAGGAGAAGCGCCTGTTCTCTGAAATCTGTGGCGATGCCACTCGAAACCGTGTGTGTTCGACGAAACTAAGTGGCCGACCTTGTGCGAGAGGAAACTTCAGATGCGAAACTTAGTTCCATTTTAAACCAAATGTTCCATGTGAAACTAAGGGTTCGATACTGTGCCAGGAGAAGCGCCTGTTCTCTGAAATATGTGGCGACGCCACTCGAAACCGTATGTGTTCGACGAATCTAAATGGTCGACCTTGTGAGAGAGGAAACTCCAGATGCGAAACTTAGGTCCATTTTAAACAAATTGTTCTATCTGAAACTAAGTGTTCGATACTGTGCCAGGAGAAGCGCCTGATGTCTGAAATCAGTGGCGATGCTACTCGAAACCGTATATGTTCGATGAAACTAAGTGGTCCACCTTGTGAGAGAGGAATCTCGAGATGCGAAGCTTAGTTCCATTTTAAAGTAATTGTTCTATCTGATACTAAGTGTTCGATACTGTGCTAGGAGAAGCGCCTGTTCTCCGAAATCTGTGGCGATGCCACTCGAAACCGTATGTGTTTGACGAAACTGAGTGGTCCATCTTGTGTGAGAGGAAACTCCAAATACGAAACACAGTTCCATTTTAAACTAAGTGTTCTATCTGTAACTAAGTGTTCGAGACTGTGCCAGGAGAAGCGCCTGTTCTCTGAAATCTGTGGCGATGCCACTCGAAACCGTGTGTGTTCGACGAAACTAAGTGGTCGCCTTGTGAGAGAAGAAACTCCAGATGCGAAACGTATTTCCATTTTAAACGAATTGTTCTATCTGAAACTAAGTGCTCGATACTGTGCCAGGAAAAGCGCCTGTACTCTGAAATCTGTGGCGATGATACTCGAAACCGTATGTGCTCGACGAAACTAAGTGGCCGACCTTGTGAGAGAGGAAACTCCAAATGCGAAACATAGTTCAATTCTAAACTAAATGTTCCATCTGAAACTAAGTGTTCGAGACTGTGCCAGGAGAAGCGCCTGTTCTCTGAAATCTGTGGCGATGCCACTCGAAACCGTGTGTGCTCGACGAAACTAAGTGGTCGACCTTCTGAGAGAGGAAGCTCCAGATACGAAAATTAGTTCCATTTTAAACTAATTGTTCTATCTGAAACCATGTGTTCGATACTGTGCCAGGAGAAGCGCCTGTTCTCTGAAATCTGTGGCGATGCTACTCGAAACCGAATGTTTTCCACGAAACTAAGTGGCCGCCTTGTGAGGGAGGAAACTCCTGATGCGATATTTAGTACCATTTTAAACTAATTGTTCTATCTGAAACAAAGTGTTCGTTACTGTGCCAGGAGAAGCGCCTGTTCTCTGAAATCTGTGGCGATGCTACTCGAAACCGTATGTGTTCGTCGAAACTAAGCGGTCCACCTTGTGTGAGAGGAAACTCCAGATGCGAAACTTAGTTCCATTTGAAACTAATTGGTCCATCTGAAATTAAGTGTTCGATACTGTGCCAGGAGAAGCGCCTGTTCTCTGAAATCTGTCGCGATGCTACTCGAAACCGTATGTGTTCGACGAAACTAGGTGGTCGACCTTGTGGGAGAGGAAACTCCAGATGCGAAGCTTAGTTGGATTTTAAACTAATTGTTCCATCTGAAACTAAGTGTTCGATACTGTGCCAGGAGAAACTACCGTTCTGCGAAATCTGTGGCGATACTACTCGAAACCGTGTATGTTCGACGAAACTAAGTGGTCGACCTTGTGAGAGAGGACACTCCAGATGCGAAACATAGATCCATTTTAAACTAATTGTTCTATCTGATACTGAGTGATCGATACTGTGCCTGGAGAAGAGCCTGTTCTCTGAAATGTGTGGCGATGCCGCTCGAAACCGTATGTGTTCGACGAAACAAAGTGGTTGACCTTGTGAGAGAGGATACTCCAGATGCGAAACATAGTTCCATTTTAAATTAATTGTTCTATCTGAAACTAAGTGTTCGATACTGTGCCAGGAGAAGCGCCTGTTCTCTGAAATCTGTGGCGATGCTACTCGAAACCGTATGTGTTCGATGAAACTAAGTGGTCGACCCTGTGAGAGAGGAAACTCCAGATGCGAAACTTAGTTCCATTTTAAATTAATTGTTCTATCTGAAACTAAGTTTTCGATACTGTGCCAGGAGAAGCGCCTGTTCTCTGAAATCTGTGGCGATGCCAGTCGAAACCGTATGTGTTCGACGAAACTAAGTGGTCCTCCTTGTGAGGGAGGATACTCCAGATGCGAAACATGGTTCCATTTTAATCTAATTGTTCTCTCTGAAATAAGTGTTCGATACTGTACCAGGAGAAGCGCCTGTTCTCTGAACTGTGTGGCGATGCCGCTCGTAACCGTATGTGTTCGGCGAAATTAAGTGGTCGACCTTGTGAGAGGGGAAACTCCAAATGCGAAACATAGTTCCATTTTAATCTTATTGCTCTACCCGAAACTAAGTTTTCGATACTGTGCCAGGAGAAGCGCCTGTTCTCTGAAATCTGTGGCGATGCCACTCGAAACCGTGTGTGTTCGACGAAACTAAGTGGCCGACCTTGTGCGAGAGGAAACTTCAGATGCGAAACTTAGTTCCATTTTAAACCAAATGTTCCATGTGAAACTAAGGGTTCGATACTGTGCCAGGAGAAGCGCCTGTTCTCTGAAATATGTGGCGACGCCACTCGAAACCGTATGTGTTCGACGAATCTAAATGGTCGACCTTGTGAGGGAGGAAACTCCTGATGCGATATTTAGTACCATTTTAAACTAATTGTTCTATCTGAAACAAAGTGTTCGTTACTGTGCCAGGAGAAGCGCCTGTTCTCTGAAATCTGTGGCGATGCTACTCGAAACCGTATGTGTTCGTCGAAACTAAGCGGTCCACCTTGTGTGAGAGGAAACTCCAGATGCGAAACTTAGTTCCATTTGAAACTAATTGGTCCATCTGAAATTAAGTGTTCGATACTGTGCCAGGAGAAGCGCCTGTTCTCTGAAATCTGTCGCGATGCTACTCGAAACCGTATGTGTTCGACGAAACTAGGTGGTCGACCTTGTGGGAGAGGAAACTCCAGATGCGAAGCTTAGTTGGATTTTAAACTAATTGTTCCATCTGAAACTAAGTGTTCGATACTGTGCCAGGAGAAACTACCGTTCTGCGAAATCTGTGGCGATACTACTCGAAACCGTGTATGTTCGACGAAACTAAGTGGTCGACCTTGTGAGAGAGGACACTCCAGATGCGAAACATAGATCCATTTTAAACTAATTGTTCTATCTGATACTGAGTGATCGATACTGTGCCTGGAGAAGAGCCTGTTCTCTGAAATGTGTGGCGATGCCGCTCGAAACCGTATGTGTTCGACGAAACAAAGTGGTTGACCTTGTGAGAGAGGATACTCCAGATGCGAAACATAGTTCCATTTTAAATTAATTGTTCTATCTGAAACTAAGTGTTCGATACTGTGCCAGGAGAAGCGCCTGTTCTCTGAAATCTGTGGCGATGCTACTCGAAACCGTATGTGTTCGATGAAACTAAGTGGTCGACCCTGTGAGAGAGGAAACTCCAGATGCGAAACTTAGTTCCATTTTAAATTAATTGTTCTATCTGAAACTAAGTTTTCGATACTGTGCCAGGAGAAGCGCCTGTTCTCTGAAATCTGTGGCGATGCCAGTCGAAACCGTATGTGTTCGACGAAACTGAGTGGTCCTCCTTGTGAGGGAGGATACTCCAGATGCGAAACATGGTTCCATTTTAATCTAATTGTTCTGTCTGAAATAAGTGTTCGATACTGTACCAGGAGAAGCGCCTGTTCTCTGAACTGTGTGGCGATGCCGCTCGTAACCGTATGTGTTCGGCGAAATTAAGTGGTCGACCTTGTGAGAGGGGAAACTCCAAATGCGAAACATAGTTCCATTTTAATCTTATTGCTCTACCCGAAACTAAGTTTTCGATACTGTGCCAGGAGAAGCGCCTGTTCTCTGAAATCTGTGGCTATGCCACTCGAAACCGTGTGTGTTCGACGAAACTAAGTGGCCGACCTTGTGCGAGAGGAAACTTCAGATGCGAAACTTAGTTCCATTTTAAACCAAATGTTCCATGTGAAACTAAGGGTTCGATACTGTGCCAGGAGAAGCGCCTGTTCTCTGAAATATGTGGCGACGCCACTCGAAACCGTATGTGTTCGACGAATCTAAATGGTCGACCTTGTGAGAGAGGAAACTCCAGATGCGAAACTTAGGTCCATTTTAAACAAATTGTTCTATCTGAAACTAAGTGTTCGATACTGTGCCAGGAGAAGCGCCTGATGTCTGAAATCAGTGGCGATGCTACTCGAAACCGTATATGTTCGATGAAACTAAGTGGTCCACCTTGTGAGAGAGGAATCTCGAGATGCGAAGCTTAGTTCCATTTTAAAGTAATTGTTCTATCTGATACTAAGTGTTCGATACTGTGCTAGGAGAAGCGCCTGTTCTCCGAAATCTGTGGCGATGCCACTCGAAACCGTATGTGTTTGACGAAACTGAGTGGTCCACCTTGTGTGAGAGGAAACTCCAAATACGAAACACAGTTCCATTTTAAACTAAGTGTTCTATCTGTAACTAAGTGTTCGAGACTGTGCCAGGAGAAGCGCCTGTTCTCTGAAATCTGTGGCGATGCCACTCGAAACCGTGTGTGTTCGACGAAACTAAGTGGTCGCCTTGTGAGAGAAGAAACTCCAGATGCGAAACGTATTTCCATTTTAAACGAATTGTTCTATCTGAAACTAAGTGCTCGATACTGTGCCAGGAAAAGCGCCTGTACTCTGACATCTGTGGCGATGATACTCGAAACCGTATGTGCTCGACGAAACTAAGTGGCCGACCTTGTGAGAGAGGAAACTCCAAATGCGAAACATAGTTCAATTCTAAACTAAATGTTCCATCTGAAACTAAGTGTTCGAGACTGTGCCAGGAGAAGCGCCTGTTCTCTGAAATCTGTGGCGATGCCACTCGAAACCGTGTGTGCTCGACGAAACTAAGTGGTCGACCTTCTGAGAGAGGAAGCTCCAGATACGAAAATTAGTTCCATTTTAAACTAATTGTTCTATCTGAAACCATGTGTTCGATACTGTGCCAGGAGAAGCGCCTGTTCTCTGAAATCTGTGGCGATGCTACTCGAAACCGAATGTTTTCCACGAAACTAAGTGGCCGCCTTGTGAGGGAGGAAACTCCTGATGCGATATTTAGTACCATTTTAAACTAATTGTTCTATCTGAAACAAAGTGTTCGTTACTGTGCCAGGAGAAGCGCCTGTTCTCTGAAATCTGTGGCGATGCTACTCGAAACCGTATGTGTTCGTCGAAACTAAGCGGTCCACCTTGTGTGAGAGGAAACTCCAGATGCGAAACTTAGTTCCATTTGAAACTAATTGGTCCATCTGAAATTAAGTGTTCGATACTGTGCCAGGAGAAGCGCCTGTTCTCTGAAATCTGTCGCGATGCTACTCGAAACCGTATGTGTTTGACGAAACTAGGTGGTCGACCTTGTGGGAGAGGAAACTCCAGATGCGAAGCTTAGTTGGATTTTAAACTAATTGTTCCATCTGAAACTAAGTGTTCGATACTGTGCCAGGAGAAACTACCGTTCTGCGAAATCTGTGGCGATACTACTCGAAACCGTGTATGTTCGACGAAACTAAGTGGTCGACCTTGTGAGAGAGGACACTCCAGATGCGAAACATAGATCCATTTTAAACTAATTGTTCTATCTGATACTGAGTGATCGATACTGTGCCTGGAGAAGAGCCTGTTCTCTGAAATGTGTGGCGATGCCGCTCGAAACCGTATGTGTTCGACGAAACAAAGTGGTTGACCTTGTGAGAGAGGATACTCCAGATGCGAAACATAGTTCCATTTTAAATTAATTGTTCTATCTGAAACTAAGTGTTCGATACTGTGCCAGGAGAAGCGCCTGTTCTCTGAAATCTGTGGCGATGCTACTCGAAACCGTATGTGTTCGACGAATCTAAATGGTCGACCTTGTGAGATGGGAAACTCCAAATGCGAAACTTAGTTCCAATTTAAACCAATTGTTCTATCTGAAACTAAGTGTTCGATACTGTGCCAGGAGAAGCGCCTGTTCTCTGAAATGTGTGGCGATCCCACTCGAAACCGTATGTGTTCGAGGAAACTAAGTGGTTGATCTTGTGAGAGAGGATACTCCAAATGCGAAACATAGTTCCATTTTAAACTAATTGTTCTATCTGAAACTAAGTGTTCGATAATGTGCCAGGAGAAGCGCCTCTTCTCTGAAATCTGTGGCGATGCTACTCGAAACCGTTTTAGTTCGGGGAAACTATGCGGTTGATCTTGCGAGAGAGGAAACTCCAGATGCGAAACTTAGTTCCATTTTAAACCAAATGTTCCATCTGAAACTAAGTGTCCGATAATCTGCCAGTAGAAGCGCCTGTTCTCTGAAACCTGTGGCGTTGCTACTCGAAACCGTATATGTTTGACGAAACTAAGTTGTCGACCTTGTGAGAGAGGAACTCCAGATGCGAAAATTAGTTCCATTTTAAACTAATTGTTCTATCTGAAACTAAGTGTTCGACACTGTGCCAGGAGAAGCGCCTTTTCTCCGAAATCTCTGGCGATGCTACTCCAAACCGTATGTGTTCGACGAAACTAAGTGGTCGACCTTCTGAGAGAGGAAACTCCGGATGCGAAACTTAGTTCCATTTTAAAGTAATTGTTCTATCTGAAACTAAGTGTTCGATACTGTGCCAGGAGAAGCGCCTGTTCTCTGAAACCTGTGGCGTTGCTACTCGAAGCCGAATGTGTTCGACGAAAGGAAGTGGTAGACCGTGTGAGAGAGGAAACTCCAGACGCGAAATTTAGTGCCATTTTAAACTAATTGTTCTATCTGAAACTAAGTGTTCGATACTGTGGCAGGAGAAGCGCCTGTTCTCGGAAATCTGTCGCGATGCTACTCGAGAGGGTATGTGTTCGACGAAACTAAGTGGTCGGCCTTGTGAGCGAGGAAACTGCAAATGCGAAACTTAGTTCCATTTTAAACTAATTGTTCTATCTGAAACTAAGTGTTCGATACTGGACCAGGAGAAGCGCCTGTTCTCCGAAATCTCTGGCGATGCTACTCCAAACCGTATGTGTTCGACGAAACTAAGTGGTCGACCTTCTGAGAGAGGAAACTCCGGATGCGAAACTTAGTTCCATTTTAAAGTAATTGTTCTATCTGAAACTAAGTGTTCGATACTGTGCCAGGAGAAGCGCCTGTTCTCTGAAACCTGTGGCGTTGCTACTCGAAGCCGAATGTGTTCGACGAAAGTAAGTGGTAGACCGTGTGAGAGAGGAAACTCCAGACGCGAAATTTAGTGCCATTTTAAACTAATTGTTCTATCTGAAACTAAGTGTTCGATACTGTGGCAGGAGAAGCGCCTGTTCTCGGAACTCTGTCGCGATGCTACTCGAGAGGGTATGTGTTCGACGAAACTAAGTGGTCGGCCTTGTGAGCGAGGAAACTGCAAATGCGAAACTTAGTTCCATTTTAAACTAATTGTTCTATCTGAAACTAAGTGTTCGATACTGGACCAGGAGAAGCGCCTGTTCTCCGAAATCTCTGGCGATGCTACTCCAAACCGTATGTGTTCGACGAAACTAAGTGGTCGACCTTCTGAGAGAGGAAACTCCGGATGCGAAACTTAGTTCTATTTTAAACTAATTGTTCTATCTGAAGCTAAGTGTTCGATACTGTGCCAGGAGAAGCGCCTGTTCTCCGAAATCTGTGGCGATGCCACTCGAAACCGTATGTGTTTGACGAAACTGAGTGGTCCACCTTGTGAAAGAGGAAACTCCAAATACCAAACACAGTTCCATTTTAAACTAAGTGTTCTATCTGTAACTAAGTGTTCGAGACTGTGCCAGGAGAAGCGCCTGTTCTCTGAAATCTGTGGCGATGCCACTCGAAACCGTGTGTGTTCGACGAAACTAAGTGGTCGCCTTGTGAGAGAAGAAACTCCAGATGCGAAACGTATTTCCATTTTAAACGAATTGTTCTATCTGAAACTAAGTGCTCGATACTGTGCCAGGAAAAGCGCCTGTACTCTGAAATCTGTGGCGATGATACTCGAAACCGTATGTGCTCGACGAATCTAAATGGTCGACCTTGTGAGAGAGCAAGCTCCAGGTGTGAAACTTATTTCCATTTTAAACTAATTGTTCTATCTGAAGCTAAGGGTTCGATACTGTGCCAGGAGATGCGCCTGTTCTCTGAAATATGTGGCGATGCCACTCGAAACCGTATGTGTCCGACGAAACTAAGTGGTCGCCTTGTGAGAGAAGAAACTCCAGATGCGAAACGTATTTCCATTTTAAACGAATTGTTCTATCTGAAACTAAGTGCTCGATACTGTGCCAGGAAAAGCGCCTGTTCTCTGAAATCTGTGGCGATGCCACTCGAAACCGTATGTGTTCGTCGCAATTAAGTCTTCGACCTTGTGAGAGATGAAACTCCAGATGCAAAACATAGCTCCATTTTAAACCAATTGTTCTATCTGAAACCAAGTGTTCGATACTGTGCCAGGAGTAGCGCCTGTTCTCTGAAATCTGTGGCGATGCGAATCGAAAACGTATGTGTTCGACGAAACTAAGTGGTCGACCTTGTGAGAGAGGAAACTCCAGATGCGAAACTTAGTTGCATTTTAAACTGATTGTTCTATCTGAAACTAAGTGTGCGATACTGTGCCAGGAGAAGCGCATGTTCTCTGAAATCTGTGGCGATGCTACTCGAAACCGTATGTGTTCGACGAAACTAAGTGGTCGACCTTCTGAGAGAGGAAACTCCGGATGCGAAACTTAGTTCCATTTTAAACTAATTGTTCTATCTGAAACTAAGTGTTCGATACTGTGCCAGGAGAAGCCTCTGTTCTCCGAAATCTCTGGCGATGCTACTCCAAACCGTATGTGTTCGACGAAACTAAGTGGTCGACCTTCTGAGAGAGGAAACTCCGGATGCGAAACTTAGTTCCATTTTAAAGTAATTGTTCTATCTGAAACTAAGTATTCGATACTGTGCCAGAAGAAGCGCCTGTTCTCTGAAACCTGTGGCGTTGCTACTCGAAGCCGAATGTGTTCGACGAAAGTAAGTGGTAGACCGTGTGAGAGAGGAAACTCCAGACGCGAAACTTAGTGCCATTTTAAACTAATTGTTCTATCTGAAACTAAGTGTTCGATACTGTGGCAGGAGAAGCGCCTGTTCTCGGAAATCTGTCGCGATGCTACTCGAGAGGGTATGTGTTCGACGAAACTAAGTGGTCGACCTTGTGAGCGAGGAAACTGCAAATGCGAAACTTAGTTCCATTTTAAACTAATTGTTCTATCTGAAACTAAGTTTTCGATAATGTGCCAGGAAGTGCGCCTGTTCGCTAAAATCTGTGGCGATGCCACTCGAAACCGTATGTGTTCGACGAAACTTAGTGGCCGGCCTTGTGAGAGAGGATACTCCAGATGCGAAACATAGTTCCATTTTAAACTAATTGTTCTGTCTGAAATAAGGGTTCGATACTGTGCCAGGAGAAGCGCCTGTACTCTGAAATCTGTGGCGATGATACTCGAAACCGTATGTACTCGACGAATCTAAATGGTCGACCTTGTGAGAGAGCAAGCTCCAGGTGTGAAACTAAATTCCATTTTAAACTAATAGTTCTATCTGAAACCAAGTGTTCGATACTGTGCCAGGAGTAGCGCCTCTTCTCTGAAATCTGTGGCGATGCCACTCGAAATCGTGTGTGTTCGACGAAACTAAGTGGTCGCCTTGTGAGAGAAGAAACTCCAGATGCGAAACGTATTTCCATTTTAAACGAATTGTTCTATCTGAAACTAAGTGCTCGATACTGTGCCAGGAAAAGCGCCTGTTCTCTGAAATCTGTGGCGATGCCACTCGAAACCGTATGTATTCGTCGCAATTAAGTCGTCGACCTTGTGAGAGATGAAACTCCAGATGCAAAACATAGCTCCATTTTAAACCAATTGGTCTATCTGAAACTAAGTTTTCGATAATGTGCCAGGAGGTGCGCCTGTTCGCTAAAATCTGTGGCGATGCCACTCGAAACCGTATGTGTTCGACGAAACTAAGTGGCCGGCCTTGTGAGAGAGGATACTCCAGATGCGAAACATAGTTCCATTTTAAACTAATTGTTCTGTCTGAAATAAGGGTTCGATACTGTGCCAGGAGAAGCGCCTGTACTCTGAAATCTGTGGCGATGATACTCGAAACCGTATGTGCTCGACGAATCTAAATGGTCGACCTTGTGAGAGAGCAAGCTCCAGGTGTGAAACTAAATTCCATTCTAAACTAATAGTTCTATCTGAAACCAAGTGTTCGATACTGTGCCAGGAGTAGCGCCTCTTCTCTGAAATCTGTGGCGATGCGAATCGAAAACGTATGTGTTGGACGAAACTAAGTGGTCGACCTTGTGAGAGAGGAAACTCCAGATGCGAAACTTAGTTGCATTTTAAACTAGTTCTTCTATCTTAAACTAAGTGTTCGATACTGTCCCAGGAGAAGCGCCTGTTCTCTGAAATCTGTGGCGATGCCACTCGAAACCGTGTGTGTTCGACGAAACTAAGTGTCCGACCTTGTGCGAGAGGAAACTTCAGATGCGAAACTTAGTTCCATTTTAAACCAAATGTTCCATCTGTAACTAAGTGTTCGATACTGTGCCAGGAGAAGCGCCTGTTCTCTGAAATCTGTGGCGATGCCACTCGAAACCGTATGTGTTCGACGAATCTAAATGGTCGACCTTGTGAGAGAGGAAACTCCAGATGCGAAACTTAGGTCCACTTTAAACAAATTGTTCTATCTGAAACTAAGTGTTCGATACTGTGCCAGGAGAGGCGCCTGATCTCTGAAATCAGTTGCGATGCTACTCGAAACCGTATATGTTCGATGAAACTAAGTGGTCCACCTTGTGAGAGAGGAATCTCGAGAAGCGAAGCTTAGTTCCATTTTAAAGTAATTGTTCTATCTGATACTAAGTGTTCGATACTGTGCTAGGAGAAGCGCCTGTTCTCCGAAATCTGTGGCGATGCCACTCGAAACCGTATGTGTTTGACGAAACTGAGTGGTCCACCTTGTGAGAGAGGAAACTCCAAATACGAAACACAGTTCCATTTTAAACTAAGTGTTCTATCTGTAACTAAGTGTTCGAGACTGTGCCAGGAGAAGCGCCTGTTCTCTGAAATCTGTGGCGATGCCACTCGAAACCGTGTGTGTTCGACGAAACTAAGTGGTCGCCTTGTGAGAGAAGAAACTCCAGATGCGAAACTTAGGTCCATTTTAAACCAAATGTTCCATCTGTAACTAAGTGTTCGATACTGTGCCAGGAGAAGCGCCTGTTCTCTGAAATCTGTGGCGATGCCACTCGAAACCGTATGTGTTCGACGAATCTAAATGGTCGACCTTGTGAGAGAGGAAACTCCAGATGCGAAACTTAGGTCCACTTTAAACAAATTGTTCTATCTGAAACTAAGTGTTCGATACTGTGCCAGGAGAGGCGCCTGATCTCTGAAATCAGTTGCGATGCTACTCGAAACCGTATATGTTCGATGAAACTAAGTGGTCCACCTTGTGAGAGAGGAATCTCGAGATGCGAAGCTTAGTTCCATTTTAAAGTAATTGTTCTATCTGATACTAAGTGTTCGATACTGTGCTAGGAGAAGCGCCTGTTCTCCGAAATCTGTGGCGATGCCACTCGAAACCGTATGTGTTTGACGAAACTGAGTGGTCCACCTTGTGAGAGAGGAAACTCCAAATACGAAACACAGTTCCATTTTAAACTAAGTGTTCTATCTGTAACTAAGTGTTCGAGACTGTGCCAGGAGAAGCGCCTGTTCTCTGAAATCTGTGGCGATGCCACTCGAAACCGTGTGTGTTCGACGAAACTAAGTGGTCGCCTTGTGAGAGAAGAAACTCCAGATGCGAAACGTATTTCCATTTTAAACGAATTGTTCTATCTGAAACTAAGTGCTCGATACTGTGCCAGGAGATGCGCCTGTTCGCTAAAATCTGTGGCGATGCCACTCGAAACCGTATGTGTTCGACGAAACTAAGTCGTCGACCTTGTGAGAGATGAAACTCCAGATGCAAAACATAGCTCCATTTTAAACCAATTGTTCTATCTGAAACTAAGTTTTCGATAATGTGCCAGGAGATGCGCCTGTTCGCTAAAATCTGTGGCGATGCCACTCGAAACCGTATGTGTTCGACGAAACTAAGTGGCCGACCTTGTGAGAGATGAAACTCCAATTGCGAAACATAGTTCAATTTTAAACTAAATGCTCCATCTGAAACTAAGTGTTCGATACTGTGCCAGGAGAAACGCCTGTTCTCTGAAATCTGTGGCGATGCCACTGAAACCGTGTGTGTTCGACGAAACTAAGTGGCCGACCTTGTGCGAGAGGAAACTTCAGATGCGAAACTTAGTTCCATTTTAAACCAAATGTTCCATCTGAAACTAAGTGTTCGATACTGTGCCAGGAGAAGCGCCTGTTCTCTGAAATCTGTGGCGACGCCACTCGAAACCGTATGTGTTCGACGAATCTAAATGGTCGACCTTGTGAGAGAGGAAACTCCAGATGCGAAACTTAGGTCCATTTTAAACAAATTGTTCTATCTGAAACTAAGTGTTCGATACTGTGCCAGGAGAAGCGCCTGATCTCTGAAATCAGTGGCGATGCTACTCGAAACCGTATATGTTCAATGATACTAAGTGGTCCACCTTGTGAGAGAGGAATCTCGAGATGCGAAGCTTAGTTCCATTTTAAAGTAATTGTTCTATCTGATACTAAGTGTTCGATACTGTGCTAGGAGAGGCGCCTGATCTCTGAAATCAGTGGCGATGCTTCTCGAAACCGTATATGTTGGATGAAACTAAGTAGTCCACCTTGTGAGAGGGGAAACTTCAGATGCGAAACTTAGTTCCATTTTAAACCAGATGTTCCATCTGTAACTAAGTGTTCGATACTGTGCCAGGAGAAGCGCCTATTCTCTGAAATCTGTGGCGATGCCACTCGAAACCGTATGTGTTCGACGAATCTAAATGGTCGACCTTGTGAGAGAGGAAACTCCAGATGCGAAACGTATTTCCATTTTAAACGAATTGTTCTATCTGAAACTAAGTGCTCGATACTGTGCCAGGAAAAGCGCCTGTTCTCTGAAATCTGTGGCGATGCCACTCGAAACCGTATGTGTTCGTCGCAATTAAGTCGTCGACCTTGTGAGAGATGAAACTCCAGATGCAAAACATAGCTCCATTTTAAACCAATTGTTCTATCTGAAACTAAGTTTTCGATAATGTCCCAGGAGATGCGCCTGTTCGCTAAAATCTGTGGCGATGCCACTCGAAACCGTATGTGTTCGACGAAACTAAGTGGCCGACCTTGTGAGAGATGAAACTCCAAATGCGAAACATAGTTCAATTTTAAACTAAATGTTCCATCTGAAACTAAGTGTTCGATACTGTGCCAGGAGAAACGCCTGTTCTCTGAAATCTGTGGCGATGCCACTCGAAACCGTGTGTGTTCGACGAAACTAAGTGGCCGACCTTGTGAGAGAGGAAACTCCAGATGCGAAGCTTAGTTCCATTTTAAACTAATGGTTCTATCTGATACTAAGTGCTCGATACTGTGCCAGGAGAAGCGCCTCTTCTCTGAAATCTGTGGCGATGCCACTCGCAACAGTATGTGTTCGACGAAACTAAGTGGTCGACCTTGTGAGAGAGGAAACTCCAGAAGCGAAACTTGGTTCCATTTAAAACTAATTGTTCTATCTGAAACTAAGTTTTCGATAATGTGCCAGGAGATGCGCCTGTTCGCTAAAATCTGTGGCGATGCCACTCGAAACCGTATGTGTTCGACGAAACTAAGTGGCCGACCATGTGCGAGAGGAAACTTCAGATGCGAAACTTAGTTCCATTTTAAACCAAATGTTCCATCTGAAACTAAGTGTTCGATACTGTGCCAGGAGAAGCGCCTGTTCTCTGAAATCTGTGGCGACGCCACTCGAGACCGTATGTGTTCGACGAATCTAAATGGTCGCCCTTGTGATAGAGGAAACTCCAGATGCGAAGCTTAGTTCCATTTTAAACTAATGGTTCTATCTGATACTAAGTGCTCGATACTGTGCCAGGAGAAGCGCCTCTTCTCTGAAATCTGTGGCGATGCCACTCGAAACAGTATGTGTTCGACGAAACTAAGTGGTCGACCTTGTGAGAGAGGAAACTCCAGAAGCGAAACTTGGTTCAATTTAAAACTAATTGTTCTATCTGAAACTAAGTTTTCGATACTGTGCCAGTAGAAGCGCCTGTTCTCTGAAACCTGTGGCGTTTCTACTCGAAACCGAATGTGTTCGACGAAAGTAAGTGGTCGACCTTGTGAGAGAGGAATCTCCAGATGCGAAACTAAATTCCATTTTAAACTAATAGTTCTATCTGAAACCAAGTGTTCGATACTGTGCCAGGAGTAGCGCCTGTTCTCTGAAATCTGTGGCGATGCGAATCGAAAACGTATGTGTTCGACGAAACTAAGTGGTCGACCTTGTGAGAGAGGAAACTCCAGATGCCGAACCTAGTTCCATTTTAAACTAATTGTTCTATCTGAAAGTGTTCGATACAGTGCCAGGAGAAGCGCCTGTTCTCTGAAATCAGTGGCGATGCTACTCGAACCCGTATGTGTTCGACGAAACTAAGTGGATGAACTTGTGAGAGAGGAAACTCCAGATGCGGAACTTAGTTCCATTTTATACTAATTATTCCATCTGAAACTAAGTGCTCGATAATGTGCCAGGAGAAGCGCCTGTTCTCTGAAATCTGTGGCGATGCCACTCGAAACCGAATGTGTTCGACGAATCTAAATGGTGGACCTTGTGAGAGAGGAAACTCCAGATGCGAAACTTAGTTCCACTTTAAACCAAATTTTCCGTCCGAAACTAAGTGTTCGATACTGTGCCAGGAGAAGCGCCTGTTCTCTGAAATCTGTGCCGATGCCACTCGAAACCGTATGTGTTCGACGAAACTAAGTGGCCGACCTTGTGAGAGAGGAAACTCCAGATGCGAAACTTAGTTCCATTTTAAACTAATTGTTCTATCTGAAAGTGGTCGATACTGTGCCAGGCGAAGCGCCTGTTCTCTGAAATCAGTGGCGATGCTACTCGAAACCGTATGTGTTCGACGAATCTAAATGGTCGACCTTGTGAGAGAGGAAACTCCAGATGCGAAACTCAGTTCCATTTTAAATTAATTGTTCTATCTGAAAATAAGTGTTCGATACTGTGCCAGGAGAAGCACCTGTTCTCTGAAATCTGTCGCGATGATACTCGAAACGGTACGTGTTCGACGAAACTGAGTGGCCGACCTTGTGAGAGAGGAAACTCCAGATGCGAAACTTAGTTCCATTTTTACCTAATTGTTCTATCTGAAAGTGTTCGATACTGTGCCAGGAGAAGCGCCTGTTCTCTGAAATCAGTGGCGATGCTACTCGAACCCGTATGTGTTCGACGAATCTAAATGGTCGACCTTGTGAGAGAGGAAACTCCAGATGCGGAACTTAGTTCCATTTTAAAATAATTGTTCTATCTGAAAGTGTTCGATACTGTGCCAGGCGAAGCGCCTGTTCTCTGAAATCAGTGGCGATGCTACTCGAAACCGTATGTGTTCGACGAATCTAAATGGTCGACCTTGTGAGAGAGGAAACTCCAGATGCGAAACTCAGTTCCATTTTAAACTAATTGTTCTATCTGAAAATAAGTGTTCGATACTGTGCCAGGAGAAGCACCTGTTCTCTGAAATCTGTCGCGATGCTACTCGAAACCGTATGTGTTCGACGAATCTAAATGGTCGACCTTGTGTGGGAGGAAACTCCAGATGCGGAACTTAGTTCCATTTTAAACTGATTGTTCTATCTGAAACTAAGTGTTCGATACTGTGCCAGAAGAAGCACCTGTTCTCTGAAATCTGTGGCGATGCCACTAGAAACCGTATGTTTTCGACGAAACTAAATGGCCGACCTGGCGAGAGAGGAAACTCCAGATGCGGAACTTAGTTCCATTTTAAACTAATTGTTCTATCTGAAAGTGTTCGATACTGTGCCAGGAGAAGCGCCTGTTCTCTGAAATCAGTGGCGATGCTACTCGAACCCGTATGTGTTCGACGAAACTAAGTGGATGACCTTGTGAGAGAGGAAACTCCAGATGCGGAACTTAGTTCCATTTTGAACTTATTGTTCTATCTGAAAGTGTTCGATACTGTGCCAGAGAAGCGCCTGTTCTCCGAAATCAGTGGCGATGCTACTCGAACCCGTATGTGTTCGACGTAACTAAGAGGCCGACCTTGTGCGAGAGGAAACTTCAGATGCGAAACTTAGTTCCATTTTAAACCAAATGTTCCATCTGAAACTAAGTGTTCGATACTGTGCCTGGAGTAGCGCCTGTTCTCTGAAATCTGTGGCGATGCCACCCGAAACCTTATGTGTTCGACGAAACTAAGTGGCCGACCTTGTGAGAGAGGAAACTCCAGATGCGGAACTTAGTTCCATTTTAAACTAAATGTTCTATCTGAAAGTGTTCGATACTGTGCCAGAAGAAGCACCTGTTCTCTGAAATCTGTGGCAATGCCACTCGAAACCGTATGTGTTCGACGAAACTAAATGGCCGACCTTGTGAGAGAGGAAACTCCAGATGCGGAACTTAGTTCCATTTTAAACTAATTGTACTATCTGAAAGTGTTCGATACTGTGCCAGCAGAAGCGCCTGTTCTCTGAAATCAGTGGCGATGCTACTCGAACCCGTATGTGTTCGACGAACCTAAGTGGACGACCTTGTGAGAGAGGAAACTCCAGATGCGGAACTTAGTTCCATTTTAAACTAATTGTTCTATCTGAAAGTGTTCGATACTGTGCCAGAGAAGCGCCTGTTCTCTGAAATCAGTGGCGATGCTACTCGAACCCGTATGTGTTCGACGAAACTAAGTGGACGACCTTGTGAGAGAGGAAACTCCAGATGCGGAACTTAGTTCCATTTTAAAATAATTGTTCTATCTGAAAGTGTTCGATACTGTGCCAGCAGAAGCGCCTGTTCTCTGAAATCAGTGGCGATGCTACTCGGACACGTATGTGTTCGACGAAACTAAGTGGACGACCTTGTGAGAGAGGAAACTCCAGATGCGGAACTTAGTTCCATTTTAAACTAATTGTTCTATCTGAAAGTGTTCGATACTGTGCCAGAGAAGCGCCTGTTCTCTGAAATCAGTGGCGATGCTACTCGAACCCGTATGTGTTCGACGAAACTAAGTGGACGACCTTGTGAGAGAGGAAACTCCAGATGCGGAACTTAGTTCCATTTTAAAATAATTGTTCTATCTGAAAGTGTTCGATACTGTGCCAGAGAAGCGCCTGTTCTCTGAAATCAGTGGCGATGCTACTCGAACCCGTATGTGTTCGACGTAACTAATTGGCCGACCTTGTGAGGGAGGAAACTCAAGATGTCAAACTTAGTTCCATTTTAAACTAATTGTTCTATCTGAAACTAAGTGTTCGATATTGTGCCAGGAGAAGCGCCTGTTCTCTGAAATCTGTGGCGATGCCACTCGAAACCGTATGTGCTTGACGAAACTAAGTGGCCGACCTTGTGAGAGAGGAAACTCCAGAAGCGAAACTTATTTCCATTTTAAACTAATTGTTCTTTCTGAAAATAATTGTTCGATACTGTGCCAGGAGAAGCACCTGTTCTCTGAAATCTGTCGCGATGCTACTCGAAACGGTATGTGTTCGACGAAACTGAGTGGTCGACCTTGTGAGAGAGGAAACTCCAGACGCGAAACTTAGTGCCATTTTAAACTAATTGTTCTATCTGAAACTAAGTGTTCGATAATGTGCCAGGAGAAGCGCCCGTTCTGTGAAACCTGTGGCGATGCTACTCGAAACCGTATGTGCTCGGCGAAACTAAGTGGTCGATCTTGTGAGAGAGGAAACTCTAGATGCGAAACTTACTTCCATTTTAAACTAATTGTTCTATCTGCAACTAAGTGTTCGATTCTGTGCCAGGAGAGGCGCCTGTTCTCTGAAATCTGTGGCGATGCTACTCGAAACCGTATGTGTTCGACGCAACTAAGTGGTCGACCTTGTGAGAGAGGAATATCCAGATGCGAAACTTAGTACCATTTTAAACTAATTGTTCTATCTGAAACTAAGTGTTCGATACTGTGCCAGGAGAAGCGCCTGTTCTAAGAAATCTGTGGCGATGCCCCTCGAAAACGTATGTGTTCGACGAAACTAAGTGACCTTCTGAGAGAGGAAACACCAGAAGCGCAACTTAGTTCCATTTAAACCTAATTGTTCTATCTGAAACTAAGTTTTCGATACTGTGCCAGGAGAAGCGCCTGTTCTCTGAAATCTGTGGTGATGCCACTCGAAACCGTATGTGTTCGACGCAACTAAGTGGTCGACCTTGTCAGAGAGGAATATCCAGATGCGAAACTTAGTACCATTTTAAACTAATTGTTCTATCTGAAACTAAGTGTTCGATACTGTGCCAGGAGAAGCGCCTGTTCTCCGAAATCAGTGGCGATGCTACTCGAACCCGTATGTGTTCGACGTAACTAAGAGGCCGACCTTGTGCGAGAGGTAACTTCAGATGCGAAACTTAGTTCCATTTTAAACCAAATGTTCCATCTGAAACTAAGTGTTCGATACTGTGCCTGGAGTAGCGCCTGTTCTCTGAAATCTGTGGCGATGCCACCCGAAACCGTATGTGTTCGACGAAACTAAGTGGCCGACCTTGTGAGAGAGGAAACTCCAGATGCGGAACTTAGTTCCATTTTAAACTAAATGTTCTATCTGAAAGTGTTCGATACTGTGCCAGAAGAAGCACCTGTTCTCTGAAATCTGTGGCAATGCCACTCGAAACCGTATGTGTTCGACGAAACTAAATGGCCGACCTTGTGAGAGAGGAAACTCCAGATGCGGAACTTAGTTCCATTTTAAACTAATTGTACTATCTGAAAGTGTTCGATACTGTGCCAGCAGAAGCGCCTGTTCTCTGAAATCAGTGGCGATGCTACTCGAACCCGTATGTGTTCGACGAACCTAAGTGGACGACCTTGTGAGAGAGGAAACTCCAGATGCGGAACTTAGTTCCATTTTAAACTAATTGTTCTATCTGAAAGTGTTCGATACTGTGCCAGAGAAGCGCCTGTTCTCTGAAATCAGTGGCGATGCTACTCGAACCCGTATGTGTTCGACGAAACTAAGTGGACGACCTTGTGAGAGAGGAAACTCCAGATGCGGAACTTAGTTCCATTTTAAAATAATTGTTCTATCTGAAAGTGTTCGATACTGTGCCAGAGAAGCGCCTGTTCTCTGAAATCAGTGGCGATGCTACTCGAACCCGTATGTGTTCGACGTAACTAATTGGCCGACCTTGTGAGGGAGGAAACTCAAGATGTCAAACTTAGTTCCATTTTAAACTAATTGTTCTATCTGAAACTAAGTGTTCGATATTGTGCCAGGAGAAGCGCCTGTTCTCTGAAATCTGTGGCGATGCCACTCGAAACCGTATGTGCTTGACGAAACTAAGTGGCCGACCTTGTGAGAGAGGAAACTCCAGAAGCGAAACTTATTTCCATTTTAAACTAATTGTTCTTTCTGAAAATAAGTGTTCGATACTGTGCCAGGAGAAGCACCTGTTCTCTGAAATCTGTCGCGATGCTACTCGAAACGGTATGTGTTCGACGAAACTGAGTGGTCGACCTTGTGAGGGAGGAAACTCCAGACGCGAAACTTAGTGCCATTTTAAACTAATTGTTCTATCTGAAACTAAGTGTTCGATAATGTGCCAGGAGAAGCGCCCGTTCTGTGAAACCTGTGGCGATGCTACTCGAAACCGTATGTGCTCGGCGAAACTAAGTGGTCGATCTTGTGAGAGAGGAAACTCTAGATGCGAAACTTACTTCCATTTTAAACTAATTGTTCTATCTGCAACTAAGTGTTCGATTCTGTGCCAGGAGAGGCGCCTGTTCTCTGAAATCTGTGGCGATGCTACTCGAAACCGTATGTGTTCGACGCAACTAAGTGGTCGACCTTGTGAGAGAGGAATATCCAGATGCGAAACTTAGTACCATTTTAAACTAATTGTTCTATCTGAAACTAAGTGTTCGATACTGTGCCAGGAGAAGCGCCTGTTCTAAGAAATCTGTGGCGATGCCCCTCGAAAACGTATGTGTTCGACGAAACTAAGTGACCTTCTGAGAGAGGAAACACCAGAAGCGCAACTTAGTTCCATTTAAACCTAATTGTTCTATCTGAAACTAAGTTTTCGATACTGTGCCAGGAGAAGCGCCTGTTCTCTGAAATCTGTGGTGATGCCACTCGAAACCGTATGTGTTCGACGCAACTAAGTGGTCGACCTTGTCAGAGAGGAATATCCAGATGCGAAACTTAGTACCATTTTAAACTAATTGTTCTATCTGAAACTAAGTGTTCGATACTGTGCCAGGAGAAGCGCCTGTTCTCCGAAATCAGTGGCGATGCTACTCGAACCCGTATGTGTTCGACGTAACTAAGAGGCCGACCTTGTGCGAGAGGTAACTTCAGATGCGAAACTTAGTTCCATTTTAAACCAAATGTTCCATCTGAAACTAAGTGTTCGATACTGTGCCTGGAGTAGCGCCTGTTCTCTGAAATCTGTGGCGATGCCACCCGAAACCGTATGTGTTCGACGAAACTAAGTGGCCGACCTTGTGAGAGAGGAAACTCCAGATGCGGAACTTAGTTCCATTTTAAACTAAATGTTCTATCTGAAAGTGTTCGATACTGTGCCAGAAGAAGCACCTGTTCTCTGAAATCTGTGGCAATGCCACTCGAAACCGTATGTGTTCGACGAAACTAAATGGCCGACCTTGTGAGAGAGGAAACTCCAGATGCGGAACTTAGTTCCATTTTAAACTAATTGTACTATCTGAAAGTGTTCGATACTGTGCCAGCAGAAGCGCCTGTTCTCTGAAATCAGTGGCGATGCTACTCGAACCCGTATGTGTTCGACGAACCTAAGTGGACGACCTTGTGAGAGAGGAAACTCCAGATGCGGAACTTAGTTCCATTTTAAACTAATTGTTCTATCTGAAAGTGTTCTATACTGTGCCAGAGAAGCGCCTGTTCTCTGAAATCAGTGGCGATGCTACTCGAACCCGTATGTGTTCGACGAAACTAAGTGGACGACCTTGTGAGAGAGGAAACTCCAGATGCGGAACTTAGTTCCATTTTAAAATAATTGTTCTATCTGAAAGTGTTCGATACTGTGCCAGCAGAAGCGCCTGTTCTCTGAAATCAGTGGCGATGCTACTCGAACACGTATGTGTTCGACGAAACTAAGTGGACGACCTTGTGAGAGAGGAAACTCCAGATGCGGAACTTAGTTCCATTTTAAACTAATTGTTCTATCTGAAAGTGTTCGATACTCTGCCAGAGAAGCGCCTGTTCTCTGAAATCAGTGGCGATGCTACTCGAACCCGTATGTGTTCGACGAAACTAAGTGGACGACCTTGTGAGAGAGGAAACTCCAGATGCGGAACTTAGTTCCATTTTAAAATAATTGTTCTATCTGAAAGTGTTCGATACTGTGCCAGAGAAGCGCCTGTTCTCTGAAATCAGTGGCGATGCTACTCGAACCCGTATGTGTTCGACGTAACTAATTGGCCGACCTTGTGAGGGAGGAAACTCAAGATGTCAAACTTAGTTCCATTTTAAACTAATTGTTCTATCTGAAACTAAGTGTTCGATATTGTGCCAGGAGAAGCGCCTGTTCTCTGAAATCTGTGGCGATGCCACTCGAAACCGTATGTGCTTGACGAAACTAAGTGGCCGACCTTGTGAGAGAGGAAACTCCAGAAGCGAAACTTATTTCCATTTTAAACTAATTGTTCTTTCTGAAAATAAGTGTTCGATACTGTGCCAGGAGAAGCACCTGTTCTCTGAAATCTGTCGCGATGCTACTCGAAACGGTATGTGTTCGACGAAACTGAGTGGTCGACCTTGTGAGAGAGGAAACTCCAGACGCGAAACTTAGTGCCATTTTAAACTAATTGTTCTATCTGAAACTAAGTGTTCGATAATGTGCCAGGAGAAGCGCCCGTTCTGTGAAACCTGTGGCGATGCTACTCGAAACCGTATGTGCTCGGCGAAACTAAGTGGTCGATCTTGTGAGAGAGGAAACTCTAGATGCGAAACTTACTTCCATTTTAAACTAATTGTTCTATCTGCAACTAAGTGTTCGATTCTGTGCCAGGAGAGGCGCCTGTTCTCTGAAATCTGTGGCGATGCTACTCGAAACCGTATGTGTTCGACGCAACTAAGTGGTCGACCTTGTGAGAGAGGAATATCCAGATGCGAAACTTAGTACCATTTTAAACTAATTGTTCTATCTGAAACTAAGTGTTCGATACTGTGCCAGGAGAAGCGCCTGTTCTAAGAAATCTGTGGCGATGCCCCTCGAAAACGTATGTGTTCGACGAAACTAAGTGACCTTCTGAGAGAGGAAACACCAGAAGCGCAACTTAGTTCCATTTAAACCTAATTGTTCTATCTGAAACTAAGTTTTCGATACTGTGCCAGGAGAAGCGCCTGTTCTCTGAAATCTGTGGTGATGCCACTCGAAACCGTATGTGTTCGACGCAACTAAGTCGACCTTGTGAGAGAGGAATATCCAGATGCGAAACTTAGTACCATTTTAAACTAATTGTTCTATCTGAAACTAAGTGTTCGATACTGTGCCAGGAGAAGCGCCTGTTCTAAGAAATCTGTGGCGATGCCCCTCGAAAACGTATGTGTTCGACCAAACTAAGTGGTTGACCTTGTGAGAGATGAAACTCCAGATGCGAAACTTAGTTCCATTTAAAATGAATTTTTCAATCTGAAACTATGTGTTCGATACTGTGCCAGGAGAAGCGCCTGTTCTCTGAAATCTGTGGCGATGCCCCTCGAACCGTATGGGTTCGACGAAACTAAGTGGTCGACCTTGTGAGAGAGGAATATCCAGATGGAAAACTTAGTACCATTTTAAACTAATTGTTCTATCTGAAACTATGTGTTCGATACTGTGCCAGGAGAAGCGCCTGTTCTAAGAAATCTGTGGCGATGCCCCTCGAAAACGTATGTGTTCGACGAAACTAAGTGGTTGACCTTGTGAGAGATGAAACTCCAGATGCGGAACTTAGTTCCATTTTAAAATAATTGTTCTATCTGAAAGTGTTCGATACTGTGCCAGCAGAAGCGCCTGTTCTCTGAAATCAGTGGCGATGCTACTCGAACCCGTATGTGTTCGACGAAACTAAGTGGCCGACCTTGTGAGAGAGGAAACTCCAGATGCGGAACTTAGTTCCATTTTAAACTAATTGTTCTATCTGAAAGTGTTCGATACTGTGCCAGGAGAAGCGCTAGTACCTCTGAAATCTGGGGCGATGCCACTCGAAACCGTATGTGTTCGACGAAACTAAGTGGTTGACCTTGTGAGGGAGGAAACTCCGGATGCGAAACATAGTTCCATTCAAAACTAATTGTTCTATCTGGAACTAAGTGTTCGATAGTGTGCCACGATAAACGCCTGTTCTCTGAAATCTGTGGCGATGCCACTCGAAACCGTATGTGTTCGACGAAACTAAGTGGTTGACCTTGTGAGAGATGAAACTCCAGATGCGACACTTAGTTCCATTTAAAATGAATTTTTCTATCTGAAACTATGTGTTCGATACAGTGCCAGGAGAAGCGCCTGTTCTCTGAAATCTGTGGCGATGCCCCTCGAAACCGTATGGGTTCGACGAAACTAAGTGGTTGACCTTGTGAGAGATGAAACTCCAGATGCGAAACTTAGTTCCATTTTAAACTAATTGTTCTATCTGAAACTAAGTGTTCGATACTGTGCCAGGAGAAGCGCCTGTTCTCTGAAATCTGTGGCGATGCCACTGGAAACCGTATGTGTTCCACGAAACTGAGTCGTCGCCTTGGGAGAGAGGAAACTCCAGATGCGAAACTTAGTATCATTTTAAACTAATTGTTCTATCTGAAACTATGTGTCCGATACAGTGCCAGGAGAAGCGCCTGTTCTCTGAAATCTGTGGCGATGCCCCTCGAAACCGTATGTGTTCGACGAAACTAAATGGCCGACCTTGTGAGAGAGGAAACTCCAGATGCGGAACTTAGTTCCATTTTAAACTAATTGTACTATCTGAAAGTGTTCGATATTGTGCCAGCAGAAGCGCCTGTTCTCTGAAATCAGTGGCGATGCTACTCGAACCCGTATGTGTTCGACGAAACTAAGTGGACGATCTTGTGAGAGAGGAAACTCCAGATGCGGAACTTAGTGCCATTTTAAACTAATTGTTCTATCTGAAAGTGTTCGATACTGTGCCAGAGAAGCGCCTGTTCTCTGAAATCAGTGGCGATGCTACTCGAACCCGTATGTGTTCGACGAAACTAAGTGGACGACCTTGTGAGAGAGGAAACTCCAGATGCGGAACTTAGTTCCATTTTAAAATAATTGTTCTATCTGAAAGTGTTCGATACTGTGCCAGCAGAAGCGCCTGTTCTCTGAAATCAGTGGCGATGCTACTCGAACCCGTATGTGTTCGACGAAACTAAGTGGACGACCTTGTGAGAGAGGAAACTCCAGATGCGGAACTTAGTTCCATTTTAAACTAATTGTTCTATCTGAAAGTGTTCGATACTGTGCCAGAGAAGCGCCTGTTCTCTGAAATCAGTGGCGATGCTACTCAAACCCGTATGTGTTCGACGAAACTAAGTGGACGACCTTGTGAGAGAGGAAACTCCAGATGCGGAACTTAGTTCCATTTTAAAATAATTGTTCTATCTGAAAGTGTTCGATACTGTGCCAGAGAAGCGCCTGTTCTCTGAAATCAGTGGCGATGCTACTCGAACCCGTATGTGTTCGACGTAACTAAGTGGCCGACCTTGTGAGGGAGGAAACTCAAGATGTCAAACTTAGTTCCATTTTAAACTAATTGTTCTATCTGAAACTAAGTGTTCGATACTGTGCCAGGAGAAGCACCTGTTCTCTGAAATCTGTGGCGATGCCACTCGAAACCGTATGTGCTTGACGAAACTAAGTGGCCGACCTTGTGAGAGAGGAAACTCCAGACGCGAAACTTAGTTCCATTTTAAACTAATTGCTCTATCTGAAAATAAGTGTTCGATACTGTGCCAGGAGAAGCACCTGTTCTCTGAAATCTGTCGCGATGCTACTCGAAACGGTATGTGTTCGACGAAACTGAGTGGTCGACCTTGTGAGGGAGGAAACTCCAGACGCGAAACTTAGTGCCATTTTAAACTAATTGTTCTATCTGAAACTAAGTGTTCGATAATGTGCCAGGAGAAGCGCCCGTTCTGTGAAACCTGTGGCGATGCTACTCGAAACCGTATGTGTTCGACGAAACTAAGTGGTCGATACTGTGCCATGAGTAACTCCCGTTCGGCGCAATCTGTGGCGATACCACTCGAAACCGTATGTGCTCGGCGAAACTAAGTGGTCGACCTTGTGAGAGAGGAAACACCAGAAGCGCAACTTAGTTCCATTTAAACCTAATTGTTCTATCTGAAACTAAGTTTTCGATACTGTGCCAGGAGAAGCGCCTGTTCTCTGAAATCTGTGGTGATGCCACTTGAAACCGTATGTGTTCGACGCAACTAAGTGGTCGACCTTGTGAGAGAGGAATATCAAGATGCGAAACTTAGTACCATTTTAAACTAATTGTTCTATCTGAAACTAAGTGTTCGATACTGTGCCAGGAGAAGCGCCTGTTCTAAGAAATCTGTGGCGATGCCCCTCGAAAACGTATGTGTTCGACGAAACTAAGTGGTTGACCTTGTGAGAGATGAAACTCCAGATGCGACACTTAGTTCCATTTAAAATGAATTTTTCTATCTGAAACTATATGTCCGATGCAGTGCCAGGAGAAGCGCCTGTTCTCTGAAATCTGTGGCGATGCCTCTCGAAAACGTATGTGTTCGACGAAACTAAGTGGTTGACCTTGTGAGAGATGAAACTCCAGATGCGAAACTTAGTTCCATTTAAAATGAATTTTTCAATCTGAAACTATGTGTTCGATACTGTGCCAGGAGAAGCGCCTGTTCTAAGAAATCTGTGGCGATGCCCCTCGAAAACGTATGTGTTCGACGAAACTAAGTGGTTGACCTTGTGAGAGATGAAACTCCAGATGCGACACTTAGTTCCATTTAAAATGAATTTTTCTATCTGAAACTATGTGTTCGATACAGTGCCAGGAGAAGCGCCTGTTCTCTGAAATCTGTGGCGATGCCCCTCGAAACCGTATGGGTTCGACGAAACTAAGTGGTTGACCTTGTGAGAGATGAAATTCCAGATGCGAAACGTAGTTCCATTTTGAACTAATTGTTCTATCTGAAACTAAGTGTTCGATACTGTGCCAGGAGAAGTGCCTGTTCTCTGAAATCTGTGGCGATGCCACTCGAAACCGTATGTGTTCCACGAAACTGAGTCGGCGCCTTGTGAGAGAGGAAACTCCAGATGCGAAACTTAGTATCATTTTAAACTAATTGTTCTATCTGAAACTATGTGTCCGATACAGTGCCAGGAGAAGCGCCTGTTCTCTGAAATCTGTGGCGATGCCCCTCGAAAACGTATGTGTTCGACGAAACTAAGTGGTTGACCTTGTGAGAAATGAAACTCCAGATGCGAAACTTAGTTCCATTTAAAATGAATTTTTCTATCTGAAACTATGTATTCGATACTGTGCCAGGAGAAGCGCCTGTTCTCTGAAATTTGTGGCGATGCCACTCGAAACCGTATGTGTGCGACGAAACTAAGTGCCTGACCTTGTGAGGGAGGATTCACCAGATGCGAAACATACTTCCATTTAAAACTAATTGTTCTATCTGGAACTAAGTGTTCGATAGTGTGCCACGATAAACGCCTGTTCTTTGAAATCTGTGGCGATGCCAGACGAAACCGTATGTGTTCGACGAAACTAAGTGGTCGCCTTGTGAGGGAAGAAACTCCAGATGCGAAATTTAGTCCCATTTTAAACCAATTGTTCTATCTGAAACCATGTGTTCGATACTGTGCCAGAAGAAGCGCCTGTCCTCTGAAATGTGTGGCGATGCCACTCGAAACCGTATGTGTTCGACGAAACTAAGTGGTTGACCTTGTGAGGGAGGAAACTCCGGATGCGAAACATAGTTCCATTTAAAACTAATTGTTCTATCTGGAACTAAGTGTTCGATACTGTGCCAGGAGAAGCGCCTGTTCTCTGAAATCTCTGGCGATGCTACTCCAAACCGTATGTGTTCGACGAAACTAAGTGGCCGACATTGTGAGAGAGGAAACTCCAGAGGCGAAACGTAGTTCCATTTTGAACTAATTGTTCTATCTGAAACTAAGTGTTCGATACTGTGCCAGGAGAAGTGCCTGTTCTCTGAAATCTGTGGCGATGCCACTCGAAACCGTATGTGTTCCACGAAACTGAGTCGGCGCCTTGTGAGAGAGGAAACTCCAGATGCGAAACTTAGTATCATTTTAAACTAATTGTTCTATCTGAAACTATGTGTCCGATACAGTGCCAGGAGAAGCGCCTGTTCTCTGAAATCTGTGGCGATGCCCCTCGAAAACGTATGTGTTCGACGAAACTAAGTGGTTGACCTTGTGAGAAATGAAACTCCAGATGCGAAACTTAGTTCCATTTAAAATGAATTTTTCTATCTGAAACTATGTATTCGATACTGTGCCAGGAGAAGCGCCTGTTCTCTGAAATTTGTGGCGATGCCACTCGAAACCGTATGTGTGCGACGAAACTAAGTGCCTGACCTTGTGAGGGAGGATTCACCAGATGCGAAACATACTTCCATTTAAAACTAATTGTTCTATCTGGAACTAAGTGTTCGATAGTGTGCCACGATAAACGCCTGTTCTTTGAAATCTGTGGCGATGCCAGACGAAACCGTATGTGTTCGACGAAACTAAGTGGTCGCCTTGTGAGGGAAGAAACTCCAGATGCGAAATTTAGTCCCATTTTAAACCAATTGTTCTATCTGAAACCATGTGTTCGATACTGTGCCAGAAGAAGCGCCTGTCCTCTGAAATGTGTGGCGATGCCACTCGAAACCGTATGTGTTCGACGAAACTAAGTGGTTGACCTTGTGAGGGAGGAAACTCCGGATGCGAAACATAGTTCCATTTAAAACTAATTGTTCTATCTGGAACTAAGTGTTCGATACTGTGCCAGGAGAAGCGCCTGTTCTCTGAAATCTCTGGCGATGCTACTCCAAACCGTATGTGTTCGACGAAACTAAGTGGCCGACATTGTGAGAGAGGAAACTCCAGAGGCGAAACTTTGTTCCATTTTAAACTAATTGTTCTATCTGAAACTAAGTGTTCGATACTGGGCCAGGAGAAGCGCCTGTTCTCTGAAATCTGTGACGATGCTACTCGAAACCATACGTGTTCGACGAAACTAAGTGGTTGACCTTGTGAAAGGGGAAACTCCAGGTGCGAAACTTATTTCCATTTAAAACTAAATGTTCCATCTGAAACTAAGTGTTCCATACTGTGCCAAGAGAAGCGCCTATTCTCTGAAATCTGTCGCGATGCACTCGAAACCGTATGTGTTCGACGAAAATAAGTGGTCGACCTTGTGGTAGACGAAACTCCAGATGCGAAACTTAGTTCCATTTTAAAATAATTGTTCTATCTGAAAGTGTTCGATACTGTGCCAGCAGAAGTGCCTGTTCTCTGAAATCTGTGGCGATGCTAATCGAAACCGTATGTGTTCGACGAATCTAATTGGTCGACCTTGTGAGAGAGGAAACTCCAGATGCGAAACTTAGTTCCATTTTAAACTAATTGTTCTATCTGAAACTAAGTGTCCGATACTGTCCCAGGAGAAGCGCCTGTCCTCTGAAATCTGTGGCGATGCTACTCGAAGCCGAATGTGTTCGACGAATATAAGTGGTAGACCGTGTGAGAGAGGAAACTCCAAATGCGAAACTTAGTTCCATTTTAAACTAATTGTTCTATCTGAAACTAAGTGTCCGATACTGTCCCAGGAGAAGCGCCTGTCCTCTGAAATCTGTGGCGATGCTACTCGAAGCCGAATGTGTTCGACGAATATAAGTGGTAGACCTTGTGAGAGAGGAAACTCCAGATGCGAAACATAGTTCCATTTTAAACTAATTGTTCTATCTGAAACTAAGTGTTCCATACTGTGCCAGGAGAAGCGCCTGTTCTCTGATATCTGTGGCGATGCCACTCGAAACCGTATGTGTTCGACGAAATTATGTCGTCGACCTTGTGGGAAAGGAAACTCCAGATGCGAAACATTGTTCCATTTTAAACTAATTGTTCTAGTTGAAACTAAGTTTACGATACTGTGCCAGGAGAAGCGCCTGTTCTCTGAACTGTGTGGCGATGCCGCCCAAAACCGTATGTGTTCGACGAAACTAAATGGTTGAACTTGTGAGAGAGGATACTCCAGATGCGAAACATAGTTCCATTTTAAACTAATTGTTCTATCTGAAACTAAGTGTACGATACTGTGCCAGGAGAAGCGCCTGTTCTCTGAAATCTGTGGCGGTGCCACTCGAAACATTATGTGTTCGGCGAAAGTAAGTGGTAGACCGTGTGAGAGAGGAAACTCCAGATGCGAAATATAGTTCAATTTTAAACTAAATGTTCCATCTGAAACTAAGTGTTCCATACTGTGCCAAGAGAAGCGCCTATTCTCTGAAATCTGTCGCGATGCACTCGAAACCGTATGTGTTCGACGAAAATAAGTGGTCGACCTTGTGGTAGACGAAACTCCAGATGCGAAACTTAGTTCCATTTTAAAATAATTGTTCTATCTGAAAGTGTTCGATACTGTGCCAGCAGAAGTGCCTGTTCTCTGAAATCTGTGGCGATGCTACTCGAAGCCGAATGTGCTCGACGAATATAAGTGGTAGACCGTGTGAGAGAGGAAACTCCAAATGCGAAACATAGTTCCATTTTATACTAAGTGTTCTATCTGTAACTAAGTGTTCGATAATCTGCCAGTAGAAGCGCCTGTTCTCTGAAACCTGTGGCGTTGCTACTCTAAACCGAATGTGTTGGACGAAACTAAGTGGTCGACCTTGTGAGAGAGGAAACTCCATATGCGAAACATAGTTCCATTTTAAACTAATTGTTCTATCTGAAACTAAGTGTTCCATACTGTGCCAGGAGAAGCGCCTGTTCTCTGATATCTGTGGCGATGCCACTCGAAACCGTATGTGTTCGACGATACTAAGTGGCCGACCTTGTGAGAGAGGAAACTCCAGATGCGAAACTTAGTTCCATTTTAAACTAATTGTTCTATCTGAAAGTGTTCGATACTGTGCCAGGAGAAGCGCCTGTTCTCTGATATCTGTGGCGATGCCACTCGAAACCGTATGTGTTCGACGAAATTATGTCGTCGACCTTGTGGGAAAGGAAACTCCAGATGCGAAACATTGTTCCATTTTAAACTAATTGTTCTAGCTGAAACTAAGTTTACGATACTGTGCCAGGAGAAGCGCCTGTTCTCTGAACTGTGTGGCGATGCCGCCCAAAACCGTATGTGTTCGACGAAACTAAATGGTTGAACTTGTGAGAGAGGATACTCCAGATGCGAAACATAGTTCCATTTTAAACTAATTGTTCTATCTGAAACTAAGTGTACGATACTGTGCCAGGAGAAGCGCCTGTTCTCTGAAATCTGTGGCGGTGCCACTCGAAACATTATGTGTTCGGCGAAACTCAGTGGTCGACCTTGTGAGAGAGGAAACTCCAGATGCGAAACTTAGTTCCATTTTAAACTAATTGTTCGATCTGAAACTAAGTGTTCGATACTGTGCCAGGAGAAGCGCCTGTTCTCTGAACTGTGTGGCGATGACGCTCGAAACCGTATGTGTTCGACGAAACTAAGTGGTCGACCTTGTGAGAGAGGAAACATCAGATGCGAAACTTAGTTCCATTTTAATCTTATTGTACTATCTGAAACTAAGTGTTCGATACTGTGCCAGGAGAAGCGCCTGTTCTCTGAAATCTGTGGCGATGCCACTCGAAACCGTATGTGTTTGACGAAACTAAATCTTTGACCTTGTGAGAGAGGAAACTTCAGATGCGAAACTTAGTTCCATTTTAATCTTATTGTACTATCTGAAACTAAGTGTTCGATACTGTGCCAGGAGAAGCGCCTGTTCTCTGAAATCTGTGGCGATGCCACTCGAAACCGTATGTGTTCCACGAAACTAAGTGGTCGACCTTCTGAGAGAGGAAACTCCAGAAGCGAAACTTAGTTCCATTTAAAACTAATTGTTCTATCTGAAACTAAGTGTTCGATACGGTGCCAGGAGAAGCGTCCGTTCTGTGAAACCTGTGGCGATACCACTCGAAACCGTATGTGTTCGACGAAACTAATTGGTCGACCTTGTGAGAGAGGAAACTGCAGATGCGAAACATAGTTCCATTTTAAACTAATTGTTCTATCTGAAACTAAGTGTTCGATACTCTGCCAGGAGAAGCGCCTGTTCTCTGAAATCTGTGGCGATGCTACTCGAAACCGTATGTGTACGACGAAACTAAGTGGTCGACATTGTGAGAGAGGAAACTCCAGATGCGAAATATAGTTCCATTTTAAACTAATTGTTCTATCTGAAACTATGTGTTCGATAATGTGCCAGGAGAAACGCCGTGCTGCGAAATCTGTGGCGATGCTACTCGAAACCGAATGTGTTCCACGAAAGTAAGTGGCCGACCTTGTGAGAGGGGAAACTCCAGATGCGAAACTTAGTTCCATTTTAAACTAATTGTTCTATCTGCAACTATGTGTTCGATACTGTGCCAGGAGAAGCGCCTGTTCTCTGAAATCTGTGGCGATGCCACTCGAAACCGTATGTGTTCGACGAAACTAAGTGGTCGAACTTGTGAGAGAGGAAACTCCAAATGCGAAACATAGGTCCATTTTAAACTAATTGTTCTATCTGTAACTGAGTGTTCGATACTGTGCCAGGAGAAGCGCCTGTTCTCTGAAATCTGTGGCGATGCCACTCGAAACCGTATGTGTTCGACGAAACTAAGTGGTCGACCTTGTGAGAGAGGAAACTCCAGATACGAAACTTATTTCCATTTTAAACTAATTGTTCTATCTGAAACTAAGTGTTCGATACTGTGCCAGGAGAAGCGCCTGCTCTCTGAAATCTGTAGCGATGCGACTCGAACCCGTATGTGTTCGACGAAACTAAGTAGTCGACCTTGTGAGAGAGGAAACTCCAGATGCGAAACTTAGTTCCATTTTAAACTAATTGTTCTATCTGAAACTAAATGTTCGATACTGTGCCAGGAGAAGCGCCTGTTCTCTGAAATCTGTTGGTATGCCACACAAAACAGTATGTGTTCGACGAAACTAAGTGGTCGACCTTGTGAGAGAGGAAACTCCAGATGCGAAACTTAGTTCCATTTTAAACTAATTGTTCTATCTGAAACTAAGTGTTCGATACGGTGCCAGGAGAAGCGTCCGTTCTGTGAAACCTGTGGCGATACCACTCGAAACCGTATGAGTTCGACGAAACTAATTGGTCGACCTTGTGAGAGAGGAAACTGCAGATGCGAAACATAGTTCCATTTTAAACTAATTGTTCTATCTGAAACTAAGTGTTCGATACTCTGCCAGGAGAAGCGCCTGTTCTCTGAAATCTGTGGCGATGCTACTCGAAACCGTATGTGTACGACGAAACTAAGTGGTCGACTTTGTGAGAGAGGAAACTCCAGATGCGAAATATAGTTCCATTTTAAACTAATTGTTCTATCTGAAACTATGTGTTCGATAATGTGCCAGGAGAAACGCCGTGCTGCGAAATCTGTGGCGATGCTACTCGAAACCGAATGTGTTCCACGAAAGTAAGTGGCCGACCTTGTGAGAGGGGAAACTCCAGATGCGAAACTTAGTTCCATTTTAAACTGATTGTTCTATCTGCAACTATGTGTTCGATACTGTGCCAGGAGAAGCGCCTGTTCTCTGAAATCTGTGGCGATGCCACTCGAAACCGTATGTGTTCGACGAAACTACGTTGTCGAACTTGTGAGAGAGGAAACTCCAAATGCGAAACATAGGTCCATTTTAAACTAATTGTTCTATCTGTAACTGAGTGTTCGATACTGTGCCAGGAGAAGCGCCTGTTCTCTGAAATCTGTGGCGATGCCACTCGAAACCGTATGTGTTCGACGAAATTAAGCGGTCGACCTTGTGAGAGAGGAAACTCCAGATGCGAAACTTAGTTCCATTTTAAACTAATTGTTCTATGTGCAACTATGTGTTCGATATTGTGCCAGGAGAAGCGCCTGTTCTCTGAAATCTGTGGCGATGCTACTCGAAACCGTATGTGTTCGACGAAATTAAGTGGTCGACCTTGTGAGAGAGGAAACTCCAGATGCGAAACTTAGTTCCATTTTAAACTAATTGTTCTATCTGCAACTATGTGCTCGATACTGTGCCAGGAGAAGTGCCTGTTCTCTGAAATCTGTGGCGATGCCACTCGAAACCGTATGTGTTCAACGAAATTAAATGGTCGACCTTGTGAGAGAGGACACTCCAGATGCGAAGCTTAGTTCCATTTTAAACTAATAGTTCTATCTGATACTAAGTGTCCGATACTGTGCCAGGAGAAGCGCCTGTTCTCTGAAATCTGTGGCGATGCTACTCTAAACCGTATGTGTTCGACGAAACTAAGTGGTCGACCTTCTGAGAGAAGAAACTCCAGATGCGAAACATAGTTCCAATTTAAACTAATTGTTCTCTCTGAAACTAAGTGTTCGATACTGTGCCAGGAGAAGCGCCTGTTCTCTGGAATCTGTCGCGATGCTACTCGAAACCGTATGTGTTCGACGAAACTAAGTGGCCGATCTTGTGAGAGAGGAAACTTCAGATGCGAAACTTAGTTCCATTTTAAACTAATTGGTCTATCTGAAACAAGGTGTTCGATACTGTGCCAGGAGAAGGGCCTGTTCTCTGAAATCTGTGGCGATGCCACTCGAAACCGTACGTGTTCGACGAAACTGAGTGGTCGACCTTGTGAGAGAGGAAACTCCAGACGCGAAACTTAGTGCCATTTTAAACTAATTGTTCAATCAGAAACTAAGTGTTCGATACTGTGCCAGGAGAAGCGCCTGTTCCCTGAAATCTGTGGCGATGCCACTCGAAACCGTACGTGTTCGACGAAACTGAGTGGTCGACCATGTGGGAGAGGAAACTCCAGGTGCGAAACTTATTTCCATTTTAAACTAATTGTTCTCTCTGAAACTAAGTGTTCGAGACTGTGCCAGGAGAAGCGCCTGTTCTCTGAAATCTGTGGCGATGCCACTCGAAGCCGTATGTGTTTGACGAAACTAAGTGGTCCACCTTGCGGGAGAGGAAACTCCAAATGCGAAACATAGTTCCATTTTAAACTACTTGTTCTCTCTGAAGCTAAGTGTTCGATACTGTGCCAGGAGAAGCGCCTGTTCTCTGAAATGTGTGGCGATGCCACTCGATACCGTATGTGTTCGACGAAACTAAGTGGTCGAACTTGTGAGAGAGGAAACTCCAAATGCGAAACATAGGTCCATTTTAAACTAATTGTTCTATCTGTAACTGAGTGTTCGATACTGCGCCAGGAGAAGCGCCTGTTCTCTGAAATCTGTGGCGATGCCACTCGAAACCGTATGTGTTCGACGAAATTAAGCGGTCGACCTTGTGAGAGAGGAAACTCCAGATGCGAAACTTAGTTCCATTTTAAACTAATTGTTCTATGTGCAACTATGTGTTCGGTATTGTGCCAGGAGAAGCGCCTGTTCTCTGAAATCTGTGGCGATGCTACTCGAAACCGTATGTGTTCGACGAAATTAAGTGGTCGACCTTGTGAGAGAGGAAACTCCAGATGCGAAACTTAGTTCCATTTTAAACTAATTGTTCTATCTGCAACTATGTGCTCGATACTGTGCCAGGAGAAGTGCCTGTTCTCTGAAATCTGTGGCGATGCCACTCGAAACCGTATGTGTTCAACGAAATTAAATGGTCGACCTTGTGAGAGAGGACACTCCAGATGCGAAGCTTAGTTCCATTTTAAACTAATAGTTCTATCTGATACTAAGTGTTCGATACTGTGCCAGGAGAAGCGCCTGTTCTCTGAAATCTGTGGCGATGCTACTCTAAACCGTATGTGTTCGACGAAACTAAGTGGTCGACCTTCTGAGAGAAGAAACTCCAGATGCGAAACATAGTTCCAATTTGAACTAATTGTTCTCTCTGAAACTAAGTGTTCGATACTGTGCCAGGAGAAGCGCCTGTTCTCTGTAATCTGTTGCGATGCTACTCGAAACCGTATGTGTTCGAAGAAATTAAGTGGTCGACCTTGTGAGAGAGGAAACTCCAGATGCGAAACTTAGTTCCATTTTAAACTAATTGTTCTATCTGCAACTATGTGCTCGATACTGTGCCAGGAGAAGCGCCTGTTCTCTGAAATCTGTGGCGATGCTACTCTAAACCGTATGTGTTCGACGAAATTAAGCGGTCGACCTTGTGAGAGAGGAAACTCCAGATGCGAAACTTAGTTCCATTTTAAACTAATTGTTCTATGTGCAACTATGTGTTCGGTATTGTGCCAGGAGAAGCGCCTGTTCTCTGAAATCTGTGGCGATGCTACTCTAAACCGTATGTGTTCGACGAAACTAAGTGGTCGACCTTCTGAGAGAAGAAACTCCAGATGCGAAACATAGTTCCATTTTAAGCTAAGCGTTCTATCTGTAACTAAGTGTTCGAGACTGTGCCAGGAGAAGCGCCCGTTCTCTGAAATCTGTGGCGATGCCACTCGAAACCGTGTGTGTTCGATGAAACTAAGTGGTCGCCTTATGAGAGAAGAAACTCCAGATGCGAAACGTATTTCCATTTTAAACGAATTGTTCTATCTGAAACTAAGTGTTCGATAATGTGCCAGGAGAAACGCCGTGCTGCGAAATCTGTGGCGATGCTACTCGAAACCGAATGTGTTCCACGAAAGTAAGTGGCCGACCTTGTGAGAGGGGAAACTCCAGATGCGAAACTTAGTTCCATTTTAAACTAATTGTTCTATCTGCAACTATGTGTTCGATACTGTGCCAGGAGAAGCGCCTGTTCTCTGAAATCTGTGGCGATGCCACTCGAAACCGTATGTGTTCGACGAAACTAGGTGGTCGACCATGTGAGAGAGGAAATTCCAGATGCGATAATTATTTCCATTTTAAACTATGTGTTCTAGCTGTAACTAAGTGCTCGGTACTGCGCCAGGAGAAGCGCCTGTTCTCTGAAAACAGTGGCGATGCTACTCGAAACCGTATGTGTTCGATGAAACTAAGTGGACCACCTTGTGAGAGAGGAAACTCCAAATGCGAAACATATTTCCATTTTAAACTAATTGTTCTCTCTGAAGCTAAGTGTTCGATACTATGCCAGGAGAAGCGCCTGTTCTCTGAAATCTGTGGCCATGCTACTCGAAACCGAATGTGTTCCACGAAACTAAGTGGCCGCCTTGTGAGAGAGGAAACTCCAGATGCGAAATTTAGTACCATTTTAAACTAATTGTTCTATCTGAAACTATGTGTCCGATACTGCGCCTGTTCTCTGAAATGTGCGCCGGTGCCACTCGAAACCGTATGTGTTCGACGAAACTAAGTGGTTGACCTTGTGCGAGAGGATACTCCAGATGCGAAACTTAGTTCCATTTAAAACTAATTGTTCGGTCTGAAACTAAGTTTTCGATACCGTGCTAGGAGAAGCGCATGTTTTCTGAAATCTGTGGCAATGCGCACCCGAAACCGTATGTGTTCGACGAAACTAATTGGTCGATACTGTGCCAGAGGAAACTCCCCGTCTGCGAAATCTGTGGCGATGACATTCGAAAACGTATGTGTTCGACGAAACTAAGTGGCCGACCTTGTGAGAGAAGAAACTCCAGATGCGAAACATAGTTCCATTTTAAACTAATTGTTCTATCTGTAACTAAGTGTTCGATAATGTGCCAGGAGAAACGCCTGTTCTCTGAAATCTGTGGCGATACCACTCGAAACCGTATGTGTTCGACGGAACTAAGTGGCCGACCTTGTGAGAGAAGAAACTCCAGATGCGAAACATAGTTGCATTTTAAACTAATTGTTCTATCTGAAACTATGTGTTCGATACTGTGCCAGTAGAAGCGTCTGTTCTCTGAAATCTGTGGCGATCACACTCGAAACAGTATGTGTTCGACGAAACTAAGTGGTCGCCTTGTGAAAGAGGATACTCCAGATGCGAAACTTAGTTCCATTTAAAACTAATGGTTCCATCGGAAACTAAGTGTTCGATACTGTGCCAGAAGAAGCGCCTGTTCTCTGAAATCTGTAGCGATACCACTCGAAACCATATGTGTTCGACGAAACTAAGTGGCCGACCATGTGAGAGAGGATACTCCAGATGTGAAATTTAGAACCATTTTAAAATAATTGTTTTATCTGAAACTATGTGTCCGATACTGTGCCAGGAAAAGCTCCTGTTCTGTGAAATGTGTGGCGATGCCACTCGAAACCGTATGTGTTCGACGAAACTAAGTGGTCGACCTTGTGAGAGAGGATACTCCAGATGCGAAACATAGTCCTATTTTAAACTAATTGTTCTATCTGAAACTAAGTGTTCGAAACTGTGCCAGGAGAAGCGCCAGTTCTCTGAAATATGTGGCGATGCCACTCGAAACCGTATGTGTTCGACGAAACTAAGTGGTCGACCATGTGAGAGAGGATACTCCAGATGCGAAATTTAGAACCATTTTAAAATAATTGTTTTATCTGTAACTATGTGTCCGATACTGTGCCAGGAGAAGCTCCTGTTCTGTGAAATGTGTGGCGATGCCACTCGAAACCGTATGTGTTCGACGAAACTAAGTGGTCGACCTTGTGAGAGAGGATACTCCAGATGCGAAACATAGTCCTATTTTAAACTAATTGTTCTATCTGAGACTAAGTGTTCGATACTGTGCCAGGAGAAGTGCCTGATCTCTGAAAACTGTGACGATGCTACTCCAAACCGTATGTGTTCGACGAAAATAAGTGGTCCACCTTGTGAGAGAGGAAACTCCAGATGCGAAATATAGTTCCATTTTAAACTAATTGTTCTGTCTGAAATAAGTGTTCGATACTGTGCCAGGAGAAGCGCCTGTTCTCTGAAATCCCTGGCGATGATACTCCAAACCGTATGTGTTCGACGAATCTAAGTGGTCGACCTTGTGAGAGAGGAAACTCCAGATGCGAAACTTAGTTCCATTTTAAACTAATTGTTCTAACCGAAACTCTGTGTCCGATACTGTGCCAGGAGAAGCGCCTGTTCTCTGAAATCTGTGGCGATACAAATCGAAAGCGTATGTGTTCGACGAAACTAAGTGGTCCACCTTGTGAGAGAGGAAACTCCAGATGCGAAATATAGTTCCATTTTAAACTAATTGTTCTGTCTGAAATAAGTGTTCGATACTGTGCCAGGAGAAGCGCCTGTTCTCTGAAATCCCTGGCGATGATACTCCAAACCGTATGTGTTCGACGAATCTAAGTGGTCGACCTTGTGAGAGAGGAAACTCCAGATGCGAAACTTAGTTCCATTTTAAACTAATTGTTCTAACCGAAACTCTGTGTCCGATACTGTGCCAGGAGAAGAGCCTGTTCTCTTAAATCTGTGGCGATGCAAATCGAAAGCGTATGTGTTCGACGAAACTAAGTGGTTGACCTTGTGAGAGAGGATACTCCAGATGCGAAACATAGTTCCATTTTAAACTAATTGTTCTGTCTGAAACTAAGTGTTCGATAAGGTGCCAGGAGAAGCGCCTGTTCTCTGAACTGTGTGGCGATGACGCTCGAAACCGTATGTGTTCGACGAAACTAAGTGGTCGACCTTCTGAGAGAGGAAACTCCAGATGCGAAACATATTTCTATTTTAAACTAATTGTTCTATCTGAAACTAAGTGTTCGAAACTGTGCCAGGAGAAGCGCCAGTTCTCTGAAATATGTGGCGATGCCACTCGAAACCGTATGTGTTCGACGAAACTAAGTGGTCGACCATGTGAGAGAGGATACTCCAGATGCGAAATTTAGAACCATTTTAAAATAATTGTTTTATCTGAAACTATGTGTCCGATACTGTGCCAGGAGAAGCTCCTGTTCTGTGAAATGTGTGGCGATGCCACTCGAAACCGTATGTGTTCGACGAAACTAAGTGGTCGACCTTGTGAGAGAGGATACTCCAGATGCGAAACATAGTCCTATTTTAAACTAATTGTTCTATCTGAGACTAAGTGTTCGATACTGTGCCAGGAGAAGTGCCTGATCTCTGAAAACTGTGACGATGCTACTCCAAACCGTATGTGTTCGACGAAAATAAGTGGTCGACCTTGTGGAAGAGGAAACTCCAGATGCGAGACTTAGTTCCATTTTAAACTAATTGTTCTATCTGATACTAAGTGTTCGATACTGTGCCAGGAGAAGCGCCTGTTCTCTGAAATCTGTGGCGATGCTACTCGAAACCGTATGTGTTCGACGAAACTAAGTGGTCCACCTTGTGAGAGAGGAAACTCCAGATGCGAAATATAGTTCCATTTTAAACTAATTGTTCTGTCTGAAATAAGTGTTCGATACTGTGCCAGGAGAAGCGCCTGTTCTCTGAAATCCCTGGCGATGATACTCCAAACCGTATGTGTTCGACGAATCTAAGTGGTCGACCTTGTGAGAGAGGAAACTCCAGATGCGAAACTTAGTTCCATTTTAAACTAATTGTTCTAACCGAAACTCTGTGTCCGATACTGTGCCAGGAGAAGCGCCTGTTCTCTTAAATCTGTGGCGATGCAAATCGAAAGCGTATGTGTTCGACGAAACTAAGTGGTTGACCTTGTGAGAGAGGATACTCCAGATGCGAAACATAGTTCCATTTTAAACTAATTGTTCTGTCTGAAACTAAGTGTTCGATAAGGTGCCAGGAGAAGCGCCTGTTCTCTGAACTGTGTGGCGATGACGCTCGAAACCGTATGTGTTCGACGAAACTAAGTGGTCGACCTTCTGAGAGAGGAAACTCCAGATGCGAAACATATTTCTATTTTAAACTAATTGTTCTATCTGAAACTAAGTGTTCGAAACTGTGCCAGGAGAAGCGCCAGTTCTCTGAAATATGTGGCGATGCCACTCGAAACCGTATGTGTTCGACGAAACTAAGTGGTCGACCATGTGAGAGAGGATACTCCAGATGCGAAATTTAGAACCATTTTAAAATAATTGTTTTATCTGAAACTATGTGTCCGATACTGTGCCAGGAGAAGCTCCTGTTCTGTGAAATGTGTGGCGATGCCACTCGAAACCGTATGTGTTCGACGAAACTAAGTGGTCGACCTTGTGAGAGAGGATACTCCAGATGCGAAACATAGTCCTATTTTAAACTAATTGTTCTATCTGGCACTAAGTGTTCGATACTGTGCCAGGAGAAGTGCCTGATCTCTGAAAACTGTGACGATGCTACTCCAAACCGTATGTGTTCGACGAAAATAAGTGGTCGACCTTGTGGAAGAGGAAACTCCAGATGCGAGACTTAGTTCCATTTTAAACTAATTGTTCTATCTGAAACTAAGTGTTCGATACTGTGCCAGGAGAAGCGCCTGTTCTCTGAAATCAGTGGCGATGCTACTCGAAACCGTATGTGTTCGACGAAACTAAGTGGTCCACCTTGTGAGAGAGGAAACTCCAGATGCGAAACTTAGTTCCATTTTAAACTAATTGTTCTATCTGAAACTAAGAGTTCGATACTGTGCCAGGAGTAGCGCCTGTTCTCTGAAATCTGTGGCGATGCTACTCGAAACCGTATGTGTTCGAGGAAACTTAGTGGTCGACCTTGTGGGACAGGAAACTCCAGATGCGAAACTTAGTTCCATTTTAAACTAATTGTTCTATCTGAAACTATGTCTTCGACACTGTGCCAGGAGAACCGCCTGTTCTCTGAAATCTGTGGCGATGCTACTCTAAACCGTATGTGTTGGACGAAACTAAGTGGCCGACCTTGTGGGAGAGGAAACTCCAGATGCGAACCTTAGTTCCATTTTAAACTAATTGTTCTATCTGATACTAAGTGTTCGATACTGTGCCAGGAGAAGCGCCTGTTCTCTGAAATCTGTGGCGATGCTACTCGAAACCGTATGTGTTCGACGAAACTAAGTGGTCCACCTTGTGAGAGAGGAAACTCCTGATGCGAAATATAGTTCCATTTTAAACTAATTGTTCTGTCTGAAATAAGTGTTCGATACTGTGCCAGGAGAAGCGCCTGTTCTCTGAAATCCCTGGCGATGATACTCCAAACAGTATGTGTTCGACGAATCTAAGTGGTCGACCTTGTGAGAGAGGAAACTCCAGATGCGAAACTTAGTTCCATTTTAAACTAATTGTTCTAACCGAAACTCTGTGTCCGATACTGTGCCAGGAGAAGCGCCTGTTCTCTTAAATCTGTGGCGATGCAAATCGAAAGCGTATGTGTTCGACGAAACTAAGTGGTTGACCTTGTGAGA
Source organism: Nysson spinosus (assembly GCA_910591585.2). NCBI lineage: Eukaryota > Metazoa > Arthropoda > Insecta > Hymenoptera > Crabronidae > Nysson > Nysson spinosus. The sequence goes on along the minus strand of CAJUYC020000088.1, from coordinate 4,213,020 downwards.
GAGGATACTCCAGATGCGAAACATAGTTCCATTTTAAACTAATTGTTCTGTCTGAAACTAAGTGTTCGATAAGGTGCCAGGAGAAGCGCCTGTTCTCTGAACTGTGTGGCGATGACGCTCGAAACCGTATGTTTTCGACGAAACTAAGTGGTCGACCTTCTCAGAGAGGAAACTCCAGATGCGAAACATATTTCTATTTTAAACTAATTGTTCTATCTGAAACTAAGTGTTCGAAACTGTGCCAGGAGAAGCGCCAGTTCTCTGAAATATGTGGCGATGCCACTCGAAACCGTATGTGTTCGACGAAACTAAGTGGTCGACCATGTGAGAGAGGATACTCCAGATGCGAAATTTAGAACCATTTTAAAATAATTGTTTTATCTGAAACAATGTGTCCGATACTGTGCCAGGAGAAGCTCCTGTTCTGTGAAATGTGTGGCGATGCCACTCGAAACCGTATGTGTTCGACGAAACTAAGTGGTCGACCTTGTGAGAGAGGATACTCCAGATGCGAAACATAGTCCTATTTTAAACTAATTGTTCTATCTGAGACTAAGTGTTCGATACTGTGCCAGGAGAAGTGCCTGATCTCTGAAAACTGTGACGATGCTACTCCAAACCGTATGTGTTCGACGAAAATAAGTGGTCGACCTTGTGGAAGAGGAAACTCCAGATGCGAGACTTAGTTCCATTTTAAACTAATTGTTCTATCTGAAACTAAGTGTTCGATACTGTGCGAGGAGAAGCGCCTGTTCTCTGAAATCAGTGGCGATGCTACTCGAAACCGTATGTGTTCGACGAAACTAAGTGGTCCACCTTGTGAGAGAGGAAACTCCAGATGCGAAACTTAGTTCCATTTTAAACTAAGTTTTCTATCTGAAACTAAGTGTTTGATAATGTCCCAGGAGAAGCGCCTGTTCTCTGAAATCTGTGGCGATGCCACTCGAAACCGTATGTGGTCGACGAAACTAAGTCGTCGACCTAGTGAGAGAGGAAACTCCAGATGCGAAGCTTTGGTCCATTTTAAACTAATTGTTCTATCTGAGACCAAGTTTTCGATATTGTGCCCGGAGAAACGCCTGTTCACTGAAATATGTGGCGATGCTACTAGAAACCGTATGTGTTCGACGAAACTAAGTGGTCCACCTTGTGGGAGAGGAAACTCCAGATGCGAAGCTTTGGTCCATTTTAAACTAATTGTTCTATCTGAGACCAAGTTTTCGATATTGTGCCAGGAGAAGCGCCTGTTATCTGAAATCTGTGGCGATACCACTCGAAACCGCATGTGTTCGACGAAACTGAGTGGTCGACCTTGTGAGAGAGGAAACTCCAGAAGCAAAACTTAGTTCCATTTAAAACTAATTGTTCTATCTGAAAATAAGTTTTCGATACTGTGCCAGGAGAAGCGCCTGTTCTCTGAGATCATTGGCGATGATACTCGAAACCGTATGTGTTCGACGAAACTAAGTGTTCGAACTTGTGAGAGAGGAAACTCCAGATGCGAAACTTAGTTCCATTTTAAACTAATTGTTCTATCTGAAACTAAGTGTTCGATACTGTGCCAGAAGAAACGCCTGTTCTCTGAAATCTGTGGCGATGCCGCTCGAAACCGTATGTGTTCAAAGAAGCTAAGTGGTTGACCTTGTGAGAGAGGATACTCCAGATGCGAAACATAGTCCTATTTTAAACTAATTGTTCTATCTGAAACTAAGTGTTCGATACTGTGCCAGGAGAAACGCCTGTTCTCTGAAATCTGTGGCGATGCCGCTCGAAACCGTATGTGTTCGACGAAGCTAATCGGTTGACCTTGTGAGAGAGGATACTCCAGATGCGAAACATAGTTCCATTTTAAACTAATTGTTCTATCTGATACTAAGTATTCGATACTGTGCCAGGAGAAGCGCCTGTTCTCTGATATCTGTGGCGATTCCACTCGAAACCGTATGTGTTCCACGAAACAAAGTGGCCGCCTTGTGAGAGAGGAAAATCCAGATGCGAAACATAGTTCCATTTTAAACTAATTGTTCTATCTGCAACTAAGCGTTCGATACTGTGTCAGGAGAAGCGGCTGTTCTCTGAAATCTGTGGCGATGCCACTCAAAACCGTATGTGTTCGACGAATCTAAGTGGCCGACCTTGTGAGAGGACACTCCAGTTGCGAAATTTAGTTCCATTTTAAACTAATTGTTCTATCTGAAACTAAGTTTTCGATACTGTGCCAGGAGAAGCGCCTGTTCTCTGAAATCTGTCGCGATGCTACTTGAAACCGTATGTGTTCGACGAAACTAAGTGGCCGACCTTGTGGGAGAGGAAACTCCAGATGCGAACCTTAGTTCTATTTTAAACTATTTGTTCTATCTGATACTAAGTGTTCGATACTGTGCCAGGAGAAGCGCCTGTTCTCTGAAATCTTTGGCGATGCTACTCGAAACCGTATGTGTTCGACGAAACTAAGTGGTCCACCTTGTGAGGGAGGAAACTCCAGATGCGAAACATAGTTGCATTTTAAACTAATTGTTCTGTCTGAAATAAGTGTTCGATACTGTGCCAGGAGAAGCGCCTGTTCTCTGAAATCCCTGGCGATGAAACTCCAAACCGTATGTGTTCGACGAATCTATATGGTCGACCTTGTGAGAGAGGAAACTCCAGATGCGAAACTTAGTTCCATTTTAAACTAATTGTTCTAACCGTAACTCTGTGTCCGATACTGTGCCAGGAGAAGCGCCTGTTCTCTTAAATCTGTGGCGATGCAAATCGAAAGCGTATGTGTTCGACGAAACTAAGTGGTTGACCTTGTGAGAGAGGATACTCCAGATGCGAAACATAGTTCCATTTTAAACTAATTGTTCTGTCTGAAACTAAGTGTTCGATAAGGTGCCAGGAGAAGCGCCAGTTCTCTGAAATATGTGGCGATGCCACTCGAAACCGTATGTGTTCGACGAAACTAAGTGGTCGACCTTGTGAGAGGACACTCCAGTTGCGAAATTTAGTTCCATTTTAAAATAATTGTTCTATCTGAAACTAAGTTTTCGATACTGTGCCAGGAGAAGCGCCTGTTCTCTGAAATCTGTCGCGATGCTACTTGAAACCGTATGTGTTCGACGAAACTAAGTGGCCGACCTTGTGGGAGAGGAAACTCCAGATGCGAACCTTAGTTCCATTTTAAACTAATTGTTCTATCTGATACTAAGTGTTCGATACTGTGCCAGGAGAAGCGCCTGTTCTCTGAAATCTTTGGCGATGCTACTCGAAACCGTATGTGTTCGACGAAACTAAGTGGTCCACCTTGTGAGAGAGGAAACTCCAGATGCGAAACATAGTTCCATTTTAAACTAATTGTTCTGTCTGAAATAAGTGTTCGATACTGTGCCAGGAGAAGCGCCTGTTCTCTGAAATCCCTGCCGATGAAACTCCAAACCGTATGTGTTCGACGAATCTAAATGGTCGACCTTGTGAGAGAGGAAACTCCAGATGCGAAACTTAGTTCCATTTTAAACTAATTGTTCTAACCGAAACTCTGTGTCCGATACTGTGCCAGGAGAAGCGCCTGTTCTCTTAAATCTGTGGCGATGCAAATCGAAAGCGTATGTGTTCGACGAAACTAAGTGGTTGACCTTGTGAGAGAGGATACTCCAGATGCGAAACAAAGTTCCATTTTAAACTAATTGTTCTGTCTGAAACTAAGTGTTCGGTAAGGTGCCAGGAGAAGCGCCAGTTCTCTGAAATATGTGGCGATGCCACTCGAAACCGTATGTGTTCGACGAAACTGAGTGGTCGACCTTGTGAGAGAGGAAACTCAAGATGCGAAACTTAGTTCCATTTAAAACTAATTGTTCTGTCTGAAATAAGTGTTCAATACTGTGCCAGGAGAAGCGCCTGTTCTCTGAAATCTGTGGCGATGCTACTCTAAACCGTATGTCTTCGACGAAACTAAGTGGCCGACCTTGTGAGAGAGGTTTCACCAGATGCGGAACATAGTTCCATTTTAAACTAATTGTTCTGTCTGAAACTAAGTGTTCGATACTGTGCCAGGAGAAGCGCCTGTTCTCTGAAATCTTTGGCGATGCTACTCGAAACCGTATGTGTTCGACGAAACTAAGTGGTCCACCTTTTGAGAGAGGAAACTCCAGATGCGAAACATAGTTCCATTTTAAACTAATTGTTCTGTCTGAAATAAGTGTTCGATACTGTGCCAGGAAAAGCGCCTGTTCTCTGAAATCCCTGGCGATGAAACTCCAAACCGTATGTGTTCGACGAATCTAAATGGTTGACCTTGTGAGAGAGGAAACTCCAGATGCGAAACTTAGTCCCATTTTAAACTAATTGTTCTAACCGAAACTCTGTGTCCGATACTGAGCCAGGAGAAGCGCCTGTTCTCTTAAATCTGTGGCGATGCAAATCGAAAGCGTATGTGTTCCACGAAACTAAGTGGTTGACCTTGTGAGAGAGGATACTCCAGATGCGAAATATATTTCCATTTTAAACTAATTGTTCTGTCTGAAACTAAGTGTTCGATAAGGTGCCAGGAGAAGCGCCTGTTCTCTGAACTGTGTGGCGATGACGCTCGAAACCGTATGTGTTCGACGAAACTAAGTGGTTGATCTTGTGAGAGAGGATACTCCAAATGCGAAACTTAGTTCCATTTTAAACTAATTGTTGTATCTGAAACTAAGTGTTCCATACTGTGCCAGGAGAAGCGCCTGTTCTCTGATATCTGTGGCGATGCCACTCGAAACCGAATGTGTTCGACGAAACTAAGTGGCCGACCTTGTGTGAGAGGAAACGTCAGATGCGAAACTTAGTTCCATTTTAAATTAATTGTTCTATCTGAAACTAAGTGTTAGATACTTTGCCTGGAGAAGCGCCCGTTCTCTGGAATCTGTGGCGATGCTACTCGAAACCGTATGTGTTCGACGAAACAAAGTGGTCGAACTTGTGAGAGGGGAAACTCCAAATTGCGAAATTTAGTTCCATTTTAAACTAATAATCCTATCTGAAACTAAGTGTTCGATACTGTGCCAGGAGAAGCGCATGTCCTCTGAAATCTGTCGCGATGCTACTCGAAACCGTATGTGTTCGACGAAACTAAGTGGCCGACCTTGTGAGAGAGGAAACTTCAGATGCGAAACTCAGTTCCATTTTAAATTTATTGTTCTATCTGAAACTAAGTGTTCGATACTGCGCCAGGAGATGCGCCTGTTCCCTGAAATCAGTCGCGATGCTACTCCAAACCGTATGTGTTCGACGAAACTAAGTGGCCGACCTTGTGTGAGAGGAAACGTCAGATGCGAAACTTAGTTCCATTTTAAATTAATTGTTCTATCTGAAACTAAGTGTTAGATACTGTGCCAGGAGAAGCGCCCGTTCTCTGGAATCTGTGGCGATGCTACTCGAAACCGTATGTGTTCGACGAAACAAAGTGGTCGAACTTGTGAGAGGGGAAACTCCAAATTGCGAAATTTAGTTCCATTTTAAACTAATAATCCTATCTGAAACTAAGTGTTCGATACTGTGCCAGGAGAAGCGCATGTCCTCTGAAATCTGTCGCGATGCTACTCGAAACCGTATGTGTTCGACGAAACTAAGTGGCCGACCTTGTGAGAGAGGAAACTTCAGATGCGAAACTCAGTTCCATTTTAAATTAATTGTTCTATCTGAAACTAAGTGTTCGATACTGCGCCAGGAGATGCGCCTGTTCCCTGAAATCAGTCGCGATGCTACTCCAAACCGTATGTGTTCGACGAAACTGAGTGGTCGACCTTGTGAGAAGGAAACTCCAGACGCGAAACTTAGTGCCATTTTAAACTAATTGTTCTCTCTGAAACTAAGTGTTCGATACTGTGCCAGCAGAAGCGCCTGTTCTCTGAAATCTGTGGCGATGCCACTCGAAACCGTATGCGTTCGGCGAAACAAAGTGGTCGACCTTGTGAGACAGGAAACTCCAGATGCGAAACATAGTTCAATTTTAAACTAATTGTTCTATCTGAAACTAAGTGTTCGATACTGTGCCAGGAGAAGCGCCTGTTCTCTGAAATCTGTGGCTATGCTACTCGAAACCGAATGTTTTCCACGAAACTAAGTGGCCGCCTTGTGAGGGAGGAAACTCCTGATGCGAAATTTAGTACCATATTAAAATTAGTCCGATACTGTGCCAGGAGAAACTCCCGTTCCGTTTCTCACTACATCAAATTCTATAAGACTTGATTCGCCTTTTGGTGTCCTCGCGCTGATGTCCATGATAACGACTGTGCCGTGTCGATTCTATATCCATTAGGCGATATGCGTCAATACTGGTCGGAGGCGCAGATCTTTGAATATTTCTAACACGTGGATTCCATCTGAACCCATGACGTCTGACTACATCCGTTGTGGGCCTCCCAATGTAGTCCGACCGAATCAGCTCCGCCTTGTAACTGAGGGATCTCCTTACCCTTTGCCTGAGTTTCACATCGACCCGCAAAACAGATAGCCACTTTCGGGAAACAAGCGCTGCGCTCAGTAAAGATGCAGAATCCAATTGCCGCAGAATCAACTGCGATATTTCCAGAGGTAACTCATGGACGAAGTCCACATTTGCCGAGTGTGGCGTCCCGATTGCATGTAGCAAGAAACTGAAGGACTCCATGCTAACACGACTGATGCACGTGTGCATTTGATCCCCGTGTGCGTATCTGCACGTATTATATGGGTGGCAAATATCTTGCGGTCCATGTTCCGGATGATTAGGTTCACCAATGAGCGACAACTCTCTGACTACTTTTTAAGAAATCAGCCCGAAAATCTGAATTCCATGAATCAGAAGGGTTTGCTTCAATTTTGCATACACCGGATCATGATTCACGGTGCGGAATGTGACGATTCCACCACCCACTGTTGGAAAACAGTCACATGCCTTCTACGGGTCCACTGGGGCTCAACTAGGTTCTCCTACATTGGTGTTTTTATGCATTTCGTTGGAACGTAAATTATGAAGTTTCACACCGCCCACGACCGAAATATTGTTTTAGGCATCAGGGCGTAGAATACTTTTTTGGACAGCCGATAGTGCTACTTAACGGGTCTTTGACTCAGTCATTCTTATACTATATGTTCACCCTACATTCTCTACGCTTCTCCTGGCACAGTATCGAACCCTTGGTTTCAGATAGAACAATTAGTTTAAAATGGAATTAATTTTCGCATTTGGAATTTCCTCTCTCACAAGGTCGACCACTTAGTTTCGTCGAACACATACGGTTTCGAGTGGCATCGCCACAGATTTCAGAGAACAGTCGCTTCTCCTGGCACAGTATCGAACACTTAGTTTCAGATAGAACGATTATTTTTAAATGGAACTAAGTTTCGCTTCTGGAGTTTCCTCTCTCACAAGGTCGACCACTTAGTTTCGTCGAACACATACCGTTTCGAGTAGCAGCGCCACAGATTTCAGAGAACAGGCGCTCCTCCTGGCACAGTATCGAACACTTAGTTTCAGATAGAACAATTAGTTTAAAATCGAACTATGTTTCGCATCTGGAGTTTCCTCTGTTACCATGTCGACCACTTAGTCTCGTCAAACACATACGGTTTCGAGTGGCATCAATACAGATTTCAAAGAACAAGCGCTTCTCGTGGCACAGTATCGAACCCTCAGTTTCAGATAGAAAAATAAGTATAAAATGGAACTAAATTTCGCATCTGGAGTTTCCTCTCTCACAAGGTTGACCACTTAGCTTCGCCGAACACATACGGTTTCGAGTAGCATCGCGACAGATTTCCGAGAACAGGCTCGTCTCCTGGCACAGTATCGAACACTTAGTTTCAGACAGAACTATTAGTTTAAAATGGAACAAAACTTCGCATCTGGAGTTTGCTCTCTCACAAAGTCGGCCACTTAGTATCGTCAAACACATAGGGTTTCTAGTGGCATCGCCACAGGTTTCAGATAACTGGCGCTTCTCCTGGCACAGTAAGGAACACTTAGTTTCAGATAGAACAATTAGTTTAAAATGGAACTAAGTTTCGCATCTGAAGTTTCCTCTCTCACAAGGTCGACCACTTAGTTTCGTCGAACACATACGGTTTGGGGTAGCTTCGCCACAGATTTCAGAGAACAGACGCTTCTCCTGGAACAGTATCGAACACTTAGTTCCAGATAGAACAATTTGTTTAAAATGGAACTAAGTCTCGCATCTGGAGACTCCTCTCCCACAAGGTCGACCAGTTAGTTTCGTCAAACACATACGGTTTCGAGTGGCATCGCCACAGGTTTCAGAGAACCCGCGCTTCTCCTGGCACAGTATGGAACACTTAGTATCAGATAGAACAATTATTTTAAAATGGAACTAAGCTTCGCATCTGGAGCTTCCTCTCCCACAAGGTTTACCACTTAGCTTTGCCGAACACATACGGTTTCGAGTGGTATCGCCACAAATTTCGCCGAACGGGAGCTTCTCCCGGCACAGTACCGAACACTTAGTTTCAGGTAGAACAATTAGTTTAAAATGGAACAAAGCTTCGCATCTGCAGTTTGTTCTCTCACAAGGTCGGCCACTTAGTATCGTCAAACACATAGGGTTTCTAGTGGCATCGCCACAGGTTTCAGATAACTGGCGCTTCTCCTGGCACAGTATCGAACACTTAATTTCAGATATAACAATTATTTTAATATGGAATTAAGTTTCGCATTTGGAGTTTCCTCTCTCACAAGGTCGACCAGTTAGTTTCGTCAAACACATACGGTTTCGAGTGGCATCGCCACAGGTTTCAGAGAACCCGCGCTTCTCCTGGCACAGTATGGAACACTTAGTATCAGATAGAACAATTATTTTAAAATGGAACTATGCTTCGCATCTGGAGCTTCCTCTCCCACAAGGTTTACCACTTAGCTTTGCCGAACACATACGGTTTCGAGTGGTATCGCCACAAATTTCGCCGAACGGGAGCTTCTCCCGGCACAGTAACGAACACTTAGTTTCAGGTAGAACAATTAGTTTAAAATGGAACAAAGCTTCGCATCTGCAGTTTCCTCTCTCACAAGGTGGAACACTTAGTTTCTTCGAACACATACGGCTTCGAGCAAGATCGCTACAGATTTCAGAGAAGAGGCGCTTCTCCTGGCACAGTATCGAACACTTAGTTTCAGACAGAACAATTAATATTAAATGGAACTATGTTTCGCTTCTGGATTTTCCTCTCTCAGAAGGTCGACCACTTAGTTTCGTCGAAAACATGCGATTTCGAGTGGTATCGCCATAGATTTCGTCGAACGGGAGTTTCTCCTGGCACATTAACGAACACTTAGTTTCAGATAGAATAATTAATTTAAAATGGAACTATGTTTCTCATCTGAAGTTTCCTCTCTCCCAAGGTGGGCCACTTAGTTTCGTCGACCACATACGGTTTCAAGTAGCATCGCCACAGATTTCAGAGAACCGGCGCTCCTCCTGGCACAGTATCGAACACTTAGTTTCAGATAAAGCAATTACTTTAAAATGGAACTAAGCTTCGTATCAGGAGTTGCCTCCCTCACAAGGTGGACCACTTACTTTCGTCGACGTCATACGGTTTCGAGTACCATCGCCACCGATTTCAGAGAACAGGCGCTTCTCCTGGCACAGTATCGAACAGTTAGTTACAGATAAAACAATTAGTTTAATATGGAACTATGCATCGCATCTGGGGTTTCCTCTCCCACAAGGTGAACCACTTAGTTTCGTCGACCACATACGGTTTCGAGTAGCATCGCCACAGATTTCAGAGAACAGGCGCTTCTCCTGGCACAGTATCGAACACTTAGTTTCAGATAGAACAATTAGTTTTAAATGAAACTAAGTCTGGCATCTGGAGTTTCCCCCCTCACAAGGTGGACCACTTAGTTTCGTCGAACACATACGGTTTCGAGTGGCATCGCCACACATTTCAGAGAACAGGCGCTTCTACTGGCACCGTATCGAACACTTAGGCTCAGATAGAACAATTAATTTAAAATGGAACTATGTTTCGCATCTGGAGTATCCTCTCTCACAAGATCAACTACTTAGTTTCGTCGAACACATACGGTTTCGAGTGGCATCGCCACAGATTTCAGAGAACAGGCGCTCCTCCCGGCACAGTATCGAACACTTAGTATCGGATATAACAATTACGTTAAAATGGAACTCAGCTTCGCATCTGGAATTTTCTGTCTCACAAGGTCGACCACTTAGTTTCGTCGAACACATACGGTTTCGAGTGGCATCGCCACAGATTTCAGAGAACAGGCGCTTCTCCTGGCACAGTATCGAAAACTTAGTTCCTGATACAACAATTAGTTTTAAATGGAACTAAGTTTCTCATCTGGAGTTTCCTCTCTCACAATGTCGACCACTTAGTTTCCTCGAACACATACGGTTTCGAGTGGCATCGCCACAGATTTCAGAGAACAGGCGCTTCTCCTGGCACAGTATCGAACACTTAGTTTCAGATAGAACATTTAGTTTAAAATTGTACTAAATTTCGCATCTGGAGTTTCTTCCCTCACAAGGCGACCACTTAATTTCGTCGAACACCTACGGTTTCGAGTGGCATCGCCACAGATTTCAGAGAACAGGCGCTTCTCCTGGCACAGTATCGAACACTTAGTTTCAGATAGAACAATTAGTTTAAATTGGAACTAAGTTTCGCATCTGGAGTTTCCTCTCTCACAAGGTCGACCACTTAGTTTCCTCGAACACATACGGTTTCGAGTGGCACCGCCACACATTTCAGAGAAAAGGCGCTTCTCCTGGCACAGTATCGAACACTTAGTATGACATAGAAAAATTAGTTTAAAATGGAACTAAGTTTCGCATTTGGAGTTTCCTCTCTAACAAGGTCGACCACTTAGTTTCGTTGAATGCATACGGTTTCGAGTGGCATCGCCACAGATTTCCGAGAACAGGCGCTTCTCCTGGCACAGTATCGAACACTCAGGTTCAGATAGAACAATTAGTTTAAAATGGAACTATGTTTCGCATCTGGAGTTTCCTCCCTCACAAGGTCGACCATTTAGTTTCGTCGAACACATACGGTTTCGAGTAGCATCGCCACTGATTTCAGAGAACAGGCGCTTCTCCTGGCACAGTATCGAACACTTAGTTTCAGATAGAACAATTAGTTTAAAATGGACCTATGTTTCGAATTTGGAGTTTCCTCTCTCACAAGTTCGACCACTTAGTTTCGTCAAACACATACGGTTTCGAGTGGCACCGCCACAGATTTCAGAGAAAAGGCGCTTCTCCTGGCACAGTATCGAACACTTAGTTTCAGATAGAACATTTAGTTCAAAATTGTACTAAATTTCGCATCTGGAGTTTCTTCCCTCACAAGGCGACCACTTAATTTCGTCGAACACCTACGGTTTCGAGTGGCATCGCCACAGATTTCAGAGAACAGGCGCTTCTCCTGGCACAGTATCGAACACTTAGTTTCAGATAGAACAATTAGTTTAAATTGGAACTAAGTTTCGCATCTGGAGTTTCCTCTCTCACAAGGTCGACCACTTAGTTTCCTCGAACACATACGGTTTCGAGTGGCACCGCCACACATTTCAGAGAAAAGGCGCTTCTCCTGGCACAGTATCGAACACTTAGTATGACATAGAACAATTAGTTTAAAATGGAACTAAGTTTCGCATTTGGAGTTTCCTCTCTAACAAGGTCGACCACTTAGTTTCGTTGAATGCATACGGTTTCGAGTGGCATCGCCAAAGATTTCCGAGAACAGGCGCTTCTCCTGGCACAGTATCGAACACTCAGGTTCAGATAGAACAATTAGTTTAAAATGGAACTATGTTTCGCATCTGGAGTTTCCTCCCTCACAAGGTCGACCACTTAGTTTCGTCGAACACATACGGTTTCGAGTAGCATCGCCACTGATTTCAGAGAACAGGCGCTTCTCCTGGCACAGTATCGCACACTTAGTTTCAGATAGAACAATTAGTTTAAAATGGACCTATGTTTCGAATTTGGAGTTTCCTCTCTCACAAGTTCGACCACTTAGTTTCGTCAAACACATACGGTTTCGAGTGGCACCGCCACAGATTTCAGAGAAAAGGCGCTTCTCCTGGCACAGTATCGAACACTTAGTTTCAGATAGAGCAATTAGTTTAAAGTGGAACTAAGTTTCGCATTTGGAGTTTACTCTCCCACAAGGTCGACCACTTAGTTTCGTCAAACACATACGGTTTCGAGTGGCACCGCCACAGATTTCAGAGAAAAGGCGCTTCTCCTGGCACAGTATCGAACACTTAGTTTCAGATAGAACATTTAGTTTAAAATGGAACTAAGTTTCGCATCTGGAGTTTCTTCCCTCACAAGGCGACCACTTAATTTCGTCGAACACCTACGGTTTCGAGTGGCATCGCCACAGATTTCAGAGAACAGGCGCTTCTCCTGGCACAGTATCGAACACTTAGTTTCAGATAGAACAATTAGTTTAAATTGGAACTAAGTTTCGCATCTGGAGTTTCCTCTCTCACAAGGTCGACCACTTAGTTTCCTCGAACACATACGGTTTCGAGTGGCACCGCAACACATTTCAGAGAAAAGGCGCTTCTCCTGGCACAGTATCGAACACTTAGTATGACATAGAAAAATTAGTTTAAAATGGAACTAAGTTTCGCATTTGGAGTTTCCTCTCTAACAAGGTCGACCACTTAGTTTCGTTGAATGCATACGGTTTCGAGTGGCATCGCCACAGATTTGCGAGAACAGGCGCTTCTCCTGGCACAGTATCGAACACTCAGGTTCAGATAGAACAATTAATTTAAAATGGAACTATGTTTCGCATCTGGAGTTTCCTCCCTCACAAGGTCGACCACTTAGTTTCGTCGAACACATACGGTTTCGAGTAGCATCGCCACTGATTTCAGAGAACAGGCGCTTCTCCTGGCACAGTATCGCACACTTAGTTTCAGATAGAACAATTAGTTTAAAATGGACCTATGTTTCGAATTTGGAGTTTCCTCTCTCACAAGTTCGACCACTTAGTTTCGTCAAACACATACGGTTTCGAGTGGCACCGCCACAGATTTCAGAGAAAAGGCGCTTCTCCTGGCACAGTATCGAACACTTAGTTTCAGATAGAACAATTAGTTTAAAATGGAACTAAGTTTCGCATCTGGAGTTTCCTCTCTCACAAGGTCGACCACTTAGTTTCCTCGAACACATACGGTTTCGTGTGGCATCGCCACACACTTCAGAGAACAGGCGCTTCTCCTGGCACAGTATCGAAAACTAAGTTTCAGATAGAACAATTAGTTTAAAATGGAACTATGTTCCGCATCTGGAGTTTCCTCCCTCACAAGGTCGACCATTTAGTTTCGTCGAACACATACGGTTTCGAGTAGCATCGCCACTGATTTCAGAGAACAGGCGCTTCTCCTGGCACAGTATCGAACACTTAGTTTCAGATAGAACAATTAGTTTAAAATGGACCTATGTTTCGAATTTGGAGTTTCCTCTCTCACAAGTTCGACCACTTAGTTTCGTCAAACACATACGGTTTCGAGTGGCACCGCCACAGATTTCAGAGAAAAGGCGCTTCTCCTGGCACAGTATCGAACACTTAGTTTCAGATAGAACATTTAGTTCAAAATTGTACTAAATTTCGCATCTGGAGTTTCTTCCCTCACAAGGCGACCACTTAATTTCGTCGAACACCTACGGTTTCGAGTGGCATCGCCACAGATTTCAGAGAACAGGCGCTTCTCCTGGCACAGTATCGAACACTTAGTTTCAGATAGAACAATTAGTTTAAATTGGAACTAAGTTTCGCATCTGGAGTTTCCTCTCTCACAAGGTCGACCACTTAGTTTCCTCGAACACATACGGTTTCGAGTGGCATCGCCACACATTTCAGAGAACAGGCGCTTCTCCTGGCACAGTATCGAACACTTAGTATGACATAGAACAATTAGTTTAAAATGGAACTAAGTTTCGCATTTGGAGTTTCCTCTCTAACAAGGTCGACCACTTAGTTTCGTTGAATGCATACGGTTTCGAGTGGCATCGCCACAGATTTCCGAGAACAGGCGCTTCTCCTGGCACAGTATCGAACACTCAGGTTCAGATAGAACAATTAGTTTAAAATGGAACTATGTTTCGCATCTGGAGTTTCCTCCCTCACAAGGTCGACCACTTAGTTTCGTCGAACACATACGGTTTCGAGTAGCATCGCCACTGATTTCAGAGAACAGGCGCTTCTCCTGGCACAGTATCGCACACTTAGTTTCAGATAGAACAATTAGTTTAAAATGGACCTATGTTTCGAATTTGGAGTTTCCTCTCTCACAAGTTCGACCACTTAGTTTCGTCAAACACATACGGTTTCGAGTGGCACCGCCACAGATTTCAGAGAAAAGGCGCTTCTCCTGGCACAGTATCGAACACTTAGTTTCAGATAGAGCAATTAGTTTAAAGTGGAACTAAGTTTCGCATTTGGAGTTTACTCTCCCACAAGGTCGACCACTTAGTTTCGTCAAACACATACGGTTTCGAGTGGCACCGCCACAGATTTCAGAGAAAAGGCGCTTCTCCTGGCACAGTATCGAACACTTAGTTTCAGATAGAACATTTAGTTTAAAATGGAACTAAGTTTCGCATCTGGAGTTTCTTCCCTCACAAGGCGACCACTTAATTTCGTCGAACACCTACGGTTTCGAGTGGCATCGCCACAGATTTCAGAGAACAGGCGCTTCTCCTGGCACAGTATCGAACACTTAGTTTCAGATAGAACAATTAGTTTAAATTGGAACTAAGTTTCGCATCTGGAGTTTCCTCTCTCACAAGGTCGACCACTTAGTTTCCTCGAACACATACGGTTTCGAGTGGCACCGCAACACATTTCAGAGAAAAGGCGCTTCTCCTGGCATAGTATCGAACACTTAGTATGACATAGAAAAATTAGTTTAAAATGGAACTAAGTTACGCATTTGGAGTTTCCTCTCTAACAAGGTCGACCACTTAGTTTCGTTGAATGCATACGGTTTCGAGTGGCATCGCCACAGATTTCCGAGAACAGGCGCTTCTCCTGGCACAGTATCGAACACTCAGGTTCAGATAGAACAATTAATTTAAAATGGAACTATGTTTCGCATCTGGAGTTTCCTCCCTCACAAGGTCGACCACTTAGTTTCGTCGAACACATACGGTTTCGAGTAGCATCGCCACTGATTTCAGAGAACAGGCGCTTCTCCTGGCACAGTATCGCACACTTAGTTTCAGATAGAACAATTAGTTTAAAATGGACCTATGTTTCGAATTTGGAGTTTCCTCTCTCACAAGTTCGACCACTTAGTTTCGTCAAACATATACGGTTTCGAGTGGCACCGCCACAGATTTCAGAGAAAAGGCGCTTCTCCTGGCACAGTATCGAACACTTAGTTTCAGATAGAACAATTAGTTTAAAATGGACCTAAGTTTCGCATCTGGAGTTTCCTCTCTCACAAGGTCGACCACTTAGTTTCCTCGAACACATACGGTTTCGTGTGGCATCGCCACACACTTCAGAGAACAGGCGCTTCTCCTGGCACAGTATCGAAAACTAAGTTTCAGATAGAACAATTAGTTTAAAATGGAACTATGTTCCGCATCTGGTGAATCCTCCCTCACAAGGTCAATCACTTAGTTTCGACGAACACATACGGTTTCGAGTGGCATCGCCACAGATTTCAGAGAACAGGCGCTTCTCCTGGCACAGTATCGAACACTCAGGTTCAGATAGAACAATTAGTTTAAAATGGAACTATGTTTCGCATCTGGAGTTTCCTCCCTCACAAGGTCGACCACTTAGTTTCGTCGAACACATACGGTTTCGAGTAGCATCGCCACTGATTTCAGAGAACAGGCGCTTCTCCTGGCACAGTATCGCACACTTAGTTTCAGATAGAACAATTAGTTTAAAATGGACCTATGTTTCGAATTTGGAGTTTCCTCTCTCACAAGTTCGACCACTTAGTTTCGTCAAACACATACGGTTTCGAGTGGCACCGCCACAGATTTCAGAGAAAAGGCGCTTCTCCTGGCACAGTATCGAACACTTAGTTTCAGATAGAGCAATTAGTTTAAAGTGGAACTAAGTTTCGCATTTGGAGTTTACTCTCCCACAAGGTCGACCACTTAGTTTCGTCAAACACATACGGTTTCGTGTGGCACCGCCACAGATTTCAGAGAAAAGGCGCTTCTCCTGGCACAGTATCGAACACTTAGTTTCAGATAGAACATTTAGTTTAAAATGGAACTAAGTTTCGCATCTGGAGTTTCTTCCCTCACAAGGCGACCACTTAATTTCGTCGAACACATACGGTTTCGAGTGGCATCGCCACAGATTTCAGAGAACAGGCGCTTCTCCTGGCACAGTATCGAACACTTAGTTTCAGATAGAACAATTAGTTTAAATTGGAACTAAGTTTCGCATCTGGAGTTTCCTCTCTCACAAGGTCGACAACTTAGTTTCCTCGAACACATACGGTTTCGAGTGGCACCGCAACACATTTCAGAGAAAAGGCGCTTCTCCTGGCACAGTATCGAACACTTAGTATGACATAGAAAAATTAGTTTAAAATGGAACTAAGTTTCGCATTTGGAGTTTCCTCTCTAACAAGGTCGACCACTTAGTTTCGTTGAATGCATACGGTTTCGAGTGGCATCGCCACAGATTTCCGAGAACAGGCGCTTCTCCTGGCACAGTATCGAACACTCAGGTTCAGATAGAACAATTAGTTTAAAATGGAACTATGTTTCGCATCTGGAGTTTCCTCCCTCACAAGGTCGACCACTTAGTTTCGTCGAACACATACGGTTTCGAGTAGCATCGCCACTGATTTCAGAGAACAGGCGCTTCTCCTGGCACAGTATCGCACACTTAGTTTCAGATAGAACAATTAGTTTAAAATGGACCTATGTTTCGAATTTGGAGTTTCCTCTCTCACAAGTTCGACCACTTAGTTTCGTCAAACACATACGGTTTCGAGTGGCACCGCCACAGATTTCAGAGAAAAGGCGCTTCTCCTGGCACAGTATCGAACACTTAGTTTCAGATAGAACAATTAGTTTAAAATGGAACTAAGTTTCGCATCTGGAGTTTCCTCTCTTACAAGGTCGACCACTTAGTTTCCTCGAACACATACGGTTTCGTGTGGCATCGCCACACACTTCAGAGAACAGGCGCTTCTCCTGGCACAGTATCGAAAACTAAGTTTCAGATAGAACAATTAGTTTAAAATGGAACTATGTTCCGCATCTGGTGAATCCTCCCTCACAAGGTCAATCACTTAGTTTCGTCGAACACATACGGTTTCGAGTGGCATCGCCACAGATTTCAGAGAACAGGCGCTTCTCCTGGCACAGTATCGAACACTCAGGTTCAGATAGAACAATTAGTTTAAAATGGAACTATGTTTCGCATCTGGATTTTCCTCTCTCACATGGTCGACCACTTAGTTTCGGCGAACACATACGGTTTCGAGTGGCACCGCCACACATTTCAGAGAAAAGGCGCTTCTCCTGGCACAGTATCGAACACTTAGTTGCAGATAGAACAATTAATTTGAAATGGAACTAAGTTTCGCATCTGAAGTTTCCCCTCTCACAAGGTCGGCCACTTATTTTCGTCGAACTCATACGGTTTCGAGTGGCAACGCCACAGATTTCAGAGAACAGGCGCTTCTCCTGGCACAGTATCGAACACTTTGTTTCAGATGGAACAATTAGTTTAAATTGGAACTAAGTTTCGCATCTGGAGTTTCCTCCCTCACAAGGTCGACCATTTAGTTTCGTCGAACACATACGGTTTCGAGTAGCATCGCCACTGATTTCAGAGAACAGGCGCTTCTCCTGGCACAGTATCGAACACTTAGTTTCAGATAGAACAATTAGTTTAAAATGGACCTATGTTTCGAATTTGGAGTTTCCTCTCTCACAAGTTCGACCACTTAGTTTCGTCAAACACATACGGTTTCGAGTGGCACCGCCACAGATTTCAGAGAAAAGGCGCTTCTCCTGGCACAGTATCGAACACTTAGTTTCAGATAGAACATTTAGTTCAAAATTGTACTAAATTTCGCATCTGGAGTTTCTTCCCTCACAAGGCGACCACTTAATTTCGTCGAACACCTACGGTTTCGAGTGGCATCGCCACAGATTTCAGAGAACAGGCGCTTCTCCTGGCACAGTATCGAACACTTAGTTTCAGATAGAACAATTAGTTTAAATTGGAACTAAGTTTCGCATCTGGAGTTTCCTCTCTCACAAGGTCGACCACTTAGTTTCCTCGAACACATACGGTTTCGAGTGGCACCGCCACACATTTCAGAGAAAAGGCGCTTCTCCTGGCACAGTATCGAACACTTAGTATGACATAGAACAATTAGTTTAAAATGGAACTAAGTTTCGCATTTGGAGTTTCCTCTCTAACAAGGTCGACCACTTAGTTTCGTTGAATGCATACGGTTTCGAGTGGCATCGCCACAGATTTCCGAGAACAGGCGCTTCTCCTGGCACAGTATCGAACACTCAGGTTCAGATAGAACAATTAGTTTAAAATGGAACTATGTTTCGCATCTGGAGTTTCCTCCCTCACAAGGTCGACCACTTAGTTTCGTCGAACACATACGGTTTCGAGTAGCATCGCCACTGATTTCAGAGAACAGGCGCTTCTCCTGGCACAGTATCGCACACTTAGTTTCAGATAGAACAATTAGTTTAAAATGGACCTATGTTTCGAATTTGGAGTTTCCTCTCTCACAAGTTCGACCACTTAGTTTCGTCAAACACATACGGTTTCGAGTGGCACCGCCACAGATTTCAGAGAAAAGGCGCTTCTCCTGGCACAGTATCGAACACTTAGTTTCAGATAGAGCAATTAGTTTAAAGTGGAACTAAGTTTCGCATTTGGAGTTTACTCTCCCACAAGGTCGACCACTTAGTTTCGTCAAACACATACGGTTTCGAGTGGCACCGCCACAGATTTCAGAGAAAAGGCGCTTCTCCTGGCACAGTATCGAACACTTAGTTTCAGATAGAACATTTAGTTTAAAATGGAACTAAGTTTCGCATCTGGAGTTTCTTCCCTCACAAGGCGACCACTTAATTTCGTCGAACACCTACGGTTTCGAGTGGCATCGCCACAGATTTCAGAGAACAGGCGCTTCTCCTGGCACAGTATCGAACACTTAGTTTCAGATAGAACAATTAGTTTAAATTGGAACTAAGTTTCGCATCTGGAGTTTCCTCTCTCACAAGGTCGACCACTTAGTTTCCTCGAACACATACGGTTTCGAGTGGCACCGCAACACATTTCAGAGAAAAGGCGCTTCTCCTGGCACAGTATCGAACACTTAGTATGACATAGAAAAATTAGTTTAAAATGGAACTAAGTTTCGCATTTGGAGTTTCCTCTCTAACAAGGTCGACCACTTAGTTTCGTTGAATGCATACGGTTTCGAGTGGCATCGCCACAGATTTCCGAGAACAGGCGCTTCTCCTGGCACAGTATCGAACACTCAGGTTCAGATAGAACAATTAATTTAAAATGGAACTATGTTTCGCATCTGGAGTTTCCTCCCTCACAAGGTCGACCACTTAGTTTCGTCGAACACATACGGTTTCGAGTAGCATCGCCACTGATTTCAGAGAACAGGCGCTTCTCCTGGCACAGTATCGCACACTTAGTTTCAGATAGAACAATTAGTTTAAAATGGACCTATGTTTCGAATTTGGAGTTTCCTCTCTCACAAGTTCGACCACTTAGTTTCGTCAAACACATACGGTTTCGAGTGGCACCGCCACAGATTTCAGAGAAAAGGCGCTTCTCCTGGCACAGTATCGAACACTTAGTTTCAGATAGAACAATTAGTTTAAAATGGAACTAAGTTTCGCATCTGGAGTTTCCTCTCTCACAAGGTCGACCACTTAGTTTCCTCGAACACATACGGTTTCGTGTGGCATCGCCACACACTTCAGAGAACAGGCGCTTCTCCTGGCACAGTATCGAAAACTAAGTTTCAGATAGAACAATTAGTTTAAAATGGAACTATGTTCCGCATCTGGTGAATCCTCCCTCACAAGGTCAATCACTTAGTTTCGTCGAACACATACGGTTTCGAGTGGCATCGCCACAGATTTCAGAGAACAGGCGCTTCTCCTGGCACAGTATCGAACACTCAGGTTCAGATAGAACAATTAGTTTAAAATGGAACTATGTTTCGCATCTGGAGTTTCCTCCCTCACAAGGTCGACCACTTAGTTTCGTCGAACACATACGGTTTCGAGTAGCATCGCCACTGATTTCAGAGAACAGGCGCTTCTCCTGGCACAGTATCGCACACTTAGTTTCAGATAGAACAATTAGTTTAAAATGGACCTATGTTTCGAATTTGGAGTTTCCTCTCTCACAAGTTCGACCACTTAGTTTCGTCAAACACATACGGTTTCGAGTGGCACCGCCACAGATTTCAGAGAAAAGGCGCTTCTCCTGGCACAGTATCGAACACTTAGTTTCAGATAGAGCAATTAGTTTAAAGTGGAACTAAGTTTCGCATTTGGAGTTTACTCTCCCACAAGGTCGACCACTTAGTTTCGTCAAACACATACGGTTTCGTGTGGCACCGCCACAGATTTCAGAGAAAAGGCGCTTCTCCTGGCACAGTATCGAACACTTAGTTTCAGATAGAACATTTAGTTTAAAATGGAACTAAGTTTCGCATCTGGAGTTTCTTCCCTCACAAGGCGACCACTTAATTTCGTCGAACACCTACGGTTTCGAGTGGCATCGCCACAGATTTCAGAGAACAGGCGCTTCTCCTGGCACAGTATCGAACACTTAGTTTCAGATAGAACAATTAGTTTAAATTGGAACTAAGTTTCGCATCTGGAGTTTCCTCTCTCACAAGGTCGACAACTTAGTTTCCTCGAACACATACGGTTTCGAGTGGCACCGCAACACATTTCAGAGAAAAGGCGCTTCTCCTGGCACAGTATCGAACACTTAGTATGACATAGAAAAATTAGTTTAAAATGGAACTAAGTTTCGCATTTGGAGTTTCCTCTCTAACAAGGTCGACCACTTAGTTTCGTTGAATGCATACGGTTTCGAGTGGCATCGCCACAGATTTCCGAGAACAGGCGCTTCTCCTGGCACAGTATCGAACACTCAGGTTCAGATAGAACAATTAATTTAAAATGGAACTATGTTTCGCATCTGGAGTTTCCTCCCTCACAAGGTCGACCACTTAGTTTCGTCGAACACATACGGTTTCGAGTAGCATCGCCACTGATTTCAGAGAACAGGCGCTTCTCCTGGCACAGTATCGCACACTTAGTTTCAGATAGAACAATTAGTTTAAAATGGACCTATGTTTCGAATTTGGAGTTTCCTCTCTCACAAGTTCGACCACTTAGTTTCGTCAAACACATACGGTTTCGAGTGGCACCGCCACAGATTTCAGAGAAAAGGCGCTTCTCCTGGCACAGTATCGAACACTTAGTTTCAGATAGAACAATTAGTTTAAAATGGAACTAAGTTTCGCATCTGGAGTTTCCTCTCTTACAAGGTCGACCACTTAGTTTCCTCGAACACATACGGTTTCGTGTGGCATCGCCACACACTTCAGAGAACAGGCGCTTCTCCTGGCACAGTATCGAAAACTAAGTTTCAGATAGAACAATTAGTTTAAAATGGAACTATGTTCCGCATCTGGTGAATCCTCCCTCACAAGGTCAATCACTTAGTTTCGTCGAACACATACGGTTTCGAGTGGCATCGCCACAGATTTCAGAGAACAGGCGCTTCTCCTGGCACAGTATCGAACACTCAGGTTCAGATAGAACAATTAGTTTAAAATGGAACTATGTTTCGCATCTGGATTTTCCTCTCTCACATGGTCGACCACTTAGTTTCGGCGAACACATACGGTTTCGAGTGGCACCGCCACACATTTCAGAGAAAAGGCGCTTCTCCTGGCACAGTATCGAACACTTAGTTGCAGATAGAACAATTAATTTGAAATGGAACTAAGTTTCGCATCTGAAGTTTCCCCTCTCACAAGGTCGGCCACTTATTTTCGTCGAACTCATACGGTTTCGAGTGGCAACGCCACAGATTTCAGAGAACAGGCGCTTCTCCTGGCACAGTATCGAACACTTTGTTTCAGATGGAACAATTAGTTTAAATTGGAACTAAGTTTCGCATCTGAAGTTTCCTCTCTCACAAGGTCGACCACTTAGTTTCGTCGAACACATACGGATTCGAGTAGCATCGCCACCGATTTCAGAGAACAGGCGCTTCTCCTGGCACAGTATGGAACACTTAGTTTCAGATAGAATCATTAGGTTAAAATGGAACTAAGCTTCGCATTTGGAGTTTCCTCTCTCACAAGGTCGACCACTTAGTTTCGTCGAACACATACGGTTTCGAGCGGCATCGCCACAGATTTCAGACAACAGGCGCTTCTCCTAGCACAGTATCGAACACTCAGTAGCAGATAGACCAATTAGTTTAAAATGGAACAAAGCTTCGCATTTGGAGTTTCCTCTCTCACAAGCTCGACCACTTAGTTTCGTCGAACGCATACGGTTTCGAGTGGCATCGCCACAGATTTCAGAGGACAGGCGCTTCTCCTGGCACAGTATCGAACACTTAGTGTCCGATAGGATTATTAGTTTAAAATGAACTAAGTTTCGCAATGATGTGTTTCCTCTCTCACAAGGTCGACCACTTAGTTTCGTCGAACTCATACGGTTTCGAGTGGCATCGCCACAGATTTCAGAGAACAGGCGCTTCTCCTGGCACATTATCGAACACTTAGTTTCGGATAGAACAATTAGTCTAAAATGGACCTATGTTTCGCATTTGGCGTTTCCTCTCTCACAAGTTCGACAACTTAGTTTCGTCGAACACATAAGTTTTCGAGTAGCATCGCCACAGACTTCAGAGAGCAGGCGCTTCTCCTGGCACATTATCGAACACTTAGTTTCGGATAGAACAATTAGTCTAAAATGGACCTATGTTTCGCATTTGGCGTTTCCTCTCTCACAAGTTCGACAACTTAGTTTCGTCGAACACATACTGTTTCGAGTAGCATCGCCACTGATTTCAGAGAACAGGCGCTTCTCGTGGCACAGTATCGAACACTCAGTTTCAGATAGAACAACAAGATTAAAATGGAACTACGTTTCGCATCTGGAGTTTCCTCTCTCACAAGGTCGACCACTAAGTTTCGTCGAACACATACGGTTTCGAGTGGCATCGCCACACAGTTCAGAGAACAGGCGCATCTCCTGGCACATTATCGGAAACTTAGTTTCAGATAGAACAATTGGTTTAAAATGGAGCTATGTTTTGCATCTGGAGTTTCATCTCTCACAAGGTCGACGACTTAATTGCGACGAACACATACGGTTTCGAGTGGCATCGCCACAGATTTCAGAGAACAGGCGCTTTTCCTGGCACAGTATCGAGCACTTAGTTTCAGATAGAACAATTCGTTTAAAATGGAAATACGTTTCGCATCTGGAGTTTCTTCTCTCACAAGGTCAACCACTTAGTTTCGTCGGACACATACGGTTTCGAGTGGCATCGCCACATATTTCAGAGAACAGGCGCATCTCCTGGCACAGTATCGAACACTTAGTTTCAGATAGAACAATTAGTTTAAAATGGAAATAAGTTTCACACCTGGAGCTTGCTCTCTCACAAGGTCGACCATTTAGATTCGTCGAGCACATACGGTTTCGAGTATCATCGCCACAGATTTCAGAGTACAGGCGCTTCTCCTGGCACAGTATCGAACCCGTATTTCAGACAGAACAATTAGTTTAAAATGAAACTATGTTTCGCATCTGGAGTATCCTCTCTCACAAGGTCAACCACTTAGTTTCGTCGAACACACACGGTTTCGAGTGGCATCGCCACAGATTTCAGAGAACAGGCGCTTCTCCTGGCACACTCTCGAACACTTACTTACAGATAGAACACTTAGTTTAAAATGGAACTGTGTTTGGTATTTGGAGTTTCCTCTCTCACAAGGTGGACCACTCAGTTTCGTCAAACACATACGGTTTCGAGTGGCATCGCCACAGATTTCGGAGAACAGGCGCTTCTCCTAGCACAGTATCGAACACTTAGTATCAGATAGAACAATTACTTTAAAATGGAACTAAGCTTCGCATCTCGAGATTCCTCTCTCACAAGGTGGACCACTTAGTTTCATCGAATATATACGGTTTCGAGTAGCATCGCCACTGATTTCAGAGAACAGGCGCTTCTCCTGGCACAGTATCGAACACTTAGTTTCAGATGGAACATTTGGTTTAAAATGGAACTAAGTTTCGCATCTCAAGTTTCCTCTCGCACAAGGTCGGCCACTTAGCTTCGTCGAACACACACGGTTTCGAGTGGCATCGCCACAGATTTCAGAGAACAGGCGCTTCTCCTGGCACAGTATCGAACATTTAGTTTCAGATAGAACAATTAGTTTTAAATGGAACCAAGTTTCGCTTCTGGAGTTTCCTCTCTCTCAAGGTCGACCACTTAGTTTCGTCGAACACATACGGTTTCGAGTGGCATCGCCACAGATTTCAGAGAAGAGGCGCTTCTCCTGGCACAGTATCGAGCACTTAGTATCAGATAGAACCATTAGTTTAAAATGGAACTAAGCTTCGCATCTGGAGATTCCTCTCTCACAAGGTCGACCACTTAGTTTCGTCGAGCACATACGGTTTCGAGTATCATCGCCACAGATTTCAGAGTACAGGCGCTTCTCCTGGCACAGTAGCGAACCCTTATTTCAGACAGAACAATTAGTTTAAAATGGAACTATGTTTCGCATCTGGAGTATCCTCTCTCATAAGGTCAACCACTTAGTTTCGTCGAACACACACGGTTTCGAGTGGCATCGCCACAGATTTCAGAGAACAGGAGCTTCTCCAGGCACAGTATCGAACACTTAGTTTCAGATAGAACAATTAATTTGAAATGGAACTGAGTTTCGCATCTGAAGTTTCCTCTCTCACAAGGTCGACAACTTAGTTTCGTCGAACACATACGGTTTCGAGTAGCATCGCCACAGATTTCAGAGAACAGGCGCTTCTCCTGGCACAGTATCGAACACTTAGGTACAGATAGAACAATTAGTTTAAAATGGAACTAAGCTTCGCATCTGGAGTTTCCTCTCTCACAAGGTCGACAACTTAGTTTCGTCGAACACATACTGTTTCGAGTAGCATCGCCTCAGGTTTCAGAGGACAGGCGCTTCTCCTGCCACAGTATCGAACACTTAGTATCAGATAGAACCATTAGTTTAAAATGGAACTAAGCTTCGCATCTGGAGTTTCCTTTCTCACAAGGTCGACCACTTAGTTTCGTCGAACACATACGGTTTCGAGTAGCATCGCCACCGATTTCAGAGAACAGGCCCTTCTCCTGGCGCAGTATCGAACACTTAGTTTCAGAGAGAACAATTAGTTTAAAATGGAACTACGTTTCGCATCTGGAGTTTCCTCTCTCACAAGGTCGACCACTTAGTTTCGTCGAACACATACGGTTTCGAGTAGCATCGCCACAGATTTCAGAGAGCAGGCGCTTCTCCTGGCACAGTATCGAACACTTATTTCAGACAGAACAATTAGATTAAAATGGAACTATGTTTCGCATTTGGAGTATCCTCTCTCACAAGGTCGACCACTTAGTTTCGTCGAACACATAAAGTTTCGAGTAGCATCGCCACAGATTTCAGAGAGCAGGCGCTTCTCCTGGCACAGTATCGAAAACATAGTTTCAGAGAGAACAATTAGTTTAAAATGGAACTAAGTTTCGCATCTGGAGTTTCCTCTCTCACAAGGTCGACAACTTAGTTTCGTCGAACACATAAGGTTTCGAGTGGCATCGCCACACAGTTCAGAGAACAGGCGCTTCTCCTGGCACAGTATCGAACACTTAGTTTCAGATAGAACAATTAGTTAAAAATGGAACTAAGATGCGCATCTGGAGCTTCCTCTCTCACAAGGTCGACCATTTAGTTTCGTCGAACACATACGGTTTCGAGTAGCATCGCCACAGATTTCAGAGAGCAGGCGCTTCTCCTGGCACAGTATCGAACACTTAGTTTCAGATAGAACAATTAGTTTAAAATTGTACTAAATTTCGCATCTGGAGTTTCTTCCCTCACAAGGCGACCACTTAATTTCGTCGAACACCTACGGTTTCGAGTGGCATCGCCACAGATTTCAGAGAACAGGCGCTTCTCCTGGCACAGTATCGAACACTTAGTTTCAGATAGAACAATTAGTTTAAATTGGAACTAAGTTTCGCATCTGGAGTTTCCTCTCTCACAAGGTCGACCACTTAGTTTCCTCGAACACATACGGTTTCGAGTGGCACCGCCACACATTTCAGAGAAAAGGCGCTTCTCCTGGCACAGTATCGAACACTTAGTATGACATAGAAAAATTAGTTTAAAATGGAACTAAGTTTCGCATTTGGAGTTTCCTCTCTAACAAGGTCGACCACTTAGTTTCGTTGAATGCATACGGTTTCGAGTGGCATCGCCACAGATTTCCGAGAACAGGCGCTTCTCCTGGCACAGTATCGAACACTCAGGTTCAGATAGAACAATTAGTTTAAAATGGAACTATGTTTCGCATCTGGAGTTTCCTCCCTCACAAGGTCGACCATTTAGTTTCGTCGAACACATACGGTTTCGAGTAGCATCGCCACTGATTTCAGAGAACAGGCGCTTCTCCTGGCACAGTATCGAACACTTAGTTTCAGATAGAACAATTAGTTTAAAATGGACCTATGTTTCGAATTTGGAGTTTCCTCTCTCACAAGTTCGACCACTTAGTTTCGTCAAACACATACGGTTTCGAGTGGCACCGCCACAGATTTCAGAGAAAAGGCGCTTCTCCTGGCACAGTATCGAACACTTAGTTTCAGATAGAACATTTAGTTCAAAATTGTACTAAATTTCGCATCTGGAGTTTCTTCCCTCACAAGGCGACCACTTAATTTCGTCGAACACCTACGGTTTCGAGTGGCATCGCCACAGATTTCAGAGAACAGGCGCTTCTCCTGGCACAGTATCGAACACTTAGTTTCAGATAGAACAATTAGTTTAAATTGGAACTAAGTTTCGCATCTGGAGTTTCCTCTCTCACAACGTCGACCACTTAGTTTCCTCGAACACATACGGTTTCGAGTGGCACCGCCACACATTTCAGAGAAAAGGCGCTTCTCCTGGCACAGTATCGAACACTTAGTATGACATAGAAAAATTAGTTTAAAATGGAACTAAGTTTCGCATTTGGAGTTTCCTCTCTAACAAGGTCGACCACTTAGTTTCGTTGAATGCATACGGTTTCGAGTGGCATCGCCACAGATTTCCGAGAACAGGCGCTTCTCCTGGCACAGTATCGAACACTCAGGTTCAGATAGAACAATTAGTTTAAAATGGAACTATGTTTCGCATCTGGAGTTTCCTCCCTCACAAGGTCGACCATTTAGTTTCGTCGAACACATACGGTTTCGAGTAGCATCGCCACTGATTTCAGAGAACAGGCGCTTCTCCTGGCACAGTATCGAACACTTAGTTTCAGATAGAACAATTAGTTTAAAATGGACCTATGTTTCGAATTTGGAGTTTCCTCTCTCACAAGTTCGACCACTTAGTTTCGTCAAACACATACGGTTTCGAGTGGCACCGCCACAGATTTCAGAGAAAAGGCGCTTCTCCTGGCACAGTATCGAACACTTAGTTTCAGATAGAACATTTAGTTTAAAATTGTACTAAATTTCGCATCTGGAGTTTCTTCCCTCACAAGGCGACCACTTAATTTCGTCGAACACCTACGGTTTCGAGTGGCATCGCCACAGATTTCAGAGAACAGGCGCTTCTCCTGGCACAGTATCGAACACTTAGTTTCAGATAGAACAATTAGTTTAAATTGGAACTAAGTTTCGCATCTGGAGTTTCCTCTCTCACAAGGTCGACCACTTAGTTTCCTCGAACACATACGGTTTCGAGTGGCACCGCCACACATTTCAGAGAAAAGGCGCTTCTCCTGGCACAGTATCGAACACTTAGTATGACATAGAAAAATTAGTTTAAAATGGAACTAAGTTTCGCATTTGGAGTTTCCTCTCTAACAAGGTCGACCACTTAGTTTCGTTGAATGCATACGGTTTCGAGTGGCATCGCCACAGATTTCCGAGAACAGGCGCTTCTCCTGGCACAGTATCGAACACTCAGGTTCAGATAGAACAATTAGTTTAAAATGGAACTATGTTTCGCATCTGGAGTTTCCTCCCTCACAAGGTCGACCACTTAGTTTCGTCGAACACATACGGTTTCGAGTAGCATCGCCACTGATTTCAGAGAACAGGCGCTTCTCCTGGCACAGTATCGCACACTTAGTTTCAGATAGAACAATTAGTTTAAAATGGACCTATGTTTCGAATTTGGAGTTTCCTCTCTCACAAGTTCGACCACTTAGTTTCGTCAAACACATACGGTTTCGAGTGGCACCGCCACAGATTTCAGAGAAAAGGCGCTTCTCCTGGCACAGTATCGAACACTTAGTTTCAGATAGAGCAATTAGTTTAAAGTGGAACTAAGTTTCGCATTTGGAGTTTACTCTCCCACAAGGTCGACCACTTAGTTTCGTCAAACACATACGGTTTCGAGTGGCACCGCCACAGATTTCAGAGAAAAGGCGCTTCTCCTGGCACAGTATCGAACACTTAGTTTCAGATAGAACATTTAGTTTAAAATGGAACTAAGTTTCGCATCTGGAGTTTCTTCCCTCACAAGGCGACCACTTAATTTCGTCGAACACCTACGGTTTCGAGTGGCATCGCCACAGATTTCAGAGAACAGGCGCTTCTCCTGGCACAGTATCGAACACTTAGTTTCAGATAGAACAATTAGTTTAAATTGGAACTAAGTTTCGCATCTGGAGTTTCCTCTCTCACAAGGTCGACCACTTAGTTTCCTCGAACACATACGGTTTCGAGTGGCACCGCAACACATTTCAGAGAAAAGGCGCTTCTCCTGGCACAGTATCGAACACTTAGTATGACATAGAAAAATTAGTTTAAAATGGAACTAAGTTTCGCATTTGGAGTTTCCTCTCTAACAAGGTCGACCACTTAGTTTCGTTGAATGCATACGGTTTCGAGTGGCATCGCCACAGATTTCCGAGAACAGGCGCTTCTCCTGGCACAGTATCGAACACTCAGGTTCAGATAGAACAATTAATTTAAAATGGAACTATGTTTCGCATCTGGAGTTTCCTCCCTCACAAGGTCGACCACTTAGTTTCGTCGAACACATACGGTTTCGAGTAGCATCGCCACTGATTTCAGAGAACAGGCGCTTCTCCTGGCACAGTATCGCACACTTAGTTTCAGATAGAACAATTAGTTTAAAATGGACCTATGTTTCGAATTTGGAGTTTCATCTCTCACAAGTTCGACCACTTAGTTTCGTCAAACACATACGGTTTCGAGTGGCACCGCCACAGATTTCAGAGAAAAGGCGCTTCTCCTGGCACAGTATCGAACACTTAGTTTCAGATAGAACAATTAGTTTAAAATGGAACTAAGTTTCGCATCTGGAGTTTCCTCTCTCACAAGGTCGACCACTTAGTTTCCTCGAACACATACGGTTTCGTGTGGCATCGCCACACACTTCAGAGAACAGGCGCTTCTCCTGGCACAGTATCGAAAACTAAGTTTCAGATAGAACAATTAGTTTAAAATGGAACTATGTTCCGCATCTGGTGAATCCTCCCTCACAAGGTCAATCACTTAGTTTCGTCGAACACATACGGTTTCGAGTGGCATCGCCACAGATT
Source organism: Nysson spinosus (assembly GCA_910591585.2). Lineage (NCBI taxonomy): Eukaryota > Metazoa > Arthropoda > Insecta > Hymenoptera > Crabronidae > Nysson > Nysson spinosus. Next base: position 4,183,171 of record CAJUYC020000088.1, on the reverse strand, counting down.
TCAGAGAACAGGCGCTTCTCCTGGCACAGTATCGAACACTCAGGTTCAGATAGAACAATTAGTTTAAAATGGAACTATGTTTCGCATCTGGATTTTCCTCTCTCACATGGTCGACCACTTAGTTTCGGCGAACACATACGGTTTCGAGTGGCACCGCCACACATTTCAGAGAAAAGGCGCTTCTCCTGGCACAGTATCGAACACTTAGTTGCAGATAGAACAATTAATTTGAAATGGAACTAAGTTTCGCATCTGAAGTTTCCTCTCTCACAAGGTCGGCCACTTATTTTCGTCGAACTCATACGGTTTCGAGTGGCAACGCCACAGATTTCAGAGAACAGGCGCTTCTCCTGGCACAGTATCGAACACTTTGTTTCAGATGGAACAATTAGTTTAAATTGGAACTAAGTTTCGCATCTGAAGTTTCCTCTCTCACAAGGTCGACCACTTAGTTTCGTCGAACACATACGGATTCGAGTAGCATCGCCACCGATTTCAGAGAACAGGCGCTTCTCCTGGCACAGTATGGAACACTTAGTTTCAGATAGAATCATTAGGTTAAAATGGAACTAAGCTTCGCATTTGGAGTTTCCTCTCTCACAAGGTCGACCACTTAGTTTCGTCGAACACATACGGTTTCGAGCGGCATCGCCACAGATTTCAGACAACAGGCGCTTCTCCTAGCACAGTATCGAACACTCAGTAGCAGATAGACCAATTAGTTTAAAATGGAACAAAGCTTCGCATTTGGAGTTTCCTCTCTCACAAGCTCGACCACTTAGTTTCGTCGAACGCATACGGTTTCGAGTGGCATCGCCACAGATTTCAGAGGACAGGCGCTTCTCCTGGCACAGTATCGAACACTTAGTGTCCGATAGGATTATTAGTTTAAAATGAACTAAGTTTCGCAATTTGGTGTTTCCTCTCTCACAAGGTCGACCACTTAGTTTCGTCGAACTCATACGGTTTCGAGTGGCATCGCCACAGATTTCAGAGAACAGGCGCTTCTCCTGGCACATTATCGAACACTTAGTTTCGGATAGAACAATTAGTCTAAAATGGACCTATGTTTCGCATTTGGCGTTTCCTCTCTCACAAGTTCGACAACTTAGTTTCGTCGAACACATAAGTTTTCGAGTAGCATCGCCACAGACTTCAGAGAGCAGGCGCTTCTCCTGGCACATTATCGAACACTTAGTTTCGGATAGAACAATTAGTCTAAAATGGACCTATGTTTCGCATTTGGCGTTTCCTCTCTCACAAGTTCGACAACTTAGTTTCGTCGAACACATAAGTTTTCGAGTAGCATCGCCACAGACTTCAGAGAGCAGGCGCTTCTTCTGGCACAGTATCGAACACTTAGTTCCAGATAGAAAAATAGTTTAAAATGGAACTATGTTTCGCATTTGGAGTTTCCCCTCTCACAAGGTCGACCACTTAATTTCGCCGAACGCATACGGTTTCGAGGGGCATCGCTACAGATTTCAGAGAACAGGCGCTTCACCTGGCACAGTATCGAACACTTAGTTTCAGATGGAACATTTGGTTTAAAATGGAACTAAGTTTCGCATCTGGAGCTTCCTCTCTCACAATGTGGACCACTTAGTTTCGTCGAACACATACTGTTTCGAGTAGCATCGCCACTGATTTCAGAGAACAGGCGCTTCTCGTGGCACAGTATCGAACACTCAGTTTCAGATAGAACAACAAGATTAAAATGGAACTACGTTTCGCATCTGGAGTTTCCTCTCTCACAAGGTCGACCACTAAGTTTCGTCGAACACATACGGTTTCGAGTGGCATCGCCACACATTTCAGAGAACAGGCGCTTCTCGCGGCACAGTATCGGACACATCGTTTCAGATAGAACAATTAGTTTAGAATGGTACTAAGATTCGCATCTGGAGTTTCCTCCTTCACAAGGCGACCACTTAGTTTCGCCGAACACATACGGTTTCGAGTAGCATCGCCACACATTTCAGAGAGCAGGCGCTTCTCCTGGCACAGTATCGAACACTTAGTTTCAGATGGAACATTTAGTTTTAAATGGAACCAAGTTTCGCTTCTGGAGTTTCCTCTTTCACAAGGTGGACCACTTAGTTTCGTCGAACACATACGGTATCGAGTAGCATCGCCACACATTTCAGAGAACAGGCGCTTCTCCCGGCAGAGTATCGGACATTTAATATCATATAGAACAATTAGGTTAAAATGGTACTAAGTTTCGCATCTGGAGTTTCCTCTCTCACAAGGCGACCACTTAGTTTCGTGGAACACATACGGTTTCGAGTAGCATCGCCACAGATTTCAGAGAACAGGCGCTTCTCCTGGCACAGTATTGAACACTTAGATTCAGTAGAACAATTAGTTTAAAATGGAATTAAGTTTCGCATTTGGAGTTTCCTCTCTCACATGGTCAACCACTTAGTTTCGTCGAACACATACGGTCTCGTGTGGTATCGCCACAGATTTCACCGAACGGGTGTTTCTCCCGGCACAGTATCGGACACATAGTTTCAGATAGAACAATTAGTTTAGAATGGTACTAAGTTTCCCATCTGGAGTTTCCTCTCTCACAAGGTCGGCCACTTAGTTTCGTCGAACACATACGGTTTCGAGGGGCATCGCCACAGGTTTCACAGAACAGGCGCTTCTCCTGGCACAGTATCGAACACTTACTTCAGATAGAACAATTAATTTGAAATGGAACTAAGTTTCGCATCTGGAATTTCCTCCCTCACAAGGTAGACCACTTAGTTTCGTCGAACACATACGGTTTCGAGCGGCATCGCCACACAGTTCAGAGGACAGGCGATTCTCCTGGCACAGTCTCGAACACTTAGTTTCAGATAGAACAATTAGTTTAAAATGGAACTAGGTTTCACATCTGGAGTTTCCTCTCTCACAAGATCGGCCACTTAGTTTCGTCGAACTCAAACGGTTTCGAGTTGCATCGCCACAGATTTCAGAGAACAGGCTCTTCTCCTGGCACAGTATCGAAAACTTAGTTTTAGATAGAACAAAAAGATTAAAATGGAACTAAATTTCGCATCTGGAGTTTCCTCTCTCACAAGGTCGACCGCTTAGTTTCGACGAACACATACGGTTTCGAGTAGCATCGCCACAGATTTCAGAGAACAGGCGCTTCTCCTGGCACAGTGACGAACACTTAGTTTCAGATAGAACAATTAGTTAAAATGGAACTAAGTTTCGCATCCGGGGTTTCCTCTCTCACAAGGTCGACCACTTAGTTTCGTTGAACACATACGGTTTCGAGTGGCAACGCCACAGATTTCAGAGATTAGGCGCTTCTCCTGGCACAGTATCGAACACTTAGATTCAGATGGAACACTTAGTTTAAAATGGAACTAAATCTCGCGTCTGGAAATTCCTCTCTCACACGGTCGACCATTTAGTTTCGTTGAACCCATACGGTTCGAGTGGTATCGCCACAGATTTCGTCGAACGGGAGTTTCTCCCGGCACAGTATCGGACACATAGTTTCAGATAGAACAATTAGTTTAGAATGGTACTAAGCTTCGCATCTGGAGTTTCCTCTCTCACAAGCCGGCCACTCAGTTTCGTGGAACACATTCGGCTTCGAGTGGCATCGCCACACATTTCATAGAACAGGCGCTTCTCCTGGCACAGTATCGAACACTTAGTTTCAGATGGAACATTTAGTTTAAAATTGAACTATGTTTCGCATCTGGAGTTTCCTCTCTCACAAGGTCGACCACTTAGTTTCCTCGAACACATACGGTTTCGAGTAGCATCGCCACAGATTTCAGAGAACAGGCGCTTCTCCTGGCACAGTATCGAACACTTTCGGATAGAATAATCAGTTTAAAATGGAACTAAGTTTTGCATCTGGAGTTTCCTCTCCAAAAAGGTCGACCACTTAGTTTCCTCGAACACATACGGTTTCGAGTAGCATCGCCACAGATTTCAGAGAACTGGCGCTTCTCCTGGCACAGTATCGAACACTTAGATTCAGTAGAACAATTAGTTTAAAATGGAACTAAGTTTCGCATCTGGATTTTCCTCTCTCACAAGGTCGACCATTTAGATTCGTCGAACACATACGGTTTCTAGTAACATCGCCACTGATTTCAGAGAAGAGGCGCTTCTCCTGGCACAGTATCGAACACTCAGTTTCAGATAGAATAATTAGTTTTAAATGGAACTAAGTCTGGCACATGGAGTTTCCTCTCTCACAAGGTCGGCCACTTAGTTTCGTCGAACACATACGGTTTCGAGCAGTATCGCCACACATTTCAGAGAACAGGCGCTCCTCCTGGTATATTATCGAACAATTAGTTAAAAATGGAACTAAATTTCGCATCTGTAATTTCCTCCCTCACAAGGTAGACCACTTAGTTTCGTCGAACACATACGGTTTCGAGCGGCATCGCCACACAGTTCAGAGGACAGGCGATTCTCCTGGCACAGTCTCGAAAACTTAGTTTCAGATAGAACAATTAGCTTAAAATGGAACTAGGTTTCACATCTGGAGTTTCCTCTCTCACAAGATCGACCACTTAGTTTCGTCGAACTCAAACGGTTTCGAGTAGCATCGCCACAGATTTCAGAGAACAGGCGCTTCTCCTGGCACAGTATCGAACACATAATTTCCGATAGAACAATTAGTTTAAAATGGTACTAAGTTTCGCATCTGGAGTTTCCTCTCTCACAAGGCGACCACTTAGTTTCGTGGAACACATACGGTTTCGAGTAGCATCGCCACAGATTTCAGAGAACAGGCGCTTCTCCTGGCACAGTATTGAACACTTAGATCCAGTAGAACAATTAGTTTAAAATGGAATTAAGTTTCGCATTTGGAGTTTCCTCTCTCACATGGCCAACCACTTAGTTTCGTCGAACACATACGGTCTCGTGTGGTATCGCCACAGATTTCACCGAACGGGTGTTTCTCCTGAAACAGTATCGACCACTTTGCTTCGTTGAACCCATACGGTTACGAGTTGCATCGCGACAGATTTCAGAGAACTGGCGCTTCTCCTGGCACAGTATCGAACACTTAGATTCAGTAGAACAATTAGTTTAAAATGGAACTAAGTTTCGCATCTGGATTTTCCTCTCTCACAAGGTCGACCATTTAGGTTCGACGAACACATACGGTTTCGAGTAGCATCGCCACAGATTTCAGAGAACAGGCGCTTCTCCTGGCACAGTGACGAACACTTAGTTTCAGATAGAACAATTAGTTTAAAATGGAACTAAGTTTCGCATCCGGGGTTTCCTCTCACAAGGTCGACGACTTAGTTTCGTCGAACACATACGGTTTCGAGTAGCATCGCCACAGGTTTCAGAGAACAAGCGCTTCTCCTGGCACAGTATCGAACACTTAGTTTCAGATGGAACATTTAGTTTTAAATGGAAGCAAGTTTCGCTTCTGGAGTTTCCTCTTTCACAAGGTGGACCACTTAGTTTCGTCGAACACATACGGCATCGAGTAGCATCGCCACAGATTTCAGAGAACAGGCGCTTCTCCCGGCACAGTATCGGACATTTAATATCATATAGAACAATTAGTTTAAAATGCAACTAAGCTTCGCAACTGGAGTTTCCTCTCTCACAAGGTCGACCACTTAGTTTCGTCGAACACATACGGTTTCGAGTAGCATCGCCACAGATTTCAGAGAACAGGCGCTTCTCCTGGCACAGTATCGAACACTTAATTTCCGATAGAACAATTAGTTTAAAATGGTACTAAGTTTCGCATCTGGAGTTTCCTCTCTCACAAGGCGACCACTTAGTTTCGTGGAACACATACGGTTTCGAGTAGCATCGCCACAGATTTCAGAGAACAGGCGCTTCTCCTGGCACAGTATTGAACACACAGATTCAGTAGAACAATTAGTTTAAAATGGAATTAAGTTTCGCATTTGGAGTTTCCTCTCTCATATGGTCAACCACTTAGTTTCGTCGAACACATACGGTCTCGTGTGGTATCGCCACAGATTTCACCGAACGGGTGTTTCTCCTGAAACAGTATCGACCACTTTGCTTCGTTGAACCCATACGGTTACGAGTGGCATCGCGACAGATTTCAGAGAGCAGGCGCTTCTCCTGGCACAGTATCGAACACTTAGTTTCAGATAGAGCAATTAGTTTAAAGTGGAACTAAGTTTCGCATTTGGAGTTTACTCTCCCACAAGGTCGACCACTTAGTTTCGTGGAACACATACGGTTTCGAGTGGCATCGCCACAGATTTCAGAGAACAGGCGCTTCTCCTGGCACAGTATCGGATACTTAGATTCAGATAGAACAATTAGTTTTAAATGGAACTAAGTTTGGCATCTGGAGTTTCCTCTCACACAAGGTCGACCACTTAGTTTCGTGGAACACATACAGTTTCTAGTGGCACCGCCACAGATTTCAGAGAACAGGCGCTTCTCCTGCCACAGTATCGAACACTTAATTTCAGATAGAACACTTAGTTTAAAATGGCACTAAGTTTCGCGTCTGGAGTTTCCTCTCTCACAAGGTCGACAACTCTGTTTCGTCGAACACATACCGTTTCGAGTGGCATGGCCACAGATTTCAGAGAGCAGGCGCTTCTCCTGGCACAGTATCGAACACTTACTTTCAGATGGAACATTTAGTTTAAAATTGACCTATGTTTCGCATCTGGAGTTTCCTCTCTCACAAGGTCGGCCACTTAGTTTCGTCGAACACATACGGTTTCGAGTGGCATCGCCACAGATTTCAGAGAACAGGCGCTTCTCCTGGCACAGTATCGAACACTTAGTTTCAGGTAGAACAATTAGTTTAAAATGGAACTATGTTTCGCATCCTGAGTTTCCTCTCTCACAAGGCGGCCACTTAGTTTCGTGGAACACATACGGTTTCGAGTGGCACCGCCACAGATTTCAGAGAACAGGCGCTTCTCCTGGCACAGTATCGAACACTTAGTTTCAGAGAGAACAATTAGTTTAAAATGGAATTATGTTTCGCATCTGGAGTATCCTCTCTCACAAGATCAACCACTTAGTTTGGTCGAACATATACGGTTTCGAGTGTCATCGCCACACATTTCAGAGAACAGGCGCTTCTCCTGGCACAGTATCGAACACTTAGTTTCAGATAGAACAATAAGATTAAAATGGAACTATGTTTCCCATCTGGAGTTTCCTCTCTCACAAGGTCGACCACTTAGTTTCGTCGAACACATACGGTTTCGAGTGGCATCGCCACACAGTTCAGAGAACAAGAGCTTCTCCTCGCACAGTATCGAAAACGTAGTTTCAGATAGAACAATAAGACTAAAATGGAACTAAGTTTCGCATCTGGAGTTTCCTCTCTCACAATGTCGGCCACTTAGTTTCGTCGAACACATACGGTTTCGAGTGTCATCGCCACACATTTCAGAGAACAGGCGCTTCTCCTGGCACAGTATCGAACACTTAGTTTTAGATAGAGCAATTAGTTTAAAGTGGAACTAAGTTTCGCACCTGGAGTTTCCTCTCTCACAATGTCGGCCACTTAGTTTCGTCGAACACACACGGTTTCGAGTGGCATCGCCACAGATTTCAGAGAACAGGCGCTTCTCCTGGCACAGTATCGAAAACGTAGTTTCAGATAGAACAATAAGATTAAAATGGAACTAAGTTTCCCATCTGGAGTATCCTGTCTCACAAGGTCAAACACTTTGTTTCGTCGAACACATACGGTTTCGAGCGGCATCGCCATACAGTTCAGAGAACAGGCGCTTCTCCTGGCACAGTATCGAAAACTTAGTTTCAGATAGAAAAATAAGATTAAAATGGAACTAAGTTTCGCATCTGGAGTTTCCTCTCTCATAAGGTCGACCAATTAGTTTCGTCGAACACATACGGTTTCGAGTAGCATCGCCACAGATTTCAGAGAGCAGGCGCTTCTCCTGGCACAGTATCGAACACTTAGTTTCAGATAGAACAATTAGCTTAAAATGGAACTAAGTTTCGCATCTGGAGTTTCCTCTCTCACAAGGTCGACCACTTAGTTTCGTGGAACACATACGGTTTCGAGTGGCATCGCCACAGATTTCAGAGAACAGGCGCTTCTCCTGACACAGTCCCGAACACTTAGTTTCAGATAGAACAATAAGATTAAAATGGAACTATGTTTCCCATCTGGAGTTTCCTGTCTCACAAGGTCAACCACTTAGTTTCGTCGAACACATACGGTTTCGAGCGGCATCGCCATACAGTTCAGAGAACAGGCGCTTCTCCTGGCACAGTATCGAAAACCTAGTTTCAGATAGAACAATAAGATTAAAATGGGACTAGGTTTCGCATCTGGAGTTTCCTCTCTCACAAGGTCGACCACTTAGTTTCGTCGAACACATACGGTTTCGAGTGGCATCGCCACAGATTTCAGAGAACAGGCGCTTCTCCTGGCACAGAATCGAACACTTAGTCTCAGATAGAACAATTAGTTTAAAATGGAACTAAGTTTCGCATCTGGAGTTTCCACTCTCACAATGTCGGCCACTTAGTTTCGTGGAACACATACGGTTTCGAGTGGCACCGCCACAGATTTCAGAGAACAGGCGCTTCTCCTGGCACAGTATCGAACACTTAGTTTCAGAGAGAACAATTAGTTTAAAATGGAATTATGTTTCGCATCAGGAGTATCCTCTCTCACAATGTCGGCCACTTAGTTTCGTCGAACACATACGGTTTCGAGGGTCATCGCCACACATTTCAGAGAACAGGCGCTTCTCCTGGCACAGTATCGAACACTTAGTTTTAGATAGAGCAATTAGTTTAAAGTGGAACTAAGTTTCGCACCTGGAGTTTCCTCTCTCACAATGTCGGCCACTTAGTTTCGTCGAACACACACGGTTTCGAGTGGCATCGCCACAGATTTCAGAGAACAGGCGCTTCTCCTGGCACAGTATCGAAAACGTAGTTTCAGATAGAACAATAAGATTAAAATGGAACTAAGTTTCCCATCTGGAGTATCCTGTCTCACAAGGTCAAACACTTAGTTTCGTCGAACACATACGGTTTCGAGCGGCATCGCCATACAGTTCAGAGAACAGGCGCTTCTCCTGGCACAGTATCGAAAACTTAGTTTCAGATAGAAAAATAAGATTAAAATGGAACTAAGTTTCGCATCTGGAGTTTCCTGTCTCATAAGGTCGACCAATTAGTTTCGTCGAACACATACGGTTTCGAGTAGCATCGCCACAGATTTCAGAGAGCAGGCGCTTCTCCTGGCACAGTATCGAACACTTAGTTTCAGATAGAACAATTAGCTTAAAATGGAACTAAGTTTCGCATCTGGAGTTTCCTCTCTCACAATGTCGACCACTTAGTTTCGTCGAACACATACGGTTTCGAGTGGCATCGTTACACATTTCAGAGAACAGGCGCTTCTCCTGGCACAGTATCGAACCCATAGTTTCAGATAGAACAATTAGTTTAAAATGGAATTAAGTTTCGCATCTGGAGTTTCCTCTCTCAGAAGGTCGGCCACTTAGTTACATCGAACACATACGGGTTCAAGTAGCATCGCCACTGATTTCAGAGGACAGGCGCTTCTCCTGGCACAATATCGAACACTTTCAGATAGAACAATTAGTTTAAAATGGAACTAAGTTCCGCATCTGGAGTTTCCTCTCTCACAACGTCGTCCACTTAGTTTCGTCGAACACATACGGTTTCGAGTGGCATCGCCACATATTTCAGAGAACAGGCGCTTCTCCTGGCACAGTATCGCACACTTAGTTTCGGACGGAACATTTGGTTTAAAGTGGAACTAAGTTTCGCATCTGGAGTTTCCTCTTTCACAAGGTCGGCCACTTAGTTTCGTCGAACACATACGTGTTCTAGTAGCATCGCCACTGATTTCAGAGAACAGGCGCTTCTCCTGGCACAGTATCGAACACTTTCAGATGGAACAATTAATTTAAAATGGAACTAAGTTTCGCATCTGGAGTTTCCTCTCTCACAAGGTCGACCATTTAGATTCGTCGAACACATACGTGTTCGAGTAGCATCGTCACTGATTTCAGAGAACAGGCGCTTCTCCTGGCACAGTATCGAACACTTTCAGATAGAACAATTAGTTTAAAATGGAACTAAGTTTCGCATCTGGAGTATCCTCTCTCACAAGGTCGGCCACTTAGTTTCGTCGAACTCATACGGTTTCGAGTGGCACCGCCACAGATTTCAGAGAACAGGCCCTTCTCCTGGCACAGTATCGAACACTTAGTTTCAGATAGAACAATTAGTTTAAAATGGAACCAAGTTTCGCATCTGGAGTTTCCTCTCTCACAATGTCGGCCACTTAGTTTCGTGGAACACATACGGTTTCGAGTGGTACCCCACAGATTTCAGAGAACAGGCGCTTCTCCTGGCACAGTATCGAACACTTAGTTTCAGAGAGAACAATTAGTTTAAAATGGAACTAATTTTCGCATCTGGAGTTTCCCCTCTCACAAGGTCGATCACTTAGTTTCGTCGAACACATACGGTTTCGAGTGGCACAGCCACAGATTTCAGAGAACAGGCCCTTCTCCTGGCACAGTATCGAACACTTAGTTTCAGATAGAGCAATTAGTTTAAAGTGGAACTAAGTTTCGCATTTGGAGTTTACTCTCCCACAAGGTCGACCACTTAGTTTCGTCGAACACATACGGTTTCGAGTGGCACCGCCACAGATTTCAGAGAACAGGCGCTTCTCCTGGCACAGTATCGAAAACCTAGTTTCAGATAGAACAATTAGTTTAAAATGGAACTAAGTTTCGCATCTGGAGTTTCCTCTCTCACAATGTCGGCCACTTAGTTTCGTGGAACACATACGGTTTCGAGTGGCACCGCCACAGATTTCAGAGAACAGGCGCTTCTCCTGGCACAGTATCGAACACTTAGTTTCAGAGAGAACAATTAGTTTAAAATGGAATTATGTTTCGCATCTGGAGTATCCTCTCTCACAAGATCAACCACTTAGTTTGGTCGAACACATACGGTTTCGAGTGGCATCGCCACAGATTTCAGAGAACAGGCGCTTCTCCTGGCATGGTATCGAACACTTAGTTTCAGATAGAACAATTAGTTTAAAATGGAACTAAATTTCGCATCTGGAGTTTCCTCTCTCAGAAGGTCGACCACTTAGTTTCGTCGAACACATACGGTTTCGAGTACCATCGGGACAGATTTCAGTGAATAGGCGCTTCTCCTGCCACAGTATCGACCACTTAGTTTCAGATAGAACAATTAGTTTAAAATGGAACTAAGTTTCGCATCTGAAGTTTCCTCTCTCACAAGGTCGGCCACTTAGTTTCAGCGAACACATACGGTTTCGAGTGGCATCGCCACAGATTTCAGAGAACAGGCGCTTCTCCTGGCACAGTATCGAACACTTAGTTTCAGATAGAGCAATTAGTTTAAAGTGGAACTAAGTTTCGCATTTGGAGTTTACTCTCCCACAAGGTCGACCACTTAGTTTCGTCGAACACATACGGTTTCGAGTGGCACCGCCACAGATTTCAGAGAACAGGCGATTCTCCTGGCACAGTATCGAAAACCTAGTTTCAGATAGAACAATTAGTTTAAAATGGAACTAAGTTTCGCATCTGGAGTTTCCTCTCTCACAATGTCGGCCACTTAGTTTCGTGGAACACATACGGTTTCGAGTGGCACCGCCACAGATTTCAGAGAACAGGCGCTTCTCCTGGCACAGTATCGAACACTTAGTTTCAGAGAGAACAATTAGTTTAAAATGGAACTAAATTTCGCATCTGGAGTTTCCTCTCTCAGAAGGTCGACCACTTAGTTTCGTCGAACACATACGGTTTCGAGTACCATCGGGACAGATTTCAGTGAACAGGCGCTTCTCCTGCCACAGTATCGAACACTTAGTTTCAGATAGAACAATTCATTTAAAACGGAACTAAGTTTCGCATCTGTAGTTTCCTCTCTCACAAGGTCGGCCACTTAGTTTCGTCGAACACATACGGTTTCGAGTGGCATCGCCACAGATTTCAGAGAACAGGCGCTTCTCCTGGCACGGTATCGAACCCTTAGTTTCAGATAGAACAATTAGTTTAAAATGGAACTAATTTCGCATCTGTAGTTTCCTCTCTCACAATGTCGGCCACTTAGTTTCGTCGAACACATACGGTTTGGCGTGGCATCGCCACAGATTTCGCAGAACCGGAGTTTCTCCTGGGACATTGTCGAACACTTAGTTTTAGATAGAGCAATTAGTTTAAAATGGAACTAAGTTTCGCATCTAAAGTTTCCTCTCTCACAAGGTCGGCCACTTAGTTTCGTCGAACACATACGGTTTCGAGTAGCATCGCCACAGATTTCAGAGAACAGGCGCTTCTCCTGGCACAGTATCGAACACTTAGTTTCAGAGAGAACAATTAGTTTAAAATGGAATTATGTTTCGCATCTGGAGTATCCTCTCTCACAAGATCAACCACTTAGTTTGGTCGAACACATACGGTTTCGAGTGTCATCGCCACACATTTCAGAGAACAGGCGCTTCTCCTGGCACATTATCGAACACTCAGTTTTAGATAGAGGAATTAGTTTAAAGTGGAACTAAGTTTCGCACCTGGAGTTTCCTCTCTCACAATGTCGGCCACTTAGTTTCGTCGAACACATACGGTTTCGAGTGGCATCGCCACAGATTTCGCAGAACCGGAGTTTCTCCTGGGACATTGTCGAACACTTAGTTTTAGATAGAGCAATTAGTTTAAAGTGGGACTAAGTTTCGCACCTGGAGTTTCCTCTCTCACAATGTCGGCCACTTAGTTTCGTCGAACACATACGGTTTCGAGTGGCATCGCCACAGATTTCGCAGAACCGGAGTTTCTCCTGGGACATTGTCGAACACTTAGTTTTAGATAGAGCAATTAGTTTAAAGTGGGACTAAGTTTCGCACCTGGAGTTTCCTCTCTCACAATGTCGGCCACTTAGTTTCGTCGAACACACACGGTTTCGAGTGGCATCGCCACAGATTTCAGAGAGCAGGCGCTTCTCCTGGCACAGTATCGAACACTGAGTGTCAGATAGAACAATTAGTTTAAAACGGAACTAAGTTTCGCATCTGGAGTATCCTGTCTCACAAGGTCAACCACTTAGTTTCGTCGAACACATACGGTTTCGAGCGGCATCGCCATACAGTTCAGAGAACAGGCGCTTCTCCTGGCACAGTATCGAAAACTTAGTTTCAGATAGAAAAATAAGATTAAAATGGAACTAAGTTTCGCATCTGGAGTTTCCTCTCTCATAAGGTCGACCAATTAGTTTCGTCGAACACATACGGTTTCGAGTGGCATCGCCACAGATTTCGGAGAACAGGCGCTTCTCCTGACACAGTATCGAACACTTAGTTTCAGGTAGAATAATTAGTTTAAAATGGAACTATGTTTCGCAACTGGAGATTCCTCTCTCACATGATCGACGACTTAGTTTCGTCGAACACAGACGGTTTCGAGTGGCATCACCAATGATTTCAGAGAGCAGGCGCTTCTCCTGGCACAGTATCGAACACTCAGCTACAGATAGAACAATTAGTTTAAAATTGAACTATGTTTCGCATCTGGAGTTTCCTCTCTCACAAGGTCGGCCACTTAGTTTCGTCGAACACATACGGTTTCGAGTGGCATCGCCACAGATTTCAGAGAACAGGCGCTTCTCCTTGCACAGTATTGAACACTTAGTTTCAGATGGAACATTTAGTTTAAAATGGAACTAAGTTTCGCATCTGGAGTTTCCTCTCTCACAAGGTCGACCATTTAATTACGTCGAACACATACGGTTTCGAGTGGCATCGCCACAGATTTCAGAGAACAGGCGCTTCTCCTGGCACAGTATCGAACACTTAGTTTCAGGTAGAACAATTAGTTTAAAATGGAACTATGTTTCGCAACTGGAGATTCCTCTCTCACATGATCGACGAAATAGTTTCGTCGAACACAGACGGTTTCGAGTGGCATCGCCACAGATTTCAGAGAACAGGCGCTACTCCTGGCACATTATCGAACACATAGTTGCAGATAGAACAATTAGTTTAAAATGGAAGTAAGTTTCGCATCTGGAGTTTCCTCTCTCACAAGGTCGACCACTTAATTTCGTCGAACACATACGGTTTCGAGTGGCATCGCCACAGATTTCAGAGAATAGGCGCTTCTCCTGACACAGTATCGAACACTTAGTTTCAGGTAGAACAATTAGTTTAAAATGGAACTATGTTTCGCAACTGTAGATTCCTCTCTCACAAGATCGACGACTTAATTACGTCGAACACATACGGTTTCGAGTGGCATCGCCACAGATTTCAGGGAACAGGCGCTTCTCCTGGCACAGTATCGAACACTTAGTTTCAGATACAACAATTAGTTTTAAATGGAACTAAGTTTCGCATCTGGAGTTTCCTCTCTCACAAGGTCGACCACTTAGTTTAGTCGAACACATACGGTTTCGAGTAGCATCGCCACAGATTTCAGAGAGCAAGCCTTCTTCCTGGCACAGTATCGAACACTTATTTCAGACAGAACAATTAGTTTAAAATGGAACTATGTTTCGCATCTGGAGTATCCTCTCTCACAAGGTCGGCCACTTAGTTACGTCGAACACATACGGTTTCAAGTGGCATCGTTACACATTTCAGAGAACAGGCGCTTCTCCTGGCACAGTATCGAACCCATAGTTTCAGATAGAACAATTAGTTTAAAATGGAATTAAGTTTCGCATCTGGAGTTTCCTCTCTCAGAAGGTCGGCCACTTAGTTACGTCGAACACATACGGGTTCAAGTAGCATCGCCACTGATTTCAGAGGACAGGCGCTTCTCCTGGCACAATATCGAACACTTTCAGATAGAACAATTAGTTTAAAATGGAACTAAGTTCCGCATCTGGAGTTTCCTCTCTCACAACGTCGTCCACTTAGTTTCGTCGAACACATACGGTTTCGAGTGGCATCGCCACATATTTCAGAGAACAGGCGCTTCTCCTGGCACAGTATCGCACACTTAGTTTCGGACGGAACATTTGGTTTAAAGTGGAACTAAGTTTCGCATCTGGAGTTTCCTCTTTCACAAGGTCGGCCACTTAGTTTCGTCGAACACATACGTGTTCTAGTAGCCTCGCCACTGATTTCAGAGAACAGGCGCTTCTCCTGGCACAGTATCGAACACTTTCAGATGGAACAATTAATTTAAAATGGAACTAAGTTTCGCATCTGGAGTTTCCTCTCTCACAAGGTCGACCATTTAGATTCGTCGAACACATACGTGTTCGAGTAGCATCGTCACTGATTTCAGAGAACAGGCGCTTCTCCTGGCACAGTATCGAACACTTTCAGATAGAACAATTAGTTTAAAATGGAACTAAGTTTCGCATCTGGAGTATCCTCTCTCACAAGGTCGGCCACTTAGTTTCGTTGAACAGATACGGGTTCGAGTAGCATCGCCACTGATTTCAGAGAACAGGCGCTTCTCCTGGCACAGTATCGAACACTTATTTCAGACAGAACAATTAGTTTAAAATGGACTATGTTTCGCATCTGGAGTATGCTCTCTCACAAGGTCGGCCACTTAGTTTCGTCGAACACATACGGTTTCGAGTGGCATCGTTACACATTTCAGAGAACAGGCGCTTCTCCTGGCACAGTGTCGAACACATAGTTTCAGATAGAACAATTAGTTTAAAATGGAACTAAGTTTCGCATCTGGAATTTCCTCTCTCACAAGGTCGACCACTTAATTACGTCGAACACATACGGTTTCGAGTGGCATCGCCACAGATTTCAGAGAACAGGCGCTTCTCCTGGAAAAGTATCGAATACTTAGTTTCAGGTAGAACAATTAGTTTAAAATGGAACTATGTTTCGCAACTGGAGATTCCTCTCTCACATGATCGACGAAATAGTTTCGTCGAACACAGACGGTTTCGAGTGGCATCGCCACAGATTTCAGAGAACAGGCGCTACTCCTGGCACAGTATCGAACACTTAGTTTCAGATAGAACAATTAGTTTAAAATGGAACTAAGTTTCGCATCTGGAGTTTCCTCTCTCACAAGGTCGACCACTTAATTTCGTCGAACACATACGGTTTCGAGTGGCATCGCCACAGATTTCGGAGAACAGGCGCTTCTCCTGACACAGTATCGAACACTTAGTTTCAGGTAGAATAATTAGTTTAAAATGGAACTATGTTTCGCAACTGGAGATTCCTCTCTCACATGATCGACGACTTAGTTTCGTCGAACACAGACGGTTTCGAGTGGCATCACCAAAGATTTCAGAGAGCAGGCGCTTCTCCTGGCACAGTATCGAACACTCAGCTACAGATAGAACAATTAGTTTAAAATTGAACTATGTTTCGCATCTGGAGTTTCCTCTCTCAGAAGATCGGCCACTTAGTTTCGTCGAACACATACGGTTTCGAGTGGCATCGCCACAGATTTCAGAGAACAGGCGCTTCTCCTTGCACAGTATTGAACACTTAGTTTCAGATGGAACATTTAGTTTAAAATGGAACTAAGTTTCGCAACTGTAGATTCCTCTCTCACAAGATCGACGACTTAGTTTCGTCGAACACAGACGGTTTCGAGTGGCATCGCCACAGATATCAGAGAACAGGCGTTTCTCCTGGCTCATTTTCGATCACTTAGTTTCAGATAAAATAATTAGTTTAAAATGGAACTAAGTTTCGCATCTGGAGTTTCCTCTCTCACAAGGTCGACCACTTAGTTTCGTCGAACTCATACGGTTTCGAGTGGCATCGCCACAGATTTCAGAGTTCAGGCGCTTCTCCTGGCACATTACCGAACACATAGTTGCAGATAGAACAATTAGTTTAAAATGGAACTAAGTTTCGCATCTGGAGTTTCCTCTCTCACAAGGTCGACCATTTAATTACGTCGAACACATACGGTTTCGAGTGGCATCGCCACAGATTTCAGAGAACAGGCGCTTCTCCTGGCACAGTATCGAACACTTAGTTTCAGGTAGAACAATTAGTTTAAAATGGAACTATGTTTCGCAACTGGAGATTCCTCTCTCACATGATCGACGAAATAGTTTCGTCGAACACAGACGGTTTCGAGTGGCATCGCCACAGATTTCAGAGAACAGGCGCTACTCCTGGCACATTATCGAACACATAGTTGCAGATAGAACAATTAGTTTAAAATGGAAGTAAGTTTCGCATCTGGAGTTTCCTCTCTCACAAGGTCGACCACTTAATTTCGTCGAACACATACGGTTTCGAGTGGCATCGCCACAGATTTCAGAGAATAGGCGCTTCTCCTGACACAGTATCGAACACTTAGTTTCAGGTAGAACAATTAGTTTAAAATGGAACTATGTTTCGCAACTGTAGATTCCTCTCTCACAAGATCGACGACTTAATTACGTCGAACACATACGGTTTCGAGTGGCATCGCCACAGATTTCAGTGAACAGGCGCTTCTCCTGGCACAGTCTCGAACACATTGTTTCAGATAGAACAATTAGTTTTAAATGGAACTAAGTTTCGCATCTGGAGTTTCCTCTCTCACAAGGCGGCCACTTAGTTTCGTGGAACACATTCGGTTTCGAGTGGCATCGCCACAGATTTCAGAGAACAGGCGCTTCTCCTGGCACAGTATCGAACACATAGTTGCAGATAGAACAATTAGTTTAAAATGGAACTAAGTTTCGCATCTGGAGTTTCCTCTCTCACAAGGTCGGCCATTTACTTTCGTGGAACACATTCGGTTTCGAGTAGCATCGCCACAGATTTCAGAGAACAGGCGCTTCTCCTGGCACAGTATCGAACACTTAGTTTCAGAGAGAACAATTAGTTTAAAATGGAAATATGTTTCACATTTGGAGTTTCCTCTCTCACAAGTTCGACCACTTAGTTTCGTCGAACACATACGGTTTCGAGTGGCATCGCCACAGATTTCAGAGAACAGGCGCTTCTCCTGGCACAGTATCGAACACTCAGGTTCAGATAGAACAATTAGTTTAAAATGGAACTATGTTTCGCATCTGGAGTTTCCTCTCTCACAAGGTCGATCACTTAGTTTCGTCGAACACATACGGTTTCGAGTAGCATCGCCACAGATTTCAGAGAACAGGCGCCTCTCCTGGCACAGTATCGAATATTTAGTTTCAGATGGAACATTTAGTTTAAAATTGAACAATGTTTCGCATCTGAAGTTTCCTCTCTAACAAGGTCGACCACTTAGTTTCGCCGAACACATGCGGTTTCGAGTGGCATCGCCACAGATTTCAGAGTACAGGCGCTTCTCCTGGCACAGTATCGAACACTTAGTATCAGATAGAACAATTACTTTAAAATGGAACTAAGCTTCGCATCTGGAGTTTCCTCTCCCACAAGGTCGGCCACTTAGTTTCGTCGAACACATACGGTTAAGAGTGGCATCGCCACAGATTTCAGAGAACAGGCGCTTCTCCTGGCACAGTATGGAACACTTAGTTTCAGATAGAACAACTACTTTAAAATGGAACTAAGTTTCACATCTGGAGTTCCCTCTCTCACAAGGTCGGCCACTTAGTTTCGTCGAACACATACAGTTTCGAGTGGCATCGCCACAGATTTCAGAGGACAGGCGCTTCTCCTGGCACAGTATCGAACACTTAGTTTCGGATGGAACATTTGGTTTAAAATGGAACTATGTTTCGCATTTGGAGTTTCCTCTCTCACAAGGTCGACCACTTACTTTCGTCGAACTCATTCGGTTTCGAGTAGCAACATGTCAGGTTTCAGAGAACAGTCGCTTCTCCTGGCACAGTATCGAACACATAGATGCAGATAGAACAATTAGTTTAAATGGAACTAAGTTTCGCATCTGGAGTTTCCTCTCTCACAAGGTCGACCACTTAATTTCGTCGAACACATACGGTTTCGAGTGGCATCACCACAGATTTCAGAGAACAGGCGCTTCTCCTGGCACAGTATCGAACACTTAGTATCAGATAGAACTATTAGTTTCAGATGGAACTAAGCTTCGCATCTGGAGTTTCCTCTCTCACAAGGTCGACCACTTAGTTTCGATGAACACATACGGTTTCGAGTAGCATCGCCACCGATTTCAGAGAACAGGCGCTTCTCCTGGCGCAGTATCGAACACTCAGTTACAGATAGAACAATTAGTTTAAAATGGACCTATGTTTCGCATTTGGAGTTTCCTCTCTCACAAGTTCGACCACTTAGTTTCGTCGAACACACACGGTTTCGAGTGGCATCGCCACAGATTTCAGAGAACAGGCGCTACTCCTGGCGCAGTATCGAACACTTAGTTTCAGATAGAACAATTAGTTTAAAATGGAACTAAGTTTCGCATCTGGAGTTTCCTCTCCCACAAGGTCGACCACTTAGTTTCGTTGAACACATTCGGTTTCGAGTAGCATCGCCACAGATTTCAGAGAACAGGCGCTTCTCCTGCCACAGTATCGAACACTTAGGTTCAGATAGAACAATTAGTTTAAAATGGAACTATGTTTCGCATGTGGAGTTTCCTATCTCACAAGGTCGACCACTTAGTTTCGTCGAACACATACGGTTTCGAGTGGCATCGCCACAGATTTCAGAGAACAGGCGCTTCTCCTGGCACAGTATCGAACACATAGTTTCAGATAGCACAATTAGTTTAAAATGGTACTAAGTTTCGCATCTGGAGTTTCCTCTCTCACAAGGTCAACCACTTAGTTTCGTCGAACACATACGGTTTCGAGTGGCATCGCCACAGATTTCAGAGAACAGGCGTCTCTCCTGGCACAGTATCGAACACTTTCAGATAGAACAATTTGTTTAAAATGGAACTAAGTTTCGCATCTGGAGTTTCCTCTCTCACAAGGTCGGCCACTTAGTATCGTCGAACACATACGGTTTCGATTGGCGTCGCCACAGATTTAAGAGAACAGGCGCTTCTCCTGGCACAGTATCGAACACATAGTTTCAGATAGCACAATTAGTTTAAAATGGTACTAAGTTTCGCATCTGGAGTTTCCTCTCTCACAAGGTCATCCACTTAGTTTCGTCGAACACATACGGTTTCGAGTGGCATCGCCACAGATTTCAGAGAACTGGCGCTTCTCGTGGCACAGTATCGAACACTTCGTTTCAGATAGAAGAATTAGTTTAAAATGGAACTATGATGCGCATCTGGAGTTTCCTTTCGCACAAGGTCGACGACTTAATTTCGTCGAACACATACGGTTTCGAGTGGCATCGCCACAGATTTCAGAGAACAGGCGTCTCTCCTGGCACAGTATCGAACACAGTTTCAGATAGAACAATTAGTTTAAAATGGCATTAAGTTTCGCGTCTGGAGTTTCCTCTCTCACATGGTCGACCACTCAGTTTCGTCGAACACATACCGTTTCGAGTAGCATAGCCACAGATTTCAGAGAACAGGCGTCTCTCCTGGCACAGTATCGAACACAGTTTCAGATAGAACAATTAGTTTAAAATGGAACTAAGTTTCGCATCTGGAGTTTCCTCTATCACAAGGTCGACCACTTAGTTTCGTCGAACACATAGGGTTTCGAGTGGCATCGCCACAGATTTCTGAGAACTGGCGCTTCTCGTGGCACAGTATCGAACACTTCGTTTCAGATAGAAGAATTAGTTTAAAATGGAACTATGATGCGCATCTGGAGTTTCCTTTCGCACAAGGTCGACGACTTAATTTCGTCGAACACATACGGTTTCGAGTGGCATCGCCACAGATTTCAGAGAACAGGCGTCTCTCCTGGCACAGTATTGAACACTTAGTTTCAGATGGAACATTTAGTTTAAAATGGAACTAAGTTTCGCATCTGGAGTTTCCTCTCTCACAAGGTCGACCATTTAATTACGTCGAACACATACGGTTTCGAGTGGCATCGCCACAGATTTCAGAGAACAGGCGCTTCTCCTGGCACAGTATCGAACACTTAGTTTCAGGTAGAACAATTAGTTTAAAATGGAACTATGTTTCGCAACTGGAGATTCCTCTCTCACATGATCGACGAAATAGTTTCGTCGAACACAGATGGTTTCGAGTGGCATCGCCACAGATTTCAGAGAACAGGCGCTACTCCTGGCACATTATCGAACACATAGTTGCAGATAGAACAATTAGTTTAAAATGGAAGTAAGTTTCGCATCTGGAGTTTCCTCTCTCACAAGGTCGACCACTTAATTTCGTCGAACACATACGGTTTCGAGTGGCATCGCCACAGATTTCAGAGAATAGGCGCTTCTCCTGACACAGTATCGAACACTTAGTTTCAGGTAGAACAATTAGTTTAAAATGGAACTATGTTTCGCAACTGTAGATTCCTCTCTCACAAGATCGACGACTTAATTACGTCGAACACATACGGTTTCGAGTGGCATCGCCACAGATTTCAGGGAACAGGCGCTTCTCCTGGCACAGTATCGAACACTTAGTTTCAGATACAACAATTAGTTTTAAATGGAACTAAGTTTCGCATCTGGAGTTTCCTCTCTCACAAGGTCGACCACTTAGTTTAGTCGAACACATACGGTTTCGAGTAGCATCGCCACAGATTTCAGAGAGCAAGCCTTCTTCCTGGCACAGTATCGAACACTTATTTCAGACAGAACAATTAGTTTAAAATGGAACTATGTTTCGCATCTGGAGTATCCTCTCTCACAAGGTCGGCCACTTAGTTACGTCGAACACATACGGTTTCGAGTGGCATCGTTACACATTTCAGAGAACAGGCGCTTCTCCTGGCACAGTATCGAACCCATAGTTTCAGATAGAACAATTAGTTTAAAATGGAATTAAGTTTCGCATCTGGAGTTTCCTCTCTCAGAAGGTCGGCCACTTAGTTACGTCGAACACATACGGGTTCAAGTAGCATCGCCACTGATTTCAGAGAACAGGCGCTTCTCCTGGCACAATATCGAACACTTTCAGATAGAACAATTAGTTTAAAATGGAACTAAGTTCCGCATCTGGAGTTTCCTCTCTCACAACGTCGTCCACTTAGTTTCGTCGAACACATACGGTTTCGAGTGGCATCGCCACATATTTCAGAGAACAGGCGCTTCTCCTGGCACAGTATCGCACACTTAGTTTCGGACGGAACATTTGGTTTAAAGTGGAACTAAGTTTCGCATCTGGAGTTTCCTCTTTCACAAGGTCGGCCACTTAGTTTCGTCGAACACATACGTGTTCTAGTAGCCTCGCCACTGATTTCAGAGAACAGGCGCTTCTCCTGGCACAGTATCGAACACTTTCAGATGGAACAATTAATTTAAAATGGAACTAAGTTTCGCATCTGGAGTTTCCTCTCTCACAAGGTCGACCATTTAGATTCGTCGAACACATACGTGTTCGAGTAGCATCGTCACTGATTTCAGAGAACAGGCGCTTCTCCTGGCACAGTATCGAACACTTTCAGATAGAACAATTAGTTTAAAATGGAACTAAGTTTCGCATCTGGAGTATCCTCTCTCACAAGGTCGGCCACTTAGTTTCGTTGAACAGATACGGGTTCGAGTAGCATCGCCACTGATTTCAGAGAACAGGCGCTTCTCCTGGCACAGTATCGAACACTTATTTCAGACAGAACAATTAGTTTAAAATGGACTATGTTTCGCATCTGGAGTATGCTCTCTCACAAGGTCGGCCACTTAGTTACGTCGAACACATACGGTTTCGAGTGGCATCGTTACACATTTCAGAGAACAGGCGCTTCTCCTGGCACAGTGTCGAACACATAGTTTCAGATAGAACAATTAGTTTAAAATGGAACTAAGTTTCGCATCTGGAATTTCCTCTCTCACAAGGTCGACCACTTAATTACGTCGAACACATACGGTTTCGAGTGGCATCGCCACAGATTTCAGAGAACAGGCGCTTCTCCTGGAAAAGTATCGAATACTTAGTTTCAGGTAGAACAATTAGTTTAAAATGGAACTATGTTTCGCAACTGGAGATTCCTCTCTCACATGATCGACGAAATAGTTTCGTCGAACACAGACGGTTTCGAGTGGCATCGCCACAGATTTCAGAGAACAGGCGCTACTCCTGGCACAGTATCGAACACTTAGTTTCAGATAGAACAATTAGTTTAAAATGGAACTAAGTTTCGCATCTGGAGTTTCCTCTCTCACAAGGTCGACCACTTAATTTCGTCGAACACATACGGTTTCGAGTGGCATCGCCACAGATTTCGGAGAACAGGCGCTTCTCCTGACACAGTATCGAACACTTAGTTTCAGGTAGAATAATTAGTTTAAAATGGAACTATGTTTCGCAACTGGAGATTCCTCTCTCACATGATCGACGACTTAGTTTCGTCGAACACAGACGGTTTCGAGTGGCATCACCAAAGATTTCAGAGAGCAGGCGCTTCTCCTGGCACAGTATCGAACACTCAGCTACAGATAGAACAATTAGTTTAAAATTGAACTATGTTTCGCATCTGGAGTTTCCTCTCTCAGAAGATCGGCCACTTAGTTTCGTCGAACACATACGGTTTCGAGTGGCATCGCCACAGATTTCAGAGAACAGGCGCTTCTCCTTGCACAGTATTGAACACTTAGTTTCAGATGGAACATTTAGTTTAAAATGGAACTAAGTTTCGCAACTGTAGATTCCTCTCTCACAAGATCGACGACTTAGTTTCGTCGAACACAGACGGTTTCGAGTGGCATCGCCACAGATATCAGAGAACAGGCGTTTCTCCTGGCTCATTTTCGATCACTTAGTTTCAGATAAAATAATTAGTTTAAAATGGAACTAAGTTTCGCATCTGGAGTTTCCTCTCTCACAAGGTCGACCACTTAGTTTCGTCGAACTCATACGGTTTCGAGTGGCATCGCCACAGATTTCAGAGTTCAGGCGCTTCTCCTGGCACATTATCGAACACATAGTTGCAGATAGAACAATTAGTTTAAAATGGAACTAAGTTTCGCATCTGGAGTTTCCTCTCTCACAAGGTCGACCATTTAATTACGTCGAACACATACGGTTTCGAGTGGCATCGCCACAGATTTCAGAGAACAGGCGCTTCTCCTGGCACAGTATCGAACACTTAGTTTCAGGTAGAACAATTAGTTTAAAATGGAACTATGTTTCGCAACTGGAGATTCCTCTCTCACATGATCGACGAAATAGTTTCGTCGAACACAGACGGTTTCGAGTGGCATCGCCACAGATTTCAGAGAACAGGCGCTACTCCTGGCACATTATCGAACACATAGTTGCAGATAGAACAATTAGTTTAAAATGGAAGTAAGTTTCGCATCTGGAGTTTCCTCTCTCACAAGGTCGACCACTTAATTTCGTCGAACACATACGGTTTCGAGTGGCATCGCCACAGATTTCAGAGAATAGGCGCTTCTCCTGACACAGTATCGAACACTTAGTTTCAGGTAGAACAATTAGTTTAAAATGGAACTATGTTTCGCAACTGTAGATTCCTCTCTCACAAGATCGACGACTTAATTACGTCGAACACATACGGTTTCGAGTGGCATCGCCACAGATTTCAGTGAACAGGCGCTTCTCCTGGCACAGTCTCGAACACATTGTTTCAGATAGAACAATTAGTTTTAAATGGAACTAAGTTTCGCATCTGGAGTTTCCTCTCTCACAAGGCGGCCACTTAGTTTCGTGGAACACATTCGGTTTCGAGTGGCATCGCCACAGATTTCAGAGAACAGGCGCTTCTCCTGGCACAGTATCGAACACATAGTTGCAGATAGAACAATTAGTTTAAAATGGAACTAAGTTTCGCATCTGGAGTTTCCTCTCTCACAAGGTCGGCCATTTACTTTCGTGGAACACATTCGGTTTCGAGTAGCATCGCCACAGATTTCAGAGAACAGGCGCTTCTCCTGGCACAGTATCGAACACTTAGTTTCAGAGAGAACAATTAGTTTAAAATGGAAATATGTTTCACATTTGGAGTTTCCTCTCTCACAAGTTCGACCACTTAGTTTCGTCGAACACATACGGTTTCGAGTGGCATCGCCACAGATTTCAGAGAACAGGCGCTTCTCCTGGCACAGTATCGAACACTCAGGTTCAGATAGAACAATTAGTTTAAAATGGAACTATGTTTCGCATCTGGAGTTTCCTCTCTCACAAGGTCGATCACTTAGTTTCGTCGAACACATACGGTTTCGAGTAGCATCGCCACAGATTTCAGAGAACAGGCGCCTCTCCTGGCACAGTATCGAATATTTAGTTTCAGATGGAACATTTAGTTTAAAATTGAACAATGTTTCGCATCTGAAGTTTCCTCTCTAACAAGGTCGACCACTTAGTTTCGCCGAACACATGCGGTTTCGAGTGGCATCGCCACAGATTTCAGAGTACAGGCGCTTCTCCTGGCACAGTATCGAACACTTAGTATCAGATAGAACAATTACTTTAAAATGGAACTAAGCTTCGCATCTGGAGTTTCCTCTCCCACAAGGTCGGCCACTTAGTTTCGTCGAACACATACGGTTAAGAGTGGCATCGCCACAGATTTCAGAGAACAGGCGCTTCTCCTGGCACAGTATGGAACACTTAGTTTCAGATAGAACAACTACTTTAAAATGGAACTAAGTTTCACATCTGGAGTTCCCTCTCTCACAAGGTCGGCCACTTAGTTTCGTCGAACACATACAGTTTCGAGTGGCATCGCCACAGATTTCAGAGGACAGGCGCTTCTCCTGGCACAGTATCGAACACTTAGTTTCGGATGGAACATTTGGTTTAAAATGGAACTATGTTTCGCATTTGGAGTTTCCTCTCTCACAAGGTCGACCACTTACTTTCGTCGAACTCATTCGGTTTCGAGTAGCAACATGTCAGGTTTCAGAGAACAGTCGCTTCTCCTGGCACAGTATCGAACACATAGTTGCAGATAGAACAATTAGTTTAAATGGAACTAAGTTTCGCATCTGGAGTTTCCTCTCTCACAAGGTCGACCACTTAATTTCGTCGAACACATACGGTTTCGAGTGGCATCACCACAGATTTCAGAGAACAGGCGCTTCTCCTGGCACAGTATCGAACACTTAGTATCAGATAGAACTATTAGTTTCAGATGGAACTAAGCTTCGCATCTGGAGTTTCCTCTCTCACAAGGTCGACCACTTAGTTTCGATGAACACATACGGTTTCGAGTAGCATCGCCACCGATTTCAGAGAACAGGCGCTTCTCCTGGCGCAGTATCGAACACTCAGTTACAGATAGAACAATTAGTTTAAAATGGACCTATGTTTCGCATTTGGAGTTTCCTCTCTCACAAGTTCGACCACTTAGTTTCGTCGAACACACACGGTTTCGAGTGGCATCGCCACAGATTTCAGAGAACAGGCGCTACTCCTGGCGCAGTATCGAACACTTAGTTTCAGATAGAACAATTAGTTTAAAATGGAACTAAGTTTCGCATCTGGAGTTTCCTCTCCCACAAGGTCGACCACTTAGTTTCGTTGAACACATTCGGTTTCGAGTAGCATCGCCACAGATTTCAGAGAACAGGCGCTTCTCCTGCCACAGTATCGAACACTTAGGTTCAGATAGAACAATTAGTTTAAAATGGAACTATGTTTCGCATGTGGAGTTTCCTATCTCACAAGGTCGACCACTTAGTTTCGTCGAACACATACGGTTTCGAGTGGCATCGCCACAGATTTCAGAGAACAGGCGCTTCTCCTGGCACAGTATCGAACACATAGTTTCAGATAGCACAATTAGTTTAAAATGGTACTAAGTTTCGCATCTGGAGTTTCCTCTCTCACAAGGTCAACCACTTAGTTTCGTCGAACACATACGGTTTCGAGTGGCATCGCCACAGATTTCAGAGAACAGGCGTCTCTCCTGGCACAGTATCGAACACTTTCAGATAGAACAATTTGTTTAAAATGGAACTAAGTTTCGCATCTGGAGTTTCCTCTCTCACAAGGTCGGCCACTTAGTATCGTCGAACACATACGGTTTCGATTGGCGTCGCCACAGATTTAAGAGAACAGGCGCTTCTCCTGGCACAGTATCGAACACATAGTTTCAGATAGCACAATTAGTTTAAAATGGTACTAAGTTTCGCATCTGGAGTTTCCTCTCTCACAAGGTCATCCACTTAGTTTCGTCGAACACATACGGTTTCGAGTGGCATCGCCACAGATTTCAGAGAACTGGCGCTTCTCGTGGCACAGTATCGAACACTTCGTTTCAGATAGAAGAATTAGTTTAAAATGGAACTATGATGCGCATCTGGAGTTTCCTTTCGCACAAGGTCGACGACTTAATTTCGTCGAACACATACGGTTTCGAGTGGCATCGCCACAGATTTCAGAGAACAGGCGTCTCTCCTGGCACAGTATCGAACACAGTTTCAAATAGAACAATTAGTTTAAAATGGCATTAAGTTTCGCGTCTGGAGTTTCCTCTCTCACATGGTCGACCACTCAGTTTCGTCGAACACATACCGTTTCGAGTAGCATAGCCACAGATTTCAGAGAACAGGCGTCTCTCCTGGCACAGTATCGAACACAGTTTCAGATAGAACAATTAGTTTAAAATGGAACTAAGTTTCGCATCTGGAGTTTCCTCTATCACAAGGTCGACCACTTAGTTTCGTCGAACACATAGGGTTTCGAGTGGCATCGCCACAGATTTCTGAGAACTGGCGCTTCTCGTGGCACAGTATCGAACACTTCGTTTCAGATAGAAGAATTAGTTTAAAATGGAACTATGATGCGCATCTGGAGTTTCCTTTCGCACAAGGTCGACGACTTAATTTCGTCGAACACATACGGTTTCGAGTGGCATCGCCACAGATTTCAGAGAACAGGCGTCTCTCCTGGCACAGTATCGAACACAGTTTCAGATAGAACAATTAGTTTAAAATGGCACTAAGTTCCCTTCTCGAGTTTCCTCTCTCACAAGGTCGACCACTCAGTTTCGTCGAACACATACCGTTTCGAGTAGCATAGCCACAGATTTCAGAGAACAGGCGCTTCTGCTGGCACAGTATCGAACACTTAGTTTCAGATAGAACAATTAGTTTAAAATGGCAAAAAGTTTCGCATCTGGAGTTTCCTCTCTCACAAGGTTTCGTCGAACACATACGGTTTCGAGTAGCATCGCTACAGATTTCAGAGAACAGGCGCTTCTCCTGGCACAGTATCGAACACTTAGTTTCAGATAGAACAATTAGTTTAAAATGGCACTAAGTTTCGCGTCTGGAGTTTCCTATCTCACAAGGTCGACCACTCAGTTTCGTCGAACACAGACGGTTTCGAGTGGCATCGCCACAGATTTCAGAGAACAGGCGTTCCTCCTGGCACAGTATCGAACATTTGGTTTAAAATGGAACTATGTTTCGCTTCTGGAATTTCCTCTCTGACGAGGTTAACCACTTTGTTTCGTCGAACACATACGATTTCGAGTGACATCGCCACAGATTTCAGAGAACAGGCGCTTCTCCTGGCACAGTATCGAAAACTTAGTTTCAGATAGAACAATTAGTTTAAAATGGAACTAAGTTTCGCATCTGGAGTTTCCTCTCTCACAAGGTCGGCCACTTAGTATCCTCGAACACATACGGTTTCGATTGGCGTCGCCACAGATTTAAGAGAACAGGCGCTTCTCCTGGCACAGTATCGAACACATAGTTTCAGATAGCACAATTAGTTTAAAATGGTACTAAGTTTCGCATCTGGAGTTTCCTCTCTCACAAGGTCAACGACTTAGTTTCGTCGAACACATACGGTTTCGAGTGGCATCGCCACAGATTTCAGAGAACAGGCGTCTCTCCTGGCACAGTATCGAACACTTTCAGATAGAACAATTAGTTTAAAATGGAACTAAGTTTCGCATCTGGAGTTTCCTCTCTCACAAGGTCGGCCACTTAGTATCGTCGAACACATACGGTTTCGATTGGCGTCGCCACAGATTTAAGAGAACAGGCGCTTCTCCTGGCACAGTATCGAACACATAGTTTCAGATAGCACAATTAGTTTAAAATGGTACTAAGTTTCGCATCTGGAGTTTCCTCTCTCACAAGGTCAACGACTTAGTTTCGTCGAACACATACGGTTTCGAGTGGCATCGCCACAGATTTCAGAGAACAGGCGTCTCTCCTGGCACAGTATCGAACACTTTCAGATAGAACAATTAGTTTAAAATGGAACTAAGTTTCGCATCTGGAGTTTCCTCTCTCACAAGGTCGGCCACTTAGTATCGTCGAACACATACGGTTTCGATTGGCGTCGCCACAGATTTAAGAGAACAGGCGCTTCTCCTGGCACAGTATCGAACACATAGTTTCAGATAGCACAATTAGTTTAAAATGGTACTAAGTTTCGCATCTGGAGTTTCCTCTCTCACAAGGTCAACCACTTAGTTTCGTCGAACACATACGGTTTCGAGTGGCATCGCCACAGATTTCAAAGAACTGGCGCTTCTCGTGGCACAGTATCGAACACTTCGTTTCAGATAGAAGAATTAGTTTAAAATGGAACTATGATGCGCATCTGGAGTTTCCTTTCGCACAAGGTCGACGACTTAATTTCGTCGAACACATACGGTTTCGAGTGGCATCGCCACAGATTTCAGAGAACAGGCGTCTCTCCTGGCACAGTATCGAACACAGTTTCAGATAGAACAATTAGTTTAAAATGGCACTAAGTTCCCTTCTCGAGTTTCCTCTCTCACAAGGTCGACCACTCAGTTTCGTCGAACACATACCGTTTAGAGTAGCATAGCCACAGATTTCAGAGAACAGGCGCTTCTGCTGGCACAGTATCGAACACTTAGTTTCAGATAGAACAATTAGTTTAAAATGGCAAAAAGTTTCGCATCTGGAGTTTCCTCTCTCACAAGGTCGGCCACTTAGTTTCGTCGAACACATACGGTTTCGAGTAGCATCGCTACAGATTTCAGAGAACAGGCGCTTCTCCTGGCACAGTATCGAACACTTAGTTTCAGATAGAACAATTAGTTTAAAATGGCACTAAGTTTCGCGTCTGGAGTTTCCTATCTCACAAGGTCGACCACTCAGTTTCGTCGAACACAGACGGTTTCGAGTGGCATCGCCACAGATTTCAGAGAACAGGCGTTCCTCCTGGCACAGTATCGAACACTGTTTCAGATAGAACATTTGGTTTAAAATGGAACTATGTTTCGCTTCTGGAATTTCCTCTCTCACGAGGTTAACCACTTTGTTTCGTCGAACACATACGGTTTCGAGTGACATCGCCACAGATTTCAGAGAACAGGCGCTTCTCCTGGCACAGTATCGAAAACTTAGTTTCAGATAGAACAATTAGTTTAAAATGGAACTAAGTTTCGCATCTGGAGTTTCCTCTCTCACAAGGTCGGCCACTTAGTATCGTCGAACACATACGGTTTCGATTGGCGTCGCCACAGATTTAAGAGAACAGGCGCTTCTCCTGGCACAGTATCGAACACATAGTTTCAGATAGCACAATTAGTTTAAAATGGTACTAAGTTTCGCATCTGGAGTTTCCTCTCTCACAAGGTCAACCACTTAGTTTCGTCGAACACATACGGTTTCGAGTGGCATCGCCACAGATTTCAGAGAACAGGCGTCTCTCCTGGCACAGTATCGAACACTTTCAGATAGAACAATTAGTTTAAAATGGAACTAAGTTTCGCATCTGGAGTTTCCTCTCTCACAAGGTCGGCCACTTAGTATCGTCGAACACATACGGTTTCGATTGGCGTCGCCACAGATTTAAGAGAACAGGCGCTTCTCCTGGCACAGTATCGAACACATAGTTTCAGATAGCACAATTAGTTTAAAATGGTACTAAGTTTCGCATCTGGAGTTTCCTCTCTCACAAGGTCAACCACTTAGTTTCGTCGAACACATACGGTTTCGAGTGGCATCGCCACAGATTTCAGAGAACTGGCGCTTCTCGTGGCACAGTATCGAACACTTCGTTTCAGATAGAAGAATTAGTTTAAAATGGAACTATGATGCGCATCTGGAGTTTCCTTTCGCACAAGGTCGACGACTTAATTTCGTCGAACACATACGGTTTCGAGTGGCATCGCCACAGATTTCAGAGAACAGGCGTCTCTCCTGGCACAGTATCGAACACAGTTTCAGATAGAACAATTAGTTTAAAATGGCACTAAGTTTCGCGTCTGGAGTTTCCTCTCTCACATGGTCGACCACTCAGTTTCGTCGAACACATACCGTTTCGAGTAGCATAGCCACAGATTTCAGAGAACAGGCGTCTCTCCTGGCACAGTATCGAACACAGTTTCAGATAGAACAATTAGTTTAAAATGGAACTAAGTTTCGCATCTGGAGTTTCCTCTATCACAAGGTCGGCCACTTAGTTTCGTCGAACACATAGGGTTTCGAGTGGCATCGCCACAGATTTCTGAGAACTGGCGCTTCTCGTGGTACAGTATCGAACACTTCGTTTCAGATAGAAGAATTAGTTTAAAATGGAACTATGATGCGCATCTGGATTTTCCTTTCGCACAAGGTCGACGACTTAATTTCGTCGAACACATACGGTTTCGAGTGGCATCGCCACAGATTTCAGAGAACAGGCGTCTCTCCTGGCACAGTATCGAACACAGTTTCAGATAGAACAATTAGTTTAAAATGGCACTAAGTTCCCTTCTCGAGTTTCCTCTCTCACAAGGTCGACCACTCAGTTTCGTCGAACACATACCGTTTCGAGTAGCATAGCCACAGATTTCAGAGAACAGGCGCTTCTGCTGGCACAGTATCGAACACTTAGTTTCAGATAGAACAATTAGTTTAAAATGGCAAAAAGTTTCGCATCTGGAGTTTCCTCTCTCACAAGGTCGGCCACTTAATTTCGTCGAACACATACGGTTTCGAGTGACATCGCCACAGATTTCAGAGAACAGGCGCTTCTCCTGGCACAGTATCAAAAACTTAGTTTCAGATAGAACAATTAGTTTTAAATCGAACTAAGTTTCGCTTCTGGAGTTTCCTCTCTCACAAGGTCGACGACTTAGTTTCGTCGAACACATACGGTTTCGAGTGGCATCGCCACAGATTTCGCCAGACGGGAGTTCCTCCTGGCACAGTATCGACAACTTAGTTTCTTCGAACACATACGGTTTCGAGTGGTATCGCCACAGATTTCGCCGAAAGGGAGTTCCTCCTGGCATATTATCGACAACTTAGTTTCGACGAACACATACGGTCTCGAGTGGCATCGCCACAGATTTCAGAGAACAGGCGCTTCTCCTGGCACATTATCGAACACTTAGTTTCAGATAGAACAATTAGTTTAAAATACAACTATGTTTCGCATCTGGAGTTTCCTCTCTCACAAGGTCGGCCACTTAGTTTCGTCGAACACATACGGTTTCGAGTGGTATCGCCACAGATTTCAGAAAACAGGCGCTTCTCCTGGCACATTATCGAACACTTAGTATCAGATAGAACAATTAGTTTAAAATGGAACTATGTTTCTTATCTGGAGTATGCTTTCTCACAAGGTCAACCACTTAGTTTCGTCGAACACATACGGTTTCGAGTGGCATCGCCACAGATATCAGAGAACAGGCGCTTCTCCTGGCACAGTATCGAACACTTAGTTTCAGAGAGAACAATTAGTTTAAAATGGATCTATGTTTCGCATTTGGAGTTTCCTCTCTCACAAGGTCGACCACTTAGTTTCGTCGAACACATAAGGTTTCGTGTAGCATCGCGACAGATTTCCGAGAACAGGCGCTTCTCCTGGCACAGTATCGAACACTTAGTTTCCGATAGAACAATCAGTTTAAAATGGAACTAAGTTTCGCATCTGTAGTTTCCTCTCTCACAAGGTCGACCACTTAGTTTCGTCGAACACATACGGTTTCGAGTAGCATCGCCACAGATTTCAGAGAACAGGCGCTTCTCCTGTCACAGTATCGAACACTTAGTTTCAGATAGAACAATGAGTTTAAAATGGAACTAAGTTTCGCATCTTGAGTTTCGTCTCTCAAAAGGTCGGCCATTTGGTTTCGCCGAGCACATACAGTTTCGAGTGGCATCGCCACAGATTTCAGAGAACAGGCGCTTCTCCTGGCACAGTATCGAACACTTAGTTTCAGATAGAAAAATCAGTTTAAAATGGAACTAAGTTTCGCATCTGTAGTTTCCTCTCTCACAAGGTCGACCACTTAGTTTCGTCGAACACATACGGTTTCGAGTAGCATCGCCACAGATTTCAGAGAACAGGCGCTTCTCCTGTCACAGTATCGAACACTTAGTTTCAGATAGAACAATGAGTTTAAAATGGAACTAAGTTTCGCATCTTGAGTTTCGTCTCTCAAAAGGTCGGCCATTTGGTTTCGCCGAGCACATACAGTTTCGAGTGGCATCGCCACAGATTTCAGAGAACAGGCGCTTCTCTTGGCACAGTATCGAACACTTAGTTTCAGATAGAAAAATCAGTTTAAAATGGAACTAAGTTTCGCATCTGTAGTTTCCTCTCTCACAAGGTCGACCACTTAGTTTCGTCGAACACATACGGTTTCGAGTAGCATCGCCACAGATTTCAGAGAACAGGCGCTTCTGCTGGCACAGTATCGAACACTTAGTTTCAGATAGAACAATTAGTTTAAAATGGAACTAAGTTTCGCATCTGGAGTTTCCTCTCTCACAAGGTCGACCACTTAGTTTCGTGGAACACATAGGGTTTCGAGTGGCAGCGCCACAGATATCAGAGAACAGGCGCTTCTCCTGGCACAGTATCGAACACATAGTTTCAGATAGAACAATTAGTTTAAAATGGAATTAAGTTTCGCATCTGGAGTTTCCTCTCTCACAAGGTCGGCCACTTAGTTACGCCAAACACATACGGTTTCGAGTGGCATCGCCACAGATTTCAGAGAACAGGCGTTTCTCCTGGCACAGTGTCGAACACTGTTTCAGATAGAAAAATTAGTTTAAAATGGACCTCAGTTTGGCATCTGGAGTTTCCTCTCTCACAAGGTCTACCACTTACTTTCGTCGAACACATTCGGTTTCGAGAGGCATCGCCACAGATTTCAGAGAACAGGCGCTTCTCCTGGCACATTATCGAACACTTAGTTTCAGATGGAACAATTAGTATAAAATGGAACTAAATTTCGCATCTGGAGTGTCCTCTCTCAGAAGGTCGACCACTTAGTTCCTTCGAACACATACGTTTTCGTGTAGTATCGCCACAGATTTCGCAGAACGGGAGTTTCTCCTGGCACAGTATCGACCACTCAGTTTCAGATAGAACAATTAGTTTAAAATGCAACTATGTTTCGCATCTGGAGTTTCCTCTCAAACAAGGTCGGCCACTTAGTTTCGTCGAACACATACGGTTTCGAGTGGTATCGCCACAGATTTCAGAGAACAGGCGCTCCTCCTGGCACATTATCGAACACTTAGTTTCAGATGGAACACTTAGTTTAAAATGGACCTATGTTTCGCATCTGGAGTATCCTCTCTCACAAGGTCAACCACTTAGTTTCGTCGAACACGTACGGTTTGGAGTGGTATCGCCACAGATTTCAGCGAACAGGCGCTTCTCCTGGCACAGTATCGAACACTCAGTATCAGATAGAACAATCAGTTTAAAATGGAACTAAGTTCCGCATCTGGAGCTTCCTCGCTCACCATGTCGACCACTTAGTTTCGTCGAACACATACGGTTTCGAGTGGCATCGCCACAGATTTCAGAGAACAGGCGCTTCTCCTAGCAGAGTATCGAACACTTAGTATCAGATAGAACAATTAGTTTAAAATGGAACAAAGTTTCGCATCTGGAGTATCCTCTCTCACAAGGTCGACCACGTAGTTTCGACGAACACATTCGGTTTCGAGTGGCATCGCCACAGATTTCAGAGAACAGGCGTTTCTCCTGGCACAGTGTCGAACACTGTTTCAGATAGAAAAATTAGTTTAAAATGGAACT
Organism: Nysson spinosus; assembly: GCA_910591585.2. Classification (NCBI taxonomy): domain Eukaryota; kingdom Metazoa; phylum Arthropoda; class Insecta; order Hymenoptera; family Crabronidae; genus Nysson; species Nysson spinosus. The sequence goes on along the minus strand of CAJUYC020000088.1, from coordinate 4,148,267 downwards.
AAGTTTGGCATCTGGAGTATCTTCTCTCACAAGGTCAACCACTTAGTTTCGTCGAACACATACGGTTTCGAGTGGCATCGCCACAGATTTCAGATAACAGGCGCTTCTCCTGGCACAGTATCGAACACATAGTTTCAGATAGAACAATTAGTTTAAAATGGAACTAAGTTTCGCATCTGGAGTTTCCTCTCTCACAAGGTCGGCCACTTAGTTACGCCGAACAGATACGGTTTCGAGTGGCATCGCCACAGATTTCAGAGAACAGCCACTTCTACTGGCAGAGTATCGAATACTTAGTTTCAGATAGAATATTTAGTTTAAAATGGAAATATGTTTCGCATTTGGAGTTTCCTCCCTCACAAGGTCGACCACTTAGTTTCGTCGAGCACATACGGTTTCGAGTGGCATCGCTACAGATTTCAGAGAACAGGCGCTTCTCCCTGCACAGCATCGAACACTTAGTTTCAGATGGAACATTTGGTTTAAAATGGAACTAAGTTTCGCATCTGGAGTTTTTTAAAACTAACTTCGTTTCCCAGAACCTTAGTTTCTTTTAAAACTAACTGTTCTACCTGAAACTAAGTGTTCGATACTGTGCCAGGAGAAGCGCCTGCTCTCTGAAATGTGTGGCGATGCTACTCGAAGCCGTATGTGTTCGACGAAATTAAGTCGTCGACCTTGTGCGAAAGGAAACTCCAGATGCGAAACATTGTTCCATTTTAAACTATTTGTTCTATCTGAAACTAAGTGTTCGATACTGTGCCAGGAGAAGCGCCTGTTCTCTGAAATCTGTGGCGATGATACTCGAGACCGTATGTGTTCGACGAATCTAAATGGTCGACCTTGTGAGAGAGGAAACTGCAGATGCAAAGCTTATTTCCATTTTAAATTAATTGTTCTATCTGACACTAAGTGTTCGATACTGTGCCAGGAGAAGCGCCTGCTCTCTGAAATGTGTGGCGATGCTACTCGAAGCCGTATGTGTTCGACGAAATTCAGTCGTCGACCTTGTGCGAAAGGAAACTCCAGATGCGAAACATTGTTCCATTTTAAACTATTTGTTCTATCTGAAACTAAGTGTTCGATACTGTGCCAGGAGAAGCGCCTGTTCTCCGAAATCAGTGGCGATGCTACTCGAAACCGTATGTGTTCGACCAAACTAAGTGGTCCACCTTGTGAGAGAGGAAACTCCAGATGCGAAGTTTAGTTACATTTTAAAGTAATTGTTCTATCTGATACTAAGTGTTCGATACTGTGCCAGGAGAAGTGCCCGTTCTCTGAAATTTGTGGCGATGCTACTCGAAACCGTATATGTTCGACGAAACTAAGTGGTCGACCTTGTGAGAGAGGAAACTCCTGATGCGAAACTTAGTACCATTTTAAACTAATTGTTCTATCTGACACTAAGTGTTCGATACTGTGCCAGGAGAAGCGCCTGTTCTCTCAAATGTGTGGCGATGCTACTCGAAACCGTATGTGTTCGACGAAACTAAGTGGCCCACCTTGTGAGAGAGGAAACTCCAGATGCGAAGTTTAGTTCCATTTTAAAGTAATTGTTCTATCTGATACTAAGTGTTCGATACTGTGCCAGGAGAAGTGCCCGTTCTCTGAAATTTGTGGCGATGCTACTCGAAACCGTATATGTTCGACGAAACTAAGTGGTCGACCTTGTGAGAGAGGAAACTCCTGATGCGAAGCTTAGTACCATTTTAAACTAATTGTTCTATCTGAAACTAAGTGTTCGATACTGTGCCAAGAGAAGCGCCTGTTCTCTGAAATCTGTGGCTCTGCTACTCGAAACCGTATGTGTTCAACGAAACTAAGTGGTTGACCTTGTGAGAGAGGATACTCCAGATGCGAAACATAGTTCCATTTTAAACTAATTGTTTTGCCTGAAATAAGTATTCGATACTGTGCCAGGAGTAGCGCCTGCCCTCTGAAATCTGTGGCGATGCTCCTCGTAACCGTATGTGTTCGACGAAACTAAGTGGTCGACCTTGTGAGAGAGGAAACTCCAGATGCGAAACTTAGTTCCATTTTAAACTAATTGTTCTATCTGAAAATAAGTGTTCGATACTGTGCCAGGAGAAGCACCTGTTCTCTGAAATGTTTCGCGATGCTACTCGAAACGGTATGTGTTCGACGAAACTGAGTGGTCGACCTTGTGAGCGAGGAAACTCCAGACGCGAAACTTAGTGTCATTTTAAACTAATTGTTCTATCTGAAACTAAGTGTTCGATAATGTGCCAGGAGAAGCGCCCGTTTTGTGAAACCTGTGGCGATACCACTCGAAACGGTATGTGTTCGACGAAACAGAGTGGTCGACCTTGTGAGAGTGGAAACTCCAGATGCGAAACTTAGTTCCATATTAAACTGATTGTTCTATCTGAAACTAAGTGTTCGATACTGTGCCAGGAGAAGCGCCTGTCCTCTGAAATCTGTGGCGTTGCTACTCGAACCCGTATGTGTTCGACGAATCTAATTGGCCGACCTTGTGAGAGAGGAAACTCCAGATGCGAAACATAGTTCCATTTTAAACTAATTGTTCTATCTGAAACTATGTGTTCGATACTGTGCCAGGAGAAGCGCCTGTTCTCTGAAATCTCTGGCGATGCTACTCCAAACCGTATGTGTTCGACGAATCTAATTGGCCGACCTTGTGAGAGAGGAAACTCCAGATGCGAAACATAGTTCCATTTTAAACTAATTGTTCTATCTGAAACTAAGTGTTCGATACTGTGCCAGGAGAAACGCCGTTCTGCGAAATCTGTGGCGATACCACTCGTAACCGTATGTGTTCGACAAAACACAGTGGTCGACATTGTGAGAGTGGAATCTCCAGAAGCGAAACTTAGTTCCATTTTAAACTAATTGTTCTATCTGATACTAAGTGTTCGATACTGTGCCAGGAGAAGCGCCTGTTCTCTGAAATCTGTGGCGATGCCACTCGAAACCGAATATGTTCGACGAAACTCAGTGGTCGACCTTGTGAGAGAGGAAACTCCAGATGCGAAACTTAGTTCCATATTAAACTGATTGTTCTATCTGAAACTAAGTGTTCGATACTGTGCCAGGTGAAGCGCCTGTCCTCTGAAATCTGTGGCGTTGCTACTCGAACCCGTATGTGTTCGACGAATCTAATTGGCCGACCTTGTGAGAGAGGAAACTCCAGATGCGAAACATAGTTCCATTTTAAACTAATTGTTCTATCTGAAACTATGTGTTCGATACTGTGCCAGGAGAAGCGCCTGTTCTCTGAAATCTCTGGCGATGCTACTCCAAACCGTATGTGTTCGACGAATCTAATTGGCCGACCTTGTGAGAGAGGAAACTCCAGATGCGAAACATAGTTCCATTTTAAACTAATTGTTCTATCTGAAACTAAGTGTTCGATACTGTGCCAGGAGAAACGCCGTTCTGCGAAATCTGTGGCGATACCACTCGTAACCGTATGTGTTCGACAAAACACAGTGGTCGACCTTGTGAGAGTATAATCTCCAGAAGCGAAACTTAGTTCCATTTTAAACTAATTGTTCTATCTGATACTAAGTGTTCGATACTGTGCCAGGAGAAGCGCCTGTTCTCTGAAATCTGTGGCGATGCCACTCGAAACCGAATATGTTCGACGAAACTCAGTGGTCGACCTTGTGAGAGAGGAAACTCCAAATGCGAAACTTTGTTCCATTTTAAACTAATTGTTCTATCTGATACTGAGTGTTCGATACTGTGCCAGGAGAAGCGCCTGTCCTCTGAAATCTGTGGCGTTGCTACTCGAACCCGTATGTGTTCGACGAATCTAATTGGCCGACCTTGTGAGAGAGGAAACTCCAGATGCGAAACATAGTTCCATTTTAAACTAATTGTTCTATCTGAAACTATGTGTTCGATACTGTGCCAGGAGAAGCGCCTGTTCTCTGAAATCTCTGGCGATGCTACTCCAAACCGGATGTGTTCGACGAATCTAATTGGCCGACCTTGTGAGAGAGGAAACTCCAGATGCGAAACTTTGTTCCATTTTAAACTAATTGTTCTATCTGATACTGAGTGTTCGATACTGTTCCAGGAGAAGCGCCTATTCTCTGAAATCTGTGGAGATGCTATTCGAAACCGTACGTGTTCGACGAAACTAAGTGGTCCACCTTGTGCGAGAGGAAACTCCAAATGCGAAACATAGTTCCATTTTAAACTAATTGTTCTATCTGAAACTAAGTGTTCGATACTGTGCCAGGAGAAGAGCCTGTTCTCTGAAATGTGTGGCGATGCCACTCGAAACCGTATGTGTTCGACGAAACGAAGTGGTCGACCTTGTGAGATGGGAAACTCCAGATGCGACGCTTAGTTCCATTTTAAACTAATTGTTCTATCTGATACTAAGTGTTCGATACTGTACCAGGAGAAGCGCCTGTTGTCTGAAATGTGTGGCGATGCCACTCGGAACCCTATGTGTTCGAGGAAACTAAGTGGTTGATCTTGTGAGAGCCGACAAGCGTGCCCCTCTGGTACGCGGGCGCCTCGAATATCTTAACACTATTTATATTATTAATTTTAAAACAAAAATTACATTTTTGTATAAATAGTATAAAATATTAATTTATAATATAAAATTTTTTATGAAACTCTATTTATTGATAATCTCCACTTTAACGAAAAGTATTTAAATAAAAACATCAATTCAACGAGAAAGCTTTTTTTTATCAAAATAAAAATTGTTAATCCCCACTTTAACGAAAAGTATCTAAATAAAAACATATTCTTTCTTTTAATATTATACCAAAAACAATGACCTAATTCTTTTATCTCAATAAAATTTATAATTTATTTAATTACTATAAGTAATTTATTAATTAATTTATTTCAATAAAAAATCTCTGGTAATAAAAAAAATTTCACATTATATACCTATATAAATTAAAAAATCTCTATCACTTTAACGAAAAGTATCTAAATAAAAACATCAATTCAACGAGAAAGCTTTTTTTTCTCAAAATAAAAATCGTTAATCTCCACTTTAACGAAAAGTATCTAAATAAAAACATCAATTCAACCAGAAAGCTTTTTTTTATCAAAATAAAAATCGTTAATCCCCACTCTAACGAAGAGTATCTAAATAAAAACATATTTTTTCTTTTAATATTTTACCAAAAACAATGACCTAATTCTTTTATCCCAATATAATTTATAATTTATTTAATTAATATAAGTAATTTATTAATTAATGTATTTTAATAAAAAATCTCTGGTAATAAAAATAATTTCACATTATATACCTATATAAATTAAAAAATCTCTAGTAACAAAAATAATTTTACATTATATACCTATATAAATTAAAAAATCTCTAGTAACAAAAATAATTTTACATTATATACCCATATAAATTAAAAAATCTCTAGTAACAAAAATAATTTTACATTATATACCTATATAAATTAAAAAATCTCTAGTAATAAAAATCAATTAATTATTATTTATATTGTTAGAACATTCAAAGTGCGCGCTTTAATGCGTGAGCATCGCTCTCCTTATACACTAGGGAGATATCACCTTTCTTTTTCTGGTTCTGTTCGTGGGCTCTCATCGCCTCGTGGTAATGCAATTCTTCTTGTACAATTATTTTATTCATTCTAATTATATATATATACATTAACAGTAATTGTGATACGTGTTTTGTATTTATTCCTCTGCCTAACATAATCCACAAAAGACCCGTCAACAGGTTATGGGCTCAGGGCAGGTAAATAAAAGATAATAATAAAATAAAAGAAAAGTGAGGTTAAGTGCGAACACGTGCCAAGTGCAGAGAAAAGTTTCCACAACCATGGGTTCAACAAATATTCAGAACATTGAAAAATTAAACGATACGAATTATGAATCATGGAAGATCCAAATGAAAAGTATTTTGAGATATAACGAATTGTGGGACTACGTGAATGGTATAAAGAATAGAACTGAAGAAAATGGAGCCGCGTGGAAAACGCATGACGAAAAGGCTCTCGATCTAATCATACTGAGTCTTAATAAGGACCAATATACACACGTAAAACGGGCAGAAACGTCGAAGGAAGCTTGGGAAGCATTAAATAATGTTCAACAATCTAGAGGCCCTATGCGACAGTGTGTATTATTTAAACAACTATATAGAATGAAAAAAGATTCCAAACAAAGTATGGCTCAGTACATCAACGACTTCATACACAAATCTGAACAATTACAAGAGTCTGGAATAATATTACCAGAATCTATTTGGCCAATAATGCTATTAATGTCACTACCCAGTGAATATGAAACCTTTTGCATAGCAATAGAGTCAAGAGATAAAATGCCTACGTTAGAAGAACTAACAATAAAATTAATTGAAGAAGAAATTAGAAAAATAGATATTAATGAAGTAAAGGACTCAGATAAGGAAGTAGCATTACTGACAAGGAAGAAATTCTCAAATGACAGAGCGATACAGAGAGAACATTACCAGAAGCAGAAACCCGGGGAGAGCAACCATATATCCAAAAACTGCAGAAGCCGACAAAAACATGGTCAGTGGAGCAACAGTGCACATGTGCAAAGATAAAGCTCAATTCATAAACCTTGACAAAGAACAAAGGGACAAAGTGTGTACAGCCACAGAAGAAAGCACAAACTCCTTAGGAAGAGGAAATATCAAGATAAATGTGCACTCCAAAAATCAAAGTACGAATGACATTAAACTAGCAAATGTTATGTGGGTTCCTGAATTGAGAAACAACCTGATGTCCGTATCAAGCATCACAGAAAATGGTTATACAGTAACGTTTACAAAACACTCAGCCTTTGTGAAGCGTAAGGATAATTCCATAGCGTTAACAGCTCATAAACGGAATGGTTTGTATATTGTGGAAACAAAGGGACGTCAACAGGCACTTCAGTCAAGAGAAGAAGAAAATGACAAACTTATAAGATGGCATCAAAGGCTAGGTCATTTAAACTTTAACGATGTAAATAAACTGCACAATAAAAATATGGTGATCGGTATGAACATAAATCAAAGAAGTGCAATAAACTCTCCACAGTGTAAAACGTGCGACTTGAGCAAAATAAATCAAACACCCTTTAAGGAATCAGAAAGGGTAGAGAAAGAAATACTAGGATTGATCCACACGGACGTATGCGGTCCTATGAGTGTACCATCATTAGGGGGAGCAAAGTATTTCGCAACATTCATCGACGACAAAACTAGATTCACAGAAATAGCTGTACTAAAACAAAAATCCGAAATATTGTCTGCATTTAAAGCGTATAAAAACCGAGTAGAGAAACAAACCGGAAAAGAAATCAGAAAAATCAGGAGTGACAACGCCAAAGAATATCTTTCAAAGGAATTCTCAAATTACCTTGAGCAAGAGGGAATAGCAAGGCAACTGTCGACCCCGTATACACCGCAGCAGAACGGAGTAGCCGAACGCGCCAACAGGACAATAGTGGAAATGGCGAGAAGTATGTTAACCCAATCAAAATTACAAATGAGCCTATGGGCAGAAGCAGTAAACGCGGCCGTATACATTAGGAACAGATGCCCTACCAAAAAGTTGAACGAAGTCACACCATATGAACAATGGACAGGCGAAAAACCCTATGTAGGATTTTTAAGGATATTCGGTAGCAGCGCAGTAGCGCTGGAAAAAGGAACAAAAACAAACAAATTTATGCCAAAAGGCAAAGAATATGTCTTAGTCGGATACTCCGACGTGTCAAAGGCATACAGACTATGGGAACGTGGAACTCGTCATGTCGTCACAAGAAGAGACGTACGATTCCACGAAAAACTACACGATGTAGAGAACCCGAATGACCACTATTCCATACTCCTGTATAGAAATGATCCTCGAGAAACGTACAGAGAAGAACATATTAAAGAGGAGGAACCGGGGCAAAACTCAGAACAAGAGCACCCCGACATCAACAATGAAGATTCCGAAGTAATCCCCAGCGACACCGAAGATGCTGATGAAGACGTCACACCAACTTTAAGGAAAGGGAAAGGCCGCCCAAAAATACTACGAACCGGCAAACCGGGAAGGCCAAGGAAGTTATTTAATTACACAGCAAACGTGGGTGAAGAAGAACACGGTGAACCAAGAACACTAAAAGAAGCCATGAACAGCGGAGACAGATCATTCTGACTGGAAGCTATGAAAAAGGAATATAATTCTCTTGTAGAAAATAAAACATGGGAACTTACAGATAAACCAGATAACGCCAGGATACTCTCAATTAGATGGGTGTTTAAGATAAAGAAAAATCAAGACGGCACAATAAATAAGTACAAAGCTCGATTAGTGGCCAGAGGAAACGAACAGAAGAAAGGGATCGACTACGATGAAGTCTTTGCGCCCGTACTTCGACTAGAAATCGTACGAATTCTCTTAGCCGGAGCAGCGGAAAACAGGATGCACGTACATCACATGGATGTCGTCACTGCCTATGTACAAGGGGAATTAACGGGTACCATATTCATGCAACAGCCAGAAATGTTCACTGAAACTGGTAAAGAAAATAAAGTGTGTAGTCTGAAGAGACCATTGTACGGTCTTAAACAAGCCGGAAGAGACTGGTATCACACCATAAATAATTATCTAATCAGTATTAGTTTTAAGAGATCTGAAATTAGCCCGTGTGTCTATACATGCATAACCAACGAAATGGAAGTAGTGGTAATCATATATGTCGACGACATACTACTGGCGTCGAAAGATCTACGAGCACTCACGAAAATAAAACAACGATTAAAGAATAAGTTCAAAATAAATGATCTGGGTAAAGTTACGAATATTCTGGGTATTTCCATAGTAAGAGAAGGAGACACTGGGCAAATAAAATTAAATCAACGTAAATATATAGAAGAAACTCTAAAGAAATTTGGAATGGAAGACTGCAAACCCGCGAGTACACCTTTGGTACCGAATGAAACCTTTAACAACATTGATGAAACTACAGAAGATATGACAAAGGTGCCATATAGGGAACTCATAGGGGCATTAATATATTTATCAAATGCTACTCGACCTGACATAGCATTCGCCGCAAACTTTCTAAGTCAATTTAACACGTGTCCAAAGAATTACCAATGGAAAGCAGCCAAACACGTTTTAAGATACCTTAAAGGAACCATAAACTACAGCATCACATACTCCAAAAGAGATAAACTAGTCGAAGTTTATGTAGACTCCGACTGGGCCGGAGACGAGAACGGGAGAAGGTCACGTTCTGGATACGTTACCATGTTAGCCGGAGGACCCACCAGTTGGGAATCAAAGAAACAAAAATCAGTGGCCCTATCAACAATGGAGGCCGAGTATATGGCAATATCCGAAGCAGCCAAAGAGGCATTCTACTTAAAGAGAATGTTATTAAACTTAGGATTTAGTAATTTAGTTCGCGATAAGATTAGTATATTTTGTGACAATCAAAGCGCTATCCAGCTAAGTAAAAATAATATGTTTCACCGTAAAAGTAAGCACATAGATATTAGGTATCACTACACGAGAGAAATATGCTGGAGAACGGCGAAATAGATTTCTACAGATGAAATGACCGCGGACGTACTAACGAAGTCTATACCTAAAAATAAGTTGGAAAAATGTATCGATTTGTTATGCCTGAAGAATTGTTAAATGATTTAGTTAGAAATTAGTTTACCGTACACTTTGAAAGGGGGAGTGTTAGAACATTCAAAGTGCGCGCTTTAATGCGTGAGCATCGCTCTCCTTATACACTAGGGAGATATCACCTTTCTTTTGTTTTTTTTTTCTTGTTCTGTTCGTGGGCTCTCATCGCCTCGTGGTAATGCAATTCTTCTTGTACAATTATTTTATTCATTCTAATTATATATATACATTAACAGTAATTGTGATACGTGTTTTGTATTTATTCCTCCGCCTCTTATTTCCTCTGAAAATTATATATAAATATATAATATTAATATATGTTATTATATTAAATTATAAAAAAATTTTATTAGAGCAGCAACACAATCTGAATGTATGTAGTAAACAAATAGTCGACTGGTTTCTGTCCAGTCGTTTTCGTTACCGCGTTGTTGTTTCGTTATTAATAAAAAAAGGTTTATGCTCTGCAATAGGTTATGGGCCAAGCTCCCTTGGAATAGTATATTTTAGGTAGTTAATTAAAGTCAATATCGCGAGTGAATACGCATGGGGATATGTGAGTGGTGAGATACCGAAACCGGATTTGGCAGAAGGAGCTATAGTCACAAAGCAGTGGAAAATTGCTGACAAGAAAGCCAGTTCAGATCTAATACTATCTATCCACACTCATGCATTAAAACAAATCAAGAATTGTACCACATCTCGAGATGTTTGGCTTAAATTAGAAAGTACCTATCAATCTAAGGGACCTGCTCGAAAAGCGAACCTTTTAAAACAACTCACTTTGCATAAAATGCGTGAAGGTGAAGACACACGAGACCACATTTCTAAATTCTTTGATGTGGTCGACAAGCTACAAGAAATGGATGTAGACCTCAATAAGGATTTGTTAGCCATAATGTTATTGTATAGTCTCCCAGAGAAATTTGAATATTTCCTATGTGCAATCGAATCCAGAGATGAATTACCATCACCGGAAATATTAAAGATAAAGATAGTTGAAGAAAGTGATGCACGCAATCAGAAATTAGAGGAAGAAGTCCCGAATGCAATGATGGCTGGAAGACAACCATTCAAAAATCACAAATTCCGGAACAATAGGCCCGACGAGCGTAGGGAAGAACATAAAGAAGAATTCAAATTCCGTTGCCATAAATGCAAAAAGGTGGGACACAAAGCTATAGACTGCAGACTCGAAGATGGGAAATACAAACCTTGGAAGTCGGGAAAGCAGACTCCCAAGGAATCTAGCTTACTAGTCACAGATAGAAAAGACTATGCTTTAAAGTCCGGACGCGACATAAGTACAAGCGATTGGTGCTTAGATAGTGGTTGTACATCGCATATTACGAAGAAAGAAGAAAGCCTAAAGAATCTGGAGTCATCTGAGTTCGAAGACTTGGATTTAGCGACTAACAATACAGCAGCTAAAGTATTGGCGAAAGGGACAGCATCTATTATTACCTCAAACAAAGATGGCAGTCAGAAAATAAATTTATTAAATACCTTATATGTTCCAGGATTACGCACAAATTTAATGTCTGTTTCAAAGATTACAGACAAGGGATATAATGTAACCTTCGGTAGAAACGGTGCTCTAGTCAAGGATAGAGCAGGAAGCATTTTAATGCGCGCTGACAGAATCGATGGTTTATATTACATTAGGCAAAACACACAATATGCAGGAAGAATGTCGAGTGAATCAGAAGAAAATTTAAAAACATGGCATGAGAGATACGGACACTTGAACGGAAGAGATCTGAAGAAAATGGTTGCTAATAAAGAGGTATGTGGCATCAGAATCAGAACACAAAAAGAACTACCTACGTGTGAAGTATGCTTAAAAGGCAAACTTACGCAGACACCTTTCCCAAAAGAGTCCAGTCGTAAATCGGAACTGCTAGAATTAGTACACACAGACTTATGTGGACCGATGAGGACAGAGTCATTGAATGGGTCAAAATATTTCTTAATCTTCATAGAAAACAGAACGAGGTGGTGCGAAGTAAGATTCTTGAAGAGGAAAAGCGAAGCCCTCACTGAATTCAAAAAGTACAAGAGCATGGTTGAAAACTTCACTGGTAGGAAAATCAAATACATTCAGTCCGACAACGGAAAAGAATATTGCAATAAAGAATTTGACGACTATTTACAAAAATCTGGAATCCAAAGAAGATTGACAATCCCGCACACACCGCAACAAAATGGCACCGCGGAACGCATGAATAGAACACTTGTGGAAATGGCAAGATGTCTACTAATTCAATCGAAACTATCCCCATCCTTTTGGGCAGAAGCACTGCATACAGCTAATTACATCCGCAATAGATGCCCCGCAAACCACTTAAATGGGCAAACACCTTATAAACTTTGGACCGGTAAAAGGCCAAATGTGAAATATTTCCGAACATTCGGATGTAAAGGATATGCATTGGACCGAGATACAAACAAAGGAAAATTTTCTCCAAGATCCAGAGAGGGTATGTTCGTAGGTTATTCCTTGGAATCTAAAGGTTACCGAGTTTGGGTACCTAGTGAAAGGAAAATAATTGTATCCAGAGATATAAAATTCTTCGAAGAAATTGGTGCCGGAACAAAATATGAAGAATTCGTTAATGAAAATAGGATGATTAATGGAAACAAACTAAAGGAAAGAAAATATGACGAAATAGAGACAAAAACGATCAGAGACCTCGGAGAACAAAACTTATTACAAGAAGAAGAAGAAGATGATGATGAAGAATACGAAGAAGCTATGGAGTGGACTCACGAAGAACCACAAAATAATGAAAACAGTGAAACCTGCGAACAAAGGGAAGAAGATGGGTTAAATAACCAACATCAAGAGCAAGAACAGGTAATACAAAATCCAGAAGTACAGTTGCGAAGAACCGTGGGGAGTCCAAAAATAATAAGGACGGGAAATCCAGGAAGACCCAAGAAACAGTATCACTATGAGGTAGCACAACAAGTCACTACAAAAGAAGAAGTGACAGAAGAACATGTGGATACAAGTGAAATTTCGGCTAAAAAGGCAATGGCCAGTAAAGATAGGGAAGAGTGGAAAGCAGCCATACGTAGTGAGATAATGTCTATGATCAAAAATAATACGTGGGAAATCGTAGATCGACCAAGGGACCGAAGCATCGTAAGCTGTCGTTTAATATTACGGAATAAATGTAAGGCTGACGGGACGCTGGATAGGAGGAAGGCGAGACTCGTAGCTCGAGGTTTTACACAAGTCCCGGGAATGGACTTTCATGAAACTTTTGCACCAGTAGCAAGATTGAGTTCCATAAGGACATTAATCGCTCTAGCAGTTGAGCGAGACATGCTGGTTGATCATCTTGATGTATCGACCGCTTTTCTGAATGGAGATATAGATGAAGAGATATACATGGAAATACCAGAAATGCTGGAAGAAACATTACAAGACATAAGATCAGCAAAGGACAGTAAAATCAGTAAGGATCAGAAGATCAGAATTGACAAAATGTTGCAAGATATTAAAGGCGAGAATAAAGTCTGTTTACTAAAGAAGGCAATTTATGGTTTGAAACAATCAAGCAGACAATGGAATATTAGACTTGATGAGAAATTGCGTGAATTAGGATTGCAATCGATGAATCCTGACCCTTGTGTTTACTTCAAAATAATGAACGAAAATTTGCTTATCGTGGCGATTTATGTCGATGATATATTAATGATATCAAGAAATAGAGAACACATGGAAGAATTAAAACAAGGACTAATGTCAACGTTTGAAATGAAGGACTTAGGACCCATTCAGCATTGCTTAGGAATTAAGTTCACGCTGAGTAAGGGGAAGATGGCGATGACTCAGAAGACCTATATTGAAGACACATTGAGAAAATTTGGCATGAGAGATGCGAAACCGATTTCTACTCCTTGTGAATTAAACAAACGGGATATAAAGGAAGAAACCAATGAAGATGTATCGGGAGCCGAAATTAAAGGGTTGCCATATAGGGAACTGATAGGATCGTTGATGTACATAGCCATTGCCACGAGACCAGACATAGCTCACGTGGTGAGCTGGCTCAGTCAATTCAGCTCCAATTTTGATCAAAACCATTGGAAAGCTGCGAAAAGAGTTCTGCGATACTTGAGGGGAAGCCTAAATTATGGATTAGTGTTCACCAAAGCCAAAGAAGATTTAATGGGATATGTGGACGCGGATTGGGGAGCCTGCCCGGATGATAGAAGGTCAGATACTGGTTACATCTTCAAATATGGTAATGCAGCTATAAGCTGGGAATCACGGAAGCAGCGAACAGTAGCCCTGTCTAGTACGGAGGCAGAGTACATGGCTCTGACAGAAGCGACGAAAGAAGCAATCAACCTCCAAAGTTTCCTGAAAGAATTAGGCGTTAGAGATGAGACACCATTGACACTGTGGAACGACAATCAAGGAGCACAAAAATTGGCCAAAAACGCCGTATTTCACAGGAGGACCAAGCATATCGACATAAGGCATCATTTCGTCCGCGATGCATTGAAAGAAAGATCTGTGATATTAAAATATATGCCCACGCAGGAAATGATGGCCGATGTGCTGACGAAGGGACTATCACGTTCAAAACACGAACACTGTCGCGATTTACTGGGAGTCCAGTCAATCGAAGATTGAAGGTGAAGACTCGGTGGAGAGTAACAACATTTACGATTGAGGGGAAGTATTAGAGTAGCAACACAATCTGAATGTATGTAGTAAACAAATAGTCGACTGGTTTCTGTCCAGTGTTTTGGTTACCGCGTTGTTGTTTCGTTATTAATAAAAAAAGGTTTATGCTCTGCAATAAATTTTAATATAAATTATTATATTATATATATATAGTATAGTCTATATTTATGATTTAATAATTTATATATATATATATTAATATTATATAAATTATATTATTAATAATATAAGAGTATAAATATATTACCGATAATATATATATTAATTATATTAAATATATTGTTGCGGCGCGTGCGGGGCATATCGGTACACGGAGGAGATGATTATAATTAACAGAGCGTTTATTGGTATTTTATGAATCAGAGCTTCGAGCGCGCGTCCGGTCGCTCTCGCTGTCGGATTACAATTCAACTCTTTTTCGACTGTCTATAAATTGCTAGGCGCCCTTGACGACCCTCGTCGTCAAGGGGTTACAACGTAAGGGGTGGTCGTAACAATATATATATATATATAATTTATATAAATAATAATATATTTATAAATATATTATATTATTATATTTAATTATAATTTATATATTCTAAAAACTCTAATATAGACTACTACAGTATATATAATATATAATGTATATTTATAAGTTAATAATGTATATATATATACAATTAATATATATTGTTACGAGCACCCTTTATGTTAGAAAACCCGCCGTCCACCTTGACGACGGCGGTCGTCAAGGGTTGTTTCGTAGTTATGAAATGTTGTATGACATATGAGTCGTGATTTGACAGCCTGAGCGCGCGGACGCGTTCTGTGTACGACCGTTGAAATAAATAGCAGTTTGTAAAAGTATCACGTCTCTTCTCCCTCGATATGCCCCGACCGCGTCGTAACATTGGTGTCAGAAGTGGGATTAACACAATTCCGGGCGCGGATTCGCGAGTGTGTAGTGCGAATCGCAGAAGTTCCGAAGAAATACCACGGTCCCGAGGACGGCCGAGCACCCTCGCAACGGTGCAGGGCTTTCTCGAGGGCATGGAGGCGAGGATGCAGAGCAGGCAGACCGAGATAAGTAACCGTCTGGAAAATTTTGAGACGTCGTTACGCGAATTGGAATCTCGCGTAGAAAGTCATGTCGTGAGTCGGGCACCGCAATTGGCACCGCAATTCCCGGTAGCAGGCCCGTCGATCGTAGCCCCCAGTGGTATCGGATATAAGGTCAAACCGGCTAAATTTTCTGGGAACGGGTGGGACGAATTTCTCGCGCAATTCGAGACGATAGCCAGGGTTAATTTTTGGAACGGTAGTGAAATGGCCATCGCTTTGGTAAATTCATTAGAAGGTTCCGCGCTCTCGGTGCTCGCGAGCCTGGAGGAGGATCAACGATTAGATTATCCGCGATTGAAAGCCGCTTTAGCGCTAAGATTTGGAGGCCGCCAAAGCGCGGATTTGAGTTTCATCCAATTCCAAAATTATCGTCAAAAGTATAAGCAGGACCTCCCGGCTCTCGCGAATGAAATCGAGAGATTGGCTCGTTTAGCTTTGCCCGATTGTCCGCCAACAGTTAGGGATCGACTCGCTACATCCCAGTTTATTAGTGCCCTTACCGACATCGACTTGCAAAAGCAGTTGCGGTTGTCGCCGCCCGCCGACCTGCATGAGACCGTCACGCGTGCGTTAGAGGTCAAAACGGTTAATGAATTAATGAATACTCGACGGAATAACGTTTTACCACCTGCAAATCGAGACGCAAACATTTCTGAAAACGGCCATAAAAGACCGCTGCCGCGTGGGGACGCCGAAAGGGGGAGTGAAAGGTGCAGTGCACCGTCGGTGCAGTGCTGGCGTTGTGGCGATTTCGGCCACGTGCAAAGAGACTGTAAACAACATAGCGCGTCTCAAAAGAGCGAGGGTAACGGTGCACAAAGGAAGGCAAAAAAAG
Source organism: Nysson spinosus (assembly GCA_910591585.2). Classification (NCBI taxonomy): domain Eukaryota; kingdom Metazoa; phylum Arthropoda; class Insecta; order Hymenoptera; family Crabronidae; genus Nysson; species Nysson spinosus. Next base: position 4,131,982 of record CAJUYC020000088.1, on the reverse strand, counting down.
TTTAGAGGCTAAGTTGCAGAGGGACGATTTAGCCCGTGGAGTTTATCCCTCTGAGCGTTCTTATGTTAACAGATTTTCTGCGCCCTGTGTTGAGCGGGCTGTTTCGTTTGGTTTTCTAATCGTTTGTGTTATAATGTTCATGATCAGTTCTCTGTTCAAAGTTACACGTTTTGGAGTTAAAGTTTTTAATGAGTTGTCTTCGTTGGGTCCCGTGCCCCAGGAGGAGGAATTGTGTCCGTCCTCGGCCGAGGTTCCCTGCGAAACGTTGACCGAAGGAATTTTCTTGGATGGGTTTATAGACGGAAAGGCAAGCAAGATGCTTGTGGATACTGGTGCTGCCGTCACCCTCGTCCGGACAGACGAGGACGGTGTTAGGTCGCGAAACGGAGCGCCGCGGAGTGTCTTTTTTGTTCCAGATACGTTCGAGAACCTGCGATCGGTGACTGGCGAGTCTTTGCAGAGGATTATCACGGGAAGAAGAAGGTGCCGTTTCGATATTGGGTCAGCTTCGTTTGAACATGACGCGCTTCTCGCAGATATCCGTGACCCCTGTATTCTTGGACTGGATATCTTAACCAAGCTAAGATGTTCCTTGGATGTTGACGAGGACGTTCTACGACTTCGTTGCGTGGAAGACGGTATGACCGCGACACCGAGCATCCAGCACCGGAAGAGTGAAGAGAAGATCCGGCAGATCAAAGAAGTGCCAGAGTCCACAGAAGCAGTACCCTCACATTTAAAGGATCTATATGAAAGAAGCTCGCAGTTACTGGACGAGCAGGAACAGCTACAGTTGCGGGAACTGCTTTGTGAGTACGTGGATGTCTTCGCAGAGAATAAACGCCAAGTCGGACGCTGCGACTTAGTGGCGCACCGCATAGATACTGGCGAACATGCACCTATCAAGCAGCAACCAAGGAGGTTACCATTCAATCGCCGGGAGGAGGTGGAGGAATTGCTGTCCTCCATGTTCGAACAGGGCGTAATAGAAGAGTCGGCGAGTCCTTGGTCGTCCCCCGTAGTCCTGGTGAAGAAGAAGGACGGTTCGACGCGGTTTTGTGTTGACTACCGGCGGCTGAACAGCGTGACGAAGAGGGATTCTTATCCGTTACCAAGGATTGAAGATACCCTAGACGCTGTTGCGGGGTCGTCGTGGTTTTCAACGGTGGATCTCCAAAGCGGGTATTGGCAAATATCCATGGCAAAGGATGATCGAGAGAAGACCGCGTTTTCGGTGGGGACTGGCCTGTGGCAGTTTAGAGTAATGCCGTTCGGTTTAACCAACGCCCCGGCAACGTTCGAACGCTTGATGGAGAACGTCCTCCGTGGCCTGCTCTGGAAGAAGTGCCTAGTATTCTTGGATGACATCATTATTCTCGGATCGAATTTCACAGAAGAACTGGAAAATCTCCGCTTGGTGTTCGCCAGGTTAAGGGGCGCTCATCTTCTTATGAACCCGAAGAAGTGTACTTTCTTCAGGAGAGAAGTTGCTTATCTTGGACATGTGGTCTCTGCGGAGGGGATCAAAACGGATCCGTCGAAGATTTCCACCGTGAAAAATTGGCCAACTCCCACGGACAGGAAGCAAGTGAGAAGTTTCCTTGGATTGTGCTCATACTATCGACGTTTCATTCGGAATTTCTCGGAATTAGCAACACCCCTTTACCAGCTTACCGAAGAGAATAGATCTTTCGCATGGGACGAAGACTGCAGCGCAGCGTTTGACGCGCTAAAGAGAAGGCTTACTACTTCGCCGGTACTGGTCTACCCGCTTAGAGATAAGGAGTTCATCCTCGACACGATGCCTGCACTGCACGAAAGGGGCCACTGGACAAAGCGAAAGGAAGACTACAGGTTTATAATGTGGGAGCACCATTCGAGAGAATCGCTTTGGATATTTTAGGACCCTTACCGAAAACTTCGAAGGGGAATCGATTCCTTTTGGTGGTCTCAGACTATTTCACGAGATGGCCCGAGGTTATTCCAGTGAAGGACCATCGAGCTGAGACCGTGGCTCAGGCTCTCGTAGAACAGGTGATCAGTCGGCATGGCGTGCCTTCGGAGCTACACACGGACCAGGGAAGGAGCTTCGAATCAGGCCTTTTCCGCGAGGTTACACGGATTCTTGGGATTAAGAAGACGAGGACAACTCCTCTACACCCGCAATCGGATGGACTGGTGGAGAGGTTGAACAGGACGATTCTGCAGTACCTGTCGCTGTTCGTCTCCAAACACCAGCGGGATTGGGACAGCTGGATACCGCTTTTCTTGCTCGCGTATCGCTCGTCAGAACACGATACTCTCAGGCAGTCCCCATCGAGGATGCTGTACGGGAGGGAACTACGATTACCCCTAGATCTTTTGAGGGGAGTTCCACCAAATGAGGGCGAAGGAGTTTCACCTTCGGAGTATGCGCAACAACTCGAGGACTCGCTGGGTGCCGTCTATGATTTCGCTCGACGGAGGATTCTTTTGTCCTCGGGAAGGATGAAGGCCAGGTACGACTTGCATGCTCCGGGCACCCATTTTGAAGTAGGGGACGCCGTGTGGTTGTTCCAGCCGAGGAGGACTTCTGGAAGGTGTCCCAAGTTGCAGCCTAATTGGGAAGGCCCCTATCATGTTCTGGATCGCATCAACGAAGTAGTATACCGCATCCAACTGTCGCCGCGAAGCAAACCGAAGGTGGTGCACATCAACAGGTTGGCGAAGTATCGGGGAGGTCAGCCTGTGAAGAGTGCGCGACCAGGGCAGGGACGTCGCCGTCGACGCAAGCTGTGACTGGGTAGGAGGTTTCGACCAGGGTACTAGGGGAACGGTTCTCCCTGTAGTCGTTTTGGTTCCCCCACCTGTCCTACCCGCGAGATTTGGGGAAGTTGCCCTTTCTGATCGGGGGAAGGGGTGCCTCCAACTTCGGGTTTGCCAGGGAGTGGCTGACACCTCATGGGGCCAACATGGGAGCCTGGCTGCCACCAGCAGAGTGCAGGGGTGCCAGATCCTCCCCTTGGTTCCGGGTGCAGTCGGCGGGGAGTGCCTTGCGACGAACGGGTAGGGTCGTTTCGAAAGGGCCCGAGAACTCTCAAGTTTGTAGGAGATCCATCGCACGTACGCGGAGGGTCCCCCCCTGTACCTTACGTTCCTGAGGAAGTTGGGTTCTTCCCGGGAAGGGCCTGCCCTCAGGGTGACAGTGGTGCAGGCAGCGGCCCGCAGGAGTTATCCGAACCCCGTTGGGATTCCGCCGTTGTCGCGTGAGTTAGATCCCCTGCCGTCGCCGGAAGTGCGAAGAGGGCTCGTGATGGACTGAAGACGGACTAAGGGAGGACGCCGCGATCGTCTCAGACCACCACCTTCGGGGAAGCCCGTGCCAACTACCTCGCCCAGGGTTTTAGGTGGTTTTCCCTGGGCCGGCGGGCGAATGCCGGGGTAGCACCTGGTTCGCTGTCTGGCCACCCGTCACACCGGCTGAACCAGAGGTACCAACGCGGGATTTGGACCGCACTCGAGGGCGAGTGCCTCTTCTTCAGCGGGGGGCAGTGTTACGAGCACCCTTTATGTTAGAAAACCCGCCGTCCACCTTGACGACGGCGGTCGTCAAGGGTTGTTTCGTAGTTATGAAATGTTGTATGACATATGTGTCGTGATTTGACAGCCTGAGCGCGCGGACGCGTTCTGTGTACGACCGTTGAAATAAATAGCAGTTTGTAAAAGTATCACGTCTCTTCTACCTCGATATGCCCCGACCGCGTCGTAACAATATTAATATTATATAGATTACATTTATTAATATATATATTATTAATAATATAAGAGTATAAATATATTACCGATAATATATATATTAATTATATTAAATATATTGTTGCGGCGCGTGCGGGGCATATCGGTACACGGAGGAGATGATTACGATTTACAGAGCGTTTTTTGGTATTTTATGAATCAGAGCGTCGAGCGCGCGTCCGGTCGCTCTCGCTGTCGGATTACAATTCAACTCTTTTTCGACTGTTTATAAATTGCTAGGCGCCCTTGATGACCCTTGTCGTCAAGGGGTTACAACGTAAGGGGTGGTCGTAACAATATATATTGTTACGTGCGTAAGGAATTATTTCGTGGGCCGAGCGGTCAGCCGTTCCGCATGTAACGCTTGAATAAATTTAAATTAGGATGGGTCGTATCATCTGAGATTCCATACGGAATCCGCGCATAGGTCAGGAATGAAATAGGTGTTAACGCAGAATAGAGGATAAATACCTTATTGGCCTGTTCTATTGATTCTTTACATTATATAAAAACAATTACACGGAATGGTTCAGAAATATCGGAGTCCAGAATGGATGACAATTTTACAATACGTATTTTAGTTGGAGTCTTAGATTGGTAAATTCCTAACGTGTTAAGTTTACGAATTGGCCCAAGGGAAATTCCCACAAGCATATAAACATATGTTTGGGTCCTCGTATCGCAATGATAACATAAGTATGGAAAACTCACCAATGAATACTATCTTGGAAGCAATGTTTTTCGTTAGCTCTGATGTGAATTGTCCCAGATGCTGGTGGAGCCCGAAGATGAAGAAATGGCTGATGAACTTTTCACGGCACTTATATGAGTTAACGCAATTCTATTTTCACTATACTATAAATACTATAAATACTATAAAGAAGAATTTAATATATTAGAATGGAGATTGGAATCTTAAGATTGATTTTAAATTTGAATAATTTCTTGTTAGCTGAGTCCTTCGGTAATTATGGAAGTAACTTCACTAATTTAACCCGAACTCTGGCTCAAAATAGCAACAAGGGCAAAACGCCACGCACCTCGCGATTTGACTAACGATTGCAACTCGCGGCGGTTTCTCTGCCTCTTTTGTAGATTTTGGGGACCGCTAAGGGGAAGTTCCAAGAGCCATGCTCGTTCCTCCCGCTCAGGAAATCGCCCGTTCCTGTTCTAAGAATTCCGCCCGCAGTTCATCAGCTATTTCCCATCCATAGCCTCCCGCTATTGCAATTTTGCTTATTAGCAAAACGTGACCACCGTTCGAAGAATATTCGCGGTCGAGGAATTTGCTTCGATATGATTTTTCGGTTCGCATAGCATGATCGACGTTCGACGCCACGGCACGTGCCGTGTTTAGGTATGCGAATTTTAATTTAACATCCGGTACGTAACACCCCTCCCCCCTTAGACTGATCATCGCCCTCGATGATGCTTTGCGGCTTGACCGTAGGTGGAATTAGAGAGATGGTCGCATATAAAAATTTTCGCAATTCTTGAACAGGTAATGTACAAAATGATTGGTATGCATTCAAAATATAACGTGTGTAATTGGCTTCACTCAACAAGGGTATCAGGCTTTGTGTAGAGCCATATGCACATTGAGGAGTAGCTCCATAACATCGAAGGTGATGTTAATGACACATATGACTTTTACCCAAAGACCTGCCGTCCGAGCCTGTGATAGTGAATGCTTACGTGAAGCATTCTCCTATCACGCCTGCACGGCGTTGCGGCGGTTCCTCCCAAGTAAAGGGCTAGTCTCTGATTGTGCGGGTCGCCCCGTAGTATCCTCTGGACAGCGTTGACGAGTGCACGCCCTATCCCATAGCAACCTTCCAGGTCCAGATGGTACAATTTGGCGCAGTTTCTCAACAACGGCACGATGTCCTCGTCCGTTACACCTTCGTTCTCCCGGCACTCCAAGAACTCAAGGTTTCTCAATTCCTCTAGGAAGTATCCTCCTACGGTGGGGTGCATGTAACTCATCTTTAATGTCCTGAGGGCTGTTCGAGCGAGTGGATCCAAGGAAGCCTCTCCTCGGATGTTGGTGCAACCCGTGATATCCAGTGCATGTAGTTTTCTGAGATGTTGTCCGATCTCGTTGACAAAACCTGCTGTTATCTACACGCAAAAAGGAATGGAGAGCTCGGTCAGCTTTGTGAAGGCTGCTGGTATTGATTTTGATATTTCGACTGGTCCCAAACTGAGTTCGAAAAAACGGGCCTCTGCATCTTCTTCTTACCCGCTTTCCGCGGTGGCCTCTGCCGGGTTGTCGAAATTACAGTAAATTAAATTTAACGATCTTAGTGTTTCGTGCAGTTCCGTATTTTCCAAAAGCGCGATGAGCGGCAGCTCGTTCTCGAGTCCCTCTGGCTGGTCAATGGTCAATTTCCTTAGTTGCGTGATATTTGTAAATAATTGTTCCAACGTGTCTCCCGTCGTTGACACTTCCCGTAAATTTAGTTCCTGCAGACTGAGTCCTGACTGGCTGACGTTCCCTATTACGTGGTTTTTCGTAATGTTCAAGGTCTGCAGGTGGTTATTTTTGATTAATAACGCTACGTGGTCAAAATCTATGCTGCCTTTGCATGGTCCAAGTCTCACTTCCTTCAGTTTATGTAACCTTGTGAGTTCTCGGAGCGCCGATGGTCTCATGGTTACGGCCGTTGTATCCAACACTTCCAGGTCAGGGGCATGCTTCGTGAGGATGGTGATCAGCTGGGGTTGTACTTCAGCGCAGAACTCGGCATCGTCCAGGATTACTCGGTTCAGAGTGTTGCCGAACCTTAGGATCGCCCAGTAAAAAGCGCGCAAAGACACCCTTGTTTGTCGCCAATTTTCCACATACCAAAAAGGTGCGCCTTTTTGGTATGTGGTGCCAATCGGGTGACCAACTATCGACGGCCTTCGGTGTTGATTGTGGTGGAACTAATGCTTGCTAACAATAAGTAACACATGGTTAGTACGAAGTTTACAATGGATATTGCTAAGGGCGCACGATGACGAGGACCAAAAACACAAATTTATACTTATATCTATACATGTTCGCATATACACACAAACATACATGCACATACATACATACACACACATATACACACATATGTATGTATATACAGATTATCATTGTTCCCATAATCATAACTACTTGAACTATTAGGCCTCCGAAGAGTAATGTATGCTGATATTGCTTTTCCCTGTGGTGTGTTCCTATCTCGTCAAGTTTTGCTTCTAGTTCGAACAGTGAAGCTCCTTTAGGATTGTCAGGTTCGCTTATGTCATCTGCTATTGTTCTAAGGCTCTTATAATATGGCAAAATTGGTGAAATTTCGGAAATGTTTAGCGACAGGTCAGGTTGATATAAATATTGCTCGTGATGATTGTTATAGATCTTGATTCCGACTAGGGTAGTTGTATGCGTTTTCGGTATACAATCTGGATGTATGTAGAGGATGCCGGTTCCGACTAGGGTTAGCAATAAATCCTTTTCGTTCTTGCAGATCAATTGCACAGATTCGGGTTTGTCCAATGCATATAGCCAAGATCCTGTGGTTTGTAATCGCGCCCAATATGGTTCATGTTTTGGTCTCACTTTAATATTGCACTGTCTTAAAGTCTTCACATTTGGTCTGAGTAGGAGAGAAATTTCACAGGCAGTCGATGTTGAGACTTCACGGAGGGGTAATTCCAGCGGGCAAAGATGAGCATACCATGTTCGTGTGCAAGAAGAAAGGTGTATTCCGTCCATCATTAGGTATGTATGGTGGTCGTCTCTCAGTCCTAAATATGTTGTTTGTGGTATGATTTGCGCTGAGATGTTGGTGTTGATGTCCAGGATTTGAGCGGTGGGCCAAGTATGCATTCGATATAAGTGATAGGTAGTACGCTCCACAAGGGGTAGGTGTAATACTATTATTATCCGTTCCTTGTGATAACCCAATTCTAATGTTGTTAGCTTGCTTATTTCTTCTGTTCGGCGGTGATTTGTGGGTGTCGGAAATTCATAGTCTGAGACTGAATCATGTATTTGGTCAATGATGGTCCTCAGATCAGCGCTGGGCATCAAGGATGAATCTAGTTTTCCTTCCCGCGCGGCGCGCAGTGAGGCTAAGAATTTTTAAATGCCCTAATATAATGGTCTAGTGAAATTTCGGCGCTGCGGGAGTAGTGATCAAGAGTTATACTATAGTTCAATAAGGCCTTTGTTTCCTCTATGGAGTTAAGTGTTTTCAGTATTTCGTTAATCTTTGCCCGATTCTCCTTGGTAGCCTTAATGTTTTTATTTATTGTATCGTGTAGTCCTTGCAAATTGCTGACGGTGACATGGGTTTGGTTTTTAATTATCTGTGTAATTTGCTTTTGATCGGTGTACAGTTTATCTATTTCAGAATTAAAATATTCTGCGTCATCAGTTGTCAATGTGCCGAATAAGTAGCGACTAGCTGAGCCTATGATACCAAATGCGACACTTCTGCGTACTACGGTTTTGGCTAACGTTTCAGTCTCCTGCACTACGACCTCTCCGGCTATTTCATTGATTTCCTCGTAGAGATCAAATGCTTCGTGAATTTTATTGTTTAAATAATCGGTTCTGAGTAAGGTGTCGCACTGATGTCTGATCGGTACTGTCATGCATTCTGAGTGTAATTTAGTAAGATGAAATTTTTCGTTTGGGAATTGTTCCTTCAATTTCTTCAAATCAATAAATAAGGTTACGCGCCAATCTGCTCGTTTAAAACGTATGTTGTGTAATTTTTCAAAGTATAACCCCGGACTGTTCTTCAGCTCAGTAATTTGATATTTTTCCTCCGAATATACTGCTGCTACTAGCCCCAGTAGTAGGATGAGTATCGCTGAGTCCACCGCCATTCCTTATCAAATATCAGGCATCAATGATTATTATTTTACGAAATTTGAAATTACTGTGCGGCCAATTCTACTTTATCCGCGTGTATGATGAGTCTTTTACCATTACCATCTTCCAAAACAATATTATTTTTCTCCAAAACTCCAACTATTTTATAGGGACCATGATATCGAGTACTGAACTTTCCTTTCCTGGGTTCTACTAGAACACGAGCCATATCTCCTACTTTTCCTGGGAATGGTCGTGCCTTTTCATCATAATATCCTTTAGACTTATGTTTAGCAGAAATTAAATTTTGTCCAGCTAATATTTGTGATTCGGAAAGTCGAATTATCAATTCACGAAGATATGAATTATACGTTAGCATATCATCATCTTCGGGAAATGAACTAGGGTAACGAGCTAATTTTCCAAAAACTAATTCATATGGAGTGAAGTTAGTGGCTTCGTGTACTGAGGTGTTGTATGAGAACATGGCAAACGGAACTAACTTATCCCAATCATCGAAATCATTTATATAATGTTTTATATAGTCCGTTAATACTATATGGCTCCTTTCTAAAGCACCGTTTGTCTGTGGTATGTAACCAGACGTTGTTACGTGATGAATTTTGAAGATTTTTGTTAATTCCTTTAAAATCTTGTTTATAAAACTTGTTCCTCTGTCGGTTAATATAATACGCGGAGCTCCAAATTGTAAGATTAAATGTGTTACTATCGCGTGAGCAATTGTTTCAGCTTTTATATCTGGTACGGGTACGGCGATACAATATTTTGTCAAATTATCTTGCATAGTCAATATGTGCCGATTGCCATCAGGGGTTGTAGGTAGGAGTCCCACAGTATCTAATGATACTTTAGCAAACGGTTCTATAGGGGTATCTGTGATTATCATTGGTTCACGCGTTTTTGTTCTGACTAATTTATTTTCTTGACAGCTATGGCAGGTTCTAATGAAATTTTGAATATCATTCCTCATTCCTGGCCAATAGAATCTTTCGCGAATCCTGCGATACGTTTTAGTTACTCCTTTGTGAATATTCGCGATTTCCCGGGGCATTTATCCTATTTTACGCGCGAGAATGCCCCCCGGTCGGAGGAGGTTCCATATTTAATTATCGCGAAGGAACGGATCACGCGCTATTTTTCCCGACGGTGATTTCATAGAGAAAAATCCGCTCTCTCGTATGCTATCTTTCCCTTTACTTCATTTACATTATCTCCGGAGATATTCACGATTTCCCGGGGCGTTCATTCTACTTTTACGCGCGAAAATGCCCCCCGCTCGGAGGAGGCTTGGTATTTAATTATCGCGAAAGAACGGATCACGCGCTATTTTTCCCGACGGTGATCTTATAGAGAAAGGTCCGCTCCTTCGTATGCTGTCTCTCCCTTTGCTTCGATTGCATTATCTCCGGAGATATTCGCGATTTCCTGGGACGTTCACTCTATTTTACGCGCGAGAATGCCCCCCGCTCGGAGGAGGATTTGTATTTGATTATCGCGAAAGAACGGATCACGCGCTATTTTTCCCGAAGGTGATCTTATAGAGAAAGATCCGCTCTCTCGTATGCTGTCTTTCCCTTTGCTCCGACTGCATTATCTCCTGAGATATTCGCGATTTCCCGGGGCGTTTATCCTTTTTACACGCGAGAATGCCCCCCGCTCGGAGGAGGCTCCATATTTAATTATCGCGCGAGAACGGATCACGCGCTATTTTTCCCGACGGTGATTTTATAGAGAAAAATCCGCTCTTTCGTATGCTATCTTTGCCTCTACCTCGATTGCATTATCTCCGGAGATATTCGCGATTTGCCATTCTGTTCATTCTTGTTCATTCTATTTTACGCGCGAGAACGCCCCCCGCTCGGAGGAGGCCTCGTGTTTAGCCCCTTGCGGTCGTATTTAATTTGGACGTAGGTATCGTGCTGGTCGGAATTAATTTCCGCGGAGCGCGCAGTGATGCAGAGTATGCAAGATTACGAAGGAAAAACACAATTTATTCATTCTTTTGTGAACTTCGATATTTTAAACACAATAATAGGTTTAACGCAATGTTTTAGGGTAAAAATTGTAGTTTATAATTTACCATCGTGTGGTATCTCTCAAAGCAGCCTCCAATGCGAAGCCCTGGTTTTCGATAACAAGTGTCGCAAATAATTCATTTGGCGTGTTCCGCCCTTGATTTTTTTTTGTATCTGTATCGGTATATTGGGGCCAACAATCTTAGATCCCGTCGAAAAATTAGTTTTTGACTGAGGCTGGTCGATGTGCGTAACAGCGGAGAAGGAAGGACGACAACCCCAGGAACCAGCGGAGATGGAAGGAGGGCAACCCCCGCAACCAAAAGAGAAGGAAGGAAGAGGACAGGAAGCGATGACCCCCCCTCCGACAGCGGCGGACTAAAAGTGGTGCAGATCAACCTGCACCACAGTGACGTGGCTTCATCACATTTGGTGAAGTTCATGGCCACAATTAAAGCTGACTTGGCGCCAATCCAAGAGCCTTGGATAAGTTTCAAGGCCCCCAGGGGACTTGGACTTATCGGGCAAACGGCACATTCCTCCGAGGATCCAGCCCCCAGGGCCAGGAGGAATTGCCCGTTCACCCCGCTGCCGCAGTTCTGTAACAGGGACCAAGCAGCGGGAATATGGACAACCATTGGGGAGAACGGAGCTCCAAAAGAGGTAGTGGTGGTCTCATCCTACCAACCCTGGAACCTCCCGTACCCTCCCCCCACCAACGAGCTGAGAACCGTGGCCGAGTGGGCCACAGTGAACGGCAAGGAGTTGGTAGTCGGCATGGATGCGAATGCTTGCCACAGAGAGTGGGGCAGCACGACCACAAACCGACGAAGAGAGTCCGTCATGGACTTCCTCAACAGCCTAGACCTGAGGCATTTAAACAGGGGGTGTGAACACACCTACGAGATCAGGACTCGGAAAGAAACCCTGGATATAACAGTATGCTCCGAGAGCATAGCGGGAAGGGCAGTGGATTGGAGGGTCTCCGACGTTCCATCCATGTCCGACCACAGATATATCACATGTACCTTTCGGGGTACGGGGGATCCCACCCCCCCAATCAGGAAAGCCAATCCGAGAAATACGGATTGGATCGCCTACGGGAACGCCCTCAGGGCGAACCTAAAAGATTTTCCCTCCAGGTACGGGACGAAGGAGGACCTGGACGCGGCAGCCACCCGCATCACGGAGGCAATCGCAGGGGCCTTCAACGAGGCCTGTGAGGCCAAGGAGAGGTCCCGGAAAACCTCCGTGATGTGGTGGAACGAGGACCTCCAAAAGCAGAAGGACGACCTCCGGAAGCTGGAGATGACAGCCAGGGGAGGAGGCCGGAGGGACCAATGGCTAGCAATGAGGGAAGCCAGGAAAGCCATGGCGAAGGCCACCCGGAAGGCGCGAAGCCAGTCATGGAAGGACCACTGCCGGGACATCCGAACGATCCCGGAAACGGTGAGGCTGCACAGAATCCTGGAGAGGGAACCGAGCGAAAATCTCGGACCCCTCAAAAGGCCCGATGGCAGCCTCACCACATCAGACAGAGAGATCACGGAGATCTTGATGAGGGAACACTTCCCGGGCTTCCACCCCCATGGAACGCCCACAGTGCCAAACGCCGCTGCGGGCGATATCGCAGGAGAGATTGTTCCCGAGCCCCCTAATTGGGGCCTGGCGAACAAAATCGTAAATGAAGCCAGGGTGAAATGGGCTATAAACTCATTCTCACCCTATAAGGCTCCAGGCCCTGATGAGATCCACCCAGTGCTTTTGCAGAGAGGCCTGGCCCAGTTGTGCCAGCCACTCGCAAGAGTGCTGAGGGCCAGCATAGCCACGGGGATTATCCCGAGGCTATGGACCGAAACGAGGGTGGTGTTCCTTCCAAAGCCCAAAAAGGCGGACTACACCACCCCCAAGGCCTTTAGACCGATTAGCCTCCTGATGACCTCCCGATGACCTCCTTCCTCCTGAGGACCCTGGAGAGATTGGTGGACAGGTATTTAAAAGAGGTCTAGCTGGTCGAAACCCCACTCCACCGCCACCAGTACGCTTTCAGGGTTGGCCTCTCGGTTGAGGCCGCCCTCCACAGAGTTGTGGGAAAGCTGGAGGCGGGGATTAGGGATAAGGGCATGACGGTTTGCATCTTCATGTATATTGAAGGTGCATTTAACCAAACCTCGGCGGAGGCTATACAAAACGCACTCAGGGATTTCGCCATCCCTTCCACTATCAGCAGGTGGATAAAAGTAATACTGAACTCGAGACGTCTGTCGGTCCAAAGAGGTCAGGAAACGGTGGAGGGGACAACCAATAAAGGTTGCCCTCAGGGAGGGATCCTCTCGCCGCTTCTGTGGACCTTGGTGGCCGACAGCCTGATCGGAGCATTGTAGGTCAGCGGAGTGGGGGCGCAAGCCTACGCCGATGACTTCCTCATAATGGCATATGGCACAGATATCGACTCCATTATGGATCGATGCCAGACGGCTCTCGCAGCCACAGAGATCTGGTGCGAATGCACCGGTCTCATGGTTAATCCGACCAAAACGGAAATGGTGCTTGTCACTAGAAAAAGCGTCATCCCCAAGTACACGGCCCCCGTGCTCTTCGGACAGCCCCTCGTGACCAGTAAAACGGCAAAATACCTGGGTGTCACGCTGGACTGGAGGATGAGCTGGAGGCCTCATTTGAGGGCGCAAGGGAACAGGGCCCTCACATCATTTGAAGACGCTGCGGCGCGTCATGGGGCCGACCTGGGGACTTGGACCCAGCGTCACGAAATGGATCTACGAGGCCATCACCGTCCCGAGGATCCTTTTCGGGGCCCTACTATGGTGGAGGGGAGCACAACTGACCACCATGCAGACACTCCTGGGCAAGATCCAGGGAGCGGCGCTGAGGGCCATCACTGGAGCCCTGCCGACCGCACCGCCGGCCGCTCTAGAGGCCATTCTGGGATGCCCGCCACTCCACCTGAGGGCACAGGAGGTGGCCATGAGGACGGCCCACTGCCTGAGTTCGTGGAGACGCGGGCACAGCGAGGACCACGGACACGCCAACCTCCCAGAGCGGAGGGATGAGCTAGAGGATAACTATCCTCTAGACTCGAATAACCCTGAGTTCAGGTTTAAAAAGAACTACGTGGTCACGATCCCCACCAGGGAGGAGTGGGCCACGAACAAGGTCCTGGCTGGGACCATAAACCAAGTCTGGTACACCGACGGGTCGCGTAAAAACGACCTAGTCGGAGCCGCCTGGACGAGGGGTCCAGGGAGTAGAGGCGGCTTTGCTTCCCTGGGATCAAGCCCCACCGTCTTCCAGGCGGAACTGTACGCCATCATAAGATGTGCAAGGCTCCTCATAGAGGAAAAGACCACCGGCCAGGTGATCAAGATCTGTTCCGACAGCCAAGCCACCCTCGTGGCGCTTAGCAACGAGACGACCAGATCAAAATTGACCCTGGACGGTATCGACACGCTCAACCAGTTGGGCGGGAAGAATAAGCTGTCCCTGACCTTTTTTTTTTTTGTACGAGGGGAAATCTTCATAGACACCCCGGTCTCCCTCTGGGGGGGGGGAGGCCGGGGTAGTGCCGGATTCTTACCGGCTAAAACCCCTCGGTGGACTCCAGCCGTGGCGCTTTTTGGGACCCCGAGGCCCTCTTGAGAACTCTGCTCGGGATCCCAGCGCCCGGCCCTCAGAAGGGCCAGTTCAATTTTTGATTTTTGGAGATGCAGTGCGCCCACGACACTGCATCCCCCACCTCGGAACCACCATTCATGGCTGCCTGGGCCCCAACCAAGGCAGCCTGGTGGCTCCGGCGGCTATTACATAGCCGCCGCGGCAGCTGGCGGAGCCGGGGCTCTCCGTCCCCGCCTTCGTCCCCGCCTTCGCCCCCTTCCTTCAGGGTCCGCGGCTTCGCGGGCCCTTTCCGCGGCCTCCTTCCGTGACATTACCTGTTCACAGAAGGAGGCTACCGCTCCCCATGACCTCTCGCCGCTCACCATCGCCTTGACGACGGCTTGCAGCGACAGGTCCGGCCCGATGCTTAGACGAAGGACTCGGCGCTCTGCAGCCCAGGAGGGACACTCCTCCAGGGTGTGTTGCGCCGAGTCCACGTCCTCCCCGCAATGATGACATTGCGGGGTGGGCTCCCTTCCGATCCTATTCAGGAACTCACCGAAGCAACCATGCCCGGTGAGCACCTGCGTCAACCGGAAGGTGAGCCTTCCCTCCCTCCCCAGCCACTGCTGGAGGACCGGAAGGACGGCCTGCACCGTCCTTTCTCCGGAGCCGGGCTCCTCCAATTGGCTGCGCCACCTTTCAAAGGTGTGCAGCCGGGCCCGGCTCCTGCCGGCCTCCAGCTCTGACGCTCGACTTTCCGCCGAGGCCGGCGTCAAGCTGTCCCTGACCTGGGTACCCGGCCACAGAGGCATCCCCGGTAACGAGGAGGCTGACAGGCTGGCAAACCTCGGGTCGGACAGCCCCTTCACCGGGCCTGAACCGGCGCTCGGACTGGCCAAGGCGACGTTCACGACGTCGCTGAAAGCCAGAACCCGGGCGCTGCACCAGGCCCACTGAAACAACGTCGACGGTTGTCGACAAGCCAAGCTCCTCTTGGGCCCTAAAATAGACCTAAGAAGGAGCAAGGAGCTTCTGTGCCTGCAGAAGCAACTGGCGAGAGAGGCGGTGAGCCTACTCATTGGCTACGCCCCCACAGGGCACACACTGTGGAAGATGGGGCTGGCGGAGACCCCGACCTGCCCCAGATGCCAGGAGGAGCCGTAGACGGCCCAGCACATCCTCCTGGACTGTCCCGCACTAATGGGATGGAGGATGAAGCTCATGGGGACACCAAGACCTACGCCGGAGGAACTGAGGGCTATCCCCCTAGCAGTTCTAACTCGATGGATTGCCAAGGCCAAGGCAATCCGAGGCATCGGGGAAGCCACCCCACAGACCGACCCCCCCACTCCAGCGCCACCCACTCCAGGAGCGATGCCGTCAACCAGCAGGGCCGGTGGGTCCCATAATAACCCAGCCACAAACCCTGGTCCACGCACCAGAAGCGGGCGGAAACGCCCGCACACCGATCCAACCTCCCCCCAAAAGATTAGAGGCGGCAAACGGCCCCGCGACCATTAACGCGGGATCGACAACCGCCCCCTAAACGACAGTAAATAGATTCCCCAGCCCCCTAGAAGCGATCCGGGCCACGAACCTGACCGCAGGGGCTGGAAATCAACACCCCCCACCTCTCCCACCCCCTACCCCTTCCCATAAACACGGAATAAACCCCGTAAACAGGCTAGAGCGGCCTTTGTACACTCTTAGTTCCGGCCCGGATCAAAGGCAATTACTCCCCCCTGAGGTGGGAGCCGGCAAAGTACCGCCGAGATAGGCTGCGTGGTGGCGTTATGCACCCGACATCCGGCCCGGATTAAAGGCAATTACCCACCCTGTTGTGGTGGTGGCTGACGAAAGGCCGTCGAAATAGGCTGCGTGGGGGCCTTTGTACACCCGACATCCGGCCCGGACTAAAGGCAATTACTCCCCCCTGAGGTGGGAGCCCGCGAAATATCGCAAAATTTTGGCTACGGGGTGGCCATCATTCACCCCGACTTCCGGCCCGGATCTCAGGCAAGTCACTCACCCATGTCAGAGGTGGGAGCTGGCGGAATACCGCCACGTCTCGTAGGCCAGGTTGGACTGCGCCACACAACATCGGAGGACGGAGCGACGCACCTGCCTCCCCCACGTACCTCCCAGGGGCTCCATAACAACGCCCGTGACCGACCAGAGGGGACCTGCGAGGGGAATCCAAGGTGTGGACAGGGCAGATCCATATGCGCGGGGTCCCGTACGGACGAAACGTGGGGGGCAGGAGGGACGCTGCGTTCCCCGATGTGCGATAGGCTTGGGGGTAGCCTTTATACACCCTCACCTCCTTAGCGGGGAGTCAAATTACCGCTAACCTATAGGCAGGAGCAGCCTCAAACAGCCCACCCGTCCGCTTCGCGCGTGACAAGTCCACTGAGACAACAGTCAAACGGGGTTGTTTGGCGAGCGAAATACGTGGCTGCAGGGGAAAACCGAGCCACCTTCGACACCGCACGGTCTCCCGCAAGGGCTTGTGGGTGTGATTCGGGGTATCCAGTTACCGGGGACACCCTAGACTTAAGCAAGGTCGGAGAACCTATTCTCGCTCGCCTCGTAACTCTCCAGGCTAACGACCTGGCCCCATGGCAAAGCCGCATTAGTCGGCGTGCGCTGTGAGAGAGAAAGAGCACCGCGGGCAGAGGGCCATTTCGCCCCGAGTCGTCGTGCGCTCACAATCTAAGTCGGATCGGCGGCTCCCGGTGGGTCAGATCACTCCGTCGCAGCAGTGCTCTCTCACTCGCGTAGCACGTCGACGTGGTAACAGCGAATCCACAAACACGCTCGCCCTCCGTCCAACTCGGTCGTCTCTAAGACTCTCCTGCCCGCTGGGGGCGGGTTGTCTCAGGAGGCATCGAGCACGAGGGGCAGTAGCCATAGCGTGGGCGGGGAATCGCAAAGCTCACCTGCTTAACCGCAGGAAACTAAAGTAACTGTTCACGAGCCGGGTGTGTGAGCTGTAGCCCCTTGATCAGGGACAAGCAGTCCCTCCTGCCTGGGTCAGCCCCTGGGAGGCACACACACACCCACTTTAAAATTGACTGAACCCCCCACCGATACCACTACAGACTACTGCTCCTTTGTGACCGCCGACTATGCCTTCATGTAATTCTGAAATTATATTATGACGATGTTCTTCGGGAGGAATTTGAATTTTCCCAAGGCAAATTGTAATTTCGATGTCGATTTCCTCGAACATTTCTGTTAGGATTTCCTTTAGTGATTCGAGAGTAAGTGAATCGGTATAATCACCGGATTTTGAAATTCGAAAGGAGTTAATATCGGAATTTGGAAGAATTAATTTTAAGTTCCTAAGCCCGGTTTTTATTTTCGCGACGAAAGTCTCGTCAAAATGATGTTTCTGCCCAACGATGCTAAATATTTAGTACTTTCCCTGTCTAGTGATTAGTTCTTGACCTTCCTTTGGTTTAATTTCTCTGATATTTTCAACGCTGATAGCGCCTATATCTGTTAGCAATTTCCCTACGGATGTTGTCAATTCGCAATCAGCAGAAATAAAGCGAACATAATTATCATGTGAGTAGGTCAAATTTTCTCGGCTGATATTAATTAATTTCTTTGAAGAGCGTTGTGGTTACCGCGAAAGATTTACGGGAGAGCTAGGTGTGATATCCGGGGGAATTCCCTGAGTCAGCTGGATGCCAGTGCAGTACGTCTCGTTACCTGATACCGTCCTTGGAATTATTCGCCTTGGTATACCAACACATTTTGATTTAGTTTCACTGAAGTGTCCTGGTAGAAGTGCATTTTGTCTCGTATTGATTAGTGAAGCTGGAAAAGGAGTTGACAATGCCAATGGTTTAGAATGTGGAATAGGAGTAGGTAATGTGGATCTATGGGGTTGCCAATGAATTTTGGTCTGCTCGGATGTTTCCAGTGTACAGTCAGGTTTCGATTTATCATGTCCTTCTGTTCCATATTGTTTAAGTAATTTTTCTTTTCTACTATTTAACTCTACGTCGTCTAGTTCGTCAGTGTCCGAAGTATTACCTGATGATTCTTCCATAATTTCGCTGTGTTCTTTAAGAGATTCGTCAAAACGTTTGAAAGAGTCATGTAATTCCTGTTTGTTTATAGTCAGTCTTCGTTCGTCATCTAGGAAAACGTCATCGTCACTGTCCTCTGAGGGTGGCTGTAACTCTAGTAGTATAGTGTCAGCGTCTGTTGTTATCTCGTCTACGGATTCAGTATCAACGTCCTCGGCAATTGGTTCCAATACTTTCCCTTTCGGATGCTTTGAAGTAATTTTCTTGTGTAAATCCAGGCTTGGTATTACACTTTTCCTTTTCCGTAATATGGGTGTGTTACGAGCCGGGGCGCGGCGTGCGTTGACCGACGTAGAATTTCAGTACCCTGCTTGTGGCGTCTCTCGAATTAATATACCCGGGAGAGGGGTTTCGGCGTTGTGACCCCTCTGCCTTCTCCCGTTAATAACAAATCCGAAGATTCGCGTCAGTAAAGGTGGATCTACTTGGTAACCACCACTGACTTTATCTAAGCGAGTACCGTCTGAGTCGCAGCCCGTTAACTTATTATTTGATTGTTCACTCCGAGCGGCTGGAGTGAACTCACGGGATCGTGCTCAAACGATGATTCTATTATTAGAGGGTAGGTCAGAGTTATTGACTACAAGGGTTATAAAAATATCTAAATATATTCTCACTATTGCTGAATGATTAAAGACCTGGCCTTTACAATGATGTTGAGTGTTACCTTGCGGTTTCGGTGTACGGTTGATGTTTGAAACTGACTATGATATAATGGGTAACTTGTTCCAGGCTTCAGCAATTCCCCTTTAGCTGTATGAACGTGACTACGATTGGGCCCTAAAGGGCTGCTCTATTTATACCGAGAAAAACGTGGTTTACACGTGGTTTTCCGGAAGGTGGAAAAAAGGTGGAGCTAGCGGCGTCGCTACCGAACCCCGGGCGCGAAACGCCTAGGTGCCTCGCCCTGGGCCCGGTAACGACGTATTGTTTTTCGGGGGTATTGTTGGAAGCCCGAGACAGGTTGTCCGCTTTCTATTTGCATTGTCGGCCGACTTTCCGGTGTTACTCCGAGAATTTAAGAAATTCTCATATCGAAAGACGCGTATGTAACAGGTGGTTCTGATGACTCGTCACGTGAATTGTCGGAATCTACGTCTGGCGTATCTGCTGACGATGGAACTGTAGGTCGTGGTGGAATGTAAGCGTTGGGTTTTAATTGATTTCGGGTCCTAGTTGCTATTGCACTGATATTTAAAGGGTTTGAGATTTTTGGTTTATTTTTCGATCCAATGGGCCTTCCTGGTTTTCTGGGTGCTTCCGAAACTGATTTGGATATTGGTCTAGATGTTGTTGCTGCTGAGCTAAGTTTAGATTTTGCTGGTTGTTCTTGAATCGGTAGAATTGATGATTCAAGTTCAGTGTCAGAGTCGGTACTGCTGGTATCTGAGCGGTTAAATTTAACAACAGGATTTCTGGATAACGCGTCTGCGCTGGTGTTTAATTTTCCCGCTTTATGAACGAAATTATAGTCGTAGTCACGCAATTTCAATCTCCATCGAATTAAACGTTGCCCTGGATCCTTTATGGAGTCTGTCCATTTCAGGGGTTCGTGATCGCTAACTAACGTGAATTTCCTACCGTAAAGATACGGCCTAAAATGCAAAATTGCGTATAATACTGCCAAACATTCTTTTTCGGTGGTGAAATAATTTTTCTCAGGGTTTGTTAGAGTTCTAGAAAGATAAGCTATTGGTAAATCGTTTCCATCAACCTCCTGCCTAAGTATTGCTCCTATCGCAAAATCTGAGGCGTCTGTTGTTAAAGTGAAAGGCTTATCAAAATTTGGATATTGGAGAATTGGACCTCTACAGAGCGCTTTTCGTAATTCCTGGAAGCTACGTTTTTGTTCCTTTCCCCAAACGAAGGTCGCGTTCTTTTTTAACAATTCTGTTAATGGTTTGGATTTTGCTGCAAAATCTTTAATAAATCTGCGATAATAACCTGCTAATCCCAAAAATTGTCTGACATTCTTTGCTGTTTTTGGTCGAGGGAAGTTTTTTACTGCTATAATCTTTTTTGGATCTGGCCTTACGCCCTTTTGACTAATTATATGTCCTAGGTATGCTACTTCAGTTTTCAAAAATTCACATTTATCGGGTTGTAGTGTTAATTTAGGTTTTTCTAACCGATTAAATAATCTACGAATTTTCTTTCCGTGTTCTTCAGGAGTTTTTGCGTACACTACAATGTCATCGAGATAAACGAAAACTTCCGTTCCCTGCAAACCACGTAACGTTTGTGAACCGGTGGAAAGCGATACTGTCTAGTATTAATCGGTAAATCATCTGATGTCGGAATTGTATGTTTTATTAACGGGGTGAAAGGTAATTGGTCTCCTGGCAAATAAAAGCGATTTGGGTATTCTTCTATAATTTCGGTTATATGGTCTCGTTCCTCGTCATTTAGGTGATCTAAGCGCAAACGTTTTAGAATTTCAAAAACCCTATCTTGAACTACAGGGAAGTCCTGAACTTCTGAATCTGAATCGAAATATTCTTCTTCTGGAAAATCATAGTATTCAAAGGGAATTACTTCTTGTGGAGTAACTTCGACTTGTATGTCTTCTTCCAACGTATTAATTGCTAATACGTGACAGACACCATCCCGTACGCTAACAGCTGCTTCGCCTATGTATAAGCCTTCTACTGATTCTAACTTTGGCAAGTATCCTTCTTTTATTTCTGAATTAACCACGTCTATAGCTATCGGTTGACGAGTGCGAGCTTTAATCGTAAGAATTTGCGAACGAGGACTACGTTTAGATTTCTGATTTGGTTCTTCCCCAATGAACCTAAAAGGTCTGATGGGTTCAGTTTTTATGACCAAGGTATTATGAGCGAACGAGATTTCCGCCTGCTCTCGACGTAAGTAATCTTTGCCTAAAATTCCATCATTATGCAAGGGAAACGATAATCTAACGACGTGAAATTTAACCGGTTGTTATAAAAGTGTAACGGTAGTTGTTCCTAAAGTTCTCAATTTTTCCGGGGTAATTCCAGTTATAGAGACTGATTCCTGAATGTCTATTTCGACGTCTTCGTGCAAAGCATTTAATTTTATCAGATTTATATCTGCGCCGGTATCAACCAAAAATAAACCAGATTTATTGCGTAATTCTTCCGCAGACATTTTAATTAATGGTGATTCTTGCTGTCGTTTATAGGAATAGACGATTCCTCTGCTTCAAAAAATTTTACTGTTCGACGCTCCTAATTCGAGTAACTCGCCGTCGCGCCGGCACGACGAGTTGTGCGGGAGTTTAAATTTTCACTGTTCTTTCTCGGCGAATTCGAGTTAAAATGATCAAATGTTGGGATAGGGGAAGAAGATCTTTTTTTTTTTTTTGTACGAGGGGAAATCTTCATAGACACCCCGGTCTCCCTCTGGGGGGGGGAGGCCGGGGTAGTGCCGGATTCTTACCGGCTAAAACCCCTCGGTGGACTCCAGCCGTGGCGCTTTTTGGGACCCCGAGGCCCTCTTGAGAACTCTGCTCGGGATCCCAGCGCCCGGCCCTCAGAAGGGCCAGTTCAATTTTTGATTTTTGGAGATGCAGTGCGCCCACGACACTGCATCCCCCACCTCGGAACCACCATTCATGGCTGCCTGGGCCCCAACCAAGGCAGCCTGGTGGCTCCGGCGGCTATTACATAGCCGCCGCAGCAGCTGGCGGAGCCGGGGCTCTCCGTCCCCGCCTTCGTCCCCGCCTTCGCCCCCTTCCTTCAGGGTCCGCGGCTTCGCGGGCCCTTTCCGCGGCCTCTTTCGGTGACATTACCTGTTCACAGAAGGAGGCTACCGCTCCCCATGACCTCTCGCCGCTCACCATCGCCTTGACGACGGCTTGCAGCGACAGGTCCGGCCCGATGCTCAGACGAAGGACTCGGCGCTCTGCAGCCCAGGAGGGACACTCCTCCAGGGTGTGTTGCGCCGAGTCCACGTCCTCCCCGCAATGATGACATTGCGGGGTGGGCTCCCTTCCGATCCTATTCAGGAACTCACCGAAGCAACCATGCCCGGTGAGCACCTGCGTCAACCGGAAGGTGAGCCTTCCCTCCCTCCCCAGCCACTGCTGGAGGACCGGAAGGACGGCCTGCACCGTCCTTTCTCCGGAGCCGGGCTCCTCCAATTGGCTGCGCCACCTTTCAAAGGTGTGCAGCCGGGCCCGGCTCCTGCCGGCCTCCAGCTCTGACGCTCGGCTTTCCGCCGAGGCCGGCGTCCCTTTGAGGGCCGCGGAGATTTCATATATCTCCGCGGCCTCCGCCGCCTTAAGTTCCCATGGGGGGGAACACCCAAGTAGGGCCGCCGCCCGCTGGGATACGGTGCGGTACCCCCGGACGACCCGCACGGCGAGGGTCCGCTCTGCTCGGCAGAGGAGCTGGCGGTTCCGCCGGCACCCCTGGAGGGACCCCGCCCACGCGGGCGCGCCGTAAAGAGCGGTGCACCGCACCACCCCCTCGTACAGGCGGCGGACGCCCACCTGTGGTCCCCCCAGGTTGGGCAGCAGGCGTCCGAGCGCCGCCGCCGCCTTCTCGACCCGGGGCACAACCTCTTCAAGGTGGGCCCCGAATGACCATTGGCTGTCGAGGGTGACCCCCAGATATTTCATCCGGGTGCCCACCTCGACAGCCTCGTCCCCCACCCGCATTGGCGTGTCCGGTGGGGGGCCCCTCCTAGCCCCGTCGAAGAACCAAATCGCTTTGGTCTTCGACGGGGCGACCTCGAGGCCTAGCCTCTTGATGGAGGCCACCACGCACTCCACCCCGCACTCTCCCAGCCGGAGAGTGCGCGTGTAGTCCCTCCCGGAGGCGACCACCAGTGTGTCATCCGCGTAACACACTAGGGCCACCCCCGAGGGGAGTGCCGTTCGAAGGACGCGGTCGTACCCCAGGTTCCACAATGTCGGGCCTAAGACCGACCCCTGGGGTACGCCGCGCCAGCTGGGGCGTTCAACCCTCCCGCCCCGGCTCTGGTAGCCGAAGCTCCGAGGGGAAGAAGATCTGGAATTTTGGTTAGTGGGTGTGTTGGATCTTGAAGGTTCAATGCTTCGCGAAGGAACTGGGGTTGGAGAATTTGCTCTGGTTAGAGTATGATTAGTCAAGTTTGGATTCATATGGAAAGATTGAGGGTGATCATATATTGCACTGTAAGGCGGATATGGCATTGGTGGATAAAAATACGGTGGATAGTATGGATAAGGATGCGGTGGCAACGGATAATGGTGATGCTTGTAAGGAACAGGTGATGTAGGACGTGCAGATTTTAGAATGGTAATCGGTGAATTTGCGCGATTATAGTTCGGATTTCTCATGGGACTGGGACTCCTCGAATCTTGCTCTCGCAAGGTTTGGGAGCGGTTTGTGTAGGTGGTAGGTACGTCACGAGAATCTGGATTCGGAACTGAATGTTGTGATAACATTAATCGCGAAGGTTCACCACCGGGGATTATTCCTGATTTCATTCGGGTTTCTATTCGTGCAGCAATTTTTACAGCGTCCTGTATTTTCTTTGGTTCACGCGAATCAACCGCGATAGCAATTTCGTCGGGTAATCCTCGAATAAAAGCTTCTAAAGCACATTCTTCTACGGGAGCCATCATTTGATTAGCGCATTCCCCGTATTTATCTTCTAAAGCAACACGAGCACCGCTGATTAGGATATTTAATCGATCTGCAGAGTCACTGACCGCTTCTCCGCGTCTCATTCGGATATTTTCTATATCGTGATGGTAGTATGGATATGTTTTACCTGGTGCAAATCTTTCCTTTAAATGTTTTACGAGATCATCTAGTTTTTGAAAATTTTTACCCCAAATACTATCTCTCGCTGTTCCTTGCAATTTTCCTAATATTGCCGTTACATATGAAGATTCCAGTGCTGGTGGCACATAGACTGCACCGTTTTGAACGTCACTTAAGAAATTTTTAAGCGGAATGTTTCTCCCATCGAAAAATGGAATATTTAATGTACTGTGTTGAATTGTGAAGCATTCAGCCATAGAAGCCATCATCAAATTAGTAACGTGTAACTCGTCCAATGTAACATTTGCCGAAACTTGTGCTGCTGCATTACGAGAGGAATTTGTGGCCATATTGATAAATTAGGCGAAGGAAAATTCAGCAATCGTTATCGTGTAATTATAATTGATGTTGATTATTGATTATGAATTGAACTATCTATGCAACTGTGTGCGAATCTCAAGTCTATATGATCCTTTAATTATTCTGCACTAACACATGCGCTAATTGACAATACATATCCCACTTCTGACACCAATTCAGCTGTTACGTGCGTAAGGAATTATTTCGTGGGCCGAGCGGTCAGCCGTTCCGCATGTAACGCTTGAATAAATTTAATTTAGGATGGGTCGTATCATCTAAGATTCCATACGGAATCCGCGCATAGGTCAGGAATGAAATAGGTGTTAACGCAGAATAGAGGATAAATACCTTATTGGCCTGTTCTATTGATCCTTTACATTATATAAAAACAATTACACGGAATGGTTCAGAAATATCGGAGTCCAGAATGGATGACAATTTTACAATACGTATTTTAGTTGGAGTCTTAGATTGGTAAATTCCTAACGTGTTAAGTTTACGAATGGGCCCAAGGGAAATTCCCACAAGCATATAAACATATGTTTGGGTCCTCGTATCGCAATGAGAACATAAGTATGAAAAACTCACCAATGAATACTATCTTGGAAGCAATGTTTATCGTTAGCTCTGATGTGAATTGTCCCAGATGCTGGTAGAGCCCGAAGATGAAGGAATGGCTGATGAACTTTTCACGGCACTTATATGAGTTAACGCAATTCTATTTTCACTATACTATAAATACTATAAATACTATAAAGAAGAATTTAATATATTAGAATGGAGATTGGAATCTTAAGATTGATTTTAAATTTGAATAATTTCTTGTTAGCTGAGTCCTTCGGTAATTATGGAAGTAACTTCACTAATTTAACCCGAACTCTGGCTCAAAATAGCAACAAGGGCAAAACGCCACGCACCTCGCGATTTGACTAACGATTGCAACTCGCGGCGGTTTCTCTGCCTCTTTTGTAGATTTTGGGGACCGCTAAGGGGAAGTTCCAAGAGCCATGCTCGTTCCTCCCACTCAGGAAATCGCCCGTTCCTGTTCTAAGAATTCCGCCCGCAGTTCATCAGCTATTTCCCATCCATAGCCTCCCGCTATTGCAATTTCGCTTATTAGCAAAACGTGACCACCGTTCGAAGAATATTCTCGGTCGAGGAATTTCGCCGTGTTTAGGTATGCAAATTTTAATTTAACATCCGGTACGTAACAATATATAATTTATATATAATATTATTTATATAAATAATAATATATTTAATTACAATTTATATGGACCGATATCTGTGGCCATGTCACTCGAAACCGTATGTGTTTGACGAAACTAAGTGGTCGACCTTGTGAGAGAGGAAACTCCAGATGCGAAAATTACTTCCATTTTAAACTAATTGTTCTAACTGAAACTAAGTGTTCGATACTGTGCCAGCAGAGGCGCCTGTTCTCTGAAATCTGTGGCGATGCTACTCGAAACCGTATGTGTTTGACGAAACTAAGTGGTCGACCTTGTGAGAGAGGAAACTTCAAATGCGAAATTTAGTTCCATTTTAAACTAATTTTTCTATCTGAAACTAATTGTTCGATACTGTGCCAGGAGAAGCGCCTGTTCTCTGAAATCTGTGGCGATGCTACTCGAAACCGTATGTGTTCGACGAAACTAAGTGGTCGACCTTGTGAGAGAGAACACTCCCGATGCGAAACATAGTTCCATTTTAAACTAAGTGTTTTATCTGTAACTAAGTGTTCGATACTGTGCCAGGAGAGGCGCCTGTTCTCTGAAATCTGTGGCGATGCTACTCGAAACCGTATGTGTTCGACGAAACTAAGTGGTCGCCTTGTGAAAGAGGAAACTCCAGATGCGAAGCTTAGTACCATTTTAAACTAATTGTTCTATCTGAAACAATGTGTTCGAGACTGTGCCAGGAGAAGCGCCTGTTCTCCGAAACCTGTGGCGATGCCACTCGAAACCGTATGTGTTCGACGAAACTAAGTGGTCGAGCTTGTGAGAGAGGAAACTCTAAATGCGAAATTTAGTTCCATTTTAAACTAATTTTTCTATCTGAAACTAATTGTTCGATACTGTGCCAGGAGAAGCGCCTGTTCTCTGAAATCTGTGGCGATGCTACTCGAAACCGTATGTGTTCGACGAAACTAAGTGGTCGACCTTGTGAGAGAGAACACTCCCGATGCGAAACATAGTTCCATTTTAAACTAAGTGTTTTATCTGTAACTAAGTGTTCGATACTGTGCCAGGAGAGGCGCCTGTTCTCTGAAATCTGTGGCGATGCTACTCGAAACCGTATGTGTTCGACGAAACTAAGTGGTCGCCTTGTGAAAGAGGAAACTCCAGATGCGAAGCTTAGTACCATTTTAAACTAATTGTTCTATCTGAAACAATGTGTTCGAGACTGTGCCAGG
The DNA here is from genome assembly GCA_910591585.2 of Nysson spinosus. NCBI lineage: Eukaryota > Metazoa > Arthropoda > Insecta > Hymenoptera > Crabronidae > Nysson > Nysson spinosus. Next base: position 4,105,088 of record CAJUYC020000088.1, on the reverse strand, counting down.
AGAAGCGCCTGTTCTCCGAAACCTGTGGCGATGCCACTCGAAACCGTATGTGTTCGACGAAACTAAGTGGTCGAGCTTGTGAGAGAGGAAACTCTAAATGCGAAATTTAGTTCCATTTTAAACTAATTTTTCTATCTGAAACTAATTGTTCGATACTGTGCCAGGAGAAGCGCCTGTTCTCTGAAATCTGTGGCGATGCTACTCGAAACCGTATGTGTTCGACGAAACTAAGTGGTCGACCTTGTGAGAGAGGACACTCCCGATGCGAAACATAGTTCCATTTTAAACTAAGTGTTTTATCTGTAACTAAGTGTTCGATACTGTGCCAGGAGAGGCGCCTGTTCTCTGAAACCTGTGGCGATGCTACTCGAAACCGTATGTGTTCGACGAAACTAAGTGGTCTCCTTGTGAAAGAGGAAACTCCAGATGCGAAACTTAGTTCCATTTTAAACTAATTGTTCTATGTGATACTAAGTGTTCGATACTGTGCCAGGAGAAGCGCCTGCTCTCTGAAATCTGTGGCGATGCTACTCGAAACCGTATGTGTTCGACGAAACTCAGTGGTCGACCTTGTGGGAGAGGAAACTCCAGATGCGAAACTTAGTTCCATTTTAAACTAATTGTTCTATCTGAAACTAAGTGTTCGATAATGTCCCAGGAGAGACTCCGGTTCTGCGAAATCTGTGGCGATACCACACGAAACCGTTTGTGTTCGACGAAACAAAGTGGTTGACCTTGTGAGAGAGGAAACTCCAGAAGCGAAACATAGTTCCATTTAAAACTAACTGTTCTATCTGAAACTAAGTGTTCGATACAGTGCCAGGAGAAGCGCCTGTTCTCTGAAATCTGTGGCGATGCTACTCGAAACCGTATGTGTTCGACGAAACTAAGTGGTCGACCTTGTGAGAGAGGACACTCCCGATGCGAAACATAGTTCCATTTTAAACTAAGTGTTTTATCTGTAACTAAGTGTTCGATACTGTGCCAGGAGAGGCGCCTGTTCTCTGAAACCTGTGGCGATGCTACTCGAAACCGTATGTGTTCGACGAAACTAAGTGGTCGCCTTGTGAAAGAGGAAACTCCAGATGCGAAGCTTAGTACCATTTTAAACTAATTGTTCTATCTGAAACAATGTGTTCGAGACTGTGCCAGGAGAAGCGCCTGTTCTCCGAAACCTGTGGCGATGCCACTCGAAACCGTATGTGTTCGACGAAACTAAGTGGTCGAGCTTGTGAGAGAGGAAACTCTAAATGCGAAATTTAGTTCCATTTTAAACTAATTTTTCTATCTGAAACTAATTGTTCGATACTGTGCCAGGAGAAGCGCCTGTTCTCTGAAATCTGTGGCGATGCTACTCGAAACCGTATGTGTTCGACGAAACTAAGTGGTCGACCTTGTGAGAGAGGACACTCCCGATGCGAAACATAGTTCCATTTTAAACTAAGTGTTTTATCTGTAACTAAGTGTTCGATACTGTGCCAGGAGAGGCGCCTGTTCTCTGAAACCTGTGGCGATGCTACTCGAAACCGTATGTGTTCGACGAAACTAAGTGGTCTCCTTGTGAAAGAGGAAACTCCAGATGCGAAACTTAGTTCCATTTTAAACTAATTGTTCTATGTGATACTAAGTGTTCGATACTGTGCCAGGAGAAGCGCCTGCTCTCTGAAATCTGTGGCGATGCTACTCGAAACCGTATGTGTTCGACGAAACTCAGTGGTCGACCTTGTTGGAGAGGAAACTCCAGATGCGAAACTTAGTTCCATTTTAAACTAATTGTTCTATCTGAAACTAAGTGTTCGATAATGTCCCAGGAGAGACTCCGGTTCTGCGAAATCTGTGGCGATACCACACGAAACCGTTTGTGTTCGACGAAACAAAGTGGTTGACCTTGTGAGAGAGGAAACTCCAGAAGCGAAACATAGTTCCATTTAAAACTAACTGTTCTATCTGAAACTAAGTGTTCGATACAGTGCCAGGAGAAGCGCCTGTTCTCTGAAATCTGTGGCGATGCTACTCGAAACCGTATGTGTTCGACGAAACTAAGTGGTCGACCTTGTGAGAGAGGAAACTCCAAATGCGAAAGTTAGTTCCATTTTAAACTAATTTTTCTATCTGAAATTAATTGTTCGATACTGTGCCAGGAGAAGCGCCTGTTCTCTGAAATCTGTGGCGATGCTACTCGAAACCGTATGTGTTCGACGAAACTAACTGGTCGCCTTGTGAAAGAGGAAACTCCAGATGCGAAGCTTAGTACCATTTTAAACTAAATGTTCTATCTGAAACAATGTGTTCGACACTGTGCCAAGAGAAGCGCCTGTTCTCCGACCTGTGGCGATGCCACTCGAAACCGTATGTGTTCGACGAAACTCAGTGGTCGAACTTGTGAGAGAGGAAACTCCAAATGCGAAATTTAGTTCCATTTTAAACTAATGTTTCTATCTGAAACTAATTGTTCGATACTGTGCCAGGAGAGGCGCCTGTTCTCTGAAATCTGTGGCGATGCTACTCGAATCCGTATGTGTTCGACGAAACTAAGTGGTCGCCTTGTGAAAGAGGAAACTCCAGATGCGAAACATAGTACCTTTTTAAACTAATTGTTCTATCTGAAACAATGTGTTCGACACTGTGCCAGGAGAAGCGCCTGTTCTCCGAAACCTGTCGCGATGCCACTCGAAACCGTATGTGTTCGACGAAACTAAGTGGTCGAACTTGTGAGAGAGGAAACTCCAAATGCGAAATTTAGTTCCATTTTAAACTAATTTTTCTATCTGGAACTAAGTGTTCGATACTGTGCCAGCAGAAGCGCCTGTTCTCTGAAATCTGTGGCGATGCCACTCGAAAACGTATGTGTTCGACGAAACTAAGTGGCCGAACTTGTGTAAGAGGAAACTTCAGATGCGAAACTTAGTTCCATTTTAAACTAATTGCTCTATCTGAAACTAAGTGTTCGATACTGTGCCAGGAGGAGCGCCTGTTCTCTGAAATCTGTGGCGATGCCACTCGAAACCGTATGTGTTCGACGAAACTAAGGGGTTGACCATGTGAGAGAGGAAACTCCAGATGCGAAGCTTTGTTCCATTTTAAACTAATTGTTCTATCTGAAACTAAGTGTTCGATACCATGCCAGGAGAAGCGCCTGTTCTCTGAAATCTGTGGCGATGCCACTCGAAACCGTATGTGTTCGACGAAACTAAGTGGCCGACCTTGTGAGAGAGGAAACTTCAGATGCGAAACTTAGTTCCATTTTAAACTAATTGTTCTATGTGATACTAAGTGTTCGATACTGTGCCAGGAGAAGCGCCTGCTCTCTGAAATCTGTGGCGATGCTACTCGAAACCGTATGTGTTCGACGAAACTCAGTGGTCGACCTTGTGGAAAGGAAACTCCAGATGCGAAACTTAGTTCCATTTTAAACTAATTGTTCTATCTGAAACTAAGTGTTCGATAATGCCCAGGAGAGACTCCGGTTCTGCGAAATCTGTGGCGATACCACACGAAACCGTTTGTGTTCGACGAAACAAAGTGGTTGACCTTGTGAGAGAGGAAACTCCAAATGCGAAACTTAGTTCCATTTTAAACTAAGTGTTTTATCTGGAACTAAGTGTTCGATACTGTGCCAGGAGAAGCGCCTGCTCTCTGAAATCTGTGGCGATGCTACTCGAAACCGTATGTGTTCGACGAAACTCAGTGGTCGACCTTGTGGGAGAGGAAACTCCAGATGCGAAACTTAGTTCCATTTTAAACTAATTGTTCTATCTGAAACTAAGTGTTCGATAATGTCCCAGGAGGGACTCCGGTTCTGCGAAATCTGTGGCGATACCACACGAAACCGTTTGTGTTCGACGAAACAAAGTGGTTGACCTTGTGAGAGAGGAAACTCCAGAAGCGAAACATAGTTCCATTTAAAACTAACTGTTCTATCTGAAACTAAGTGTTCGATACTGTGCCAGGAGAAGCGCCTGTCCTCTGAAATCTGTGGCGATGCTACTCGAAACCGTATGTGTTCGACGAAACTAAGTGGTCCACCTTGTGAGAGAGGAAACTCCAAATGCGAAAGTTAGTTCCATTTTAAACTAATTTTTCTATCTGAAATTAATTGTTCGATACTGTGCCAGGAGAAGCGCCTGTTCTCTGAAATCTGTGGCGATGCTACTCGAAACCGTATGTGTTCGACGAAACTAACTGGTCGCCTTGTGAAAGAGGAAACTCCAGATGCGAAGCTTAGTACCACTTTAAACTAAATGTTCTATCTGAAACAATGTGTTCGACACTGTGCCAGGAGAAGCGCCTGTTCTCCGAAACCTGTGGCGATGCCACCCGAAACCGTATGTGTTCGACGAAACTCAGTGGTCGAACTTGTGAGAGAGGAAACTCCAAATGCGAAATTTAGTTCCATTTTAAACTAATGATACTATCTGAAACTAATTGTTCGATACTCTGCCAGGAGAAGCGCCTGTTCTCTGAAATCTGTGGCGATGCTACTCGAAACCGTATGTGTTCGACGAAACTAAGTGGTCGACCTTGTGAGAGAGGACACTCCCGATGCGAAACATAGTTCCATTTTAAACTAAGTGTTTTATCTGTAACTAAGTGTTCGATACTGTGCCAGGAGAGGCGCCTGTTCTCTGAAATCTGTGGCGATACTACTCGAATCCGTATGTGTTCGACGAAACTAAGTGGTCGCCTTGTGAAAGAGGAAACTCCAGATGCCAAACATAGTACCATTTTAAACTAATTGTTCTATCTGAAACAATGTGTTCGACACTGTGCCAGGAGAAGCGCCTGTTCTCCGAAACCTGTGGCGATGCCACTCGAAACCGTATGTGTTCGACGAAACTAAGTGGTCGAACTTGTGAGAGAGGAAACTCCAAATGCGAAATTTAGTTCCATTTTAAACTAATTTTTCTATCTGGAACTAAGTGTTCGATACTGTGCCAGCAGAAGCGCCTGTTCTCTGAAATCTGTGGCGATGCCACTCGAAAACGTATGCGTTCGGCGAAACTAAGTGGTCGACCTTGTGAGAGAGGAAACTCCAAATGCGAAACATAGTTCAATTTTAAACTAAATGTTCCATCTGAAACTAAGTGTTCGATACTGTGCCAGGAGAAGCGCCTGTTCTCTGAAATCTGTAGCGATGCCACTCGAAACCGTATGTGTTCGACGAAACTAAGTGGCCGACCTTGTGAAAGAGGAAACTTCAGATGCGAAACTTAGTTCCATTTTAAACTAATTGCTCTATCTGAAACTAAGTGTTCGATACTGTGCCAGGAGGAGCGCCTGTTCTCTGAAATCTGTGGCGATGCCACTCGAAACCGTATGTGTTCGACGAAACTAAGGGGTTGACCATGTGAGAGAGGAAACTCCAGATGCGAAGCTTTGTTCCATTTTAAACTAATTGTTCTATCTGAAACTAAGTGTTCGATAATGTCCCAGGAGAGACTCCGGTTCTGCGAAATCTGTGGCGATACCACACGAAACCGTTTGTGTTCGACGAAACAAAGTGGTTGACCTTGTGAGAGAGGAAACTCCAGAAGCGAAACATAGTTCCATTTAAAACTAATTGTTCTATCTGAAACAATGTGTTCGACACTGTGCCAGGAGAAGCGCCTGTTCTCCGAAACCTGTGCCGATGCCACTCGAAACCGTATGTGTTCGACGAAACTAAGTGGTCGAACTTGTGAGAGAGGAAACTCCAAATGCGAAATTTAGTTCCATTTTAAACTAATTGTTCTATCTGAAACTATGTGTCTGGTAGTCTGCCAGGCGAAGCGCCTGTTCTCTGAAATGTGTGGCGATGCCACTCGAAACAGTATGTGTTCGACGAAACTAAGTGGTTGATCTTGTGAGAGAGGATACTCCAGATGCGAAACATAGTTCCATTTTAAATTAATTGTTCTGTCTGAAATAAGTGTTCGATACTGTGCCAGGCGAAGCGCCTGTTCTCTGAAATCTGTGGCGATGCCCCTCGAAACCGTATGTGTTCGACGAAACTGAGTTGTCGCCTTGTGAAAGGGGAAACTCCAGATGCGAAACTTAGTTCCATTTTAAACTAATTGTTCTATCTGAAACTATGTGTACGTTACTGTGCCAGAAGAAGCGCCTGTTCTCTGAAATGTGTGACGATGCTACTCGAAACCGTATGTGGTCGAGGAAACTAAGTGGTCGACTTGTGGGACAGGAAACTCCAGATGCGAAATTTAGTTCCATTTTAAACTAATTGTTCCATCTGAAATTAAGTGTTCGATACTGTGCCAGGAGGAGCGCCTGTTCTCTGAAATCTGTGGCGATGCCACTCGAAACCGTATGTGTTCGACGAAACTAAGGGGTTGACCATGTGAGAGAGGAAACTCCAGATGCGAAGCTTTGTTCCATTTTAAACTAATTGTTCTATCTGAAACTAAGTGTTCGATACCATGCCAGGAGAAGCGCCTGTTCTCTGAAATCTGTGGCGATGCCACTCGAAACCGTATGTGTTCGACGAAACTAAGTGGCCGACCTTGTGAGAGAGGAAACTTCAGATGCGAAACTTAGTTCCATTTTAAACTAATTGTTCTATGTGATACTAAGTGTTCGATACTGTGCCAGGAGAAGCGCCTGCTCTCTGAAATCTGTGGCGATCCTACTCGAAACCGTATGTGTTCGACGAAACTAAGTGGTCGACCTTGTGGGAGAGGAAACTCCAGATGCGAAACTTAGTTCCATTTTAAACTAATTGTTCTATCTGAAACTAAGTGTTCGATAATGTCCCAGGAGAGACTCCGGTTCTGCGAAATCTGTGGCGATACCACACGAAACCGTTTGTGTTCGACGAAACAAAGTGGTTGACCTTGTGAGAGAGGAAACTCCAGAAGCGAAACATAGTTCCATTTAAATCTAACTGTTCTATCTGAAACTAAGTGTTCGATACTGTGCCCGGAGAAGCGCCTGTTCTCTGAAATCTGTGGCGATGCTACTCGAAACCGTATGTGTTCGACGAAACTAAGTGGTCGACCTTGTGAGAGAGGAAACTCCAAATGCGAAAGTTAGTTCCATTTTAAACTAATTTTTCTATCTGAAATTAATTGTTCGATACTGTGCCAGGAGAAGCGCCTGTTCTCTGAAATCTGTGGCGATGCTACTCGAAACCGTATATGTTCGACCAAACTAACTGGTCGCCTTGTGAAAGAGGAAACTCCAGATGCGAAGCTTAGTACCATTTTAAGCTAAATGTTCTATCTGAAACAATGTGTTCGACACTGTGCCAGGAGAAGCGCCTGTTCTCCGAAACCTGTGGCGATGCCACTCGAAACCGTATGTGTTCGACGAAACTAAGTGGTCGAACTTGTGAGAGAGGAAACTCCAAATGCGAAATTTAGTTCCATTTTAAACTAATTTTTCTATCTGGAACTAAGTGTTCGATACTGTGCCAGCAGAAGCGCCTGTTCTCTGAAATCTGTGGCGATGCCACTCGAAAACGTATGCGTTCGGCGAAACTAAGTGGTCGACCTTGTGAGAGAGGAGACTCCAAATGCGAAACATAGTTCAATTTTAAACTAAATGTTCCATCTGAAACTAAGTGTTCGATACTGTGCCAGGAGAGGCGCCTGTTCTCTGAAATCTGTGGCGATGCTACTCGAATCCGTATGTGTTCGACGAAACTAAGTTGTCGCCTTGTGAAAGAGGAAACTCCAGATGCGAAACATAGTACTATTTTAAACTAATTGTTCTATCTGAAACAATGTGTTCGACACTGTGCCAGGAGAAGCGCCTGTTCTCCGAAACCTGTGGCGATGCCACTCGACACCGTATGTGTTCGACGAAACTAAGTGGTCGAACTTGTGAGAGAGGAAACTCCAAATGCGAAACATATTTCCATTTTAAACTAATTGTTCTCTCTGAAACTAAGTGTTCGATACTGTGCCAGGAGAAGCGCCTGTTCTCTGAAATCTGTGCCGATGCTACTCGAAACCGAATGTGTTCCACGAAAGTAAGTGGCCGACCTTGTGAGAGAGGAATCTCCAGATGCGAAACTTAGTTCCAATTTAAACTAATTCTTCTATCTGCAACTATGTGTTCGATACTGTGCCAGGAGAAGCGCCTGTTCTCTGAAATCTGTGGCGATGCCACTCGAAACCGTATATGTTCGACGAAATTAAGTGGTCGACCTTGTGAGAGAGGAAACTCCAGATGCGAAACTTAGTTCCATTTTAAACTAATTGTTCTATGTGCAACTATGTTTTCGATACTGTGCCAGGAGAAGTGCCTGTTCTCTGAAAACTGTGACGATGCTACTCCAAACCGTATGTGTTCGACGAAAATAAGTGGTCGACCTTGTGGAAGAGGAAACTCCGGATGCGAAACTTAGTTCCATTTTAAACTAATTGTTCTATCTGAAACTAAGTGTTCGATACTGTGCCAGGAGAAGCGCCTGTTCTCTGAAATCAGTGGCGATGCTACTCGAAACCGTATGTGTTCGACGAAAATAAGTGGTCGACCTTGTGGAAGAGGAAACTCCGGATGCGAAACTTAGTTCCATTTTAAATTAATTGTTCTATCTGAAACTAAGTGTTCGATACTGTGCCAGGAGAAGCGCCTGTTCTCTGAAATCAGTGGCGATGCTACTCGAAACCGTATGTGTTCGACGAAACTAAGCGGCCGCCATGTGAGAGAGGAAACTCCAGATGCGAAATTTATTACCATTTTAAACTAATTGTTCTCTCTGAAACTAAGTGTTCGATACTGCGCCAGGAGAAGCGCCTGTTCTCTGAAATCTGTGGGGATGCTCCTCGAAACCGTATGTGTTCGATGAAACTAAGTGGTTGATCTTGCGAGAGAGGAAACTCCAGATGCGAAGCTTTGTTCCATTTTAAACTGATAGTTCTATCTGATACTAAGTGTTCGATACTGTGCCAGGAGAAGCGCCTGTTCTCTGAAATCTGTGGCGATGCTACTCGAAACCGAATGTGTTCCACGAAAGTAAGTGGCAGACCTTGTGAGAGAGGAAACTCCAGATGGAAACTTAGTTCCATATTAAACTAATTGTTCTATCTGCAACTATGTGTTCGATACTGTGCCAGGAGAAGCGCCTGTTCTCCGAAATCTGTGGCGATGCCACTCGAAACCGTATGTGTTCGACGAAACTAAGTGGTCGAACTTGTGAGAGTGGAAACTCCAAATGCGAAACATAGGTCCATTTTAAACTAATTGTTCTATCTGTAACTGAGTGTTCGATACTGTGCCAGGAGTAGCGCCTGTTCTCTGAAATCGGTGGCGATGCCACTCGAAACCGTATGTGTTCGACGAAACTGAGTGGTCGAACTTGTGAGAGAGGAAACTCCAAATGCGAAACATATTTCCATTTTAAACTAATTGTTTTCTCTGAAACTAAGTGTTCGATACTGTGCCAGGAGAAGCGCCTTTTCTCTCAAATCTGTGGCGATGCTACTCGAAACCGAATGTGTTCCACGAAAGTAAGTGGCCGACCTTGTGAGAGAGGAAACTCCAGATGGAAACTTACTTCCATTTTAAACTAATTGTTCTATCTGCAACTATGTGTTCGATACTGTGCCAGGAGAAGCGCCTGTTCTCTGAAATCTGTGGCGATGCCACTCGAAACCGTATGTGTTCGACGAAACTAAGTGGTCGAACTTGTGAGAGTGGAAACTCCAAATGCGAAACATAGGTCCATTTTAAACTAATTGTTCTATCTGTAACTGAGTGTTCGATACTGCGCCAGGAGAAGCGCCTGTTCTCTGAAATCGGTGGCGATGCTACTCGAAACCGTATGTGTTCATCGAAACTAAGTGGCCGACCTTGTGAGAGAGGAAACTCCAGATGCGAAACTTAGTTCCAATTTAAACTAATTCTTCTATCTGCAACTATGTATTCGATACTGTGCCAGGAGAAGCGCCTGTTCTCTTAAATCTGTGACGATGCCACTCCAAACCGTATGTGTTCGACGAAAATAAGTGGTCGACCTTGTGGAAGAGGAAACTCCGGATGCGAAACTTAGTTCCATTTTAAACTAATTGTTCTATCTAAAACTAAGTGTTCGATACTGTGCCAGGAGAAGCGCCTGTTCTCTGAAATGTGTGGCGATGCCACTCGGAACCGCATGTGTTCGACGAAACTAAGTGGTCCACCTTGCGAGAGAGGAAACTCCAAATGCGAAACATAGTTACATTTTAAACTAATTGTTCTATGTGCAACTATGTGTTCGATACTGTGCCAGGAGATGCGCCTGTTCTCTGAAATCTGTGGCGATGCCACTCGAAACCGTATGTGTTCGACGAAATTAAGTGGTCGAACTTGTGAGAGAGGAAACTCCAAATGCGAAACATATTTAAATTTTAAACTAATTGTTCTCTCTGAAACTAAGTGTTCGATACTGTGCCAGGAGAAGCGCCTGTTCTCTGAAATCTGTGGCGATGCCACTCGAAACCGTATGTGTTCGACGAAATTAAGTGGTCGACATTGTGAGAGAGGAAACTCCAGATGCGAAACTTAGTTCCATTTTAAACTAATTGTTCTATGTGCAACTATGTGTTCGATACTGTGCCAGGAGAAGTGCCTGTTCTCTGAAAACTGTGACGATGCCACTCGACACCGTATGTGTTCGACGAAACTAAGTGGTCGAACTTGTGAGAGAGGAAACTCCAAATGCGAAACATATTTCCATTTTAAACTAATTGTTCTCTCTGAAACTAAGTGTTCGATACTGTGCCAGGAGAAGCGCCTGTTCTCTGAAATCTGTGGCGATGCTACTCGAAACCGAATGTGTTCCACGAAAGTAAGTGGCCGACCTTGTGAGAGAGGAAACTCCAGATGCGAAATTTAGTACCATTTTATACTAATTCTTTTATCTGAAACTATGTGTCCGATACTGTGCCAGGAGAAGCTCCTGTTCTCTGAAATGTGTGGCGATGCCAATCGAAACCGTATGTGTTCGACGGAACTATGTGGTCGACATTGTGAGAGAGGATACTCCAGATGCGAAACATATTTCTATTTTAAACTAATTGTTCTATCTGAAACGAAGTGTTCGATACTGTGCCAGGAGAAGCGCCAGTTCTCTGAAATGTGTGGCGATGCCACTCGAAACCGTATGTGTTCGACGAAAGTAAGTGGCCGACCTTGTGAGAGAGGAAACTCCAGATGGAAACTTAGTTCCATTTTAAACTAATTGTTCTATCTGCAACTATGTGTTCGATACTGTGCCAGGAGAAGCGCCTCTGCTCTCAAATCTGTGGCGATGCTACTCGAAACCGAATGTGTTCCACGAAAGTAAGTGGTCGACCTTTTGAGAGAGGAAACTCCAGATGCGAAGCTTTGTTCCATTTTAAACTAATAGTTCTATCTGATACTAAGTGTTCGATACTGTGCCAGGAGAAGCGCCTGTTCTCTGAAATCTGTGGCGATGCTACTCGAAACCGAATGTGTTCCACGAAAGTAAGTGGCAGACCTTGTGAGAGAGGAAACTCCAGATGGAAAATTAGTTCCATATTAAACTAATTGTTCTATCTGCAACTATGTGTTCGATACTGTGCCAGGAGAAGCGCCTGTTCTCCGAAATCTGTGGCGATGCCACTCGAAACCGAATGTGTTCCACGAAAGTAAGTGGCAGACCTTGTGAGAGAGGAAACTCCAGATGGAAACTTAGTTCCATTTTAAACTAATTGTTCTATCTGCAACTATGTGTTCGATACTGTGCCAGGAGAAGCGCCTCTGCTCTCAAATCTGTGGCGATGCTACTCGAAACCGAATGTGTTCCACGAAAGTAAGTGGTCGACCTTTTGAGAGAGGAAACTCCAGATGCGAAGCTTTGTTCCATTTTAAACTAATAGTTCTATCTGATACTAAGTGTTCGATACTGTGCCAGGAGAAGCGCCTGTTCTCTGAAATCTGTGGCGATGCTACTCGAAACCGAATGTGTTCCACGAAAGTAAGTGGCAGACCTTGTGAGAGAGGAAACTCCAGATGGAAACTTAGTTCCATATTAAACTAATTGTTCTATCTGCAACTATGTGTTCGATACTGTGCCAGGAGAAGCGCCTGTTCTCCGAAATCTGTGGCGATGCCACTCGAAACCGTATGTGTTCGACGAAACTAAGTGGTCGAACTTGTGAGAGTGGAAACTCCAAATGCGAAACATAGGTCCATTTTAAACTAATTGTTCTATCTGTAACTGAGTGTTCGATACTGTGCCAGGAGTAGCGCCTGTTCTCTGAAATCGGTGGCGATGCCACTCGAAACCGTATGTGTTCGACGAAACTAAGTGGAAAAACTTGTGAGAGAGGAAACTCCAAATGCGAAACATATTTCCATTTTAAACTAATTGTTCTCTCTGAAACTAAGTGTTCGATACTGTGCCAGGAGAAGCGCCTGTTCTCTGAAATCTGTGGCGATGCCACTCGAAACCGTATGTGTTCGACGAAATTAAGTGGTCGACATTGTGAGAGAGGAAACTCCAGATGCGAAACTTAGTTCCATTTTAAACTAATTGTTCTATGTGCAACTATGTGTTCGATACTGTGCCAGGAGAAGTGCCTGTTCTCTGAAAACTGTGACGATGCCACTCGACACCGTATGTGTTCGACGAAACTAAGTGGTCGAACTTGTGAGAGAGGAAACTCCAAATGCGAAACATATTTCCATTTTAAACTAATTGTTCTCTCTGAAACTAAGTGTTCGATACTGTGCCAGGAGAAGCGCCTGTTCTCTGAAATCTGTGGCGATGCTACTCGAAACCGAATGTGTTCCACGAAAGTAAGTGGCCGACCTTGTGAGAGAGGAAACTCCAGATGCGAAATTTAGTACCATTTTATACTAATTCTTTTATCTGAAACTATGTGTCCGATACTGTGCCAGGAGAAGCTCCTGTTCTCTGAAATGTGTGGCGATGCCAATCGAAACCGTATGTGTTCGACGGAACTATGTGGTCGACATTGTGAGAGAGGATACTCCAGATGCGAAACATATTTCTATTTTAAACTAATTGTTCTATCTGAAACGAAGTGTTCGATACTGTGCCAGGAGAAGCGCCAGTTCTCTGAAATGTGTGGCGATGCCACTCGAAACCGTATGTGTTCGACGAAAGTAAGTGGCCGACCTTGTGAGAGAGGAAACTCCAGATGGAAACTTAGTTCCATTTTAAACTAATTGTTCTATCTGCAACTATGTGTTCGATACTGTGCCAGGAGAAGCGCCTCTGCTCTCAAATCTGTGGCGATGCTACTCGAAACCGAATGTGTTCCACGAAAGTAAGTGGTCGACCTTTTGAGAGAGGAAACTCCAGATGCGAAGCTTTGTTCCATTTTAAACTAATAGTTCTATCTGATACTAAGTGTTCGATACTGTGCCAGGAGAAGCGCCTGTTCTCTGAAATCTGTGGCGATGCTACTCGAAACCGAATGTGTTCCACGAAAGTAAGTGGCAGACCTTGTGAGAGAGGAAACTCCAGATGGAAAATTAGTTCCATATTAAACTAATTGTTCTATCTGCAACTATGTGTTCGATACTGTGCCAGGAGAAGCGCCTGTTCTCCGAAATCTGTGGCGATGCCACTCGAAACCGAATGTGTTCCACGAAAGTAAGTGGCAGACCTTGTGAGAGAGGAAACTCCAGATGGAAACTTAGTTCCATTTTAAACTAATTGTTCTATCTGCAACTATGTGTTCGATACTGTGCCAGGAGAAGCGCCTCTGCTCTCAAATCTGTGGCGATGCTACTCGAAACCGAATGTGTTCCACGAAAGTAAGTGGTCGACCTTTTGAGAGAGGAAACTCCAGATGCGAAGCTTTGTTCCATTTTAAACTAATAGTTCTATCTGATACTAAGTGTTCGATACTGTGCCAGGAGAAGCGCCTGTTCTCTGAAATCTGTGGCGATGCTACTCGAAACCGAATGTGTTCCACGAAAGTAAGTGGCAGACCTTGTGAGAGAGGAAACTCCAGATGGAAACTTAGTTCCATATTAAACTAATTGTTCTATCTGCAACTATGTGTTCGATACTGTGCCAGGAGAAGCGCCTGTTCTCCGAAATCTGTGGCGATGCCACTCGAAACCGTATGTGTTCGACGAAACTAAGTGGTCGAACTTGTGAGAGTGGAAACTCCAAATGCGAAACATAGGTCCATTTTAAACTAATTGTTCTATCTGTAACTGAGTGTTCGATACTGTGCCAGGAGTAGCGCCTGTTCTCTGAAATCGGTGGCGATGCCACTCGAAACCGTATGTGTTCGACGAAACTAAGTGGAAAAACTTGTGAGAGAGGAAACTCCAAATGCGAAACATATTTCCATTTTAAACTAATTGTTTTCTCTGAAACTAAGTGTTCGATACTGTGCCAGGAGAAGCGCCTCTTCTCTCAAATCTGTGGCGATGCTACTCGAAACCGAATGTGTTCCACGAAAGAAAGTGGCCGACCTTGTGAGAGAGGAAACTCCAGATGGAAACTTACTTCCATTTTAAACTAATTGTTCTATCTGCAACTATGTGTTCGATACTGTGCCAGGAGAAGCGCCTGTTCTCTGAAATCTGTGGCGATGCCACTCGAAACCGTATGTGTTCGACGAAACTAAGTGGTCCACCTTGCGAGAGAGGAAACTCCAAATGCGAAACATAGTTACATTTTAAACTAATTGTTCTCTCTGAAACTAAGTGTTCGATACTGTGCCAGGAGAAGCGCCTGTTCTCTGAAATCTGTGGCGATGCCACTCGAAACCGTATGTGTTCGACGAAATTAAGTGGTCGAACTTGTGAGAGAGGAAACTCCAAATGCGAAACATATTTCCATTTTAAACTAATTGTTCTCTCTGAAACTAAGTGTTCGATACTGTGCCAGGAGAAGCGCCTGTTCTCTGAAATCTGTGGCGATGCTACTCCAAACCGTATGTGTTCGACGAAAATAAGTGGTCGACCTTGTGGAAGAGGAAACTCCGGATGCGAAACTTAGTTCCATTTTTAATTAATTGTTCTATCTGAAACTAAGTGTTCGATACTGTGCCAGGAGAAGCGCCTGTTCTCTGAAATCAGTGGCGATGCTACTCGAAACCGTATGTGTTCGACGAAACTAAGCGGCCGCCATGTGAGAGAGGAAACTCCAGATGCGAAATTTAGTACCATTTTAAACTAATTGTTCTATCTGAAACGAAGTGTTCGATACTGTGCCAGGAGAAGCGCCAGTTCTCTGAAATGTGTGGCGATGCCACTCGAAACCGTATGTGTTCGACGAAACTAAGTGGTCGACCTTGTGAGAGAGGAAATTCCAGATGCGAAACTTAGTAACATTTTAAACTAATTGTTCAATCTGAAACAAAGTGTTCGATACTGTGCCAGGAGAAGCGCCAGTTCTCTGAAATGTGTGGCGATGCCACTCGAAACCGTATGTGTTCGACGAAACTAAGTGGTCCACCTTGCGAGAGAGGAAACTCCAAATGCGGAACATAGTTCCATTTTAAACTAATTGTTCTCTCTGAAACTAAGTGTTCGATACTGTGCCAGGAGAAGCGCCTGTTCTCTGAAATCTGTAGGGATGCTACTCGAAACCGTATGTGTTCGATGAAACTAAGTGGTTGATCTTGTGAGAGAGGACACGCCAGATGCGAAACTTAGTTCCATTTTAAACTAATTGTTCTATCTGCAACTATGTGTTCGATACTGTGCCAGGAGAAGCGCCTGTTTACTGAAATCTGTGGCGATGCCACTCGACACCGTATGTGTTCGACGAAACTAAGTGGTCGAACTTGTGAGAGAGGAAACTCCAAATGCGAAACATATTTCCATTTTAAACTAATTGTTCTCTCTGAAACTAAGTGTTCGATACTGTGCCGGGAGAAGCGCCTGTTCTCTGAAATCTGTGGCGATGCTACTGGAAACCGAATGTGTTCCACGAAAGTAAGTGGCCGACCTTGTGAGAGAGGAAACTCCAGATGCGAAACTTAGTTCCAATTTAAACTAATTCTTCTATCTGCAACTATGTATTCGATACTGTGCCAGGAGAAGCGCCTGTTCTCTTAAATCTGTGACGATGCCACTCCAAACCGTATGTGTTCGACGAAAATAAGTGGTCGACCTTGTGGAAGAGGAAACTCCGGATGCGAAACTTAGTTCCATTTTAAACTAATTGTTCTATCTAAAACTAAGTGTTCGATACTGTGCCAGGAGAAGCGCCTGTTCTCTGAAATCAGTGGCGATGCTACTCGAAACCGTATGTTTTCGACGAAACTAAGTGGTCGACCTTGTGGAAGAGGAAACTCCGGATGCGAAACTTAGTTCCATTTTTAATTAATTGTTCTATCTGAAACTAAGTGTTCGATACTGTGCCAGGAGAAGCGCCTGTTCTCTGAAATCTGTGGCGATGCTACTCGAAACCGAATGTGTTCCACGAAAGTAAGTGGCCGACCTTGTGAGAGAGGAAACTCCAGATGCGAAATTTAGTACCATTTTAAACTAATTGTTCTCTCTGAAACTAAGTGTTCGATACTGTGCCAGGAGAAGCGCCTGTTCCCTGAAATCTGTGGCGATGCTACTCGAAACCGAATGTGTTCCACGAAAGTAAGTGGCCGACCTTGTGAGAGAGGAAACTCCAGATGCGAAACTTAGTTCCAATTTAAACTAATTCTTCTATCTGCAACTATGTGTTCGATACTGTGCCAGGAGAAGCGCCTGTTCTCTGAAATCTGTGGGGATGCTACTCGAAACCGTATGTGTTCGACGAAACTGAGTGGCCGCCATGTGAGAGAGGAAACTCCAGATGCGAAATTTAGTACCATTTTAAACTAATTGTTCTATCTGAAACGAAGTGTTCGATACTGTGCCAGGAGAAGCGCCAGTTCTCTGAAATGTGTGGCGATGCCACTCGAAACCGTATGTGTTCGACGAAACTAAGTGGTCGACCTTGTGAGAGAGGAAATTCCAGATGCGAAACTTAGTTCCAATTTAAACTAATTCTTCTATCTGCAACTATGTATTCGATACTGTGCCAGGAGAAGCGCCTGTTCTCTGAAATCTGTGACGATGCCACTCCAAACCGTATGTGTTCGACGAAAATAAGTGGTCGACCTTGTGGAAGAGGAAACTCCGGATGCGAAACTTAGTTCCATTTTAAACTAATTGTTCTATCTAAAACTAAGTGTTCGATACTGTGCCAGGAGAAGCGCCTGTTCTCTGAAATCAGTGGCGATGCTACTCGAAACCGTATGTGTTCGACGAAACTAAGTGGTCGACCTTGTGAGAGAGGAAACTCCAGATGCGAAACTTAGTACCATTTTAAACTAATTGTTCTATCTGAAACTAAGTGTTCGATACTGTGCCAGGAGAAGCGCCAGTTCTCTGAAATGTGTGGCGATGCCACTCGAAACCGTATGTGTTCGACGAAACTAAGTGGTCGACCTTGCGAGAGAGGAAACTCCAAATGCGAAATTTAGTACCATTTTAAACTAATTGTTCTATCTGAAACGAAGTGTTCGATACTGTGCCAGGAGAAGCGCCTGTTCTCTGAAATCTGTGGCGATGCTACTCGAAACCGAATGTGTTCCACGAAAGTAAGTGGCCGACCTTGTGAGAGAGGAAACTCCAGATGCGAAACTTAGTTCCAATTTAAACTAATTCTTCTATCTGCAACTATGTGTTCGATACTGTGCCAGGAGAAGCGCCTGTTCTCTGAAATCTGTGGGGATGCTACTCGAAACCGTATGTGTTCGATGAAACTAAGTGGTTGATCTTGTGAGAGAGGACACTCCAGATGCGAAACTTAGTTCCATTTTAAACTAATTGTTCTATCTGCAACTATGTGTTCGATACTGTGCCAGGAGAAGCGCCCGTTCTCTGAAATCTGTGGCGATGCCACTCGAAACCGTATGTGTTCGACGAAACTAAGTGGTCGACCTTGTGAGAGAGGAAATTCCAGATGCGAAACTTAGTTCCAATTTAAACTAATTGTTCTATCTGCAACTATGTGTTCGATACTGTGCCAGGAGAAGCGCCCGTTCTCTGAAATCTGTGACGATGCCACTCCAAACCGTATGTGTTCGACGAAAATAAGTGGTCGACCTTGTGGAAGAGGAAACTCCGGATGCGAAACTTAGTTCCATTTTAAACTAATTGTTCTATCTAAAACTAAGTGTTCGATACTGTGCCAGGAGAAGCGCCTGTTCTCTGAAATCAGTGGCGATGCTACTCGAAACCGTATGTGTTCGACGAAACTAAGTGGTCGACCTTGTGAGAGAGGAAACTCCAGATGCGAAACTTAGTACCATTTTAAACTAATTGTTCTATCTGAAACTAAGTGTTCGATACTGTGCCAGGAGAAGCGCCAGTTCTCTGAAATGTGTGGCGATGCCACTCGAAACCGTATGTGTTCGACGAAACTAAGTGGTCGACCTTGCGAGAGAGGAAACTCCAAATGCGAAATTTAGTACCATTTTAAACTAATTGTTCTATCTGAAACGAAGTGTTCGATACTGTGCCAGGAGAAGCGCCTGTTCTCTGAAATCTGTGGCGATGCTACTCGAAACCGAATGTGTTCCACGAAAGTAAGTGGCCGACCTTGTGAGAGAGGAAACTCCAGATGCGAAACTTAGTTCCAATTTAAACTAATTCTTCTATCTGCAACTATGTGTTCGATACTGTGCCAGGAGAAGCGCCTGTTCTCTGAAATCTGTGGGGATGCTACTCGAAACCGTATGTGTTCGACGAAACTGAGTGGCCGCCATGTGAGAGAGGAAACTCCAGATGCGAAATTTAGTACCATTTTAAACTAATTGTTCTATCTGAAACGAAGTGTTCGATACTGTGCCAGGAGAAGCGCCAGTTCTCTGAAATGTGTGGCGATGCCACTCGAAACCGTATGTGTTCGACGAAACTAAGTGGTCGACCTTGTGAGAGAGGAAATTCCAGATGCGAAACTTAGTTCCAATTTAAACTAATTCTTCTATCTGCAACTATGTATACGATACTGTGCCAGGAGAAGCGCCTGTTCTCTGAAATCTGTGACGATGCCACTCCAAACCGTATGTGTTCGACGAAAATAAGTGGTCGACCTTGTGGAAGAGGAAACTCCGGATGCGAAACTTAGTTCCATTTTAAACTAATTGTTCTATCTAAAACTAAGTGTTCGATACTGTACCAGGAGAAGCGCCTGTTCTCTGAAATCAGTGGCGATGCTACTCGAAACCGTATGTGTTCGACGAAACTAAGTGGTCGACCTTGTGAGAGAGGAAACTCCAGATGCGAAACTTAGTACCATTTTAAACTAATTGTTCTATCTGAAACTAAGTGTTCGATACTGTGCCAGGAGAAGCGCCAGTTCTCTGAAATGTGTGGCGATGCCACTCGAAACCGTATGTGTTCGACGAAACTAAGTGGTCGACCTTGCGAGAGAGGAAACTCCAAATGCGAAATTTAGTACCATTTTAAACTAATTGTTCTATCTGAAACGAAGTGTTCGATACTGTGCCAGGAGAAGCGCCTGTTCTCTGAAATCTGTGGCGATGCTACTCGAAACCGAATGTGTTCCACGAAAGTAAGTGGCCGACCTTGTGAGAGAGGAAACTCCAGATGCGAAACTTAGTTCCATTTTAAACTAATTGTTCTATCTGCAACTATGTGTTCGATACTGTGCCAGGAGAAGCGCCTGTTCTCTGAAATCTGTGGCGATGCCACTCGAAACCGTATGTGTTCGACGAAATTAAGTGGTCGACATTGTGAGAGAGGAAACTCCAGATGCGAAACTTAGTTCCATTTTAAACTAATTGTTCTATGTGCAACTATGTGTTCGATACTGTGCCAGGAGAAGCGCCTGTTCTCTGAAATCTGTGGCGATGCTACTCGAAACCGAATGTGTTCCACGAAAGTAAGTGGCCGACCTTGTGAGAGAGGAAACTCCAAATGCGAAACTTAGTTCCATTTTAAACTAATTGTTCTATCTGCAACTATGTGTTCGATACTGTGCCAGGAGAAGCGCCTGTTCTCTGAAATCTGTGGCGATGCCACTCGAAACCGTATGTGTTCGACGAAATTAAGTGGTCGACATTGTGAGAGAGGAAACTCCAGATGCGAAACTTAGTTCCATTTTAAACTAATTGTTCTATGTGCAACTATGTGTTCGATACTGTGCCAGGAGAAGTGCCTGTTCTCTGAAAACTGTGACGATGCTACTCCAAACCGTATGTGTTCGACGAAAATAAGTGGTCGACCTAGTGGAAGAGGAAACTCCGGATGCGAAACTTAGTTCCATTTTAAATTAATTGTTCTATCTGAAACTAAGTGTTCGATACTGTGCCAGGAGAAGCGCCTGTTCTCTGAAATCAGTGGCGATGCTACTCGAAACCGTATGTGTTCGACGAAACTAAGCGGCCGCCATGTGAGAGAGGAAACTCCAGATGCGAAATTTAGTACCATTTTAAACTAATTGTTCTCTCTGAAACTAAGTGTTCGATACTGTGCCAGGAGAAGCGCCTGTTCTCTGAAATCTGTGGGGATGCTACTCGAAACCGTATGTGTTCGATGAAACTAAGTGGTTGATCTTGTGAGAGAGGACACTCCAGATGCGAAACTTAGTACCATTTTAAACTAATTGTTCTATCTGAAACTAAGTGTTCGATACTGTGCCAGGAGAAGCGCCAGTTCTCTGAAATGTGTGGCGATGCCACTCGAAACCGTATGTGTTCGACGAAACTAAGTGGTCCACCTTGCGAGACAGGAAACTCCAAATGCGAAATTTAGTACCATTTTAAACTTATTGTTCTATCTGAAACGAAGTGTTCGATACTGTGCCAGGAGAAGCGCCTGTTCTCTGAAATCTGTGGCGATGCTACTCGAAACGGAATGTGTTCCACGAAAGTAAGTGGCCGACCTTTTGAGAGAGGAAACTCCAGATGCGAAACTTAGTTCCAATTTAAACTAATTCTTCTATCTGCAACTATGTGTTCGATACTGTGCCAGGAGAAGCGCCTGTTCTCTGAAATCTGTGGGGATGCTACTCGAAACCGTATGTGTTCGATGAAACTAAGTGGTTGATCTTGTGAGAGAGGACACTCCAGATGCGAAACTTAGTTCCATTTTAAACTAATTGTTCTATCTGCAACTATGTGTTCGATACTGTGCCAGGAGAAGCGCCTGTTCTCTGAAATCTGTGGCGATGCCACTCGACACCGTATGTGTTCGACGAAACTAAGTGGTCGAACTTGTGAGAGAGGAAACTCCAAATGCGAAACATATTTCCATTTTAAACTAATTGTTCTATCTGCAACTATGTGTTCGATACTGTGCCAGGAGAAGCGCCTGTTCTCTGAAATCAGTGGCGATGCTACTCGAAACCGTATGTGTTCGACGAAACTAAGTGGCCGCCATGTGAGAGAGGAAACTCCAGATGCGAAATTTAGTACCATTTTAAACTAATTGTTCTATCTGAAACGAAGTGTTCGATACTGTGCCAGGAGAAGCGCCAGTTCTCTGAAATGTGTGGCGATGCCACTCGAAACCGTATGTGTTCGACGAAACTAAGTGGTCGACCTTGTGAGAGAGGAAATTCCAGATGCGAAACTTAGTAACATTTTAAACTAATTGTTCAATCTGAAACAAAGTGTTCGATACTGTGCCAGGAGAAGCGCCAGTTCTCTGAAATGTGTGGCGATGCCACTCGAAACAGTATGTGTTCGACGAAACTAAGTGGTCCACCTTGCGAGAGAGGAAACTCCAAATGCGAAACATAGTTCCATTTTAAACTAATTGTTCTCTCTGAAACTAAGTGTTCGATAATGTGCCAGGAGAAGCGCCTGTTCTCTGAAATCTGTAGGGATGCTACTCGAAACCGTATGTGTTCGATGAAACTAAGTGGTTGATCTTGTGAGAGAGGACACGCCAGATGCGAAACTTAGTTCCATTTTAAACTAATTGTTCTATCTGCAACTATGTGTTCGATACTGTGCCAGGAGAAGCGCCTGTTCTCTGAAATCTGTGGCGATGCCACTCGACACCGTATGTGTTCGACGAAACTAAGTGGTCGAACTTGTGAGAGAGGAAACTCCAAATGCGAAACATATTTCCATTTTAAACTAATTATTCTCTCTGAAACTAAGTGTTCGATACTGTGCCGGGAGAAGCGCCTGTTCTCTGAAATCTGTGGCGATGCTACTCGAAACCGAATGTGTTCCACGAAAGTAAGTGGCCGACCTTGTGAGAGAGGAAACTCCAGATGCGAAATTTAGTACCATTTTAAACTAATTGTTCTATCTGAAACGAAGTGTTCGATACTGTGCCAGGAGAAGCGCCTGTGCTCCGAAATCTGTGGCGATGCCACTCGAAACCGTATGTGTTCGACGAAATTAAGTGGTCGACCTTGTGAGAGAGGAAACTCCAGATGCGAAACTTAGTTCCATTTTAAACTAACTGTTCTATCTGCAACTATGTGTTCGATACTGTGCCAGGAGAAGCGCCTGTGCTCTGAAATCTGTGGCGATGCCACTCGAAACCGTATGTGTTCGACGAAATTAAGTGGTCGACCTTGTGAGAGAGGAAACTCCAGTTGCGAAACTTAGTTCCATTTTAAACTAATTGTTCTATCTGCAACTATGTGTTCGATACTGTGCCAGGAGAAGCGCCTGTGCTCTGAAATCTGTGGCGATGCCACTCGAAACCGTATGTGTTCGACGAAACTAAGTGGTCGAACTTGTGAGAGAGGAAACTCCAAATGCGAAACATATTTCCATTTTAAACTAATTGTTCTCTCTGAAACTAAGTGTTCGATACTGTGCCAGGAGAAGCGCCTGTTCTCTGAAATCTGTGGCGATGCCACTCGAAACCGTATGTGTTCGACGAAACTAAGTGGTCGAACTTGTGAGCGAGGAAACTCCAAATGCGAAACATATTTCCATTTTAAACTAATTGTTTTCTCTGAAACTAAGTGTTCGATACTGTGCCAGGAGTAGCGCCTCTTCTCTCAAATCTGTGGCGATGCTACTCGAAACCGAATGTGTTCCACGAAAGTAAGTGGCCGACCTTGTGAGAGAGGAAACTCCAGATGCGAAACTTAGTTCCATTTTAAACTAATTGTTCTATCTGTAACTGAGTGTTCAATACTGCGCCAGGAGAAGCGCCTGTGCTCTGAAATCGGTGGCGATGCTACTCGAAGCCGTATGTGTTCATCGAAACTAAGTGGTCGACCTTGTGAGAGAGGAAACTCCAGATGCGAAGCTTTGTTCCATTTTAAACTAATAGTTCTATCTGATACTAAGTGTTCGATACTGTGCCAGGAGAAGCGCCTGTTCTCTGAAATCTGTGGCGATGCCACTCGAAACCGTATGTGTTCGACGAAACTAAGTGGTCGAACTTGTGAGAGAGGAAACTCCAAATGCGAAACATATTTCCATTTTAAACTAATTGTTCTCTCTGAAACTAAGTGTTCGATACTGTGCCAGGAGAAGCGCTTGTTCTCTCAAATCTGTGGCGATGCTACTCGAAACCGAATGTGTTCCACGAAAGTAAGTGGCCGACCTTGTGAGAGAGGAAACTCCAGATGCGAAACTTAGTTCCATTTTAAACTAATTGTTCTATCTGCAACTATGTGTTCGATACTGTGCCAGGAGAAGGGCCTGTTCTCTGAAATCTGTGGCGATGCCACTCGAAACCGTATGTGTTCGTCGAAACTAAGTGGTCGACCTTGTGAGAGAGGAAACTCCAGATGCGAAACTTAGTTCCATTTTAAACTAATTGTTCTATCTGAAACTAAGTGTTCGATACCGTGCCAGGAGAAGCGCCTGTTCTCTGAAATCTGTGGCGATGCCACTCGAAACCGTATGTGTTCGACGAAACTAAGTGGTCGACCTTGTGAGAGAGGAAACTCCAGATGCGAAACTTAGTTCCATTTTAAACTAATTGTTCTATCTGAAACTAAGTGTTCGATACTGTGCCAGGAGAAGCGCCTGTTCTCTGAAATCTGTGGCGATGCCACTCGAAACCGTATGTGTTCGACGAAACTAAGTGGTCGACCTTGTGAGAGAGGAAACTCCAGAGGCCAAACTAATTCCCATTTTAAACTAATTGTTCTATCTGAAACTAAGTGTTCGATACTGTGCCAGGCGAAGCGCCTGTTCACTGAAATCTGTGGCGATGCCACTCGATACCGTATGTGTTCGTCGAAACTAAGTGGTCGACCTTGTGAGAGAGGAAACTCCAGATGCGAAACTTAGTTCCATTTTAAACTAATTGTTCTATCTGAAACGAAGTGTTCGATACTGTGCCAGGAGAAGCGCCTGTTCTCTGAAATCTGTGGCGATGCCACTCGAAACCGTATGTGTTCGACGAAACTACGTGGTCGAACTTGTGAGAGTGGAAACTCCAAATGCGAAACATAGTTCCATTTTAAACTAATTGTTCTATCTGTAACTGAGTGTTCGATACTGCGCCAGGAGAAGCGCCTGTTCTCTGAAATCGGTGGCGATGCTACTCGAAACCGTATGTGTTCATCCAAACTAAGTGGTCGACCTTTTGAGAGAGGAAACTCCAGATGCGAAGCTTTGTTCCATTTTAAACTAATAGTTCTATCTGATACTAAGTGTTCGATACTGTGCCAGGAGAAGCGCCTCTTCTCTCAAATCTGTGGCGATGCTACTCGAAACCGAATGTGTTCCACGAAAGTAAGTGGCCGACCTTGTGAGAGAGGATACTCCAGATGGAAACTTAGTTCCATTTTAAACTAATTGTTCTATCTGTAACTGAGTGTTCGATACTGTGCCAGGAGAAGCACCTCTGCTCTCAAATCTGTGGCGATGCTACTCGAAACCGAATGTGTTCATCGAAACTAAGTGGTCCACCTTGTGAGAGAGGAAACTCCAGATGCGAAGCTTTGTTCCATTTTAAACTAATAGTTCTATCTGATACTAAGTGTTCGATACTGTGCCAGGAGAAGCGCCTGTTCTCTGAAATCTGTGGCGATGCCACTCGAAACAGTATG
The DNA here is from genome assembly GCA_910591585.2 of Nysson spinosus. Taxonomy (NCBI): domain Eukaryota; kingdom Metazoa; phylum Arthropoda; class Insecta; order Hymenoptera; family Crabronidae; genus Nysson; species Nysson spinosus. Next base: position 4,080,157 of record CAJUYC020000088.1, on the reverse strand, counting down.
TGTTCGACGAAATTAAGTGGCCGACCTTGTGAGAGAGGAAACTCCAGATGCGAAACTTAGTTCCATTTTAAACTAATTGTTCTATGTGCAACTAAGTGTTCGATACTGTGCCAGGAGAAGCGCCAGTTCTCTGAAATGTGTGGCGATGCCACTCGAAACCGTATGTTTTCGACGAAACTAAGTGGTCCACCTTGCGAGAGAGGAAACTCCAAATGCGAAACATAGTTACATTTTAAACTAATTGTTCTCTCTGAAACTAAGTGTTCGATACTGTGCCAGGAGAAGCGCCTGTGCTCCGAAATCTGTGGCGATGCCACTCGAAACCGTATGTGTTCGACGAAATTAAGTGGTCGACCTTGTGAGAGAGGAAACTCCAGATGCGAAACTTAGTTCCATTTTAAACTAATTGTTCTATGTGCAACTATGTGTTCGATACTGTGCCAGGAGAAGCGCCAGTTCTCTGAAATGTGTGGCGATGCCACTCGAAACCGTATGTTTTCGACGAAACTAAGTGGTCCACCTTGCGAGAGAGGAAACTCCAAATGCGAAACATAGTTACATTTTAAACTAATTGTTCTCTCTGAAACTAAGTGTTCGATACTGTGCCAGGAGAAGCGCCTCTTCTCTCAAATCTGTGGCGATGCTACTCGAAACCGAATGTGTTCCACGAAAGTAAGTGGCCGACCTTGTGAGAGAGGATACTCCAGATGGAAACTTAGTTACATTTTAAACTAATTGTTCTCTCTGAAACTAAGTGTTCGATACTGTGCCAGGAGAAGCGCCTGTGCTCCGAAATCTGTGGCGATGCCACTCGAAACCGTATGTGTTCGACGAAATTAAGTGGTCGACCTTGTGAGAGAGGAAACTCCAGATGCGAAACTTAGTTCCATTTTAAACTAATTGTTCTATGTGCAACTATGTGTTCGATACTGTGCCAGGAGAAGCGCCAGTTCTCTGAAATGTGTGGCGATGCCACTCGAAACCGTATGTTTTCGACGAAACTAAGTGGTCCACCTTGCGAGAGAGGAAACTCCAAATGCGAAACATAGTTACATTTTAAACTAATTGTTCTCTCTGAAACTAAGTGTTCGATACTGTGCCAGGAGAAGCGCCTGTTCTCTGAAATCTGTGGCGATGCCACTCGAAACCGTATGTGTTCGACGAAATTAAGTGGTCGACCTTGTCAGAGAGGAAACTCCAGATGCGAAACTTACTTCCATTTTAAACTAACTGTTCTATCTGCAACTATGTGTTCGATACTGTGCCAGGAGAAGCGCCTGTGCTCTGAAATCTGTGGCGATGCCACTCGAAACCGTATGTGCTCGACGAAACTAAGTGGTCGACCTTGTGAGAGAGGAAACTCCAGATGCGAAACATAGTTCCATTTTAAACTAATTGTTCTATCTGTAACTGAGTGTTCGATACTGCGCCAGGAGAAGCGCCTGTTCTCTGAAATCGGTGGCGATGCTACTCGAAACCGTATGTGTTCATCGAAACTAAGTGGTCGACCTTGTGAGAGAGGAAACTCCAGATGCGAAACTTAGTTCCATTTTAAACTAATTGTTCTCTCTGAAACTAAGTGTTCGATAGTGTGCCAGGAGAAGCGCCAGTTCTCTGAAATGTGTGGCGATGCCACTCGAAACCGTATGTTTTCGACGAAACTAAGTGGTCCACCTTGCGAGAGAGGAAACTCCAAATGCGAAACATAGTTACATTTTAAACTAATTGTTCTCTCTGAAACTAAGTGTTCGATACTGTGCCAGGAGAAGCGCCTGTGCTCCGAAATCTGTGGCGATGCCACTCGAAACCGTATGTGTTCGACGAAATTAAGTGGTCGACCTTGTGAGAGAGGAAACTCCAGATGCGAAACTTAGTTCCATTTTAAACTAATTGTTCTATGTGCAACTATGTGTTCGATACTGTGCCAGGAGAAGCGCCAGTTCTCTGAAATGTGTGGCGATGCCACTCGAAACCGTATGTTTTCGACGAAACTAAGTGGTCCACCTTGCGAGAGAGGAAACTCCAAATACGAAACATAGTTACATTTTAAACTAATTGTTCTCTCTGAAACTAAGTGTTCGATACTGTGCCAGGAGAAGCGCCTGTTCTCTGAAATCTGTGGCGATGCCACTCGAAACCGTATGTGTTCGACGAAATTAAGTGGTCGACCTTGTCAGAGAGGAAACTCCAGATGCGAAACTTAGTTCCATTTTAAACTAACTGTTCTATCTGCAACTATGTGTTCGATACTGTGCCAGTAGAAGCGCCTGTTCTCTGAAACCTGTGGCGATGCCACTCGAAACCGTATGTGCTCGACGAAACTAAGTGGTCGACCTTGTGAGAGAGGAAACTCCAGATGCGAAACATAGTTCCATTTTAAACTAATTGTTCTATCTGTAACTGAGTGTTCGATACTGCGCCAGGAGAAGCGCCTGTTCTCTGAAATCGGTGGCGATGCTACTCGAATCCGTATGTGTTCATCGAAACTAAGTGGTCGACCTTGTGAGAGAGGAAACTCCAGATGCGAAACTTAGTTCCATTTTAAACTAATTGTTCTCTCTGAAACTAAGTGTTCGATAGTGTGCCAGGAGAAGCGCCTGTTCTCTGAAATCTGTGGCGATGCCACTCGAAACCGTATGTGTTCGACGAAATTAAGTGGTCGACCTTGTGAGAGAGGAAACTCCAAATGCGAAACATAGGTCCATTTTAAACTAATTTTTCTATTTGAAACTAAGTGTTCGATACTGTGCCAGGAGAAGCGCCTGTTCTCTGTAATCTGTGGCGATGCCACTCGAAACCGAATGTGTTCAACGTTACTAAGTCGTCGACCTTATGAGAGAGGAAACTCCTGATGCGAAACTTAGTTCCATTTTAAACTAATAGTTCTATCTGATACTAAGTGTTCGATACTGTGCCAGGAGAAGCGCCTGTTCTCTGAAATCTGTGGCGATGCCACTCGAAACCGTATGTGTTCATCGAAACTAAGTGGTCGACCTTGTGAGAGAGGAAACTCCAGATGCGATGCTTAGTTAAATTTTAAACTAATAGTTCTATCTGTAACTGAGTGTTCGATACTGCGCCAGGAGAAGCGCCTGTTCTCTGAAATCGGTGGCGATGCTACTCGAAACCGTATGTGTTCTTCGAAACTAAGTGGTCGACCTTGTGAGAGAGGAAACTCCAAATGCGAAACATATTTCCATTTTAAACTAATTGTTCTCTCTGAAACTAAGTGTTCGATACTGTGCCAGGAGAAGCGCTTGTTCTCTCAAATCTGTGGCGATGCTACTCGAAACCGAATGTGTTCCACGAAAGTAAGTGGCCGACCTTGTGAGAGAGGAAACTCCAGATGCGAAACTTAGTTCCATTTTAAACTAATTGTTCTATCTGCAACTATGTGTTCGATACTGTGCCAGGAGAAGGGCCTGTTCTCTGAAATCTGTGGCGATGCCACTCGAAACCGTATGTGTTCGTCGAAACTAAGTGGTCGACCTTGTGAGAGAGGAAACTCCAGATGCGAAACTTAGTTCCATTTTAAACTAATTGTTCTATCTGAAACTAAGTGTTCGATACCGTGCCAGGAGAAGCGCCTGTTCTCTGAAATCTGTGGCGATGCCACTCGAAACCGTATGTGTTCGACGAAACTAAGTGGTCGACCTTGTGAGAGAGGAAACTCCAGATGCGAAACTTAGTTCCATTTTAAACTAATTGTTCTATCTGAAACTAAGTGTTCGATACTGTGCCAGGAGAAGCGCCTGTTCTCTGAAATCTGTGGCGATGCCACTCGAAACCGTATGTGTTCGACGAAACTAAGTGGTCGACCTTGTGAGAGAGGAAACTCCAGAGGCCAAACTAATTCCCATTTTAAACTAATTGTTCTATCTGAAACTAAGTGTTCGATACTGTGCCAGGCGAAGCGCCTGTTCACTGAAATCTGTGGCGATGCCACTCGATACCGTATGTGTTCGTCGAAACTAAGTGGTCGACCTTGTGAGAGAGGAAACTCCAGATGCGAAACTTAGTTCCATTTTAAACTAATTGTTCTATCTGAAACGAAGTGTTCGATACTGTGCCAGGAGAAGCGCCTGTTCTCTGAAATCTGTGGCGATGCCACTCGAAACCGTATGTGTTCGACGAAATTAAGTGGTCGACGTTGTGAGAGAGGAAACTCCAGATGCGAAACTTATTTCCATTTTAAACTAATTGTTCTATGTGCAACTATGTGTTCGATACTGTGCCAGGAGAAGCGCCTGTTCTCTGAAATCTGTGGCGATGCCACTCGAAACCGTATGTGTTCGACGAAACTAAGTCGTCGACCTTGTGAGAGAGGAAACTCCAGATGCGAAGCTTAGTTCCATTTTAAACTGATAGTTCTATCTGATACTAAGTGTTCGATACTGTGCCAGGAGAAGCGCCTGTTCTCTGAAATCTGTGGCGATGCCACTCGAAACCGTATGTGTTCGACGAAATTAAGTGGTCGACCTTGCGAGAGAGGAAACTCCAGATGCGAAACTTAGTTCCATTTTAAACTAATTGTTCTATCTGCAACTATGTGTTCGATACTGTGCCAGGAGAAGCGCCTGTGCTCTGAAATCTGTTGCGATGCCACTCGAAACCGTATGTGTTCGACGAAACTAAGTGGTCGAACTTGTGAGAGAGGAAACTCCAAATGCGAAATATATTTCCATTTTAAACTAATTGTTTTCTCTGAAACTAAGTGTTCGATACTGTGCCAGGAGTAGCGCCTCTTCTCTCAAATCTGTGGCGATGCTACTCGAAACCGAATGTGTTCCACGAAAGTAAGTGGCCGACCTTGTGAGAGAGGAAACTCCAGATGCGAAACTTAGTTCCATTTTAAACTAATTGTTCTATCTGTAACTGAGTGTTCAATACTGCGCCAGGAGAAGCGCCTGTGCTCTGAAATCGGTGGCGATGCTACTCGAAGCCGTATGTGTTCATCGAAACTAAGTGGTCGACCTTGTGAGAGAGGAAACTCCAGATGCGAAGCTTTGTTCCATTTTAAACTAATAGTTCTATCTGATACTAAGTGTTCGATACTGTGCCAGGAGAAGCGCCTGTTCTCTGAAATCTGTGGCGATGCCACTCGAAACCGTATGTGTTCGACGAAACTAAGTGGTCGAACTTGTGAGAGAGGAAACTCCAAATGCGAAACATATTTCCATTTTAAACTAATTGTTCTCTCTGAAACTAAGTGTTCGATACTGTGCCAGGAGAAGCGCTTGTTCTCTCAAATCTGTGGCGATGCTACTCGAAACCGAATGTGTTCCACGAAAGTAAGTGGCCGACCTTGTGAGAGAGGAAACTCCAGATGCGAAACTTAGTTCCATTTTAAACTAATTGTTCTATCTGCAACTATGTGTTCGATACTGTGCCAGGAGAAGGGCCTGTTCTCTGAAATCTGTGGCGATGCCACTCGAAACCGTATGTGTTCGTCGAAACTAAGTGGTCGACCTTGTGAGAGAGGAAGCTCCAGATGCGAAACTTAGTTCCATTTTAAACTAATTGTTCTATCTGAAACTAAGTGTTCGATACCGTGCCAGGAGAAGCGCCTGTTCTCTGAAATCTGTGGCGATGCCACTCGAAACCGTATGTGTTCGACGAAACTAAGTGGTCGACCTTGTGAGAGAGGAAACTCCAGATGCGAAACTTAGTTCCATTTTATACTAATTGTTCTATCTGAAACTAAGTGTTCGATACTGTGCCAGGAGAAGCGCCTGTTCTCTGAAATCTGTGGCGATGCCACTCGAAACCGTATGTGTTCGACGAAACTAAGTGGTCGACCTTGTGAGAGAGGAAACTCCAGAGGCCAAACTAATTCCCATTTTAAACTAATTGTTCTATCTGAAACTAAGTGTTCGATACTGTGCCAGGCGAAGCGCCTGTTCACTGAAATCTGTGGCGATGCCACTCGATACCGTATGTGTTCGTCGAAACTAAGTGGTCGACCTTGTGAGAGAGGAAACTCCAGATGCGAAACTTAGTTCCATTTTAAACTAATTGTTCTATCTGAAACGAAGTGTTCGATACTGTGCCAGGAGAAGCGCCTGTTCTCTGAAATCTGTGGCGATGCCACTCGAAACCGTATGTGTTCGACGAAACTAAGTGGTCGAACTTGTGAGAGTGGAAACTCCAAATGCGAAACATAGTTCCATTTTAAACTAATTGTTCTATCTGTAACTGAGTGTTCGATACTGCGCCAGGAGAAGCGCCTGTTCTCTGAAATCGGTGGCGATGCTACTCGAAACCGTATGTGTTCATCCAAACTAAGTGGTCGACCTTTTGAGAGAGGAAACTCCAGATGCGAAGCTTTGTTCCATTTTAAACTAATAGTTCTATCTGATACTAAGTGTTCGATACTGTGCCAGGAGAAGCGCCTCTTCTCTCAAATCTGTGGCGATGCTACTCGAAACCGAATGTGTTCCACGAAAGTAAGTGGCCGACCTTGTGAGAGAGGATACTCCAGATGGAAACTTAGTTCCATTTTAAACTAATTGTTCTATCTGTAACTGAGTGTTCGATACTGTGCCAGGAGAAGCACCTCTGCTCTCAAATCTGTGGCGATGCTACTCGAAACCGAATGTGTTCATCGAAACTAAGTGGTCCACCTTGTGAGAGAGGAAACTCCAGATGCGAAGCTTTGTTCCATTTTAAACTAATAGTTCTATCTGATACTAAGTGTTCGATACTGTGCCAGGAGAAGCGCCTGTTCTCTGAAATCTGTGGCGATGCCACTCGAAACCGTATGTGTTCGACGAAATTAAGTGGCCGACCTTGTGAGAGAGGAAACTCCAGATGCGAAACTTAGTTCCATTTTAAACTAATTGTTCTATGTGCAACTAAGTGTTCGATACTGTGCCAGGAGAAGCGCCAGTTCTCTGAAATGTGTGGCGATGCCACTCGAAACCGTATGTTTTCGACGAAACTAAGTGGTCCACCTTGCGAGAGAGGAAACTCCAAATGCGAAACATAGTTACATTTTAAACTAATTGTTCTCTCTGAAACTAAGTGTTCGATACTGTGCCAGGAGAAGCGCCTGTGCTCCGAAATCTGTGGCGATGCCACTCGAAACCGTATGTGTTCGACGAAACTAAGTGGTCCACCTTGTGAGAGAGGAAACTCCAGATGCGAAACTTAGTTCCATTTTAAACTAATTGTTCTATGTGCAACTATGTGTTCGATACTGTGCCAGGAGAAGCGCCAGTTCTCTGAAATGTGTGGCGATGCCACTCGAAACCGTATGTTTTCGACGAAACTAAGTGGTCCACCTTGCGAGAGAGGAAACTCCAAATGCGAAACATAGTTACATTTTAAACTAATTGTTCTCTCTGAAACTAAGTGTTCGATACTGTGCCAGGAGAAGCGCCTGTTCTCTGAAATCTGTGGCGATGCCACTCGAAACCGTATGTGTTCGACGAAATTAAGTGGTCGACCTTGTCAGAGAGGAAACTCCAGATGCGAAACTTGGTTCCATTTTAAACTAACTGTTCTATCTGCAACTATGTGTTCGATACTGTGCCAGGAGAAGCGCCTGTGCTCTGAAATCTGTGGCGATGCCACTCGAAACCGTATGTGCTCGACGAAACTAAGTGGTCGACCTTGTGAGAGAGGAAACTCCAGATGCGAAACATAGTTCCATTTTAAACTAATTGTTCTATCTGTAACTGAGTGTTCGATACTGCGCCAGGAGAAGCGCCTGTTCTCTGAAATCGGTGGCGATGCTACTCGAAACCGTATGTGTTCATCGAAACTAAGTGGTCGACCTTGTGAGAGAGGAAACTCCAGATGCGAAACTTAGTTCCATTTTAAACTAATTGTTCTCTCTGAAACTAAGTGTTCGATAGTGTGCCAGGAGAAGCGCCAATTCTCTGAAATGTGTGGCGATGCCACTCGAAACCGTATGTTTTCGACGAAACTAAGTGGTCCACCTTGCGAGAGAGGAAACTCCAAATGCGAAACATAGTTACATTTTAAACTAATTGTTCTCTCTGAAACTAAGTGTTCGATACTGTGCCAGGAGAAGCGCCTGTGCTCCGAAATCTGTGGCGATGCCACTCGAAACCGTATGTGTTCGACGAAATTAAGTGGTCGACCTTGTGAGAGAGGAAACTCCAGATGCGAAACTTAGTTCTATTTTAAACTAATTGTTCTATGTGCAACTATGTGTTCGATACTGTGCCAGGAGAAGCGCCAGTTCTCTGAAATGTGTGGCGATGCCACTCGAAACCGTATGTGTTCGACGAAACTAAGTGGTCCACCTTGCGAGAGAGGAAACTCCAAATGCGAAACATAGTTACATTTTAAACTAATTGTTCTCTCTGAAACTAAGTGTTCGATACTGTGCCAGGAGAAGCGCCTGTTCTCTGAAATCTGTGGCGATGCCACTCGAAACCGTATGTGTTCGACGAAATTAAGTGGTCGACCTTGTCAGAGAGGAAACTCCAGATGCGAAACTTAGTTCCATTTTAAACTAACTGTTCTATCTGCAACTATGTGTTCGATACTGTGCCAGTAGAAGCGCCTGTTCTCTGAAACCTGTGGCGATGCCACTCGAAACCGTATGTGCTCGACGAAACTAAGTGGTCGACCTTGTGAGAGAGGAAACTCCAGATGCGAAACATAGTTCCATTTTAAACTAATTGTTCTATCTGTAACTGAGTGTTCGATACTGCGCCAGGAGAAGCGCCTGTTCTCTGAAATCGGTGGCGATGCTACTCGAAACCGTATGTGTTCATCGAAACTAAGTGGTCGACCTTGTGAGAGAGGAAACTCCAGATGCGAAACTTAGTTCCATTTTAAACTAATTGTTCTCTCTGAAACTAAGTGTTCGATAGTGTGCCAGGAGAAGCGCCTGTTCTCTGAAATCTGTGGCGATGCCACTCGAAACCGTATGTGTCCGACGAAATTAAGTGGTCGACCTTGTGAGAGAGGAAACTCCAAATGCGAAACATAGGTCCATTTTAAACTAATTTTTCTATTTGAAACTAAGTGTTCGATACTGTGCCAGGAGAAGCGCCTGTTCTCTGTAATCTGTGGCGATGCCACTCGAAACCGAATGTGTTCAACGTAACTAAGTCGTCGACCTTATGAGAGAGGAAACTCCTGATGCGAAACTTAGTTCCATTTTAAACTAATAGTTCTATCTGATACTAAGTGTTCGATACTGTGCCAGGAGAAGCGCCTGTTCTCTGAAATCTGTGGCGATGCCACTCGAAACCGTATGTGTTCATCGAAACTAAGTGGTCGACCTTGTGAGAGAGGAAACTCCAGATGCGATGCTTAGTTAAATTTTAAACTAATAGTTCTATCTGTAACTGAGTGTTCGATACTGCGCCAGGAGAAGCGCCTGTTCTCTGAAATCGGTGGCGATGCTACTCGAAACCGTATGTGTTCTTCGAAACTAAGTGGTCGACCTTGTGAGAGAGGAAACTCCAGATGCGAAACTTAGTTCCATTTTAAACTAATTGTTCTATCTGAAACTAAGTGTTCGATACCGTGCCAGGAGAAGCGCCTGTTCTCTGAAATCTGTGGCGATGCCACTCGAAACCGTATGTGTTCGACGAAACTAAGTGGTCGACCTTGTGAGAGAGGAAACTCCAGATGCGAAACTTAGTTCCATTTTATACTAATTGTTCTATCTGAAACTAAGTGTTCGATACTGTGCCAGGAGAAGCGCCTGTTCTCTGAAATCTGTGGCGATGCCACTCGAAACCGTATGTGTTCGACGAAACTAAGTGGTCGACCTTGTGAGAGAGGAAACTCCAGAGGCCAAACTAATTCCCATTTTAAACTAATTGTTCTATCTGAAACTAAGTGTTCGATACTGTGCCAGGCGAAGCGCCTGTTCACTGAAATCTGTGGCGATGCCACTCGATACCGTATGTGTTCGTCGAAACTAAGTGGTCGACCTTGTGAGAGAGGAAACTCCAGATGCGAAACTTAGTTCCATTTTAAACTAATTGTTCTATCTGAAACGAAGTGTTCGATACTGTGCCAGGAGAAGCGCCTGTTCTCTGAAATCTGTGGCGATGCCACTCGAAACCGTATGTGTTCGACGAAACTAAGTGGTCGAACTTGTGAGAGTGGAAACTCCAAATGCGAAACATAGTTCCATTTTAAACTAATTGTTCTATCTGTAACTGAGTGTTCGATACTGCGCCAGGAGAAGCGCCTGTTCTCTGAAATCGGTGGCGATGCTACTCGAAACCGTATGTGTTCATCCAAACTAAGTGGTCGACCTTTTGAGAGAGGAAACTCCAGATGCGAAGCTTTGTTCCATTTTAAACTAATAGTTCTATCTGATACTAAGTGTTCGATACTGTGCCAGGAGAAGCGCCTCTTCTCTCAAATCTGTGGCGATGCTACTCGAAACCGAATGTGTTCCACGAAAGTAAGTGGCCGACCTTGTGAGAGAGGATACTCCAGATGGAAACTTAGTTCCATTTTAAACTAATTGTTCTATCTGTAACTGAGTGTTCGATACTGTGCCAGGAGAAGCACCTCTGCTCTCAAATCTGTGGCGATGCTACTCGAAACCGAATGTGTTCATCGAAACTAAGTGGTCCACCTTGTGAGAGAGGAAACTCCAGATGCGAAGCTTTGTTCCATTTTAAACTAATAGTTCTATCTGATACTAAGTGTTCGATACTGTGCCAGGAGAAGCGCCTGTTCTCTGAAATCTGTGGCGATGCCACTCGAAACCGTATGTGTTCGACGAAATTAAGTGGCCGACCTTGTGAGAGAGGAAACTCCAGATGCGAAACTTAGTTCCATTTTAAACTAATTGTTCTATGTGCAACTAAGTGTTCGATACTGTGCCAGGAGAAGCGCCAGTTCTCTGAAATGTGTGGCGATGCCACTCGAAACCGTATGTTTTCGACGAAACTAAGTGGTCCACCTTGCGAGAGAGGAAACTCCAAATGCGAAACATAGTTACATTTTAAACTAATTGTTCTCTCTGAAACTAAGTGTTCGATACTGTGCCAGGAGAAGCGCCTGTGCTCCGAAATCTGTGGCGATGCCACTCGAAACCGTATGTGTTCGACGAAATTAAGTGGTCGACCTTGTGAGAGAGGAAACTCCAGATGCGAAACTTAGTTCCATTTTAAACTAATTGTTCTATGTGCAACTATGTGTTCGATACTGTGCCAGGAGAAGCGCCAGTTCTCTGAAATGTGTGGCGATGCCACTCGAAACCGTATGTTTTCGACGAAACTAAGTGGTCCACCTTGCGAGAGAGGAAACTCCAAATGCGAAACATAGTTACATTTTAAACTAATTGTTCTCTCTGAAACTAAGTGTTCGATACTGTGCCAGGAGAAGCGCCTGTTCTCTGAAATCTGTGGCGATGCCACTCGAAACCGTATGTGTTCGACGAAATTAAGTGGTCGACCTTGTCAGAGAGGAAACTCCAGATGCGAAACTTGGTTCCATTTTAAACTAACTGTTCTATCTGCAACTATGTGTTCGATACTGTGCCAGGAGAAGCGCCTGTGCTCTGAAATCTGTGGCGATGCCACTCGAAACCGTATGTGCTCGACGAAACTAAGTGGTCGACCTTGTGAGAGAGGAAACTCCAGATGCGAAACATAGTTCCATTTTAAACTAATTGTTCTATCTGTAACTGAGTGTTCGATACTGCGCCAGGAGAAGCGCCTGTTCTCTGAAATCGGTGGCGATGCTACTCGAAACCGTATGTGTTCATCGAAACTAAGTGGTCGACCTTGTGAGAGAGGAAACTCCAGATGCGAAACTTAGTTCCATTTTAAACTAATTGTTCTCTCTGAAACTAAGTGTTCGATAGTGTGCCAGGAGAAGCGCCAATTCTCTGAAATGTGTGGCGATGCCACTCGAAACCGTATGTTTTCGACGAAACTAAGTGGTCCACCTTGCGAGAGAGGAAACTCCAAATGCGAAACATAGTTACATTTTAAACTAATTGTTCTCTCTGAAACTAAGTGTTCGATACTGTGCCAGGAGAAGCGCCTGTGCTCCGAAATCTGTGGCGATGCCACTCGAAACCGTATGTGTTCGACGAAATTAAGTGGTCGACCTTGTGAGAGAGGAAACTCCAGATGCGAAACTTAGTTCCATTTTAAACTAATTGTTCTATGTGCAACTATGTGTTCGATACTGTGCCAGGAGAAGCGCCAGTTCTCTGAAATGTGTGGCGATGCCACTCGAAACCGTATGTGTTCGACGAAACTAAGTGGTCCACCTTGCGAGAGAGGAAACTCCAAATGCGAAACATAGTTACATTTTAAACTAATTGTTCTCTCTGAAACTAAGTGTTCGATACTGTGCCAGGAGAAGCGCCTGTTCTCTGAAATCTGTGGCGATGCCACTCGAAACCGTATGTGTTCGACGAAATTAAGTGGTCGACCTTGTCAGAGAGGAAACTCCAGATGCGAAACTTAGTTCCATTTTAAACTAACTGTTCTATCTGCAACTATGTGTTCGATACTGTGCCAGTAGAAGCGCCTGTTCTCTGAAACCTGTGGCGATGCCACTCGAAACCGTATGTGCTCGACGAAACTAAGTGGTCGACCTTGTGAGAGAGGAAACTCCAGATGCGAAACATAGTTCCATTTTAAACTAATTGTTCTATCTGTAACTGAGTGTTCGATACTGCGCCAGGAGAAGCGCCTGTTCTCTGAAATCGGTGGCGATGCTACTCGAAACCGTATGTGTTCATCGAAACTAAGTGGTCGACCTTGTGAGAGAGGAAACTCCAGATGCGAAACTTAGTTCCATTTTAAACTAATTGTTCTCTCTGAAACTAAGTGTTCGATAGTGTGCCAGGAGAAGCGCCTGTTCTCTGAAATCTGTGGCGATGCCACTCGAAACCGTATGTGTCCGACGAAATTAAGTGGTCGACCTTGTGAGAGAGGAAACTCCAAATGCGAAACATAGGTCCATTTTAAACTAATTTTTCTATTTGAAACTAAGTGTTCGATACTGTGCCAGGAGAAGCGCCTGTTCTCTGTAATCTGTGGCGATGCCACTCGAAACCGAATGTGTTCAACGTAACTAAGTCGTCGACCTTATGAGAGAGGAAACTCCTGATGCGAAACTTAGTTCCATTTTAAACTAATAGTTCTATCTGATACTAAGTGTTCGATACTGTGCCAGGAGAAGCGCCTGTTCTCTGAAATCTGTGGCGATGCCACTCGAAACCGTATGTGTTCATCGAAACTAAGTGGTCGACCTTGTGAGAGAGGAAACTCCAGATGCGATGCTTAGTTAAATTTTAAACTAATAGTTCTATCTGTAACTGAGTGTTCGATACTGCGCCAGGAGAAGCGCCTGTTCTCTGAAATCGGTGGCGATGCTACTCGAAACCGTATGTGTTCTTCGAAACTAAGTGGTCGACCTTGTGAGAGAGGAAACTCCAGATGCGATGCTTAGTTAAATTTTAAACTAATAGTTCTATCTGATACTAAGTGTTCGATACTGTGCCAGGAGAAGCGCCTGTTCTCTGAAATCTGTGGCGATGCCACTCGAAACCGTATGTGTTCGACGAAATTAAGTGGTCGACCTTGTGAGAGAGGAAACTCCAAATGCGAAGCTTAGTTCCATTTTAAACTAATAGTTCTATCTGATACTAAGTGTTCGATAGTGTGCCAGGAGAAGCGCCTGTTCTCTGAAATCTGTGGCGATGCCACTCGAAACCGTATGTGTTCGACGAAACTAAGTGGTCGACCTTGTGAGGGAGGAAACTCCAAATGCGAAACATATTTCCATTTTAAACTAATTGTTCTATCTGAAACTAGGTGCTCGATACTGTGCCAGGAGAAGCGCCAGTTCTCTGAAACCTCTGGCGATGCCACTCGAAACCGTATGTGTTCGACGAAACTAAGTGGTCGACCTTTTGAGAGAGGAAACTCCGGATGCGAAAATTAGTTCCATTTTAAACTAAATGTTCTATCTGAAAATAAGTATTCGATACTCTGCCAGTAGAAGCGCCTGTTCTCTGAAACCTGTGGCGATGCCACTCGAAACCGTATGTGCTCGACGAAACTAAGTCGTCGACCTTCTGAGAGAGGAAACTCCAGATGCGAAACTTAGTTCCATTTTAAACTAATAGTTCTATCTGATACTAAGTGTTCGATACTGTGCCAGGAGAAGCGCCTGTTCTCTGAAATCTGTGGCGATACCACTCGAAACCGTAAGTGTTCGACGAAACTATGTGGTTGACCTTGTGAGAGAGGATACTCCAGATGCGAAACATAGTTCCATTTTAAAGTAATTGTTCTATCTGAAACTATGTGTTCGATAATGTGCCAGGAGAAGCGCCTGTTCTCTGAAATCTGTGGCGATGCCACTCGAAACCGTATGTGTTCGACGAAACTGAGTGGTCGACCTTGTGAAAGAGGAAATTCCAGATGCGAAACGTTGTTCCATTTTAAACTAATTGTTCTATCAGAAACTAAGTGTTCGATACTGTGCCAGGAGAAGCGCCCGTTTTGTAAAACCTGTGGCGATACCACTCGAAACCGTTCATGTTAGAAGGAACTAAGTGGTCGACCTTCTGAGAGAGGAAACTCCAGATGCGAAGCTTAGTTCCATTTTAAACTAATTGTTCTATCTGAAACAAAGTGTTCGATAACGTGCCAGGCGAAGCGCCTGTTCTCTGAAATCTGTGACGATGCAACTCGAAACCGTATGTGTTTGACGAAACTAAGTGGTCCACATTGTGAGAGAGGATACTCCAGATGCGAAACATAGTTCCATTTTAAACTAATTGTTCTATCTGAAACTATGTGTTCGATAATGTGCCAGGAGAAGCGCCTGTTCTCTGAAATCTGTGGCGATGCCACTCGAAACCGTATGTGTTTGACGAAACTAAGTGGTCCACATTGTGAGAGAGGAAACTCCAAATGCGAAACATAGTTCCATTTTAAACTAATTCTTCTCTTTGAAACTAAGTGTTCGATACTGTGCCAGGAGAAGCGCCTGTTCTCTGAAATCTGTGGCGATGCTACTCTAAACCGTATGTGTTCGACGAAACTAAGTGGTCGACCTTCTGAGAGAAGAAACACCAGATGCGAAACATAGGTCCATTTTAAACTAATTTTTCTATCTGAAGCTAAGTGTTCGATACTGTGCCAGGAGAAGTGCCTGTTCTCTGAAATCTGTGGCGATGCTACTCGAAACCGTACGTGTTCGACGAAACTAAGTGGTCGCCCTTGTGAGAGAGGAATCTCCAGATGCGAAATTTAGTACAATTTTAAACTAATTGTTCTATCTGTAACTAAGTGTTCGATACTGCGCCAGGAGAAGCGCCTGTCCTCTGAAATCTGTGGCGATGCCACTCGAAACCGTACGTGTTCGACGAAACTAAGTCGTCGACCTTCTGAGAGAGGAAACTCCAGATGCGAAACATAGTTCCATTTTAAACTAATTGTTCTATCTGTAACTGAGTGTTCGATACTGCGCCAGGAGAAGCGCCTTTTCTCTGAAATCGGTGGCGATGCTACTCGAAACCGTATGTGTTCATCGAAACTAAGTGGTCGACCTTGTGAGAGAGGAAACTCCAGATGCGAAACTTAGTTCCATTTTAAACTAATTGTTCTATCTGAAACAAAGTGTTCGATACTGTGCCAGGAGTAGCGCCTGTTCTCTGAAATCGGTGGCGATGCCACTCGAAACCGTATGTGTTCGACGAAACTAAGTGGTCGAACTTGTGAGAGAGGAAACTCCAAATGCGAAACATATTTCCATTTTAAACTAATTGTTCTCTCTGAAACTAAGTGTTCGATACTGTGCCAGGAGAAGCGCCTCTTCTCTCAAATCTGTGGCGATGCTACTCGAAACCGAATGTGTTCCACGAAAGTAAGTGGCCGACCTTGTGAGAGAGGAAACTCCAGATGGAAACTTAGTTCCATTTTAAACTAATTGTTCTATCTGCAACTATGTGTTCGATACTGTGCCAGGAGAAGCGCCTGTTCTCTGAAATCTGTGGCGATGCCACTCGAAACCGTATGTGTTCGACGAAACTAAGTGGTCGAATTTGTGAGAGTGGAAACTCCAAATGCGAAACATAGGTCCATTTTAAACTAATTGTTCTATCTGTAACTGAGTGTTCGATACTGCGCCAGGAGAAGCGCCTGTTCTCTGAAATCGGTGGCGATGCCACTCGAAACCGTATGTGTTCGACGAAATTAAGTGGTCGACCTTGTCAGAGAGGAAACTCCAGATGCGAAACTTAGTTCCATTTTAAACTAACTGTTCTATCTGCAACTATGTGTTCGATACTGTGCCAGTAGAAGCGCCTGTTCTCTGAAACCTGTGGCGATGCCACTCGAAACCGTATGTGCTCGACGAAACTAAGTGGTCGACCTTGTGAGAGAGGAAACTCCAGATGCGAAACATAGTTCCATTTTAAACTAATTGTTCTATCTGTAACTGAGTGTTCGATACTGCGCCAGGAGAAGCGCCTGTTCTCTGAAATCGGTGGCGATGCTACTCGAAACCGTATGTGTTCATCGAAACTAAGTGGTCGACCTTGTGAGAGAGGAAACTCCAGATGCGAAACTTAGTTCCATTTTAAACTAATTGTTCTCTCTGAAACTAAGTGTTCGATAGTGTGCCAGGAGAAGCGCCTGTTCTCTGAAATCTGTGGCGATGCCACTCGAAACCGTATGTGTTCGACGAAATTAAGTGGTCGACCTTGTGAGAGAGGAAACTCCAAATGCGAAACATAGGTCCATTTTAAACTAATTTTTCTATTTGAAACTAAGTGTTCGATACTGTGCCAGGAGAAGCGCCTGTTCTCTGTAATCTGTGGCGATGCCACTCGAAACCGAATGTGTTCAACGTAACTAAGTCGTCGACCTTATGAGAGAGGAAACTCCTGATGCGAAACTTAGTTCCATTTTAAACTAATAGTTCTATCTGATACTAAGTGTTCGATACTGTGCCAGGAGAAGCGCCTGTTCTCTGAAATCTGTGGCGATGCCACTCGAAACCGTATGTGTTCATCGAAACTAAGTGGTCGACCTTGTGAGAGAGGAAACTCCAGATGCGATGCTTAGTTAAATTTTAAACTAATAGTTCTATCTGTAACTGAGTGTTCGATACTGCGCCAGGAGAAGCGCCTGTTCTCTGAAATCGGTGGCGATGCTACTCGAAACCGTATGTGTTCTTCGAAACTAAGTGGTCGACCTTGTGAGAGAGGAAACTCCAGATGCGATGCTTAGTTAAATTTTAAACTAATAGTTCTATCTGATACTAAGTGTTCGATACTGTGCCAGGAGAAGCGCCTGTTCTCTGAAATCTGTGGCGATGCCACTCGAAACCGTATGTGTTCGACGAAATTAAGTGGTCGACCTTGTGAGAGAGGAAACTCCAAATGCGAAGCTTAGTTCCATTTTAAACTAATAGTTCTATCTGATACTAAGTGTTCGATAGTGTGCCAGGAGAAGCGCCTGTTCTCTGAAATCTGTGGCGATGCCACTCGAAACCGTATGTGTTCGACGAAACTAAGTGGTCGACCTTGTGAGGGAGGAAACTCCAAATGCGAAACATATTTCCATTTTAAACTAATTGTTCTATCTGAAACTAGGTGCTCGATACTGTGCCAGGAGAAGCGCCAGTTCTCTGAAACCTCTGGCGATGCCACTCGAAACCGTATGTGTTCAACGAAACTAAGTGGTCGACCTTTTGAGAGAGGAAACTCCGGATGCGAAAATTAGTTCCATTTTAAACTAAATGTTCTATCTGAAAATAAGTATTCGATACTCTGCCAGTAGAAGCGCCTGTTCTCTGAAACCTGTGGCGATGCCACTCGAAACCGTATGTGCTCGACGAAACTAAGTCGTCGACCTTCTGAGAGAGGAAACTCCAGATGCGAAACTTAGTTCCATTTTAAACTAATAGTTCTATCTGATACTAAGTGTTCGATACTGTGCCAGGAGAAGCGCCTGTTCTCTGAAATCTGTGGCGATACCACTCGAAACCGTAAGTGTTCGACGAAACTATGTGGTTGACCTTGTGAGAGAGGATACTCCAGATGCGAAACATAGTTCCATTTTAAAGTAATTGTTCTATCTGAAACTATGTGTTCGATAATGTGCCAGGAGAAGCGCCTGTTCTCTGAAATCTGTGGCGATGCCACTCGAAACCGTATGTGTTCGACGAAACTGAGTGGTCGACCTTGTGAAAGAGGAAACTCCAGATGCGAAACGTTGTTCCATTTTAAACTAATTGTTCTATCAGAAACTAAGTGTTCGATACTGTGCCAGGTGAAGCGCCCGTTTTGTAAAACCTGTGGCGATACCACTCGAAACCGTTCATGTTAGAAGGAACTAAGTGGTCGACCTTCTGAGAGAGGAAACTCCAGATGCGAAGCTTAGTTCCATTTTAAACTAATTGTTCTATCTGAAACAAAGTGTTCGATAACGTGCCAGGCGAAGCGCCTGTTCTCTGAAATCTGTGACGATGCAACTCGAAACCGTATGTGTTTGACGAAACTAAGTGGTCCACATTGTGAGAGAGGATACTCCAGATGCGAAACATAGTTCCATTTTAAACTAATTGTTCTATCTGAAACTATGTGTTCGATAATGTGCCAGGAGAAGCGCCTGTTCTCTGAAATCTGTGGCGATGCCACTCGAAACCGTATGTGTTTGACGAAACTAAGTGGTCCACATTGTGAGAGAGGAAACTCCAAATGCGAAACATAGTTCCATTTTAAACTAATTCTTCTCTTTGAAACTAAGTGTTCGATACTGTGCCAGGAGAAGCGCCTGTTCTCTGAAATCTGTGGCGATGCTACTCTAAACCGTATGTGTTCGACGAAACTAAGTGGTCGACCTTCTGAGAGAAGAAACACCAGATGCGAAACATAGGTCCATTTTAAACTAATTTTTCTATCTGAAGCTAAGTGTTCGATACTGTGCCAGGAGAAGTGCCTGTTCTCTGAAATCTGTGGCGATGCTACTCGAAACCGTACGTGTTCGACGAAACTAAGTGGTCGCCCTTGTGAGAGAGGAATCTCCAGATGCGAAATTTAGTACAATTTTAAACTAATTGTTCTATCTGTAACTAAGTGTTCGATACTGCGCCAGGAGAAGCGCCTGTCCTCTGAAATCTGTGGCGATGCCACTCGAAACCGTACGTGTTCGACGAAACTAAGTCGTCGACCTTCTGAGAGAGGAAACTCCAGATGCGAAACATAGTTCCATTTTAAACTAATTGTTCTATCTGTAACTGAGTGTTCGATACTGCGCCAGGAGAAGCGCCTTTTCTCTGAAATCGGTGGCGATGCTACTCGAAACCGTATGTGTTCATCGAAACTAAGTGGTCGACCTTGTGAGAGAGGAAACTCCAGATGCGAAACTTAGTTCCATTTTAAACTAATTGTTCTATCTGAAACTAAGTGTTCGATACTGTGCCAGGAGTAGCGCCTGTTCTCTGAAATCGGTGGCGATGCCACTCGAAACCGTATGTGTTCGACGAAACTAAGTGGTCGAACTTGTGAGAGAGGAAACTCCAAATGCGAAACATATTTCCATTTTAAACTAATTGTTCTCTCTGAAACTAAGTGTTCGATACTGTGCCAGGAGAAGCGCCTCTTCTCTCAAATCTGTGGCGATGCTACTCGAAACCGAATGTGTTCCACGAAAGTAAGTGGCCGACCTTGTGAGAGAGGAAACTCCAGATGGAAACTTAGTTCCATTTTAAACTAATTGTTCTATCTGCAACTATGTGTTCGATACTGTGCCAGGAGAAGCGCCTGTTCTCTGAAATCTGTGGCGATGCCACTCGAAACCGTATGTGTTCGACGAAACTAAGTGGTCGAATTTGTGAGAGTGGAAACTCCAAATGCGAAACATAGGTCCATTTTAAACTAATTGTTCTATCTGTAACTGAGTGTTCGATACTGCGCCAGGAGAAGCGCCTGTTCTCTGAAATCGGTGGCGATGCTACTCGAAACCGTATGTGTTCATCGAAACTAAGTGGTCGACCTTTTGAGAGAGGAAACTCCAGATGCGAAGCTTTGTTCCATTTTAAACTAATAGTTCTATCTGATACTAAGTGTTCGATACTGTGCCAGGAGAAGCGCCTCTTCTCTCAAATCTGTGGCGATGCTACTCGAAACCGAATGTGTTCCACGAAAGTAAGTGGCCGACCTTGTGAGAGAGGAAACTCCAGATGGAAACTTAGTTCCATTTTAAACTAATTGTTCTATCTGCAACTATGTGTTCGATACTGTGCCAGGAGAAGCGCCTCTGCTCTCAAATCTGTGGCGATGCTACTCGAAACCGAATGTGTTCCCCGAAAGTAAGTGGTCGACCTTTTGAGAGAGGAAACTCCAGATGCGAAGCTTTGTTCCATTTTAAACTAATAGTTCTATCTGATACTAAGTGTTCGATACTGTGCGAGGAGAAGCGCCTGTTCTCTGAAATCTGTGGCGATGCTACTCGAAACCGAATGTGTTCCACGAAAGTAAGTGGCCGACCTTGTGAGAGAGGAAACTCCAGATGGAAACTTAGTTCCATTTTAAACTAATTGTTCTATCTGCAACTATGTGTTCGATAGTGTGCCAGGAGAAGCGCCTGTTCTCTGAAATCTGTGGCGATGCCACTCGAAACCGTATGTGTTCGACGAAACTAAGTGGTCGAACTTGTGAGAGTGGAAACTCCAAATGCGAAACATAGGTCCATTTTAAACTAATTGTTCTATCTGTAACTGAGTGTTCGATACTGTGCCAGGAGTAGCGCCTGTTCTCTGAAATCGGTGGCGATGCCACTCGAAACCGTATGTGTTCGACGAAACTAAGTGGTCGAACTTGTGAGAGAGGAAACTCCAAATGCGAAACATATTTCCATTTTAAACTAATTGTTCTCTCTGAAACTAAGTGTTCGATACTGTGCCAGGAGAAGCGCCTCTTCTCTCAAATCTGTGGCGATGCTACTCGAAACCGAATGTGTTCCACGAAAGTAAGTGGCCGACCTTGTGAGAGAGGAAACTCCAGATGGAAACTTAGTTCCATTTTAAACTAATTGTTCTATCTGCAACTATGTGTTCGATACTGTGCCAGGAGAAGCGCCTGTTCTCTGAAATCTGTGGCGATGCCACTCGAAACCGTATGTGTTCGACGAAACTAAGTGGTCGAACTTGTGAGAGTGGAAACTCCAAATGCGAAACATAGGTCCATTTTAAACTAATTGTTCTATCTGTAACTGAGTGTTCGATACTGCGCCAGGAGAAGCGCCTGTTCTCTGAAATCGGTGGCGATGCCACTCGAAACCGTATGTGTTCGACGAAAGTAAGTGGCCGACCTTGTGAGAGAGGAAACTCCAGATGGAAGCTTAGTTCCATTTTAAACTAATTGTTCTATCTGCAACTATGTGTTCGATACTGTGCCAGGAGAAGCGCCTCTGCTCTCAAATCTGTGGCGATGCTACTCGAAACCGAATGTGTTCCACGAAAGTAAGTGGTCGACCTTTTGAGAGAGGAAACTCCAGATGCGAAGCTTTGTTCCATTTTAAACTAATAGTTCTATCTGATACTAAGTGTTCGATACTGTGCCAGGAGAAGCGCCTGTTCTCTGAAATCTGTGGCGATGCTACTCGAAACCGAATGTGTTCCACGAAAGTAAGTGGCCGACCTTGTGAGAGAGGAAACTCCAGATGGAAACTTAGTTCCATTTTAAACTAATTGTTCTATCTGCAACTATGTATTCGATACTGTGCCAGGAGAAGCGCCTGTTCTCTGAAATCTGTGGCGATGCCACTCGAAACCGTATGTTTTCGACGAAACTAAGTGGTCGAACTTGTGAGAGTGGAAACTCCAAATGCGAAACATAGGTCCATTTTAAACTAATTGTTCTATCTGTAACTGAGTGTTCGATACTGTGCCAGGAGTAGCGCCTGTTCTCTGAAATCGGTGGCGATGCCACTCGAAACCGTATGTGTTCGACGAAACTAAGTGGTCGAACTTGTGAGAGAGGAAACTCCAAATGCGAAACATATTTCCATTTTAAACTAATTGTTCTCTCTGAAACTAAGTGTTCGATACTGTGCCAGGAGAAGCGCCTCTTCTCTCAAATCTGTGGCGATGCTACTCGAAACCGAATGTGTTTCACGAAAGTAAGTGGCCGACCTTGTGAGAGAGGAAACTCCAGATGGAAACTTAGTTCCATTTTAAACTAATTGTTCTATCTGCAACTATGTGTTCGATACTGTGCCAGGAGAAGCGCCTCTGCTCTCAAATCTGTGGCGATGCTACTCGAAACCGAATGTGTTCCACGAAAGTAAGTGGTCGACCTTTTGAGAGAGGAAACTCCAGATGCGAAGCTTTGTTCCATTTTAAACTAATAGTTCTATCTGATACTAAGTGTTCGATACTGTGCCAGGAGAAGTGCCTGTTCTCTGAAAACTGTGACGATGCTACTCCAAACCGTATGTGTTCGACGAAAATAAGTGGTCGACCTTGTGGAAGAGGAAACTCCGGATGCGAAACTTAGTTCCATTTTAAACTAATTGTTCTATCTGAAACGAAGTGTTCGATACTGTGCCAGGAGAAGCGCCAGTTCTCTGAAATGTGTGGCGATGCCACTCGAAGCCGTATGTGTTCGACGAAACTAAGTGGTCGACCTTGTGAGAGAGGAAACTCCAGATGCGAAGCTTAGTACCATTTTAAACTAATTGTTCTATCTGAAACTGAGTGTTCGATACTGTGCCAGGAGAAGCGCCTGTTCTCTGAAATCTGTGGCGATGCCACTCGAAACCGTATGTGTTCGACGAAATTAAGTGGTCGACGTTGTGAGAGAGGAAACTCCAGATGCGAAACTTAGTTCCATTTTAAACTAATTGTTCTATGTTGCAACTATGTGTTCGATAGTGTGCCAGGAGAAGCGCCTGTTCTCTGAAATCTGTGGCGATGCCACTCGAAACCGTATGTGTTCGACGAAACTAAGTCGACGACCTTGTGAGAGAGGAAACTCCAGATGCGAAGCTTAGTTCCATTTTAAACTGATAGTTCTATCTGATACTAAGTGTTCGATACTGTGCCAGGAGAAGCGCCTGTTCTCTGAAATCTGTGGCGATGCCACTCGAAAACGTATGTGTTCGACGAAATTAAGTGGTCGACCTTGTGAGAGAGGAAACTCCAGATGCGAAACTTAGTTCCATTTTAAACTAATTGTTCTATCTGCAACTATGTGTTCGATACTGTGCCAGGAGAAGCGCCTGTGCTCTGAAATCTGTGGCGATGCCACTCGAAACCGTATGTGTTCGACGAAACTAAGTGGTCGAACTTGTGAGAGAGGAAACTCCAAATGCGAAACATATTTCCATTTTAAACTAATTGTTCTCTCTGAAACTAAGTGTTCGATACTGTGCCAGGAGAAGCGCCTCTTCTCTCAAATCTGTGGCGATGCTACTCGAAACCGAATGTGTTCCACGAAAGTAAGTGGCCGACCTTGTGAGAGAGGAAACTCCAGATGCGAAACTTAGTTCCATTTTAAACTAATTGTTCTATCTGTAACTGAGTGTTCGATACTGCGCCAGGAGAAGCGCCTGTGCTCTGAAATCGGTGGCGATGCTACTCGAAACCGTATGTGTTCATCGAAACTCAGTGGTCGACCTTGTGAGAGAGGAAACTCCAGATGCGAAGCTTTGTTCCATTTTAAACTAATAGTTCTATCTGATACTAAGTGTTCGATACTGTGCCAGGAGAAGCGCCTGTTCTCTGAAATCTGTGGCGATGCCACTCGAAACCGTACGTGTTCGACGAAATTAAGTGGTCGACCTTGTGAGAGAGGAAACTCCAGATGCGAAACTTAGTTCCATTTTAAACTAATTGTTCTATGTGCAACTAAGTGTTCGATACTGTGCCAGGAGAAGCGCCAGTTCTCTGAAATGTGTGGCGATGCCACTCGAAACCGTATGTGTTCGACGAAACTGAGTCGCCGACCTTGTGAGAGAGGAAACTCCAGATGCGAAACATAGATCCATTTTAAACAAATTGTTCTATCTGAAACTAAGTGTTCGGTACTGTGCCAGGAGAAGCGCCTGTTCTCTGAAATCTGTGGCGATGTCACTCGAAACCGTACGTGTTCGACGATACTAAGTGGCCGACCTCGTGAGAGAGGAAACTCCAGATGCGAAACTTAGTTCCATTTTAAACTAATAGTTTTCTCCGATACTAAGTGTTCGATACTGTGCCAGGAGAAGCGCCTGTTCTCTGAAATCTTTGGCGATGCTACTCGAAACCGTATATGTTCGACGAAACTAAGTGGTTGACCTTGTGAGAGAGGAATCTCCAGTTGCGAAGCTTATTTCCATTTTAAACTAATTGTTCTACCTGAAACTAAGTGTTCGATACTGTGCCAGGAGAAGCGCCTGTTCTCTGAAATCAGTGGCGATGCTACTCTAAACCGTATGTGTTCGACGACTCTAAGTGGTCGACCTTCTGAGAGAAGAAACTCCAGATGCGAAACTTAGTTCCATTTTAAACTAATTGTTCTATCTGTAACTGAGTGTTCGATACTGCGTCAGGAGAAGCGCCTGTTCTCTGAATTCGGTGGCGATGCTACTCGAAACCGTATGTGTTCATCGAAACTAAGTGGTCGACCTTGTGAGAGAGGAAACTCCAGATGCGAAGCTTAGTTCCATTTTAAACTAATAGTTCTATCTGATACTAAGTGTCCGATACTGTGCCAGGAGAAGCACCTGTTCTCTGAAAACTGTGGCGATGCCACTCGAAACCGTATGTGTTCAACGAAACTAAGTGGTCGACCTTCTGAGAGAGGAAACTCCGGATGCGAAATTTAGTTCCATTTTAAACTAATTGTTCCATCTGAAACTAAGTGTTCGATACTGTGACAGGAGAAGCTCCTGTTCTCTGAAATCTGTTGGGATGCCACTCGAAACCGTATGTGTTCGACGATACTAAGTGGCCGACCTCGTGAGAGAGGAAACTCCAGATGCGAAACTTAGTTCCATTTTAAACTAATAGTTCTCTCTGATACAAAGTGTTCGATACTGTGCCAGGAGAAGCGCCTGTTCTCTGAAATATTTGGCGATGCTACTCGAAACCGTATATGTTCGACGAAACTAAGTGGTCGACCTTGTGAGAGAGGAAATTCCAGATGCGAAGCTTAGTTCCATTTTAAACTAATAGTTCTATCTGATACTAAGTGTTCGATACTGTGCCAGGAGAAGCTCCTGTTCTCTGAAATCTGTGGCGATGCCACTCGAAACCGTATGTGTTCGACGATACTAAGTGGCCGACCTCGTGAGAGAGGAAACTCCAGATGCGAAACTTAGTTCCATTTTAAACTAATAGTTTTCTCCGATACTAAGTGTTCGATACTGTGCCAGGAGAAGCGCCTGTTCTCTGAAATCTTTGGCGATGCTACTCGAAACCGTATATGTTCGACGAAACTAAGTGGTTGACCTTGTGAGAGAGGAATCTCCAGTTGCGAAGCTTATTTCCATTTTAAACTAATTGTTCTACCTGAAACTAAGTGTTCGATACTGTGCCAGGAGAAGCGCCTGTTCTCTGAAATCAGTGGCGATGCTACTCTAAACCGTATGTGTTCGACGACTCTAAGTGGTCGACCTTCTGAGAGAAGAAACTCCAGATGCGAAACTTAGTTCCATTTTAAACTAATTGTTCTATCTGTAACTGAGTGTTCGATACTGCGTCAGGAGAAGCGCCTGTTCTCTGAATTCGGTGGCTATGCTACTCGAAACCGTATGTGTTCATCGAAACTAAGTGGTCGACCTTGTGAGAGAGGAAACTCCAGATGCGAAGCTTAGTTCCATTTTAAACTAATAGTTCTATCTGATACTAAGTGTTCGATACTGTGCCAGAAGAAGCGCCTGTTCTCTGAAAACTGTGGCGATGCCACTCGAAACCGTATGTGTTCAACGAAACTAAGTGGTCGACCTTCTGAGAGAGGAAACTCCGGATGCGAAACTTAGTTCCATTTTAAACTAATTGTTCTATCTGAAACTAAGTGTTCGATACTGTGACAGGAGAAGCTCCTGTTCTCTGAAATCTGTGGCGATGCCACTCGAAACCGTATGTGTTCGACGATACTAAGTGGCCGACCTCGTGAGAGAGGAAACTCCAGATGCGAAACTTAGTTCCATTTTAAACTAATAGTTCTCTCTCATACTAAGTGTTCGATACTGTGCCAGGAGAAGCGCCTGTTCTCTGAAATCTTTGGCGATGCCACTCGAAACCGTATATGTTCGACGAAACTAAGTGGTTGACCTTGTGAGAGAGGAATCTCCAGTTGCGAAGCTTATTTCCATTTTAAACTAATTGTTCTACCTGAAACTAAGTGTTCGATACTGTGCCAGGAGAAGCGCCTGTTCCCTGAAATCTGTGACGATGCCACTCGAAACCGTATGTGTTCGGCGAAACTAAGTCGTCGATCTTGTGAGAGAGGAAACTCCAGATGCGAAGCTTAGTTCCATTTTAAACTAATAGTTCTCTCTGATACTAAGTGTTCGATACTGTGCCAGGAGAAGCGCCTGTTCCCTGAAATCTGTGGCGATGCCACTCGAAACCGTATGTGTTCAACGAAATTAAGTGGTCGACCTTGTGAGAGAGGAATCACAAGATGCGAAGCATAGTTCCATTTTAAACTAATTGTTCTATCTGAAACTAAGTGTTCGATACTGTGCCAGGATAAGCGCCTGTTCTCTGAAATCTGTGGCGATGCCACTCGAAACCGTATGTGTTCGACGAAACTAAGTGGTCCACATTGTGAGAGAGGGAACTCCAGATACGAAGCTTAGTTCCATGTTAAACTAATTGTTCTCTCTGAAACTAAGAGTTCGATACTGTGCCAGGGGAAGCGCCTGTTCTCTGAGATCTGTGGCTATGCCACTCGAAACCGTATGTGTTTGACGAAACTAAGTGGCCGACCTTGTGACAGAGGAAACGTCAGATGCGAAGCTTAGTTCCATTTTAAACTAATTGTTCCATCTGAAAGTGATCGATACTGTGCCAGGAGAAGTGCCAGTTCCGTGAAATCTGTGGCGATGCTACTCGAAACCGTACGTGCTCGACGAATCTAAATGGTCGACCTAGTGAGAGAGGAATCTCCAGATGCGAAACATAGTTCCATTTTAAACTAATTGTTGTATTTGACACTAAGTGTTCGATACTGTGCCAGGAGAAGCGCCTGTTCCCTGAAATCTGTGGCGATGCCCCTCGAAACCGTATTTGTTCGACGAAACGAAGTTGTCGACCTTGTGAGAGAGGAAACTCCAAATGCGAAACTTAATTCCATTTTAAAATAATTGTTCTATATGATATTAAGTGTTCGATACTGTGCCAGGAGAAGCGCCCGTTCTCTGAAATCTGTGGCGATGCTCCTCGAAACCGTATGTGTTCGGCGAATCTAAATGGTCGACCTTGTGAGGGAGGAAACTCCAGATGCGAAACTTAGTTCCATTTTAAACAAATTGTTCTATCTGAAACTAAGTGTTCGATAATGTGCCAGGAGAAGCGCCTGTTCTCTGATATCTGTGGCGATGCCACTCGAAACCGTATGTGTTCGACGAAATTAAGTTGTCGACCTTGTGAGAAAGGAAACTCCAGATGCGAAACATTGTTCTATTTTAAACTAATTGTTCTATCTGAAACGAAGTGTTCCATACTGTGCCAGGAGAAGCGCCGTTATGCGAAATCTGTGGCGATGCCACTCGAAACCGTATGTGTTCGACGAAACTCAGTGGTCGACCATGTGAGAGAGGAATCTCCAGATGCGAAACATAGTTCCATTTTAAACTAATTGTTGTATCTGATACTAAGTGTTCGATACTGTGCCAGGAGAAGCGCCTGTTCCCTGAAATCTGTGACGATGCCACTCGAAACCGTATTTGTTCGACGAATATAAATGGTCGACCTTGTGAGGGAGGAAACTCCAGATGCGAAACTTAGTTCCATTTTAAACTAATAGTTCTCTCTGATACTAAGTGTTCGATACTGTGCCAGGAGAAGCGCCTGTTCTCTGAAATCTGTGGCGATGCCACTCGAAACCGTATGTGTTCAACGAAATTAACTTGTCGACCTTGTGAGAGAGCAAACTCCAGATGCGAAATTTAGTTCCATTTTAAACTAATTGTTCTATCTGAAAGTAAGTGTTCGATACTGTGCCAGGAGTAGCGCCTGTTCTCTGAAATCTGTGGCGATGCTACTCGAAACCGTATGTGTTAGACGAAACTAAGTGGTCCACATTGTGAGAGAGGAAACTCCAAATGCGAAACAGAGTTCCATTTTAAACTAATTGTTCTCTTTGAAACTAAGTGTTCGATACTGTGCCAGGAGAAGCGCCTGTTCTCTGAAATCTGTGGCGATGCTACTCTAAACCGTATGTGTTCGACGAAACTAAGTGGTCGACCTTCTGAGAGAAGAAACTCCAGATGCGAAACATATGTCCATTTTAAACTAATTTTTCTATCTGAAGCTAAGTGTTCGATACTGTGCCAGGAGAAGTGCCTGTTCTCTGAAATGTGTGGCGATGCTACTCTAAACCGTATGTGTTCGACGAAATTAAGTTGTCGACCTTGTGAGAAAGGAAACTCCAGATGCGAAACATTGTTCTATTTTAAACTAATTGTTGTATCTGATACTAAGTTTTCGATACTGTGCCAGGAGAAGCGCCTGTTCTCTGATATCTGTGGCGATGCCACTCGAAACCGTATGTGTTCGACGAAATTAAGTTGTCGACCTTGTGAGAAAGGAAACTCCAGATGCGAAACATTGTTCTATTTTAAACTAATTGTTCTATCTGAAACTAAGAGTTCGATACTCTGCCAGGAGAAGCGCCTGTTCTCTGAAATCTGTGGCGGTGCTACTCGAAACTGTATGTGTTCGAGGAAACTAAGTGGTCGACCTTGTGGGAGAGGAAACTCCAGATGCGAAACATAGTCCCATTTTAAACTAATTGTTCTATCTGAAATTAAGTGTTCGTTACTGTGCCAGGAGAAGCGCCTGTTCTCTGAAATGTGTGGCGATGCCACTCGAAACCGTAATTGTTCGACGAAACTAAGTGGTTGATCTTGTGAGAGAGGATACTCCAGATGCGAAACATAGTTCCATTTTAAACTAATTGTTCTGTCTGAAATAAGTGTTCGCTACTGTGCCAGGCGAAGCGCCTGTTCTCTGAAATCTGTGGCGATGCCACTCGAAACCGTATGTGTTCGTCGAAACTAAGTGGTCGACCTTGTGGGAGAGGAAACTCCAGATGCGAAACTTAGTTCCATTTTGAACTAATTGTTCTATCTGAAATTAAGTGTTCGATACTATGCCAGGGGAAGCGCCTGTTCTCTGAGATCTGTGGCGATGCTACTCGAAACCGTATGTGGTCGACGAAACTAAGTGGTCCACCTTGTGAGAGAGGAATCACAAGATGCGAAGCATAGTTCCATTTTAAACTAATTGTTCTATCTGAAACTAAGTGTTCGATACTGTGCCAAGAGAAGCGCCTGTTCTCTGAAATCTGTGGCTCTGCTACTCGAAACCGTATGTGTTCGACGAAATTAAGTTGTCGACCTTGTGAGAAAGGAAACTCCAGATGCGAAACATTGTTCTATTTTAAACTAATTGTTCTATCTGAAACGAAGTGTTCCATACTGTGCCAGGAGAAGCGCCGTTATGCGAAATCTGTGGCGATGCCACTCGAAACCGTATGTGTTCGACGAAACTCAGTGGTCGACCATGTGAGAGAGGAATCTCCAGATGCGAAACATAGTTCCATTTTAAACTAATTGTTGTATCTGATACTAAGTGTTCGATACTGTGCCAGGAGAAGCGCCTGTTCCCTGAAATCTGTGACGATGCCACTCGAAACCGTATTTGTTCGACGAATATAAATGGTCGACCTTGTGAGGGAGGAAACTCCAGATGCGAAACTTAGTTCCATTTTAAACTAATAGTTCTCTCTGATACTAAGTGTTCGATACTGTGCCAGGAGAAGCGCCTGTTCTCTGAAATCTGTGGCGATGCCACTCGAAACCGTATGTGTTCAACGAAATTAACTGGTCGACCTTGTGAGAGAGCAAACTCCAGATGCGAAATTTAGTTCCATTTTAAACTAATTGTTCTATCTGAAAGTAAGTGTTCGATACTGTGCCAGGAGTAGCGCCTGTTCTCTGAAATCTGTGGCGATGCTACTCGAAACCGTATGTGTTAGACGAAACTAAGTGGTCCACATTGTGAGAGAGGAAACTCCAAATGCGAAACAGAGTTCCATTTTAAACTAATTGTTCTCTTTGAAACTAAGTGTTCGATACTGTGCCAGGAGAAGCGCCTGTTCTCTGAAATCTGTGGCGATGCTACTCTAAACCGTATGTGTTCGACGAAACTAAGTGGTCGACCTTCTGAGAGAAGAAACTCCAGATGCGAAACATATGTCCATTTTAAACTAATTTTTCTATCTGAAGCTAAGTGTTCGATACTGTGCCAGGAGAAGTGCCTGTTCTCTGAAATGTGTGGCGATGCTACTCTAAACCGTATGTGTTCGACGAAATTAAGTTGTCGACCTTGTGAGAAAGGAAACTCCAGATGCGAAACATTGTTCTATTTTAAACTAATTGTTGTATCTGATACTAAGTTTTCGATACTGTGCCAGGAGAAGCGCCTGTTCTCTGATATCTGTGGCGATGCCACTCGAAACCGTATGTGTTCGACGAAATTAAGTTGTCGACCTTGTGAGAAAGGAAACTCCAGATGCGAAACATTGTTCTATTTTAAACTAATTGTTCTATCTGAAACTAAGAGTTCGATACTCTGCCAGGAGAAGCGCCTTTTCTCTGAAATCTGTGGCGGTGCTACTCGAAACTGTATGTGTTCGAGGAAACTAAGTGGTCGACCTTGTGGGAGAGGAAACTCCAGATGCGAAACACAGTCCCATTTTAAACTAATTGTTCTATCTGAAAATAAGTGTTCGTTACTGTGCCAGGAGAAGCGCCTGTTCTCTGAAATGTGTGGCGATGCCACTCGAAACCGTAATTGTTCGACGAAACTAAGTGGTTGATCTTGTGAGAGAGGATACTCCAGATGCGAAACATAGTTCCATTTTAAACTAATTGTTCTGTCTGAAATAAGTGTTCGCTACTGTGCCAGGCGAAGCGCCTGTTCTCTGAAATCTGTGGCGATGCCACTCGAAACCGTATGTGTTCGTCGAAACTAAGTGGTCGACCTTGTGGGAGAGGAAACTCCAGATGCGAAACTTAGTTCCATTTTGAACTAATTGTTCTATCTGAAATTAAGTGTTCGATACTATGCCAGGGGAAGCGCTTGTTCTCTGAGATCTGTGGCGATGCTACTCGAAACCGTATGTGGTCGACGAAACTAAGTGGTCCACCTTGTGAGAGAGGAATCACAAGATGCGAAGCATAGTTCCATTTTAAACTAATTGTTCTATCTGAAACTAAGTGTTCGATACTGTGCCAGGATAAGCGCCTGTTCTCTGAAATCTGGCGCGATGCGACTCGAAACCGTATGTGTTCGACGAAACTAAGTGGTCGACCTACTGGGAGAGGAAACTCCAGATGCGAAACTTAGTTCCATTTTAAACTAATTGTTCTATCTGAAACTAAGTATTCGATACTGTGCCAGGAGAAGCGCCTGTTCTCTGAAATCTGTGGCGATGCCACTCGAAACCGTATGTGTTCGACGAAACTAAGTGGTCCACCTTGTGAGAGAGGGAACTCCAGATACGAAGCTTAGTTCCATGTTAAACTAATTGTTCTCTCTGAAACTAAGAGTTCGATACTGTGCCAGGGGAAGCGCCTGTTCTCTGAGATCTGTGGCTATGCCACTCGAAACCGTATGTGTTTGACGAAACTAAGTGGCCGACCTTGTGACAGAGGAAACGTCAGATGCGAAGCTTAGTTCCATTTTAAACTAATTGTTCCATCTGAAAGTGATCGATACTGTGCCAGGAGAAGTGCCAGTTCCGTGAAATCTGTGGCGATGCTACTCGAAACCGTACGTGCTCGACGAATCTAAATGGTCGACCTAGTGAGAGAGGAATCTCCAGATGCGAAACATAGTTCCATTTTAAACTAATTGTTCTATCTGAAACTAAGTATTCGATACTGTGCCAGGAGAAGCGCCTGTTCTCTGAAATCTGTGGCGATGCCACTCGAAACCGTATGTGTTCGACGAAACTAAGTGGTCCACCTTGTGAGAGAGGGTACTCCAGATACGAAGGTTAGTTCCATGTTAAACTAATTGTTCTCTCTGAAACTAAGAGTTCGATACTGTGCCAGGGGAAGCGCCTGTTCTCTGAAATCTGTGGCGATGCCACTCGAAACCGTATGTGTTCGTCGAAACTAAGTGGTCGACCTTGTGAGAGAGGAAACCCCAGATGCGAAATTTAGTTCCATTTTAAACTAATTGTTCTATTTGAAACTAAGTGTTCGATACTGTGCCTGGAGAAGCGCGTGTTCTCTGAAATCTGTGGCGATGCTACTCGAAACCGTGTGTGTTCGACGAAACCAAGTGTTCGACCATGTGAGAGAAGAATCTCCAGATGCGAAACTAACTTCCATTTTAAACTAATCGTTCTATCTGAAACTAAGTGTTCGATACTGTGCCAGGAGAAACGCCGGTTCTCTGAAATCTTTGGCGATGCCACTCGAAACTGTATGTGTTCGACGAAACTAAGTGGTCGACCTTGTGAGAGAGGAAACTGCAGATGCAAAGCTTATTTCCATTTTAAACTAATTGTTCTATCTGACACTAAGTGTTCGATACTGTGCCAGGAGAAGCGCCTGTTCTCTGAAATCAGTCGCGATGGTCCTAGAAACCGTATGTGTTCGACGAATCTAAATGGTCGACCTTGTCAGGGAGGAAACTCCAGATGCGAAACTTAGTTCCATTTTGAACTAATTGTTCTATCTGAAACTAAGTGTTCGATACTGTGCCAGGAGAAGCGCCTGTTCTCTGAAATCTGTCGCGATGCCATTCGAAACCGTATGTGTTCGACGAAATTAAGTCGTCGACCTTGTGAGAGAGGAAACTCCAGATGCGAAATTTAGTTCCATTTTAAACTAATTGTTCTATTGGAAACTAAGTGTTCGATACTGTACCTGGAGAAGCGCGTGTTCTCTGAAATCTGTGGCGATGCTTCTCGAAACCGTGTGTGTTCGACGAAACCAAGTGTTCGACCATGTGAGAGAAGAATCTCCAGATGCGAAACTTAGTTCCATTTTAAGCTAATCGTTCTATCTGAAACTAAGTGTTCGATACTGTGCCAGGAGAAACGCCGGTTCTCTGAAATCTGTGGCGATGCCACTCGAAACTGTATGTGTTCGACGAAACTAAGTGGTCGACCTTGTGAGAGAGGAAACTGCAGATGCAAAGCTTATTTCCATTTTAAATTAATTGTTCTATCTGACACTAAGTGTTCGATACTGTGCCAGGAGAAGCGCCTGCTCTCTGAAATGTGTGGCGATGCTACTCGAAGCCGAATGTGTTCGACGAAACTAAGTGGTCGCCTTGTGAGAGAAGAAACTCCAGATGCGAAACTTAATTTCTCTTAAAACTAACTGTTCTACCTGAAACTAAGTGTTCGATACTGTGCCAGGAGAAGCGCCTGCTCTCTGAAATCTGTGGCGATGATACTAGAGACCGTATGTGTTCGACGAATCTAAATGGTCGACCTTGTGAGAGAGGAAACTGCAGATGCAAAGCTTATTTCCATTTTAAACTAATTGTTCTATCTGACACTAAGTGTTCGATACTGTGCCAGGAGAAGCGCCTGCTCTCTGAAATGTGTGGCGATGCTACTCGAAGCCGTATGTGTTCGACGAAATTAAGTCGTCGACCTTGTGCGAAAGGAAACTCCAGATGCGAAACATTGTTCCATTTTAAACTATTTGTTCTATCTGAAACTAAGTGTTCGATACTGTGCCAGGAGAAGCGCCTGTTCTCCGAAATCAGTGGCGATGCTACTCGAAACCGTATGTATTCGACCAAACTAAGTGGTCCACCTTGTGAGAGAGGAAACTCCAGATGCGAA
Source organism: Nysson spinosus (assembly GCA_910591585.2). Classification (NCBI taxonomy): domain Eukaryota; kingdom Metazoa; phylum Arthropoda; class Insecta; order Hymenoptera; family Crabronidae; genus Nysson; species Nysson spinosus. The sequence goes on along the minus strand of CAJUYC020000088.1, from coordinate 4,046,136 downwards.
GTTTAGTTCCATTTTAAAGTAATTGTTCTATCTGATACTAAGTGTTCGATACTGTGCCAGGAGAAGTGCCCGTTCTCTGAAATTTGTGGCGATGCTACTCGAAACCGTATATGTTCGACGAAACTAAGTGGTCGACCTTGTGAGAGAGGAAACTCCTGATGCGAAACTTAGTACCATTTTAAACTAATTGTTCTATCTGACACTAAGTGTTCGATACTGTGCCAGGAGAAGCGCCTGTTCTCTCAAATGTGTGGCGATGCTACTCGAAACCGTATGTGTTCGACGAAACTAAGTGGCCCACCTTGTGAGAGAGGAAACTCCAGATGCGAAGTTTAGTTCCATTTTAAAGTAATTGTTCTATCTGATACTAAGTGTTCGATACTGTGCCAGGAGAAGTGCCCGTTCTCTGAAATTTGTGGCGATGCTACTCGAAACCGTATATGTTCGACGAAACTAAGTGGTCGACCTTGTGAGAGAGGAAACTCCTGATGCGAAACTTAGTACCATTTTAAACTAATTGTTCTATCTGAAACTAAGTGTTCGATACTGTGCCAAGAGAAGCGCCTGTTCTCTGAAATCTGTGGCTCTGCTACTCGAAACCGTATGTGTTCAACGAAACTAAGTGGTTGACCTTGTGAGAGAGGATACTCCAGATGCGAAACATAGTTCCATTTTAAACTAATTGTTCTGCCTGAAATAAGTATTCGATACTGTGCCAGGAGTAGCGCCTGCCCTCTGAAATCTGTGGCGATGCTCCTCGAAACCGTATGTGTTCGACGAAACTAAGTGGTCGACCTTGTGAGAGAGGAAACTCCAGATGCGAAACTTAGTTCCATTTTAAACTAATTGTTCTATCTGAAAATAAGTGTTCGATACTGTGCCAGGAGAAGCACCTGTTCTCTGAAATGTGTCGCGATGCTACTCGAAACGGTATGTTTTCAACGAAACTGAGTGGTCGACCTTGTGAGCGAGGAAACTCCAGACGCGAAACTTAGTGTCATTTTAAACTAATTGTTCTATCTGAAACTAAGTGTTCGATAATGTGCCAGGAGAAGCGCCCGTTTTGTGAAACCTGTGGCGATACCACTCGAAACGGTATGTGTTCGACGAAACAGAGTGGTCGACCTTGTGAGAGTGGAAACTCCAGATGCGAAACTTAGTTCCATTTTAAACTGATTGTTCTATCTGAAACTAAGTGTTCGATACTGTGCCAGGAGAAGCGCCTGTCCTCTGAAATCTGTGGCGTTGCTACTCGAACCCGTATGTGTTCGACGAATCTAATTGGCCGACATTGTGAGAGAGGAAACTCCAGATGCGAAACATAGTTCCATTTTAAACTAATTGTTCTATCTGAAACTATGTGTTCGATAGTGCCAGGAGAAGCGCCTGTCCTCTGAAATGTGTGGCGATGCCACCCGAAACCGTATGTGTTCGATGAAACTAAGTGGTCGACCTTGTGGGAGAGGAAACTCCAGATGCGAAACTTAGTTCTATTTTAAACTAATTGTTCTATCTGAAACTAAGTGTTCGTCAATGTGCCAGGAGAAGCGCCTGTTCTCTGAAATCTGGGGCGATGCCACTCGAAACCGTATGTGTTTCCGCGAAACTAAGTGGTCGGCTTGTGAGGGAAGAAACTCCAGATGCGAAACACAGTTCCATTTTAAACTAATTGTTCTATCTGAAACTTAGTGTTCGATACTGTGCCAGGAGAAGCGCCTGTTCTCTGAAATCTCTGGCGATGCTACTCCAAACCGTATGTGTTCGACGAAAATAAGTGGTCGACCTTGTGGTAGAGGAAACTCCAGATGCGAAACATAGTTCCATTTTAAACTAAGTGTTCTATCTGAATCTAAGTGTTCGATACTGTGCCAGGAGAAGCGCCTGTTCTCTGAAATCTGTCGCGGTGCCACTCGAAACCATATGGGTTCAACGAAACAAAGTGGTCGACCTTGTGAGAGTGGAATCTCCAGAAGCGAAACTTAGTTCAATTTTAAACTAATTGTTCTATCTGATACTAAGTGTTCGATACTGTGCCAGGAGAAGCGCCTGTTCTCTGAAATCTGTGGCGATGCCACTCGAAACCGAATATGTTCGAAGAAACTCAGTGGTCGACCTTGTGAGAGAGGAAACTCCAAATGCGAAACTTTATTCCATTTTAAACTAATTGTTCTATCTGATACTGAGTGTTCGATACTGTTCCAGGAGAAACGCCGTTCTGCGAAATCTGTGGCGATACCACTCGAAACCGTATGTGTTCGACAAAACACAGTGGTCGACCTTGTGAGAGTGGAATCTCCAGAAGCGAAACTTAGTTCCATTTTAAACTAATTGTTCTATCTGATACTAAGTGTTCGATACTGTGCCAGGAGAAGCGCCTGTTCTCTGAAATCTGTGGCGATGCCACTCGAAACCGAATATGTTCGACGAAACTCAGTGGTCGACCTTGTGAGAGAGGAAACTCCAAATGCGAAACTTTGTTCCATTTTAAACTAATTGTTCTATCTGATACTGAGTGTTCGATACTGTTCCAGGAGAAGCGCCTATTCTCTGAAATCTGTGGAGATGCTATTCGAAACCGTACGTGTTCGACGAAACTAAGTGGTCCACCTTGTGCGAGAGGAAACTCCAAATGCGAAACATAGTTCCATTTTAAACTAATTGTTCTATCTGACACTAAGTGTTCGATAATGTGCCAGGAGAAGAACCTGTTCTCTGACATCTGTGGCGATGCTACTCGAAACCGTATATGTTCGTCGAAACTAAGTGGTCGATACTGTGCCAGGAGAAGCGACAGTTCTCTGAAATCTGCGGCGATGCCACTCGAAACCGTATGTGTTCGACGAAACAAAGTGGTCGACCTTGTGAGAGAGGGAACTCCAGATGCGAAACTTAGTTCCATTATAAACTAATTGTTCTATCTGAAACTAAATGTTCGATACTGTGCAAGGAGAAGCGCCTGTTCTCTGACATCTGTGGCGATGCTACTCGTAACCGTATATGTTCGTCGAAACTAAGTGTTCGATACTGTGCCAGGAGAAGCGACAGTTCTCTGAAATCTGCGGCGATGCCACTCGAAACCGTATGTGTTCGACGAAACAAAGTGGTCGACCTTGTGAGAGAGGGAACTCCAGATGCGAAACTTAGTTCCATTTTAAACTAATTGTTCTATCTGAAACTAAATGTTCGATACTGTGCAAGGAGAAGCGCATGTTCTCTGAAATCTGTGGCGATGCTACTCGAAACCGTATGTGTTCGACGAAACTACGTGGTCGCCTTGTGAGAGAGGAAACTCCAGATGCGAAACATAGTTCCATTTTAAACCAGCTGTTCTATCTGTGTTCGATACTGGGCCAGGAGAAGAGCCTGTTCCCTGAAATCAGTGGCGATGCCACTCGAAACCGCATGTGTTCGACCTTGTGGGAGAGTAAACTCCAGATGCGAAACTTAGTTCCATTTAAAACGAACTGTTCAATCTGAAACTAAGTGTTCGATACTGTGCCAGGAGAAGCGCCTGTTCTCTGAAATCTGGGGCGATGCCACTCGAAACCGTATGTGTTTCCGCGAAACTAAGTGGTCGGCTTGTGAGGGAAGAAACTCCAGATGCGAAACACAGTTCCATTTTAAACTAATTGTTCTATCTGAAACTAAGTGTTCGATACTGTGCCAGGAGAAGCGCCTGTTCTCTGAAATCTCTGGCGATGCTACTCCAAACCGTATGTGTTCGACGAAAATAAGTGGTCGACCTTGTGGTAGAGGAAACTCCAGATGCGAAACATAGTTCCATTTTAAACTAAGTGTTCTATCTGAATCTAAGTGTTCGATACTGTGCCCGGAGAAGCGCCTGTTCTCTGAAATCTGTCGCGGTGCCACTCGAAACCATATGGGTTCAACGAAACAAAGTGGTCGATTCTGTTTCGGGAGAAACACCCGTTCGGTGAAATCTGTGGCAATACCACCCGAGACCGTATGTGTTCGACGAAACTAAGTGGTTGACCATGTGAGAGAGGAAACTCCAAACTCGAAACTTAGTTCCATTTTAAACTAATTGTTCTATCTGAAACTGAGTGTTCGTTACTGTGCCAGGAGAAGTGCCTGTTCTCGGAAATCTGTCGCGATTCTACTCGAAACCGTATGTGTTCTACGAAACTAGGTGGTCGGCCTTGTGAGAGAGGAAACTCCAGTTGCGAAACTTAGTTAAATTTTAAACTAATTGTTCTATCTGAAACTAAGTGTTCGATACTGTGCCAGGAGAAGAGCCTGTTCTCTGAAATGTGTGGCGATGCCACTCGAAACCGTATGTGTTCGACGAAACGAAGTGGTCGACCTTGTGAGATGGGAAACTCCAGATGCGACGCTTAGTTCCATTTTAAACTAATTGTTCTATCTGATACTGAGTGTTCGATACTGTTCCAGGAGAAGCGCCTATTCTCTGAAATCTGTGGAGATGCTATTCGAAACCGTACGTGTTCGACGAAACTAAGTGGTCCACCTTGTGCGAGAGGAAACTCCAAATGCGAAACATAGTTCCATTTTAAACTAATTGTTCTATCTGAAACTAAGTGTTCGATACTGTGCCAGGAGAAGAGCCTGTTCTCTGAAATGTGTGGCGATGCCACTCGAAACCGTATGTGTTCGACGAAACGAAGTGGTCGACCTTGTGAGATGGGAAACTCCAGATGCGACGCTTAGTTCCATTTTAAACTAATTGTTCTATCTGATACTAAGTGTTCGATACTGTACCAGGAGAAGCGCCTGTTGTCTGAAATGTGTGGCGATGCCACTCGGAACCCTATGTGTTCGAGGAAACTAAGTGGTTGATCTTGTGAGAGCCGACAAGCGTGCCCCTCTGGTACGCGGGCGCCTCGAATATCTTAACACTATTTATATTATTAATTTTAAAACAAAAATTACATTTTTGTATAAATAGCATAAAATATTAATTTATAATATAAAATTTTTTATGAAACTCTATTTATTGATAATCTCCACTTTAACGAAAAGTATTTAAATAAAAACATCAATTCAACGAGAAAGCTTTTTTTTATCAAAATAAAAATCGTTAATCCCCACTTTAACGAAAAGTATCTAAATAAAAACATATTCTTTCTTTTAATATTATACCAAAAACAATGACCTAATTCTTTTATCCCAATAAAATTTATAATTTATTTAATTAATATAAGTAATTTATTAATTAATTTATTTCAATAAAAAATCTCTGGTAATAAAAAAAATTTCACATTATATACCTATATAAATTAAAAAATCTCTATCACTTTAATGAAAAGTATCTAAATAAAAACATCAATTCAACGAGAAAGCTTTTTTTTATCAAAATAAAAATCGTTAATCCCCACTTTAACGAAAAGTATCTAAATAAAAACATATTCTTTCTTTTAATATTATACCAAAAACAATGACCTAATTCTTTTATCCCAATAAAATTTATAATTTATTTAATTAATATAAGTAATTTATTAATTAATTTATTTCAATAAAAAATCTCTGGTAATAAAAATAATTTCACATTATATACCTATATAAATTAAAAAATTTCTATCACTTTAACGAAAAGTATCTAAATAAAAACATCAATTCAACGAGAAAGCTTTTTTTTATCAAAATAAAAATCGTTAATCTCCACTTTAACGAAAAGTATCTAAATAAAAACATCAATTCAACCAGAAAGCTTTTTTTTATCAAAATAAAAATCGTTAATCCCCACTCTAACGAAGAGTATCTAAATAAAAACATATTTTTTCTTTTAATATTTTACCAAAAACAATGACCTAATTCTTTTATCCCAATATAATTTATAATTTATTTAATTAATATAAGTAATTTATTAATTAATGAATTTTAATAAAAAATCTCTGGTAATAAAAATAATTTCACATTATATACCTATATAAATTAAAAAATCTCTAGTAACAAAAATAATTTTACATTATATACCTATATAAATTAAAAAATCTCTAGTAACAAAAATAATTTTACATTATATACCCATATAAATTAAAAAATCTCTAGTAACAAAAATAATTTTACATTATATACCTATATAAATTAAAAAATCTCTAGTAATAAAAATCAATTAATTATTATTTATATTGTTAGAACATTCAAAGTGCGCGCTTTAATGCGTGAGCATCGCTCTCCTTATACACTAGGGAGATATCACCTTTCTTTTTCTGGTTCTGTTCGTGGGCTCTCATCGCCTCGTGGTAATGCAATTCTTCTTGTACAATTATTTTATTCATTCTAATTATATATATATATACATTAACAGTAATTGTGATACGTGTTTTGTATTTATTCCTCTGCCTAACATAATCCACAAAAGACCCGTCAACAGGTTATGGGCTCAGGGCAGGTAAATAAAAGATAATAATAAAATAAAAGAAAAGTGAGGTTAAGTGCGAACACGTGCCAAGTGCAGAGAAAAGTTTCCACAACCATGGGTTCAACAAATATTCAGAACATTGAAAAATTAAACGATACGAATTATGTGTTACGTGCCAAGCACATATAAAAAAATTAAATATAAAAAGAAAGAGGAAGTTAAAATTTCAGAGTAGGCATCACGCGTGCCCGATCTTACGACACGGTATCGATGAACCATTAGTCTGCAAAAACCGAATTTAAGCAACCGCGAATATTCTCCGAACAGCGGCCACGTTTCGCTAATAAGCAAAATTGCAATAGCGAGAGGCTGTGGATGAGGGCGGGTTGATGAACTTTGGCGGAATTCTTTGAACAGGAAACGGGTGATTTCCTAAGTGGGAAGAATGAGCACAGCTCTTGGAATTCCCCCCCTTAGCGGTTCCAAAATCAACAAAAAGGAGCAGGAAATCACCGCAAGTTGCAATCGTTAGTCAAATCGCGAGGTGCGTGGCGTTTTGCCCTTGTTGCTATTTTGAGCCAGAGTTCGGGTTAAAATTAGTGAAGTTACTTCCATAATTACCGAAGGACTCAGCAAACAAGAATTATTCAAATCCAAAATCAATCTCTATCCTCATATATTAAATTTTTCTTTATAGTATTTATAGTAGTTTATCGTATTTATAGTATAGTGTAAACAGAAGTGAAAAGTTCATCAGCCATTCCTTCATCTACGGCTCCCTCAGCAAACAATTGCTTCCAAGATAATATTCATTGGTGAGTTTCCATACTTATGTTAGCATCGCGATACGAGGACCCAAACATATGTTTATATGCTTGTCGGAATTTCCCTTGGGCCCATTCGTAAACTTAGCACGTTAGGAATTTACCAATCTAAGACTCCAACTAAAACAAGTATTGTAAAATTGTCATCCATTCTGGACTCCGATATTTCTGAACTATTCCGTGTAATTGTTTTTATATAATGTGATGAATCAATAGAACAGCCCAATAAGGTATTCATCCTCTATTCTGCGTTAACACCTATTTCATTCCTGACCTATGCGCGGATTCCGTATGGAATCTTAGATGATACAACCCATCCTAAATTAAATTTATTCAAGCGTTACGCGCGGAACGGCTAACCGCTCGGCCCACGAAATAATTCCTTACGCACGTAACAGGCTGAATTGGTGTCAGAAGTGGGATACGTATTGTCAATTAGCGCATGTGTTAGTGCAGAATAATTAAAGGATCGTATAGATTTCGAGATTCGCACACTGTTGCATAGATGGTTAAAATAATCAACATCAATTATAATTACACGATAGCGATTGCTGAATTTTCCTTCACTTAATTTATCAAAATGGCCACAAATTCCTCTCGTAATGCAGCAGCACAAGTTTCTGCAAATGTTTCATTGGACGAATTACACGTTACTAATTTGATGATGGCTTCTATGGCTGAATGCTTCACAATTCAACACAGTACACTAAACATTCCTTTCTTTGACGGGAAAAACATTCCCCTTAAAAATTTCTTAGGTGACGTTCAAAACGGCGCAGTCTATGTGCCGCCAGCACTGGAAACTTCATATGTAAGGGCAATATTAGGAAAATTGCAGGGAACAGCGAGAGATAGTATTTGGGGTAAAAATTTCCAAAAACTAGATGATCTCGTAAAACATTTAAAGGAAAGATTTGCGCCGGGTAAAACATATCCATACTACCATCACGAAATAGAAAATATCCGAATGAGACGCGGAGAAGCGGTCAGTGACTTTGCAGATCGATTAAATATCCTAATCAGCGGTGCTCGAGTCGCTTTAGAAGATAAATATGGAGAACGCGCTAATCAAATGATGGCTCCCGTAGAGGAATGTGCTTTAGAGGCTTTTATTCGAGGATTACCCGACGAAATTGCTATCGCGGTTGATTCGCGTGAACCAAAGAAAATACAGGACGCTGTAAAAATTGCTGCACGAATAGAAACCCGAATGAAATCAGGAATAATCCCCGGTGGTGAACCTTCGCGATTAATGTTATCACAACATTCAGTTCCGAATCCAGATTCTCGTGACTTACCTACCACCTACACAAACCGCTCCCAAACCTTGCGAGAGCAAGATTCGAGGAGTCCCAGTCCCATGAGAAATCCGAACTATAATCGCGCAAATTCACCGATTACAATTCTAAAATCTGCACGTCCTACATCACCTGTTCCTTACAAGCATCACCATTATCCGTTGCCACCGCATCCTTATCCATACTATCCACCGTATTTTTATCCACCAACGCCATATCCGCCTTACAGTCCAATATACGATCACCCTCAATCTTTCAATATGAATCCAAACTTGACTAATCATACTCTAACCAGAGCAAATTCTCCAACCCCAGTTCCTTCGCGAAGCATTGAACCTTCAAGATCCAACACACCCACTAACCAAAATTCCAGATCTTCTTCCCCTATCCCAACATTTGATCATTTTAACTCGAATTCGCCGAGAAGGAACAGTGAAAATTTAAACTCCCGCACAACTCGTCGTGCCGGCGCGACGGCGAGTTACTCGAATCAGGAGCGTCGAACAGTAAAATTTTTGGAAGCAGAGGAATCGTCTATTCCTATAAACGACAGCTAGAATCACCATTAATTAAAATGTCTGCGAAAGAATTACGCAATAAATCTGGTTTATTTTTGGTTGATACAGGCGCAGATATAAATCTGATAAAATTAAATGCTTTGCACGAAGACGTCGAAGTAGACCTTCAAGAATCAGTCTCTATAACTGGAATTACCCCGGAAAAATTGAGAACCTTAGGAACAACTACAGTTACACTTTTAGAACAACCAGTTAAATTTCACGTCGTCCGATCATCGTTTCCCTTGAATAATGATGGAATTTTAGGCAAAGATTACCTACGTCAAGAGCAGGCGGAAATCTCGTTCGCTCATAATACCTTAGTTACAAAAACAGAACCCATCAGACCTTTTAGATTCATTGGGGAAGAACCAAATCAGAAATCTAAACGTAGCCCTCGTTCGCAAATTCTTACGATTAAAGCTCGCACTCGTCAACCGATAGCTATAGACGTGGTTAATTCAGAAATAAAAGAAGGATACTTGCCAAAGTTAGAATCAGTAGAAGGCTTATACATAGGCGAAGCAGCTGTTAGTGTACGCGATGGTGTCTGTCACGTATTAGCAATTAATACGTTGGAAGAAGACATACAGGTCGAAGTTACTCCACAAGAAGTAATTCCCTTTGAGTACTATGATTTTCCCGAAGAAGAATATTTCGATTCAGACTCAGAAGTTCAAAATTTGCCCATAGTTCACGATAGGTTTTTCGAAATTCTAAAACGTTTGCGTTTAGATCACCTAAATGACGAGGAACGAGACCATATAATCGAAATTATAGAAGAATACCCAAATCGCTTTTATTTGCCAGGAGACCAATTACCTTTCACCCCGTTAATAAAACATACAATTCCGACATCAGATGATTTACCGATTAATACCAGACAGTATCGCTTTCCACCGGTTCACAAGGAAGAAATACACCGTCAAATTTTGACAAAATTAAACAATAGGATAATTAAACCATCAAATTCGCCTTACAATTCACCTCTCTGGATCGTCCCTAAGAAACCTGATTCTCAAGGAAGACCCAGGTGGAGAATGGTAATTGATTTTCGCAAACTTAACGAAAAAACGATAGGAGATGCATATCCGTTACCAAATATAACCGATATTCTGGATCAATTAGGCCAAGCTAGATATTTCTCGATCATCGATCTCGCGAGTGGATTCCAACAAATAGAGATGGATCCAAAGGATAGGGCTAAAACAGCCTTTACAACTCCTAATGGGCACTACGAGTATATCCGTATGCCCGAAGGTTTGAAAAATGCACCTGCCACCTTTCAACGGCTTATGGATCAAACGGTACGTGGTTTGCAGGGAACGGAAGTTTTCGTTTATCTCGATGACATTGTAGTGTACGCAAAAACTCTTGAAGAACACGGAAAGAAAATTCGTAGATTATTTAATCGTTTAGAAAAAGCTAAATTAACATTACAACCCGATAAATGTGAATTTTTGAAAACTGAAGTAGCATACCTAGGACATATAATTAGTCAAAAGGGTGTAAGACCAGATCCAAAAAAGATTATAGCAGTAAAAAACTTTCCTCGACCAAAAACAGCAAAGAATGTCAGACAGTTTTTAGGTTTAGCAGGTTATTATCGCAGATTTATTAAAGATTTTGCAGCAAAGTCCAAACCATTAACAGAATTGTTAAAAAAGAACGCGACCTTCGTTTGGGGAAAGGAACAAAAACGTAGCTTCCAGGAATTACGAAAAGCGCTCTGTAGAGGTCCAATTCTTCAATATCCAAATTTTGATAAGCCTTTCACTTTAACAACAGACGCCTCAGATTTTGCGATAGGAGCAATACTTAGTCAGGAGGTTGATGGAAACGATTTACCAATAGCTTATCTTTCTAGAACTTTAACAAACCCTGAGAAAAATTACTTCACCACCGAAAAAGAATGTTTGGCAGTATTATACGCAATTTTGCATTTTAGGCCGTATCTTTACGGTAGGAAATTTACGTTAGTTAGCGATCACGAGCCCCTGAAATGGATAGACTCCATAAAGGATCCAGGGCAACGTTTAATTCGATGGAGATTGAAATTGCGTGACTACGACTATAATTTCGTTCATAAAGCGGGAAAATTAAACACAAGTGCAGACGCGTTATCCAGAAATCCTGTCGTTAAATTTAACCTCTCAGATACTAGCAGTACCGACTCTGACAGTGAACTTGAATCATCAAAAATTTTACCGATTCAAGAACAACCAGCAAAATCTAAATTTAGCTCAGCAGGAACCACATCTAGACCAATATCCAAATCAGTTTCGGAAGTACCCAGAAAACCAGGAAGGCCCATTGGATCGAAAAATAAACCAAAAATTTCAAACCCTTTAAATGTCAGTGCAATAGCAACTAGGACCCGAAATCAATTAAAACCCAACGCTTACATTCCACCACGACCTACAGTTCCATCGTCAGCAGATACGCCAGACGTAGATTCCGATAATTCACATGACGAGTCATCAGAACCACCCATATTACGGAAAAGGAAAAGTGTAATGCCAAGCCTGGATCTACACAAGAAATTTACTTCTAAACATACGAAAGGGAAAACATTGGAACCAATTGCCGAGGACGTTCACACTGAAACAGTAGACGAGACAACAATAAACGCTGACACCATACTACTAGAATTACAACCACCAGCAGAGGACAGTGACGATGACGTTTTTCTAGATGACGAACGAAGACTGTCTATAAACAAACAGGAATTACATGACTCTTTCAAACGTTTTGACGAATCTCTTAAAGAACACAGCGAAATTATGGAAGAATCATCAGGTAATACTTCGGACACTGACGAACTAGACGACGTAGAGTTAAATAATAGAATAGAAAAATTACTTAAACAATATGGAACAGAAGGACATGATAAATCAAAACCTGACTGTACACTGGAAACATCCGAGCAGACCAAAATTCATTGGCAACCCCATAGATCCACATTACCTACTCCTATTCCACATTCTAAACCATTGGCATTGTCAACTCCTTTTCCAGCTTCACCAATCAATACGAGACAGAATGCACTTCTACCAGGACACTTCAGTCAAACTAAATCAAAATCTGTTGGTATACCAAGGCGAATAATTCCAAGGACGGTATCAGGTAACGAGACGTACTGCACTGGCATCCAGCTGACTCAGGGAATTCCCCCGGATATCACACCTAGCTCTCCCGTAAATCTTTCTCGGAAACCACAGCGCTCTTCAAAGAAATTAATTAATATTAGCCGAGAAAATTTGACCTACTCACATGATAATTATGTTCACTTTATTTCTGCTGATTGCGATTTGACAACATCCGTAGGAAAATTGCTAACAGATATAGGCGCTATCAGTGTTGAAAATTTCAGAGAAATTAAACCAAAGGAAGGTCAAGTACTAATCACTAGACAGGGAAAGTACAAAATATTTAGCATCGTTGTGCAGAAACATCATTTTGACGAGACTTCCGTCGCGAAAATAAAAACCGGGCTTAGGAACTTAAAATTAATTCTTCCAAATTCCGATATTAATTCCTTTCGAATTTCAAAATCCGGTGATTATACCGATTCACTTACTCTCGAATCGCTAAAAGAAACCCTAACAGAAATCTTCGAGGAAATCGACATCAAAATTACAATTTGCCTTGGGAAAATTCAAATTCCTCCCGAAGAACTTCGTCATAATATAATTTCAGAATTACATGAAGGCATAGTCGGCGGTCACAAAGGAGTAACTAAAACGTATCGTAGGATTCGCGAAAGATTCTATTGGCCAGGAATGAGGAATGATATTCAAAATTTCATTAGAACTTGCCATAGCTGTCAAGAAAATAAATTAGTCAGAACAAAAACGCGTGAACCAATGATAATCACAGATACCCCTATAGAACCGTTTGCTAAAGTATCATTAGATACTGTGGGACCCCTACCTACAACCCCTGATGGCAATCGGCACATATTGACTATGCAAGATAATTTGACAAAATATTGTATTGCCGTACCCGTACCGGATATAAAAGCTGAAACAATTGCTCACGCGATAGTAACACATTTAATCTTACAAGTTGGAGCTCCGCGTATTATATTAACCGACAGAGGAACAAGTTTTATAAACAAGATTCTAAAGGAATTAACAAAAATCTTCAAAATTCATCACGTAACAACGTCTGGTTACAGACCACAGACAAACGGTGCTTTAGAAAGGAGCCATATAGTATTAACGGACTATATAAAACATTATATAAATGATTTCGATGATTGGGATAAGTTAGTTCCGTTTGCCATGTTCTCATATAACACCTCAGTACACGAAGCCACTAACTTCACTCCATATGAATTAGTTTTTGGAAAATTAGCTCGTTACCCTAGTTCGTTTCCCGAAGATGATGATATGCTAACGTATAATTCATATCTTCGTGAATTGATAATTCGACTTTCCGAATCACAAATATTAGCCGGACAAAATTTAATTTCTGCTAAACATAAGTCTAAAGGATATTATGATGAAAAGGCACGACCATTCCCAGGAAAAGTAGGAGATATGGCTCGCGTTCTAGTAGAACCCAGGAAAGGAAAGTTCAGTACTCGATATCATGGTCCCTATAAAATAGTTGGAGTTTTGGAGAAAAATAATATTGTTTTGGAAGATGGTAATGGTAAAAGATTCATCAAACACGCAGATAAAGTAGAATTGGCTGCACAGTAATTTCCAAGTTCATAAAATACTAATCATTGATGCCTGATATTTGATAAGGAATGGCAATGGACTCGGCGATGCTCATCCTATTACTGGGGCTAGTAGCAGCGGATAAGAATAATTGCAATAGTTTTGTTTAGATAATACTAAATTTAAAAGATCAGGATGAGTTATATCGAATCACTTAAATCGATACTTATTCGGAAATTTACTTTAAGGAATCACAAACGACTCAAAACAAGTACACCAGCACATAAATTCTGTTTTTATTAATCACAAATCATATATCAAAAGGAAATCCAAATAATTTGGGAGACACATTAATAGTATCTCCACTGAATTCAATCCACTGTATGAATTCGATTGCAAATTGGACCAATTGGCAAAACAATCATCACAACGGAGAAGTTACATCACAACCAATTTCTTCAACTGACTCTGCAACCGAAGTATCATCATGCACATAATATTTTGGCCACTAATTAAGAAGAAGAGGAACAAGGAAGACAACCATCCAAACAACAGCACTAGAGGAAGACTCACAATCAACAACATCAAGAAATCGGGATTGTCGATTACCAAACTCAGAATGTTACACTTAATTATTTTATATTAATTTTCTTCTATTGTTTTGGTTGAAAACTTGTTGCATGCATTTATTTATTGTTTATTATCTTTTATTATTTTACTCTTGTTTGATTAATATTTACATGACCGAGAAAATGGACTCTGTCGAAAATACCATGAATAGATCCAGGAGGAGCGGAAGAAGCGTAGCGTATGTTACCTTCAGCACCACCGAGGAGGCCGGAGCACTATCATTCTGTGTGATGTCATTCGTACGCAAAAAGCGAAAGACAAAAGGAGACACTGAGCAAGTGAGCAGAGCTTGGCGTTCCCGGAGTGTCAACAACCTTCTCCAGGGAAACTCAACCGACATTGTCGGTTAACCAATAGCCTTATGGAAGTACAACATCCAACCTTTACTACTAGGCAGTAGTTCGATTTGGACCTACTCTACGGAAAATGGTCCTAGACAATCATTATAACTTGTCATCATCAACATAAATCACGGAACAACTATCAGAACTGAAGTTCTTCGTGGACTCGGAAATCTTTCGACTCTGCGGCACCCTTCGACAAGAAGATGTTAAGAAGCCAGGATGACGAGCTGGAGAGCATCCACTACATGACGTACGTGTCTCTGCCTTGCTGAAGCCTCTGTTATTACAACAACGGTCATCCTCGGAGGGATGCTGAATGGTTAGCGTATTCTCACGATTCTTTCGTTTAAACGCGATAAATTAAATATTTTATATTAGATCATCTGTACATTTTTCTAATAGTACTTTGCGAAATCCATATTTTTCTCATAATTTAGTTAAGCGAATCATGCACGAGCAATCAATCATAAGCAATAATTTATATTTCATATAAGTTCAACCATTTTATGTAGAACCACCTGTTCAATAATTGCGAAAAATTGTATACATACGAACATCTCTCGAACTTAACCTACGGTTAAACATCATCGGGGACGATGATGATTCTAAGGGGGGAGGGGTGTTACGTGCCAAGCACATATAAAAAAATTAAATATAAAAAGAAAGAGGAAGTTAAAATTTCAGAGTAGGCATCACGCGTGCCCGATCTTACGACACGGTATCGATGAACCATTAGTCTGCAAAAACCGAATTTAAGCAACCGCGAATATTCTCCGAACAGCGGCCACGTTTCGCTAATAAGCAAAATTGCAATAGCGAGAGGCTGTGGATGAGGGCGGGTTGATGAACTTTGGCGGAATTCTTTGAACAGGAAACGGGTGATTTCCTAAGTGGGAAGAATGAGCACAGCTCTTGGAATTCCCCCCCTTAGCGGTTCCAAAATCAACAAAAAGGAGCAGGAAATCACCGCAAGTTGCAATCGTTAGTCAAATCGCGAGGTGCGTGGCGTTTTGCCCTTGTTGCTATTTTGAGCCAGAGTTCGGGTTAAAATTAGTGAAGTTACTTCCATAATTACCGAAGGACTCAGCAAACAAGAATTATTCAAATCCAAAATCAATCTCTATCCTCATATATTAAATTTTTCTTTATAGTATTTATAGTAGTTTATCGTATTTATAGTATAGTGTAAACAGAAGTGAAAAGTTCATCAGCCATTCCTTCATCTACGGCTCCCTCAGCAAACAATTGCTTCCAAGATAATATTCATTGGTGAGTTTCCATACTTATGTTAGCATCGCGATACGAGGACCCAAACATATGTTTATATGCTTGTCGGAATTTCCCTTGGGCCCATTCGTAAACTTAGCACGTTAGGAATTTACCAATCTAAGACTCCAACTAAAACAAGTATTGTAAAATTGTCATCCATTCTGGACTCCGATATTTCTGAACTATTCCGTGTAATTGTTTTTATATAATGTGATGAATCAATAGAACAGCCCAATAAGGTATTCATCCTCTATTCTGCGTTAACACCTATTTCATTCCTGACCTATGCGCGGATTCCGTATGGAATCTTAGATGATACAACCCATCCTAAATTAAATTTATTCAAGCGTTACGCGCGGAACGGCTAACCGCTCGGCCCACGAAATAATTCCTTACGCACGTAACAATGAATCATGGAAGATCCAAATGAAAAGTATTTTGAGATATAACGAATTGTGGGACTACGTGAATGGTATAAAGAATAGAACTGAAGAAAATGGAGCCGCGTGGAAAACGCATGACGAAAAGGCTCTCGATCTAATCATACTGAGTCTTAATAAGGACCAATATACACACGTAAAACGGGCAGAAACGTCGAAGGAAGCTTGGGAAGCATTAAATAATGTTCAACAATCTAGAGGCCCTATGCGACAGTGTGTATTATTTAAACAACTATATAGAATGAAAAAAGATTCCAAACAAAGTATGGCTCAGTACATCAACGACTTCATACACAAATCTGAACAATTACAAGAGTCTGGAATAATATTACCAGAATCTATTTGGCCAATAATGCTATTAATGTCACTACCCAGTGAATATGAAACCTTTTGCATAGCAATAGAGTCAAGAGATAAAATGCCTACGTTAGAAGAACTAACAATAAAATTAATTGAAGAAGAAATTAGAAAAATAGATATTAATGAAGTAAAGGACTCAGATAAGGAAGTAGCATTACTGACAAGGAAGAAATTCTCAAATGACAGAGCGATACAGAGAGAACATTACCAGAAGCAGAAACCCGGGGAGAGCAACCATATATCCAAAAACTGCAGAAGCCGACAAAAACATGGTCAGTGGAGCAACAGTGCACATGTGCAAAGATAAAGCTCAATTCATAAACCTTGACAAAGAACAAAGGGACAAAGTGTGTACAGCCACAGAAGAAAGCACAAACTCCTTAGGAAGAGGAAATATCAAGATAAATGTGCACTCCAAAAATCAAAGTACGAATGACATTAAACTAGCAAATGTTATGTGGGTTCCTGAATTGAGAAACAACCTGATGTCCGTATCAAGCATCACAGAAAATGGTTATACAGTAACGTTTACAAAACACTCAGCCTTTGTGAAGCGTAAGGATAATTCCATAGCGTTAACAGCTCATAAACGGAATGGTTTGTATATTGTGGAAACAAAGGGACGTCAACAGGCACTTCAGTCAAGAGAAGAAGAAAATGACAAACTTATAAGATGGCATCAAAGGCTAGGTCATTTAAACTTTAACGATGTAAATAAACTGCACAATAAAAATATGGTGATCGGTATGAACATAAATCAAAGAAGTGCAATAAACTCTCCACAGTGTAAAACGTGCGACTTGAGCAAAATAAATCAAACGCCCTTTAAGGAATCAGAAAGGGTAGAGAAAGAAATACTAGGATTGATCCACACGGACGTATGCGGTCCTATGAGTGTACCATCATTAGGGGGAGCAAAGTATTTCGCAACATTCATCGACGACAAAACTAGATTCACAGAAATAGCTGTACTAAAACAAAAATCCGAAATATTGTCTGCATTTAAAGCGTATAAAAACCGAGTAGAGAAACAAACCGGAAAAGAAATCAGAAAAATCAGGAGTGACAACGCCAAAGAATATCTTTCAAAGGAATTCTCAAATTACCTTGAGCAAGAGGGAATAGCAAGGCAACTGTCGACCCCGTATACACCGCAGCAGAACGGAGTAGCCGAACGCGCCAACAGGACAATAGTGGAAATGGCGAGAAGTATGTTAACCCAATCAAAATTACAAATGAGCCTATGGGCAGAAGCAGTAAACGCGGCCGTATACATTAGGAACAGATGCCCTACCAAAAAGTTGAACGAAGTCACACCATATGAACAATGGACAGGCGAAAAACCCTATGTAGGATTTTTAAGGATATTCGGTAGCAGCGCAGTAGCGCTGGAAAAAGGAACAAAAACAAACAAATTTATGCCAAAAGGCAAAGAATATGTCTTAGTCGGATACTCCGACGTGTCAAAGGCATACAGACTATGGGAACGTGGAACTCGTCATGTCGTCACAAGAAGAGACGTACGATTCCACGAAAAACTACACGATGTAGAGAACCCGAATGACCACTATTCCATACTCCTGTATAGAAATGATCCTCGAGAAACGTACAGAGAAGAACATATTAAAGAGGAGGAACCGGGGCAAAACTCAGAACAAGAGCACCCCGACATCAACAATGAAGATTCCGAAGTAATCCCCAGCGACACCGAAGATGCTGATGAAGACGTCACACCAACTTTAAGGAAAGGGAAAGGCCGCCCAAAAATACTACGAACCGGCAAACCGGGAAGGCCAAGGAAGTTATTTAATTACACAGCAAACGTGGGTGAAGAAGAACACGGTGAACCAAGAACACTAAAAGAAGCCATGAACAGCGGAGACAGATCATTCTGACTGGAAGCTATGAAAAAGGAATATAATTCTCTTGTAGAAAATAAAACATGGGAACTTACAGATAAACCAGATAACGCCAGGATACTCTCAATTAGATGGGTGTTTAAGATAAATAAAAATCAAGACGGCACAATAAATAAGTACAAAGCTCGATTAGTGGCCAGAGGAAACGAACAGAAGAAAGGGATCGACTACGATGAAGTCTTTGCGCCCGTAGTTCGACTAGAAATCGTACGAATTCTCTTAGCCGGAGCAGCGGAAAACAGGATGCACGTACATCACATGGATGTCGTCACTGCCTATGTACAAGGGGAATTAACGGGTACCATATTCATGCAACAGCCAGAAATGTTCACTGAAACTGGTAAAGAAAATAAAGTGTGTAGTCTGAAGAGACCATTGTACGGTCTTAAACAAGCCGGAAGAGACTGGTATCACACCATAAATAATTATCTAATCAGTATTAGTTTTAAGAGATCTGAAATTAGCCCGTGTGTCTATACATGCATAACCAACGAAATGGAAGTAGTGGTAATCATATATGTCGACGACATACTACTGGCGTCGAAAGATCTACGAGCACTCACGAAAATAAAACAACGATTAAAGAATAAGTTCAAAATAAATGATCTGGGTAAAGTTACGAATATTCTGGGTATTTCCATAGTAAGAGAAGGAGACACTGGGCAAATAAAATTAAATCAACGTAAATATATAGAAGAAACTCTAAAGAAATTTGGAATGGAAGACTGCAAACCCGCGAGTACACCTTTGGTACCGAATGAAACCTTTAACAACATTGATGAAACTACAGAAGATATGACAAAGGTGCCATATAGGGAACTCATAGGGGCATTAATATATTTATCAAATGCTACTCGACCTGACATAGCATTCGCCGCAAACTTTCTAAGTCAATTTAACACGTGTCCAAAGAATTACCAATGGAAAGCAGCCAAACACGTTTTAAGATACCTTAAAGGAACCATAAACTACAGCATCACATACTCCAAAAGAGATAAACTAGTCGAAGTTTATGTAGACTCCGACTGGGCCGGAGACGAGAACGGGAGAAGGTCACGTTCTGGATACGTTACCATGTTAGCCGGAGGACCCACCAGTTGGGAATCAAAGAAACAAAAATCAGTGGCCCTATCAACAATGGAGGCCGAGTATATGGCAATATCCGAATCAGCCAAAGAGGCATTCTACTTAAAGAGAATGTTATTAAACTTAGGATTTAGTAATTTAGTTCGCGATAAGATTAGTATATTTTGTGACAATCAAAGCGCTATCCAGCTAAGTAAAAATAATATGTTTCACCGTAAAAGTAAGCACATAGATATTAGGTATCACTACACGAGAGAAATATGCTGGAGAACGGCGAAATAGATTTCTACAGATGAAATGACCGCGGACGTACTAACGAAGTCTATACCTAAAAATAAGTTGGAAAAATGTATCGATTTGTTATGCCTGAAGAATTGTTAAATGATTTAGTTAGAAATTAGTTTACCGTACACTTTGAAAGGGGGAGTGTTAGAACATTCAAAGTGCGCGCTTTAATGCGTGAGCATCGCTCTCCTTATACACTAGGGAGATATCACCTTTCTTTTGTTTTTTTTTTCTTGTTCTGTTCGTGGGCTCTCATCGCCTCGTGGTAATGCAATTCTTCTTGTACAATTATTTTATTCATTCTAATTATATATATACATTAACAGTAATTGTGATACGTGTTTTGTATTTATTCCTCCGCCTCTTATTTCCTCTGAAAATTATATATAAATATATAATATTAATATATGTTATTATATTAAATTATAAAAAAATTTTATTAGAGCAGCAACACAATCTGAATGTATGTAGTAAACAAATAGTCGACTGGTTTCTGTCCAGTCGTTTTCGTTACCGCGTTGTTGTTTCGTTATTAATAAAAAAAGGTTTATGCTCTGCAATAGGTTATGGGCCAAGCTCCCTTGGAATAGTATATTTTAGGTAGTTAATTAAAGTCAATATCGCGAGTGAATACGCATGGGGATATGTGAGTGGTGAGATACCGAAACCGGATTTGGCAGAAGGAGCTATAGTCACAAAGCAGTGGAAAATTGCTGACAAGAAAGCCAGTTCAGATCTAATACTATCTATCCACACTCATGCATTAAAACAAATCAAGAATTGTACCACATCTCGAGATGTTTGGCTTAAATTAGAAAGTACCTATCAATCTAAGGGACCTGCTCGAAAAGCGAACCTTTTAAAACAACTCACTTTGCATAAAATGCGTGAAGGTGAAGACACACGAGACCACATTTCTAAATTCTTTGATGTGGTCGACAAGCTACAAGAAATGGATGTAGACCTCAATAAGGATTTGTTAGCCATAATGTTATTGTATAGTCTCCCAGAGAAATTTGAATATTTCCTATGTGCAATCGAATCCAGAGATGAATTACCATCACCGGAAATATTAAAGATAAAGATAGTTGAAGAAAGTGATGCACGCAATCAGAAATTAGAGGAAGAAGTCCCGAATGCAATGATGGCTGGAAGACAACCATTCAAAAATCACAAATTCCGGAACAATAGGCCCGACGAGCGTAGGGAAGAACATAAAGAAGAATTCAAATTCCGTTGCCATAAATGCAAAAAGGTGGGACACAAAGCTATAGACTGCAGACTCGAAGATGGGAAATACAAACCTTGGAAGTCGGGAAAGCAGACTCCCAAGGAATCTAGCTTACTAGTCACAGATAGAAAAGACTATGCTTTAAAGTCCGGACGCGACATAAGTACAAGCGATTGGTGCTTAGATAGTGGTTGTACATCGCATATTACGAAGAAAGAAGAAAGCCTAAAGAATCTGGAGTCATCTGAGTTCGAAGACTTGGATTTAGCGACTAACAATACAGCAGCTAAAGTATTGGCGAAAGGGACAGCATCTATTATTACCTCAAACAAAGATGGCAGTCAGAAAATAAATTTATTAAATACCTTATATGTTCCAGGATTACGCACAAATTTAATGTCTGTTTCAAAGATTACAGACAAGGGATATAATGTAACCTTCGGTAGAAACGGTGCTCTAGTCAAGGATAGAGCAGGAAGCATTTTAATGCGCGCTGACAGAATCGATGGTTTATATTACATTAGGCAAAACACACAATATGCAGGAAGAATGTCGAGTGAATCAGAAGAAAATTTAAAAACATGGCATGAGAGATACGGACACTTGAACGGAAGAGATCTGAAGAAAATGGTTGCTAATAAAGAGGTATGTGGCATCAGAATCAGAACACAAAAAGAACTACCTACGTGTGAAGTATGCTTAAAAGGCAAACTTACGCAGACACCTTTCCCAAAAGAGTCCAGTCGTAAATCGGAACTGCTAGAATTAGTACACACAGACTTATGTGGACCGATGAGGACAGAGTCATTGAATGGGTCAAAATATTTCTTAATCTTCATAGAAAACAGAACGAGGTGGTGCGAAGTAAGATTCTTGAAGAGGAAAAGCGAAGCCCTCACTGAATTCAAAAAGTACAAGAGCATGGTTGAAAACTTCACTGGTAGGAAAATCAAATACATTCAGTCCGACAACGGAAAAGAATATTGCAATAAAGAATTTGACGACTATTTACAAAAATCTGGAATCCAAAGAAGATTGACAATCCCGCACACACCGCAACAAAATGGCACCGCGGAACGCATGAATAGAACACTTGTGGAAATGGCAAGATGTCTACTAATTCAATCGAAACTATCCCCATCCTTTTGGGCAGAAGCACTGCATACAGCTAATTACATCCGCAATAGATGCCCCGCAAACCACTTAAATGGGCAAACACCTTATAAACTTTGGACCGGTAAAAGGCCAAATGTGAAATATTTCCGAACATTCGGATGTAAAGGATATGCATTGGACCGAGATACAAACAAAGGAAAATTTTCTCCAAGATCCAGAGAGGGTATGTTCGTAGGTTATTCCTTGGAATCTAAAGGTTACCGAGTTTGGGTACCTAGTGAAAGGAAAATAATTGTATCCAGAGATATAAAATTCTTCGAAGAAATTGGTGCCGGAACAAAATATGAAGAATTCGTTAATGAAAATAGGATGATTAATGGAAACAAACTAAAGGAAAGAAAATATGACGAAATAGAGACAAAAACGATCAGAGACCTCGGAGAACAAAACTTATTACAAGAAGAAGAAGAAGATGATGATGAAGAATACGAAGAAGCTATGGACTGGACTCACGAAGAACCACAAAATAATGAAAACAGTGAAACCTGCGAACAAAGGGAAGAAGATGGGTTAAATAACCAACATCAAGAGCAAGAACAGGTAATACAAAATCCAGAAGTACAGTTGCGAAGAACCGTGGGGAGTCCAAAAATAATAAGGACGGGAAATCCAGGAAGACCCAAGAAACAGTATCACTATGAGGTAGCACAACAAGTCACTACAAAAGAAGAAGTGACAGAAGAACATGTGGATACAAGTGAAATTTCGGCTAAAAAGGCAATGGCCAGTAAAGATAGGGAAGAGTGGAAAGCAGCCATACGTAGTGAGATAATGTCTATGATCAAAAATAATACGTGGGAAATCGTAGATCGACCAAGGGACCGAAGCATCGTAAGCTGTCGTTTAATATTACGGAATAAATGTAAGGCTGACGGGACGCTGGATAGGAGGAAGGCGAGACTCGTAGCTCGAGGTTTTACACAAGTCCCGGGAATGGACTTTCATGAAACTTTTGCACCAGTAGCAAGATTGAGTTCCATAAGGACATTAATCGCTCTAGCAGTTGAGCGAGACATGCTGGTTGATCATCTTGATGTATCGACCGCTTTTCTGAATGGAGATATAGATGAAGAGATATACATGGAAATACCAGAAATGCTGGAAGAAACATTACAAGACATAAGATCAGCAAAGGACAGTAAAATCAGTAAGGATCAGAAGATCAGAATTGACAAAATGTTGCAAGATATTAAAGGCGAGAATAAAGTCTGTTTACTAAAGAAGGCAATTTATGGTTTGAAACAATCAAGCAGACAATGGAATATTAGACTTGATGAGAAATTGCGTGAATTAGGATTGCAATCGATGAATCCTGACCCTTGTGTTTACTTCAAAATAATGAACGAAAATTTGCTTATCGTGGCGATTTATGTCGATGATATATTAATGATATCAAGAAATAGAGAACACATGGAAGAATTAAAACAAGGACTAATGTCAACGTTTGAAATGAAGGACTTAGGACCCATTCAGCATTGCTTAGGAATTAAGTTCACGCTGAGTAAGGGGAAGATGGCGATGACTCAGAAGACCTATATTGAAGACACATTGAGAAAATTTGGCATGAGAGATGCGAAACCGATTTCTACTCCTTGTGAATTAAACAAACGGGATATAAAGGAAGAAACCAATGAAGATGTATCGGGAGCCGAAATTAAAGGGTTGCCATATAGGGAACTGATAGGATCGTTGATGTACATAGCCATTGCCACGAGACCAGACATAGCTCACGTGGTGAGCTGGCTCAGTCAATTCAGCTCCAATTTTGATCAAAACCATTGGAAAGCTGCGAAAAGAGTTCTGCGATACTTGAGGGGAAGCCTAAATTATGGATTAGTGTTCACCAAAGCCAAAGAAGATTTAATGGGATATGTGGACGCGGATTGGGGAGCCTGCCCGGATGATAGAAGGTCAGATACTGGTTACATCTTCAAATATGGTAATGCAGCTATAAGCTGGGAATCACGGAAGCAGCGAACAGTAGCCCTGTCTAGTACGGAGGCAGAGTACATGGCTCTGACAGAAGCGACGAAAGAAGCAATCAACCTCCAAAGTTTCCTGAAAGAATTAGGCGTTAGAGATGAGACACCATTGACACTGTGGAACGACAATCAAGGAGCACAAAAATTGGCCAAAAACGCCGTATTTCACAGGAGGACCAAGCATATCGACATAAGGCATCATTTCGTCCGCGATGCATTGAAAGAAAGATCTGTGATATTAAAATATATGCCCACGCAGGAAATGATGGCCGATGTGCTGACGAAGGGACTATCACGTTCAAAACACGAACACTGTCGCGATTTACTGGGAGTCCAGTCAATCGAAGATTGAAGGTGAAGACTCGGTGGAGAGTAACAACATTTACGATTGAGGGGAAGTATTAGAGTAGCAACACAATCTGAATGTATGTAGTAAACAAATAGTCGACTGGTTTCTGTCCAGTCGTTTTGGTTACCGCGTTGTTGTTTCGTTATTAATAAAAAAAGGTTTATGCTCTGCAATAAATTTTAATATAAATTATTATATTATATATATATAGTATAGTCTATATTTATGATTTAATAATTTATATATATATATATTAATATTATATAAATTATATTATTAATA
Source organism: Nysson spinosus (assembly GCA_910591585.2). Lineage (NCBI taxonomy): Eukaryota > Metazoa > Arthropoda > Insecta > Hymenoptera > Crabronidae > Nysson > Nysson spinosus. The sequence continues at coordinate 4,021,091 of CAJUYC020000088.1, read as the reverse complement.
ATATAAGAGTATAAATATATTACCGATAATATATATATTAATTATATTAAATATATTGTTGCGGCGCGTGCGGGGCATATCGGTACACGGAGGAGATGATTATAATTAACAGAGCGTTTATTGGTATTTTATGAATCAGAGCTTCGAGCGCGCGTCCGGTCGCTCTCGCTGTCGGATTACAATTCAACTCTTTTTCGACTGTCTATAAATTGCTAGGCGCCCTTGACGACCCTCGTCGTCAAGGGGTTACAACGTAAGGGGTGGTCGTAACAATATATATATATATAATTTATATAAATAATAATATATTTATAAATATATTATATTATTATATTTAATTATAATTTATATATTCTAAAAACTCTAATATAGACTACTACAGTATATATAATATATAATGTATATTTATAAGTTAATAATGTATATATATATACAATTAATATATATTGTTACGAGCACCCTTTATGTTAGAAAACCCGCCGTCCACCTTGACGACGGCGGTCGTCAAGGGTTGTTTCGTAGTTATGAAATGTTGTATGACATATGAGTCGTGATTTGACAGCCTGAGCGCGCGGACGCGTTCTGTGTACGACCGTTGAAATAAATAGCAGTTTGTAAAAGTATCACGTCTCTTCTCCCTCGATATGCCCCGACCGCGTCGTAACATTGGTGTCAGAAGTGGGATTAACACAATTCCGGGCGCGGATTCGCGAGTGTGTAGTGCGAATCGCAGAAGTTCCGAAGAAATACCGCGGTCCCGAGGACGGCCGAGCACCCTCGCAACGGTGCAGGGCTTTCTCGAGGGCATGGAGGCGAGGATGCAGAGCAGGCAGACCGAGATAAGTAACCGTCTGGAAAATTTTGAGACGTCGTTACGCGAATTGGAATCTCGCGTAGAAAGTCATGTCGTGAGTCGGGCACCGCAATTGGCACCGCAATTCCCGGTAGCAGGCCCGTCGATCGTAGCCCCCAGTGGTATCGGATATAAGGTCAAACCGGCTAAATTTTCTGGGAACGGGTGGGACGAATTTCTCGCGCAATTCGAGACGATAGCCAGGGTTAATTTTTGGAACGGTAGTGAAATGGCCATCGCTTTGGTAAATTCATTAGAAGGTTCCGCGCTCTCGGTGCTCGCGAGCCTGGAGGAGGATCAACGATTAGATTATCCGCGATTGAAAGCCGCTTTAGCGCTAAGATTTGGAGGCCGCCAAAGCGCGGATTTGAGTTTCATCCAATTCCAAAATTATCGTCAAAAGTATAAGCAGGACCTCCCGGCTCTCGCGAATGAAATCGAGAGATTGGCTCGTTTAGCTTTGCCCGATTGTCCGCCAACAGTTAGGGATCGACTCGCTACATCCCAGTTTATTAGTGCCCTTACCGACATCGACTTGCAAAAGCAGTTGCGGTTGTCGCCGCCCGCCGACCTGCATGAGACCGTCACGCGTGCGTTAGAGGTCAAAACGGTTAATGAATTAATGAATACTCGACGGAATAACGTTTTACCACCTGCAAATCGAGACGCAAACATTTCTGAAAACGGCCATAAAAGACCGCTGCCGCGTGGGGACGCCGAAAGGGGGAGTGAAAGGTGCAGTGCACCGTCGGTGCAGTGCTGGCGTTGTGGCGATTTCGGCCACGTGCAAAGAGACTGTAAACAACATAGCGCGTCTCAAAAGAGCGAGGGTAACGGTGCACAAAGGAAGGCAAAAAAAGTTTAGAGGCTAAGTTGCAGAGGGACGATTTAGCCCGTGGAGTTTATCCCTCTGAGCGTTCTTATGTTAACAGATTTTCTGCGCCCTGTGTTGAGCGGGCTGTTTCGTTTGGTTTTCTAATCGTTTGTGTTATAATGTTCATGATCAGTTCTCTGTTCAAAGTTACACGTTTTGGAGTTAAAGTTTTTAATGAGTTGTCTTCGTTGGGTCCCGTGCCCCAGGAGGAGGAATTGTGTCCGTCCTCGGCCGAGGTACCCTGCGAAACGTTGACCGAAGGAATTTTCTTGGATGGGTTTATAGACGGAAAGGCAAGCAAGATGCTTGTGGATACTGGTGCTGCCGTCACCCTCGTCCGGACAGACGAGGACGGTGTTAGGTCGCGAAACGGAGCGCCGCGGAGTGTCTTTTTTGTTCCAGATACGTTCGAGAACCTGCGATCGGTGACTGGCGAGTCTTTGCAGAGGATTATCACGGGAAGAAGAAGGTGCCGTTTCGATATTGGGTCAGCTTCGTTTGAACATGACGCGCTTCTCGCAGATATCCGTGACCCCTGTATTCTTGGACTGGATATCTTAACCAAGCTAAGATGTTCCTTGGATGTTGACGAGGACGTTCTACGACTTCGTTGCGTGGAAGACGGTATGACCGCGACACCGAGCATCCAGCACCGGAAAAGTGAAGAGAAGATCCGGCAGATCAAAGAAGTGCCAGAGTCCACAGAAGCAGTACCCTCACATTTAAAGGATCTATATGAAAGAAGCTCGCAGTTACTGGACGAGCAGGAACAGCTACAGTTGCGGGAACTGCTTTGTGAGTACGTGGATGTCTTCGCAGAGAATAAACGCCAAGTCGGACGCTGCGACTTAGTGGCGCACCGCATAGATACTGGCGAACATGCACCTATCAAGCAGCAACCAAGGAGGTTACCATTCAATCGCCGGGAGGAGGTGGAGGAATTGCTGTCCTCCATGTTCGAACAGGGCGTAATAGAAGAGTCGGCGAGTCCTTGGTCGTCCCCCGTAGTCCTGGTGAAGAAGAAGGACGGTTCGACGCGGTTTTGTGTTGACTACCGGCGGCTGAACAGCGTGACGAAGAGGGATTCTTATCCGTTACCAAGGATTGAAGATACCCTAGACGCTGTTGCGGGGTCGTCGTGGTTTTCAACGGTGGATCTCCAAAGCGGGTATTGGCAAATATCCATGGCAAAGGATGATCGAGAGAAGACCGCGTTTTCGGTGGGGACTGGCCTGTGGCAGTTTAGAGTAATGCCGTTCGGTTTAACCAACGCCCCGGCAACGTTCGAACGCTTGATGGAGAACGTCCTCCGTGGCCTGCTCTGGAAGAAGTGCCTAGTATTCTTGGATGACATCATTATTCTCGGATCGAATTTCACAGAAGAACTGGAAAATCTCCGCTTGGTGTTCGCCAGGTTAAGGGGCGCTCATCTTCTTATGAACCCGAAGAAGTGTACTTTCTTCAGGAGAGAAGTTGCTTATCTTGGACATGTGGTCTCTGCGGAGGGGATCAAAACGGATCCGTCGAAGATTTCCACCGTGAAAAATTGGCCAACTCCCACGGACAGGAAGCAAGTGAGAAGTTTCCTTGGATTGTGCTCATACTATCGACGTTTCATTCGGAATTTCTCGGAATTAGCAACACCCCTTTACCAGCTTACCGAAGAGAATAGATCTTTCGCATGGGACGAAGACTGCAGCGCAGCGTTTGACGCGCTAAAGAGAAGGCTTACTACTTCGCCGGTACTGGTCTACCCGCTTAGAGATAAGGAGTTCATCCTCGACACGATGCCTGCACTGCACGAAAGGGGCCACTGGACAAAGCGAAAGGAAGACTACAGGTTTATAATGTGGGAGCACCATTCGAGAGAATCGCTTTGGATATTTTAGGACCCTTACCGAAAACTTCGAAGGGGAATCGATTCCTTTTGGTGGTCTCAGACTATTTCACGAGATGGCCCGAGGTTATTCCAGTGAAGGACCATCGAGCTGAGACCGTGGCTCAGGCTCTCGTAGAACAGGTGATCAGTCGGCATGGCGTGCCTTCGGAGCTACACACGGACCAGGGAAGGAGCTTCGAATCAGGCCTTTTCCGCGAGGTTACACGGATTCTTGGGATTAAGAAGACGAGGACAACTCCTCTACACCCGCAATCGGATGGACTGGTGGAGAGGTTGAACAGGACGATTCTGCAGTACCTGTCGCTGTTCGTCTCCAAACACCAGCGGGATTGGGACAGCTGGATACCGCTTTTCTTGCTCGCGTATCGCTCGTCAGAACACGATACTCTCAGGCAGTCCCCATCGAGGATGCTGTACGGGAGGGAACTACGATTACCCCTAGATCTTTTGAGGGGAGTTCCACCAAATGAGGGCGAAGGAGTTTCACCTTCGGAGTATGCGCAACAACTCGAGGACTCGCTGGGTGCCGTCTATGATTTCGCTCGACGGAGGATTCTTTGGTCCTCGGGAAGGATGAAGGCCAGGTACGACTTGCATGCTCCGGGCACCCATTTTGAAGTAGGGGACGCCGTGTGGTTGTTCCAGCCGAGGAGGACTTCTGGAAGGTGTCCCAAGTTGCAGCCTAATTGGGAAGGCCCCTATCATGTTCTGGATCGCATCAACGAAGTAGTATACCGCATCCAACTGTCGCCGCGAAGCAAACCGAAGGTGGTGCACATCAACAGGTTGGCGAAGTATCGGGGAGGTCAGCCTGTGAAGAGTGCGCGACCAGGGCAGGGACGTCGCCGTCGACGCAAGCTGTGACTGGGTAGGAGGTTTCGACCAGGGTACTAGGGGAACGGTTCTCCCTGTAGTCGTTTTGGTTCCCCCACCTGTCCTACCCGCGAGATTTGGGGAAGTTGCCCTTTCTGATCGGGGGAAGGGGTGCCTCCAACTTCGGGTTTGCCAGGGAGTGGCTGACACCTCATGGGGCCAACATGGGAGCCTGGCTGCCACCAGCAGAGTGCAGGGGTGCCAGATCCTCCCCTTGGTTCCGGGTGCAGTCGGCGGGGAGTGCCTTGCGACGAACGGGTAGGGTCGTTTCGAAAGGGCCCGAGAACTCTCAAGTTTGTAGGAGATCCATCGCACGTACGCGGAGGGTCCCCCCCTGTACCTTACGTTCCTGAGGAAGTTGGGTTCTTCCCGGGAAGGGCCTGCCCTCAGGGTGACAGTGGTGCAGGCAGCGGCCCGCAGGAGTTATCCGAACCCCGTTGGGATTCCGCCGTTGTCGCGTGAGTTAGATCCCCTGCCGTCGCCGGAAGTGCGAAGAGGGCTGGTGATGGACTGAAGACGGACTAAGGGAGGACGCCGCGATCGTCTCAGACCACCACCTTCGGGGAAGCCCGTGCCAACTACCTCGCCCAGGGTTTTAGGTGGTTTTCCCTGGGCCGGCGGGCGAATGCCGGGGTAGCACCTGGTTCGCTGTCTGGCCACCCGTCACACCGGCTGAACCAGAGGTACCAACGCGGGATTTGGACCGCACTCGAGGGCGAGTGCCTCTTCTTCAGCGGGGGGCAGTGTTACGAGCACCCTTTATGTTAGAAAACCCGCCGTCCACCTTGACGACGGCGGTCGTCAAGGGTTGTTTCGTAGTTATGAAATGTTGTATGACATATGAGTCGTGATTTGACAGCCTGAGCGCGCGGACGCGTTCTGTGTACGACCGTTGAAATAAATAGCAGTTTGTAAAAGTATCACGTCTCTTCTCCCTCGATATGCCCCGACCGCGTCGTAACAATATTAATATTATATAGATTACATTTATTAATATATATATTATTAATAATATAAGAGTATAAATATATTACCGATAATATATATATTAATTATATTAAATATATTGTTGCGGCGCGTGCGGGGCATATCGGTACACGGAGGAGATGATTACGATTTACAGAGCGTTTTTTGGTATTTTATGAATCAGAGCGTCGAGCGCGCGTCCGGTCGCTCTCGCTGTCGGATTACAATTCAACTCTTTTTCGACTGTTTATAAATTGCTAGGCGCCCTTGATGACCCTTGTCGTCAAGGGGTTACAACGTAAGGGGTGGTCGTAACAATATATATTGTTACGTGCGTAAGGAATTATTTCGTGGGCCGAGCGGTCAGCCGTTCCGCATGTAACGCTTGAATAAATTTAAATTAGGATGGGTCGTATCATCTGAGATTCCATACGGAATCCGCGCATAGGTCAGGAATGAAATAGGTGTTAACGCAGAATAGAGGATAAATACCTTATTGGCCTGTTCTATTGATTCTTTACATTATATAAAAACAATTACACGGAATGGTTCAGAAATATCGGAGTCCAGAATGGATGACAATTTTACAATACGTATTTTAGTTGGAGTCTTAGATTGGTAAATTCCTAACGTGTTAAGTTTACGAATTGGCCCAAGGGAAATTCCCACAAGCATATAAACATATGTTTGGGTCCTCGTATCGCAATGATAACATAAGTATGGAAAACTCACCAATGAATACTATCTTGGAAGCAATGTTTTTCGTTAGCTCTGATGTGAATTGTCCCAGATGCTGGTGGAGCCCGAAGATGAAGAAATGGCTGATGAACTTTTCACGGCACTTATATGAGTTAACGCAATTCTATTTTCACTATACTATAAATACTATAAATACTATAAAGAAGAATTTAATATATTAGAATGGAGATTGGAATCTTAAGATTGATTTTAAATTTGAATAATTTCTTGTTAGCTGAGTCCTTCGGTAATTATGGAAGTAACTTCACTAATTTAACCCGAACTCTGGCTCAAAATAGCAACAAGGGCAAAACGCCACGCACCTCGCGATTTGACTAACGATTGCAACTCGCGGCGGTTTCTCTGCCTCTTTTGTAGATTTTGGGGACCGCTAAGGGGAAGTTCCAAGAGCCATGCTCGTTCCTCCCGCTCAGGAAATCGCCCGTTCCTGTTCTAAGAATTCCGCCCGCAGTTCATCAGCTATTTCCCATCCATAGCCTCCCGCTATTGCAATTTTGCTTATTAGCAAAACGTGACCACCGTTCGAAGAATATTCGCGGTCGAGGAATTTGCTTCGATATGATTTTTCGGTTCGCATAGCATGATCGACGTTCGACGCCACGGCACGTGCCGTGTTTAGGTATGCGAATTTTAATTTAACATCCGGTACGTAACACCCCTCCCCCCTTAGACTGATCATCGCCCTCGATGATGCTTTGCGGCTTGACCGTAGGTGGAATTAGAGAGATGGTCGCATATAAAAATTTTCGCAATTCTTGAACAGGTAATGTACAAAATGATTGGTATGCATTCAAAATATAACGTGTGTAATTGGCTTCACTCAACAAGGGTATCAGGCTTTGTGTAGAGCCATATGCACATTGAGGAGTAGCTCCATAACATCGAAGGTGATGTTAATGACACATATGACTTTTACCCAAAGACCTGCCGTCCGAGCCTGTGATAGTGAATGCTTACGTGAAGCATTCTCCTATCACGCCTGCACGGCGTTGCGGCGGTTCCTCCCAAGTAAAGGGCTAGTCTCTGATTGTGCGGGTCGCCCCGTAGTATCCTCTGGACAGCGTTGACGAGTGCACGCCCTATCCCATAGCAACCTTCCAGGTCCAGATGGTACAATTTGGCGCAGTTTCTCAACAACGGCACGATGTCCTCGTCCGTTACACCTTCGTTCTCCCGGCACTCCAAGAACTCAAGGTTTCTCAATTCCTCTAGGAAGTATCCTCCTACGGTGGGGTGCATGTAACTCATCTTTAATGTCCTGAGGGCTGTTCGAGCGAGTGGATCCAAGGAAGCCTCTCCTCGGATGTTGGTGCAACCCGTGATATCCAGTGCATGTAGTTTTCTGAGATGTTGTCCGATCTCGTTGACAAAACCTGCTGTTATCTACACGCAAAAAGGAATGGAGAGCTCGGTCAGCTTTGTGAAGGCTGCTGGTATTGATTTTGATATTTCGACTGGTCCCAAACTGAGTTCGAAAAAACGGGCCTCTGCATCTTCTTCTTACCCGCTTTCCGCGGTGGCCTCTGCCGGGTTGTCGAAATTACAGTAAATTAAATTTAACGATCTTAGTGTTTCGTGCAGTTCCGTATTTTCCAAAAGCGCGATGAGCGGCAGCTCGTTCTCGAGTCCCTCTGGCTGGTCAATGGTCAATTTCCTTAGTTGCGTGATATTTGTAAATAATTGTTCCAACGTGTCTCCCGTCGTTGACACTTCCCGTAAATTTAGTTCCTGCAGACTGAGTCCTGACTGGCTGACGTTCCCTATTACGTGGTTTTTCGTAATGTTCAAGGTCTGCAGGTGGTTATTTTTGATTAATAACGCTACGTGGTCAAAATCTATGCTGCCTTTGCATGGTCCAAGTCTCACTTCCTTCAGTTTATGTAACCTTGTGAGTTCTCGGAGCGCCGATGGTCTCATGGTTACGGCCGTTGTATCCAACACTTCCAGGTCAGGGGCATGCTTCGTGAGGATGGTGATCAGCTGGGGTTGTACTTCAGCGCAGAACTCGGCATCGTCCAGGATTACTCGGTTCAGAGTGTTGCCGAACCTTAGGATCGCCCAGTAAAAAGCGCGCAAAGACACCCTTGTTTGTCGCCAATTTTCCACATACCAAAAAAGTGCGCCTTTTTGGTATGTGGTGCCAATCGGGTGACCAACTATCGACGGCCTTCGGTGTTGATTGTGGTGGAACTAATGCTTGCTAACAATAAGTAACACATGGTTAGTACGAAGTTTACAATGGATATTGCTAAGGGCGCACGATGACGAGGACCAAAAACATAAATTTATACATATATCTATACATGTTCGCATATACACACAAACATACATGCACATACATACATACACACACATATACACACATATGTATGTATATACAGATTATCATTGTTCCCATAATCATAACTACTTGAACTATTAGGCCTCCGAAGAGTAATGTATGCTGATATTGCTTTTCCCTGTGGTGTGTTCCTATCTCATCAAGTTTTGCTTCTAGTTCGAACAGTGAAGCTCCTTTAGGATTGTCAGGTTCGCTTATGTCATCTGCTATTGTTCTAAGGCTCTTATAATATGGCAAAATTGGTGAAATTTCGGAAATGTTTAGCGACAGGTCAGGTTGATATAAATATTGCTCGTGATGATTGTTATAGATCTTGATTCCGACTAGGGTAGTTGTATGCGTTTTCGCTATACAATCTGGATGTATGTAGAGGATGCCGGTTCCGACTAGGGTTAGCAATAAATCCTTTTCGTTCTTGCAGATCAATTGCACAGATTCGGGTTTGTCCAATGCATATAGCCAAGATCCTGTGGTTTGTAATCGCGCCCAATATGGTTCATGTTTTGGTCTCACTTTAATATTGCACTGTCTTAAAGTCTTCACATTTGGTCTGAGTAGGAGAGAAATTTCACAGGCAGTCGATGTTGAGACTTCACGGAGGGGTAATTCCAGCGGGCAAAGATGAGCATACCATGTTCGTGTGCAAGAAGAAAGGTGTATTCCGTCCATCATTAGGTATGTATGGTGGTCGTCTCTCAGTCCTAAATATGTTGTTTGTGGTATGATTTGCGCTGAGATGTTGGTGTTGATGTCCGGGATTTGAGCGGTGGGCCAAGTATGCATTCGATATAAGTGATAGGTAGTACGCTCCACAAGGGGTAGGTGTAATACTATTATTATCCGTTCCTTGTGATAACCCAATTCTAATGTTGTTAGCTTGCTTATTTCTTCTGTTCGGCGGTGATTTGTGGGTGTCGGAAATTCATAGTCTGAGACTGAATCATGTATTTGGTCAATGATGGTCCTCAGATCAGCGCTGGGCATCAAGGATGAATCTAGTTTTCCTTCCCGCGCGGCGCGCAGTGAGGCTAAGAATTTTTAAATGCCCTAATATAATGGTCTAGTGAAATTTCGGCGCTGCGGGAGTAGTGATCAAGAGTTATACTATAGTTCAATAAGGCCTTTGTTTCCTCTATGGAGTTAAGTGTTTTCAGTATTTCGTTAATCTTTGCCCGATTCTCCTTGGTAGCCTTAATGTTTTTATTTATTGTATCGTGTAGTCCTTGCAAATTGCTGACGGTGACATGGGTTTGGTTTTTAATTATCTGTGTAATTTGCTTTTGATCGGTGTACAGTTTATCTATTTCAGAATTAAAATATTCTGCGTCATCAGTTGTCAATGTGCCGAATAAGTAGCGACTAGCTGAGCCTATGATACCAAATGCGACACTTCTGCGTACTACGGTTTTGGCTAACGTTTCAGTCTCCTGCACTACGACCTCTCCGGCTATTTCATTGATTTCCTCGTAGAGATCAAATGCTTCGTGAATTTTATTGTTTAAATAATCGGTTCTGAGTAAGGTGTCGCACTGATGTCTGATCGGTACTGTCATGCATTCTGAGTGTAATTTAGTAAGATGAAATTTTTCGTTTGGGAATTGTTCCTTCAATTTCTTCAAATCAATAAATAAGGTTACGCGCCAATCTGCTCGTTTAAAACGTATGTTGTGTAATTTTTCAAAGTATAACCCCGGACTGTTCTTCAGCTCAGTAATTTGATATTTTTCCTCCGAATATACTGCTGCTACTAGCCCCAGTAGTAGGATGAGTATCGCTGAGTCCACCGCCATTCCTTATCAAATATCAGGCATCAATGATTATTATTTTACGAAATTTGAAATTACTGTGCGGCCAATTCTACTTTATCCGCGTGTATGATGAGTCTTTTACCATTACCATCTTCCAAAACAATATTATTTTTCTCCAAAACTCCAACTATTTTATAGGGACCATGATATCGAGTACTGAACTTTCCTTTCCTGGGTTCTACTAGAACACGAGCCATATCTCCTACTTTTCCTGGGAATGGTCGTGCCTTTTCATCATAATATCCTTTAGACTTATGTTTAGCAGAAATTAAATTTTGTCCAGCTAATATTTGTGATTCGGAAAGTCGAATTATCAATTCACGAAGATATGAATTATACGTTAGCATATCATCATCTTCGGGAAATGAACTAGGGTAACGAGCTAATTTTCCAAAAACTAATTCATATGGAGTGAAGTTAGTGGCTTCGTGTACTGAGGTGTTGTATGAGAACATGGCAAACGGAACTAACTTATCCCAATCATCGAAATCATTTATATAATGTTTTATATAGTCCGTTAATACTATATGGCTCCTTTCTAAAGCACCGTTTGTCTGTGGTATGTAACCAGACGTTGTTACGTGATGAATTTTGAAGATTTTTGTTAATTCCTTTAAAATCTTGTTTATAAAACTTGTTCCTCTGTCGGTTAATATAATACGCGGAGCTCCAAATTGTAAGATTAAATGTGTTACTATCGCGTGAGCAATTGTTTCAGCTTTTATATCTGGTACGGGTACGGCGATACAATATTTTGTCAAATTATCTTGCATAGTCAATATGTGCCGATTGCCATCAGGGGTTGTAGGTAGGAGTCCCACAGTATCTAATGATACTTTAGCAAACGGTTCTATAGGGGTATCTGTGATTATCATTGGTTCACGCGTTTTTGTTCTGACTAATTTATTTTCTTGACAGCTATGGCAGGTTCTAATGAAATTTTGAATATCATTCCTCATTCCTGGCCAATAGAATCTTTCGCGAATCCTGCGATACGTTTTAGTTACTCCTTTGTGAATATTCGCGATTTCCCGGGGCATTTATCCTATTTTACGCGCGAGAATGCCCCCCGGTCGGAGGAGGTTCCATATTTAATTATCGCGAAGGAACGGATCACGCGCTATTTTTCCCGACGGTGATTTCATAGAGAAAAATCCGCTCTCTCGTATGCTATCTTTCCCTTTACTTCATTTACATTATCTCCGGAGATATTCACGATTTCCCGGGGCGTTCATTCTACTTTTACGCGCGAAAATGCCCCCCGCTCGGAGGAGGCTTGGTATTTAATTATCGCGAAAGAACGGATCACGCGCTATTTTTCCCGACGGTGATCTTATAGAGAAAGGTCCGCTCCTTCGTATGCTGTCTCTCCCTTTGCTTCGATTGCATTATCTCCGGAGATATTCGCGATTTCCTGGGACGTTCACTCTATTTTACGCGCGAGAATGCCCCCCGCTCGGAGGAGGATTTGTATTTGATTATCGCGAAAGAACGGATCACGCGCTATTTTTCCCGAAGGTGATCTTATAGAGAAAGATCCGCTCTCTCGTATGCTGTCTTTCCCTTTGCTCCGACTGCATTATCTCCTGAGATATTCGCGATTTCCCGGGGCGTTTATCCTTTTTACACGCGAGAATGCCCCCCGCTCGGAGGAGGCTCCATATTTAATTATCGCGCGAGAACGGATCACGCGCTATTTTTCCCGACGGTGATTTTATAGAGAAAAATCCGCTCTTTCGTATGCTATCTTTGCCTCTACCTCGATTGCATTATCTCCGGAGATATTCGCGATTTGCCATTCTGTTCATTCTTGTTCATTCTATTTTACGCGCGAGAACGCCCCCCGCTCGGAGGAGGCCTCGTGTTTAGCCCCTTGCGGTCGTATTTAATTTGGACGTAGGTATCGTGCTGGTCGGAATTAATTTCCGCGGAGCGCGCAGTGATGCAGAGTATGCAAGATTACGAAGGAAAAACACAATTTATTCATTCTTTTGTGAACTTCGATATTTTAAACACAATAATAGGTTTAACGCAATGTTTTAGGGTAAAAATTGTAGTTTATAATTTACCATCGTGTGGTATCTCTCAAAGCAGCCTCCAATGCGAAGCCCTGGTTTTCGATAACAAGTGTCGCAAATAATTCATTTGGCGTGTTCCGCCCTTGATTTTTTTTTGTATCTGTATCGGTATATTGGGGCCAACAATCTTAGATCCCGTCGAAAAATTAGTTTTTGACTGAGGCTGGTCGATGTGCGTAACAGCGGAGAAGGAAGGACGACAACCCCAGGAACCAGCGGAGATGGAAGGAGGGCAACCCCCGCAACCAAAAGAGAAGGAAGGAAGAGGACAGGAAGCGATGACCCCCCCTCCGACAGCGGCGGACTAAAAGTGGTGCAGATCAACCTGCACCACAGTGACGTGGCTTCATCACATTTGGTGAAGTTCATGGCCACAATTAAAGCTGACTTGGCGCCAATCCAAGAGCCTTGGATAAGTTTCAAGGCCCCCAGGGGACTTGGACTTATCGGGCAAACGGCACATTCCTCCGAGGATCCAGCCCCCAGGGCCAGGAGGAATTGCCCGTTCACCCCGCTGCCGCAGTTCTGTAACAGGGACCAAGCAGCGGGAATATGGACAACCATTGGGGAGAACGGAGCTCCAAAAGAGGTAGTGGTGGTCTCATCCTACCAACCCTGGAACCTCCCGTACCCTCCCCCCACCAACGAGCTGAGAACCGTGGCCGAGTGGGCCACAGTGAACGGCAAGGAGTTGGTAGTCGGCATGGATGCGAATGCTTGCCACAGAGAGTGGGGCAGCACGACCACCAACCGACGAAGAGAGTCCGTCATGGACTTCCTCAACAGCCTAGACCTGAGGCATTTAAACAGGGGGTGTGAACACACCTACGAGATCAGGACTCGGAAAGAAACCCTGGATATAACAGTATGCTCCGAGAGCATAGCGGGAAGGGCAGTGGATTGGAGGGTCTCCGACGTTCCATCCATGTCCGACCACAGATATATCACATGTACCTTTCGGGGTACGGGGGATCCCACCCCCCCAATCAGGAAAGCCAATCCGAGAAATACGGATTGGATCGCCTACGGGAACGCCCTCAGGGCGAACCTAAAAGATTTTCCCTCCAGGTACGGGACGAAGGAGGACCTGGACGCGGCAGCCACCCGCATCACGGAGGCAATCGCAGGGGCCTTCAACGAGGCCTGTGAGGCCAAGGAGAGGTCCCGGAAAACCTCCGTGATGTGGTGGAACGAGGACCTCCAAAAGCAGAAGGACGACCTCCGGAAGCTGGAGATGACAGCCAGGGGAGGAGGCCGGAGGGACCAATGGCTAGCAATGAGGGAAGCCAGGAAAGCCATGGCGAAGGCCACCCGGAAGGCGCGAAGCCAGTCATGGAAGGACCACTGCCGGGACATCCGAACGATCCCGGAAACGGTGAGGCTGCACAGAATCCTGGAGAGGGAACCGAGCGAAAATCTCGGACCCCTCAAAAGGCCCGATGGCAGCCTCACCACATCAGACAGAGAGATCACGGAGATCTTGATGAGGGAACACTTCCCGGGCTTCCACCCCCATGGAACGCCCACAGTGCCAAACGCCGCTGCGGGCGATATCGCAGGAGAGATTGTTCCCGAGCCCCCTAATTGGGGCCTGGCGAACAAAATCGTAAATGAAGCCAGGGTGAAATGGGCTATAAACTCATTCTCACCCTATAAGGCTCCAGGCCCTGATGAGATCCACCCAGTGCTTTTGCAGAGAGGCCTGGCCCAGTTGTGCCAGCCACTCGCAAGAGTCCTGAGGGCCAGCATAGCCACGGGGATTATCCCGAGGCTATGGACCGAAACGAGGGTGGTGTTCCTTCCAAAGCCCAAAAAGGCGGACTACACCACCCCCAAGGCCTTTAGACCGATTAGCCTCCTGATGACCTCCCGATGACCTCCTTCCTCCTGAGGACCCTGGAGAGATTGGTGGACAGGTATTTAAAAGAGGTCTAGCTGGTCGAAACCCCACTCCACCGCCACCAGTACGCTTTCAGGGTTGGCCTCTCGGTTGAGGCCGCCCTCCACAGAGTTGTGGGAAAGCTGGAGGCGGGGATTAGGGATAAGGGCATGACGGTTTGCATCTTCATGTATATTGAAGGTGCATTTAACCAAACCTCGGCGGAGGCTATACAAAACGCACTCAGGGATTTCGCCATCCCTTCCACTATCAGCAGGTGGATAAAAGTAATACTGAACTCGAGACGTCTGTCGGTCCAAAGAGGTCAGGAAACGGTGGAGGGGACAACCAATAAAGGTTGCCCTCAGGGAGGGATCCTCTCGCCGCTTCTGTGGACCTTGGTGGCCGACAGCCTGATCGGAGCATTGTAGGTCAGCGGAGTGGGGGCGCAAGCCTACGCCGATGACTTCCTCATAATGGCATATGGCACAGATATCGACTCCATTATGGATCGATGCCAGACGGCTCTCGCAGCCACAGAGATCTGGTGCGAATGCACCGGTCTCATGGTTAATCCGACCAAAACGGAAATGGTGCTTGTCACTAGAAAAAGCGTCATCCCCAAGTACACGGCCCCCGTGCTCTTCGGACAGCCCCTCGTGACCAGTAAAACGGCAAAATACCTGGGTGTCACGCTGGACTGGAGGATGAGCTGGAGGCCTCATTTGAGGGCGCAAGGGAACAGGGCCCTCACATCATTTGAAGACGCTGCGGCGCGTCATGGGGCCGACCTGGGGACTTGGACCCAGCGTCACGAAATGGATCTACGAGGCCATCACCGTCCCGAGGATCCTTTTCGGGGCCCTACTATGGTGGAGGGGAGCACAACTGACCACCATGCAGACACTCCTGGGCAAGATCCAGGGAGCGGCGCTGAGGGCCATCACTGGAGCCCTGCCGACCGCACCGCCGGCCGCTCTAGAGGCCATTCTGGGATGCCCGCCACTCCACCTGAGGGCACAGGAGGTGGCCATGAGGACGGCCCACTGCCTGAGTTCGTGGAGACGCGGGCACAGCGAGGACCACGGACACGCCAACCTCCCAGAGCGGAGGGATGAGCTAGAGGATAACTATCCTCTAGACTCGAATAACCCTGAGTTCAGGTTTAAAAAGAACTACGTGGTCACGATCCCCACCAGGGAGGAGTGGGCCACGAACAAGGTCCTGGCTGGGACCATAAACCAAGTCTGGTACACCGACGGGTCGCGTAAAAACGACCTAGTCGGAGCCGCCTGGACGAGGGGTCCAGGGAGTAGAGGCGGCTTTGCTTCCCTGGGATCAAGCCCCACCGTCTTCCAGGCGGAACTGTACGCCATCATAAGATGTGCAAGGCTCCTCATAGAGGAAAAGACCACCGGCCAGGTGATCAAGATCTGTTCCGACAGCCAAGCCACCCTCGTGGCGCTTAGCAACGAGACGACCAGATCAAAATTGACCCTGGACGGTATCGACACGCTCAACCAGTTGGGCGGGAAGAATAAGCTGTCCCTGACCTTTTTTTTTTTTGTACGAGGGGAAATCTTCATAGACACCCCGGTCTCCCTCTGGGGGGGGGAGGCCGGGGTAGTGCCGGATTCTTACCGGCTAAAACCCCTCGGTGGACTCCAGCCGTGGCGCTTTTTGGGACCCCGAGGCCCTCTTGAGAACTCTGCTCGGGATCCCAGCGCCCGGCCCTCAGAAGGGCCAGTTCAATTTTTGATTTTTGGAGATGCAGTGCGCCCACGACACTGCATCCCCCACCTCGGAACCACCATTCATGGCTGCCTGGGCCCCAACCAAGGCAGCCTGGTGGCTCCGGCGGCTATTACATAGCCGCCGCGGCAGCTGGCGGAGCCGGGGCTCTCCGTCCCCGCCTTCGTCCCCGCCTTCGCCCCCTTCCTTCAGGGTCCGCGGCTTCGCGGGCCCTTTCCGCGGCCTCCTTCCGTGACATTACCTGTTCACAGAAGGAGGCTACCGCTCCCCATGACCTCTCGCCGCTCACCATCGCCTTGACGACGGCTTGCAGCGACAGGTCCGGCCCGATGCTTAGACGAAGGACTCGGCGCTCTGCAGCCCAGGAGGGACACTCCTCCAGGGTGTGTTGCGCCGAGTCCACGTCCTCCCCGCAATGATGACATTGCGGGGTGGGCTCCCTTCCGATCCTATTCAGGAACTCACCGAAGCAACCATGCCCGGTGAGCACCTGCGTCAACCGGAAGGTGAGCCTTCCCTCCCTCCCCAGCCACTGCTGGAGGACCGGAAGGACGGCCTGCACCGTCCTTTCTCCGGAGCCGGGCTCCTCCAATTGGCTGCGCCACCTTTCAAAGGTGTGCAGCCGGGCCCGGCTCCTGCCGGCCTCCAGCTCTGACGCTCGGCTTTCCGCCGAGGCCGGCGTCAAGCTGTCCCTGACCTGGGTACCCGGCCACAGAGGCATCCCCGGTAACGAGGAGGCTGACAGGCTGGCAAACCTCGGGTCGGACAGCCCCTTCACCGGGCCTGAACCGGCGCTCGGACTGGCCAAGGCGACGTTCACGACGTCGCTGAAAGCCAGAACCCGGGCGCTGCACCAGGCCCACTGAAACAACGTCGACGGTTGTCGACAAGCCAAGCTCCTCTTGGGCCCTAAAATAGACCTAAGAAGGAGCAAGGAGCTTCTGTGCCTGCAGAAGCAACTGGCGAGAGAGGCGGTGAGCCTACTCATTGGCTACGCCCCCACAGGGCACACACTGTGGAAGATGGGGCTGGCGGAGACCCCGACCTGCCCCAGATGCCAGGAGGAGCCGTAGACGGCCCAGCACATCCTCCTGGACTGTCCCGCACTAATGGGATGGAGGATGAAGCTCATGGGGACACCAAGACCTACGCCGGAGGAACTGAGGGCTATCCCCCTAGCAGTTCTAACTCGATGGATTGCCAAGGCCAAGGCAATCCGAGGCATCGGGGAAGCCACCCCACAGACCGACCCCCCCACTCCAGCGCCACCCACTCCAGGAGCGATGCCGTCAACCAGCAGGGCCGGTGGGTCCCATAATAACCCAGCCACAAACCCTGGTCCACGCACCAGAAGCGGGCGGAAACGCCCGCACACCGATCCAACCTCCCCCCAAAAGATTAGAGGCGGCAAACGGCCCCGCGACCATTAACGCGGGATCGACAACCGCCCCCTAAACGACAGTAAATAGATTCCCCAGCCCCCTAGAAGCGATCCGGGCCACGAACCTGACCGCAGGGGCTGGAAATCAACACCGCCCACCTCTCCCACCCCCTACCCCTTCCCATAAACACGGAATAAACCCCGTAAACAGGCTAGAGCGGCCTTTGTACACTCTTAGTTCCGGCCCGGATCAAAGGCAATTACTCCCCCCTGAGGTGGGAGCCGGCAAAGTACCGCCGAGATAGGCTGCGTGGTGGCGTTATGCACCCGACATCCGGCCCGGATTAAAGGCAATTACCCACCCTGTTGTGGTGGTGGCTGACGAAAGGCCGTCGAAATAGGCTGCGTGGGGGCCTTTGTACACCCGACATCCGGCCCGGACTAAAGGCAATTACTCCCCCCTGAGGTGGGAGCCCGCGAAATATCGCAAAATTTTGGCTACGGGGTGGCCATCATTCACCCCGACTTCCGGCCCGGATCTCAGGCAAGTCACTCACCCATGTCAGAGGTGGGAGCTGGCGGAATACCGCCACGTCTCGTAGGCCAGGTTGGACTGCGCCACACAACATCGGAGGACGGAGCGACGCACCTGCCTCCCCCACGTACCTCCCAGGGGCTCCATAACAACGCCCGTGACCGACCAGAGGGGACCTGCGAGGGGAATCCAAGGTGTGGACAGGGCAGATCCATATGCGCGGGGTCCCGTACGGACGAAACGTGGGGGGCAGGAGGGACGCTGCGTTCCCCGATGTGCGATAGGCTTGGGGGTAGCCTTTATACACCCTCACCTCCTTAGCGGGGAGTCAAATTACCGCTAACCTATAGGCAGGAGCAGCCTCAAACAGCCCACCCGTCCGCTTCGCGCGTGACAAGTCCACTGAGACAACAGTCAAACGGGGTTGTTTGGCGAGCGAAATACGTGGCTGCAGGGGAAAACCGAGCCACCTTCGACACCGCACGGTCTCCCGCAAGGGCTTGTGGGTGTGATTCGGGGTATCCAGTTACCGGGGACACCCTAGACTTAAGCAAGGTCGGAGAACCTATTCTCGCTCGCCTCGTAACTCTCCAGGCTAACGACCTGACCCCATGGCAAAGCCGCATTAGTCGGCGTGCGCTGTGAGAGAGAAAGAGCACCGCGGGCAGAGGGCCATTTCGCCCCGAGTCGTCGTGCGCTCACAATCTAAGTCGGATCGGCGGCTCCCGGTGGGTCAGATCACTCCGTCGCAGCAGTGCTCTCTCACTCGCGTAGCACGTCGACGTGGTAACAGCGAATCCACAAACACGCTCGCCCTCCGTCCAACTCGGTCGTCTCTAAGACTCTCCTGCCCGCTGGGGGCGGGTTGTCTCAGGAGGCATCGAGCACGAGGGGCAGTAGCCATAGCGTGGGCGGGGAATCGCAAAGCTCACCTGCTTAACCGCAGGAAACTAAAGTAACTGTTCACGAGCCGGGTGTGTGAGCTGTAGCCCCTTGATCAGGGACAAGCAGTCCCTCCTGCCTGGGTCAGCCCCTGGGAGGCACACACACACCCACTTTAAAATTGACTGAACCCCCCACCGATACCACTACAGACTACTGCTCCTTTGTGACCGCCGACTATGCCTTCATGTAATTCTGAAATTATATTATGACGATGTTCTTCGGGAGGAATTTGAATTTTCCCAAGGCAAATTGTAATTTCGATGTCGATTTCCTCGAACATTTCTGTTAGGATTTCCTTTAGTGATTCGAGAGTAAGTGAATCGGTATAATCACCGGATTTTGAAATTCGAAAGGAGTTAATATCGGAATTTGGAAGAATTAATTTTAAGTTCCTAAGCCCGGTTTTTATTTTCGCGACGAAAGTCTCGTCAAAATGATGTTTCTGCCCAACGATGCTAAATATTTAGTACTTTCCCTGTCTAGTGATTAGTTCTTGACCTTCCTTTGGTTTAATTTCTCTGATATTTTCAACGCTGATAGCGCCTATATCTGTTAGCAATTTCCCTACGGATGTTGTCAATTCGCAATCAGCAGAAATAAAGCGAACATAATTATCATGTGAGTAGGTCAAATTTTCTCGGCTGATATTAATTAATTTCTTTGAAGAGCGTTGTGGTTACCGCGAAAGATTTACGGGAGAGCTAGGTGTGATATCCGGGGGAATTCCCTGAGTCAGCTGGATGCCAGTGCAGTACGTCTCGTTACCTGATACCGTCCTTGGAATTATTCGCCTTGGTATACCAACACATTTTGATTTAGTTTCACTGAAGTGTCCTGGTAGAAGTGCATTTTGTCTCGTATTGATTAGTGAAGCTGGAAAAGGAGTTGACAATGCCAATGGTTTAGAATGTGGAATAGGAGTAGGTAATGTGGATCTATGGGGTTGCCAATGAATTTTGGTCTGCTCGGATGTTTCCAGTGTACAGTCAGGTTTCGATTTATCATGTCCTTCTGTTCCATATTGTTTAAGTAATTTTTCTTTTCTACTATTTAACTCTACGTCGTCTAGTTCGTCAGTGTCCGAAGTATTACCTGATGATTCTTCCATAATTTCGCTGTGTTCTTTAAGAGATTCGTCAAAACGTTTGAAAGAGTCATGTAATTCCTGTTTGTTTATAGTCAGTCTTCGTTCGTCATCTAGGAAAACGTCATCGTCACTGTCCTCTGAGGGTGGCTGTAACTCTAGTAGTATAGTGTCAGCGTCTGTTGTTATCTCGTCTACGGATTCAGTATCAACGTCCTCGGCAATTGGTTCCAATACTTTCCCTTTCGGATGCTTTGAAGTAATTTTCTTGTGTAAATCCAGGCTTGGTATTACACTTTTCCTTTTCCGTAATATGGGTGTGTTACGAGCCGGGGCGCGGCGTGCGTTGACCGACGTAGAATTTCAGTACCCTGCTTGTGGCGTCTCTCGAATTAATATACCCGGGAGAGGGGTTTCGGCGTTGTGACCCCTCTGCCTTCTCCCGTTAATAACAAATCCGAAGATTCGCGTCAGTAAAGGTGGATCTACTTGGTAACCACCACTGACTGGTAGAGAGAAGTAGCCAGAAGCAGGTGCTCGCGAACTCAGATAATCCTCGCTTACGAATGAATATACCCAGGAGAGGGTTTTCGGCGTTGTGACCCCTCTGCCTTCTCCTGTTAATAACGAATCCGAAGATTCGCGTCAGTAAAGGTGGATCTACTTGGTAACCACCACTGACTTTATCTAAGCGAGTACCGTCTGAGTCGCAGCCCGTTAACTTATTATTTGATTGTTCACTCCGAGCGGCTGGAGTGAACTCACGGGATCGTGCTCAAACGATGATTCTATTATTAGAGGGTAGGTCAGAGTTATTGACTACAAGGGTTATAAAAATATCTAAATATATTCTCACTATTGCTGAATGATTAAAGACCTGGCCTTTACAATGATGTTGAGTGTTACCTTGCGGTTTCGGTGTACGGTTGATGTTTGAAACTGACTATGATATAATGGGTAACTTGTTCCAGGCTTCAGCAATTCCCCTTTAGCTGTATGAACGTGACTACGATTGGGCCCTAAAGGGCTGCTCTATTTATACCGAGAAAAACGTGGTTTACACGTGGTTTTCCGGAAGGTGGAAAAAAGGTGGAGCTAGCGGCGTCGCTACCGAACCCCGGGCGCGAAACGCCTAGGTGCCTCGCCCTGGGCCCGGTAACGACGTATTGTTTTTCGGGGGTATTGTTGGAAGCCCGAGACAGGTTGTCCGCTTTCTATTTGCATTGTCGGCCGACTTTCCGGTGTTACTCCGAGAATTTAAGAAATTCTCATATCGAAAGACGCGTATGTAACAGGTGGTTCTGATGACTCGTCACGTGAATTGTCGGAATCTACGTCTGGCGTATCTGCTGACGATGGAACTGTAGGTCGTGGTGGAATGTAAGCGTTGGGTTTTAATTGATTTCGGGTCCTAGTTGCTATTGCACTGATATTTAAAGGGTTTGAGATTTTTGGTTTATTTTTCGATCCAATGGGCCTTCCTGGTTTTCTGGGTGCTTCCGAAACTGATTTGGATATTGGTCTAGATGTTGTTGCTGCTGAGCTAAGTTTAGATTTTGCTGGTTGTTCTTGAATCGGTAGAATTTTTGATGATTCAAGTTCAGTGTCAGAGTCGGTACTGCTGGTATCTGAGCGGTTAAATTTAACAACAGGATTTCTGGATAACGCGTCTGCGCTGGTGTTTAATTTTCCCGCTTTATGAACGAAATTATAGTCGTAGTCACGCAATTTCAATCTCCATCGAATTAAACGTTGCCCTGGATCCTTTATGGAGTCTGTCCATTTCAGGGGTTCGTGATCGCTAACTAACGTGAATTTCCTACCGTAAAGATACGGCCTAAAATGCAAAATTGCGTATAATACTGCCAAACATTCTTTTTCGGTGGTGAAATAATTTTTCTCAGGGTTTGTTAGAGTTCTAGAAAGATAAGCTATTGGTAAATCGTTTCCATCAACCTCCTGCCTAAGTATTGCTCCTATCGCAAAATCTGAGGCGTCTGTTGTTAAAGTGAAAGGCTTATCAAAATTTGGATATTGGAGAATTGGACCTCTACAGAGCGCTTTTCGTAATTCCTGGAAGCTACGTTTTTGTTCCTTTCCCCAAACGAAGGTCGCGTTCTTTTTTAACAATTCTGTTAATGGTTTGGATTTTGCTGCAAAATCTTTAATAAATCTGCGATAATAACCTGCTAATCCCAAAAATTGTCTGACATTGTTTGCTGTTTTTGGTCGAGGGAAGTTTTTTACTGCTATAATCTTTTTTGGATCTGGCCTTACGCCCTTTTGACTAATTATATGTCCTAGGTATGCTACTTCAGTTTTCAAAAATTCACATTTATCGGGTTGTAGTGTTAATTTAGGTTTTTCTAACCGATTAAATAATCTACGAATTTTCTTTCCGTGTTCTTCAGGAGTTTTTGCGTACACTACAATGTCATCGAGATAAACGAAAACTTCCGTTCCCTGCAAACCACGTAACGTTTGTGAACCGGTGGAAAGCGATACTGTCTAGTATTAATCGGTAAATCATCTGATGTCGGAATTGTATGTTTTATTAACGGGGTGAAAGGTAATTGGTCTCCTGGCAAATAAAAGCGATTTGGGTATTCTTCTATAATTTCGGTTATATGGTCTCGTTCCTCGTCATTTAGGTGATCTAAGCGCAAACGTTTTAGAATTTCAAAAACCCTATCTTGAACTACAGGGAAGTCCTGAACTTCTGAATCTGAATCGAAATATTCTTCTTCTGGAAAATCATAGTATTCAAAGGGAATTACTTCTTGTGGAGTAACTTCGACTTGTATGTCTTCTTCCAACGTATTAATTGCTAATACGTGACAGACACCATCCCGTACGCTAACAGCTGCTTCGCCTATGTATAAGCCTTCTACTGATTCTAACTTTGGCAAGTATCCTTCTTTTATTTCTGAATTAACCACGTCTATAGCTATCGGTTGACGAGTGCGAGCTTTAATCGTAAGAATTTGCGAACGAGGACTACGTTTAGATTTCTGATTTGGTTCTTCCCCAATGAACCTAAAAGGTCTGATGGGTTCAGTTTTTATGACCAAGGTATTATGAGCGAACGAGATTTCCGCCTGCTCTCGACGTAAGTAATCTTTGCCTAAAATTCCATCATTATGCAAGGGAAACGATAATCTAACGACGTGAAATTTAACCGGTTGTTATAAAAGTGTAACGGTAGTTGTTCCTAAAGTTCTCAATTTTTCCGGGGTAATTCCAGTTATAGAGACTGATTCCTGAATGTCTATTTCGACGTCTTCGTGCAAAGCATTTAATTTTATCAGATTTATATCTGCGCCGGTATCAACCAAAAATAAACCAGATTTATTGCGTAATTCTTCCGCAGACATTTTAATTAATGGTGATTCTTGCTGTCGTTTATAGGAATAGACGATTCCTCTGCTTCAAAAAATTTTACTGTTCGACGCTCCTAATTCGAGTAACTCGCCGTCGCGCCGGCACGACGAGTTGTGCGGGAGTTTAAATTTTCACTGTTCTTTCTCGGCGAATTCGAGTTAAAATGATCAAATGTTGGGATAGGGGAAGAAGATCTTTTTTTTTTTTTTGTACGAGGGGAAATCTTCATAGACACCCCGGTCTCCCTCTGGGGGGGGGAGGCCGGGGTAGTGCCGGATTCTTACCGGCTAAAACCCCTCGGTGGACTCCAGCCGTGGCGCTTTTTGGGACCCCGAGGCCCTCTTGAGAACTCTGCTCGGGATCCCAGCGCCCGGCCCTCAGAAGGGCCAGTTCAATTTTTGATTTTTGGAGATGCAGTGCGCCCACGACACTGCATCCCCCACCTCGGAACCACCATTCATGGCTGCCTGGGCCCCAACCAAGGCAGCCTGGTGGCTCCGGCGGCTATTACATAGCCGCCGCAGCAGCTGGCGGAGCCGGGGCTCTCCGTCCCCGCCTTCGTCCCCGCCTTCGCCCCCTTCCTTCAGGGTCCGCGGCTTCGCGGGCCCTTTCCGCGGCCTCTTTCGGTGACATTACCTGTTCACAGAAGGAGGCTACCGCTCCCCATGACCTCTCGCCGCTCACCATCGCCTTGACGACGGCTTGCAGCGACAGGTCCGGCCCGATGCTCAGACGAAGGACTCGGCGCTCTGCAGCCCAGGAGGGACACTCCTCCAGGGTGTGTTGCGCCGAGTCCACGTCCTCCCCGCAATGATGACATTGCGGGGTGGGCTCCCTTCCGATCCTATTCAGGAACTCACCGAAGCAACCATGCCCGGTGAGCACCTGCGTCAACCGGAAGGTGAGCCTTCCCTCCCTCCCCAGCCACTGCTGGAGGACCGGAAGGACGGCCTGCACCGTCCTTTCTCCGGAGCCGGGCTCCTCCAATTGGGGCCCGGCTCCTGCCGGCCTCCAGCTCTGACGCTCGGCTTTCCGCCGAGGCCGGCGTCCCTTTGAGGGCCGCGGAGATTTCATATATCTCCGCGGCCTCCGCCGCCTTAAGTTCCCATGGGGGGGAACACCCAAGTAGGGCCGCCGCCCGCTGGGATACGGTGCGGTACCCCCGGACGACCCGCACGGCGAGGGTCCGCTCTGCTCGGCAGAGGAGCTGGCGGTTCCGCCGGCACCCCTGGAGGGACCCCGCCCACGCGGGCGCGCCGTAAAGAGCGGTGCACCGCACCACCCCCTCGTACAGGCGGCGGACGCCCACCTGTGGTCCCCCCAGGTTGGGCAGCAGGCGTCCGAGCGCCGCCGCCGCCTTCTCGACCCGGGGCACAACCTCTTCAAGGTGGGCCCCGAATGACCATTGGCTGTCGAGGGTGACCCCCAGATATTTCATCCGGGTGCCCACCTCGACAGCCTCGTCCCCCACCCGCATTGGCGTGTCCGGTGGGGGGCCCCTCCTAGCCCCGTCGAAGAACCAAATCGCTTTGGTCTTCGACGGGGCGACCTCGAGGCCTAGCCTCTTGATGGAGGCCACCACGCACTCCACCCCGCACTCTCCCAGCCGGAGAGTGCGCGTGTAGTCCCTCCCGGAGGCGACCACCAGTGTGTCATCCGCGTAACACACTAGGGCCACCCCCGAGGGGAGTGCCGTTCGAAGGACGCGGTCGTACCCCAGGTTCCACAATGTCGGGCCTAAGACCGACCCCTGGGGTACGCCGCGCCAGCTGGGGCGTTCAACCCTCCCGCCCCGGCTCTGGTAGCCGAAGCTCCGAGGGGAAGAAGATCTGGAATTTTGGTTAGTGGGTGTGTTGGATCTTGAAGGTTCAATGCTTCGCGAAGGAACTGGGGTTGGAGAATTTGCTCTGGTTAGAGTATGATTAGTCAAGTTTGGATTCATATGGAAAGATTGAGGGTGATCATATATTGCACTGTAAGGCGGATATGGCATTGGTGGATAAAAATACGGTGGATAGTATGGATAAGGATGCGGTGGCAACGGATAATGGTGATGCTTGTAAGGAACAGGTGATGTAGGACGTGCAGATTTTAGAATGGTAATCGGTGAATTTGCGCGATTATAGTTCGGATTTCTCATGGGACTGGGACTCCTCGAATCTTGCTCTCGCAAGGTTTGGGAGCGGTTTGTGTAGGTGGTAGGTAAGTCACGAGAATCTGGATTCGGAACTGAATGTTGTGATAACATTAATCGCGAAGGTTCACCACCGGGGATTATTCCTGATTTCATTCGGGTTTCTATTCGTGCAGCAATTTTTACAGCGTCCTGTATTTTCTTTGGTTCACGCGAATCAACCGCGATAGCAATTTCGTCGGGTAATCCTCGAATAAAAGCTTCTAAAGCACATTCTTCTACGGGAGCCATCATTTGATTAGCGCATTCCCCGTATTTATCTTCTAAAGCAACACGAGCACCGCTGATTAGGATATTTAATCGATCTGCAGAGTCACTGACCGCTTCTCCGCGTCTCATTCGGATATTTTCTATATCGTGATGGTAGTATGGATATGTTTTACCTGGTGCAAATCTTTCCTTTAAATGTTTTACGAGATCATCTAGTTTTTGAAAATTTTTACCCCAAATACTATCTCTCGCTGTTCCTTGCAATTTTCCTAATATTGCCGTTACATATGAAGATTCCAGTGCTGGTGGCACATAGACTGCACCGTTTTGAACGTCACTTAAGAAATTTCTAAGCGGAATGTTTCTCCCATCGAAAAATGGAATATTTAATGTACTGTGTTGAATTGTGAAGCATTCAGCCATAGAAGCCATCATCAAATTAGTAACGTGTAACTCGTCCAATGTAACATTTGCCGAAACTTGTGCTGCTGCATTACGAGAGGAATTTGTGGCCATATTGATAAATTAGGCGAAGGAAAATTCAGCAATCGTTATCGTGTAATTATAATTGATGTTGATTATTGATTATGAATTGAACTATCTATGCAACTGTGTGCGAATCTCAAGTCTATATGATCCTTTAATTATTCTGCACTAACACATGCGCTAATTGACAATACATATCCCACTTCTGACACCAATTCAGCTGTTACGTGCGTAAGGAATTATTTCGTGGGCCGAGCGGTCAGCCGTTCCGCATGTAACGCTTGAATAAATTTAATTTAGGATGGGTCGTATCATCTAAGATTCCATACGGAATCCGCGCATAGGTCAGGAATGAAATAGGTGTTAACGCAGAATAGAGGATAAATACCTTATTGGCCTGTTCTATTGATCCTTTACATTATATAAAAACAATTACACGGAATGGTTCAGAAATATCGGAGTCCAGAATGGATGACAATTTTACAATACGTATTTTAGTTGGAGTCTTAGATTGGTAAATTCCTAACGTGTTAAGTTTACGAATGGGCCCAAGGGAAATTCCCACAAGCATATAAACATATGTTTGGGTCCTCGTATCGCAATGAGAACATAAGTATGAAAAACTCACCAATGAATACTATCTTGGAAGCAATGTTTATCGTTAGCTCTGATGTGAATTGTCCCAGATGCTGGTAGAGCCCGAAGATGAAGGAATGGCTGATGAACTTTTCACGGCACTTATATGAGTTAACGCAATTCTATTTTCACTATACTATAAATACTATAAATACTATAAAGAAGAATTTAATAT
Source organism: Nysson spinosus (assembly GCA_910591585.2). NCBI lineage: Eukaryota > Metazoa > Arthropoda > Insecta > Hymenoptera > Crabronidae > Nysson > Nysson spinosus. The sequence goes on along the minus strand of CAJUYC020000088.1, from coordinate 3,993,981 downwards.
ATTAGAATGGAGATTGGAATCTTAAGATTGATTTTAAATTTGAATAATTTCTTGTTAGCTGAGTCCTTCGGTAATTATGGAAGTAACTTCACTAATTTAACCCGAACTCTGGCTCAAAATAGCAACAAGGGCAAAACGCCACGCACCTCGCGATTTGACTAACGATTGCAACTCGCGGCGGTTTCTCTGCCTCTTTTGTAGATTTTGGGGACCGCTAAGGGGAAGTTCCAAGAGCCATGCTCGTTCCTCCCACTCAGGAAATCGCCCGTTCCTGTTCTAAGAATTCCGCCCGCAGTTCATCAGCTATTTCCCATCCATAGCCTCCCGCTATTGCAATTTCGCTTATTAGCAAAACGTGACCACCGTTCGAAGAATATTCTCGGTCGAGGAATTTCGCCGTGTTTAGGTATGCAAATTTTAATTTAACATCCGGTACGTAACAATATATAATTTATATATAATATTATTTATATAAATAATAATATATTTAATTACAATTTATATGGACCGATATCTGTGGCCATGTCACTCGAAACCGTATGTGTTTGACGAAACTAAGTGGTCGACCTTGTGAGAGAGGAAACTCCAGATGCGAAAATTACTTCCATTTTAAACTAATTGTTCTAACTGAAACTAAGTGTTCGATACTGTGCCAGCAGAGGCGCCTGTTCTCTGAAATCAGTGGCGGTGCTACTCTAAACCGTATGTGTTCGACGACTCTAAGTGGTCGACCTTCTGAGAGAGGAAACTCCAGATGCGAAGCTTAGTTCCATTTTAAACTAATAGTTCTATCTGATACTAAGTGTTCGATACTGTGCCAGGAGAAGCGCCTGTTCTCTGAAAACTGTGGCGATGCCACTCGAAACCGTATGTGTTCAACGAAATTAAGTGGTCGACCTTGTGAGAGAGGAAACTCCAGATGCGAAACTTAGTTCCATTTTAAACTAATTGTTCTATCTGAAACTAAGTGTTCCATACTGTGCCAGGAGAAGCGCCTGTTCTCTGAAATCAGTGGCGATGCTACTCTAAACCGTATGTGTTCGACGACTCTAAGTGGTCGACCTTCTGAGAGAAGAAACTCCAGATGCGAAACTTAGTTCCATTTTAAACTAATTGTTCTATCTGTAACTGAGTTTTCGATACTGCGTCAGGAGAAGCGCCTGTTCTCTGAATTCGGTGGCGATGCTACTCGAAATCGTATGTGTTCATCGAAACTAAGTGGTCGACCTTGTGAGAGAGGAAACTCCAGATGCGAAGCTTAGTTCCATTTTAAACTAATAGTTCTATCTGATACTAAGTGTTCGATACTGTGCCAGGAGAAGCGCCTGTTCTCTGAGAACTGTGGCGATGCCACTCGAAACCGTATGTGTTCAACGTAATTAAGTGGTCGACCTTGTGAGAGAGGAAACTCCATATGCGAAACTTAGTTCCATTTTAAACTAATTGTTCTATCTGAAACTAAGTGTTCAATACTGTGCCAGGAGAAGCGCCTGTTCTCTGAAATCTGTGGCGATGCTACTCGAAACCGTATGTGTTCGACGAAACTGAGCGGTCGACCTTGTGAGAGAGGAAACTCCAGATGCGAAGCTTATTTCCATTTTAAACTAATTGTTCTACCTGAAACTAAGTGTTCGATACTGTGCCAGGAGAAGCGCCTGTTCTCTGAAATCAGTGGCGATGCTACTCTAAACCGTATGTGTTCGAAGACTCTAAGTGGTCGACCTTCTGAGAGAGGAAACTCCAGATGCGAAGCTTATTTCCATTTTAAACTAATTGTTCTATTTGATAGTAAGTGTTCGATACTGTGCCAGGGGAAGTGCCCGTTCTCTGAAATCTGTGGCGATGCTACTCGAAACCGTATGTGTTCGACGAAACTAAGTGGTCGACCTTCTGAGAGAGGAAACTCCGGATGCGAAACTTAGTTCCATTTTAAACTAATTGTTCTACCTGAAACTCAGTGTTCGATACTGTGCCAGGAGTAGCGCCTGTTCTCTGAAATCTGTGGCGATGCCACTCGAAACCGTATGTGTTCGACGAAACTAAGTCGTCGATCTTGTGAGAGAGGAATCTCCAGTTGCGAAACATAGTTCCATTTTAAACTAATTGTTCTACCTGAAACTCAGTGTTCGATACTGTGCCAGGAGAAACGCCTGTTCTCTGAAATCAGTGGCGATGCTACTCTAAACCGTATGTGTTCGACGACTCTAAGTGGTCGACCTTCTGAGAGAAGAAACTCCAGATGCGAAACTTAGTTCCATTTTAAACTAATTGTTCTATCTGTAACTGAGTGTTCGATACTGCGTCAGGAGAAGCGCCTGTTCTCTGAAAACTGTGGCGATGCCACTCGAAACCGTATGTGTTCAACGAAATTAAGTGGTCGACCTTGTGAGAGAGGAAACTCCAGATGCGAAACTTAGTTCCATTTTAAACTAATAGTTCTATCTGATACTAAGTGTTCGATACTGTGCCAGGAGAAGCGCCTGTTCTCTGAAAACTGTGGCGATGCCACTCGAAACCGTATGTGTTCAACGAAATTAAGTGGTCGACCTTGTGAGAGAGGAAACTCCAGATGCGAAACTTAGTTCCATTTTAAACTAATTGTTCTATCTGAAACTAAGTGTTCCATACTGTGCCAGGAGAAGCGCCTGTTCTCTGAAATCAGTGGCGATGCTACTCTAAACCGTATGTGTTCGACGACTCTAAGTGGTCGACCTTCTGAGAGAAGAAACTCCAGATGCGAAACTTAGTTCCATTTTAAACTAATTGTTCTATCTGTAACTGAGTTTTCGATACTGCGTCAGGAGAAGCGCCTGTTCTCTGAATTCGGTGGCGATGCTACTCGAAATCGTATGTGTTCATCGAAACTAAGTGGTCGACCTTGTGAGAGAGGAAACTCCAGATGCGAAGCTTAGTTCCATTTTAAACTAATAGTTCTATCTGATACTAAGTGTTCGATACTGTGCCAGGAGAAGCGCCTGTTCTCTGAGAACTGTGGCGATGCCACTCGAAACCGTATGTGTTCAACGTAATTAAGTGGTCGACCTTGTGAGAGAGGAAACTCCATATGCGAAACTTAGTTCCATTTTAAACTAATTGTTCTATCTGAAACTAAGTGTTCAATACTGTGCCAGGAGAAGCGCCTGTTCTCTGAAATCTGTGGCGATGCTACTCGAAACCGTATGTGTTCGACGAAACTGAGCGGTCGACCTTGTGAGAGAGGAAACTCCAGATGCGAAGCTTATTTCCATTTTAAACTAATTGTTCTACCTGAAACTAAGTGTTCGATACTGTGCCAGGAGAAGCGCCTGTTCTCTGAAATCAGTGGCGATGCTACTCTAAACCGTATGTGTTCGAAGACTCTAAGTGGTCGACCTTCTGAGAGAGGAAACTCCAGATGCGAAGCTTATTTCCATTTTAAACTAATTGTTCTATTTGATAGTAAGTGTTCGATACTGTGCCAGGGGAAGTGCCCGTTCTCTGAAATCTGTGGCGATGCTACTCGAAACCGTATGTGTTCGACGAAACTAAGTGGTCGACCTTCTGAGAGAGGAAACTCCGGATGCGAAACTTAGTTCCATTTTAAACTAATTGTTCTACCTGAAACTCAGTGTTCGATACTGTGCCAGGAGTAGCGCCTGTTCTCTGAAATCTGTGGCGATGCCACTCGAAACCGTATGTGTTCGACGAAACTAAGTCGTCGATCTTGTGAGAGAGGAATCTCCAGTTGCGAAACATAGTTCCATTTTAAACTAATTGTTCTACCTGAAACTCAGTGTTCGATACTGTGCCAGGAGAAGCGCCTGTTCTCTGAAATCAGTGGCGATGCTACTCTAAACCGTATGTGTTCGACGACTCTAAGTGGTCGACCTTCTGAGAGAAGAAACTCCAGATGCGAAACTTAGTTCCATTTTAAACTAATTGTTCTATCTGTAACTGAGTGTTCGATACTGCGTCAGGAGAAGCGCCTGTTCTCTGAAATCGGTGGCGATGCTACTCGAAACCGTATGTGTTCATCGAAACTAAGTGGTCGACCTTGTGAGAGAGGAAACTCCAGATGCGAAGATTAGTTCCATTTTAAACTAATAGTTCTATGTGATACTAAGTGTTCGATACTGTGCCAGGAGAAGCGCCTGTTCTCTGAAAACTGTGGCGATGCCACTCGAAACCGTATGTGTTCAACGAAATTAAGTGGTCGACCTTGTGAGAGAGGAAACTCCAGTTGCGAAGCTTATTTCCATTTTAAACTAATTGTTCTACCTGAAACTAAGTGTTCGATACTGTGCCAGGAGAAGCGCCTGTTCTCTGAAATCAGTGGCGATGCTACTCTAAACCGTATGTGTTCGACGACTCTAAGTGGTCGACCTTCTGAGAGAAGAAACTCCAGATGCGAAACTTAGTTCCATTTTAAACTAATTGTTCTATCTGTAACTGAGTGTTCGATACTGTGCCAGGAGAAGCGCCTGTTCTCTGAAAACTGTGGCGATGCCACTCGAAACCGTATGTGTTCAACGAAATTAAGTGGTCGACCTTGTGAGAGAGGAAACTCCAGATGCGAAACTTATTTCCATTTTAAACTAATTGTTCTATCTGAAACTAAGTGTTCAATACGGTGCCAGGAGAAGCGCCTGTTCTCTGAAATCTGTGGCGATGCTACTCGAAACCGTATGTGTTCGACGAAACTAAGCGGTCGACCTTGTGAGAGAGGAAACTCCAGATGCGAAGCTTATTTCCATTTTAAACTAATTGTTCTACCTGAAACTAAGTGTTCGATACTGTGCCAGGAGAAGCGCCTGTTCTCTGAAATCAGTGGCGATGCTACTCTAAACCGTATGTGTTCGACGACTCTAAGTGGTCGACCTTCTGAGAGAGGAAACTCCAGATGCGAAACTTATTTCCATTTTAAACTAATTGTTCTATCTGAAACTAAGTGTTCGATACTGTGCCAGGAGAAGCGCCTGTTCTCTGAAATCTGTGGCGATACCACTCGAAACCGTATGTGTTAGGCGAAACTAAGTGGCGACCTTGTGAGAGAGGAAACTCCAGATGCGAAATATAGTTGCATTTTAAACTAATTGATCTATCTGTAACTAAGTGTTCGATACTGTGCCACGAGAAGCGCCTGTTCTCTGAAATCTGTGGCGATGCCACTCGAAACCGTATGTGTTCGACGAAACTAAGTGGTCGCCTTGTGAAAGAGGAAACTCCATATGCGAAACTTAGTTCCATTTAAAACTAATTGTTCCATCTGAAACTAAGTGTTCGATACTGTGCCAGGAGAAGCGCCTGCTCTCTGAAATATGTGGCGATACCACTCTAAACCGTATGTGTTCGACGAAACTAAGTGGTCGACCTTGTGAGAGAGGAAACTCCAGATGCGAAACTTAGTTCCATTTTAAACTAATTGTTCTATCTGAAACTAAGTGTTCGATACTGTGCCAGGAGAAGCGCCTCTTCTCTGAAATCTGAGGCGATGCTACTCGAAACCGTATGTGTTCGACGAAACTAAGTGGTCGACCTTCTGAGAGAGGAAACTCCGGATGCGAAACTTATTTCCATTTTAAACTAATTGTTCTATTTGATACTAAGTGTTCGATACTGTGCCAGGGTAAGTGCCCGTTCTCTGAAATCTGTGGCGATGCTACTCGAAACCGTATGTGTTCGACGAAACTAAGTGGTCGACCTTCTGAGAGAGGAAACTCCGGATGCGAAACTTAGTTCCATTTTAAACTAATTGTCCTATCTGAAACTAAGTGTTCGATACTGTGTCAGGAGTAGCGCCTGTTCTCTGAAATCTGTGGCGATGCCACTCGAAACCGTATGTGTTCGACGAAACTAAGTCTTCGATCTTGTGAGAGAGGAATCTCCAGTTGCGAAACATAGTTCCATTTTAAACTAATTGTTCTACCTGAAACTCAGTGTTCGATACTGTGCCAGGAGAAGCGCCTGTTCTCTGAAATCAGTGGCGATGCTACTCTAAACCGTATGTGTTCGACGACTCTAAGTGGTCGACCTTCTGAGAGAAGAAACTCCAGATGCGAAACTTAGTTCCATTTTAAACTAATTGTTCTATCTGATACTACGTGTTCGATACTGTGCCAGGAGAAGCGCCTGTTCTCTGAAATCAGTGGCGATGCTACTCTAAACCGTATGTGTTCGACGACTCTAAGTGGTCGACCTTCTGAGAGAAGAAACTCCAGATGCGAAACTTAGTTCCATTTTAAACTAATTGTTCTATCTGATACTAAGTGTTCGATACTGTGCCAGGAGAAGCGCCTGTTCTCTGAAATCAGTGGCGATGCTACTCTAAACCGTATGTGTTCGACGACTCTAAGTGGTCGACCTTCTGAGAGAAGAAACTCCAGATGCGAAACTTAGTTCCATTTTAAACTAATTGTTCTATCTGTAACTGAGTGTTCGATACTGCGTCAGGAGAGGCGCCTGTTCTCTGAATTCGGTGGCGATGCTACTCGAAACCGTATGTGTTCATCGAAACTAAGTGGTCGACCTGGTGAGAGAGGAAACTCCAGATGCGAAGCTTAATTCCATTTTAAACTAATAGTTCTATCTGATACTAAGTGTTCGATACTGTGCCAGGAGAAGCGCCTGTTCTCTGAAATCAGTGGCGATGCTACTCGAAACCGTATGTGTTCGACGAAACTAAGTGATCGACATTGTGAGAGAGGAAACTCCAGTTGCGAAACTTAGTACCATTTTAAACTAATTGTTCTATCTGAAACTAAGTGTTCGATACTGTGCCAGGAGAAGCGCCTGTTCTCTGAAATCAGTGGCGATGCTACTCTAAACCGTATGTGTTCGACGACTCTAAGTGGTCGACCTTCTGAGAGAAGAAACTCCAGATGCGAAACTTAGTTCCATTTTAAACTAATTGTTCTATCTGTAACTGAGTGTTCGATACTGCGTCAGGAGAAGCGCCTGTTCTCTGAATTCGGTGGCGATGCTACTCGAAATCGTATGTGTTCATCGAAACTAAGTGGTCGACCTTGTGAGAGAGGAAACTCCAGATGCGAAGCTTAGTTCCATTTTAAACTAATAGTTCTATCTGATACTAAGTGTTCGATACTGTGCCAGGAGAAGCGCCTGTTCTCTGAGAACTGTGGCGATGCCACTCGAAACCGTATGTGTTCAACGAAATTAAGTGGTCGACCTTGTGAGAGAGGAAACTCCATATGCGAAACTTAGTTCCATTTTAAACTAATTGTTCTATCTGAAACTAAGTGTTCAATACTGTGCCAGGAGAAGCGCCTGTTCTCTGAAATCTGTGGCGATGCTACTCGAAACCGTATGTGTTCGACGAAACTGAGCGGTCGACCTTGTGAGAGAGGAAACTCCAGATGCGAAGTTTATTTCCATTTTAAACTAATTGTTCTACCTGAAACTAAGTGTTCGATACTGTGCCAGGAGAAGCGCCTGTTCTCTGAAATCAGTGGCGATGCTACTCTAAACCGTATGTGTTCGAAGACTCTAAGTGGTCGACCTTCTGAGAGAGGAAACTCCAGATGCGAAGCTTATTTCCATTTTAAACTAATTGTTCTATTTGATACTAAGTGTTCGATACTGTGCCAGGAGAAGCGCCTGTTCTCTGAAATCTGTGGCGATGCCACTCGAAACCGTATGTGTTCGACGAAACTAAGTCGTCGATCTTGTGAGAGAGGAATCTCCAGTTGCGAAACATAGTTCCATTTTAAACTAATTGTTCTACCTGAAACTCAGTGTTCGATACTGTGCCAGGAGAAGCGCCTGTTCTCTGAAATCAGTGGCGATGCTACTCGAAACCGTATGTGTTCGACGAAACTAAGTGATCGACATTGTGAGAGAGGAAACTCCAGATGCGAAACTTAGTACCATTTTAAACTAATTGTTCTATTTGATACTAAGTGTTCGATACTGTGCCAGGGGAAGTGCCGGTTCTCTGAAATCTGTGGCGATGCTACTCGAAAACGTATGTGTTCGACGAAACTAAGTGGTCGACCTTCTGAGAGAGGAAACTCCGGATGCGAAACTTATTTCCATTTTAAACTAATTGTTCTATTTGATACTAAGTGTTCGATACTGTGCCAGGGTAAGTGCCCGTTCTCTGAAATCTGTGGCGTTGCTACTCGGAACCGTATGTGTTCGACGAAACTAAGTGGTCGACCTTCTGAGAGAGGAAACTCCGGATCCGAAACTTAGTTCCATTTTAAACTAATTGTCCTATCTGAAACTAAGTGTTCGATACTGTGTCAGGAGTAGCGCCTGTTCTCGGAAATCTGTGGCGATGCCACTCGAAACCGTATGTGTTCGACGAATCTAATTGGTCGACCTTGTGAGAGAGGAAACTCCAGATGCGAAACTTAGTTCCATTTTAAACTAATTGTTCCATCTGAAACTAAGTGTTCGATACTGTGCCAGGAGAAGCGCCTGTTCTCTGAAATCTGTGTCGATGCCACTCGAAACCGTAAGTGTTCGACGAAACTAAGTGGCCGACCTTGTTAGAGAGGAAACTCCAGATGCGAAACTTAGTTCCATTTTAAATTAATTGTTCTATCTGAAAGTGTTCGATACTGTGCTAGGAGAAGCACCTGTTCTCTGAAATCTGTTGCGATGCCACTCGAAACCGTATGTGTTCGACGAAACTAAATGGCCGACCTTGTGAGTGAGGAAACTCCAGATGCGGAACTTAGTTCCATTTTAAACTAATTGTTCTATCTGAAACTAAGTGTTCGATACTGTGCCAGGAGAAGCGCCTGTTCTCTGAAATGTGTGGCGATACCACTCGAAACCGTACGTGTTCGACGATACTAAGTGGTTGATCTTGTGAGAGAGGATACTACAAATGCGAAATATAGTTCCACTTTAAACTAGTTGTTCTGTCTGAAATAAGTGTTCGATACTGTGCCAGGCGAAGCGCCTGCTCTCTGAAATCTGTGGCGATGCTACTCGAAACCGTATGTGTTCAACGAAACTAATTGGTCGACCTTGTGGGAGAGGAATCTCCAGATGCGAAACTTAGTTCCATTTTAAACAAATTGTTCTATCTGAAAGTGTTCCATACTGTGCCAGGTTGAGCGCCTGCTCTCTGAAATGTGTCGCGATGCTACTCGATACAGTATGTGTTCAACGAAACTAATTGGTCGACCTTGTGGGAGAGGAATCTCCAGATGCGAAACATAGTTACATTTTAAACAAATTGTTCTGTCTTTAATAAGTGTTCGATACTGTGCCAGGAGAAGCGCCTGCTCTCTGAAATCTGTGGCGATGCTACTCGAAACCGTATGTGTTCGGCGAAACTAAGTGGTCGACCTTGTGAGAGAGGAAACTCCAGAAGCGAAACATAGTTCCATTTTAAACTAATTGTTCTATCTGAAACTAAGTGTTCGATACTGTGCCAGGAGAAGCGCCTGTTCTCTGAAATCTGTGGCGATGCCACTCGAAACCGTATGTGTTCGACGAAACTAAGTTGTCGGCCTTGGGAGAGTGGAAACTCCAGAAGTGGAACTTAGTTTCATTTAAAACTTACTGTGCTATCTGAAACTAAGTGTTCGATAATGTGCCAGGACAAGCGCCTGTTCTGCGAAATCTGTGGCGATACCACTCCAAACCGTATGTGTACGACGAAACTAAGTGGTCGACCTTGTGAGGGAGGAAACTCCAGATGCGAAACATAGTTTCATTTAAAACTAATTGTTCTATCTGAAACTAAGTGTTCGATAATGTGCCAGGAGAAGGGCCTGTTCTCTGAAATCTGTGGCGATGCTACTCGAAACCGTATGTGTTCGACGAAACTAAGTGGTCGACCTTGTGAGAGAGGAAACTCCAGATGCGAAACTTAGTACCATTTTAAACTAATTGTACTATCTGACACTAAGTGTTCGATACTGTGCCAGCAGAAGCGCCTGTTCTCGGAAATCTGTGGCGATGCCACTCGAAACCGTATGTGTTCGACGAATCTAATTGGTCGACCTTGTGAGAGAGGAAACTCCAGATGCGAAACTTAGTTCCATTTTAAACTAATTGTTCCATCTGAAACTAAGTGTTCGATACTGTGCCAGGAGAAGCGCCTGTTCTCTGAAATCTGTGTCGATGCCACTCGAAACCGTAAGTGTTCGACGAAACTAAGTGGCCGACCTTGTTAGAGAGGAAACTCCAGATGCGAAACTTAGTTCCATTTTAAATTAATTGTTCTATCTGAAAGTGTTCGATACTGTGCTAGGAGAAGCACCTGTTCTCTGAAATCTGTTGCGATGCCACTCGAAACCGTATGTGTTCGACGAAACTAAATGGCCGACCTTGTGAGTGAGGAAACTCCAGATGCGGAACTTAGTTCCATTTTAAACTAATTGTTCTATCTGAAAGTGTTCGATACTGTGCCAGGCGAAGCGCCTGTTCTCTGAAATCAGTGGCGATGCTACTCGAAACCGTATGTGTTCGACGAATCTAAATTGTCGACCTTGTGAGAGAGGAAACTCCAGATGCGAAACTCAGTTAACTAGAAGAAACTCATTTTAAACTAATTGTTCTATCTGAAAGTGTTCGATACTGTGCTAGGAGAAGCACCTGTTCTCTGAAATCTGTTGCGATGCCACTCGAAACCGTATGTGTTCGACGAAACTAAATGGCCGACCTTGTGAGTGAGGAAACTCCGGATGCGGAACTTAGTTCCATTTTAAACTAATTGTTCTATCTGAAAGTGTTCGATACTGTGCCAGGCGAAGCGCCTGTTCTCTGAAATCAGTGGCGATGCTACTCGAAACCGTATGTGTTCGACGAATCTAAATTGTCGACCTTGTGAGAGAGGAAACTCCAGATGCGAAACTCAGTTCCATTTTAAACTAATTGTTCTATCTGAAAATAAGTGTTCGATACTGTGCCAGGAGAAGCGCCTGTTCTCTGAAATCTGTGGCGATGCCACTCGAAACCGTATGTGTTCGACGAAACTAAATGGCCGACCTTGTGAGAGAGGAAACTCCAGATGCGGAACTTAGTTCCATTTTAAACTAATTGTTCTATCTGAAAGTGTTCGATACTGTGCCAGGCGAAGCGCCTGTTCTCTGAAATCAGTGGCGATGCTACTCGAAACCGTATGTGTTCGACGAATCTAAATTGTCGACCTTGTGAGAGAGGAAACTCCAGATGCGGAACTTAGTTCCATTTTAAACTAATTGTTCTATCTGATACTAAGTGTTCGATACTGTGCCAGGAGAAGCGCCTGTTCTCTGAAATCAGTGGCGATGCTACTCTAAACCGTATGTGTTCGACGACTCTAAGTGGTCGACCTTCTGAGAGAAGAAACTCCAGATGCGAAACTTAGTTCCATTTTAAACTAATTGTTCTATCTGTAACTGAGTGTTCGATACTGCGTCAGGAGAGGCGCCTGTTCTCTGAATTCGGTGGCGATGCTACTCGAAACCGTATGTGTTCATCGAAACTAAGTGGTCGACCTTGTGGGAGAGGAATCTCCAGATGTGAAACTTAGTTCCATTTTAAACAAATTGTTCTATCTGAAACTAAGTGTTCGATACTGTGCCAGGAGAAGCGCCTGTTCTCTGAAATGTGTGGCGATACCACTCGAAACCGTACGTGTTCGACGATACTAAGTGGTTGATCTTGTGAGAGAGGATACTACAAATGCGAAATATAGTTCCACTTTAAACTAGTTGTTCTGTCTGAAATAAGTGTTCGATACTGTGCCAGGCGAAGCGCCTGCTCTCTGAAATCTGTGGCGATGCTACTCGAAACCGTATGTGTTCAACGAAACTAATTGGTCGACCTTGTGGGAGAGGAATCTCCAGATGCGAAACTTAGTTCCATTTTAAACAAATTGTTCTATCTGAAAGTGTTCCATACTGTGCCAGGCGGAGCGCCTGCTCTCTGAAATCTGTCGCGATGCTACTCGATACAGTATGTGTTCAACGAAACTAATTGGTCGACCTTGTGGGAGAGGAATCTCCAGATGCGAAACTTAGTTCCATTTTAAACAAATTGTTCTATCTGAAACTAAGTGTTCGATACTCTGCCAGGCGAGGCGCCTGTTCTCTGAAATCTGTGGCGATGCCACTCGAAACCGTATGTGTGCGACGAAACTAAGTGGTCCACCTTGTGAGGGAGGATACTCCAGATGCGAAACATAGTTACATTTTAAACAAATTGTTCTGTCTTTAATAAGTGTTCGATACTGTGCCAGGAGAAGCGCCTGCTCTCTGAAATCTGTGGCGATGCTACTCGAAACCGTATGTGTTCGGCGAAACTAAGTGGTCGACCTTGTGAGAGAGGAAACTCCAGAAGCGAAACATAGTTCCATTTTAAACTAATTGTTCTATCTGAAACTAAGTGTTCGATACTGTGCCAGGAGAAGCGCCTGTTCTCTGAAATCTGTGGCGATGCCACTCGAAACCGTATGTGTTCGACGAAACTAAGTTGTCGGCCTTGGGAGAGTGGAAACTCCAGAAGTGGAACTTAGTTTCATTTAAAACTTACTGTGCTATCTGAAACTAAGTGTTCGATAATGTGCCAGGACAAGCGCCTGTTCTGCGAAATCTGTGGCGATACCACTCCAAACCGTATGTGTACGACGAAACTAAGTGGTCGACCTTGTGAGGGAGGATACTCCAGATGCGAAACATAGTTTCATTTAAAACTAATTGTTCTATCTGAAACTAAGTGTTCGATAATGTGCCAGGAGAAGGGCCTGTTCTCTGAAATCTGTGGCGATGCTACTCGAAACCGTATGTGTTCGACGAAACTAAGTGGTCGACCTTGTGAGAGAGGAAACTCCAGATGCGAAACTTAGTACCATTTTAAACTAATTGTACTATCTGACACTAAGTGTTCGATACTGTGCCAGCAGAAGCGCCTGTTCTCGGAAATCTGTGGCGATGCCACTCGAAACCGTATGTGTTCGACGAATCTAATTGGTCGACCTTGTGAGAGAGGAAACTCCAGATGCGAAACTTAGTTCCATTTTAAACTAATTGTTCCATCTGAAACTAAGTGTTCGATACTGTGCCAGGAGAAGCGCCTGTTCTCTGAAATCTGTGTCGATGCCACTCGAAACCGTAAGTGTTCGACGAAACTAAGTGGCCGACCTTGTTAGAGAGGAAACTCCAGATGCGAAACTTAGTTCCATTTTAAATTAATTGTTCTATCTGAAAGTGTTCGATACTGTGCTAGGAGAAGCACCTGTTCTCTGAAATCTGTTGCGATGCCACTCGAAACCGTATGTGTTCGACGAAACTAAATGGCCGACCTTGTGAGTGAGGAAACTCCAGATGCGGAACTTAGTTCCATTTTAAACTAATTGTTCTATCTGAAAGTGTTCGATACTGTGCCAGGCGAAGCGCCTGTTCTCTGAAATCAGTGGCGATGCTACTCGAAACCGTATGTGTTCGACGAATCTAAATTGTCGACCTTGTGAGAGAGGAAACTCCAGATGCGAAACTCAGTTCCATTTTAAACTAATTGTTCTATCTGAAAGTGTTCGATACTGTGCTAGGAGAAGCACCTGTTCTCTGAAATCTGTTGCGATGCCACTCGAAACCGTATGTGTTCGACGAAACTAAATGGCCGACCTTGTGAGTGAGGAAACTCCAGATGCGGAACTTAGTTCCATTTTAAACTAATTGTTCTATCTGAAAGTGTTCGATACTGTGCCAGGCGAAGCGCCTGTTCTCTGAAATCAGTGGCGATGCTACTCGAAACCGTATGTGTTCGACGAATCTAAATTGTCGACCTTGTGAGAGAGGAAACTCCAGATGCGAAACTCAGTTCCATTTTAAACTAATTGTTCTATCTGAAAATAAGTGTTCGATACTGTGCCAGGAGAAGCGCCTGTTCTCTGAAATCTGTGGCGATGCCACTCGAAACCGTATGTGTTCGACGCAACTAAATGGCCGACCTTGTGAGAGAGGAAACTCCAGATGCGGAACTTAGTTCCATTTTAAACTAATTGTTCTATCTGAAAGTGTTCGATACTGTGCCAGGCGAAGCGCCTGTTCTCTGAAATCAGTGGCGATGCTACTCGAAACCGTATGTGTTCGACGAATCTAAATTGTCGACCTTGTGAGAGAGGAAACTCCAGATGCGGAACTTAGTTCCATTTTAAACTAATTGTTCTATCTGAAAGTGTTCGATACTGTGCCAGGAGAAGCGCCTGTTCTGTGAAATCTGTGGCGATGCCACTCGAAACCGTATGTGTTCGACGAAACTGAGTGGTCGACCTTCTGAGAGAGGAAACTCCAGAAGCGCAACTTAGTTCCATTTAAACCTAATTGCTCTATCTGAAGCTAAGTGTTCGATACTATGCCAGGAGAAGCGCCTGTTCTCTGAAATCTGTGGCGATGCTACTCGAAACCGAATATGTTCCACGAAACTAAGTGGCCGCCTTCTGAGAGAGGAAACTCCAGATGCGAAACATAGTTACATTTTAAACTAATTGTTCTATCTGAAACTAAGTGTTCGATACTGTGCCAGGAGAAGCGCCTGTTCTCTGAAATGTATGGCGATTCCACTCGAAACCGTATGTGTTCGACGAAACTAAGTGATTGATCTTGTGAGAGAGGATACTCCAGATGCGAAACATAGTTTCATTTTAAACTAATTGTTCTGTCTGAAATAAGTGTTCGATACTGTGCCAGGCGAAGCGCCTGTTCTCTGAAATCTGTGGCGATGCCACTCGAAACCGTATGTGTTCGTCGAAACTAAGTGGTCGACCTTGTGAGAGAGGAAACTCCAGATGCGAAACTTAGTTCCATTTTAAACTAATTGTTCGATCTGAAACTAAGTGTTCGATACTGTGCCAGGGGAAGCGCCTGTTCTCTGAAATCTGTGGCGATGCTCCTCGAAACCGTATGTGTTCGAGGAAACTAAGTGGTCGACCTTGTGGGAGAGGAAACTCCAGATGCGAAACTTAGTTCCATTTTAAACAAATTGTTCTATCTGAAACTAAGTGTTCGATACTGTGCCAGGCGAAGCGCCTGTTCTCTGAAATCTGTGGCGATGCCACTCGAAACCTTATGTGTTCGACGAAACTAAGTGGCCGACCTTGTGGGAGAGGAAACTACAGATGCGAAATATAGTACCATTTTAAATGAATTGTTCTCTCTGAAACTAAGTGTTCGATACTGTGCCAGGAGAAGCGCCCGTTCTGTGAAACCTGTGGCGATACCACTCGAAACGGTATGTGTTCGACGAAACTGAGTGGTCGACCTTGTGACAGAGGAAACTCCAGACGAGAAACATAGTGCCATTTTAAACTAATTGTTCTACCTGAAGCTAAGTGTTCGATACTATGCCAGAGGAAGTGCCCGTTCTCTGAAATCTGTGGCGATGCTACTCGAAACCGTATGTGTTCGACGAAACTAAGTGGCCGCCTTCTGAGAGAGGAAACTCCAGATGCGAAATTTAGTCCCATTTTAAACTAATTGTTCTATCTAAAACTATGTGCCCGATACAGTGCTAGGAGGGAGCGCCTGTTCTCTGAAATCTGTGGCGATGTTACTCGAAAGCGTATGTGTTCGACGAAACTGAGTGGTCGACCTTCTGAGAGAGGAAACTCCAGAAGCGCAACTTAGTTCCATTTAAACCTAATTGCTCTATCTGAAGCTAAGTGTTCGATACTATGCCAGGAGAAGCGCCTGTTCTCTGAAATCTGTGGCGATGCTACTCGAAACCGAATATGTTCCACGAAACTAAGTGGCCGCCTTCTGAGAGAGGAAACTCCAGATGCGAAACATAGTTACATTTTAAACTAATTGTTCTATCTGAAACTAAGTGTTCGATACTGTGCCAGGAGAAGCGCCTGTTCTCTGAAATGTATGTCGATTCCACTCGAAACCGTATGTGTTCGACGAAACTAAGTGATTGATCTTGTGAGAGAGGATACTCCAGATGCGAAACATAGTTTCATTTTAAACTAATTGTTCTGTCTGAAATAAGTGTTCGATACTGTGCCAGGCGAAGCGCCTGTTCTCTGAAATCTGTGGCGATGCCACTCGAAACCGTATGTGTTGGTCGAAACTAAGTGGTCGACCTTGTGAGAGAGGAAACTCCAGATGCGAAACTTAGTTCCATTTTAAACTAATTGTTCGATCTGAAACTAAGTGTTCGATACTGTGCCAGGGGAAGCGCCTGTTCTCTGAAATCTGTGGCGATGCTCCTCGAAACCGTATGTGTTCGAGGAAACTAAGTGGTCGACCTTGTGGGAGAGGAAACTCCAGATGCGAAACTTAGTTCCATTTTAAACAAATTGTTCTATCTGAAACTAAGTGTTCGATACTGTGCCAGGCGAAGCGCCTGTTCTCTGAAATCTGTGGCGATGCCACTCGAAACCTTATGTGTTCGACGAAACTAAGTGGCCGACCTTGTGGGAGAGGAAACTACAGATGCGAAATATAGTACCATTTTAAATGAATTGTTCTCTCTGAAACTAAGTGTTCGATACTGTGCCAGGAGAAGCGCCCGTTCTATGAAACCTGTGGCGATACCACTCGAAACGGTATGTGTTCGACGAAACTGAGTGGTCGACCTTGTGACAGAGGAAACTCCAGACGAGAAACATAGTGCCATTTTAAACTAATTGTTCTACCTGAAGCTAAGTGTTCGATACTATGCCAGAGGAAGTGCCCGTTCTCTGAAATCTGTGGCGATGCTACTCGAAACCGTATGTGTTCGACGAAACTAAGTGGCCGCCTTCTGAGAGAGGAAACTCCAGATGCGAAATTTAGTCCCATTTTAAACTAATTGTTCTATCTAAAACTATGTGCCCGATACAGTGCTAGGAGGGAGCGCCTGTTCTCTGAAATCTGTGGCGATGTTACTCGAAAGCGTATGTGTTCGACGAAACTGAGTGGTCGACCTTCTGAGAGAGGAAACTCCAGAAGCGCAACTTAGTTCCATTTAAACCTAATTGCTCTATCTGAAGCTAAGTGTTCGATACTATGCCAGGAGAAGCGCCTGTTCTCTGAAATCTGTGGCGATGCTACTCGAAACCGAATATGTTCCACGAAACTAAGTGGCCGCCTTCTGAGAGAGGAAACTCCAGATGCGAAACATAGTTACATTTTAAACTAATTGTTCTATCTGAAACTAAGTGTTCGATACTGTGCCAGGAGAAGCGCCTGTTCTCTGAAATGTATGTCGATTCCACTCGAAACCGTATGTGTTCGACGAAACTAAGTGATTGATCTTGTGAGAGAGGATACTCCAGATGCGAAACATAGTTTCATTTTAAACTAATTGTTCTGTCTGAAATAAGTGTTCGATACTGTGCCAGGCGAAGCGCCTGTTCTCTGAAATCTGTGGCGATGCCACTCGAAACCGTATGTGTTCGTCGAAACTAAGTGGTCGACCTTGTGAGAGAGGAAACTCCAGATGCGAAACTTAGTTCCATTTTAAACTAATTGTTCGATCTGAAACTAAGTGTTCGATACTGTGCCAGGGGAAGCGCCTGTTCTCTGAAATCTGTGGCGATGCTCCTCGAAACCGTATGTGTTCGAGGAAACTAAGTGGTCGACCTTGTGGGAGAGGAAACTCCAGATGCGAAACTTAGTTCCATTTTAAACTAATTGTTCTACCTGAAACTCAGTGTTCGATACTGTGCCAGGAGAAGCGCCTGTTCTCTGAAATCAGTGGCGATGCTACTCGAAACCGTATGTGTTCGACGAAACTAAGTGATCGACATTGTGAGAGAGGAAACTCCAGATGCGAAACTTAGTACCATTTTAAACTAATTGTTCTATTTGATACTAAGTGTTCGATACTGTGCCAGGGGAAGTGCCGGTTCTCTGAAATCTGTGGCGATGCTACTCGAAAACGTATGTGTTCGACGAAACTAAGTGGTCGACCTTCTGAGAGAGGAAACTCCGGATGCGAAACTTATTTCCATTTTAAACTAATTGTTCTATTTGATACTAAGTGTTCGATACTGTGCCAGGGTAAGTGCCCGTTCTCTGAAATCTGTGGCGTTGCTACTCGGAACCGTATGTGTTCGACGAAACTAAGTGGTCGACCTTCTGAGAGAGGAAACTCCGGATCCGAAACTTAGTTCCATTTTAAACTAATTGTCCTATCTGAAACTAAGTGTTCGATACTGTGTCAGGAGTAGCGCCTGTTCTCGGAAATCTGTGGCGATGCCACTCGAAACCGTATGTGTTCGACGAATCTAATTGGTCGACCTTGTGAGAGAGGAAACTCCAGATGCGAAACTTAGTTCCATTTTAAACTAATTGTTCCATCTGAAACTAAGTGTTCGATACTGTGCCAGGAGAAGCGCCTGTTCTCTGAAATCTGTGTCGATGCCACTCGAAACCGTAAGTGTTCGACGAAACTAAGTGGCCGACCTTGTTAGAGAGGAAACTCCAGATGCGAAACTTAGTTCCATTTTAAATTAATTGTTCTATCTGAAAGTGTTCGATACTGTGCTAGGAGAAGCACCTGTTCTCTGAAATCTGTTGCGATGCCACTCGAAACCGTATGTGTTCGACGAAACTAAATGGCCGACCTTGTGAGTGAGGAAACTCCAGATGCGGAACTTAGTTCCATTTTAAACTAATTGTTCTATCTGAAACTAAGTGTTCGATACTGTGCCAGGAGAAGCGCCTGTTCTCTGAAATGTGTGGCGATACCACTCGAAACCGTACGTGTTCGACGATACTAAGTGGTTGATCTTGTGAGAGAGGATACTACAAATGCGAAATATAGTTCCACTTTAAACTAGTTGTTCTGTCTGAAATAAGTGTTCGATACTGTGCCAGGCGAAGCGCCTGCTCTCTGAAATCTGTGGCGATGCTACTCGAAACCGTATGTGTTCAACGAAACTAATTGGTCGACCTTGTGGGAGAGGAATCTCCAGATGCGAAACTTAGTTCCATTTTAAACAAATTGTTCTATCTGAAAGTGTTCCATACTGTGCCAGGTTGAGCGCCTGCTCTCTGAAATGTGTCGCGATGCTACTCGATACAGTATGTGTTCAACGAAACTAATTGGTCGACCTTGTGGGAGAGGAATCTCCAGATGCGAAACATAGTTACATTTTAAACAAATTGTTCTGTCTTTAATAAGTGTTCGATACTGTGCCAGGAGAAGCGCCTGCTCTCTGAAATCTGTGGCGATGCTACTCGAAACCGTATGTGTTCGGCGAAACTAAGTGGTCGACCTTGTGAGAGAGGGAACTCCAGAAGCGAAACATAGTTCCATTTTAAACTAATTGTTCTATCTGAAACTAAGTGTTCGATACTGTGCCAGGAGAAGCGCCTGTTCTCTGAAATCTGTGGCGATGCCACTCGAAACCGTATGTGTTCGACGAAACTAAGTTGTCGGCCTTGGGAGAGTGGAAACTCCAGAAGTGGAACTTAGTTTCATTTAAAACTTACTGTGCTATCTGAAACTAAGTGTTCGATAATGTGCCAGGACAAGCGCCTGTTCTGCGAAATCTGTGGCGATACCACTCCAAACCGTATGTGTACGACGAAACTAAGTGGTCGACCTTGTGAGGGAGGATACTCCAGATGCGAAACATAGTTTCATTTAAAACTAATTGTTCTATCTGAAACTAAGTGTTCGATAATGTGCCAGGAGAAGGGCCTGTTCTCTGAAATCTGTGGCGATGCTACTCGAAACCGTATGTGTTCGACGAAACTAAGTGGTCGACCTTGTGAGAGAGGAAACTCCAGATGCGAAACTTAGTACCATTTTAAACTAATTGTACTATCTGACACTAAGTGTTCGATACTGTGCCAGCAGAAGCGCCTGTTCTCGGAAATCTGTGGCGATGCCACTCGAAACCGTATGTGTTCGACGAATCTAATTGGTCGACCTTGTGAGAGAGGAAACTCCAGATGCGAAACTTAGTTCCATTTTAAACTAATTGTTCCATCTGAAACTAAGTGTTCGATACTGTGCCAGGAGAAGCGCCTGTTCTCTGAAATCTGTGTCGATGCCACTCGAAACCGTAAGTGTTCGACGAAACTAAGTGGCCGACCTTGTTAGAGAGGAAACTCCAGATGCGAAACTTAGTTCCATTTTAAATTAATTGTTCTATCTGAAAGTGTTCGATACTGTGCTAGGAGAAGCACCTGTTCTCTGAAATCTGTTGCGATGCCACTCGAAACCGTATGTGTTCGACGAAACTAAATGGCCGACCTTGTGAGTGAGGAAACTCCAGATGCGGAACTTAGTTCCATTTTAAACTAATTGTTCTATCTGAAAGTGTTCGATACTGTGCCAGGCGAAGCGCCTGTTCTCTGAAATCAGTGGCGATGCTACTCGAAACCGTATGTGTTCGACGAATCTAAATTGTCGACCTTGTGAGAGAGGAAACTCCAGATGCGAAACTCAGTTAACTAGAAGAAACTCATTTTAAACTAATTGTTCTATCTGAAAGTGTTCGATACTGTGCTAGGAGAAGCACCTGTTCTCTGAAATCTGTTGCGATGCCACTCGAAACCGTATGTGTTCGACGAAACTAAATGGCCGACCTTGTGAGTGAGGAAACTCCGGATGCGGAACTTAGTTCCATTTTAAACTAATTGTTCTATCTGAAAGTGTTCGATACTGTGCCAGGCGAAGCGCCTGTTCTCTGAAATCAGTGGCGATGCTACTCGAAACCGTATGTGTTCGACGAATCTAAATTGTCGACCTTGTGAGAGAGGAAACTCCAGATGCGAAACTCAGTTCCATTTTAAACTAATTGTTCTATCTGAAAATAAGTGTTCGATACTGTGCCAGGAGAAGCGCCTGTTCTCTGAAATCTGTGGCGATGCCACTCGAAACCGTATGTGTTCGACGCAACTAAATGGCCGACCTTGTGAGAGAGGAAACTCCAGATGCGGAACTTAGTTCCATTTTAAACTAATTGTTCTATCTGAAAGTGTTCGATACTGTGCCAGGCGAAGCGCCTGTTCTCTGAAATCAGTGGCGATGCTACTCGAAACCGTATGTGTTCGACGAATCTAAATTGTCGACCTTGTGAGAGAGGAAACTCCAGATGCGGAACTTAGTTCCATTTTAAACTAATTGTTCTATCTGATACTAAGTGTTCGATACTGTGCCAGGAGAAGCGCCTGTTCTCTGAAATCAGTGGCGATGCTACTCTAAACCGTATGTGTTCGACGACTCTAAGTGGTCGACCTTCTGAGAGAAGAAACTCCAGATGCGAAACTTAGTTCCATTTTAAACTAATTGTTCTATCTGTAACTGAGTGTTCGATACTGCGTCAGGAGAGGCGCCTGTTCTCTGAATTCGGTGGCGATGCTACTCGAAACCGTATGTGTTCATCGAAACTAAGTGGTCGACCTTGTGGGAGAGGAATCTCCAGATGTGAAACTTAGTTCCATTTTAAACAAATTGTTCTATCTGAAACTAAGTGTTCGATACTGTGCCAGGAGAAGCGCCTGTTCTCTGAAATGTGTGGCGATACCACTCGAAACCGTACGTGTTCGACGATACTAAGTGGTTGATCTTGTGAGAGAGGATACTACAAATGCGAAATATAGTTCCACTTTAAACTAGTTGTTCTGTCTGAAATAAGTGTTCGATACTGTGCCAGGCGAAGCGCCTGCTCTCTGAAATCTGTGGCGATGCTACTCGAAACCGTATGTGTTCAACGAAACTAATTGGTCGACCTTGTGGGAGAGGAATCTCCAGATGCGAAACTTAGTTCCATTTTAAACAAATTGTTCTATCTGAAAGTGTTCCATACTGTGCCAGGCGAAGCGCCTGCTCTCTGAAATCTGTCGCGATGCTACTCGATACAGTATGTGTTCAACGAAACTAATTGGTCGACCTTGTGGGAGAGGAATCTCCAGATGCGAAACTTAGTTCCATTTTAAACAAATTGTTCTATCTGAAACTAAGTGTTCGATACTCTGCCAGGCGAGGCGCCTGTTCTCTGAAATCTGTGGCGATGCCACTCGAAACCGTATGTGTGCGACGAAACTAAGTGGTCCACCTTGTGAGGGAGGATACTCCAGATGCGAAACATAGTTACATTTTAAACAAATTGTTCTGTCTTTAATAAGTGTTCGATACTGTGCCAGGAGAAGCGCCTGCTCTCTGAAATCTGTGGCGATGCTACTCGAAACCGTATGTGTTCGGCGAAACTAAGTGGTCGACCTTGTGAGAGAGGAAACTCCAGAAGCGAAACATAGTTCCATTTTAAACTAATTGTTCTATCTGAAACTAAGTGTTCGATACTGTGCCAGGAGAAGCGCCTGTTCTCTGAAATCTGTGGCGATGCCACTCGAAACCGTATGTGTTCGACGAAACTAAGTTGTCGGCCTTGGGAGAGTGGAAACTCCAGAAGTGGAACTTAGTTTCATTTAAAACTTACTGTGCTATCTGAAACTAAGTGTTCGATAATGTGCCAGGACAAGCGCCTGTTCTGCGAAATCTGTGGCGATACCACTCCAAACCGTATGTGTACGACGAAACTAAGTGGTCGACCTTGTGAGGGAGGATACTCCAGATGCGAAACATAGTTTCATTTAAAACTAATTGTTCTATCTGAAACTAAGTGTTCGATAATGTGCCAGGAGAAGGGCCTGTTCTCTGAAATCTGTGGCGATGCTACTCGAAACCGTATGTGTTCGACGAAACTAAGTGGTCGACCTTGTGAGAGAGGAAACTCCAGATGCGAAACTTAGTACCATTTTAAACTAATTGTACTATCTGACACTAAGTGTTCGATACTGTGCCAGCAGAAGCGCCTGTTCTCGGAAATCTGTGGCGATGCCACTCGAAACCGTATGTGTTCGACGAATCTAATTGGTCGACCTTGTGAGAGAGGAAACTCCAGATGCGAAACTTAGTTCCATTTTAAACTAATTGTTCCATCTGAAACTAAGTGTTCGATACTGTGCCAGGAGAAGCGCCTGTTCTCTGAAATCTGTGTCGATGCCACTCGAAACCGTAAGTGTTCGACGAAACTAAGTGGCCGACCTTGTTAGAGAGGAAACTCCAGATGCGAAACTTAGTTCCATTTTAAACTAATTGTTCTATCTGAAAGTGTTCGATACTGTGCTAGGAGAAGCACCTGTTCTCTGAAATCTGTTGCGATGCCACTCGAAACCGTATGTGTTCGACGAAACTAAATGGCCGACCTTGTGAGTGAGGAAACTCCAGATGCGGAACTTAGTTCCATTTTAAACTAATTGTTCTATCTGAAAGTGTTCGATACTGTGCCAGGCGAAGCGCCTGTTCTCTGAAATCAGTGGCGATGCTACTCGAAACCGTATGTGTTCGACGAATCTAAATTGTCGACCTTGTGAGAGAGGAAACTCCAGATGCGAAACTCAGTTCCATTTTAAACTAATTGTTCTATCTGAAAGTGTTCGATACTGTGCTAGGAGAAGCACCTGTTCTCTGAAATCTGTTGCGATGCCACTCGAAACCGTATGTGTTCGACGAAACTAAATGGCCGACCTTGTGAGTGAGGAAACTCCAGATGCGGAACTTAGTTCCATTTTAAACTAATTGTTCTATCTGAAAGTGTTCGATACTGTGCCAGGCGAAGCGCCTGTTCTCTGAAATCAGTGGCGATGCTACTCGAAACCGTATGTGTTCGACGAATCTAAATTGTCGACCTTGTGAGAGAGGAAACTCCAGATGCGAAACTCAGTTCCATTTTAAACTAATTGTTCTATCTGAAAATAAGTGTTCGATACTGTGCCAGGAGAAGCGCCTGTTCTCTGAAATCTGTGGCGATGCCACTCGAAACCGTATGTGTTCGACGAAACTAAATGGCCGACCTTGTGAGAGAGGAAACTCCAGATGCGGAACTTAGTTCCATTTTAAACTAATTGTTCTATCTGAAAGTGTTCGATACTGTGCCAGGCGAAGCGCCTGTTCTCTGAAATCAGTGGCGATGCTACTCGAAACCGTATGTGTTCGACGAATCTAAATTGTCGACCTTGTGAGAGAGGAAACTCCAGATGCGGAACTTAGTTCCATTTTAAACTAATTGTTCTATCTGAAAGTGTTCGATACTGTGCCAGGAGAAGCGCCTGTTCTGTGAAATCTGTGGCGATGCCACTCGAAACCGTATGTGTTCGACGAAACTGAGTGGTCGACCTTCTGAGAGAGGAAACTCCAGAAGCGCAACTTAGTTCCATTTAAACCTAATTGCTCTATCTGAAGCTAAGTGTTCGATACTATGCCAGGAGAAGCGCCTGTTCTCTGAAATCTGTGGCGATGCTACTCGAAACCGAATATGTTCCACGAAACTAAGTGGCCGCCTTCTGAGAGAGGAAACTCCAGATGCGAAACATAGTTACATTTTAAACTAATTGTTCTATCTGAAACTAAGTGTTCGATACTGTGCCAGGAGAAGCGCCTGTTCTCTGAAATGTATGGCGATTCCACTCGAAACCGTATGTGTTCGACGAAACTAAGTGATTGATCTTGTGAGAGAGGATACTCCAGATGCGAAACATAGTTTCATTTTAAACTAATTGTTCTGTCTGAAATAAGTGTTCGATACTGTGCCAGGCGAAGCGCCTGTTCTCTGAAATCTGTGGCGATGCCACTCGAAACCGTATGTGTTCGTCGAAACTAAGTGGTCGACCTTGTGAGAGAGGAAACTCCAGATGCGAAACTTAGTTCCATTTTAAACTAATTGTTCGATCTGAAACTAAGTGTTCGATACTGTGCCAGGGGAAGCGCCTGTTCTCTGAAATCTGTGGCGATGCTCCTCGAAACCGTATGTGTTCGAGGAAACTAAGTGGTCGACCTTGTGGGAGAGGAAACTCCAGATGCGAAACTTAGTTCCATTTTAAACAAATTGTTCTATCTGAAACTAAGTGTTCGATACTGTGCCAGGCGAAGCGCCTGTTCTCTGAAATCTGTGGCGATGCCACTCGAAACCTTATGTGTTCGACGAAACTAAGTGGCCGACCTTGTGGGAGAGGAAACTACAGATGCGAAATATAGTACCATTTTAAATGAATTGTTCTCTCTGAAACTAAGTGTTCGATACTGTGCCAGGAGAAGCGCCCGTTCTGTGAAACCTGTGGCGATACCACTCGAAACGGTATGTGTTCGACGAAACTGAGTGGTCGACCTTGTGACAGAGGAAACTCCAGACGAGAAACATAGTGCCATTTTAAACTAATTGTTCTACCTGAAGCTAAGTGTTCGATACTATGCCAGAGGAAGTGCCCGTTCTCTGAAATCTGTGGCGATGCTACTCGAAACCGTATGTGTTCGACGAAACTAAGTGGCCGCCTTCTGAGAGAGGAAACTCCAGATGCGAAATTTAGTCCCATTTTAAACTAATTGTTCTATCTAAAACTATGTGCCCGATACAGTGCTAGGAGGGAGCGCCTGTTCTCTGAAATCTGTGGCGATGTTACTCGAAAGCGTATGTGTTCGACGAAACTGAGTGGTCGACCTTCTGAGAGAGGAAACTCCAGAAGCGCAACTTAGTTCCATTTAAACCTAATTGCTCTATCTGAAGCTAAGTGTTCGATACTATGCCAGGAGAAGCGCCTGTTCTCTGAAATCTGTGGCGATGCTACTCGAAACCGAATATGTTCCACGAAACTAAGTGGCCGCCTTCTGAGAGAGGAAACTCCAGATGCGAAACATAGTTACATTTTAAACTAATTGTTCTATCTGAAACTAAGTGTTCGATACTGTGCCAGGAGAAGCGCCTGTTCTCTGAAATGTATGTCGATTCCACTCGAAACCGTATGTGTTCGACGAAACTAAGTGATTGATCTTGTGAGAGAGGATACTCCAGATGCGAAACATAGTTTCATTTTAAACTAATTGTTCTGTCTGAAATAAGTGTTCGATACTGTGCCAGGCGAAGCGCCTGTTCTCTGAAATCTGTGGCGATGCCACTCGAAACCGTATGTGTTCGTCGAAACTAAGTGGTCGACCTTGTGAGAGAGGAAACTCCAGATGCGAAACTTAGTTCCATTTTAAACTAATTGTTCGATCTGAAACTAAGTGTTCGATACTGTGCCAGGGGAAGCGCCTGTTCTCTGAAATCTGTGGCGATGCTCCTCGAAACCGTATGTGTTCGAGGAAACTAAGTGGTCGACCTTGTGGGAGAGGAAACTCCAGATGCGAAACTTAGTTCCATTTTAAACAAATTGTTCTATCTGAAACTAAGTGTTCGATACTGTGCCAGGCGAAGCGCCTGTTCTCTGAAATCTGTGGCGATGCCACTCGAAACCTTATGTGTTCGACGAAACTAAGTGGCCGACCTTGTGGGAGAGGAAACTACAGATGCGAAATATAGTACCATTTTAAATGAATTGTTCTCTCTGAAACTAAGTGTTCGATACTGTGCCAGGAGAAGCGCCCGTTCTATGAAACCTGTGGCGATACCACTCGAAACGGTATGTGTTCGACGAAACTGAGTGGTCGACCTTGTGACAGAGGAAACTCCAGACGAGAAACATAGTGCCATTTTAAACTAATTGTTCTACCTGAAGCTAAGTGTTCGATACTATGCCAGAGGAAGTGCCCGTTCTCTGAAATCTGTGGCGATGCTACTCGAAACCGTATGTGTTCGACGAAACTAAGTGGCCGCCTTCTGAGAGAGGAAACTCCAGATGCGAAATTTAGTCCCATTTTAAACTAATTGTTCTATCTAAAACTATGTGCCCGATACAGTGCTAGGAGGGAGCGCCTGTTCTCTGAAATCTGTGGCGATGTTACTCGAAAGCGTATGTGTTCCACGAAACTAAGTGGTCGACCTTGTGAGAGAGGAAACTCCAGATGCGAAGCATATTTCCATTTTAAACTAATTGTTCTATCGGATACTAAGTGTTCGATACTGTGCCAGAGGAAGTGCCCGTTCTCTGAAATCTGTGGCGATGCTACTCGAAACCGTATGTGTTCGACGAAACTAAGTGGTCGACCTTCTGAGAGAGGAAACTCCGGATGCGAAACTTAGTTCCATTTTAAACTAATTGTTCTATCTGAAACTAAGTGTTCGATACTGTGACAGGAGAAGCTCCTGTTCTCTGAAATCTGTGGCGATGCCACTCGAAACCGTATGTGTTCGACGATACTAAGTGGCCGACCTCGTGAGAGAGGAAACTCCAGATGCGAAACTTAGTTCCATTTTAAACTAATAGTTCTCTCTGATACTAAGTGTTCGATGCTGTGCCAGGAGAAGCGCCTGTTTTCTGAAATCTTTGGCGATGCTACTCGAAACCGTATATGTTCGACGAAACTAAGTGGTTGACCTTGTGAGAGAGGAATCTCCATTTGCGAAGCTTATTTCCATTTTAAACTAATTGTTCTACCTGAAACTAAGTGTTCGATACTGTGCCAGGAGAAGCGCCCGTTCTCTGAAATCTGTGGCGATGCCACTCGAAACCTTATGTGTTCGACGAAACTAAGTGGCCGACCTTGTGGGAGAGGAAACTACAGATGCGAAATATAGTACCATTTTAAATGAATTGTTCTCTCTGAAACTAAGTGTTCGATACTGTGCCAGGAGAAGCGCCCGTTCTATGAAACCTGTGGCGATACCACTCGAAACGGTATGTGTTCGACGAAACTGAGTGGTCGACCTTGTGACAGAGGAAACTCCAGACGAGAAACATAGTGCCATTTTAAACTAATTGTTCTACCTGAAGCTAAGTGTTCGATACTATGCCAGAGGAAGTGCCCGTTCTCTGAAATCTGTGGCGATGCTACTCGAAACCGTATGTGTTCGACGAAACTAAGTGGCCGCCTTCTGAGAGAGGAAACTCCAGATGCGAAATTTAGTCCCATTTTAAACTAATTGTTCTATCTAAAACTATGTGCCCGATACAGTGCTAGGAGGGAGCGCCTGTTCTCTGAAATCTGTGGCGATGTTACTCGAAAGCGTATGTGTTCCACGAAACTAAGTGGTCGACCTTGTGAGAGAGGAAACTCCAGATGCGAAGCATATTTCCATTTTAAACTAATTGTTCTATCGGATACTAAGTGTTCGATACTGTGCCAGAGGAAGTGCCCGTTCTCTGAAATCTGTGGCGATGCTACTCGAAACCGTATGTGTTCGACGAAACTAAGTGGTCGACCTTCTGAGAGAGGAAACTCCGGATGCGAAACTTAGTTCCATTTTAAACTAATTGTTCTATCTGAAACTAAGTGTTCGATACTGTGACAGGAGAAGCTCCTGTTCTCTGAAATCTGTGGCGATGCCACTCGAAACCGTATGTGTTCGACGATACTAAGTGGCCGACCTCGTGAGAGAGGAAACTCCAGATGCGAAACTTAGTTCCATTTTAAACTAATAGTTCTCTCTGATACTAAGTGTTCGATGCTGTGCCAGGAGAAGCGCCTGTTTTCTGAAATCTTTGGCGATGCTACTCGAAACCGTATATGTTCGACGAAACTAAGTGGTTGACCTTGTGAGAGAGGAATCTCCATTTGCGAAGCTTATTTCCATTTTAAACTAATTGTTCTACCTGAAACTAAGTGTTCGATACTGTGCCAGGAGAAGCGCCCGTTCTCTGAAATCTGTGGCGATGCTACTCGAAACCGTATGTGTTCGACGAAACTAAGTGGTCGACCTTCTGAGAGAGGAAACTCCGGATGCGAAACTTAGTTCCATTTTAAACTAATTGTTCTATCTGAAACTAAGTGTTCGATACTGTGACAGGAGAAGCTCCTGTTCTCTGAAATCTGTGGCGATGCCACT
The DNA here is from genome assembly GCA_910591585.2 of Nysson spinosus. Lineage (NCBI taxonomy): Eukaryota > Metazoa > Arthropoda > Insecta > Hymenoptera > Crabronidae > Nysson > Nysson spinosus. The sequence continues at coordinate 3,965,342 of CAJUYC020000088.1, read as the reverse complement.
CGAAACCGTATGTGTTCGACGATACTAAGTGGCCGACCTCGTGAGAGAGGAAACTCCAGATGCGAAACTTAGTTCCATTTTAAACTAATAGTTCTCTCTGATACTAAGTGTTCGATGCTGTGCCAGGAGAAGCGCCTGTTTTCTGAAATCTTTGGCGATGCTACTCGAAACCGTATATGTTCGACGAAACTAAGTGGTTGACCTTGTGAGAGAGGAATCTCCATTTGCGAAGCTTATTTCCATTTTAAACTAATTGTTCTACCTGAAACTAAGTGTTCGATACTGTGCCAGGAGAAGCGCCCGTTCTCTGAAATCTGTGGCGATGCTACTCGAAACCGTATGTGTTCGACGAAACTAAGTGGTCGACCTTCTGAGAGAGGAAACTCCGGATGCGAAACTTAGTTCCATTTTAAACTAATTGTCCTATCTGATACTCAGTGTTCGATACTGTGCCAGGAGTAGCGGCTGTTCTCTGAAATCTGTGGCGATGCCACTCGAAACCGTATGTGTTCGACGATACTAAGTGGCCGACCTCGTGAGAGAGGAAACTCCAGATGCGAAACTTAGTTGCATTTTAAACTAATAGTTCTCTCTGATACTAAGTGTTCGATACTGTGCCAGGAGAAGCGCCTGTTCTCTGAAATCTTTGGCGATGCTACTCGAAACCGTATATGTTCGACGAAACTAAGTGGTTGACCTTGTGGGAGAGGAATCTCCAGTTGCGAAGCTTATTTCCATTTTAAACTAATTGTTCTACCTGAAACTAAGTGTTCGATACTGTGCCAGGAGAAGCGCCTGTTCTCTGAAATCAGTGGCGATGCTACTCTAAACCGTATGTGTTCGACGACTCTAAGTGGTCGACCTTCTGAGAGAAGAAACTCCAGATGCGAAACTTAGTTCCATTTTAAACTAATTGTTCTATCTGTAACTGAGTGTTCGATACTGCGTCAGGAGAAGCGCCTGTTCTCTGAATTCGGTGGCGATGCTACTCGAAACCGTATGTGTTCATCGAAACTAAGTGGTCGACCTTGTGAGAGAGGAAACTCCAGATGCGAAGCTTAGTTCCATTTTAAACTAATAGTTCTATCTGATACTAAGTGTTCGATACTGTGCCAGGAGAAGCGCCTGTTCTCTGAAAACTGTGGCGATGCCACTCGAAACCGTATGTGTTCAACGAAATTAAGTGGTCGACCTTGTGAGAGAGGAAACTCCAGATGCGAAACTTAATTCCATTTTAAACTAATTGTTCTATCTGAAACTAAGTGTTCAATACTGTGCCAGGAGAAGCGCCTGTTCTCTGAAATTTGTGGCGATGCTACTCGAAACCGTATGTGTTCGACGAAACTAAGCGGTCGACCTTGTGAGAGAGGAAACTCCAGATGCGAAGCTTATTTCCATTTTAAACTAATTGTTCTACCTGAAACTAAGTGTTCGATACTGTGCCAGGAGAAGCGCCTGTTCTCTGAAATCAGTGGCGATGCTACTCTAAACCGTATGTGTTCGACGACTCTAAGTGGTCGACCTTCTGAGAGAAGAAACTCCAGATGCGAAAATTAGTTCCATTTTAAACTAATTGTTCTATCTGATACTAAGTGTTCGATACTGTGCCAGGAGAAGCGCCTGTTCTCTGAAATCAGTGGCGATGCTACTCTAAACCGTATGTGTTCGACGACTCTAAGTGGTCGACCTTGTGAGAGAGGAAACTCCAGATGCGAAACTTAGTACCATTTTAAACTAATTGTTCTATCTGAAACTAAGTGTTCGATACTGTGCCAGGAGAAGCGCCAGTTCTCTGAAATGTGTGGCGATGCCACTCGAAACCGTATGTGTTCGACGAAACTAAGTGGTCCACCTTGCGAGAGAGGAAACTCCAAATGCGAAATTTAGTACCATTTGAAACTAATTGTTCTATCTGAAACGAAGTGTTCGATACTGTGCCAGGAGAAGCGCCAGTTCTCTGAAATGTGTGGCGATGCCACTCGAAACCGTATGTGTTCGACGAAACTAAGTGGTCGACCTTGTGAGAGAGGAAACTCCAGATGCGAAACTTAGTACCATTTTAAACTAATTGTTCAATCTGAAACTAAGTGTTCGATACTGTGCCAGGAGAAGCGCCTGTTCTCTGAAATCTGTGGCGATGCCACTCGAAACCGTATGTGTTCGACGAAATTAAGTGGTCGAACTTGTGAGAGAGGAAACTCCAAATGCGAAACATATTTCCATTTTAAACTAATTGTTCTCTCTGAAACTAAGTGTTCGATACTGTGCCAGGAGAAGCGCCAGTTCTCTGAAATGTGTGGCGATGCCACTCGAAACCGTTTGTGTTCGACGAAACTAAGTGGTCCACCTTGCGAGAGAGGAAACTCCAAATGCGAAACATAGTTCCATTTTAAACTAATTTTTCTCTCTGAAACTAAGTGTTCGATACTGTGCCAGGAGAAGCGCCAGTTCTCTGAAATGTGTGGCGATGCCACTCGAAACCGTATGTGTTCGACGAAACTAAGTGGTCCACCTTGCGAGAGAGGAAACTCCAAATGCGAAACATAGTTCCATTTTAAACTAATTGTTCTATCTGAAACTAAGTGTTCGATACTGTGCCAGCAGAAGCGCCTGTTCTCTGAAATCAGTGGCGATGCTACTCGAAACCGTATGTGTTCGACGAAACTAAGTGGCCGTCATGTGAGAGAGGAAACTCCAGATGCGAAATTTAGTACCATTTTAAACTAATTGTTCTATCTGAAACGAAGTGTTCGATACTGTGCCAGGAGAAGCGCCAGTTCTCTGAAATGTGTGGCGATGCCACTCGAAACCGTATGTGTTCGACGAAACTAAGTGGTCGACCTTGTGAGAGACAAAACTCCAGATGCGAAACTTAGTACCATTTTAAACTAATTGTTCAATCTGAAACAAAGTGTTCGATACTGTGCCAGGAGAAGCGCCAGTTCTCTGAAATGTGTGGCGATGCCACTCGAAACCGTATGTGTTCGACGAAACTAAGTGGTCCACCTTGCGAGAGAGGAAACTCCAAATGCGAAACATAGTTCCATTTTAAACTAATTGTTCTCTCTGAAACTAAGTGTTCGATACTGTGCCAGGAGAAGTGCCTGTTCTCTGAAAACTGTGACGATGCTACTCCAAACCGTATGTGTTCGACGAAAATAAGTGGTCGACCTTGTGGAAGAGGAAACTCCGGATGCGAAACTTAGTTCCATTTTAAATTAATTGTTCTATCTGAAACTAAGTGTTCGATACTGTGCCAGGAGAAGCGCCTGTTCTCTGAAATCAGTGGCGATGCTACTCGAAACCGTATGTGTTCGACGAAACTAAGCGGCCGCCATGTGAGAGAGGAAACTCCAGATGCGAAATTTAGTACCATTTTAAACTAATTGCTCTCTGAAACTAAGTGTTCGATACTGTGCCAGGAGAAGCGCCTGTTCTCTGAAATCTGTGGGGATGCTACTCGAAACCGTATGTGTTCGATGAAACTAAGTGGTTGATCTTGTGAGAGAGGACACTCCAGATGCGAAACTTAGTTCCATTTTAAACTAATTGTTCTATCTGCAACTATGTGTTCGATACTGTGCCAGGAGAAGCGCCTGTTCTCTGAAATCTGTGGCGATGCCACTCGACACCGTATGTGTTCGACGAAACTAAGTGGTCGAACTTGTGAGAGAGGAAACTCCAAATGCGAAACATATTTCCATTTTAAACTAATTGTTCTCTCTGAAACTAAGTGTTCGATACTGTGCCAGGAGAAGCGCCAGTTCTCTGAAATGTGTGGCGATGCCACTCGAAACCGTATGTGTTCGACGAAACTAAGTTGTCCACCTTGCGAGAGAGGAAACTCCAAATGCGAAACATAGTTCCATTTTAAACTAATTTTTCTCTCTGAAACTAAGTGTTCGATACTGTGCCAGGAGAAGCGCCAGTTCTCTGAAATGTGTGGCGATGCCACTCGAAACCGTATGTGTTCGACGAAACTAAGTGGTCCACCTTGCGAGAGAGGAAACTCCAAATGCGAAACATAGTTCCATTTTAAACTAATTGTTCTATCTGAAACTAAGTGTTCAATACTGTGCCAGCCGAAGCGCCTGTTCTCTGAAATCAGTGGCGATGCTACTCGAAACCGTATGTGTTCGACGAAACTAAGTGGCCGCCATGTGAGAGAGGAAACTCCAGATGCGAAATTTAGTACCATTTTAAACTAATTGTTCTATCTGAAACGAAGTGTTCGTTACTGTGCCAGGAGAAGCGCCAGTTCTCTGAAATGTGTGGCGATGCCACTCGAAACCGTATGTGTTCGACGAAACTAAGTGGTCGACCTTGTGAGAGAGGAAACTCCAGATGCGAAACTTAGTACCATTTTAAACTAATTGTTCAATCTGAAACAAAGTGTTCGATACTGTGCCAGGAGAAGCGCCAGTTCTCTGAAATGTGTGGCGATGCCACTCGAAACCGTATGTGTTCGACGAAACTAAGTGGTCCACCTTGCGAGAGAGGAAACTCCACATGCGAAACATAGTTCCATTTTAAACTAATTGTTCTATCTGAAACTAAGTGTTCGATACTGTGCCAGGAGAAGTGCCTGTTCTCTGAAAACTGTGACGATGCTACTCCAAACCGTATGTGTTCGACGAAAATAAGTGGTCGACCTTGTGGAAGAGGAAACTCCGGATGCGAAATTTAGTACCATTTGAAACTAATTGTTCTATCTGAAACGAAGTGTTCGATACTGTGCCAGGAGAAGCGCCAGTTCTCTGAAATGTGTGGCGATGCCACTCGAAACCGTATGTGTTCGACGAAACTAAGTGGTCGACCTTGTGAGAGAGGAAACTCCAGATGCGAAACTTAGTACCATTTTAAACTAATTGTTCAATCTGAAACTAAGTGTTCGATACTGTGCCAGGAGAAGCGCCTGTTCTCTGAAATCTGTGGCGATGCCACTCGAAACCGTATGTGTTCGACGAAATTAAGTGGTCGAACTTGTGAGAGAGGAAACTCCAAATGCGAAACATATTTCCATTTTAAACTAATTGTTCTCTCTGAAACTAAGTGTTCGATACTGTGCCAGGAGAAGCGCCAGTTCTCTGAAATGTGTGGCGATGCCACTCGAAACCGTATGTGTTCGACGAAACTAAGTGGTCCACCTTGCGAGAGAGGAAACTCCAAATGCGAAACATAGTTCCATTTTAAACTAATTTTTCTCTCTGAAACTAAGTGTTCGATACTGTGCCAGGAGAAGCGCCAGTTCTCTGAAATGTGTGGCGATGCCACTCGAAACCGTATGTGTTCGACGAAACTAAGTGGTCCACCTTGCGAGAGAGGAAACTCCAAATGCGAAACATAGTTCCATTTTAAACTAATTGTTCTATCTGAAACTAAGTGTTCGATACTGTGCCAGCAGAAGCGCCTGTTCTCTGAAATCAGTGGCGATGCTACTCGAAACCGTATGTGTTCGACGAAACTAAGTGGCCGCCATGTGAGAGAGGAAACTCCAGATGCGAAATTTAGTACCATTTTAAACTAATTGTTCTATCTGAAACGAAGTGTTCGATACTGTGCCAGGAGAAGCGCCAATTCTCTGAAATGTGTGGCGATGCCACTCGAAACCGTATGTGTTCGACGAAACTAAGTGGTCGACCTTGTGAGAGACAAAACTCCAGATGCGAAACTTAGTACCATTTTAAACTAATTGTTCAATCTGAAACAAAGTGTTCGATACTGTGCCAGGAGAAGCGCCAGTTCTCTGAAATGTGTGGCGATGCCACTCGAAACCGTATGTGTTCGACGAAACTAAGTGGTCCACCTTGCGAGAGAGGAAACTCCAAATGCGAAACATAGTTCCATTTTAAACTAATTGTTCTCTCTGAAACTAAGTGTTCGATACTGTGCCAGGAGAAGTGCCTGTTCTCTGAAAACTGTGACGATGCTACTCCAAACCGTATGTGTTCGACGAAAATAAGTGGTCGACCTTGTGGAAGAGGAAACTCCGGATGCGAAACTTAGTTCCATTTTAAATTAATTGTTCTATCTGAAACTAAGTGTTCGATACTGTGCCAGGAGAAGCGCCTGTTCTCTGAAATCAGTGGCGATGCTACTCGAAACCGTATGTGTTCGACGAAACTAAGCGGCCGCCATGTGAGAGAGGAAACTCCAGATGCGAAATTTAGTACCATTTTAAACTAATTGCTCTCTGAAACTAAGTGTTCGATACTGTGCCAGGAGAAGCGCCTGTTCTCTGAAATCTGTGGGGATGCTACTCGAAACCGTATGTGTTCGATGAAACTAAGTGGTTGATCTTGTGAGAGAGGACACTCCAGATGCGAAACTTAGTTCCATTTTAAACTAATTGTTCTATCTGCAACTATGTGTTCGATACTGTGCCAGGAGAAGCGCCTGTTCTCTGAAATCTGTGGCGATGCCACTCGACACCGTATGTGTTCGACGAAACTAAGTGGTCGAACTTGTGAGAGAGGAAACTCCAAATGCGAAACATATTTCCATTTTAAACTAATTGTTCTCTCTGAAACTAAGTGTTCGATACTGTGCCAGGAGAAGCGCCAGTTCTCTGAAATGTGTGGCGATGCCACTCGAAACCGTATGTGTTCGACGAAACTAAGTTGTCCACCTTGCGAGAGAGGAAACTCCAAATGCGAAACATAGTTCCATTTTAAACTAATTTTTCTCTCTGAAACTAAGTGTTCGATACTGTGCCAGGAGAAGCGCCAGTTCTCTGAAATGTGTGGCGATGCCACTCGAAACCGTATGTGTTCGACGAAACTAAGTGGTCCACCTTGCGAGAGAGGAAACTCCAAATGCGAAACATAGTTCCATTTTAAACTAATTGTTCTATCTGAAACTAAGTGTTCAATACTGTGCCAGCCGAAGCGCCTGTTCTCTGAAATCAGTGGCGATGCTACTCGAAACCGTATGTGTTCGACGAAACTAAGTGGCCGCCATGTGAGAGAGGAAACTCCAGATGCGAAATTTAGTACCATTTTAAACTAATTGTTCTATCTGAAACGAAGTGTTCGTTACTGTGCCAGGAGAAGCGCCAGTTCTCTGAAATGTGTGGCGATGCCACTCGAAACCGTATGTGTTCGACGAAACTAAGTGGTCGACCTTGTGAGAGAGGAAACTCCAGATGCGAAACTTAGTACCATTTTAAACTAATTGTTCAATCTGAAACAAAGTGTTCGATACTGTGCCAGGAGAAGCGCCAGTTCTCTGAAATGTGTGGCGATGCCACTCGAAACCGTATGTGTTCGACGAAACTAAGTGGTCCACCTTGCGAGAGAGGAAACTCCAAATGCGAAACATAGTTCCATTTTAAACTAATTGTTCTCTCTGAAACTAAGTGTTCGATACTGTGCCAGGAGAAGTGCCTGTTCTCTGAAAACTGTGACGATGCTACTCCAAACCGTATGTGTTCGACGAAAATAAGTGGTCGACCTTGTGGAAGAGGAAACTCCGGATGCGAAATTTAGTACCATTTGAAACTAATTGTTCTATCTGAAACGAAGTGTTCGATACTGTGCCAGGAGAAGCGCCAGTTCTCTGAAATGTGTGGCGATGCCACTCGAAACCGTATGTGTTCGACGAAACTAAGTGGTCGACCTTGTGAGAGAGGAAACTCCAGATGCGAAACTTAGTACCATTTTAAACTAATTGTTCAATCTGAAACTAAGTGTTCGATACTGTGCCAGGAGAAGCGCCTGTTCTCTGAAATCTGTGGCGATGCCACTCGAAACCGTATGTGTTCGACGAAATTAAGTGGTCGAACTTGTGAGAGAGGAAACTCCAAATGCGAAACATAGTTCCATTTTAAACTAATTGTTCTCTCTGAAACTAAGTGTTCGATACTGTGCCAGGAGAAGCGCCAGTTCTCTGAAATGTGTGGCGATGCCACTCGAAACCGTATGTGTTCGACGAAACTAAGTGGTCCACCTTGCGAGAGAGGAAACTCCAAATGCGAAACATAGTTCCATTTTAAACTAATTTTTCTCTCTGAAACTAAGTGTTCGATACTGTGCCAGGAGAAGCGCCAGTTCTCTGAAATGTGTGGCGATGCCACTCGAAACCGTATGTGTTCGACGAAACTAAGTGGTCCACCTTGCGAGAGAGGAAACTCCAAATGCGAAACATAGTTCCATTTTAAACTAATTGTTCTATCTGAAACTAAGTGTTCGATACTGTGCCAGCAGAAGCGCCTGTTCTCTGAAATCAGTGGCGATGCTACTCGAAACCGTATGTGTTCGACGAAACTAAGTGGCCGCCATGTGAGAGAGGAAACTCCAGATGCGAAATTTAGTACCATTTTAAACTAATTGTTCTATCTGAAACGAAGTGTTCGATACTGTGCCAGGAGAAGCGCCAATTCTCTGAAATGTGTGGCGATGCCACTCGAAACCGTATGTGTTCGACGAAACTAAGTGGTCGACCTTGTGAGAGACAAAACTCCAGATGCGAAACTTAGTACCATTTTAAACTAATTGTTCAATCTGAAACAAAGTGTTCGATACTGTGCCAGGAGAAGCGCCAGTTCTCTGAAATGTGTGGCGATGCCACTCGAAACCGTATGTGTTCGACGAAACTAAGTGGTCCACCTTGCGAGAGAGGAAACTCCAAATGCGAAACATAGTTCCATTTTAAACTAATTGTTCTCTCTGAAACTAAGTGTTCGATACTGTGCCAGGAGAAGTGCCTGTTCTCTGAAAACTGTGACGATGCTACTCCAAACCGTATGTGTTCGACGAAAATAAGTGGTCGACCTTGTGGAAGAGGAAACTCCGGATGCGAAACTTAGTTCCATTTTAAATTAATTGTTCTATCTGAAACTAAGTGTTCGATACTGTGCCAGGAGAAGCGCCTGTTCTCTGAAATCAGTGGCGATGCTACTCGAAACCGTATGTGTTCGACGAAACTAAGCGGCAGCCATGTGAGAGAGGAAACTCCAGATGCGAAATTTAGTACCATTTTAAACTAATTGCTCTCTGAAACTAAGTGTTCGATACTGTGCCAGGAGAAGCGCCTGTTCTCTGAAATCTGTGGGGATGCTACTCGAAACCGTATGTGTTCGATGAAACTAAGTGGTTGATCTTGTGAGAGAGGACACTCCAGATGCGAAACTTAGTTCCATTTTAAACTAATTGTTCTATCTGCAACTATGTGTTCGTTACTGTGCCAGGAGAAGCGCCAGTTCTCTGAAATGTGTGGCGATGCCACTCGAAACCGTATGTGTTCGACGAAACTAAGTGGTCGACCTTGTGAGAGAGGAAACTCCAGATGCGAAACTTAGTACCATTTTAAACTAATTGTTCAATCTGAAACAAAGTGTTCGATACTGTGCCAGGAGAAGCGCCAGTTCTCTGAAATGTGTGGCGATGCCACTCGAAACCGTATGTGTTCGACGAAACTAAGTGGTCCACCTTGCGAGAGAGGAAACTCCAAATGCGAAACATAGTTCCATTTTAAACTAATTGTTCTCTCTGAAACTAAGTGTTCGATACTGTGCCAGGAGAAGTGCCTGTTCTCTGAAAACTGTGACGATGCTACTCCAAACCGTATGTGTTCGACGAAAATAAGTGGTCGACCTTGTGGAAGAGGAAACTCCGGATGCGAAATTTAGTACCATTTGAAACTAATTGTTCTATCTGAAACGAAGTGTTCGATACTGTGCCAGGAGAAGCGCCAGTTCTCTGAAATGTGTGGCGATGCCACTCGAAACCGTATGTGTTCGACGAAACTAAGTGGTCGACCTTGTGAGAGAGGAAACTCCAGATGCGAAACTTAGTACCATTTTAAACTAATTGTTCAATCTGAAACTAAGTGTTCGATACTGTGCCAGGAGAAGCGCCTGTTCTCTGAAATCTGTGGCGATGCCACTCGAAACCGTATGTGTTCGACGAAATTAAGTGGTCGAACTTGTGAGAGAGGAAACTCCAAATGCGAAACATATTTCCATTTTAAACTAATTGTTCTCTCTGAAACTAAGTGTTCGATACTGTGCCAGGAGAAGCGCCAGTTCTCTGAAATGTGTGGCGATGCCACTCGAAACCGTATGTGTTCGACGAAACTAAGTGGTCCACCTTGCGAGAGAGGAAACTCCAAATGCGAAACATAGTTCCATTTTAAACTAATTTTTCTCTCTGAAACTAAGTGTTCGATACTGTGCCAGGAGAAGCGCCAGTTCTCTGAAATGTGTGGCGATGCCACTCGAAACCGTATGTGTTCGACGAAACTAAGTGGTCCACCTTGCGAGAGAGGAAACTCCAAATGCGAAACATAGTTCCATTTTAAACTAATTGTTCTATCTGAAACTAAGTGTTCGATACTGTGCCAGCAGAAGCGCCTGTTCTCTGAAATCTGTGGCGATGCTACTCGAAACCGTATGTGTTCGACGAACCTAAGTGGCCGCCATGTGAGAGAGGAAACTCCAGATGCGAAACTTAGTACCATTTTAAACTAATTGTTCTATCTGAAACGAAGTGTTCGATACTGTGCCAGGAGAAGCGCCAATTCTCTGAAATGTGTGGCGATGCCACTCGAAACCGTATGTGTTCGACGAAACTAAGTGGTCGACCTTGTGAGAGACAAAACTCCAGATGCGAAACTTAGTACCATTTTAAACTAATTGTTCAATCTGAAACAAAGTGTTCGATACTGTGCCAGGAGAAGCGCCAGTTCTCTGAAATGTGTGGCGATGCCACTCGAAACCGTATGTGTTCGACGAAACTAAGTGGTCCACCTTGTGAGAGAGGAAACTCCAAATGCGAAACATAGTTCCATTTTAAACTAATTGTTCTCTCTGAAACTAAGTGTTCGATACTGTGCCAGGAGAAGTGCCTGTTCTCTGAAAACTGTGACGATGCTACTCCAAACCGTATGTGTTCGACGAAAATAAGTGGTCGACCTTGTGGAAGAGGAAACTCCGGATGCGAAACTTAGTTCCATTTTAAATTAATTGTTCTATCTGAAACTAAGTGTTCGATACTGTGCCAGGAGAAGCGCCTGTTCTCTGAAATCAGTGGCGATGCTACTCGAAACCGTATGTGTTCGACGAAACTAAGCGGCCGCCATGTGAGAGAGGAAACTCCAGATGCGAAATTTAGTACCATTTTAAACTAATTGCTCTCTGAAACTAAGTGTTCGATACTGTGCCAGGAGAAGCGCCTGTTCTCTGAAATCTGTGGGGATGCTACTCGAAACCGTATGTGTTCGATGAAACTAAGTGGTTGATCTTGTGAGAGAGGACACTCCAGATGCGAAACTTAGTTCCATTTTAAACTAATTGTTCTATCTGCAACTATGTGTTCGATACTGTGCCAGGAGAAGCGCCTGTTCTCTGAAATCTGTGGCGATGCCACTCGACACCGTATGTGTTCGACGAAACTAAGTGGTCGAACTTGTGAGAGAGGAAACTCCAAATGCGAAACATATTTCCATTTTAAACTAATTGTTCTCTCTGAAACTAAGTGTTCGATACTGTGCCAGGAGAAGCGCCAGTTCTCTGAAATGTGTGGCGATGCCACTCGAAACCGTATGTGTTCGACGAAACTAAGTTGTCCACCTTGCGAGAGAGGAAACTCCAAATGCGAAACATAGTTCCATTTTAAACTAATTTTTCTCTCTGAAACTAAGTGTTCGATACTGTGCCAGGAGAAGCGCCAGTTCTCTGAAATGTGTGGCGATGCCACTCGAAACCGTATGTGTTCGACGAAACTAAGTGGTCCACCTTGCGAGAGAGGAAACTCCAAATGCGAAACATAGTTCCATTTTAAACTAATTGTTCTATCTGAAACTAAGTGTTCAATACTGTGCCAGCCGAAGCGCCTGTTCTCTGAAATCAGTGGCGATGCTACTCGAAACCGTATGTGTTCGACGAAACTAAGTGGCCGCCATGTGAGAGAGGAAACTCCAGATGCGAAATTTAGTACCATTTTAAACTAATTGTTCTATCTGAAACGAAGTGTTCGTTACTGTGCCAGGAGAAGCGCCAGTTCTCTGAAATGTGTGGCGATGCCACTCGAAACCGTATGTGTTCGACGAAACTAAGTGGTCGACCTTGTGAGAGAGGAAACTCCAGATGCGAAACTTAGTACCATTTTAAACTAATTGTTCAATCTGAAACAAAGTGTTCGATACTGTGCCAGGAGAAGCGCCAGTTCTCTGAAATGTGTGGCGATGCCACTCGAAACCGTATGTGTTCGACGAAACTAAGTGGTCCACCTTGCGAGAGAGGAAACTCCAAATGCGAAACATAGTTCCATTTTAAACTAATTGTTCTATCTGAAACTAAGTGTTCGATACTGTGCCAGGAGAAGTGCCTGTTCTCTGAAAACTGTGACGATGCTACTCCAAACCGTATGTGTTCGACGAAAATAAGTGGTCGACCTTGTGGAAGAGGAAACTCCGGATGCGAAATTTAGTACCATTTGAAACTAATTGTTCTATCTGAAACGAAGTGTTCGATACTGTGCCAGGAGAAGCGCCAGTTCTCTGAAATGTGTGGCGATGCCACTCGAAACCGTATGTGTTCGACGAAACTAAGTGGTCGACCTTGTGAGAGAGGAAACTCCAGATGCGAAACTTAGTACCATTTTAAACTAATTGTTCTATCTGAAACTAAGTGTTCGATACTGTGCCAGGAGAAGCGCCTGTTCTCTGAAATCTGTGGCGATGCCACTCGAAACCGTATGTGTTCGACGAAATTAAGTGGTCGAACTTGTGAGAGAGGAAACTCCAAATGCGAAACATATTTCCATTTTAAACTAATTGTTCTCTCTGAAACTAAGTGTTCGATACTGTGCCAGGAGAAGCGCCAGTTCTCTGAAATGTGTGGCGATGCCACTCGAAACCGTATGTGTTCGACGAAACTAAGTGGTCCACCTTGCGAGAGAGGAAACTCCAAATGCGAAACATAGTTCCATTTTAAACTAATTTTTCTCTCTGAAACTAAGTGTTCGATACTGTGCCAGGAGAAGCGCCAGTTCTCTGAAATGTGTGGCGATGCCACTCGAAACCGTATGTGTTCGACGAAACTAAGTGGTCCACCTTGCGAGAGAGGAAACTCCAAATGCGAAACATAGTTCCATTTTAAACTAATTGTTCTATCTGAAACTAAGTGTTCGATACTGTGCCAGCAGAAGCGCCTGTTCTCTGAAATCAGTGGCGATGCTACTCGAAACCGTATGTGTTCGACGAAACTAAGTGGCCGCCATGTGAGAGAGGAAACTCCAGATGCGAAATTTAGTACCATTTTAAACTAATTGTTCTATCTGAAACGAAGTGTTCGATACTGTGCCAGGAGAAGCGCCAATTCTCTGAAATGTGTGGCGATGCCACTCGAAACCGTATGTGTTCGACGAAACTAAGTGGTCGACCTTGTGAGAGACAAAACTCCAGATGCGAAACTTAGTACCATTTTAAACTAATTGTTCAATCTGAAACAAAGTGTTCGATACTGTGCCAGGAGAAGCGCCAGTTCTCTGAAATGTGTGGCGATGCCACTCGAAACCGTATGTGTTCGACGAAACTAAGTGGTCCACCTTGCGAGAGAGGAAACTCCAAATGCGAAACATAGTTCCATTTTAAACTAATTGTTCTCTCTGAAACTAAGTGTTCGATACTGTGCCAGGAGAAGTGCCTGTTCTCTGAAAACTGTGACGATGCTACTCCAAACCGTATGTGTTCGACGAAAATAAGTGGTCGACCTTGTGGAAGAGGAAACTCCGGATGCGAAACTTAGTTCCATTTTAAACTAATTGTTCTATCTGAAACTAAGTGTTCGATACTGTGCCAGGAGAAGCGCCTGTTCTCTGAAATCAGTGGCGATGCTACTCGAAACCGTATGTGTTCGACGAAACTAAGCGGCCGCCATGTGAGAGAGGAAACTCCAGATGCGAAATTTAGTACCATTTTAAACTAATTGCTCTCTGAAACTAAGTGTTCGATACTGTGCCAGGAGAAGCGCCTGTTCTCTGAAATCTGTGGGGATGCTACTCGAAACCGTATGTGTTCGATGAAACTAAGTGGTTGATCTTGTGAGAGAGGACACTCCAGATGCGAAACTTAGTTCCATTTTAAACTAATTGTTCTATCTGCAACTATGTGTTCGATACTGTGCCAGGAGAAGCGCCTGTTCTCTGAAATCTGTGGCGATGCCACTCGACACCGTATGTGTTCGACGAAACTAAGTGGTCGAACTTGTGAGAGAGGAAACTCCAAATGCGAAACATATTTCCATTTTAAACTAATTGTTCTCTCTGAAACTAAGTGTTCGATACTGTGCCAGGAGAAGCGCCAGTTCTCTGAAATGTGTGGCGATGCCACTCGAAACCGTATGTGTTCGACGAAACTAAGTGGTCCACCTTGCGAGAGAGGAAACTCCAAATGCGAAACATAGTTCCATTTTAAACTAATTTTTCTCTCTGAAACTAAGTGTTCGATACTGTGCCAGGAGAAGCGCCAGTTCTCTGAAATGTGTGGCGATGCCACTCGAAACCGTATGTGTTCGACGAAACTAAGTGGTCCACCTTGCGAGAGAGGAAACTCCAAATGCGAAACATAGTTCCATTTTAAACTAATTGTTCTATCTGAAACTAAGTGTTCAATACTGTGCCAGCAGAAGCGCCTGTTCTCTGAAATCAGTGGCGATGCTACTCGAAACCGTATGTGTTCGACGAAACTAAGTGGCCGCCATGTGAGAGAGGAAACTCCAGATGCGAAATTTAGTACCATTTTAAACTAATTGTTCTATCTGAAACGAAGTGTTCGATACTGTGCCAGGAGAAGCGCCAGTTCTCTGAAATGTGTGGCGATGCCACTCGAAACCGTATGTGTTCGACGAAACTAAGTGGTCGACCTTGTGAGAGAGGAAACTCCAGATGCGAAACTTAGTACCATTTTAAACTAATTGTTCAATCTGAAACAAAGTGTTCGATACTGTGCCAGGAGAAGCGCCAGTTCTCTGAAATGTGTGGCGATGCCACTCGAAACCGTATGTGTTCGACGAAACTAAGTGGTCCACCTTGCGAGAGAGGAAACTCCAAATGCGAAACATAGTTCCATTTTAAACTAATTGTTCTCTCTGAAACTAAGTGTTCGATACTGTGCCAGGAGAAGTGCCTGTTCTCTGAAAACTGTGACGATGCTACTCCAAACCGTATGTGTTCGACGAAAATAAGTGGTCGACCTTGTGGAAGAGGAAACTCCGGATGCGAAACTTAGTTCCATTTTAAATTAATTGTTCTATCTGAAACTAAGTGTTCGATACTGTGCCAGGAGAAGCGCCTGTTCTCTGAAATCAGTGGCGATGCTGCTCGAAACCGTATGTGTTCGACGAAACTAAGCGGCCGCCATGTGAGAGAGGAAACTCCAGATGCGAAATTTAGTACCATTTTAAACTAATTGCTCTCTGAAACTAAGTGTTCGATACTGTGCCAGGAGAAGCGCCTGTTCTCTGAAATCTGTGGGGATGCTACTCGAAACAGTATGTGTTCGATGAAACTAAGTGGTTGATCTTGTGAGAGAGGACACTCCAGATGCGAAACTTAGTTCCATTTTAAACTAATTGTTCTATCTGAAACTATGTGTTCGATACTGTGCCAGGAGAAGCGCCTGTTCTCTGAAATCTGTGGCGATGCCACTCGACACCGTATGTGTTCGACGAAACTAAGTGGTCGAACTTGTGAGAGAGGAAACTCCAAATGCGAAACATATTTCCATTTTAAACTAATTGTTCTCTCTGAAACTAAGTGTTCGATACTGTGCCAGGAGAAGCGCCTGTTCTCTGAAATCTGTGGCGATGCTACTCGAAACCGAATGTGTTCCACGAAAGTAAGTGGCCGACCTTGTGAGAGAGGAAACTCCAGATGCGAAACTTAGTTCCATTTTAAACTAATTGTTCTATCTGCAACTATGTGTTCGATACTGTGCCAGGAGAAGCGCCTGTTCTCTGAAATCTGTGGCGATGCAACTCGCAACCGTATGTGTTCGACGAAATTAAGTGGTCGACATTGTGAGAGAGGAAACTCCAGATGCGAATATTAGTTCCATTTTAAACTAATTGTTCTATGTGCAACTATGTTTTCGATACTGTGCCAGGAGAAGTGCCTGTTCTCTGAAAACTGTGACGATGCTACTCCAAACCGTATGTGTTCGACGAAAATAAGTGGTCGACCTTGTGGAAGAGGAAACTCCGGATGCGAAACTTAGTTCCATTTTAAACTGATTGTTCTATCTGAAACTAAGTGTTCGATACTGTGCCAGGAGAAGCGCCTGTTCTCTGAAATCAGTGGCGATGCTACTCGAAACCGTATGTGTTCGACGAAACTAAGTGGTCGACCTTGTGAGAGAGGAAACTCCAGATGCGAAACTTAGTACCATTTTAAACTAATTGTTCTATCTGAAACTAAGTGTTCGATACTGTGCCAGGAGAAGCGCCAGTTCTCTGAAATGTGTGGCGATGCCACTCGAAACCGTATGTGTTCGACGAAACTAAGTGGTCCACCTTGCGAGAGAGGAAACTCCAAATGCGAAATTTAGTACCATTTGAAACTAATTGTTCTATCTGAAACGAAGTGTTCGATACTGTGCCAGGAGAAGTGCCTGTTCTCTGAAAACTGTGACGATGCTACTCCAAACCGTATGTGTTCGACGAAAATAAGTGGTCGACCTTGTGGAAGAGGAAACTCCGGATGCGAAACTTAGTTCCATTTTAAACTGATTGTTCTATCTGAAACTAAGTGTTCGATACTGTGCCAGGAGAAGCGCCTGTTCTCTGAAATCAGTGGCGATGCTACTCGAAACCGTATGTGTTCGACGAAACTAAGTGGTCGACCTTGTGAGAGAGGAAACTCCAGATGCGAAACTTAGTACCATTTTAAACTAATTGTTCTATCTGAAACTAAGTGTTCGATACTGTGCCAGGAGAAGCGCCAGTTCTCTGAAATGTGTGGCGATGCCACTCGAAACCGTATGTGTTCGACGTAACTAAGTGGTCGACCTTGTGAGAGAGGAAACTCCAGATGCGAAACATAGTTCCAAATTAAACTAATTGTTCTCTCTGAAACTAAGTGTTCGATACTGTGCCAGGAGAAGCGCCTGTTCTATGAAATCTGTGGCGATGCTATTCGAAACCGTATGTGTTCGACGAAACTAAGTTGTCGACCTTGTGCGAGAGGAAACTCCAGATGCGAAACTTAGTACCATTTTAAACTAATTGTTCTATCTGAAACTAAGTGCTCGACACTGTGCCAGGAGAAGCTCCTGTTCTCTGAAATGTGTGGCGATGCCACTCGAAACCGTATGTGTTCGACGTAACTGAGTGGTCGACCTTGTGAGAGAGGATACTCCAGATGCGAAACATATTTCTATTTTGAACTAATTGTTCTATCTGAAACTAAGTGTTCGATACTGTGCCAGGAGAAGCGCCAGTTCTCTCAAATGTGTGGCGATGCCACTCGAAACCGTATGTGTTCGACGAAACTAAGTGGTCGACCTTGTGAGAGAGGAAACTCCAGATGCGAAACATAGTTCCAAATTAAACTAATTGTTCTCTCTGAAACTAAGTGCTCGACACTGTGCCAGGAGAAGCGCCAGTTCTCTGAAATGTGTGGCGATGCCACTCGAAACCGTATGTGTTCGACGAAACTAAGTGGTTGACCTTGTGAGAGAGGATACTCCAGATGCGAAACATAATTCCAATTTAAACTAATTGTTCTCTCTGAAACTAAGTGTTCGATACTGTGCCAGGAGAAGCGCCTGTTCCCTGAAATCTGTGGCGATGCTACTCGAAACCGAATGTGTTCCACGAAACTAAGTGGCCGCCATGTGAGAGAGGAAACTCCAGATGCGAAATTTAGTACCATTTTAAACTAATTGTTTTATCTGAAACTATGTGTTCGATACTGTGCCAGGAGAAGTGCCTGTTATCTGAAAACTGTGACGATGCTACTCCAAACCGTATGTGTTCGACGAAAATAAGTGGTCGACCTTGTGGAAGAGGAAACTCCGGATGCGAAACTTAGTTCCATTTTAAACTAATTGTTCTATCTGAAACTAAGTGTTCGATACTGTGCCAGCAGAAGCACCTGTTCTCTGAAATCAGTGGCGATGCTACTCGAAACCGTATGTGTTCGACGAAACTAAGTGGCCGCCATGTGAGAGAGGAAACTCCAGATGCGAAATTTAGTACCATTTTAAACTAATTGTTCTATCTGAAACGAAGTGTTCGATACTGTGCCAGGAGAAGCGCCAGTTCTCTGAAATGTGCGGCGATGCCACTCGAAACCGTATGTGTTCGACGAAACTAAGTGGTCGACCTTGTGAGAGAGGAAACTCCAGATGCGAAACTTAGTACCATTTTAAACTAATTGTTCAATCTGAAACAAAGTGTTCGATACTGTGCCAGGAGAAGCGCCAGTTCTCTGAAATGTGTGGCGATGCCACTCGAAACCGTATGTGTTCGACGAAACTAAGTGGTCCACCTTGCGAGAGAGGAAACTCCAAATGCGAAACATAGTTCCATTTTAAACTAATTGTTCTCTCTGAAACTAAGTGTTCGATACTGTGCCAGGAGAAGTGCCTGTTCTCTGAAAACTGTGGCGATGCTACTCCAAACCGTATGTGTTCGACGAAAATAAGTGGTCGACCTTGTGGAAGAGGAAACTCCGGATGCGAAACTTAGTTCCATTTTAAATTAATTGTTCTATCTGAAACTAAGTGTTCGATACTGTGCCAGGAGAAGCGCCTGATCTCTGAAATCTGTGGCGATGCTATTCGAAACCGTATGTGTTCGACGAAACTAAGTTGTCGACCTTGTGCGAGAGGAAACTCCAGATGCGAAACATAGTTCCAAATTAAACTAATTGTTCTCTCTGAAACTAAGTGTTCGATACTGTGCCAGGAGAAGCGCCTGTTCTCTGAAATCTGTGGCGATGCTATTCGAAACCGTATGTGTTCGACGAAACTAAGTGGCCGCCATGTGAGAGAGGAAACTCCAGATGCGAAATTTAGTACCAATTTAAACTAATTGTTCTATCTGAAACGAAGTGTTCGATACTGTGCCAGGAGAAGCGCCAGTTCTCTGAAATGTGTGGCGATGCCACTCGAAACCGTATGTGTTCGACGTAACTAAGTGGTCGACCTTGTGAGAGAGGAAACTCCAGATGCGAAACATAGTTCCAAACTAAACTAATTGTTCTCTCTGAAACTAAGTGTTCGATACTGTGCCAGGAGAAGCGCCTGTTCTCTGAAATCTGTGGCGATGCTATTCGAAACCGTATGTGTTCGACGAAACTAAGTTGTCGACCTTGTGCGAGAGGAAACTCCAGATGCGAAACTTAGTACCATATTAAACTAATTGTTCTATCTGAAACTAAGTGCTCGACACTGTGCCAGGAGAAGCTCCTGTTCTCTGAAATGTGTGGCGATGCCACTCGAAACCGTATGTGTTCGACGTAACTGAGTGGTCGACCTTGTGAGAGAGGATACTCCAGATGCGAAACATATTTCTATTTTAAACTAATTGTTCTATCTGAAACTAAGTGTTCGATACTGTGCCAGGAGAAGCGCTAGTTCCCTGAAATGTGTGGCGATGCCACTCGAAACCGTATGTGTTCGACGAAACTAAGTGGTCGACCTTGTGAGAGAGGAAACTCCAGATGCGAAACATAGTTCCAAATTAAACTAATTGTTCTCTCTGAAATTAAGTGTTCGATCCTGTGCCAGGAGAAGCGCCTGTTCTCTGAAATCTGTGGCGATGCTACTCGAAACCGTATGTGTTCGACGAAACTAATTGGTCGACCTTGTGAGAGAGGAAACTCCAGATGCGAAACTTAGAACCATTTTAAACTAATTGTTCTATCTGAAACTAAGTGCTCGACACTGTGCCAGGAGAAGCGCCAGTTCTCTGAAATGTGTGGCGATGCCACTCGAAACTGTATGTGTTCGACGAAACTAAGTGGTTGACCTTGTGAGAGAGGATACTCCAGATGCGAAACATAATTCCATTTTAAACTAATTGTTCTCTCTGAAACTAAGTGTTCGATACTGTGCCAGGAGAAGCGCCTGTTCCCTGAAATCTGTGGCGATGCTACTCGAAACCGAATGTGTTCCACGAAACTAAGTGGCCGCCATGTGAGAGAGGAAACTCCAGATGCGAAATTTAGTACCATTTTAAACTAATTGTTTTATCTGAAACTATGTGTTCGATACTGTGCCAGGAGAAGTGCCTGTTATCTGAAAACAGTGACGATGCTACTCCAAACCGTATATGTTCGACGAAAATAAGTGGTCGACCTTGTGGAAGAGGAAACTCCGGATGGGAAACTTAGTTCCATTTTAAACTAATTGTTCTATCTGAAACTAAGTGTTCGATACTGTGCCAGCAGAAGCGCCTGTTCTCTGAAATCAGTGTCGATGCTACTCGAAACCGTATGTGTTCGACGAAACTAAGTGGCCGCCATGTGAGAGAGGAAACTCCAGATGCGAAATTTAGTACCATTTTAAACTAATTGTTCTATCTGAAACGAAGTGTTCGATACTGTGCCAGGAGAAGCGCCAGTTCTCTGAAATGTGTGGCGATGCCACTCGAAACCGTATGTGTTCGACGGAACTAAGTGGTCCACCTTGCGAGAGAGGAAACTCCAAATGCGAAACATATTTCCAAACTAAACTAATTGTTCTCTCTGAAACTAAGTGTTCGATACTGTGCCAGGAGAAGCGCCTGTTCTCTGAAATCTGTGGCGATGCTATTCGAAACCGTATGTGTTCGACGAAACTAAGTTGTCGACCTTGTGCGAGAGGAAACTCCAGATGCGAAACTTAGTACCATATTAAACTAATTGTTCTATCTGAAACTAAGTGCTCGACACTGTGCCAGGAGAAGCTCCTGTTCTCTGAAATGTGTGGCGATGCCACTCGAAACCGTATGTGTTCGACGGAACTAAGTGGTCCACCTTGCGAGAGAGGAAACTCCAAATGCGAAACATATTTCCATTTTAAACTAATTGTTCTCTCTGAAACTAAGTGTTCGATACTGTGCCAGGAGAAGCGCCTGTTTTCTGAAATCTGTAGGGATGCTACTCGAAACCGTATGTGTTCGATGAAACTAAGTGGTTGATCTTGTGAGAGAGGACACGCCAGATGCGAAACTTAGTTCCATTTTAAATTAATTGTTCTATCTGCAACTATGTGTTCGATACTGTGCCAGGAGAAGCGCCTGTTCTCTGAAATCTGTGGCGATGCCACTCGACACCGTATGTGTTCGACGAAACTAAGTGTTCGAACTTGTGAGAGAGGAAACTCCAAATGCGAAACATATTTCCATTTTAAACTAATTGTTCTCTCTGAAACTAAGTGTTCGATACTGTGCCAGGAGAAGCGCCTGTTCTCTGAAATCTGTGGCGATGCTACTCGAAACCGAATGTGTTCCATGAAAGTAAGTGGCCGACCTTGTGAGAGAGGAAACTCCAGATGTGAAACTTAGTTCCAATTTAAACTAATTCTTCTATCTGCAACTATGTATTCGATACTGTGCCAGGAGAAGCGCCTGTTCTCTGAAATCTGTGGCGATGCCACTCCAAACCGTATGTGTTCGACGAAAATAAGTGGTCGACCTTGTGGAAGAGGAAACTCCGGATGCGAAACTTAGTTCCATTTTAAACTAATTGTTCTATCTGAAACTAAGTGTTCGATACTGTGCCAGGAGAAGCGCCTGTTCTCTGAAATCAGTGGTGATGCTACTCGAAACCGTATGTGTTCGACGAAACTAAGTGGTCGACCTTGTGAGAGAGGAAACTCCAGATGCGAAACATAGTACCATTTTAAACTAATTGTTCTATCTGAAACTATGTGTTCGATACTGTGCCAGGAGAAGCGCCTGTTCTCTGAAATCTGTGGCGATGCCACTCGACACCGTATGTGTTCGACGAAACTAAGTGTTCGAACTTGTGAGAGATGAAACTCCAGATGCGACACTTAGTTCCATTTAAAATGAATTTTTCTATCTGAAACTATGTGTTCGATACAGTGCCAGGAGAAGCGCCTGTTCTCTGAAATCTGTGGCGATGCCCCTCGAAACCGTATGGGTTCGACGAAACTAAGTGGTTGACCTTGTGAGAGATGAAACTCCAGATGCGAAACGTAGTTCCATTTTGAACTAATTGTTCTATCTGAAACTAAGTGTTCGATACTGTGCCAGGAGAAGTGCCTGTTCTCTGAAATCTGTGGCGATGCCACTCGAAACCGTATGTGTTCCACGAAACTGTGTCGTCGCCTTGTGAGAGAGGAAACTCCAGATGCGAAACTTATTATCATTTTAAACTAATTGTTCTATCTGAAACTATGTGTCCGATACAGTGCCATGAGAAGCGCCTGTTCTCTGAAATCTGTGGCGATGCCCCTCGAAACCGTATGTGTTCGACGAAACTAAGTGGTTGACCTTGTGAGAGATGAAACTCCAGATGCGAAACTTAGTTCCATTTAAAATGAATTGTTCTATCTGAAACTATATGTCCGATGCAGTGCCAGGAGAAGCGCCTGTTCTCTGAAATCTGTGGCGATGCCCCTCGAAAACGTATGTGTTCGACGAAACTAAGTGGTTGACCTTGTGAGAGATGAAACTCCAGATGCGAAACTTAGTTCCATTTAAAATGAATTTTTCTATCTGAAACTATGTGTTCGATACTGTGCCAGGAGAAGCGCCTGTTCTCTGAAATCTGTGGCGATGCCACTCGAAACCGTATGTGTTCGACGAAACTAAGTGGTCGACCTTGTGAGAGATGAAACTCCAGATGCGAAACTTAGTTCCATTTAAAATGAATTTTTCTATCTGAAACTATGTGTTCGATACTGTGCCAGGAGAAGCGCCTGTTCTCTGAAATCTGTGGCGATGCCACTCGAAAACGTATGTGTTTGACGAAACTAAGTGGTCGACCTTGTGAGAGAGGAATATCCAGATGCGAAACTTAGTTCCATTTTAAACTAATTGTTCTATCTGAAACTAAGTGTTCGATACTGTGCCAGGAGAGGCGCCTGTTCTCTGAAATCTGTGACGATGCTACTCGAAACCGTATGTGTTCCACGAAACTAAGTGGTCGCCTTGTGAAAGAGGAAACTCCAGATGCGAAACTTAGTTCCATTTAAAATGAATTTTTCTATCTGAAACTATGTGTTCGATACTGTGCCAGGAGAAGCGCCTGTTCTCTGAAATCTGTGGCGATGCCCCTCGAAAACGTATGTGTTCGACGAAACTAAGTGGTTGACCTTTTGAGAGATGAAACTCCAGATGCGAAACTTAGTTCCATTTAAAATGAATTTTTCTATCTGAAACTATGTGTTCGATACTGTGCCAGGAGAAGCGCCTGTTCTCTGAAATCTGTGGCGATGCCACTCGAAAACGTATGTGTTCGACGAAACTAAGTGGTCGACCTTGTGAGAGAGGAATATCCAGATGCGAAACTTAGTTCCATTTTAAACTAATTGTTCTATCTGAAACTAAGTGTTCGATACTGTGCCAGGAGAGGCGCCTGTTCTCTGAAATCTGTGGCGATGCAAATCGAAAGCGTATGTGTTCGACGAAACTAAGTGGTTGACCTTGTGAGAGAGGATACTCCAGATGCGAAACATAGTTCCATTTTAAACTAATTGTTCTGTCTGAAACTAAGTGTTCGGTAAGGTGCCAGGAGAAGCGCCTGTTCTCTGAACTGTGTGGCGATGACGCTCGAAACCGTATGTGTTCGACGAAACTAAGTGGTTGATCTTGTGAGAGAGGATACTCCAAATGCGAAACTTAGTTCCATTTTAAACTAATTGTTCTATCTGAAACTAAGTGTTCCATACTGTGCCAGGAGAAGCGCCTCTTCTCTGATATCTGTGGCGATGCCACTCGAAACCGAATGTGTTCGACGAAACTAAGTGGTCGAACTTGTGAGAGAGGAAACTCCAAATGCGAAACATAGTTCCATTTTAAACTAATTGTTCTGTCTGAAATAATTGTTCGATATTGTGCCAGGAGAAGCGCCTGTTCTCTGAAATCCCTGGCGATGAAACTCCAAACCGTATGTGTTCGACGAATCTAAATGGTCGACCTTGTGAGAGAGGAAACTCCAGATGCGAAACTTAGTTCCATTTTAAACTAATTGTTCTAACCGAAACTCTGTGTCCGATACTGTGCCAGGAGAAGCGCCTGTTCTCTTAAATCTGTGGCGATGCAAATCGAAAGCGTATGTGTTCGACGAAACTAAGTGGTTGACCTTGTGAGAGAGGATACTCCAGATGCGAAACATAGTTCCATTTTAAACTAATTGTTCTGTCTGAAACTAAGTGTTCGATAAGGTGCCAGGAGAAGCGCCTGTTCTCTGAACTGTGTGGCGATGACGCTCGAAACCGTATGTGTTCGACGAAACTAAGTGGTTGATCTTGTGAGAGAGGATACTCCAAATGCGAAACTTAGTTCCATTTTAAACTAATTGTTCTATCTGAAACTAAGTGTTCCATACTGTGCCAGGAGAAGCGCCTCTTCTCTGATATCTGTGGCGATGCCACTCGAAACCGAATGTGTTCGACGAAACTAAGTGGTCGAACTTGTGAGAGAGGAAACTCCAAATGCGAAACATAGGTCCATTTTAAACTAATTTTTCTATCTGAAGATAAGTGTTCGATACTGTGCCAGGAGAAGCGCCTGTTCTCTGAAATGTGTGGCGATGCCACTCGATACCGTATGTATTCGACGAAACTAAGTGGTCGACCTTGTGAGAGAGGAAACTCCAGATGCGAAACTTAGTTCCATTTTAAACTAATTGTTCTATCTGAAACTAAGTGTTCGATACTGTGCCAGGAGTAGCGCCTGTACTCTGAAATCTGTGGCGATGCTACTCGAAACCGTATGTGTTCGAGGAAACTTAGTGGTCGACCTTGTGGGACAGGAAACTCCAGATGCGAAACTTAGTTCCATTTTAAACTAATTGTTCTATCTGAAACTATGTCTTCGACACTGTGCCAGGAGAACCGCCTGTTCTCTGAAATGTGTAGCGATGCCACTCGAAACCGTATGTGTTCGACGAAACTAAGTGGCCGACCTTGTGAGAGAGGTTTCACCAGATACGGAACATAGTTCCATTTTAAACTAATTGTTCTGTCTGAAACTAAGTGTTCGATACTGTGCCAGGAGAAGCGCCTGTTCTCTGAAATCTGTGGCGATGCTACTCTAAACCGTATGTGCTCGACGAAACTAAGTGGTCCACCATGAGGGAGAGGAAACTCCAGATGCGAAACTTAGTTCCATTTTAAACTAATTGTTCTGTCTGAAACTAAGTGTTCGATAAAGTGCCAGGAGAAGCGCCTGTTCTCTGAACTGTGTGGCGATGACGCTCGAAACCGTATGTGTTCGACGAAACTAAGTGGTCGACCTTCTGAGAGAGGAAACTCCAGATGCGAAACATATTTCTATTTTAAACTAATTGTTCTATCTGAAACTAAGTGTTCGAAACTGTGCCAGGAGAAGCGCCAGTTCTCTGAAATATGTGGCGATGCCACTCGAAACCGTATGTGTTCGACGAATCTAAGTGGTCGACCTTGTGAGAGAGGAAACTCCAGATGCGAAACTTAGTTCCATTTTAAACTAATTGTTCTATCTGAAACTAAGTGTTCCATACTGTGCCAGGAGAAGCGCCTCTTCTCTGATATCTGTGGCGATGCCACTCGAAACCGAATGTGTTCGACGAAACTAAGTGGTCGAACTTGTGAGAGAGGAAACTCCAAATGCGAAACATAGGTCCATTTTAAACTAATTTTTCTATCTGAAGGTAAGTGTTCGATACTGTGCCAGGAGAAGCGCCTGTTCTCTGAAATGTGTGGCGATGCCACTCGATACCGTATGTGTTCGACGAAACTAAGTGGTCGACCTTGTGAGAGAGGAAACTCCAGATGCGAAACTTAGTTCCATTTTAAACTAATTGTTCTATCTGAAACTAAGTGTTCGATACTGTGCCAGGAGTAGCGCCTGTACTCTGAAATCTGTGGCGATGCTACTCGAAACCGTATGTGTTCGAGGAAACTGAGTGGTCGACCTTGTGGGACAGGAAACTCCAGATGCGAAACTTAGTTCCATTTTAAACTAATTGTTCTATCTGAAACTATGTCTTCGACACTGTGCCAGGAGAACCGCCTGTTCTCTGAAATGTGTAGCGATGCCACTCGAAACCGTATGTGTTCGACGAAACTAAGTGGCCGACCTTGTGAGAGAGGTTTCACCAGATACGGAACATAGTTCCATTTTAAACTAATTGTTCTGTCTGAAACTAAGTGTTCGATACTGTGCCAGGAGAAGCGCCTGTTCTCTGAAATCTGTGGCGATGCTACTCTAAACCGTATGTGCTCGACGAAACTAAGTGGTCCACCATGAGGGAGAGGAAACTCCAGATGCGAAACTTAGTTCCATTTTAAACTAAGTGTTCTATCTGAAACTAAGTGTTTGATAATGTCCCAGGAGAAGCGCCTGTTCTCTGAAACCTGTGGCGATGCCACTCGAAACCGTATGTGTTCGACGAAACTAAGTCGTCGACCTAGTGAGAGAGGAATCTCCAGATGCGAAACATAGTTCCATTTTAAACTAATGGTTCTACCTGAAACTAAGTGTTCGATAGTGTGCCCGGAGAAACGCCTGTTCACTGACATCTGTGGCGATGCTACTCGAAACCGTATGTGTTCGACGAAACTAAGTGGTCCACCTTGTGGGAGAGGAAACTCCAGATGCGAAGCTTTGGTCCATTTTAAACTAATTGTTCTATCTGAGACCAAGTTTTCGATATTGTGCCAGGAGAAGCGCCTGTTATCTCAAATCTGTGGCGATACCACTCGAAACCGCATGTGTTCGACGAAACTGAGTGGTCGACCTTGTGAGAGAGGAAACTCCAGATGCGAAACTTAGTTCCATTTAAAACTAATTGTTCTGTCTGAAATAAGTGTTCGATACTGTGCCAGGAGAAGCGCCTGTTCTCTGAAATCTGTGGCGATGCTACTCTAAACCGTATGTGCTCGACGAAACTAAGTGGTCCACCATGAGGGAGAGGAAACTCCAGATGCGAAACATAGTTCCATTTTAAACTAATGGTTCTACCTGAAACTAAGTGTTCGATAGTGTGCCCGGAGAAACGCCTGTTCACTGACATCTGTGGCGATGCTACTCGAAACCGTATGTGTTCGACGAAACTAAGTGGTCCACCTTGTGGGAGAGGAAACTCCAGATGCGAAGCTTTGGTCCATTTTAAACTAATTGTTCTATCTGAGACCAAGTTTTCGATATTGTGCCAGGAGAAGCGCCTGTTATCTCAAATCTGTGGCGATACCACTCGAAACCGTATGTGTTCGACGAAACTAAGTGGTCCACCTTGTGAGAGAGGAAACTCCAGATGCGAAACATAGTTCCATTTTAAACTAATTGTTCTGTCTGAAATAATTGTTCGATACTGTGCCAGGAGAAGCGCCTGTTCTCTGAAATCCCTGGCGATGAAACTCCAAACCGTATGTGTTCGACGAATCTAAATGGTCGACCTTGTGAGAGAGGAAACTCCAGATGCGAAACTTAGTTCCATTTTAAACTAATTGTTCTAACCGAAACTCTGTGTCCGATACTGTGCCAGGAGAAGCGCCTGTTCTCTTAAATCTGTGGCGATGCAAATCGAAAGCGTATGTGTTCGACGAAACTAAGTGGTTGACCTTGTGAGAGAGGATACTCCAGATGCGAAACATAGTTCCATTTTAAACTAATTGTTCTGTCTGAAACTAAGTGTTCGATAAGGTGCCAGGAGAAGCGCCTGTTCTCTGAACTGTGTGGCGATGACGCTCGAAACCGTATGTGTTCGACGAAACTAAGTGGTTGATCTTGTGAGAGAGGATACTCCAAATGCGAAACTTAGTTCCATTTTAAACTAATTGTTCTATCTGAAACTAAGTGTTCCATACTGTGCCAGGAGAAGCGCCTCTTCTCTGATATCTGTGGCGATGCCACTCGAAACCGAATGTGTTCGACGAAACTAAGTGGTCGAACTTGTGAGAGAGGAAACTCCAAATGCGAAACATAGGTCCATTTTAAACTAATTTTTCTATCTGAAGGTAAGTGTTCGATACTGTGCCAGGAGAAGCGCCTGTTCTCTGAAATGTGTGGCGATGCCACTCGATACCGTATGTGTTCGACGAAACTAAGTGGTCGACATTGTGAGAGAGGAAACTCCAGATGCGAAACTTAGTTCCATTTTAAACTAATTGTTCTATCTGAAACTAAGTGTTCGATACTGTGCCAGGAGTAGCGCCTGTACTCTGAAATCTGTGGCGATGCTACTCGAAACCGTATGTGTTCGAGGAAACTTAGTGGTCGACCTTGTGGGACAGGAAACTCCAGATGCGAAACTTAGTTCCATTTTAAACTAATTGTTCTATCTGAAACTATGTCTTCGACACTGTGCCAGGCGAACCGCCTGTTCTCTGAAATGTGTAGCGATGCCACTCGAAACCGTATGTGTTCGACGAAACTAAGTGGCCGACCTTGTGAGAGAGGTTTCACCAGATACGGAACATAGTTCCATTTTAAACTAATTGTTCTGTCTGAAACTAAGTGTTCGATACTGTGCCAGGAGAAGCGCCTGTTCTCTGAAATCTGTGGCGATGCTACTCTAAACCGTATGTGCTCGACGAAACTAAGTGGTCCACCATGAGGGAGAGGAAACTCCAGATGCGAAACTTAGTTCCATTTTAAACTAATTGTTCTATCTGAAACTATGTCTTCGACACTGTGCCAGGCGAACCGCCTGTTCTCTGAAATGTGTAGCGATGCCACTCGAAACCGTATGTGTTCGACAAAACTAAGTGGCCGACCTTGTGAGAGAGGTTTCACCAGATACGGAACATAGTTCCATTTTAAACTAATTGTTCTGTCTGACACTAAGTGTTCGATACTGTGCCAGGAGAAGCGCCTGTTCTCTGAAATCTGTGGCGATGCTACTCTAAACCGTATGTGCTCGACGAAACTAAGTGGTCCACCATGAGGGAGAGGAAACTCCAGATGCGAAACTTAGTTCCATTTTAAACTAATTGTTCTGTCTGAAACTAAGTGTTCGATAAAGTGCCAGGAGAAGCGCCTGTTCTCTGAACTGTGTGGCGATGACGCTCGAAACCGTATGTGTTCGACGAAACTAAGTGGTCGACCTTCTGAGAGAGGAAACTCCAGATGCGAAACATATTTCTATTTTAAACTAATTGTTCTATCTGAAACTAAGTGTTCGAAACTGTGCCAGGAGAAGCGCCAGTTCTCTGAAATATGTGGCGATGCCACTCGAAACCGTATGTGTTCGACGAATCTAAGTGGTCGACCTTGTGAGAGA
This sequence comes from Nysson spinosus, assembly GCA_910591585.2. NCBI lineage: Eukaryota > Metazoa > Arthropoda > Insecta > Hymenoptera > Crabronidae > Nysson > Nysson spinosus. Next base: position 3,935,961 of record CAJUYC020000088.1, on the reverse strand, counting down.
GGAAACTCCAGATGCGAAACTTAGTTCCATTTTAAACTAATTGTTCTATCTGAAACTAAGTGTTCGATACTGTGCCAGGAGAAAAGCCTGTTCTCTGAAATCTGTGGCGATGCCGCTCGAAACCGTATGTGTTCGACGAAGCTAAGTGGTTGACCTTGTGAGAGAGGATACTCCAGATGCGAAACATAGTTCCATTTTAAACTAATTGTTCTATCTGATACTAAGTATTCGATACTGTGCCAGGAGAAGCGCCTGTTCTCTGATATCTGTGGCGATGCCACTCGAAACCGTATGTGTTCGACGAAACTAAGTGGTCGACCTTGTGAGAGAGGATACTCCAGATGCGAAACATAGTTCCATTTTAAACTAATTGTTCTATCTGATACTAAGTATTCGATACTGTGCCAGGAGAAGCGCCTGTTCTCTGATATCTGTGGCGATGCCACTCGAAACCGTATGTGTTCGACGAAACTAAGTGGTCGACCTTGTGAGAGAGGATACTCCAGATGCGAAACATAGTTCCATTTTAAACTAATTGTTCTGTCTGAAATAAGTGTTCGATACTGTGCCAGGCGAAGCGCCTGTTCTCTGAAATCTGTGGCGATGCCCCTCGAAACCGTATGTGTTCGACGAAATTAAGTGGTCGTCTTGTGAGGGAAGAAACTCCAGATGCGAAATTTAGTACAATTTTAAACTAATTTTTCTATCTGAAACTATGTGTCTGATAGTCTGCCAGGAGAAGCGCCTGTTCTCTGAAATCGGTGGCGATGCCACTCGAAACCGAATGTGTTCGACGAAACTAAGTGGTCGACCGTGTGAGAGAGGAAATTCCAGATGCGAAACTTAGTTCCATTTTAAACTAATTGTTCTATCTGATAGTAAGTGTTCGATACTGTGCCAGGAGAAGCGCCTGTTCTCTTAAATCTGTGGCGATGCAAATCGAAAGCGTATGTGTTCGACGAAACTAAGTCGTCGACGTCGTGAGAGAGGAATCTCCAGATGCGAAACATAGTTCCATTTTAAACTAATTGTTCTATCTGAAACTAGGTGTTCGATAATGTGCCAGTAGAAGCGTCTGTTCTCTGAAATCTGTGGCGATGCCACTCGAAACCGTATGTGTTCGACGAAACTAAGTCGTCGACGTCGTGAGAGAGGAATCTCCAGATGCGAAACATAGTTCCATTTTAAACTAATGGTTCTACCTGAAACTAAGTGTTCGATACTGTGCCAGGAGAAGCGCCTGTTCTCTGAAATCTGTGGCGATGCTACTCTAAACCGTATGTGTTGGACGAAACTAAGTGGCCGACATTGTGGGAGAGGAAACTCCAGATGCGAACCTTAGTTCCATTTTAAACTAATTGTTCTATCTGATACTAAGTGTTCGATACTGTGCCAGGAGAAGCGCCTGTTCTCTGAAATCTGTGGCGATGCTACTCGAAACCGTATGTGTTCGACGAAACAAAGTGGTCCACCTTGTGAGAGAGGAAACTCCAGATGCGAAATATAGTTCCATTTTAAACTAATTGTTCTGTCTGAAATAAGTGTTCGATACTGTGCCAGGAGAAGCGCCTGTTCTCTGAAATCCCTGGCGATGATACTCCAAACCGTATGTGTTCGACGAATCTAAATGGTCGACCTTGTGAGAGAGGAAACTCCAGATGGGAAACATAGTTCCATTTTAAACTAATTGTTCTAACCGAAACTCTGTGTCCGATACTGTGCCAGGAGAAGCGCCTGTTCTCTTAAATCTGTGGCGATGCAAATCGAAAGCGTATGTGTTCGACGAAACTAAGTGGTTGACCTTGTGAGAGAGGATACTCCAGATGCGAAACATAGTTCCATTTTAAACTAATTGTCCTATCTGAAACTAGGTGTTCGATACTGTGCCAGTAGAAGCGTCTGTTCTCTGAAATCTGTGGCGATGCCACTCGAAACCGTATGTGTTCGACGAAACTAAGTCGTCGACGTCGTGAGAGAGGAATCTCCAGATGCGAAACATAGTTCCATTTTAAACTAATGGTTCTACCTGAAACTAACTGTTCGATACTGTGCCAGGAGAAGCGCCTGTTCTCTGAAATCTGTGGCGATGCTACTCTAAACCGTATGTGTTCGACGAAACTAAGTGGCCGACCTTGTGGGAGAGGAAACTCCAGATGCGAACCTTAGTTCCATTTTAAACTAATTGTTCTAGCTGATACTAAGTGTTCGATACTGTGCCAGGAGAAGCGCCTGTTCTCTGAAATCTGTCGCGATGCTACTCGAAACCATATGTGTTCGACGAAACTAAGTGGTCCACCTTGTGAGAGAGGAAACTCCAAATGCGAAATATAGTTCCATTTTAAACTAATTGTTCTGTCTGAAATAAGTGTTCGATACTGTGCCAGGAGAAGCGCCTGTTCTCTGAAATCCCTGGCGATGATACTCCAAACCGTATGTGTTCGACGAATCTAAATGGTCGACCTTGTGAGAGAGGAAACTCCAGATGGGAAACTTAGTTCCATTTTAAACTAATTGTTCTAACCGAAACTCTGTGTCCGATACTGTGCCAGGAGAAGCGCCTGTTCTCTTAAATCTGTGGCGATGCAAATCGAAAGCGTATGTGTTCGACGAAACTAAGTGGTTGACCTTGTGAGAGAGGATACTCCAGATGCGAAACATAGTTCCATTTTAAACTAATTGTTCTGTCTGAAACTAAGTGTTCGGTAAGGTGCCAGGAGAAGCGCCTGTTCTCTTAAATCTGTGGCGATGCAAATCGAAAGCGTATGTGTTCGACGAAACTAAGTCGTCGACGTCGTGAGAGAGGAATCTCCAGATGCGAAACATAGTTCCATTTTAAACTAATTGTTCTATCTGAAACTAGGTGTTCGATAATGTGCCAGTAGAAGCGTCTGTTCTCTGAAATCTGTGGCGATGCCACTCGAAACCGTATGTGTTCGACGAAACTAAGTCGTCGACGTCGTGAGAGAGGAATCTCCAGATGCGAAACATAGTTCCATTTTAAACTAATGGTTCTATCTGAAACTATGTCTTCGACACTGTGCCAGGAGAACCGCCTGTTCTCTGAAATGTGTAGCGATGCCACTCGAAACCGTATGTGTTCGACGAAACTAAGTGGCCGACCTTGTGAGAGAGGTTTCACCAGATACGGAACATAGTTCCATTTTAAACTAATTGTTCTGTCTGAAACTAAGTGTTCGATACTGTGCCAGGAGAAGCGCCTGTTCTCTGAAATCTGTGGCGATGCTACTCTAAACCGTATGTGCTCGACGAAACTAAGTGGTCCACCATGAGGGAGAGGAAACTCCAGATGCGAAACTTAGTTCCATTTTAAACTAAGTGTTCTATCTGAAACTAAGTGTTTGATAATGTCGCAGGAGAAGCGCCTGTTCTCTGAAACCTGTGGCGATGCCACTCGAAACCGTATGTGTTCGACGAAACTAAGTCGTCGACCTAGTGAGAGGAATCTCCAGATGCGAAACATAGTTCCATTTTAAACTAATGGTTCTACCTGAAACTAAGTGTTCGATAGTGTGCCCGGAGAAACGCCTGTTCACTGACATCTGTGGCGATGCTACTCGAAACCGTATGTGTTCGACGAAACTAAGTGGTCCACCTTGTGGGAGAGGAAACTCCAGATGCGAAGCTTTGGTCCATTTTAAACTAATTGTTCTATCTGAGACCAAGTTTTCGATATTGTGCCAGGAGAAGCGCCTGTTATCTCAAATCTGTGGCGATACCACTCGAAACCGCATGTGTTCGACGAAACTGAGTGGTCGACCTTGTGAGAGAGGAAACTCCAGATGCGAAACTTAGTTCCATTTAAAACTAATTGTTCTGTCTGAAATAAGTGTTCGATACTGTGCCAGGAGAAGCGCCTGTTCTCTGAAATCTGTGGCGATGCTACTCTAAACCGTATGTGCTCGACGAAACTAAGTGGTCCACCATGAGGGAGAGGAAACTCCAGATGCGAAACATAGTTCCATTTTAAACTAATGGTTCTACCTGAAACTAAGTGTTCGATAGTGTGCCCGGAGAAACGCCTGTTCACTGACATCTGTGGCGATGCTACTCGAAACCGTATGTGTTCGACGAAACTAAGTGGTCCACCTTGTGGGAGAGGAAACTCCAGATGCGAAGCTTTGGCCCATTTTAAACTAATTGTTCTATCTGAGACCAAGTTTTCGATATTGTGCCAGGAGAAGCGCCTGTTATCTCAAATCTGTGGCGATACCACTCGAAACCGTATGTGTTCGACGAAACTAAGTGGTCCACCTTGTGAGAGAGGAAACTCCAGATGCGAAACATAGTTCCATTTTAAACTAATTGTTCTGTCTGAAATAATTGTTCGATACTGTGCCAGGAGAAGCGCCTGTTCTCTGAAATCCCTGGCGATGAAACTCCAAACCGTATGTGTTCGACGAATCTAAATGGTCGACCTTGTGAGAGAGGAAACTCCAGATGCGAAACTTAGTTCCATTTTAAACTAATTGTTCTAACCGAAACTCTGTGTCCGATACTGTGCCAGGAGAAGCGCCTGTTCTCTTAAATCTGTGGCAATGCAAATCGAAAGCGTATGTGTTCGACGAAACTAAGTGGTTGACCTTGTGAGAGAGGATACTCCAGATGCGAAACATAGTTCCATTTTAAACTAATTGTTCTGTCTGAAACTAAGTGTTCGATAAGGTGCCAGGAGAAGCGCCTGTTCTCTGAACTGTGTGGCGATGACGCTCGAAACCGTATGTGTTCGACGAAACTAAGTGGTTGATCTTGTGAGAGAGGATACTCCAAATGCGAAACTTAGTTCCATTTTAAACTAATTGTTCTATCTGAAACTAAGTGTTCCATACTGTGCCAGGAGAAGCGCCTCTTCTCTGATATCTGTGGCGATGCCACTCGAAACCGAATGTGTTCGACGAAACTAAGTGGTCGAACTTGTGAGAGAGGAAACTCCAAATGCGAAACATAGGTCCATTTTAAACTAATTTTTCTATCTGAAGGTAAGTGTTCGATACTGTGCCAGGAGAAGCGCCTGTTCTCTGAAATGTGTGGCGATGCCACTCGATACCGTATGTGTTCGACGAAACTAAGTGGTCGACCTTGTGAGAGAGGAAACTCCAGATGCGAAACTTAGTTCCATTTTAAACTAATTGTTCTATCTGAAACTAAGTGTTCGATACTGTGCCAGGAGTAGCGCCTGTACTCTGAAATCTGTGGCGATGCTACTCGAAACCGTATGTGTTCGAGGAAACTTAGTGGTCGACCTTGTGGGACAGGAAACTCCAGATGCGAAACTTAGTTCCATTTTAAACTAATTGTTCTATCTGATACTAAGTGTTCGATACTGTGCCAGGAGAAGCGCCTGTTCTCTGAAATCTGTGGCGATGCTACTCGAAACCGTATGTGTTCGACGAAACAAAGTGGTCCACCTTGTGAGAGAGGAAACTCCAGATGCGAAATATAGTTCCATTTTAAACTAATTGTTCTGTCTGAAATAAGTGTTCGATACTGTGCCAGGAGAAGCGCCTGTTCTCTGAAATCCCTGGCGATGATACTCCAAACCGTATGTGTTCGACGAATCTAAATGGTCGACCTTGTGAGAGAGGAAACTCCAGATGGGAAACTTAGTTCCATTTTAAACTAATTGTTCTAACCGAAACTCTGTGTCCGATACTGTGCCAGGAGAAGCGCCTGTTCTCTTAAATCTGTGGCGATGCAAATCGAAAGCGTATGTGTTCGACGAAACTAAGTGGTTGACCTTGTGAGAGAGGATACTCCAGATGCGAAACATAGTTCCATTTTAAACTAATTGTTCTATCTGAAACTAGGTGTTCGATACTGTGCCAGTAGAAGCGTCTGTTCTCTGAAATCTGTGGCGATGCCACTCGAAACCGTATGTGTTCGACGAAACTAAGTCGTCGACGTCGTGAGAGAGGAATCTCCAGATGCGAAACATAGTTCCATTTTAAACTAATGGTTCTACCTGAAACTAACTGTTCGATACTGTGCCAGGAGAAGCGCCTGTTCTCTGAAATCTGTGGCGATGCTACTCTAAACCGTATGTGTTCGACGAAACTAAGTGGTCGACCTTGTGAGAGAAGAAACTCCAGATGCGAACCTTAGTTCCATTTTAAACTAATTGTTCTATCTGAAACTGAGTGTTCGATACTGTGCCTGGAGAAGCGACTGTTCTCTGAAATCTGTGGCGATGCTACTCGAAACCGTATGTGTTCGACGAAACTAAGTGGTCGATCTTGTGAGAGAAGAAACTCCAGATGCGAAACTTAGTTCCATTTTAAACTAATTGTTCTATCTGAAACTGAGTGTTCGATACTGTGCCAGGAGAAGCGACTGTTCTCTGAAATCTGTGGCGATGCCACTCGAAACCGTATGTGTTCGACGAAACTAAGTGGTCGACCTTGTGAGAGACGAAACTCCAGATGCGAAACTTAGTTCCATTTTAAACTAATTGTTCTATCTGAAACTGAGTGTTCGATACTGTGCCAGGAGAAGCGACTGTTCTCTGAAATCTGTGGCGATGCCACTCGAAACCGTATGTGTTCGACGAAACTAAGTGGTCCACCTTCTGAGAGAGGAAACTCCAGATGCGATACTTAGTTCCATTTTAAACTAATCGTTCTATCTGAAACTAAGTGTTCGATACTGTGCCAGGGGAAGCGCCTGTTCTCTGAAATCTGTGGCGATGCCACTCGAAACCGTATGTGTTCGACGAAATTAAGTGGTCGCCTTGTGAGGGAAGAAACTCCAGATGCGAAACTTAGTTCCATTTTAAACTGATTGTTCTATCTGGAACTATGTTTTCGATTCTGTGCCAGGAGAAGCGCCTGTTCTCTGAAATCTGTGGCGTTGCCACTCGAAACCGTATGTGTTCAACGAAACTAAGTGGTCGACCTTGTGAGAGAGGAAACTCCAGATGCGAAACTTAGTTCCATTTTAAACTAATTGTTCTATCTGAAACTGAGTGTTCGATACTGTGCCAGGAGAAGCGACTGTTCTCTGAAATCTGTGGCGATGCCACTCGAAACCGTATGTGTTCGACGAAACTAAGTGGCCGACCTTGTGAGAGAGGAAACTCCAGATGCGAAACTTAGTTCCATTTCAAACTAATTGTTCTATCTGAAATTAAGTGTTCGATACTGTGCCAGGAGAAGCGCCTGTTCTCTGAAATCTGTGGCGATGCTACTCGAAACCATATGTGTTCGACGAAACTAAGTGGTCCACCTTGTGAGAGAGGAAACTCCAAATGCGAAATATAGTTCCATTTTAAACTAATTGTTCTGTCTGAAATAAGTGTTCGATACTGTGCCAGGAGAAGCGCCTGTTCTCTGAAATCCCTGGCGATGATACTCCAAACCGTATGTGTTCGACGAATCTAAATGGTCGACCTTGTGAGAGAGGAAACTCCAGATGCGAAACTTAGTTCCATTTTAAACTAATTGTTCTAACCGAAACTCTGTGTCCGATACTGTGCCAGGAGAAGCGCCTGTTCTCTTAAATCTGTGGCGATGCAAATCGAAAGCGTATGTGTTCGACGAAACTAAGTGGTTGACCTTGTGAGAGAGGATACTCCAGATGCGAAACATAGTTCCATTTTAAACTAATTGTTCTGTCTGAAACTAAGTGTTCGGTAAGGTGCCAGGAGAAGCGCCTGTTCTCTGAACTGTGTGGCGATGACGCTCGAAACCGTATGTATTCGACGAAACTAAGTGGTCGACCTTGTGGAAGAGGAAACTCCAGATGCTAGACTTAGTTCCATTTTAAACTAATTGTTCTATCTGAAACTAAGTGTTCGATACTGTGCCAGGAGAAGCGCCTGTTCTCTGAAATCAGTGGCGATGCTACTCGAAACCGTATGTGTTCGACGAAACTAAGTGGTCCACCTTGTGAGAGAGGAAACTCCAGATGCGAAACATAGTTTGATTTTAAACTAATTGTTCTGTCTGAAATCAGTTTTCGATAATGTGCCAGGAGAAGCGCCTGTTCTCTGAAATCCCTGGCGATGATACTCCATACCGTATGTGTTCGACGAAACTAAGTGGTCCACCTTGTGGGAGAGGAAATTCCAGATGCGAAGCTTTGGTCCATTTTAAACTAATTGTTCTATCTGAGACTAAGTTTTCGATATTGTGCAAGGAGAAGCGCCTGTTATCTGAAATCTGTGGCGATACCACTCGAAACCGCATGTGTTCGACGAAAGTGAGTGGTCGACCTTGTGAGAGAGGAAACTCCAGATGGGAAACTTAGTTCCATTTTAAACTAATTGTTCTAACCGAAACTCTGTGTCCGATACTGTGCCAGGAGAAGCGCCTGTTCTCTTAAATCTGTGGCGATGCAAATCGAAAGCGTATGTGTTCGACGAAACTAAGTGGTTGACCTTGTGAGAGAGGATACTCCAGATGCGAAACATAGTTCCATTTTAAACTAATTGTTCTATCTGAAACTAGGTGTTCGATACTGTGCCAGTAGAAGCGTCTGTTCTCTGAAATCTGTGGCGATGCCACTCGAAACCGTATGTGTTCGACGAAACTAAGTCGTCGACGTCGTGAGAGAGGAATCTCCAGATGCGAAACATAGTTCCATTTTAAACTAATGGTTCTACCTGAAACTAACTGTTCGATACTGTGCCAGGAGAAGCGCCTGTTCTCTGAAATCTGTGGCGATGCTACTCTAAACCGTATGTGTTCGACGAAACTAAGTGGCCGACCTTGTGGGAGAGGAAACTCCAGATGCGAACCTTAGTTCCATTTTAAACTAATTGTTCTATCTGATACTAAGTGTTCGATACTGTGCCAGGAGAAGCGCCTGTTCTCTGAAATCTGTGGCGATGCTACTCGAAACCATATGTGTTCGACGAAACTAAGTGGTCCACCTTGTGAGAGAGGAAACTCCAAATGCGAAATATAGTTCCATTTTAAACTAATTGTTCTGTCTGAAATAAGTGTTCGATACTGTGCCAGGAGAAGCGCCTGTTCTCTGAAATCCCTGGCGATGATACTCCAAACCGTATGTGTTCGACGAATCTAAATGGTCGACCTTGTGAGAGAGGAAACTCCAGATGCGAAACTTAGTTCCATTTTAAACTAATTGTTCTAACCGAAACTCTGTGTCCGATACTGTGCCAGGAGAAGCGCCTGTTCTCTTAAATCTGTGGCGATGCAAATCGAAAGCGTATGTGTTCGACGAAACTAAGTGGTTGACCTTGTGAGAGAGGATACTCCAGATGCGAAACATAGTTCCATTTTAAACTAATTGTTCTGTCTGAAACTAAGTGTTCGGTAAGGTGCCAGGAGAAGCGCCTGTTCTCTGAACTGTGTGGCGATGACGCTCGAAACCGTATGTATTCGACGAAACTAAGTGGTCGACCTTTTGGAAGAGGAAACTCCAGATGCTAGACTTAGTTCCATTTTAAACTAATTGTTCTATCTGAAACTAAGTGTTCGATACTGTGCCAGGAGAAGCGCCTGTTCTCTGAAATCAGTGGCGATGCTACTCGAAACCGTATGTGTTCGACGAAACTAAGTGGTCCACCTTGTGAGAGAGGAAACTCCAGATGCGAAACATAGTTTGATTTTAAACTAATTGTTCTGTCTGAAATCAGTTTTCGATAATGTGCCAGGAGAAGCGCCTGTTCTCTGAAATCCCTGGCGATGATACTCCATACCGTATGTGTTCGACGAAACTAAGTGGTCCACCTTGTGGGAGAGGAAATTCCAGATGCGAAGCTTTGGTCCATTTTAAACTAATTGTTCTATCTGAGACTAAGTTTTCGATATTGTGCAAGGAGAAGCGCCTGTTATCTGAAATCTGTGGCGATACCACTCGAAACCGCATGTGTTCGACGAAAGTGAGTGGTCGACCTTGTGAGAGAGGAAACTCCAGATGGGAAACTTAGTTCCATTTTAAACTAATTGTTCTAACCGAAACTCTGTGTCCGATACTGTGCCAGGAGAAGCGCCTGTTCTCTTAAATCTGTGGCGATGCAAATCGAAAGCGTATGTGTTCGACGAAACTAAGTGGTTGACCTTGTGAGAGAGGATACTCCAGATGCGAAACATAGTTCCATTTTAAACTAATTGTTCTATCTGAAACTAGGTGTTCGATACTGTGCCAGTAGAAGCGTCTGTTCTCTGAAATCTGTGGCGATGCCACTCGAAACCGTATGTGTTCGACGAAACTAAGTCGTCGACGTCGTGAGAGAGGAATCTCCAGATGCGAAACATAGTTCCATTTTAAACTAATGGTTCTACCTGAAACTAACTGTTCGATACTGTGCCAGGAGAAGCGCCTGTTCTCTGAAATCTGTGGCGATGCTACTCTAAACCGTATGTGTTCGACGAAACTAAGTGGCCGACCTTGTGGGAGAGGAAACTCCAGATGCGAACCTTAGTTCCATTTTAAACTAATTGTTCTATCTGAAACTAAGTGTTCGATACTGTGCCAGGAGAAGCGCCTGTTCTCTGAAATCTGTGGCGATGCTACTCGAAACCATATGTGTTCGACGAAACTAAGTGGTCCACCTTGTGAGAGAGGAAACTCCAAATGCGAAATATAGTTCCATTTTAAACTAATTGTTCTGTCTGAAATAAGTGTTCGATACTGTGCCAGGAGAAGCGCCTGTTCTCTGAAATCCCTGGCGATGATACTCCAAACCGTATGTGTTCGACGAATCTAAATGGTCGACCTTGTGAGAGAGGAAACTCCAGATGCGAAACTTAGTTCCATTTTAAACTAATTGTTCTAACCGAAACTCTGTGTCCGATACTGTGCCAGGAGAAGCGCCTGTTCTCTTAAATCTGTGGCGATGCAAATCGAAAGCGTATGTGTTCGACGAAACTAAGTGGTTGACCTTGTGAGAGAGGATACTCCAGATGCGAAACATAGTTCCATTTTAAACTAATTGTTCTGTCTGAAACTAAGTGTTCGGTAAGGTGCCAGGAGAAGCGCCTGTTCTCTGAACTGTGTGGCGATGACGCTCGAAACCGTATGTATTCGACGAAACTAAGTGGTCGACCTTGTGGAAGAGGAAACTCCAGATGCTAGACTTAGTTCCATTTTAAACTAATTGTTCTATCTGAAACTAAGTGTTCGATACTGTGCCAGGAGAAGCGCCTGTTCTCTGAAATCAGTGGCGATGCTACTCGAAACCGTATGTGTTCGACGAAACTAAGTGGTCCACCTTGTGAGAGAGGAAACTCCAGATGCGAAACATAGTTTGATTTTAAACTAATTGTTCTGTCTGAAATCAGTTTTCGATAATGTGCCAGGAGAAGCGCCTGTTCTCTGAAATCCCTGGCGATGATACTCCATACCGTATGTGTTCGACGAAACTAAGTGGTCCACCTTGTGGGAGAGGAAATTCCAGATGCGAAGCTTTGGTCCATTTTAAACTAATTGTTCTATCTGAGACTAAGTTTTCGATATTGTGCAAGGAGAAGCGCCTGTTATCTGAAATCTGTGGCGATACCACTCGAAACCGCATGTGTTCGACGAAAGTGAGTGGTCGACCTTCTGAGAGAGGAAACTCCAGAAGCGAAACTTAGTTCCATTTTAAACTAATGGTTCTATCTGAAACTATGTGTTCGATACTGTGCCAGTTGAAGCGTCTGTTCTCTGAAATCTGTGGCGATGCCACTCGAAACCGTATGTGTTCGACGAAACTAAGTCGTCGACCTCGTGAGAGAGGAATCTCCAGATGCGAAACATAGTTCCATTTTAAACTAATGGTTCTACCTGAAACTAAGTGTTCGATACTGTGCCAGGAGAAGCGCCTGTTCTCTGAAATCTGTGGTGATGCTACTCTAAACCGTATGTGTTCGACGAAACTAAGTGGCCGACCTTGTGGGAGAGGAAACTCCAGATGCGAACTTTAGTTCCATTTTAAACTAATTGTTCTATCTGATACTAAGTGTTCGATACTGTGCCAGGAGAAGCGCCTGTTCTCTGAAATCTCTGGCGATGCTACTCGAAACCGTATGTGTTCGACGAAACTAAGTGGTCCACCTTGTGAGAGAGGAAACTCCAGATGCGAAACATAGTTCCATTTTGAACTAATTGTTCTGTCTGAAATAAGTGTTCGAAACTGTGCCAGGAGAAGCGCCAGTTCTCTGAAATATGTGGCGATGCCACTCGAAACCGTATGTGTTCGACGAATCTAAGTGGTCGACCTTGTGAGAGAGGAAACTCCAGATGCGAAACTTAGTTCCATTTTAAACTAATTGTTCTATCTGAAACTAAGTGTTCGATACTGTGCCAGGAGAAAAGCCTGTTCTCTGAAATCTGTGGCGATGCCGCTCGAAACCGTATGTGTTCGACGAAGCTAAGTGGTTGACCTTGTGAGAGAGGATACTCCAGATGCGAAACATAGTTCCATTTTAAACTAATTGTTCTATCTGATACTAAGTATTCGATACTGTGCCAGGAGAAGCGCCTGTTCTCTGATATCTGTGGCGATGCCACTCGAAACCGTATGTGTTCGACGAAACTAAGTGGTCGACCTTGTGAGAGAGGATACTCCAGATGCGAAACATAGTTCCATTTTAAACTAATTGTTCTGTCTGAAATAAGTGTTCGATACTGTGCCAGGCGAAGCGCCTGTTCTCTGAAATCTGTGGCGATGCCCCTCGAAACCGTATGTGTTCGACGAAATTAAGTGGTCGTCTTGTGAGGGAAGAAACTCCAGATGCGAAATTTAGTACAATTTTAAACTAATTTTTCTATCTGAAACTATGTGTCTGATAGTCTGCCAGGAGAAGCGCCTGTTCTCTGAAATCGGTGGCGATGCCACTCGAAACCGAATGTGTTCGACGAAACTAAGTGGTCGACTGTGTGAGAGAGGAAATTCCAGATGCGAAACTTAGTTCCATTTTAAACTAATTGTTCTATCTGATAGTAAGTGTTCGATACTGTGGGATTGGGAAATTATGGCGGCTTCTATTAAAGAACGAAGAGAGCAGAGGAGAATAAGAGCAGAAAAGACCTAGAACAAGACCCAAAATCAGCGGGTCTCGTGGCGCAAGTGGTAGCGCGGCCGACTCCGGAGCTCGAGGACCGGGGTTCGAATCCCCACGAAGGCTCTTAATTTTTCTCCTGCTGCTCTACAACCGCCGTCCATCCTACAAATTGGTGTCAGAAGTGGGATAGGAGCGTCAGCCAGAGGTTCCCCCCACCACTACATGAGGCCTACTGCGACGACAAAGAGGAAGCGAATGAAGCCCCCGACGATGTTAAGACGAAGACGGCCGGAGTTTCTTCAAAAAGATGTGTGATCGGAGCCCACAGTAGTGAAGTTGTGTTGTTGCGAAAGAGTCGCACATTGGGCGTGGATGATGCACATCACACGATGCGGAAGAAACGAAGGCGTAAAAAGACGAAAGCAGAGAAGAGACGACATTCGAGGACGAATGTCAGCGCAGGATGGCCGAGTGTGGGATTGGGAAATTATGGCGGCTTCTATTAAAGAACGAAGAGAGCAGAGGAGAATAAGAGCAGAAAAGACCTAGAACAAGACCCAAAATCAGCGGGTCTCGTGGCGCAAGTGGTAGCGCGGCCGACTCCGGAGCTCGAGGACCGGGGTTCGAATCCCCACGAAGGCTCTTAATTTTTCTCCTGCTGCTCTACAACCGCCGTCCATCCTACAATACTGTGCCAGGAGAAGCGCCTGTTCTCTTAAATCTGTGGCGATGCAAATCGAAAGCGTATGTGTTCGACGAAACTAAGTCGTCGACGTCGTGAGAGAGGAATCTCCAGATGCGAAACATAGTTCCATTTTAAACTAATTGTTCTATCTGAAACTAGGTGTTCGATAATGTGCCAGTAGAAGCGTCTGTTCTCTGAAATCTGTGGCGATGCCACTCGAAACCGTATGTGTTCGACGAAACTAAGTCGTCGACGTCGTGAGAGAGGAATCTCCAGATGCGAAACATAGTTCCATTTTAAACTAATGGTTCTACCTGAAACTAAGTGTTCGATACTGTGCCAGGAGAAGCGCCTGTTCTCTGAAATCTGTGGCGATGCTACTCTAAACCGTATGTGTTGGACGAAACTAAGTGGCCGACATTGTGGGAGAGGAAACTCCAGATGCGAACCTTAGTTCCATTTTAAACTAATTGTTCTATCTGATACTAAGTGTTCGATACTGTGCCAGGAGAAGCGCCTGTTCTCTGAAATCTGTGGCGATGCTACTCGAAACCGTATGTGTTCGACGAAACAAAGTGGTCCACCTTGTGAGAGAGGAAACTCCAGATGCGAAATATAGTTCCATTTTAAACTAATTGTTCTGTCTGAAATAAGTGTTCGATACTGTGCCAGGAGAAGCGCCTGTTCTCTGAAATCCCTGGCGATGATACTCCAAACCGTATGTGTTCGACGAATCTAAATGGTCGACCTTGTGAGAGAGGAAACTCCAGATGGGAAACTTAGTTCCATTTTAAACTAATTGTTCTAACCGAAACTCTGTGTCCGATACTGTGCCAGGAGAAGCGCCTGTTCTCTTAAATCTGTGGCGATGCAAATCGAAAGCGTATGTGTTCGACGAAACTAAGTGGTTGACCTTGTGAGAGAGGATACTCCAAATGCGAAACATAGTTCCATTTTAAACTAATTGTTCTATCTGAAACTAGGTGTTCGATACTGTGCCAGTAGAAGCGTCTGTTCTCTGAAATCTGTGGCGATGCCACTCGAAACCGTATGTGTTCGACGAAACTAAGTCGTCGACGTCGTGAGAGAGGAATCTCCAGATGCGAAACATAGTTCCATTTTAAACTAATGGTTCTACCTGAAACTAACTGTTCGATACTGTGCCAGGAGAAGCGCCTGTTCTCTGAAATCTGTGGCGATGCTACTCTAAACCGTATGTGTTCGACGAAACTAAGTGGCCGACCTTGTGGGAGAGGAAACTCCAGATGCGAACCTTAGTTCCATTTTAAACTAATTGTTCTATCTGATACTAAGTGTTCGATACTGTGCCAGGAGAAGCGCCTGTTCTCTGAAATCTGTGGCGATGCTACTCGAAACCATATGTGTTCGACGAAACTAAGTGGTCCACCTTGTGAGAGAGGAAACTCCAAATGCGAAATATAGTTCCATTTTAAACTAATTGTTCTGTCTGAAATAAGTGTTCGATACTGTGCCAGGAGAAGCGCCTGTTCTCTGAAATCCCTGGCGATGATACTCCAAACCGTATGTGTTCGACGAATCTAAATGGTCGACCTTGTGAGAGAGGAAACTCCAGATGGGAAACTTAGTTCCATTTTAAACTAATTGTTCTAACCGAAACTCTGTGTCCGATACTGTGCCAGGAGAAGCGCCTGTTCTCTTAAATCTGTGGCGATGCAAATCGAAAGCGTATGTGTTCGACGAAACTAAGTGGTTGACCTTGTGAGAGAGGATACTCCAGATGCGAAACATAGTTCCATTTTAAACTAATTGTTCTGTCTGAAACTAAGTGTTCGGTAAGGTGCCAGGAGAAGCGCCTGTTCTCTGAACTGTGTGGCGATGACGCTCGAAACCGTATGTATTCGACGAAACTAAGTGGTCGACCTTGTGGAAGAGGAAACTCCAGATGCGAGACTTAGTTCCATTTTAAACTAATTGTTCTATCTGAAACTAAGTGTTCGATACTGTGCCAGGAGAAGCGCCTGTTCTCTGAAATCAGTGGCGATGCTACTCGAAACCGTATGTGTTCGACGAAACTAAGTGGTCCACCTTGTGAGAGAGGAAACTCCAGATGCGAAACATAGTTTGATTTTAAACTAATTGTTCTGTCTGAAATCAGTTTTCGATAATGTGCCAGGAGAAGCGCCTGTTCTCTGAAATCCCTGGCGATGATACTCCATACCGTATGTGTTCGACGAAACTAAGTGGTCCACCTTGTGGGAGAGGAAATTCCAGATGCGAAGCTTTGGTCCATTTTAAACTAATTGTTCTATCTGAGACTAAGTTTTCGATATTGTGCAAGGAGAAGCGCCTGTTATCTGAAATCTGTGGCGATACCACTCGAAACCGCATGTGTTCGACGAAAGTGAGTGGTCGACCTTCTGAGAGAGGAAACTCCAGAAGCGAAACTTAGTTCCATTTTAAACTAATGGTTCTATCTGAAACTATGTGTTCGATACTGTGCCAGTTGAAGCGTCTGTTCTCTGAAATCTGTGGCGATGCCACTCGAAACCGTATGTGTTCGACGAAACTAAGTCGTCGACCTCGTGAGAGAGGAATCTCCAGATGCGAAACATAGTTCCATTTTAAACTAATGGTTCTACCTGAAACTAAGTGTTCGATACTGTGCCAGGAGAAGCGCCTGTTCTCTGAAATCTGTGGCGATGCTACTCTAAACCGTATGTGTTCGACGAAACTAAGTGGCCGACCTTGTGGGAGAGGAAACTCCAGATGCGAACTTTAGTTCCATTTTAAACTAATTGTTCTATCTGATACTAAGTGTTCGATACTGTGCCAGGAGAAGCGCCTGTTCTCTGAAATCTCTGGCGATGCTACTCGAAACCGTATGTGTTCGACGAAACTAAGTGGTCCACCTTGTGAGAGAGGAAACTCCAGATGCGAAACATAGTTCCATTTTGAACTAATTGTTCTGTCTGAAATAAGTGTTCGATACTGTGCCAGGAGAAGCGCCTGTTCTCTGAAATCCCTGGCGATGATACTCCAAACCGTATGTGTTCGACGAATCTAAATGGTCGACCTTGTGAGAGAGGAAACTCCAGATGCGAAACTTAGTTCCATTTTAAACTAATTGTTCTAACCGAAACTCTGTGTCCGATACTGTGCCAGGAGAAGCGCCTGTTCTCTGAGATCTTTGGCGATGCTACTCGAAACCGTATGTGTTCGACGAATCTAAGTGGTCGACCTTGTGAGAGAGGAAACTCCAGATGCGAAACTTAGTTCCATTTTAAACTAATTGTTCTATCTGAAACTAAGTGTTCGATACTGTGCCAGGAGAAACGCCTGTTCTCTGAAATCTGTGGCGATGCCGCTCGAAACCGTATGTGTTCGACGAAGTTAAGTGGTTGACCTTGTGAGAGAGGATACTCCAGATGCGAAACATATTTCTATTTTAAACTGATTGTTCTATCTGAAACTAAGTGTTCGAAACCGTGCCAGGAGAAGCGCCAGTTCTCTGAAATATGTGGCGATGCCACTCGAAACCGTATGTGTTCGACGAATCTAAGTGGTCGACCTTGTGAGAGAGGAAACTCCAGATGCGAAACTTAGTTCCATTTTAAACTAATTGTTCTATCTGAAACTAAGTGTTCGATACTGTGCCAGGAGAAAAGCCTGTTCTCTGAAATCTGTGGCGATGCCGCTCGAAACCGTATGTGTTCGACGAAGCTAAGTGGTTGACCTTGTGAGAGAGGATACTCCAGATGCGAAACATAGTTCCATTTTAAACTAATTGTTCTATCTGATACTAAGTATTCGATACTGTGCCAGGAGAAGCGCCTGTTCTCTGATATCTGTGGCGATGCCACTCGAAACCGTATGTGTTCGACGAAACTAAGTGGTCGACCTTGTGAGAGAGGATACTCCAGATGCGAAACATAGTTCCATTTTAAACTAATTGTTCTGTCTGAAATAAGTGTTCGATACTGTGCCAGGCGAAGCGCCTGTTCTCTGAAATCTGTGGCGATGCCCCTCGAAACCGTATGTGTTCGACGAAATTAAGTGGTTGTCTTGTGAGGGAAGAAACTCCAGATGCGAAATTTAGTACAATTTTAAACTAATTTTTCTATCTGAAACTATGTGTCTGATAGTCTGCCAGGAGAAGCGCCTGTTCTCTGAAATCGGTGGCGATGCCACTCGAAACCGAATGTGTTCGACGAAACTAAGTGGTCGACCGTGTGAGAGAGGAAATTCCAGATGCGAAACTCAGTTCCATTTTAAACTAATTGTTCTATCTGATAGTAAGTGTTCGATACTGTGCCAGGAGAAGCGCCTGTTCTCTTAAATCTGTGGCGATGCAAATCGAAAGCGTATGTGTTCGACGAAACTAAGTCGTCGACGTCGTGAGAGAGGAATCTCCAGATGCGAAACATAGTTCCATTTTAAACTAATTGTTCTATCTGAAACTAGGTGTTCGATAATGTGCCAGTAGAAGCGTCTGTTCTCTGAAATCTGTGGCGATGCCACTCGAAACCGTATGTGTTCGACGAAACTAAGTCGTCGACGTCGTGAGAGAGGAATCTCCAGATGCGAAACATAGTTCCATTTTAAACTAATGGTTCTACCTGAAACTAAGTGTTCGATACTGTGCCAGGAGAAGCGCCTGTTCTCTGAAATCTGTGGCGATGCTACTCTAAACCGTATGTGTTGGACGAAACTAAGTGGCCGACCTTGTGGGAGAGGAAACTCCAGATGCGAACCTTAGTTCCATTTTAAACTAATTGTTCTATCTGATACTAAGTGTTCGATACTGTGCCAGGAGAAGCGCCTGTTCTCTGAAATCTGTGGCGATGCTACTCGAAACCGTATGTGTTCGACGAAACAAAGTGGTCCACCTTGTGAGAGAGGAAACTCCAGATGCGAAATATAGTTCCATTTTAAACTAATTGTTCTGTCTGAAATAAGTGTTCGATACTGTGCCAGGAGAAGCGCCTGTTCTCTGAAATCCCTGGCGATGATACTCCAAACCGTATGTGTTCGACGAATCTAAATGGTCGACCTTGTGAGAGAGGAAACTCCAGATGGGAAACTTAGTTCCATTTTAAACTAATTGTTCTAACCGAAACTCTGTGTCCGATACTGTGCCAGGAGAAGCGCCTGTTCTCTTAAATCTGTGGCGATGCAAATCGAAAGCGTATGTGTTCGACGAAACTAAGTGGTTGACCTTGTGAGAGAGGATACTCCAGATGCGAAACATAGTTCCATTTTAAACTAATTGTTCTATCTGAAACTAGGTGTTCGATACTGTGCCAGTAGAAGCGTCTGTTCTCTGAAATCTGTGGCGATGCCACTCGAAACCGTATGTGTTCGACGAAACTAAGTCGTCGACGTCGTGAGAGAGGAATCTCCAGATGCGAAACATAGTTCCATTTTAAACTAATGGTTCTACCTGAAACTAACTGTTCGATACTGTGCCAGGAGAAGCGCCTGTTCTCTGAAATCTGTGGCGATGCTACTCTAAACCGTATGTGTTCGACGAAACTAAGTGGCCGACCTTGTGAAAGAGGAAACTCCAAATGCGAAACATATTTCCATTTTAAACTAAATATTCTAACTGAAACTAAGTGTTCGATACTGTGCCAGCAGAAGCGCCTGTTCTCTGAAATCTGTGGCGATGCCAAGCGAAACCGTATGTGTTCGACGAAACTAAGTGGCCGACCTTGTGAGAGAGGAAACTCGAGATGCGAAACATAGATTCATTTTAAACTAATTGTTCTATCTGTAACTAAGAGTTCGATAATGTGCCAGGAGAAGCGCCTGTTCTCTGAAATCTGTGCCGATACCACCCGAAAACGTATGTGTTCGACGAAACTAAGTGGCCGACCTTGTGAGAGAGGAAACTCCAGATGCGAAACATAGTTGCATTTTAAACTAATTGTTCTATCTGTAACTAAGTGTTCGATAATGTGCCAGGAGAAGCGCCTGTTCTCTGAAATCTGTGGCGATGCCACTCGAAACCGTAAGGTGTTCGACGAAACTAAGTGGTTGACCTTGTGAGAGTGGATACTCCAGATGCGAAACATAGTTCCATTTTAAACTAATTGTTCTATCTGAAACTAAGTGTTCGATACTGTGCCAGGGGAAGCGCCTGTTCTCTGAAATCAGTCGCGATGCTACTCGAAACCGAATGTGTTCCACGAAACTAAGTGGCCGACCTTGTGAGAGAGGAAACTTCAGATGCGAAACTTATTTCGATTTTAAACTCATTGTTCTCTTTGAAACTAAGTGTTCGATAATGTGCCAGGAGAAGCGCCTGTTCTCTGAAATCTGTGCCGATACCACCCGAAAACGTATGTGTTCGACGAAACTAAGTGGCCGACCTTGTGAGAGAGGAAACTCCAGATGCGAAACATAGTTGCATTTTAAACTAATTGTTCTATCTGTAACTAAGTGTTCGATAATGTGCCAGGAGAAGCGCCTGTTCTCTGAAATCTGTGGCGATGCCACTCGAAACCGTAAGGTGTTCGACGAAACTAAGTGGTTGACCTTGTGAGAGTGGATACTCCAGATGCGAAACATAGTTCCATTTTAAACTAATTGTTCTATCTGAAACTAAGTGTTCGATAATGTGCCAGGAGAAGCGCCTGTTCTCTGAAATCTGTGGCGATGCCACTCGAAACCGTAAGGTGTTCGACGAAACTAAGTGGTTGACCTTGTGAGAGTGGATACTCCAGATGCGAAACATAGTTCCATTTTAAACTAATTGTTCTATCTGAAACTAAGTGTTCGATACTGTGCCAGGGGAAGCGCCTGTTCTCTGAAATCTGTGGCGATGCAACTCGAAACCGTATGTGTTCGACGAAACTAAGTGGTTGACCTTGTGAGAGAGGAAACTCCACATGCGAAACATAGTTGCATTTTAAACTAATTGTTCTATCTGAAACTAAGTGTTCGATACTGTACCAGGAGAAACTCCCGTTCTGCGACATCTGTGGCGATACTACTCGAAACCGTATGTGTTCGGCGAAACTAAGTGGCCGACCTTGTGAGAGAGGAAACTCCAGATGCGAAACATAGATTCATTTTAAACTAATTGTTCTATCTGTAACTAAGAGTTCGATAATGTGCCAGGAGAAACTCCCGTTCTGCGACATCTGTGGCGATACTACTCGAAACCGTATGTGCTCGACGAAACTAAGTGGCCGACCTTGTGAGAGAGGAAACTCCAGATCCGAAATATAGTTGCATTTTAAACTAATTGTTCTATCTGTAACCAAGTGTTCCATACTGTGCCAGGAGAAGCGCCTGTTCTCTGAAATCTGTGTTGATGCCACTCGAAACCGTCTGTGTTCGACGAAACTAAGTGGTCGCCTTGTGAAAGAGGAAACTCCAGATGCAAAACTCAGTTCCATTTAAAACTAAGTGTTCCATCTGAAACTAAGTGTCGATACTGTGCCAGGAGAAGCGCCTGTTCTCTGAAATCTGTGGCGATACCACTCGAAACCGTATGTGTTAGACGAAACTAAGTGGCCGACATTTTGAGAAAGGAAACTCCTGATCCGAAATATAGTTGCATTTTAAACTAATTGTTCTATCTGTAACGAAGTATTCGATACTATGCCAGGAGAAGCGCCTGTTCTCTGAAATCTGTGGCGATGCCACTCGAAACCGTATGTGTTCGACGAAAATAAGTGGTTGACCTTGGGAGAGTGCATACTCCAGATACGAAACATAGTTCCATTTTAAACTAATTGTTCTATCTGATACTGAGTGTTCGATACTGTGCCAGGAGAAGAGCCTGTTCTCTGAAATGTGTGGCGATGCCGCTCGAAACCGTATGTGTTCGACGAAACTATGTGGCCGACCTTGTGAAAGAGGAAACTCCAAATGCGAAACATATTTCCATTTTAAACTAAATATTCTAACTGAAACTAAGTGTTCGATACTGTGCCAGGAGAAGCGCCTGTTCTCTGAAATCTGTGGCGATGCCAAGCGAAACCGTATGTGTTCGACGAAACTAAGTGGCCGACCTTGTGAGAGAGGAAACTCCAGATGCGAAACATAGATTCATTTTAAACTAATTGTTCTATCTGTAACTAAGAGTTCGATAATGTGCCAGGAGAAGCGCCTGTTCTCTGAAATCTGTGGCGATACCACCCGAAAACGTATGTGTTCGACGAAACAAAGTGGCCGACCTTGTGAGAGAGGAAACTCCAGATGCGAAACATAGTTGCATTTTAAACTAATTGTTCTATCTGTAACTAAGTGTTCGATAATGTGCCAGGAGAAGCGCCTGTTCTCTGAAATCTGTGGCGATGCCACTCGAAACCGTAAGGTGTTCGACGAAACTAAGTGGTTGACCTTGTGAGAGTGGATACTCCAGATGCGAAACATAGTTCCATTTTAAACTAATTGTTCTATCTGAAACTAAGTGTTCGATACTGTGCCAGGAGAAGCGCCTGTTCTCCGAAATCTGTGGCGATACCACTCGAAACCGTATGTGTTCGACGAAACTAAGTGGCCGACCTTGTGAGAGAGGAAACTCCAGATCCGAAATATAGTTGCATTTTAAACTAATTGTTCTATCTGTAACCAAGTGTTCGATACTGTGCCAGGAGAAGCGCCTGTTCTCTGAAATCTGTGGCGATGCCACTCGAAACCGTCTGTGTTCGACGAAACTAAGTGGTCGCCTTGTGAAAGAGGAAACTCCAGATGCAAAACTCAGTTCCATTTAAAACTAAGTGTTCCATCTGAAACTAAGTGTTCGATACTGTGCCAGGAGAAGCGCCTGTTCTCTGAAATCTGTGTTGATGCCAGTCGAAACCGTATGTGTTCGACGAAACTAAGTGGCCGACCTTGTGAGAGAGGAAACTCCAGATGCGAAACATAGTTGCATTTTAAACTAATTGTTCTATCTGAAACTAAGTGTTCCATGCTGTGCCAGGAGAAGCGCCTGTTCTCTGAAATCTGTGGCGATGCTACTCGAAACCGTATGTGTTCGAGGAAACTAAGTGGTCGACCTTGTGAGAGAGGAAACTCCAGATGCGAAACATAGTTGCATTTTAAACTAATTGTTCTATCTGAAACTAAGTGTTCCATGCTGTGCCAGGAGAAGCGCCTGTTCTCTGAAATCTGTCGCGATGCTACTCGAAACCGTATGTGTTCGACGAAACTAAGTGGCCGACCTTGTGAGAGAGGAAACTTCAGAAGCGAAACTTAGTTCCATTTTAAATTCATTGTTCTATCTGAAACTAAGTGTCCGATACTGTGCCAGGAGAAGCGCCTGTTCTCTGAAATCTGTGGCGATACCACTCGAAACCGTATGTGTTGTTCGAAACTAAGTGGTCGACCTTGTGAGAGAGGAAACTCCAGATGCGAAACTTAGTTCCCTTTTAAACTAATTGTTGTATCTGAATCTGAGTGTTCGATCATGTGCCAGGGGAAGCGCCTGTTCTCTGAAATCAGTCGCGATGCTACTCGAAACCGAATGTGTTCCACGAAACTAAGTGGCCGACCTTGTGAGAGAGGAAACTTCAGATGCGAAACTTATTTCGATTTTAAACTCATTGTTCTCTTTGAAACTAAGTGTTCGATACTGTGCCAGGGGAAGCGCCTGTTCTCTGAAATCTGTCGCGATGCTACTCGAAACCCTATGTGTTGGAGGAAACTAAGTGGTCGACCTTGTGAGGGTGGAAATTCCAGATGCGAAACATAGTTCCATTTTAAACTAATTTTTCTATCTGAAACTAAGTGTTCAACACTGTGCCACGAGAAGCGACTGTTCTCTGAAATCTGTGGCGATGCCACTCGAAACCGTATGTGTTCGACGAAACTAAGTGGTCGACCTTGTGGGAGAGGAAACTCCAGATGCGAAACTTAGTTCCATTTTAAACTAATTGTTCTATCTGAAACTAAGTGTTCAACGCTGTGCCAGGAGAAGAGACTGTTCTCTGAAATCTGTGGCGATGCTACTCGAAACCGTATGTGTTCGACGAAATTAAGTGCTCGACCTTGTGAGAGAGGATACTCCAGATGCGAAACATAATTCCATTTTACACTAATTGTTCTGTTTGAAATAAGTGTTCGATACTGTGCCAGGCGAAGCGCCTGTTCTCTGAAATCTGTGGCGATGCCACTCGAAACCGTATGTGTACGACGAAACTAAGTGGCCGACCTTGTGAGAGAGGAAACTCCAGATGCGAAACTTAGTTCCATTTCAAACTAATTGTTCTATCTGAAACTAAGTGTTCGATACTGTGCCAGGAGAAGCGCCTGTTCTCTGAAATCTGTCGCGATGCCACTCGAATCCGTATGTGTTTGAGGAAACTAAATGGTCGACCTTGTGAGAGAGGAAACGCCAAATGCGAAATATATTTCCATTTTTAACTAATTGTTCTCTCTGAAACTAAGTGTTCGATACTGTGCCAGGAGAAGCGCCTGTTCTCTGAAATCTGTGGCGATGCTACTCGAAACCGAATGTGTACCACGAAACTAAGTGGCCGCCTTGTGAGAAAGGAATCTCCAGATGCGAAACTTAGTTCCATTTTAAACTAAGTGTTCGATACTGTGCCAGGAGAAGCGCCTGTTCTCTGAAATCTGTGGCGATGCTACTCGAAACCGTATGTGTTCGACGAAACTAAGTGGTCGACCTTGTGAGAGAGGATACTCCAGATGCGAAACATAATTCCATTTTACACTAATTGTTCTGTTTGAAATAAGTGTTCGATACTGTGCCAGGCGAAGCGCCTGTTCTCTGAAATCTGTGGCGATGCCGCTCGAAACCGCATGTGTTCGACGAAACTAAGTGGCCGACCTTGTGAGAGAGGAAACTCCAGATGCGAAACTTAGTTCCATTTCAAACTAATTGTTCTATCTGAAACTAAGTGTTCGATACTGTGCCAGGAGAAGCGCCTGTTCTCTGAAATCTGTCGCGATGCCACTCGAATCCGTATGTGTTTGACGAAACTAAATGGTCGACCTTGTGAGAGAGGAAACGGCAAATGCGAAATATATTTCCATTTTAAACTAATTGTTCTCTCTGAAACTAAGTGTTCGATACTGTGCCAGGAGAAGCGCCTGTTCTCTGAAATCTGTGGCGATGCTACTCGAAACCGAATGTGTACCACGAAACTAAGTGGCCGCCTTGTGAGAAAGGAATCTCCAGATGCGAAACTTAGTGCCATTTTAAACTAATTGTTCTATCTGAAACTAAGTGTTCGATACTGTGCCAGGAGAAGTGCCTGTTCTCTGAAATCTGTGGCGATGCTACTCGAAACCGAATGTGTACCACGAAACTAAGTGGCCGCCTTGTGAAAGAGGAAACTCCAGTTGCGAAACTTAGTTCCATCTTAAACTAATTGTTCTATCTGAAACTAAGTGTTCGATAATGTGCCAGGAGAAGCGCCTGTTCTCTGAAATCTGTGGCGATGCCACTCTAAATCGTATGTGTTCGACGAAACTAAGTGGCCGACCTTGTGAGAGAGGGAACTCCAGATGCGAAACTTAGTTCCATTTTAAATTAATTGTTCTATCTGAAACTAAGTGTTCGATACTGTGCCAGGAGAAGCGCCCGTTCTGTGAAACCTGTGGCGATACCACTCGGAACGGTAAGTGTTCGACGAAACTGAGTGGTCGACATTGTGAGAGAGGAAACTCCAGACGCGAAACTTAGTGCCAGTTTAAACTAATTGTTCTATCTGAAACTAAGTGTTCAACACTGTGCCAGGAGAAGCGACTGTCCTCTGAAATCTGTGGCGATGCTACTCGAAACCGTATGTGTTCGACGAAACTCAGTGGTCGACCTTGTCAGAGAGGAAACTCCAGATGCGAAAATTAGTTCCATTTTAAATTAATTGTTCTATCTGAAACTAAGTGTTCAACATTGTGCCAGGAGAAGCGGCTGTTCTCTGAAATCTGTGGCCATGCTACTCGAAACCGTATGTGTTGGACGAAACTAAGTGGTCGACCTTGTGAGAGAGGAAACTCCAGATGCGAAACTTAGTTCCATTTTAAACTAATTGTTCTATCTGAAACTAAGTGTTCGATACTGTGCCAGGAGGAGCGCCTGTTCTCTGAAATCTGCGGCGATGACACTCGAAACCGTATGTGTTCGACGAAGCTGAGTGGCCGACCTTGTGAGAGAGGAAACTCCAGATGCGAAACATAGTCACATTTTAAACTAATTGTTCTATCTGAAACTATGTGCCAGGAGAAGCGCCTGTTCTCTGAAATGTGTGGCGATGCCACTCGAAACCGTATGTGTTCGACGAAACTAAGTGGTTGACCATGTGAGAGAGGAAACTCCAGATGCGAAACTTAGTGCCATTTTAAACTAATTGTTCTATCTGATACTAAGTTTTCGATACTGTGCCAGCAGAAGCGCCTGTTTTCTGAAATCTGCGGCGATGCCACTCGAAACCGTATGCGTTCGGCGAAACTAAGTGGTCGACCTTGTGAGAGAGGAAACTCCACTTGCGAAACATAGTTCCATTTTAAATGAATTGTTCTCTCTGAAACTAAGTGTTCGATACTGTGCCAGGAGAAGCGCCTGTTCTCTGAAATCTTTGGCGATGCCACTCGAAACCGTATGTGTTCGACGAAAGTAAGTCGTTGACCTTGTGAGAGAGGAAATTCCAGATGCGAAACATAGTTCCATTTTAAACTAATTGTTCTATCTGAAACTAAGTGTTCGATACTGTGCCAGGAGAAGCGACTGTTCTCTGAAATCTGTGGCGATGCCACTCTAAACCGTATGTATTCGACGAAACTAAGTGGTCGACCTTGTGAAAGAGGAAACTCCAGTTGCGAAACTTAGTTCCATCTTAAACTAATTGTTCTATCTGAAACTAAGTGTTCGATAATGTGCCAGGAGAAGCGCCTGTTCTCTGAAATCTGTGGCGATGCCACTCTAAATCGTATGTGTTCGACGAAACTAAGTGGCCGACCTTGTGAGAGAGGGAACTCCAGATGCGAAACTTAGTTCCATTTTAAATTAATTGTTCTATCTGAAACTAAGTGTTCGATACTGTGCCAGGAGAAGCGCCCGTTCTGTGAAACCTGTGGCGATACCACTCGGAACGGTAAGTGTTCGACGAAACTGAGTGGTCGACATTGTGAGAGAGGAAACTCCAGACGCGAAACTTAGTGCCAGTTTAAACTAATTGTTCTATCTGAAACTAAGTGTTCAACACTGTGCCAGGAGAAGCGACTGTCCTCTGAAATCTGTGGCGATGCTACTCGAAACCGTATGTGTTCGACGAAACTCAGTGGTCGACCTTGTCAGAGAGGAAACTCCAGATGCGAAAATTAGTTCCATTTTAAATTAATTGTTCTATCTGAAACTAAGTGTTCAACACTGTGCCAGGAGAAGCGGCTGTTCTCTGAAATCTGTGGCCATGCTACTCGAAACCGTATGTGTTGGACGAAACTAAGTGGTCGACCTTGTGAGAGAGGAAACTCCAGATGCGAAACTTAGTTCCATTTTAAACTAATTGTTCTATCTGAAACTAAGTGTTCGATACTGTGCCAGGAGGAGCGCCTGTTCTCTGAAATCTGCGGCGATGACACTCGAAACCGTATGTGTTCGACGAAGCTGAGTGGCCGACCTTGTGAGAGAGGAAACTCCAGATGCGAAACATAGTAACATTTTAAACTAATTGTTCTATCTGAAACTATGTGCCAGGAGAAGCGCCTGTTCTCTGAAATGTGTGGCGATGCCACTCGAAACCGTATGTGTTCGACGAAACTAAGTGGTTGACCATGTGAGAGAGGAAACTCCAGATGCGAAACTTAGTGCCATTTTAAACTAATTGTTCTATCTGATACTAAGTTTTCGATACTGTGCCAGCAGAAGCGCCTGTTTTCTGAAATCTGCGGCGATGCCACTCGAAACCGTATGCGTTCGGCGAAACTAAGTGGTCGACCTTGTGAGAGAGGAAACTCCAGTTGCGAAACATAGTTCCATTTTAAATGAATTGTTCTCTCTGAAACTAAGTGT
The DNA here is from genome assembly GCA_910591585.2 of Nysson spinosus. Classification (NCBI taxonomy): domain Eukaryota; kingdom Metazoa; phylum Arthropoda; class Insecta; order Hymenoptera; family Crabronidae; genus Nysson; species Nysson spinosus. Next base: position 3,908,339 of record CAJUYC020000088.1, on the reverse strand, counting down.
TCGATACTGTGCCAGGAGAAGCGCCTGTTCTCTGAAATCTTTGGCGATGCCACTCGAAACCGTATGTGTTCGACGAAAGTAAGTCGTTGACCTTGTGAGAGAGGAAATTCCAGATGCGAAACATAGTTCCATTTTAAACTAATTGTTCTATCTGAAACTAAGTGTTCGATACTGTGCCAGGAGAAGCGACTGTTCTCTGAAATCTGTGGCGATGCCACTCGAAACCGTATGTGTTCGACGAAACTAAGTGGTCGACCTTGTGAGAGAAGAAACTCCAGATGCGAAACTTAGTTCCATTTTAAACTAATTGTTCTATCTGAAACTGAGTGTTCGATACTGTGCCTGGAGAAGCGACTGTTCTCTGAAATCTGTGGCGATGCTACTCGAAACCGTATGTGTTCGACGAAACTAAGTGGTCGATCTTGTGAGAGAAGAAACTCCAGATGCGAAACTTAGTTCCATTTTAAACTAATTGTTCTATCTGAAACTGAGTGTTCGATACTGTGCCAGGAGAAGCGACTGTTCTCTGAAATCTGTGGCGATGCCACTCGAAACCGTATGTGTTCGACGAAACTAAGTGGTCGACCTTGTGAGAGACGAAACTCCAGATGCGAAACTTAGTTCCATTTTAAACTAATTGTTCTATCTGAAACTGAGTGTTCGATACTGTGCCAGGAGAAGCGACTGTTCTCTGAAATCTGTGGCGATGCCACTCGAAACCGTATGTGTTCGACGAAACTAAGTGGTCCACCTTCTGAGAGAGGAAACTCCAGATGCGATACTTAGTTCCATTTTAAACTAATCGTTCTATCTGAAACTAAGTGTTCGATACTGTGCCAGGGGAAGCGCCTGTTCTCTGAAATCTGTGGCGATGCCACTCGAAACCGTATGTGTTCGACGAAATTAAGTGGTCGCCTTGTGAGGGAAGAAACTCCAGATGCGAAACTTAGTTCCATTTTAAACTGATTGTTCTATCTGGAACTATGTTTTCGATTCTGTGCCAGGAGAAGCGCCTGTTCTCTGAAATCTGTGGCGTTGCCACTCGAAACCGTATGTGTTCAACGAAACTAAGTGGTCGACCTTGTGAGCGAGGAAACTCCAGATGCGAAACTTAGTTCCATTTTAAACTAATTGTTCTATCTGAAACTGAGTGTTCGATACTGTGCCAGGAGAAGCGACTGTTCTCTGAAATCTGTGGCGATGCCACTCGAAACCGTATGTGTTCGACGAAACTAAGTGGCCGACCTTGTGAGAGAGGAAACTCCAGATGCGAAACTTAGTTCCATTTCAAACTAATTGTTCTATCTGAAATTAAGTGTTCGATACTGTGCCAGGAGAAGCGCCTGTTCTCTGAAATCTGTGGCGATGCTACTCGAAACCGTATGTGTTCGACGAAACTAAGTGGTCGACCTTGTGAGAGAGGAAATTCCAGATGCGAAACATAGTTCCATTTTAAACTAATTGTTCTATCTGAAACTAAGTGTTCGATACTGTGCCAGGAGAAGCGACTGTTCTCTGAAATCTGTGGCGATGCCACTCGAAACCGTATGTGTTCGACGAAACTAAGTGGTCGACCTTGTGAGAGAAGAAACTCCAGATGCGAAACTTAGTTCCATTTTAAACTAATTGTTCTATCTGAAACTGAGTGTTCGATACTGTGCCAGGAGAAGCGACTGTTCTCTGAAATCTGTGGCGATGCTACTCGAAACCGTATGTGTTCGACGAAACTAAGTGGTCGACCTTGTGAGAGAAGAAACTCCAGATGCGAAACTTAGTTCCATTTTAAACTAATTGTTCTATCTGAAACTGAGTGTTCGATACTGTGCCAGGAGAAGCGACTGTTCTCTGAAATCTGTGGCGATGCCACTCGAAACCGTATGTGTTCGACGAAACTAAGTGGTCGACCTTGTGAGAGAAGAAACTCCAGATGCGAAACTTAGTTCCATTTTAAACTAATTGTTCTATCTGAAACTGAGTGTTCGATACTGTGCCAGGAGAAGCGACTGTTCTCTGAAATCTGTGGCGATGCCACTCTAAATCGTATGTGTTCGACGAAACTAAGTGGCCGACCTTGTGAGAGAGGTAACTCCAGATGCGAAACTTAGTTCCATTTTAAATTAATTGTTCTATCTGAAACTAAGTGTTCGATACTGTGCCAGGAGAAGCGCCCGTTCTGTGAAACCTGTGGCGATACCACTCGGAACGGTAAGTGTTCGACGAAACTGAGTGGTCGACATTGTGAGAGAGGAAACTCCAGACGCGAAACTTAGTGCCAGTTTAAACTAATTGATCTATCTGAAACTAAGTGTTCAACACTGTGCCAGGAGAAGCGACTGTCCTCTGAAATCTGTGGCGATGCTACTCGAAACCGTATGTGTTCGACGAAACTAAGTGGTCGACCTTGTGAGAGAAGAAACTCCAGATGCGAAACTTAGTTCCATTTTAAACTAATTGTTCTATCTGAAACTGAGTGTTCGATACTGTGCCAGGAGAAGCGACTGTTCTCTGAAATCTGTGGCGATGCCACTCGAAACCGTATGTGTTCGACGAAACTAAGTGGTCGACCTTGTGAGAGAAGAAACTCCAGATGCGAAACTTAGTTCCATTTTAAACTAATTGTTCTATCTGAAACTGAGTGTTCGATACTGTGCCAGGAGAAGCGACTGTTCTCTGAAATCTGTGGCGATGCCACTCTAAATCGTATGTGTTCGACGAAACTAAGTGGCCGACCTTGTGAGAGAGGGAACTCCAGATGCGAAACTTAGTTCCATTTTAAATTAATTGTTCTATCTGAAACTAAGTGTTCGATACTGTGCCAGGAGAAGCGCCCGTTCTGTGAAACCTGTGGCGATACCACTCGGAACGGTAAGTGTTCGACGAAACTGAGTGGTCGACATTGTGAGAGAGGAAACTCCAGACGCGAAACTTAGTGCCAGTTTAAACTAATTGGTCTATCTGAAACTAAGTGTTCAACACTGTGCCAGGAGAAGCGACTGTCCTCTGAAATCTGTGGCGATGCTACTCGAAACCGTATGTGTTCGACGAAACTCAGTGGTCGACCTTGTCAGAGAGGAAACTCCAGATGCGAAACTTAGTTCCATTTTAAACTAATTGTTCTATCTGAAACTGAGTGTTTGAGACCGTGCCAGGAGAAGCGACTGTTCTCTGAAATCTGTGGCGATGCCACTCGAAACCGTATGTGTTCGACGAAACTAAGTCGTTGACCTTGTGAGAGAGGAAATTCCAGATGCGAAACTTAGTTCCATTTTAAAGTAATTGTTCTATCTGAAACTGAGTGTTCGAGACCGTGCCAGGAGAAGCGACTGTTCTCTGAAATCTGTGGCGATGCCACTCGAAACTGTATGTGTTCGACGAAACTAAGTGGTCGACTTTGTGAGAGAGGAAACTCCAGATGCGAAACTTAGTTCCATTTTAAACTAATTGTTCTATCTGAAACTAAGTGTTCCACACTGTGCCAGGAGAAACGACTGTTCTCTGAAATCTGTGGCGATGCTACTCGAAACCGTATGTGTTCGACGAAACTAAGTCGTTGACCTTGTGAGAGAGGAAATTCCAGATGCGAAACATAGTTCCATTTTAAACTAATTGTTCTATCTGAAACTAAGTGTTCAACACTGTGCCAGGAGAAGCGGCTGTTCTCTGAAATCTGTGGCCATGCTACTCGAAACCGTATGTGTTCGACGAAACTAAGTGGTCGACCTTGTGAGAGAGGAAACTCCAGATGCGAAACTTAGTTCCATTTTAAACTAATTGTTCTATCTGAAACTAAGTGTTCGATACTGTGCCAGGAGGAGCGCCTGTTCTCTGAAATCTGCGGCGATGACACTCGAAACCGTATGTGTTCGACGAAGCTGAGTGGCCGACCTTGTGAGAGAGGAAGCTCCAGATGCGAAACATAGTAACATTTTAAACTAATTGTTCTATCTGAAACTATGTGCCAGGAGAAGCGCCTGTTCTCTGCAATGTGTGGCGATGCCACTCGAAACCGTATGTGTTCGACGAAACTAAGTGGTTGACCATGTGAGAGAGGAAACTCCAGATGCGAAACTTAGTGCCATTTTAAACTAATTGTTCTATCTGAAACTAAGTTTTCGATACTGTGCCAGCAGAAGCGCCTGTTTTCTGAAATCTGCGGCGATGCCACTCGAAACCGTATGCGTTCGGCGAAACTAAGTGGTCGACCTTGTGAGAGAGGAAACTCCAGTTGCGAAACATAGTTCCATTTTAAATGAATTGTTCTCTCTGAAACTAAGTGTTCGATACTGTGCCAGGAGAAGCGCCTGTTCTCTGAAATCTTTGGCGATGCCACTCGAAACCGTATGTGTTCGACGAAAGTAAGTCGTTGACCTTGTGAGAGAGGAAATTCCAGATGCGAAACATAGTTCCATTTTAAACTAATTGTTCTATCTGAAACTAAGTGTTCAACACTGTGCCAGGAGAAGCGGCTGTTCTCTGAAATCTGTGGCGATGCTACTCGAAACCGTATGTGTTCGACGAAACTAAGTGGTCGACCTTGTGAGAGAAGAAACTCCAGATGCGAAACTTAGTTCCATTTTAAACTAATTGTTCTATCTGAAACTGAGTGTTCGATACTGTGCCAGGAGAAGCGACTGTTCTCTGAAATCTGTGGCGATGCCACTCGAAACCGTATGTGTTCGACGAAACTAAGTGGTCGACCTTGTGAGAGAAGAAACTCCAGATGCGAAACTTAGTTCCATTTTAAACTAATTGTTCTATCTGAAACTGAGTGTTCGATACTGTGCCAGGAGAAGCGACTGTTCTCTGAAATCTGTGGCGATGCCACTCTAAATCGTATGTGTTCGACGAAACTAAGTGGCCGACCTTGTGAGAGAGGGAACTCCAGATGCGAAACTTAGTTCCATTTTAAATTAATTGTTCTATCTGAAACTAAGTGTTCGATACTGTGCCAGGAGAAGCGCCCGTTCTGTGAAACCTGTGGCGATACCACTCGGAACGGTAAGTGTTCGACGAAACTGAGTGGTCGACATTGTGAGAGAGGAAACTCCAGACGCGAAACTTAGTGCCAGTTTAAACTAATTGATCTATCTGAAACTAAGTGTTCAACACTGTGCCAGGAGAAGCGACTGTCCTCTGAAATCTGTGGCGATGCTACTCGAAACCGTATGTGTTCGACGAAACTAAGTGGTCGACCTTGTGAGAGAGGAAACTCCAGATGCGAAACTTAGTTCCATTTTAAACTAATTGTTCTATCTGAAACTGAGTGTTCGATACTGTGCCAGGAGAAGCGACTGTTCTCTGAAATCTGTGGCGATGCCACTCGAAACCGTATGTGTTCGACGAAACTAAGTGGTCGACCTTGTGAGAGAGGAAACTCCAGATGCGAAACTTAGTTCCATTTTAAACTAATTGTTCTATCTGAAACTAAGTGTTCGATACTGTGCCAGGAGAAGCGCCTGTTCTCTGAAATCTGTGGCGATGCCACTCTAAATCGTATGTGTTCGACGAAACTAAGTGGCCGACCTTGTGAGAGAGGGAACTCCAGATGCGAAACTTAGTTCCATTTTAAATTAATTGTTCTATCTGAAACTAAGTGTTCGATACTGTGCCAGGAGAAGCGCCCGTTCTGTGAAACCTGTGGCGATACCACTCGGAACGGTAAGTGTTCGACGAAACTGAGTGGTCGACATTGTGAGAGAGGAAACTCCAGACGCGAAACTTAGTGCCAGTTTAAACTAATTGGTCTATCTGAAACTAAGTGTTCAACACTGTGCCAGGAGAAGCGACTGTCCTCTGAAATCTGTGGCGATGCTACTCGAAACCGTATGTGTTCGACGAAACTCAGTGGTCGACCTTGTCAGAGAGGAAACTCCAGATGCGAAACTTAGTTCCATTTTAAACTAATTGTTCTATCTGAAACTGAGTGTTCGAGACCGTGCCAGGAGAAGCGACTGTTCTCTGAAATCTGTGGCGATGCCACTCGAAACCGTATGTGTTCGACGAAACTAAGTGGTCGACTTTGTGAGAGAGGAAACTCCAGATGCGAAACTTAGTTCCATTTTAAACTAATTGTTCTATCTGAAACTAAGTGTTCCACACTGTGCCAGGAGAAACGACTGTTCTCTGAAATCTGTGGCGATGCTACTCGAAACCGTATGTGTTCGACGAAACTAAGTCGTTGACCTTGTGAGAGAGGAAATTCCAGATGCGAAACATAGTTCCATTTTAAACTAATTGTTCTATCTGAAACTAAGTGTTCAACACTGTGCCAGGAGAAGCGGCTGTTCTCTGAAATCTGTGGCCATGCTACTCGAAACCGTATGTGTTCGACGAAACTAAGTGGTCGACCTTGTGAGAGAGGAAACTCCAGATGCGAAACTTAGTTCCATTTTAAACTAATTGTTCTATCTGAAACTAAGTGTTCGATACTGTGCCAGGAGGAGCGCCTGTTCTCTGAAATCTGCGGCGATGACACTCGAAACCGTATGTGTTCGACGAAGCTGAGTGGCCGACCTTGTGAGAGAGGAAACTCCAGATGCGAAACATAGTAACATTTTAAACTAATTGTTCTATCTGAAACTATGTGCCAGGAGAAGCGCCTGTTCTCTGCAATGTGTGGCGATGCCACTCGAAACCGTATGTGTTCGACGAAACTAAGTGGTTGACCATGTGAGAGAGGAAACTCCAGATGCGAAACTTAGTGCCATTTTAAACTAATTGTTCTATCTGAAACTAAGTTTTCGATACTGTGCCAGCAGAAGCGCCTGTTTTCTGAAATCTGCGGCGATGCCACTCGAAACCGTATGCGTTCGGCGAAACTAAGTGGTCGACCTTGTGAGGGAGGAAACTCCAGTTGCGAAACATAGTTCCATTTTAAATGAATTGTTCTCTCTGAAACTAAGTGTTCGATACTGTGCCAGGAGAAGCGCCTGTTCTCTGAAATCTTTGGCGATGCCACTCGAAACCGTATGTGTTCGACGAAAGTAAGTCGTTGACCTTGTGAGAGAGGAAATTCCAGATGCGAAACATAGTTCCATTTTAAACTAATTGTTCTATCTGAAACTAAGTGTTCAACACTGTGCCAGGAGAAGCGGCTGTTCTCTGAAATCTGTGGCGATGCCACTCGAAACCGTATGCGTTCGGCGAAACTAAGTGGTCGACCTTGTGAGGGAGGAAACTCCAGTTGCGAAACATAGTTCCATTTTAAATGAATTGTTCTCTCTGAAACTAAGTGTTCGATACTGTGCCAGGAGAAGCGCCTGTTCTCTGAAATCTTTGGCGATGCCACTCGAAACCGTATGTGTTCGACGAAAGTAAGTCGTTGACCTTGTGAGAGAGGAAATTCCAGATGCGAAACATAGTTCCATTTTAAACTAATTGTTCTATCTGAAACTAAGTGTTCAACACTGTGCCAGGAGAAGCGGCTGTTCTCTGAAATCTGTGGCGATGCTACTCGAAACCGTATGTGTTCGACGAAACTAAGTGGTCGACCTTGTGAGAGAAGAAACTCCAGATGCGAAACTTAGTTCCATTTTAAACTAATTGTTCTATCTGAAACTGAGTGTTCGATACTGTGCCAGGAGAAGCGACTGTTCTCTGAAATCTGTGGCGATGCCACTCGAAACCGTATGTGTTCGACGAAACTAAGTGGTCGACCTTGTGAGAGAAGAAACTCCAGATGCGAAACTTAGTTCCATTTTAAACTAATTGTTCTATCTGAAACTGAGTGTTCGATACTGTGCCAGGAGAAGCGACTGTTCTCTGAAATCTGTGGCGATGCTACTCGAAACCGTATGTGTTCGACGAAACTAAGTGGTCGACCTTGTGAGAGAAGAAACTCCAGATGCGAAACTTAGTTCCATTTTAAACTAATTGTTCTATCTGAAACTGAGTGTTCGATACTGTGCCAGGAGAAGCGACTGTTCTCTGAAATCTGTGGCGATGCCACTCGAAACCGTATGTGTTCGACGAAACTAAGTGGTCGACCTTGTGAGAGAAGAAACTCCAGATGCGAAACTTAGTTCCATTTTAAACTAATTGTTCTATCTGAAACTGAGTGTTCGATACTGTGCCAGGAGAAGCGACTGTTCTCTGAAATCTGTGGCGATGCCACTCGAAACCGTATGTGTTCGACGAAACTAAGTGGTCGACCTTGTGAGAGGGGAAACTCCAGATGCGAAACTTAGTTTCATTTTAAACTAAATGTTCTATCTGAAACTAAGTGTTCAACACTGTGCCAGGAGAAGCGACTGTTCTCTGAAATCTGTGGCGACGCTACTCGAAACCGTATGTGTTCGACGAAACTCAGTGGTCGACCTTGTCAGAGAGGAAACTCCAGATGCGAAACTTAGTTCCATTTTAAACTAATTGTTCTATCTGAAACTGAGTGTTCGATACTGTGCCAGGAGAAGCGACTGTTCTCTGAAATCTGTGGCGATGCCACTCGAAACCGTATGTGTTCGACGAAACTAAGTGGTCGACCTTGTGAGAGAGGAAACTCCAGATGCGAAACTTAGTTCCATTTTAAACTAATTGTTCTATCTGAAACTAAGTGTTCCACACTGTGCCAGGAGAAGCGACTGTTCTCTGAAATCTGTGGCGATGCTACTCGAAACCGTATGTGTTCGACGAAACTAAGTGGTCGACCTTGTGAGAGAGGATACTCCAGATGCGAAACATAATTCCATTTTACACTAATTGCTCTGTCTGAAATAAGTGTTCGATACTGTGCCAGGCGAAGCGCCTGTTCCCTGAAATCTGTGGCGATGCCACTCGAAACCGTATGTGTTCGACGAAAGTAAGTCGTTGACCTTGTGAGAGAGGAAATTCCAGATGCGAAACATAGTTCCATTTTAAACTAATTGTTCTATCTGAAACTAAGTGTTCAACACTGTGCCAGGAGAAGCGGCTGTTCTCTGAAATCTGTGGCCATGCTACTCGAAACCGTATGTGTTCGACGAAACTAAGTGGCCGACCTTGTGAGAGAGGAAACTTCAGATGCGAAACTCATTTCCATTTTAAATTAATTGTTCTATCTGAAACTAAGTGTTCGATACTGTGCCAGGAGAAGCGCCCGTTCTGTGAAATCTGTGGCGATGCCACTCGAAACCGTATGCGTTCGGCGAAACTAAGTGGTCGACCTTGTGAGAGAGGAAACTCCAGTTGCGAAACATAGGTCAATTTTAAACTAAATGTTCCATCTGAAACTAAGTGTTCGATACTCTGCCAGGGGAAGCGCCTGTTCTCTGAAATCTGTGGCGATGCTACTCGAAACCGAATGTGTTCCACGAAACTAAGTGGCCGACCTTGTGAGAGAGGAAACTCCAGATGCGAAACTTAGTTCCATTTTAAACTAATTGTTCTATCTGAAACTGAGTGTTCGATACTGTGCCAGGAGAAGCGACTGTTCTCTGAAATCTGTGGCGATGCCACTCGAAACCGTATGTGTTCGACGAAACTAAGTGGTCGACCTTGTGAGAGAAGAAACTCCAGATGCGAAACTTAGTTCCATTTTAAACTAATTGTTCTATCTGAAACTGAGTGTTCGATACTGTGCCAGGAGAAGCGACTGTTCTCTGAAATCTGTGGCGATGCCACTCGAAACCGTATGTGTTCGACGGAACTAAGTGGTCGACCTTGTGAGAGGGGAAACTCCAGATGCGAAGCTTAGTACCATTTTAAACTAAATGTTCTATCTGAAACTAAGTGTTCAACACTGTGCCAGGAGAAGCGACTGTTCTCTGAAATCTGTGGCGACGCTACTCGAAACCGTATGTGTTCGACGAAACTCAGTGGTCGACCTTGTCAGAGAGGAAACTCCAGATGCGAAACTTAGTTCCATTTTAAACTAATTGTTCTATCTGAAACTGAGTGTTCGATACTGTGCCAGGAGAAGCGACTGTTCTCTGAAATCTGTGGCGATGCCACTCGAAACCGTATGTGTTCGACGAAACTAAGTGGTCGACCTTGTGAGAGAGGAAACTCCAGATGCGAAACTTAGTTCCATTTTAAACTAATTGTTCTATCTGAAACTGAGTGTTCGATACTGTGCCAGGAGAAGCGACTGTTCTCTGAAATCTGTGGCGATGCCACTCGAAACCGTATGTGTTCGACGAAACTAAGTGGCCGACCTTGTGAGAGAGGAAACTTCAGATGCAAAACATATTTCGATTTTAAACTAATTGTTCTCTTTGAAACTAAGTGTTCGATACTGTGCCAGGGGAAGCGCCTGTTCTCTGAAATCTGTGGCGATGCCACTCGAAACCGTATGTGTTCGACGAAACTAAGTGGTCGACCTTGTGAGAGAAGAAACTCCAGATGCGAAACTTAGTTCCATTTTAAACTAATTGTTCTATCTGAAACTGAGTGTTCGATACTGTGCCAGGAGAAGCGACTGTTCTCTGAAATCTGTGGCGATGCTACTCGAAACCGTATGTGTTCGACGAAACTAAGTGGTCGATACTGTGCCATGAGTAACTCCCGTTCGGCGCAATCTGTGGCGATACCACTCGAAACCGTATGTGCTCGGCGAAACTAAGTGGTCGACCTTGTGAGAGAGGAAACACCAGAAGCGCAACTTAGTTCCATTTAAACCTAATTGTTCTATCTGAAACTAAGTTTTCGATACTGTGCCAGGAGAAGCGCCTGTTCTCTGAAATCTGTGGTGATGCCACTCGAAACCGTATGTGTTCGACGCAACTAAGTGGTCGACCTTGTGAGAGAGGAATATCAAGATGCGAAACTTAGTACAATTTTAAACTAATTGTTCTATCTGCAACTAAGTGTTCGATACTGTGCCAGGAGAAGCGCCTGTTCTAAGAAATCTGTGGCGATGCCACTCGAAAACGTATGTGTTTGACGAAACTAAGTGGTCGACCTTGTGAGAGAGGAATATCCAGATGCGAAACTTAGTTCCATTTTAAACTAATTGTTCTATCTGAAACTAAGTGTTCGATACTGTGCCAGGAGAGGCGCCTGTTCTCTGAAATCTGTGACGATGCTACTCGAAACCGTATGTGTTCCACGAAACTAAGTGGTCGCCTTGTGAAAGAGGAAACTCCAGATGCGAAACTTAGTTCCATTTAAAATGAATTTTTCTATCTGAAACTATGTGTTCGATACTGTGCCAGGAGAAGCGCCTGTTCTCTGAAATCTGTGCCGATGCCCCTCGAAAACGTATGTGTTCGACGAAACTAAGTGGTTGACCTTGTGAGAGATGAAACTCCAGATGCGAAACTTAGTTCCATTTAAAATGAATTTTTCTATCTGAAACTATGTGGTCGATACTGTGCCAGGAGAAGCGACTGTTCTCTGAAATCTGTGGCGATGCCACTCGAAAACGTATGTGTTCGACGAAACTAAGTGGTCGACCTTGTGAGAGAGGAATATCCAGATGCGAAACTTAGTTCCATTTTAAACTAATTGTTCTATCTGAAACTAAGTGTTCGATACTGTGCCAGGAGAGGCGCCTGTTCTCTGAAATCTGTGACGATGCTACTCGAAACCGTATGTGTTCCACGAAACTAAGTGGTCGCCTTGTGAAAGAGGAAACTCCAGATGCGAAACATAGATCAATTTTAAACTAAATGTTCCTTCTGAAACTAAGTGTTCGATACTGTGCCAGGAGAAGCGCCTGTTGTCTGAAATCTGTGGCGATGCCACTCGAAACCGTATGTGTGCGACGAAACTAAGTGCCTGACCTTGTGAGGGAGGATTCACCAGATGCGAAACATACTTCCATTTAAAACTAATTGTTCTATCTGGAACTAAGTGTTCGATAGTGTGCCACGATAAACGCCTGTTCTTTGAAATCTGTGGCGATGCCACACGAAACCGTATGTGTTCGACGAAACTAAGTGGTCGCCTTGTGAGGGAAGAAACTCCAGATGCGAAACTTAGTCCCATTTTAAACCAATTGTTCTATCTGAAACCATGTGTTCGATACTGTGCCAGAAGAAGCGCCTGTCCTCTGAAAAGTGTGGCGATGCCACTCGAAACCGTATGTGTTCGACGAAACTAAGTGGTTGACCTTGTGAGGGAGGAAACTCCGGATGCGAAACATATATCCATTTTAAATTAATTGTTCGATCTGAAACTAAGTGTTCGATAGTGTGCCACGATGAAGGCCTGTTCTCTGACATCTGTCGCGATGCCACTCGAAACCGTATGTGTTCGACGAAACTAAGTGGTCGACGTTGTGAGTGAGGATTCACCAGATGCGGAACATATTTCCAATTTAAACTAATTGTTCTATCTGAAACTTAGTGTTCAATACTGTGCCAGGAGAAGCGCCTGTTTTCTGAAATCTGTGGCGATGCCACTCGAAACGGTATGTGTTCCACGAAACTAAGTGGTCGCCCTGTGAGGGAAGAAACTCCAGATGCGAAACTTAGTCCCATTTTAAACCAATTGTTCTATCTGATACCACGTGTTCGATACTGTGCCAGAAGAAGCGCCTGTCCTCTGAAATGTGTGGCGATGCCACTCGAAACCGTATGTGTTCGACGAAACTAAGTGGTTGACCTTGTGAGGGAGGAAACTCCGGATGCGAAACATAGTTCCATTCAAAACTAATTGTTCTATCTGGAACTAAGTGTTCGATAGTGTGCCACGATAAACGCCTGTTCTCTGAAATCTGTGGCGATGCCACTCGAAACCGTATGTGTTCGACGAAACTAAGTAGTCGACCTTGTGAGAGAAGAATCTCCAGATCCGAAACTTATATCCATTATAAACTAATTGTTCTATCTGAAACTAAGTGTTCGATAGTGTGCCACGATGAAGGCCAGTTCTCTGAAATCTGTGGCGATGCCACTCGAGACCGTATGTGTTCCACGAAACTATAAGGTCGCCTTGTGAGAGAGGAAACTCCAGATGCGAAAAATAGTTCAATTTTAAACTAATTGTTCTATCTGAAACAATGTGTTCGACACTGTGCCAGGAGAAGCGCCTGTTCTCTGAAATGTGTGGCGATGCCACTCGAAACCGTATGTGTTGACGAAACTAAGTTGTCGACCTTGTGAGAGAGGAAACTGCAGATGCGAAACTTACTGCCATTTTAAACTAATTGTTCCATCTGCAACTAAGTGTTCGATACTGTGCCAGGAGAGGCGCCTGTTCTCTGAAATGTGTGGCGATGCCACTCGAAACCGTATGTGTTCGACGAAACTAAGTTGTCGACCTTGTGAGAGAGGAAACTGCAGATGCGAAACTTACTTCCATTTTAAACTAATTGTTCTATCTGAAACTAAGTGTTCGATAGTGTGCCACGATGAAGGCCAGTTCTCTGAAATCTGTGGCGATGCCACTCGAGACCGTATGTGTTCCACGAAACTAAGTGGTCGCCTTGTGAAAGAGGAAACTCCAGACGCGAAACATAGTTCAATTTTAAGCTAAATGTTCCATCTGAAACTAAGTGTTCGATACTGTGCCAGGAGAAGCGCCTGTTCTCTGAAATCTGTGGCGATGCCACTCGAAACCGTATGTGTTCGACGAAACTAAGTAGTCGACCTTGTGAGAGAGGAAACTGCAGATGCGAAACTTACTTCCATTTTAAACTAATTGTTCTATCTGAAACTAAGTGTTCGATAGTGTGCCACGATGAAGGCCAGTTCTCTGAAATCTGTGGCGATGCCACTCGAGACCGTATGTGTTCCACGAAACTATAAGGTCGCCTTGTGAGAGAGGAAACTCCAGATGCGAAACATAGTTCAATTTTAAACTAATTGTTCTATCTGAAACAATGTGTTCGACACTGTGCCAGGAGAAGCGTCTGTTCTCCGAAATCGGTGGCGATGCCACTAGAAACCGTATGTGTTCGACGAAACTAAGTGGTCGACGTTGTGAGTGAGGATTCACCAGATGCGGAACATATTTCCAATTTAAACTAATTGTTCTATCTGAAACTTAGTGTTCAATACTTTGCCAGGAGAAGCGCCTGTTTTCTGAAATCTGTGGCGATGCCACTCGAAACGGTATGTGTTCCACGAAACTAAGTGGTCGCCCTGTGAGGGAAGAAACTCCAGATGCGAAACTTAGTCCCATTTTAAACCAATTGTTCTATCTGATACCACGTGTTCGATACTGTGCCAGAAGAAGCGCCTGTCCTCTGAAATGTGTGGCGATGCCACTCGAAACCGTATGTGTTCGACGAAACTAAGTGGTTGACCTTGTGAGGGAGGAAACTCCGGATGCGAAACATAGTTCCATTCAAAACTAATTGTTCTATCTGGAACTAAGTGTTCGATAGTGTGCCACGATAAACGCCTGTTCTCTGAAATCTGTGGCGATGCCACTCGAAACCGTATGTGTTCGACGAAACTAAGTAGTCGACCTTGTGAGAGAAGAATCTCCAGATCCGAAACTTATATCCATTATAAACTAATTGTTCTATCTGAAACTAAGTGTTCGATAGTGTGCCACGATGAAGGCCAGTTCTCTGAAATCTGTGGCGATGCCACTCGAGACCGTATGTGTTCCACGAAACTATAAGGTCGCCTTGTGAGAGAGGAAACTCCAGATGCGAAAAATAGTTCAATTTTAAACTAATTGTTCTATCTGAAACAATGTGTTCGACACTGTGCCAGGAGAAGCGCCTGTTCTCTGAAATGTGTGGCGATGCCACTCGAAACCGTATGTGTTGACGAAACTAAGTTGTCGACCTTGTGAGAGAGGAAACTGCAGATGCGAAACTTACTGCCATTTTAAACTAATTGTTCCATCTGCAACTAAGTGTTCGATACTGTGCCAGGAGAGGCGCCTGTTCTCTGAAATGTGTGGCGATGCCACTCGAAACCGTATGTGTTCAACGAAACTAAGTTGTCGACCTTGTGAGAGAGGAAACTGCAGATGCGAAACTTACTTCCATTTTAAACTAATTGTTCTATCTGAAACTAAGTGTTCGATAGTGTGCCACGATGAAGGCCAGTTCTCTGAAATCTGTGGCGATGCCACTCGAGACCGTATGTGTTCCACGAAACTAAGTGGTCGCCTTGTGAAAGAGGAAACTCCAGACGCGAAACATAGTTCAATTTTAAGCTAAATGTTCCATCTGAAACTAAGTGTTCGATACTGTGCCAGGAGAAGCGCCTGTTCTCTGAAATCTGTGGCGATGCCACTCGAAACCGTATGTGTTCGACGAAACTAAGTAGTCGACCTTGTGAGAGAGGAAACTGCAGATGCGAAACTTACTTCCATTTTAAACTAATTGTTCTATCTGAAACTAAGTGTTCGATAGTGTGCCACGATGAAGGCCAGTTCTCTGAAATCTGTGGCGATGCCACTCGAGACCGTATGTGTTCCACGAAACTATAAGGTCGCCTTGTGAGAGAGGAAACTCCAGATGCGAAACATAGTTCAATTTTAAACTAATTGTTCTATCTGAAACAATGTGTTCGACACTGTGCCAGGAGAAGCGTCTGTTCTCCGAAATCGGTGGCGATGCCACTAGAAACCGTATGTGTTCGACGAAACTAAGTGGTCGAACTTGTGAGAGAGGAAACTCCAGATGCGAAACATAGTTGCATTTTAAACTAATTTTTCCCTCTGAAACTAAGTGTTCGATACTGTGCCAGGAGAAGCGCCTGTTCTCTGAAATGTGTGGCGATGCCACTCGAAACCGTATGTGTTGACGAAACTAATTGGTCGACCTTCTGAGAGAGGAAACTCCAGATGCGAAACTTAGTTCCATTTTAAACCAAATGTTCCATCTGAAACTAAGTGTTCGATACTGTGCCAGGAGAAGCGCCTGTTCTCTGAAATTTGTGCCGATGCTACTCGAAAACGTATGTGTTCGACGAAACTAAGTGGTCGACCTTGTGAGGGAGGAAACTCCAAATGCGAAACATATTTCCATTTTAAACTAAATGTTCTATCTGAAACTAAGTATTCGATACTCTGCCAGTAGAAGCGCCTGTTCAGTGAAATCTGTGCCGATGCCCCTCGAAACCGTATGTGTTAGTCGAAACTAAGTGGTCGACCTTGTGAGAGAGGAAACTCCAGATGCGAAACTTAGTTCCATTTTAAACTAATTGTTCTATCTGAAACTAAGTGTTCGTTACTGTGCCGGGAGAAGCGCCTGTTCTCTGAAATCTGTGGCGATGCTACTCGAAACCGTATGTATTCGTCGAAACTAAGCGGTCCACCTTGTGAGAGAGGAAACTCCAGATGCGAAACTTAGTTCCATTTGAAACTAATTGTTCCATCTGAAACTAAGTGTTCGGTACTGTGCCAGAAGAAGCGCCTGTTCTCTGAAATCTGTGGCGATGCCACTCGAAACCGTATGTGTTCGACGAAACTAAGTGGTCGACCTTGTGAGAGAGGAAACTGCAGATGCGAAACATAGTTTCATTTTAAACTAATTGTTCTATCTGAAAGTGTTCGATACTGTGCCAGGAGAAGCGCCTGTTCTCTGAAATCTGTGGCGATGCTACTCGAAACCGTATGTGTTCGACGAATCTAAATGGTCGACCTTGTGAGAGAGGAAACTCCTGATGCGAAACTTAGTTCCATTTTATTCTTATTGTTCTAGCTGAAACTAAGTTTACGATACTGTGCCAGGAGAAGCGCCTGCTCTCTGAGAACTGTGGCGATGCTACTCGAAACCGTATGTGTTCGACCAAACTAAGTGGTCGACTTTGTGAGAGAGGAAATTCCAGATGCGAAACTTAGTTTCATTTTAAACTAATTGTTCTATCTGAAAGTGTTCGATACTGTGCCAGGAGAAGCGCCTGTTCTCTGAAATCTGTGGCGATGCTACTCGAAACCGTATGTGTTCGAAGAAACAAAGTGGCCGACCTTGTGAGAGAGGAGACTCCAGTTGCGAAACTTAGTTTCATTTTAAACTAATTGTTCTATCTGAAAATGTTCGATACTGTGCCAGGAGAAGCGCCTGTTCTCTGAAATCTGTGGCGATGCTACTCGAAACCGTATGTGTTCGACGAATCTAAATGGTCGACCTTGTGAGAGAGGAAACTCCAGAAGCGAAACTTAGTTCCATTTAAAACTAAGTGTTCCATCTGAAACTTAGTGTTCGATACTGTGCCAGGAGAAGCGCCTGTTCTCTGAAATCTGTGGCGATGCTACTCGAAACCGTATGTGTTCGAAGAAAAAAAGTGGCCGACCTTTTGAGAGAGGAAACTCCAGATGCGAAACATATTTCCATTTTAAACTAAATGTTCTATCTGAAACTAAGTATTCGATACTCTGCCAGTAGAAGCGCCTGTTCTCTGAAACCTGTGGCTTTGCTACTCGAAGCCGAATGTGTTCGACGAAAGTAAGGGGTAGACCGTGTGAGAGAGGAAACTCCAAATGCGAAACATAGTTCCATTTTATACTAATTATTCTATCTGAAACTAAGTGTACGATACTGTGCCAGGAGAAGCGACTGTTCTCTGAAATCTGTGGCAATGCTACTCGAAACCGTATGTGTTCGACGAATCTAAATGGTCGACGTTGTGAGAGAGGAAACTCCAGATGCGAAACATAGTTCCATTTTAAACTAATTGTTCTATCTGAAACTACGTGTTCGATACTGTGCCAGGAGAAGCGCCTGTTCTCTGAAATCTGTGGCGATGCCACGCGAAACCATATGTGTTCGACGAAACTAAGTGGTTGACCTTGTGAGAGAGGAGACTCCAGATGCGAAACTTAGTTTCATTTTAAACTAATTGTTCTATCTGAAAGTGTTCGATACTGTGCCAGGAGAAGCGCCTGTTCTCTGAAATCTGTGGCGATGCTACTCGAAACCGTATGTGTTCGACGAATCTAAATGGTCGACCTTGTGAGAGAGGAAACTCCAGAAGCGAAACTTAGTTCCATTTAAAACTAAGTATTCCATCTGAAACTTAGTGTTCGATACTGTGCCAGGAGAAGCGCCTGTTCTCTGAAATCTGTGGCGATGCTACTCGAAACCGTATGTGTTCGAAGAAACAAAGTGGCCGACCTTGTGAGAGAGGAGACTCCAGATGCGAAACATATTTCCATTTTAAACTAAATGTTCTATCTGAAACTAAGTATTCGATACTCTGCCAGTAGAAGCGCCTGTTCTCTGAAACCTGTGGCTTTGCTACTCGAAGCCGAATGTGTTCGACGAATCTAAATGGTCGACCTTGTGAGAGAGGAAACTCCAGAAGCGAAACTCAGTTCCATTTAAAACTAAGTGTTCCATCTGAAACTTAGTGTTCGATACTGTGCCAGGAGAAGCGCCTGTTCTCTGAAATCTGTGGCGATGCTACTCGAAACCGTATGTGTTCGGAGAAACAAAGTGGCCGACCTTGTGAGAGAGGAGACTCCAGATGCGAAACTTAGTTTCATTTTAAACTAATTGTTCTATCTGAAAGTGTTCGATACTGTGCCAGGAGAAGCGCCTGTTCTCTGAAATCTGTGGCGATGCTACTCGAAACCGTATGTGTTCGACGAATCTAAATGGTCGACCTTGTGAGAGAGGAAACTCCTGATGCGAAACTTAGTTCCATTTTATTCTTATTGTTGTAGCTGAAACTAAGTTTACGATACTGTGCCAGGAGAAGCGCCTGCTCTCTGAGAACTGTGGCGATGCTACTCGAAACCGTATGTGTTCGACCAAACTAAGTGGTCGACTTTGTGAGAGAGGAAATTCCAGATGCGAAACTTAGTTTCATTTTAAACTAATTGTTCTATCTGAAAATGTTCGATACTGTGCCAGGAGAAGCGCCTGTTCTCTGAAATCTGTGGCGATGCTACTCGAAACCGTATGTGTTCGACGAATCTAAATGGTCGACCTTTTGAGAGAGGAAACTCCAGAAGCGAAACTTAGTTCCATTTAAAACTAAGTGTTCCATCTGAAACTTAGTGTTCGATACTGTGCCAGGAGAAGCGCCTGTTCTCTGAAATCTGTGGCGATGCTACTCGAAACCGTATGTGTTCGAAGAAACAAAGTGGCCGACCTTGTGAGAGAGGAAACTCCAGATGCGAAACATATTTCCATTTTAAACTAAATGTTCTATCTGAAACTAAGTATTCGATACTCTGCCAGTAGAAGCGCCTGTTCTCTGAAACCTGTGGCTTTGCTACTCGAAGCCGAATGTGTTCGACGAAAGTAAGGGGTAGACCGTGTGAGAGAGGAAACTCCAAATGCGAAACTTAGTTCCATTTTAAACTAATTGTTCTATCTGAAACTAAGTGTTCGATACTATGCCAGAAGAAGCACCTGTTCTCTGAAACCTGTGGCGATGCTACTCGAAACCGTATGTGTTCGACGAATCTAAATGGTCGACGTTGTGAGAGAGGAAACTCCAGAAGCGAAACTTAGTTCCATTTAAAACTAAGTGTTCCATCTGAAACTTAGTGTTCGATACTGTGCCAGGAGAAGCGCCTGTTCTCTGAAATCTGTGGCGATGCTACTCGAAACCGTATGTGTTCGAAGAAACAAAGTGGCCGACCTTGTGAGAGAGGAGACTCCAGATACGAGACTTAGTTTCATTTTAAACTAATTGTTCTATCTGAAAGTGTTCGATACTGTGCCAGGAGAAGCGCCTGTTCTCTGAAATCTGTGGCGATGCTACTCGAAACCGTATGTGTTCGACGAATCTAAATGGTCGACCTTGTGAGAGAGGAAACTCCAGAAGCGAAACCTAGTTCCATTTAAAACTAAGTGTTCCATCTGAAACTAAGTATTCGATACTCTGCCAGTAGAAGCGCCTGTTCTCTGAAATCTGTGGCGATGCTACTCGAAACCGTATGTGTTCGAAGAAACAAAGTGGCCGACCTTGTGAGAGAGGAGACTCCAGATACGAGACTTAGTTTCATTTTAAACTAATTGTTCTATCTGAAAGTGTTCGATACTGTGCCAGGAGAAGCGCCTGTTCTCTGAAATCTGTGGCGATGCTACTCGAAACCGTATGTGTTCGAAGAAACAAAGTGGCCGACCTTGTGAGAGAGGAAACTCCAGATGCGAAACATATTTCCATTGTAAACTAAATGTTCTATCTGAAACTAAGTATTCGATACTCTGCCAGTAGAAGCGCCTGTTCTCTCAAACCTGTGGCTTTGCTACTCGAAGCCGAATGTGTTCGACGAAAGTAAGGGGTAGACCGTGTGAGAGAGGAAACTCCAAATGCGAAACATAGTTCCATTTTAAACTAATTGTTCTATCTGAAACTAAGTGTTCGGTACTGTGCCAGGAGAATCGCCTGTTCTCTGAAATCTGTTGTGATGCTACTCGAAACCGTATGTGTTCGTCGAAACTAAGCGGTCGACGTTGTGAGAGAGGAAACTCCATATGCGAAACTTAGTTCCATTTAAAACTAAGTGTTCCATCTGAAACTAAGTATTCGATACTCTGCCAGTAGAAGCGCCTGTTCTCTGAAATCTGTGGCGATGCTACTCGAAACCGTATGTGTTCGAAGAAACAAAGTGGCCGACCTTGTGATAGAGGAAACTCCAGATGCGAAACATATTTCCATTTTAAACTAAATGTTCTATCTGAAACTAAGTATTCGATACTCTGCCAGTAGAAGCGCCTGTTCTCTGAAACCTGTGGCTTTGCTACTCGAAGCCGAATGTGTTCGACGAAAGTAAGGGGTAGACCGTGTGAGAGAGGAAACTCCAAATGCGAAACATAGTTCCATTTTATACTAATTATTCTATCTGAAACTAAGTGTACGATACTGTGCCAGGAGAAGCGACTGTTCTCTGAAATCTGTGGCGATGCTACTCGAAACCGTATGTGTTCGACGAATCTAAATGGTCGACGTTGTGAGAGAGGAAACTCCAGAAGCGAAACTTAGTTCCATTTAAAACTAAGTGTTCCATCTGAAACTTAGTGTTCGATACTGTGCCAGGAGAAGCGCCTGTTCTCTGAAATCTGTGGCGATGCTACTCGAAACCGTATGTGTTCGAAGAAACAAAGTGGCCGACCTTGTGAGAGAGGAGACTCCAGATACGAGACTTAGTTTCATTTTAAACTAATTGTTCTATCTGAACGTGTTCGATACTGTGCCAGGAGAAGCGCCTGTTCTCTGAAATCTGTGGCGATGCTACTCGAAACCGTATGTGTTCGACGAATCTAAATGGTCGACCTTGTGAGAGAGGAAACTCCAGAAGCGAAACCTAGTTCCATTTAAAACTAAGTGTTCCATCTGAAACTAAGTATTCGATACTCTGCCAGTAGAAGCGCCTGTTCTCTGAAATCTGTGGCGATGCTACTCGAAACCGTATGTGTTCGAAGAAACAAAGTAGCCGACCTTGTGATAGAGGAAACTCCAGATGCGAAACATATTTCCATTTTAAACTAAATGTTCTATCTGAAACTAAGTATTCGATACTCTGCCAGTAGAAGCGCCTGTTCTCTGAAACCTGTGGCTTTGCTACTCGAAGCCGAATGTGTTCGACGAAAGTAAGGGGTAGACCGTGTGAGAGAGGAAACTCCAAATGCGAAACATAGTTCCATTTTATACTAATTATTCTATCTGAAACTAAGTGTACGATACTGTGCCAGGAGAAGCGACTGTTCTCTGAAATCTGTGGCGATGCTACTCGAAACCGTATGTGTTCGACGAATCTAAATGGTCGACGTTGTGAGAGAGGAAAATCCAGATGCGAAACTTAGTTCCATTTTAAACTAATTGTTCTATCTGAAACTACGTGTTCGATACTGTGCCAGGAGAAGCGCCTGTTCTCTGAAATCTGTGGCGATGCCACGCGAAACCATATGTGTTCAACGAAACCAAGTGGTTGACCTTGTGAGAGAGGAGACTCCAGATGCGAAACTTAGTTCCATTTTAAACTAATTGTTCTATCTGAAACTAAGTGTTCGATACTATGCCAGAAGAAGCGCCTGTTCTCTGAAATCTGTGGCGATGCTACTCGAAATCGTATGTGTTCGACGAATCTAAATGGTCGACCTTGTGAGAGAGGAAACTCCAGAAGCGAAACTTAGTTCCATTTAAAACTAAGTGTTCCATCTGAAACTTAGTGTTCGATACTGTGCCAGGAGAAGCGCCTGTTCTCTGAAATCTGTGGCGATGCTACTCGAAACCGTATGTGTTCGAAGAAACAAAGTGGCCGACCTTGTGAGAGAGGAGACTCCAGATACGAGACTTAGTTTCATTTTAAACTAATTGTTCTATCTGAAAGTGTTCGATACTGTGCCAGGAGAAGCGCCTGTTCTCTGAAATCTGTGGCGATGCTACTCGAAACCGTATGTGTTCGAAGAAACAAAGTGGCCGAACTTGTGAGAGAGGAAACTCCAGATGCGAAACATATTTCCATTTTAAACTAAATGTTCTATCTGAAACTAAGTATTCGATACTCTGCCAGTAGAAGCGCCTGTTCTCTCAAACCTGTGGCTTTGCTACTCGAAGCCGAATGTGTTCGACGAAAGTAAGGGGTAGACCGTGTGAGAGAGGAAACTCCAAAAGCGAAACATAGTTCCATTTTAAACTAATTGTTCTATCTGAAACTAAGTGTTCGGTACTGTGCCAGGAGAATCGCCTGTTCTCTGAAATCTGTTGTGATGCTACTCGAAACCGTATGTGTTCGTCGAAACTAAGCGGTCGACGTTGTGAGAGAGGAAACTCCATATGCGAAACTTAGTTCCATTTAAAACTAAGTGTTCCATCTGAAACTAAGTATTCGATACTCTGCCAGTAGAAGCGCCTGTTCTCTGAAATCTGTGGCGATGCTACTCGAAACCGTATGTGTTCGAAGAAACAAAGTGGCCGACCTTGTGATAGAGGAAACTCCAGATGCGAAACATATTTCCATTTTAAACTAAATGTTCTATCTGAAACTAAGTATTCGATACTCTGCCAGTAGAAGCGCCTGTTCTCTGAAACCTGTGGCTTTGCTACTCGAAGCCGAATGTGTTCGACGAAAGTAAGGGGTAGACCGTGTGAGAGAGGAAACTCCAAATGCGAAACATAGTTCCATTTTATACTAATTATTCTATCTGAAACTAAGTGTACGATACTGTGCCAGGAGAAGCGACTGTTCTCTGAAATCTGTGGCGATGCTACTCGAAACCGTATGTGTTCGACGAATCTAAATGGTCGACGTTGTGAGAGAGGAAACTCCAGAAGCGAAACTTAGTTCCATTTAAAACTAAGTGTTCCATCTGAAACTTAGTGTTCGATACTGTGCCAGGAGAAGCGCCTGTTCTCTGAAATCTGTGGCGATGCTACTCGAAACCGTATGTGTTCGAAGAAACAAAGTGGCCGGCCTTGTGAGAGAGGAGACTCCAGATACGAGACTTAGTTTCATTTTAAACTAATTGTTCTATCTGAAAGTGTTCGATACTGTGCCAGGAGAAGCGCCTGTTCTCTGAAATCTGTGGCGATGCTACTCGAAACCGTATGTGTTCGAAGAAACAAAGTGGCCGACCTTGTGAGAGAGGAAACTCCAGATGCGAAACATATTTCCATTGTAAACTAAATGTTCTATCTGAAACTAAGTATTCGATACTCTGCCAGTAGAAGCGCCTGTTCTCTCAAACCTGTGGCTTTGCTACTCGAAGCCGAATGTGTTCGACGAAAGTAAGGGGTAGACCGTGTGAGAGAGGAAACTCCAAATGCGAAACATTGTTCCATTTTAAACTAATTGTTCTATCTGAAACTAAGTGTTCGGTACTGTGCCAGGAGAATCGCCTGTTCTCTGAAATCTGTTGTGATGCTACTCGAAACCGTATGTGTTCGTCGAAACTAAGCGGTCGACGTTGTGAGAGAGGAAACTCCATATGCGAAACTTAGTTCCATTTTAAACTAATTGTTCTATCTGAAACTAAGTGTTCGATACAGTGCCAGGAGAAGCGCCTGTTCTCTGAAATCTGTGGCGATGCCACTCGAAACCGTATGTGTTCGACGAAACAAAGTGGCCGACCTTGTGAGAGAGGAAACTCCAGATGCGAAACATAGTTCCATTTTATTCTTATTGTTCTAGCTGAAACTAAGTTTACGATACTGTGCCAGGAGAAGCGCCTGCTCTCTGAGAACTGTGGCGATGCTACTCGAAACCGTATGTGTTCGACCAAACTAAGTGGTCGACTTTGTGAGAGAGGAAATTCCAGATGCGAAACTTAGTTTCATTTTAAACTAATTGTTCTATCTGAAAATGTTCGATACTGTGCCAGGAGAAGCGCCTGTTCTCTGAAATCTGTGGCGATGCTACTCGAAACCGTATGTGTTCGACGAATCTAAATGGTCGACCTTGTGAGAGAGGAAACTCCAGAAGCGAAACTTAGTTCCATTTAAAACTAAGTGTTCCATCTGAAACTTAGTGTTCGATACTGTGCCAGGAGAAGCGCCTGTTCTCTGAAATCTGTGGCGATGCTACTCGAAACCGTATGTGTTCGAAGAAACAAAGTGGCCGACCTTGTGAGAGAGGAAACTCCAGATGCGAAACATATTTCCATTTTAAACTAAATGTTCTATCTGAAACTAAGTATTCGATACTCTGCCAGTAGAAGCGCCTGTTCTCTGAAACCTGTGGCTTTGCTACTCGAAGCCGAATGTGTTCGACGAAAGTAAGGGGTAGACCGTGTGAGAGAGGAAACTCCAAATGCGAAACATAGTTCCATTTTATACTAATTATTCTATCTGAAACTAAGTGTACGATACTGTGCCAGGAGAAGCGCCTGTTCTCTGAAATCTGTGGCGATGCTACTCGAAATCGTATGTGTTCGACGAATCTAAATGGTCGACCTTGTGAGAGAGGAAACTCCAGAAGCGAAACTTAGTTCCATTTAAAACTAAGTGTTCCATCTGAAACTTAGTGTTCGATACTGTGCCAGGAGAAGCGCCTGTTCTCTGAAATCTGTGGCGATGCTACTCGAAACCGTATGTGTTCGAAGAAACAAAGTGGCCGACCTTGTGAGAGAGGAGACTCCAGATACGAGACTTAGTTTCATTTTAAACTAATTGTTCTATCTGAAAGTGTTCGATACTGTGCCAGGAGAAGCGCCTGTTCTCTGAAATCTGTGGCGATGCTACTCGAAACCGTATGTGTTCGAAGAAACAAAGTGGCCGACCTTGTGAGAGAGGAAACTCCAGATGCGAAACATATTTCCATTGTAAACTAAATGTTCTATCTGAAACTAAGTATTCGATACTCTGCCAGTAGAAGCGCCTGTTCTCTCAAACCTGTGGCATTGCTACTCGAAGCCGAATGTGTTCGACGAAAGTAAGGGGTAGACCGTGTGAGAGAGGAAACTCCAAATGCGAAACATTGTTCCATTTTAAACTAATTGTTCTATCTGAAACTAAGTGTTCGGTACTGTGCCAGGAGAATCGCCTGTTCTCTGAAATCTGTTGTGATGCTACTCGAAACCGTATGTGTTCGTCGAAACTAAGCGGTCGACGTTGTGAGAGAGGAAACTCCATATGCGAAACTTAGTTCCATTTTAAACTAATTGTTCTATCTGAAACTAAGTGTTCGATACAGTGCCAGGAGAAGCGCCTGTTCTCTGAAATCTGTGGCGATGCCACTCGAAACCGTATGTGTTCGACGAAACAAAGTGGCCGACCTTGTGAGAGAGGAAACTCCAGATGCGAAACATAGTTCCATTTTATTCTTATTGTTCTAGCTGAAACTAAGTTTACGATACTGTGCCAGGAGAAGCGCCTGCTCTCTGAGAACTGTGGCGATGCTACTCGAAACCGTATGTGTTCGACCAAACTAAGTGGTCGACTTTGTGAGAGAGGAAATTCCAGATGCGAAACTTAGTTTCATTTTAAACTAATTGTTCTATCTGAAAATGTTCGATACTGTGCCAGGAGAAGCGCCTGTTCTCTGAAATCTGTGGCGATGCTACTCGAAACCGTATGTGTTCGACGAATCTAAATGGTCGACCTTGTGAGAGAGGAAACTCCAGAAGCGAAACTTAGTTCCATTTAAAACTAAGTGTTCCATCTGAAACTTAGTGTTCGATACTGTGCCAGGAGAAGCGCCTGTTCTCTGAAATCTGTGGCGATGCTACTCGAAACCGTATGTGTTCGAAGAAACAAAGTGGCCGACCTTGTGAGAGAGGAAACTCCAGATGCGTAACATATTTCCATTTTAAACTAAATGTTCTATCTGAAACTAAGTATTCGATACTCTGCCAGTAGAAGCGCCTGTTCTCTGAAACCTGTGGCTTTGCTACTCGAAGCCGAATGTGTTCGACGAAAGTAAGGGGTAGACCGTGTGAGAGAGGAAACTCCAAATGCGAAACATAGTTCCATTTTATACTAATTATTCTATCTGAAACTAAGTGTACGATACTGTGCCAGGAGAAACGACTGTTCTCTGAAATCTGTAGCGATGCTACTCGAAACCGTATGTGTTCGACGAATCTAAATGGTCGACGTTGTGAGAGAGGAAACTCCAGATGCGAAACATAGTTCCATTTTAAACTAATTGTTCTATCTGAAACTACGTGTTCGATACTGTGCCAGGAGAAGCGCCTGTTCTCTGAAATCTGTGGCGATGCCACGCGAAACCATATGTGTTCGACGAAACTAAGTGGTTGTCCTTGTGAGAGAGGAGACTCCAGATGCGAAACTTAGTTCCATTTTAAACTAATTGTTCTATCTGAAACTAAGTGTTCGATACTATGCCAGAAGAAGCACCTGTTCTCTGAAATCTGTGGCGATGCTACTCGAAACCGTATGTGTTCGAAGAAACAAAGTGGCCGACCTTGTGAGAGAGGAGACTCCAGTTGCGAAACTTAGTTTCATTTTAAACAAATTGTTCTATCTGAAAGTGTTCGATACTGTGCCAGGAGAAGCGCCTGTTGTCTGAAATCTGTGGCGATGCTACTCGAAACCGTATGTGTTCGACGAATCTAAATGGTCGACCTTGTGAGAGAGGAAACTCCAGAAGCGAAACCTAGTTCCATTTAAAACTAAGTGTTCCATCTGAAACTTAGTGTTCGATACTGTGCCAGGAGAAGCGCCTGTTCTCTGAAATCTGTGGCGATGCTACTCGAAACCGTATGTGTTCGAAGAAACAAAGTGGCCGACCTTGTGATAGAGGAAACTCCAGATGCGAAACATATTTCCATTTTAAACTAAATGTTCTATCTGAAACTAAGTATTCGATACTCTGCCAGTAGAAGCGCCTGTTCTCTGAAACCTGTGGCTTTGCTACTCGAAGCCGAATGTGTTCGACGAAAGTAAGGGGTAGACCGTGTGAGAGAGGAAACTCCAAATGCGAAACATAGTTCCATTTTATATATAATTATTCTATCTGAAACTAAGTGTACGATACTGTGCCAGGAGAAGCGACTGTTCTCTGAAATCTGTAGCGATGCTACTCGAAACCGTATGTGTTCGACGAATCTAAATGGTCGACGTTGTGAGAGAGGAAACTCCAGAAGCGAAACTTAGTTCCATTTAAAACTAAGTGTTCCATCTGAAACTTAGTGTTCGATACTGTGCCAGGAGAAGCGCCTGTTCTCTGAAATCTGTGGCGATGCTACTCGAAACCGTATGTGTTCGAAGAAACAAAGTGGCCGACCTTGTGAGAGAGGAGACTCCAGATACGAGACTTAGTTTCATTTTAAACTAATTGTTCTATCTGAAAGTGTTCGATACTGTGCCAGGAGAAGCGCCTGTTCTCTGAAATCTGTGGCGATGCTACTCGAAACCGTATGTGTTCGACGAATCTAAATGGTCGACCTTGTGAGAGAGGAAACTCCAGAAGCGAAACCTAGTTCCATTTAAAACTAAGTGTTCCATCTGAAACTAAGTATTCGATACTCTGCCAGTAGAAGCGCCTGTTCTCTGAAATCTGTGGCGATGCTACTCGAAACCGTATGTGTTCGAAGAAACAAAGTGGCCGACCTTGTGATAGAGGAAACTCCAGATGCGAAACATATTTCCATTTTAAACTAAATGTTCTATCTGAAACTAAGTATTCGATACTCTGCCAGTAGAAGCGCCTGTTCTCTGAAACCTGTGGCTTTGCTACTCGAAGCCGAATGTGTTCGACGAAAGTAAGGGGTAGACCGTGTGAGAGAGGAAACTCCAAATGCGAAACATAGTTCCATTTTAAACTAATGGTTCTACCTGAAACTAACTGTTCGATACTGTGCCAGGAGAAGCGCCTGTTCTCTGAAATCTGTGGCGATGCTACTCTAAACCGTATGTGTTCGACGAAACTAAGTGGTCGACCTTGTGAGAGAAGAAACTCCAGATGCGAACCTTAGTTCCATTTTAAACTAATTGTTCTATCTGAAACTGAGTGTTCGATACTGTGCCTGGAGAAGCGACTGTTCTCTGAAATCTGTGGCGATGCTACTCGAAACCGTATGTGTTCGACGAAACTAAGTGGTCGATCTTGTGAGAGAAGAAACTCCAGATGCGAAACTTAGTTCCATTTTAAACTAATTGTTCTATCTGAAACTGAGTGTTCGATACTGTGCCAGGAGAAGCGACTGTTCTCTGAAATCTGTGGCGATGCCACTCGAAACCGTATGTGTTCGACGAAACTAAGTGGTCGACCTTGTGAGAGACGAAACTCCAGATGCGAAACTTAGTTCCATTTTAAACTAATTGTTCTATCTGAAACTGAGTGTTCGAT
The DNA here is from genome assembly GCA_910591585.2 of Nysson spinosus. Classification (NCBI taxonomy): domain Eukaryota; kingdom Metazoa; phylum Arthropoda; class Insecta; order Hymenoptera; family Crabronidae; genus Nysson; species Nysson spinosus. The sequence goes on along the minus strand of CAJUYC020000088.1, from coordinate 3,879,806 downwards.
ACTGTGCCAGGAGAAGCGACTGTTCTCTGAAATCTGTGGCGATGCCACTCGAAACCGTATGTGTTCGACGAAACTAAGTGGTCCACCTTCTGAGAGAGGAAACTCCAGATGCGATACTTAGTTCCATTTTAAACTAATCGTTCTATCTGAAACTAAGTGTTCGATACTGTGCCAGGGGAAGCGCCTGTTCTCTGAAATCTGTGGCGATGCCACTCGAAACCGTATGTGTTCGACGAAATTAAGTGGTCGCCTTGTGAGGGAAGAAACTCCAGATGCGAAACTTAGTTCCATTTTAAACTGATTGTTCTATCTGGAACTATGTTTTCGATTCTGTGCCAGGAGAAGCGCCTGTTCTCTGAAATCTGTGGCGTTGCCACTCGAAACCGTATGTGTTCAACGAAACTAAGTGGTCGACCTTGTGAGAGAGGAAACTCCAGATGCGAAACTTAGTTCCATTTTAAACTAATTGTTCTATCTGAAACTGAGTGTTCGATACTGTGCCAGGAGAAGCGACTGTTCTCTGAAATCTGTGGCGATGCCACTCGAAACCGTATGTGTTCGACGAAACTAAGTGGCCGACCTTGTGAGAGAGGAAACTCCAGATGCGAAACTTAGTTCCATTTCAAACTAATTGTTCTATCTGAAATTAAGTGTTCGATACTGTGCCAGGAGAAGCGCCTGTTCTCTGAAATCTGTGGCGATGCTACTCGAAACCATATGTGTTCGACGAAACTAAGTGGTCCACCTTGTGAGAGAGGAAACTCCAAATGCGAAATATAGTTCCATTTTAAACTAATTGTTCTGTCTGAAATAAGTGTTCGATACTGTGCCAGGAGAAGCGCCTGTTCTCTGAAATCCCTGGCGATGATACTCCAAACCGTATGTGTTCGACGAATCTAAATGGTCGACCTTGTGAGAGAGGAAACTCCAGATGCGAAACTTAGTTCCATTTTAAACTAATTGTTCTAACCGAAACTCTGTGTCCGATACTGTGCCAGGAGAAGCGCCTGTTCTCTTAAATCTGTGGCGATGCAAATCGAAAGCGTATGTGTTCGACGAAACTAAGTGGTTGACCTTGTGAGAGAGGATACTCCAGATGCGAAACATAGTTCCATTTTAAACTAATTGTTCTGTCTGAAACTAAGTGTTCGGTAAGGTGCCAGGAGAAGCGCCTGTTCTCTGAACTGTGTGGCGATGACGCTCGAAACCGTATGTATTCGACGAAACTAAGTGGTCGACCTTGTGGAAGAGGAAACTCCAGATGCTAGACTTAGTTCCATTTTAAACTAATTGTTCTATCTGAAACTAAGTGTTCGATACTGTGCCAGGAGAAGCGACTGTTCTCTGAAATCTGTGGCGATGCCACTCGAAACCGTATGTGTTCGACGAAACTAAGTGGTCCACCTTGTGAGAGAGGAAACTCCAGATGCGAAACATATTTCCATTGTAAACTAAATGTTCTATCTGAAACTAAGTATTCGATACTCTGCCAGTAGAAGCGCCTGTTCTCTCAAACCTGTGGCTTTGCTACTCGAAGCCGAATGTGTTCGACGAAAGTAAGGGGTAGACCGTGTGAGAGAGGAAACTCCAAATGCGAAACATTGTTCCATTTTAAACTAATTGTTCTATCTGAAACTAAGTGTTCGGTACTGTGCCAGGAGAATCGCCTGTTCTCTGAAATCTGTTGTGATGCTACTCGAAACCGTATGTGTTCGTCGAAACTAAGCGGTCGACGTTGTGAGAGAGGAAACTCCATATGCGAAACTTAGTTCCATTTTAAACTAATTGTTCTATCTGAAACTAAGTGTTCGATACAGTGCCAGGAGAAGCGCCTGTTCTCTGAAATCTGTGGCGATGCCACTCGAAACCGTATGTGTTCGACGAAACTAAGTGGCCGACCTTGTGAGAGAGGAAACTCCAGATGCGAAACATAGTTCCATTTTATTCTTATTGTTCTAGCTGAAACTAAGTTTACGATACTGTGCCAGGAGAAGCGCCTGCTCTCTGAGAACTGTGGCGATGCTACTCGAAACCGTATGTGTTCGACCAAACTAAGTGGTCGACTTTGTGAGAGAGGAAATTCCAGATGCGAAACTTAGTTTCATTTTAAACTAATTGTTCTATCTGAAAATGTTCGATACTGTGCCAGGAGAAGCGCCTGTTCTCTGAAATCTGTGGCGATGCTACTCGAAACCGTATGTGTTCGACGAATCTAAATGGTCGACCTTGTGAGAGAGGAAACTCCAGAAGCGAAACTTAGTTCCATTTAAAACTAAGTGTTCCATCTGAAACTTAGTGTTCGATACTGTGCCAGGAGAAGCGCCTGTTCTCTGAAATCTGTGGCGATGCTACTCGAAACCGTATGTGTTCGAAGAAACAAAGTGGCCGACCTTGTGAGAGAGGAAACTCCAGATGCGAAACATATTTCCATTTTAAACTAAATGTTCTATCTGAAACTAAGTATTCGATACTCTGCCAGTAGAAGCGCCTGTTCTCTGAAACCTGTGGCTTTGCTACTCGAAGCCGAATGTGTTCGACGAAAGTAAGGGGTAGACCGTGTGAGAGAGGAAACTCCAAATGCGAAACATAGTTCCATTTTATACTAATTATTCTATCTGAAACTAAGTGTACGATACTGTGCCAGGAGAAACGACTGTTCTCTGAAATCTGTAGCGATGCTACTCGAAACCGTATGTGTTCGACGAATCTAAATGGTCGACGTTGTGAGAGAGGAAACTCCAGATGCGAAACATAGTTCCATTTTAAACTAATTGTTCTATCTGAAACTACGTGTTCGATACTGTGCCAGGAGAAGCGCCTGTTCTCTGAAATCTGTGGCGATGCCACGCGAAACCATATGTGTTCGACGAAACTAAGTGGTTGTCCTTGTGAGAGAGGAGACTCCAGATGCGAAACTTAGTTCCATTTTAAACTAATTGTTCTATCTGAAACTAAGTGTTCGATACTATGCCAGAAGAAGCACCTGTTCTCTGAAATCTGTGGCGATGCTACTCGAAACCGTATGTGTTCGAAGAAACAAAGTGGCCGACCTTGTGAGAGAGGAGACTCCAGTTGCGAAACTTAGTTTCATTTTAAACAAATTGTTCTATCTGAAAGTGTTCGATACTGTGCCAGGAGAAGCGCCTGTTCTCTGAAATCTGTGGCGATGCTACTCGAAACCGTATGTGTTCGACGAATCTAAATGGTCGACCTTGTGAGAGAGGAAACTCCAGAAGCGAAACCTAGTTCCATTTAAAACTAAGTGTTCCATCTGAAACTTAGTGTTCGATACTGTGCCAGGAGAAGCGCCTGTTCTCTGAAATCTGTGGCGATGCTACTCGAAACCGTATGTGTTCGAAGAAACAAAGTGGCCGACCTTGTGATAGAGGAAACTCCAGATGCGAAACATATTTCCATTTTAAACTAAATGTTCTATCTGAAACTAAGTATTCGATACTCTGCCAGAAGAAGCGCCTGTTCTCTGAAACCTGTGGCTTTGCTACTCGAAGCCGAATGTGTTCGACGAAAGTAAGGGGTAGACCGTGTGAGAGAGGAAACTCCAAATGCGAAACATAGTTCCATTTTATATATAATTATTCTATCTGAAACTAAGTGTACGATACTGTGCCAGGAGAAGCGACTGTTCTCTGAAATCTGTAGCGATGCTACTCGAAACCGTATGTGTTCGACGAATCTAAATGGTCGACGTTGTGAGAGAGGAAACTCCAGAAGCGAAACTTAGTTCCATTTAAAACTAAGTGTTCCATCTGAAACTTAGTGTTCGATACTGTGCCAGGAGAAGCGCCTGTTCTCTGAAATCTGTGGCGATGCTACTCGAAACCGTATGTGTTCGAAGAAACAAAGTGGCCGACCTTGTGAGAGAGGAGACTCCAGATACGAGACTTAGTTTCATTTTAAACTAATTGTTCTATCTGAAAGTGTTCGATACTGTGCCAGGAGAAGCGCCTGTTCTCTGAAATCTGTGGCGATGCTACTCGAAACCGTATGTGTTCGACGAATCTAAATGGTCGACCTTGTGAGAGAGGAAACTCCAGAAGCGAAACCTAGTTCCATTTAAAACTAAGTGTTCCATCTGAAACTAAGTATTCGATACTCTGCCAGTAGAAGCGCCTGTTCTCTGAAATCTGTGGCGATGCTACTCGAAACCGTATGTGTTCGAAGAAACAAAGTGGCCGACCTTGTGATAGAGGAAACTCCAGATGCGAAACATATTTCCATTTTAAACTAAATGTTCTATCTGAAACTAAGTATTCGATACTCTGCCAGTAGAAGCGCCTGTTCTCTGAAACCTGTGGCTTTGCTACTCGAAGCCGAATGTGTTCGACGAAAGTAAGGGGTAGACCGTGTGAGAGAGGAAACTCCAAATGCGAAACATAGTTCCATTCTAAACTAATTGTTCTATCTGAAACTAAGTGTTAGATACAGCGCCAGGAGAAGCGCCTTTTCTCTGAAATCTGTCGCGATGCTACTCGAAACAGTATGTGTTCGACGAAACTAAGTGGTCGACCTTGTGAGAGAGGAAACTCCAAATGCGAAACTTAGTTCCATTTAAAACTAAGTGTTCCATCTGAAACTTAGTGTTCGATACTGTGCCAGGAGAAGCGCCTGTTCTCTGAAATCTGTGGCGATGCTACTCGAAACCGTATGTGTTCGAAGAAACAAAGTGGCCGACCTTGTGATAGAGGAAACTCCAGATGCGAAACATATTTCCATTTTAAACTAAATGTTCTATCTGAAACTAAGTATTCGATACTCTGCCAGTAGAAGCGCCTGTTCTCTGAAACCTGTGGCTTTGCTACTCGAAGCCGAATGTGTTCGACGAAAGTAAGGGGTAGACCGTGTGAGAGAGGAAACTCCAAATGCGAAACATAGTTCCATTTTATATATAATTATTCTATCTGAAACTAAGTGTACGATACTGTGCCAGGAGAAGCGACTGTTCTCTGAAATCTGTAGCGATGCTACTCGAAACCGTATGTGTTCGACGAATCTAAATGGTCGACGTTGTGAGAGAGGAAACTCCAGAAGCGAAACTTAGTTCCATTTAAAACTAAGTGTTCCATCTGAAACTTAGTGTTCGATACTGTGCCAGGAGAAGCGCCTGTTCTCTGAAATCTGTGGCGATGCTACTCGAAACCGTATGTGTTCGAAGAAACAAAGTGGCCGACCTTGTGAGAGAGGAAACTCCAGATACGAGACTTAGTTTCATTTTAAACTAATTGTTCTATCTGAAAGTGTTCGATACTGTGCCAGGAGAAGCGCCTGTTCTCTGAAATCTGTGGCGATGCTACTCGAAACCGTATGTGTTCGACGAATCTAAATGGTCGACCTTGTGAGAGAGGAAACTCCAGAAGCGAAACCTAGTTCCATTTAAAACTAAGTGTTCCATCTGAAACTAAGTATTCGATACTCTGCCAGTAGAAGCGCCTGTTCTCTGAAATCTGTGGCGATGCTACTCGAAACCGTATGTGTTCGAAGAAACAAAGTGGCCGACCTTGTGATAGAGGAAACTCCAGATGCGAAACATATTTCCATTTTAAACTAAATGTTCTATCTGAAACTAAGTATTCGATACTCTGCCAGTAGAAGCGCCTGTTCTCTGAAACCTGTGGCTTTGCTACTCGAAGCCGAATGTGTTCGACGAAAGTAAGGGGTAGACCGTGTGAGAGAGGAAACTCCAAATGCGAAACTTAGTTCCATTTTAAACTAATTGTTCTATCTGAAACTAAGTGTTCGATACTGTGCCAGGAGAATCGCCTGTTCTCTGAAATCTGTTGTGATGCTACTCGAAACCGTATGTGTTCGTCGAAACTAAGCGGTCGACGTTGTGAGAGAGGAAACTCCATATGCGAAACTTAGTTCCATTTTAAACTAATTGTTCTATCTGAAACTAAGTGTTCGATACAGTGCCAGGAGAAGCGCCTGTTCTCTGAAATCTGTGGCGATGCCACTCGAAACCGTATGTGTTCGACGAAACAAAGTGGCCGACCTTGTGAGAGAGGAAACTCCAGATGCGAAACATATTTCCATTTTAAACTAAATGTTCTATCTGAAACTAAGTATTCCATACTCTGCCAGTAGAAGCGCCTGTTCTCTGAAACCTGTGGCTTTGCTACTCGAAGCCGAATGTGTTCGACGAAACTAAATGGTCGCCTTGTGAAAGAGGAAACTCCAGATGCGTAACTTAGTACCATTTTAAACTATTTGTTCTATCTGAAACTAAGTGTTCGATATTGTGCCAGGAGAAGTGCCTGTTCTCTGAAATCTGTGGCGATGCTACTCGAAACCGTATGTGTTCGACGAAACTAAGTCGTCGACCTTGTGAGAGAGGAAACTCCAGATGCGAAACATAGATCAATTTTAAACTAAATGTTCCATCTGAAACTAAGTGTTCGATACTGTGCCAGGAGACGCGCCTGTCCTCTGAAATCTGTGGCGATGCCACTCGAAAACGTATGTGTTCGACGAAACTAAGTGGCCGACCTTGTGAGAGAGGAAACTTCAGATGCGAAACTTATTTCGATTTTAAACTAATTGTTCTCTCTGAAACTAAGTGTTCGATACTGTGCCAGGGGAAGCGCCGGTTCTCTGAAATCTGTGGCGATGCTACTCGAAACCGAATGTGTTCCACGAAACTAAGTGGCCGACCTTGTGAGAGAGGAAACCCCAGATGCGAAATATAGTTCCATTCTAAACTAATTGTTCTATCTGAAACTAAGTGTTAGATACAGCGCCAGGAGAAGCGCCTTTTCTCTGAAATCTGTCGCGATGCTACTCGAAACAGTATGTGTTCGACGAAACTAAGTGGTCGACCTTGTGAGAGAGGAAACTCCAAATGCGAAACTTAGTTCCATTTTAAACTAATTGTTCTATCTGAAAGTAAGTATTCGATAATGTGCCAGGAGAAGCTCCTGTTCTCTGAAATCTGTGGCGATGCTACTCGAAACCGTATGTGTTCGAAGAAACAAAGTGGCCGACCTTGTGAGAGAGGAGACTCCAGATACGAGACTTAGTTTCATTTTAAACTAATTGTTCTATCTGAAAGTCTTCGATACTGTGCCAGGAGAAGCGCCTGTTCTCTGAAATCTGTGGCGATGCTACTCGAAACCGTATGTGTTCGACGAATCTAAATGGTCGACCTTGTGAGAGAGGAAACTCCAGAAGCGAAACCTAGTTCCATTTAAAACTAAGTGTTCCATCTGAAACTAAGTATTCGATACTCTGCCAGTAGAAGCGCCTGTTCTCTGAAATCTGTGGCGATGCTACTCGAAACCGTATGTGTTCGAAGAAACAAAGTGGCCGACCTTGTGATAGAGGAAACTCCAGATGCGAAACATATTTCCATTTTAAACTAAATGTTCTATCTGAAACTAAGTATTCGATACTCTGCCAGTAGAAGCGCCTGTTCTCTGAAACCTGTGGCTTTGCTACTCGAAGCCGAATGTGTTCGACGAAAGTAAGGGGTAGACCGTGTGAGAGAGGAAACTCCAAATGCGAAACATAGTTCCATTTTAAACTAATTGTTCTATCTGAAACTAAGTGTTCGGTACTGTGCCAGGAGAATCGCCTGTTCTCTGAAATCTGTTGTGATGCTACTCGAAACCGTATGTGTTCGTCGAAACTAAGCGGTCGACGTTGTGAGAGAGGAAACTCCATATGCGAAACTTAGTTCCATTTTAAACTAATTGTTCTATCTGAAACTAAGTGTTCGATACAGTGCCAGGAGAAGCGCCTGTTCTCTGAAATCTGTGGCGATGCCACTCGAAACCGTATGTGTTCGACGAAACAAAGTGGCCGACCTTGTGAGAGAGGAAACTCCAGATGCGAAACATATTTCCATTTTAAACTAAATGTTCTATCTGAAACTAAGTATTCCATACTCTGCCAGTAGAAGCGCCTGTTCTCTGAAACCTGTGGCTTTGCTACTCGAAGCCGAATGTGTTCGACGAAACTAAATGGTCGCCTTGTGAAAGAGGAAACTCCAGATGCGAAACTTATTTCGATTTTAAACTAATTGTTCTCTCTGAAACTAAGTGTTCGATACTGTGCCAGGGGAAGCGCCGGTTCTCTGAAATCTGTAGCGATGCTACTCGAAACCGAATGTGTTCCACGAAACTAAGTGGCCGACCTTGTGAGAGAGGAAACCCCAGATGCGAAATATAGTTCCATTCTAAACTAATTGTTCTATCTGAAACTAAGTGTTAGATACAGCGCCAGGAGACGCGCCTGTCCTCTGAAATCTGTGGCGATGCCACTCGAAAACGTATGTGTTCGACGAAACTAAGTGGCCGACCTTGTGAGAGAGGAAACTTCAGATGCGAAACTTATTTCGATTTTAAACTAATTGTTCTCTCTGAAACTAAGTGTTCGATACTGTGCCAGGGGAAGCGCCGGTTCTCTGAAATCTGTAGCGATGCTACTCGAAACCGAATGTGTTCCACGAAACTAAGTGGCCGACCTTGTGAGAGAGGAAACTCCTGATGCGAAACTTAGTTCCATTTTCAAGTAATTGTTCTATCTGATACTAAGTGTTCGATACTGTGCCAGGAGAAGCGCCTGTTCTCTGAAATCTGTCGCGATGCTACTCGAAACCGTATGTGTTCGACAAAACTAAGTGGTCGACCTTCTGAGAGAGGAAACTCCAGACGCGAAACTTAGTTCCATTTTAAACTAATTGTTCTATCTGAAACTAAGTGTTCGATACTGCGGCAGGAGAAGCGCCTGTTCTCTGAAATCTGTCGCGATGCTACTCGAAATCGTATGTGTTCGACGAAACTAAGTGGTCGACCTTGTGAGAGAGGAAACACCATATGCGAAACATAGTTCCATTTTAAACAAATTGTTCGCTCTAAAACTAAGTGTTCGATTCTGTGCCAGGAGAAGCGCCTGTTCTCTGAAATCTGTGGCGATGCTACTCGAAACCGAATGTGTTCCACGAAACTAAGTGGCCGCCTTGTGAGAGAGGAAACTCCAGATGCGAAATTTAGTACCATTTTAAACTAATTGTTCTATCTGAGACAAAGTGTTCGATACTGTGCCAGGAGAAGTGCCTGTTCTCTGAAATCTGTGACGATGCTACTCCAAACCGTATGTGTTCGAGGAAACTAAGTGGTCGACCTTCTGAGAGAGGAAACTCCAGATGCGAAACTTGGTTCCATTTTAAACTAATTGTTCTATCTGAAACTAAGTGTTCGATACTGCGCCAGGAGAAGCGCCTGTTCTCTGACATCTGTCGCGATGCTACTCGAAACCGTATGTGTTCGACGAAACTAAGTGGTCGACCTTGTGAGAGAGGAAACTCCATATGCGAAACATAGTTCCATTTTAAACAAATTGTTCGCTCTAAAACTAAGTGTTCGATTCTGTGCCAGGAGAAGCGCCTGTTCTCTGAAATCTGTAGCGATGCTACTCGCAACTAAGTGGTCGACCTTCTGAGAGAGGAAACTCCAGATGCGAAATTTAGTTCCATTTTAAACTAATTGTTCTGTCTGAAACTAAGTGTTCGATACTATGCCAGAAGAAGCGCCTGCTCTCTGAAATCTGTGGCGATGCTACTCGAAACCGTATGTGTTCGACGAATCTAAATGGTCGACCTTGTTAGAGACGAAACTCCAGAAGCGAAACATAGTTCCATTTAAAACTAAGTGTTCCATCTGAAACTTAGTGTTCGATACTGTGCCAGGAGAAGCGCCTGTTCTCTGAAATCTGTGGCGATGCTACTCGAAACCGTATGTGTTCGAAGAAACAAAGTGGCCGACCTTGTGAGAGAGGAGACTCCAGATGCGAAACATATTTCCATTTTAAACTAAATGTTCTATCTGAAACTAAGTCTTCGATACTCTGCCAGTAGAAGCGCCTGTTCTCTGAAACCTGTGGCTTTGCTACTCGAAGCCGAATGTGTTCGACGAAACTAAATGGTCGCCTTGTGAAAGAGGAAACTCCAGATGCGTAACTTAGTACCATTTTAACTAATTGTTCTATCTGAAACTAAGTGTTCTATCTGAAACTAAGTGTTCGATACTGTGCCAGGAGAAGCGCCTGTTCTCTGAAATCTGTCGCGATGCTACTCGAAACCGTATGTGTTCGACGAAACTAAGTGGTCGACCTTCTGAGAGAGGAAACTCCAGACGCGAAACTTAGTTCCATTTTAAACTAATTGTTCTATCTGAAAGTAAGTATTCGATAATGTGCCAGGAGAAGCGCCTGTTCTCTGAAATCTGTCGCGATGCTACTCGCAACTAAGTGGTCGACCTTCTGAGAGAGGAAACTCCAGATGCGAAACTTAGTTCCATTTTAAAATAATTGTACTATCTGAAACTAAGTCTTCGATACTGCGCCAGGAGAAGCGCCTGTTCTCTGAAATCTGTCGCGATGCTACTCGAAACCGTATGTGTTCGACGAAACTAAGTGGTCGACCTTGTGAGAGAGGAAACCCCATATGCGAAACATAGTTCCATTTTAAACAAATTGTTCGCTCTAAAACTAAGTGTTCGATTCTGTGCCAGGAGAAGCGCCTGTTCTCTGAAATCTGTCGCGATGCTACTCGCAACTAAGTGGTCGACCTTCTGAGAGAGGAAACTCCAGATGCGAAATTTAGTTCCATTTTAAACTAATTGTTCTGTCTGAAACTAAGTGTTCGATACTATGCCAGAAGAAGCGCCTGCTCTCTGAAATCTGTGGCGATGCTACTCGAAACCGTATGTGTTCGACGAATCTAAATGGTCGACCTTGTGAGAGAGGAAACTCCAGAAGCGAAACTTAGTTCCATTTAAAACTAAGTGTTCCATCTGAAACTTAGTGTTCGATACTGTGCCAGGAGAAGCGCCTGTTCTCTGAAATCTGTGGCGATGCTACTCGAAACCGTATGTGTTCGAAGAAACAAAGTGGCCGACCTTGTGAGAGAGGAGACTCCAGATGCGAAACTTAGTTTCATTTTAAACTAATTGTTCTATCTGAAAGTGTTCGATACTGTGCCAGGAGAAGCGCCTGTTCTCTGAAATCTGTGGCGATGCTACTCGAAACCGTATGTGTTCGACGAATCTAAATGGTCGACCTTGTGAGAGAGGAAACTCCTGATGCGAAACTTAGTTCCATTTTATTCTTATTGTTCTAGCTGAAACTAAGTTTACGATACTGTGCCAGGAGAAGCGCCTGCTCTCTGAGAACTGTGGCGATGCTACTCGAAACCGTATGTGTTCGACCAAACTAAGTGGTCGACTTTGTGACAGAGGGAATTCCAGATGCGAAACTTAGTTTCATTTTAAACTAATTGTTCTATCTGAAAGTGTTCGATACTGTGCCAGGAGAAGCGCCTGTTCTCTGAAATCTGTGGCGATGCTACTCGAAACCGAATGTGTTCCACGAAACTAAGTGGCCGCCTTGTGAGAGGGGAATCTCCAGATGCGAAACTTAGTTCCATTTTAAACTAATTGTTCTATCTGAAACTAAGTGTTCGATACTGTGCCAGGAGAAGCGCCTGTTCTCTGAAAACTGTCGCGATGCTACTCGAAACCGTATGTGTTCAACGAAACTAAGTGGTCGACCTTGTGAGAGAGGAAACTCCAGATGCGAAACTTAGTTCCATTTTAAACTAATTGTTCTATCTGAAACTAAGTGTTCGATACTGTGCCAGGAGAAGCGCCTGTTCTCTGAAATCTGTGGCGATGCCCCTCGAAACTGTATGTGTTCCACGAAACTAAGTGGTCGCCTTGTGAGATTGGAAACTCCAGATGCGAAACTTAGTTCCATTTTAAACTAATTGTTCTATCTGAAACTATGTGTTCGATACTGTGCCAGGAGAAGCGCCTGTTCTCTGAAATCTGTGGCGATGCCCCTCGAAACTGTATGTGTTCCACGAAACTAAGTGGTCGCCTTGTGAGATTGGAAACTCCAGATGCGAAACTTAGTTCCATTTTAAACTAATTGTTCTATCTGAAACTATTTGTTCGATACAGTGCCAGGAGAAGCGCCTGTTCTCTGAAATCTGTGGCGATGCCCCTCGAAACGGTATGTGTTCGACGAATCTAAATGGTCCACCTTGGGAGAGAGGAAACTCCAGATGCCAAACTTAGTTCCATTTTAAACTAATTGTTCTATCTGAAACTAAGTGTTCGATACTGTGCCAGGAGAAGCGCCTGTTCTCTGAAATCTGTGGCGATGCCCCTCGAAACGGTATGTGTTCGACGAATCTAAATGGTCGACCTTGGGAGAGAGGAAACTCCAGATGCCAAACTTAGTTCCATTTTAAACTAATTGTTCTATCTCAAACTATGTGTTCGATACTGTGCCAGGAGAAGCGCCTGTTCTCTGAAATCTGTGGCGATGCCCCTCGAAACCGTATGTGTTCGACGAAACTAAGTGGCCGACCTTCTGAGAGAGGAAACTCCAAATGCGAAGCTTATTTCCATTTTAAACTAATTGTTCTATCTGAAACTAAGTGTTCGATACTGTGCCAGGAGAAGCGCCTGTTCTCTGAAATCTGTGGCGTTTCTACTCGAAACCGAATGTGTTCCACGAAACTAAGTGGCCGCCTTGTGAGAGGGGAATCTCCAGATGCGAAACTTAGTTCCATTTTAAACTAATTGTTCTATCTGAAACTAAGTGTTCGATACTGTGCCAGGAGAAGCGCCTGTTCTCTGAAAACTGTCGCGATGCTACTCGAAACCGTATGTGTTCGACGAAACTAAGTGGTCGACCTTGTGAAAGAGGAAACTCCAGATGCGAAACTTAGTTCCATCTTAAACTAACTGTTCTATCTGAAACTAAGTGTTCGATACTGTGCCAGGAGAAGCGCCTGTTCTCTGAAATCTGTGGCGATGCCCCTCGAAACGGTATGTGTTCGACGAATCTAAATGGTCGACCTTGGGAGAGAGGAAACTCCAGATGCCAAACTTAGTTCCATTTTAAACTAATTGTTCTATCTGAAACTAAGTGTTCGATACTGTGCCAGGAGAAGCGCCTTTTCTATGAAATCTGTGGCGTTGCCACTCGAAACCGTATGTGTTCAACGAAACTAAGTGGTCGACCTTGTGAGAGAGGAAACTCCAGATGCGAAACTTAGTTCCATTTTAAACTAATTGTTCTATCTGAAACTAAGTGTTCGATACTGTGCCAGGAGAAGCGCCTGTTCTCTGAAATCTGTGGCGTTCCTACTCGAAACCGAATGTGTTCCACGAAACTAAGTGGCCGCCTTGTGAGAGGGGAATCTCCAGATGCGAAACTTAGTTCCATTTTAAACTAATTGTTCTATCTGAAACTAAGTGTTCGATACTGTGCCAGGAGAAGCGCCTGTTCTCTGAAAACTGTCGCGATGCTACTCGAAACCGTATGTGTTCGACGAAACTAAGTGGTCGACCTTGTGAAAGAGGAAACTCCAGATGCGAAACTTAGTTCCATCTTAAACTAATTGTTCTATCTGAAACTAAGTGTTCGATACTGTGCCAGGAGAAGCGCCTGTTCTCTGAAATCTGTGGCGATGCCCCTCGAAACGGTATGTGTTCGACGAATCTAAATGGTCGACCTTGGGAGAGAGGAAACTCCAGATGCCGAACTTAGTTCCATTTTAAACTAATTGTTCTATCTGAAACTAAGTGTTCGATACTGTGCCAGGAGAAGCGCCTTTTCTATGAAATCTGTGGCGTTGCCACTCGAAACCGTATGTGTTCAACGAAACTAAGTGGTCGACCTTGTGAGAGAGGAAACTCCAGATGCGAAACTTAGTTCCATTTTAAACTAATTGTTTTATCTGAAACTAAGTGTTCGATACTGTGCCAGGAGAAGCGCCTGTTCTCTGAAATCTGTGGCGATGCCCCTCGAAACTGTATGTGTTCCACGAAACTAAGTGGTCGCCTTGTGAGATTGGAAACTCCAGATGCGAAACTTAGTTCCATTTTAAACTAATTGTTCTATCTGAAACTATGTGTTCGATACTGTGCCAGGAGAAGCGCCTGTTCTCTGAAATCTGTGGCGATGCCCCTCGAAACTGTATGTGTTCCACGAAACTAAGTGGTCGCCTTGTGAGATTGGAAACTCCAGATGCGAAACTTAGTTCCATTTTAAACTAATTGTTCTATCTGAAACTATGTGTTCGATACTGTGCCAGGAGAAGCGCCTGTTCTCTGAAATCTGTGGCGATGCCCCTCGAAACGGTATGTGTTCGACGAATCTAAATGGTCGACCTTGGGAGAGAGGAAACTCCAGATGCCAAACTTAGTTCCATTTTAAACTAATTGTTCTATCTGAAACTAAGTGTTCGATACTGTGCCAGGAGAAGCGCCTGTTCTCTGAAATCTGTGGCGATGCCCCTCGAAACGGTATGTGTTCGACGAATCTAAATGGTCGACCTTGGGAGAGAGGAAACTCCAGATGCCAAACTTAGTTCCATTTTAAACTAATTGTTCTATCTCAAACTATGTGTTCGATACTGTGCCAGGAGAAGCGCCTGTTCTCTGAAATCTGTGGCGATGCCCCTCGAAACCGTATGTGTTCGACGAAACTAAGTGGCCGACCTTCTGAGAGAGGAAACTCCAAATGCGAAGCTTATTTCCATTTTAAACTAATTGTTCTATCTGAAACTAAGTGTTCGATACTGTGCCAGGAGAAGCGCCTGTTCTCTGAAATCTGTGGCGTTCCTACTCGAAACCGAATGTGTTCCACGAAACTAAGTGGCCGCCTTGTGAGAGGGGAATCTCCAGATGCGAAACTTAGTTCCATTTTAAACTAATTGTTCTATCTGAAACTAAGTGTTCGATACTGTGCCAGGAGAAGCGCCTGTTCTCTGAAAACTGTCGCGATGCTACTCGAAACCGTATGTGTTCGACGAAACTAAGTGGTCGACCTTGTGAAAGAGGAAACTCCAGATGCGAAACTTAGTTCCATCTTAAACTAATTGTTCTATCTGAAACTAAGTGTTCGATACTGTGCCAGGAGAAGCGCCTGTTCTCTGAAATCTGTGGCGATGCCCCTCGAAACGGTATGTGTTCGACGAATCTAAATGGTCGACCTTGGGAGAGAGGAAACTCCAGATGCCAAACTTAGTTCCATTTTAAACTAATTGTTCTATCTGAAACTAAGTGTTCGCTACCGTGCCAGGAGAAACGGCTGTTCTCTGAAATCTGTGGCGATGCCACTCGAAACCGTATGTGTTCGTCGAAACTAAGTGGTCGCCCTTGTGAGAGAGGTAACTGCAGATACGAAACTTACTTCCATTTTAAACGAATTATTCTATCTGAAACTAAGTGTTCGATACTGTGCTAGGAGAAGCGCCTGTTCTCTGAAATCTGTGGCCATGCTACTCGAAACCGTATGTGTTCGACGAAACTAAGTGGTCAACCTTGTGCGAGAGGAAACTCCTGATGCGAAACTTAATACCATTTTAAACTGATTGTTCTATCTGAAACTAAGTGTTCGATACTGTGGCAGGAGAAGCGCCTGTTCACTGAAATCTGTCCCGATGGTACACGAAACCGTATGTGTTCGACGAAACTAAGTGGTCGACCTTCTGAGAGAGGAAACTCCAGATGCGTAATTTAGTTCCATTTTAAACTAATTGTTCTATCTGAAACTAAGTGTTCGATACTGTGCCAGGAGAAGTGCCCGTTCTCTGAAATTTGTGGCGATGCCACTCGAAACCGTATGTGTTCGACGAAAGTAAGTCGTTGACCTTGTGAGAGAGGAGACTCCAGATGCGAAACATAGTTCCATTTAAAACTAATTGTTCTGTCTGAAATAAGTGTTCGATACTGTGCCAGGAGAAGCGCCTGTTCTCTGAAATCTGTGGCGATGATACTCGAAACCGTATGTGTTCGACGAAACTAAGTGGTCAACCTTGTGCGAGAGGAAACTCCTGATGCGAAACTTAATACCATTTTAAACTGATTGTTCTATCTGAAACTAAGTGTTCGATACTGTGGCAGGAGAAGCGCCTGTTCACTGAAATCTGTCCCGATGGTACTCGAAACCGTATGTGTTCGACGAAACTAAGTGGCCGACCTTGTGAGAGAGGAATCTCCAGATGCGAAACATAGTTCAATTTTAAACTAAATGTTCTATCTGAAACTAAGTGTTCGATACTGTGCCAGGAGAAGCGCCTGTTCTCTGAAATCTGTGGCGATGCCACTCGAAACCGTATGTGTTCGACGAAACTAAGTGGCCGACCTTGTGAGAGAGGAAACTTCAGATGCGAAACTTAGTTCCATTTTAAACTAATTGTTCTATCTGAAACTAAGTGTTCGATACTGTGGCAGGAGAAGCGCCTGTTCTCTGAAATCTGTGGCGATGCCACTCGAAACCGTATGTGTTCGACGGTAACTAAGTGGTCGACCTTGTGGGAGAGGAAACTCCAGATGCGAAACTTAGTTCCACTTTAAACTAATTCCTCTATCTAAAACTGAGTGTTCGATACTGTGCCAGGAGAAGCGCCTGTTCTCTGAAATGTGTGGGGATGACACACGAAACCGTATGTGTTCGACCAAACTAAGTGGTTGATCTTGTGAGAGAGGATACTCCAGATGCGAAACATAATTCCATTTTAAACTAATTGTTCTCTCTGAAACTAAGTGTTCGATACTGTGCCAGGAGAAGCGCCTGTTCTCTGAAAACTGTGGCGGTGCCACTCGAAACCGTATGTGTTCCACGAAACTAAGTGGCCGACATTGTGAGAGAGGAACCACCAGATGCGAAACTTAGTTCCATTTTAAACTAATTGTTCTATCTGAAACTAGGTTTTCGATACTGTGCCAGGAGAAGCGCCTGTTCTCTGAAATCTGTGGCGGTGCCACTCGAAACCGTATGTGTTCGACGAAACTAAGTGGTCGACCTTGTGGGAGAGTAAACTCCAAATGCGAAACTTAGTTCCACTTTAAACTAATTGCTCTATCTGAAACTAAGTGTTCGATACTGTGCCAGGAGAAGGGCCTGTTCTCTGAAATCTGTGGCTGTGCCACTCGAAACCGTATGTGTTCGACGAAACTAAGTGATCGACCTTGTGAGAGGGGAAACTCCAGATGCGAAACTTAGTTCCATTTTAAACTAATTGTTCTCTCTGAAACTAAGTGTTCGATACTGTGGCAGGAGAAGCGCCTGTTCACTGAAATCTGTCCCGATGGTACTCGAAACCGTATGTGTTCGACGAAACTAAGTGGTCGACCTTCTGAGAGAGGAAATTCCAGATGCGAAATTGAGTTCCATTTTAAACTAATTGTTCTATCTGAAACTAAGTGTTCGATAACATGCCAGGAGAAGCGCCTGTTCTCTGAAATCTGTGGCGATGCCACTCGAAACCGTATGTGTTCGACGGTAACTAAGTGGTCGACCTTGTGGGAGAGGAAACTCCAGATGCGAAACTTAGTTCCACTTTAAACTAATTCCTCTATCTAAAACTGAGTGTTCGATACTGTGCCAGGAGAAGCGCCTGTTCTCTGAAATGTGTGGGGATGACACACGAAACCGTATGTGTTCGACCAAACTAAGTGGTTGATCTTGTGAGAGAGGATACTCCAGATGCGAAACATAATTCCATTTTAAACTAATTGTTCTCTCTGAAACTAAGTGTTCGATACTGTGCCAGGAGAAGCGCCTGTTCTCTGAAAACTGTGGCGGTGCCACTCGAAACCGTATGTGTTCCACGAAACTAAGTGGCCGACATTGTGAGAGAGGAACCACCAGATGCGAAACTTAGTTCCATTTTAAACTAATTGTTCTATCTGAAACTAGGTTTTCGATACTGTGCCAGGAGAAGCGCCTGTTCTCTGAAATCTGTGGCGGTGCCACTCGAAACCGTATGTGTTCGACGAAACTAAGTGGTCGACCTTGTGGGAGAGTAAACTCCAAATGCGAAACTTAGTTCCACTTTAAACTAATTGCTCTATCTGAAACTAAGTGTTCGATACTGTGCCAGGAGAAGGGCCTGTTCTCTGAAATCTGTGGCTGTGCCACTCGAAACCGTATGTGTTCGACGAAACTAAGTGATCGACCTTGTGAGAGGGGAAACTCCAGATGCGAAACTTAGTTCCATTTTAAACTAATTGTTCTCTCTAAAACTAAGTGTTCGATACTGTGCCAGGAGAAGCGCCTGTTCTCTGAAATCTGTGGCGGTACCGCTCGAAACCGTATGTGTTCCACGAAACTAAGTGGCCGACATTGTGAGAGAGGAAACTCCAGATGCGAAACTTGGTTCCATTTTAAACTAATTGTTCTATCTGAAACTAAGTGTTCGATACTGTGCCAGGAGAAGGGCCTGTTCTCTGAAATCTGTGGCGGTGCCACTCGAAACCGTATGAGTTCGACGAAACTAAGTGGTCGACCTTGTGAGAGGAGAAACTCCAGATGCGAAACTTAGTAGCATTTTAAACTAATTGTTCTATATGAAACTATGTGTTCGACACTGTGCCAGGAGAAGCGCCTGTTCTCTGAAATCTGTGGCGATGCTACTCGAAACCGTATGTGTTCGACGAAACTAAGTGATCGACCTTGTGAGAGGGGAAACTCCAGATGCGAAACTTAGTAGCATTTTAAACTAATTGTTCTATATGAAACTATGTGTTCGACACTGTGCCAGGAGAAGCGCCTGTTCTCTGAAATCTGTGGCGATGCTACTCGAAACCGTATGTGTTCGACGAAACTAAGTCATCGACCTTGTGAGGGAGGATACTCCAGATGCGAAACATAGTTACATTTTAAACTAATTGTTCTGTCTGAAATAAGTGTTCGATACTATGCCAGAAGAGGCGCCTACTCTCTGAAATCTGTGGCGATGCTACTCGAAACCGTATGTGTTCAACGAAACTAAGTCGTCGACCTTGTGAGGGAGGATACTTCAGAGGCGAAACATAGTTACATTTAAATCTACTTGTTCTCTCTGAAATAAGTGTTCGATACTGTCCCAGGAGAAGCGAGTGCTCTCTGAAATCTGTGGCGATGCTACTCGAAACCGTATGTGTTCAACGAAACTAAGTCGTCGACCTTGTGAGGGAGGATACTCCAGACGCGAAACATAGTTACATTTTAATCTACTTGTTCTGTCTGAAATAAGTGTTCGATACTGTTCCAGGAGAAGCGCCTGTGCTCTGAACTGTGTGGCGATGCCGCTCGAAACCGTCTGTGTTGGACGAAACTAAGTGGTCGACCTTGTGAGAGAGGAAACTCCAGATGCGAAACATAGTTCCATTTTAAACTAATTGTTCTATCTGAAACTAAGTTTTCGATACTGTGCCAGTAGAAGCGCCTGTCTCTGAAATCTGTGGCGATGCCACTACAAACCGAATGTGTTCAACGAAACTAAGTCGTCGACCTTGTGAGGGAGGATACTCCAGATGCGAAACATATTTACATTTTAATCTAATTGTTCTGTCTGAAATAAGTGTTCGATACTGTGCCAGGAGAAGCGCCTGCTCTCTGAAATCTGTGGCGATGCTACTTGAAACCGTATGTGTTCGACGAAACTAAGTGGTCGACCTTGTGAGGGAGGATACTCCAGATGCGAAACATAGTTACATTTTAATCTAATTGTTCTGTCTGAAATAAGTGTTCGATACTGTGCCAGGAGAAGGGCCTGCTCTCTGAAATCTGTGGCGATGCTACTCGAAACCGTATGTGTTCGACGAAACTAAGTGGTCGACCTTGTGAGGGAGGATACTCCAGATGCGAAACATAGTTTCATTTTAAACTAATTGTTGTATCTGAAACTAAGTGTTCGATACTGTGCCAGGAGAAGCGCCTGCTCTGTGAAACCTGTGGCGATAACACTCGAAACCGAATGTGTTCAACGAAACTAAGTGGCCGACCTTGTGAGAGAGGAAACTTCAGATGCGAAACTTAGTTCCATTTCAAATTAATTGTTCTATCTGAACTAAGTGTTCGATGCTGTGCCAGGAGAAGCGCCTGTTCTCTGAAATGTCTAGCGATGCCACTCGAAACCGTATGTGTTCGACGAAACTAAGTGGTCGACCTTGTGAGAGAGCAAACTCCAGATGCGAAACATAGTTCCATTTTAAACTAATTGTTCTATATGATATTAAATGTCCGATACTGTGCCGGGAGAAGCGCCTGTTCTCTGAACTGTGTGGCGATGCTACTCGATACCGTATGTGTTCGACGAAGCAAAGTGGTCGATACTGTTTCAGGAGAAACACCCGTTCGGTGAAATCTGTGGCGATACCACACGAGACCGTATGTGTTCGACGAAACTAAGTGGTTGACCATATGAGAGAGGAAACTCCAAATGCGAAACTTAATTCCATTTTAAACTAATTGTTCTACTGAATCTAAGTGTTCAATACTGTGCCAGGAGAAGCGCCTGTTCTCTGAAATCTGTGGCGATGCTACTCGAAACCGTATGTGTTCCACGAAACTAAGTGGTCGCCTTGTGAGAGAGGAAACTCCAGATGCGAAACTTAGTACCATTTTAAACTAATTGTTCTATCGGAAATTAAGTGTTCGATACTGTGCCAGGTGAAGCGCCTGTTCTCTGAAGTCTGTGGCGATGCTACTCGAAACCGTATGTGTTCGACGAAACTAAGTGGTCGACCTTGTGAGAGAGGAAACTCCAGTTGCGAAGCTTAGTTCCATTTTAAACTAATTGTTCTATATGATATTAAATGTCCGATACTGTGCCGGGAGAAGCGCCTGTTCTCTGAAATCTGTGGCGATGCTACTCGAAACCGTATGTGTTCGACGAAACTAAGTTGCCGACCTTGTGGGAGAGGAAACTGCTGATGCGAAACTTAGTTCCATTTTAAATTAATTTTTCTATCTGAAACTATGTGTTCGATACTGTGCTAGAAGAAGCGCCTGTTCTCTGAAATCTGTGGCGAAGCCACTCGAAACTGTATGAGTTCCACGAAACTGAGAGGTCGCCTTGTGAGAGAGGAAATTCCAGATGCGAAACTTAGTACCATTTTAAACTAATTGTTCTATCTGAAACTAAGTGTTCGATACTGTGGCAGGAGAAGCGCCTGTTCTCTGAAATCTGAGGCGATGCTACTCGAAACCGTATGTGTTCGACGAAACTAAGTTGTCGACGTTGTGAGAGAGGAAACTCAAGATGCGAAACATAGTTCCAAATTAAACTAATTGTTCTATCTGTAACTAAGTGTTCGATACTGTGCCAGGAGAAGCGCCTGTTCTCTGAAATCTGTGGCGATGTCACTCGAAACCGTATGTGTTCGACGAAACTAAGTGGTCGACCTTGTGAGAGAGGAAACTCCAAATGCGAAACATATTTCCATTTAAAACTATATATTCTAGCTGAAATACAGTGTTCGATACTGTGCCAGGAGAAGCGCCTGTTCTCTGAAATCTCTGGCGTTGCTACTCCAAACCGTATGTGTTCGACGAAACTAAATGGTCGACCTTGTGAGAGAGGATACTCCAAATGCGAAACATAGTTCCATTTTTAACTAATTGTTCTATCTGAAACTAAGTGTTCGATACTGTGCCAGGAGAAGCGCCTGTTCTCTGAACTGTGTGGCGATGCCACTCGAAACCTTATGTGTTCGACGAAACTAAGTTGTCGACCTTGTGAGAGAGGAAACTCCAGATGCGAAACTTAGTTCCATTTTAAACTAATTGTTCTCTCTGAAACTATGTTTTCGATACTGTGCCAGGAGAAGCGCCTGCTCTCTGAAATCTGTGGCGATGCTACTCGAAACTTTATGTGTTCGACGAAACTAAGTGGTCGACCTTGTGAGAGAGGATACTCCAAATGCGAAACATAGTTCCATTTTAATCTAATTGTTCTGTCTGAAATAAGTGTTCGATACTGTGCCAGGAGAAGCGCCTGCTCTCTGAAATCTGTGGCGATGCTACTCGAAACCGTATGTGTTCGACGAAACTAAGTGGTCGACCTTGTGAGAGAGGAAACTCCAGATGCGAAACGTAGTTCCATTTGAAACTAATTGTTCTCTCTGAAACTAAGTGTTCGATACTGCGCCAGGAGAAGGGCCTGTTCTCTGAAATCGGTGGCGATGCTACTCGAAACCGTATGTGTTCGACGAAACTAAGTGGTCGACCTTGTGAGAAAGGAAACTCCAGATGCGAAGCTTAGTTCCATTTTAAACTAATGGTTCTATCTGATACTAAGTGTTCGATACTGTGGCAGGAGAAGCGCCTGTCCTCTGAAACCTGAGGCGATGCTACTCGAAACAGTATGTATTCGACGAAACTAAGTTGTCGACCTTGTGAGAGAGGAAACTCCAGATGCGAAACATAGTTCCATTTTAAACTAATTGTTCTATCTGTAACTAAGTGTTCGATACTGTGCCAGGAGAAGCGCCTGTTCTCTGAAATCTGTGGCGATGCTACTCGAAACAGTATGTGTTCGACGAAACTAAGTTGTCGACCTTGTGAGAGAGGAAACTTCAGATGCGAAACTCAGTTCCATTTCAAATTAATTGTTCTATCTGAAACTAAGTGTTCGATACTGTGCCAGGAGAAGCGCCTGTTCTCTGAAACCTGTGGCGATGCTGCTCGAAACCGTATGTTTTCGACGAATCTAAATGGTCGACCTTATGAGAGAGGAAACTCCAGATGCGAAACTTAGTTCCATTTTAAATTAATTGTTCTATCTGAAACTAAGTGTTCGATACTGTGCCAGGAGAAGTGCCTGTTCTCTGAAATCTGTGGCGATGCTACTCGAAACCGTATGTGTTCGACGAATCTAAATGGTCGACCTTGTGAGAGAGGAAACTCCAAATGCGAAACTTAGTTCCATTTTAAAGTAATTGTTCTATCTGAAACTAAGTGTTCGATACTGTGCCAGGGGAAGCGCCAGCTCTCTGAAATCTGTGGCGATGCCACTCGAAACCGTATGTGTTCGACGAAACTAAGTGGTCGACCCTGTGAGAGGGGAAACTCCAGAAGCGAAACATAGTTCCATTTTAAACTAATTTTTTTATCTGAAACTAAGTGTCCGACACTGTGCGAGGAGAAGCGCCTGTTCTCTGAAACCTGTGGCGATGCCACTCGAAACCGTATGAGTTCCACGAAACTAAGAGGTCGCCTTGTGAGAGAGGAAACTCCAGATGCGAAACATAGTTACATTTTAATCTAATTGTTCTGTCTGAAATAAGTGTTCGCTACTGTGCCAGGAGAACGGCCTGCTCTCTGAAATCTGTGGCGATGCTACTCGAAACCGTATGTGTTCGACGAAACTAAGTGGTCGACCTTGTGAGGGAGGATACTCCAGATGCGAAACATAGTTTCATTTTAATCTAATTGTTGTATCTGAAACTAAGTGTTCGATACTGTGCCAGGAGAAGCGCCTGCTCTGTGAAACCTGTGGCGATAACACTCGAAACCGAATGTGTTCAACGAAACTAAGTCGTCGACCTTGTGAGAGAGGAGACTCCAGATTCGAAACTTTGTTCCATTTTAAACTAATCGTTCTATCTGAAACTGAGTGTTCGATACTGTGCCAGGAGAAGCGCCTGTCCTCTGAAATATGTGGCGATGCCACTCGAAACCGTATGTGTTCAACGAAGCTATGTCGTCGACCTTGTGAGAGAGGATACTCCAGATGCGAAACATAGTTCCATTTTAAACTAACTCTTCTATCTGAGACTAAGTGATCGATAATGTGCCAGGAGAAGTGCCTGTTCTCTGAAATCTGTGACGACGCTACTCCAAACCGTATGTGTTCGAGGAAACTAAGTGGTCGACCTTGTGGGAGAGGACACTCCAGATGCGAAACTTAGTTCCATTTTAAACTAATTGTTCTATCTGAAACTAAGTGTTCGATAATGAGCCAGGAGAAGCGCCTGTTCTCTGAAATCTGTGGCGATGCTACTCGAAACCGTATGTGTTCGACGAAACTAAGTGGCCGACCTTGTGAGAGAGGAAACTTCAGATGCGAAACTTAGTTCCATTTCAAATTAATTGTTCTATCTGAACTAAGTGTTCGATGCTGTGCCAGGAGAAGCGCCTGTTCTCTGAAATGTCTAGCGATGCCACTCGAAACCGTATGTGTTCGACGAAACTAAGTGGTCGACCTTGTGAGAGAGCAAACTCCAGATGCGAAACATAGTTCCATTTTAAACTAATTGTTCTATATGATATTAAATGTCCGATACTGTGCCGGGAGAAGCGCCTGTTCTCTGAACTTTGTGGCGATGCTACTCGATACCGTATGTGTTCGACGAAGCAAAGTGGTCGATACTGTTTCAGGAGAAACACCCGTTCGGTGAAATCTGTGGCGATACCACACGATACCGTATGTGTTCGACGAAACTAAGTGGTTGACCATATGAGAGAGCAAACTCCAAATGCGAAACTTAATTCCATTTTAAACTAATTGTTCTACTGA
The DNA here is from genome assembly GCA_910591585.2 of Nysson spinosus. Lineage (NCBI taxonomy): Eukaryota > Metazoa > Arthropoda > Insecta > Hymenoptera > Crabronidae > Nysson > Nysson spinosus. Next base: position 3,855,487 of record CAJUYC020000088.1, on the reverse strand, counting down.
ATCTAAGTGTTCAATACTGTGCCAGGAGAAGCGCCTGTTCTCTGAAATCTGTGGCGATGCTACTCGAAACCGTATGTGTTCCACGAAACTAAGTGGTCGCCTTGTGAGAGAGGAAACTCCAGATGCGAAACTTAGTACCATTTTAAACTAATTGTTCTATCGGAAATTAAGTGTTCGATACTGTGCCAGGAGAAGCGCCTGTTCTCTGAAATCTGTGGCGATGCTACTCGAAACCGTATGTGTTCGACGAAACTAAGTGGTCGACTTTGTGAGAGAGGAAACTCCAGTTGCGAAGCTTAGTTCCATTTTAAACTAATTGTTCTATATGATATTAAATGTCCGATACTGTGCCGGGAGAAGCGCCTGTTCTCTGAAATCTGTGGCGATGCTACTCGAAATCGTATGTGTTCGACGAAACTAAGTTGCCGACCTTGTGGGAGAGGAAACTGCTGATGCGAAACTTAGTTCCATTTTAAATTAATTTTTCTATCTGAAACTATGTGTTCGATACTGTGCTAGAAGAAGCGCCTGTTCTCTGAAATCTGTGGCGAAGCCACTCGAAACCGTATGAGTTCCACGAAACTGAGAGGTCGCCTTGTGAGAGAGGAAATTCCAGATGCGAAACTTAGTACCATTTTAAACTAATTGTTCTATCTGAAACTAAGTGTTCGATACTGTGGCAGGAGAAGCGCCTGTTCTCTGAAATCTGAGGCGATGCTACTCGAAACCGTATGTGTTCGACGAAACTAAGTTGTCGACGTTGTGAGAGAGGAAACTCCAGATGCGAAACATAGTTCCAAATTAAACTAATTGTTCTATCTGTAACTAATTGTTCGATACTGTGCCAGGAGAAGCGCCTGTTCTCTGAAATCTGTGGCGATGTCACTCGAAACCGTATGTGTTCGACGAAACTAAGTGGTCGACCTTGTGAGAGAGGAAACTCCAGATGCGAAACGTAGTTCCATTTTAAACTAATTGTTCTCTCTGAAACTAAGTGTTCGATACTGCGCCAGGAGAAGGGCCTGTTCTCTGAAATCGGTGGCGATGCTACTCGAAACCATATGTGTTCGACGAAACTAAGTGGTCGACCTTGTGAGAAAGGAAACTCCAGATGCGAAGCTTAGTTCCATTTTAAACTAATGGTTCTATCTGATACTAAGTGTTCGATACTGTGGCAGGAGAAGCGCCTGTCCTCTGAAACCTGAGGCGATGCTACTCGAAACAGTATGTGTTCGACGAAACTAAGTCGTCGACCTTGTGAGGGAGGATACTCCAGATGCGAAACATAGTTACATTTTAAACTAATTGTTCTATCTGAAACTAAGTGTTCGATACTGTGTCAGGAGAAGCGCCTGTTCTCTGAAATCTGTGGCGATGCCACTCGAAACCGTATGAGTTCGACGAAACTAAGTGGTCGACCTTGTGAGAGAGGAAACACCAAATTGCGAAACTTAGTTCATTTTAAACTATTAATCCTATCGGACACTAAGTGTTCGATACTGTGCCAGGAGAAGCGCCTGTTCTCTGAAATCTGTGGCGATGCCACTCGAAGCCGTATGAGTTCGACGAAACTAAGTGGTCGACCTTGTGAGAAAGGAAACTCCAGATGCGAAGCTTAGTTCCATTTTAAACTAATGGTTCTATCTGATACTAAGTGTTCGATACTGTGGCAGGAGAAGCGCCTGTCCTCTGAAACCTGAGGCGATGCTACTCGAAACAGTATGTGTTCGACGAAACTAAGTCGTCGACCTTGTGAGGGAGGATACTCCAGATGCGAAACATAGTTACATTTTAAACTAATTGTTCTATCTGAAACTAAGTGTTCGATACTGTGTCAGGAGAAGCGCCTGTTCTCTGAAATCTGTGGCGATGCCACTCGAAACCGTGTGTGTCCGATGAAACTAAGTGGTCGCCTTGTGAGAGAAGAAACTCCAGATGCGAAACGTATTTCCATTTTAAACGAATTGTTCTATCTGAAACTAAGTGCTCGATACTGTGCCAGGAAAAGCGCCTGTACTCTGAAATCTGTGGCGATGATACTCGAAACCGTATGTGCTCGACGAATCTAAATGGTCGACCTTGTGAGAGAGCAAGCTCCAGGTGTGAAACTTAGGTCCATTTTAAACTAATGGTTCTATCTGATACTAAGTGTTCGATACTGTGGCAGGAGAAGCGCCTGTCCTCTGAAACCTGAGGCGATGCTACTCGAAACAGTATGTGTTCGACGAAACTAAGTCGTCGACCTTGTGAGGGAGGATACTCCAGATGCGAAACATAGTTACATTTTAAACTAATTGTTCTATCTGAAACTAAGTGTTCGATACTGTGTCAGGAGAAGCGCCTGTTCTCTGAAATCTGTGGCGATGCCACTCGAAACCGTATGAGTTCGACGAAACTAAGTGGTCGACCTTGTGAGAGAGGAAACACCAAATTGCGAAACTTAGTTCATTTTAAACTATTAATCCTATCGGACACTAAGTGTTCGATACTGTGCCAGGAGAAGCGCCTGTTCTCTGAAATCTGTGGCGATGCCACTCGAAGCCGTATGAGTTCGACGAAACTAAGTGGTCGACCTTGTGAGAAAGGAAACTCCAGATGCGAAGCTTAGTTCCATTTTAAACTAATGGTTCTATCTGATACTAAGTGTTCGATACTGTGGCAGGAGAAGCGCCTGTCCTCTGAAACCTGAGGCGATGCTACTCGAAACAGTATGTTTTCGACGAAACTAAGTCGTCGACCTTGTGAGGGAGGATACTCCAGATGCGAAACATAGTTACATTTTAAACTAATTGTTCTATCTGAAACTAAGTGTTCGATACTGTGTCAGGAGAAGCGCCTGTTCTCTGAAATCTGTGGCGATGCCACTCGAAACCGTATGAGTTCGACGAAACTAAGTGGTCGACCTTGTGAGAGAGGAAACACCAGATGCGAAACATAGTTCCATTTTAAACTAATTGTTCTATCTGAACCTGAGTGTTCGATACTGCGCCAGGAGAAGCGGCTGTTTTCTGAAATCTGTGGCGATGCCACTCGAAACCGTATGTGTTCCACGAAACTAAGTGATTGACCTTGTGAGGGAGGATTCACCAGATGCGGAACATAGTTCCATTCTAAACTAATTGTTCTATCTGAAACTAAGTGTTCGATACTGTGCCAGGAGAATCGCCTGTTCTCTGAAATCTGTGGCGATGCCACTCGAAACCGTATGTGTTCCACGAAACTAAGTGGTCGACCTTGTAAGAGAGGAAACTCCAGATGCGAAACTTAGTACCATTTTAAACTAATTGTTCTACCTGAAACTAAGTGTTCGATACTGTGCCAGGAGAAGCGCCTGTTCTCTGAAATCTGTGGCGATGCCACTCGAAACCGTATGTGTTCGAGGAAACTAAGTTGTTGATCTTGTGAGAGAGGAAACTCCAGAAGCGAAACTTAGTTCCATTTAAAACTAAGTGTTCCATCTGAAACTTAGTGTTCGATACTGTGCCAGGAGAAGCGCCTGTTCTCTGAAATCTGTGGCGATGCTACTCGAAACCGTATGTGTTCGAAGAAACAAAGTGGCCGACCTTGTGAGAGAGGAGACTCCAGATGCGAAACATATTTCCATTTTAAACTAAATGTTCTATCTGAAACTAAGTATTCGATACTCTGCCAGTAGAAGCGCCTGTTCTCTGAAACCTGTGGCTTTGCTACTCGAAGCCGAATGTGTTCGACGAATCTAAATGGTCGACCTTGTGAGAGAGGAAACTCCAGAAGCGAAACTTAGTTCCATTTAAAACTAAGTGTTCCATCTGAAAATTAGTGTTCGATACTGTGCCAGGAGAAGCGCCTGTTCTCTGAAATCTGTGGCGATGCTACTCGAAACCGTATGTGTTCGAAGAAACAAAGTGGCCGACCTTGTGAGAGAGGAGACTCCAGATGCGAAACTTAGTTTCATTTTAAACTAATTGTTCTATCTGAAAGTGTTCGATACTTAGCCAGGAGAAGCGCCTGTTCTCTGAAATCTGTGGCGATGCTACTCGAAACCGTATGTGTTCGACGAATCTAAATGGTCGACCTTGTGAGAGAGAAAACTCCTGATGCGAAACTTAGTTCCATTTTATTCTTATTGTTCTAGCTGAAACTAAGTTTACGATACTGTGCCATGAGAAGCGCCTGCTCTCTGAGAACTGTGGCGATGCTACTCGAAACCGTATGTGTTCGACCAAACTAAGTGGTCGACTTTGTGAGAGAGGAAATTCCAGATGCGAAACTTAGTTTCATTTTAAACAAATTGTTCTATCTGAAAATGTTCGATACTGTGCCAGGAGAAGCGCCTGTTCTCTGAAATCTGTGGCGATGCTACTCGAAACCGTATGTGTTCGACGAATCTAAATGGTCGACCTTGTGAGAGAGGAAACTCCAGAAGCGAAACTTAGTTCCATTTAAAACTAATTGTTCTATCTGAAACTACGTGTTCGATACTGTGCCAGGAGAAGCGCCTGTTCTCTGAAATCTGTGGCGATGCCACGCGAAACCATATGTGTTCGAAGAAACAAAGTGGCCGACCTTGTGAGAGAGGAAACTCCAGATGCGAAACATATTTCCATTTTAAACTAAATGTTCTATCTGAAACTAAGTATTCGATAGTGTGACAGGAGAAAGGCCTGTTCTCTGAAATCTGTGGCGATGCGACTCGAAACCGTATGTGTTCGACGAAACTAAGTGGCCGCCTTGTGAGACGGGAATCTCCAGATGCGAAACTTAGTTCCATTTTAAACTAATTGTTCTATCTGTAACTAAGTGTTCGATACTGTGCCAGGAGAAGCGCCTGTTCTCTGAAATCTGTGGCGTTCCTACTCGAAACCGAATGTGTTCGACGAAACTAAGTGGCCGACCTTGTGAGAGAGGAAACTCCAGATGCGAAACATATTTCCATTTTAAACTAAATGTTCTATCTGAAACTAAGTATTCGATAGTGTGACAGGAGAAAGGCCTGTTCTCTGAAATCTGTGGCGATGCGACTCGAAACCGAATGTGTTCGACGAAACTAAGTAGTCGACCTTGTGAGAGAGGAAACTCCAAATGCGAAACATTGTTCCATTTTATACTAAGTGTTCTATCTCTAACTAAGTGTTCGATACTGTGCCAGGAGAAGCGCCTGTTCTCTGAAATCTGTGGCGATGCAACTCGAAACCGTATGTGTTCGACGAAACTAAGTGGTCGACCTTGTGAGAGAAGAATATCCAGATGCGAAACTTGTTCCATTTTATACTAATTGTTCTATCTGAAACTATGTTTTCGATACTGTGCCAGGAGAAGCGCCTGTTCTCTGAAATGTGTGGCGATGCTACTCGAAACCGTATGCGTTCGACGAAACTAAGTAGTCCACCTTGTGAGAGAGGAAACTCCAAATGCGAAACATAGTCCATTTTAAACTAATTGTTCTGTCTGAAATAAGTGTTCGATACTGTGCCAGGAGAAGCGCCTGTTCTCTGAAATCTGTGGCGATGACACTCGAAACCGTATGTGTTCGACGAAACTAAGTGGCCGACCTTGTGAGAGAGGAAACCCCAGGTTCGAAGCTTAGTTCCATTTTAAACTAATTGTTCTATCTGATACTAAGTGTTCGATACTGTGCCAGCAGAAGCGCCTGTTCTCTGAAATGTGGGGCGATGCCACTCGAAACCGTATGTGTTCGAGGAAACTAAGTGGTTGATCTTGTGAGAGAGGATACTCCAGATGCGAAACATTGTTCCATTTTAAACTAATTGTTCTGACTGAAATAAGTGTTCGATACTGTGCCAGGCGAAGCGCCTGTTCTCTGAAATCTGTGACGATGCCACTCGAAACCGTATGTGTTCGTCGAAACTAAGTGGTCGACCTTGTGAGAGAGGAAATTCCAGATGCGAAACTTAGTTCCATTTTAAACTAATTGTTCTATCTGAAACTATGTGTCTGATACTGTGCCAGGAGAAGCGCCTGTTCTCTTAAATCTGTTGCGATGCTACTCGAAACCGTATGTGTTCTACGAAACTAAGTGGTCGACCTTGTGAGAGAGGAAACTCCAGATGCGAAACTTAGTACCATTTGAAACCAAATGTTCTATCTGAAACTAAGTATTCGATAGTCTGACAGGAGAAAGGCCTGTTCTCTGGAATCTGTGGCGATGCGACTCGAAACCGTATGTGTTCGACGAAACTAAGTGGCCGCCTTGTGAGACGGGAATCTCTAGATGCGAAACTTAGTTCCATTTTAAACTAATTGTTCTATCTGTAACTAAGTGTTCGATACTGTGCCAGGAGAAGCGCCTGTTCTCTGAAATCTGGGGCGTTCCTACTCGAAACCGAATGTGTTCGACGAAACTAAGTAGTCGACCTTGTGAGAGAGGAAACTCCAAATGCGAAACATTGTTCCATTTTATACTAAGTGTTCTATCTCTAACTAAGTGTTCGATACTGTGCCAGGAGAAGCGCCTGTTCTCTGAAATCTGTGGCGATGCAACTCGAAACCGTATGTGTTCGACGAAACTAAGTGGTCGACATTGTGAGAGAAGAATATCCAGATGCGAAACTTGTTCCATTTTATACTAATTGTTCTATCTGAAACTATGTTTTCGATACTGTGCCAGGAGAAGCGCCTGTTCTCTGAAATGTGTGGCGATGCTACTCGAAACCGTATGTGTTCGACGAAACTAAGTAGTCCACCTTGTGAGAGAGGAAACTCCAAATGCGAAACATTGTTCCATTTTATACTAAGTGTTCTATCTCTAACTAAGTGTTCGATACTGGGCCAGGAGAAGCGCCTGTTCTCTGAAATCTGTGGCGATGCTACTCTAAACCTTATGTGTTCCACGAAACTAAGTGGCCGCCTTGTGAGACGGGAATCTCCAGATGCGAAACTTAGTTCCATTTTAAACTAATTGTTCTATCTGAAACTAAGTATTCGATAGTGTGACAGGAGAAAGGCCTGTTCTCTGAAATCTGTGGCGATGCGACTCGAAACCGAATGTGTTCGACGAAACTAAGTAGTCGACCTTGTGAGAGAGGACACTCCAAATGCGAAACATTGTTCCATTTTATACTAAGTGTTCTATCTCTAACTAAGTGTTCGATACTGTGCCAGGAGAAGCGCCTGTTCTCTGAAATCTGTGGCGATGCAACTCGAAACCGTATGTGTTCGACGAAACTAAGTGGTCGACCTTGTGAGAGAAGAATATCCAGATGCGAAACTTGTTCCATTTTATACTAATTGTTCTATCTGAAACTATGTTTTCGATACTGTGCCAGGAGAAGCGCCTGTTCTCTGAAATGTGTGGCGATGCTACTCGAAACCGTATGCGTTCGACGAAACTAAGTAGTCCACCTTGTGAGAGAGGAAACTCCAAATGCGAAACATAGTCCATTTTAAACTAATTGTTCTGTCTGAAATAAGTGTTCGATACTGTGCCAGGAGAAGCGCCTGTTCTCTGAAATCTGTGGCGATGACACTCGAAACCGTATGTGTTCGACGAAACTAAGTGGCCGACCTTGTGAGAGAGGAAACCCCAGGTTCGAAGCTTAGTTCCATTTTAAACTAATTGTTCTATCTGATACTAAGTGTTCGATAATGTGCCAGGAGAAGCGCCTGTTCTCTGAAATCTGTGACCATGCCACTCGAAACCGTATGTGTTCTACGAAACTGAGTGGTCGACTTTGTGAGAGAGGAAACTCCAAATGCGAAACATAGTTCCATTTTAAACTAATTGTTCTATCTCAAACTATGTGTTCGATACTGTGCCAGGAGAAGCATCTGTTCTCTGAAATCTTTGGCGATGCTACTCGAAACCGTATGTGTTCGACGAAACTAAGTGGCCGACCTTGTGAGAGAGGAAACCCCAGGTTCGAAGCTTAGTTCCATTTTAAACTAATTGTTCTATCTGATACTAAGTGTTCGATACTGTGCCAGCAGAAGCGCCTGTTCTCTGAAATGTGGGGCGATGCCACTCGAAACCGTATGTGTTCGAGGAAACTAAGTGGTTGATCTTGTGAGAGAGGATACTCCAGATGCGAAACATTGTTCCATTTTAAACTAATTGTTCTGACTGAAATAAGTGTTCGATACTGTGCCAGGCGAAGCGCCTGTTCTCTGAAATCTGTGACGATGCCACTCGAAACCGTATGTGTTCGTCGAAACTAAGTGGTCGACCTTGTGAGAGAGGAAATTCCAGATGCGAAACTTAGTTCCATTTTAAACTAATTTTTCTATCTGAAACTATGTGTCTGATACTGTGCCAGGAGAAGCGCCTGTTCTCTTAAATCTGTTGCGATGCTACTCGAAACCGTATGTGTTCTACGAAACTAAGTGGTCGACCTTGTGAGAGAGGAAACTCCAGATGCGAAACTTAGTACCATTTGAAACCAAATGTTCTATCTGAAACTAAGTATTCGATAGTCTGACAGGAGAAAGGCCTGTTCTCTGGAATCTGTGGCGATGCGACTCGAAACCGTATGTGTTCGACGAAACTAAGTGGCCGCCTTGTGAGACGGGAATCTCTAGATGCGAAACTTAGTTCCATTTTAAACTAATTGTTCTATCTGTAACTAAGTGTTCGATACTGTGCCAGGAGAAGCGCCTGTTCTCTGAAATCTGGGGCGTTCCTACTCGAAACCGAATGTGTTCGACGAAACTAAGTAGTCGACCTTGTGAGAGAGGAAACTCCAAATGCGAAACATTGTTCCATTTTATACTAAGTGTTCTATCTCTAACTAAGTGTTCGATACTGTGCCAGGAGAAGCGCCTGTTCTCTGAAATCTGTGGCGATGCAACTCGAAACCATATGTGTTCGACGAAACTAAGTGGTCGACATTGTGAGAGAAGAATATCCAGATGCGAAACTTGTTCCATTTTATACTAATTGTTCTATCTGAAACTATGTTTTCGATACTGTGCCAGGAGAAGCGCCTGTTCTCTGAAATGTGTGGCGATGCTACTCGAAACCGTATGCGTTCGACGAAACTAAGTAGTCCACCTTGTGAGAGAGGAAACTCCAAATGCGAAACATTGTTCCATTTTATACTAAGTGTTCTATCTCTAACTAAGTGTTCGATACTGGGCCAGGAGAAGCGCCTGTTCTCTGAAATCTGTGGCGATGCTACTCTAAACCTTATGTGTTCCACGAAACTAAGTGGCCGCCTTGTGAGACGGGAATCTCCAGATGCGAAACTTAGTTCCATTTTAAACTAATTGTTCTATCTGAAACTAAGTATTCGATAGTGTGACAGGAGAAAGGCCTGTTCTCTGAAATCTGTGGCGATGCGACTCGAAACCGAATGTGTTCGACGAAACTAAGTAGTCGACCTTGTGAGAGAGGAAACTCCAAATGCGAAACATTGTTCCATTTTATACTAAGTGTTCTATCTCTAACTAAGTGTTCGATACTGTGCCAGGAGAAGCGCCTGTTCTCTGAAATCTGTGGCGATGCAACTCGAAACCGTATGTGTTCGACGAAACTAAGTGGTCGACCTTGTGAGAGAAGAATATCCAGATGCGAAACTTGTTCCATTTTATACTAATTGTTCTATCTGAAACTATGTTTTCGATACTGTGCCAGGAGAAGCGCCTGTTCTCTGAAATGTGTGGCGATGCTACTCGAAACCGTATGCGTTCGACGAAACTAAGTAGTCCACCTTGTGAGAGAGGAAACTCCAAATGCGAAACATAGTCCATTTTAAACTAATTGTTCTGTCTGAAATAAGTGTTCGATACTGTGCCAGGAGAAGCGCCTGTTCTCTGAAATCTGTGGCGATGCCACTCGAAACCGTATGTGTTCGACGAAACTAAGTGGCCGACCTTGTGAGAGAGGAAACCCCAGGTTCGAAGCTTAGTTCCATTTTAAACTAATTGTTCTATCTGATACTAAGTGTTCGATAATGTGCCAGGAGAAGCGCCTGTTCTCTGAAATCTGTGACCATGCCACTCGAAACCGTATGTGTTCTACGAAACTGAGTGGTCGACTTTGTGAGAGAGGAAACTCCAAATGCGAAACATAGTTCCATTTTAAACTAATTGTTCTATCTCAAACTATGTGTTCGATACTGTGCCAGGAGAAGCATCTGTTCTCTGAAATCTTTGGCGATGCTACTCGAAACCGTATGTGTTCCACGAAACTAAGTGGTCGACCTTGTGAGAGAGGAAACTCCAAATGCGAAACATAGTTCCATTTTAAACTAATTGTTCTACCTGAAACTATGTGTTCGATACTGTGCCAGGAGAAGCGCCTGTTCTCTGAAATCTGTGGCGATGCAACTCGAAACCGTATGTGTTCGACGAAACTAAGTGGTCGACCTTGTGAGAGAAGAATATCCAGATGCGAAACGTGTTCCATTTTATACTAATTGTTCTATCTGAAACTATGTTTTCGATACTGTGCCAGGAGAAGCGCCTGTTCTCTGAAATGTGTGGCGATGCTACTCGAAACCGTATGCGTTCGACGAAACTAAGTAGTCCACCTTGTGAGAGAGGAAACTCCAAATGCGAAACATAGTCCATTTTAAACTAATTGTTCTGTCTGAAATAAGTGTTCGATACTGTGCCAGGAGAAGCGCCTGTTCTCTGAAATCTGTGGCGATGACACTCGAAACCGTATGTGTTCGACGAAACTAAGTGGCCGACCTTGTGAGAGAGGAAACCCCAGGTTCGAAGCTTAGTTCCATTTTAAACTAATTGTTCTATCTGATACTAAGTGTTCGATAATGTGCCAGGAGAAGCGCCTGTTCTCTGAAATCTGTGACCATGCCACTCGAAACCGTATGTGTTCTACGAAACTGAGTGGTCGACTTTGTGAGAGAGGAAACTCCAAATGCGAAACATAGTTCCATTTTAAACTAATTGTTCTATCTCAAACTATGTGTTCGATACTGTGCCAGGAGAAGCATCTGTTCTCTGAAATCTTTGGCGATGCTACTCGAAACCGTATGTGTTCCACGAAACTAAGTGGTCGACCTTGTGAGAGAGGAAACTCCAAATGCGAAACATAGTTCCATTTTAAACTAATTGTTCTACCTGAAACTATGTGTTCGATACTGTGCCAGGAGAAGCGCCTGTTCTCTGAAATGTGTGGCGATGCCACTCGAAACCGTATGTGTTCGACGAAACTAAGTGGTCGACCTTGTGAGAGAGGAAACTGCAGATGGGAAACTTACTTCCATTTTAAACTAATCGTTCTATCTGATACTAAGTGTTCGATACTGTGCCAGCAGAAGCGCCTGTTCTCTGAAATGTGGGGCGATGCCACTCGAAACCGTATGTGTTCGAGGAAACTAAGTGGTTGATCTTGTGAGAGAGGATACTCCAGATGCGAAACATAGTTCCATTTTAAACTAATTGTTCTGACTGAAATAAGTGTTCGATACTGTGCCAGGCGAAGCGCCTGTTCTCTGAAATCTGTGACGATGCCACTCGAAACCGTATGTGTTCGTCGAAACTAAGTGGTCGACCTTGTGAGAGAGGAAATTCCAGATGCGAAACTTAGTTCCATTTTAAACTAATTGTTCTATCTGAAACTATGTGTCTGATACTGTGCCAGGAGAAGCGCCTGTTCTCTTAAATCTGTGGCGATGCTACTCGAAACCGTATGTGTTCTACGAAACTAAGTGGTCGACCTTGTGAGAGAGGAAACTCCAGATGCGAAACTTAGTACCATTTGAAACCAAATGTTCTATCTGAAACTAAGTATTCGATAGTCTGACAGGAGAAAGGCCTGTTCTCTGGAATCTGTGGCGATGCGACTCGAAACCGTATGTGTTCGACGAAACTAAGTGGCCGCCTTGTGAGACGGGAATCTCTAGATGCGAAACTTAGTTCCATTTTAAACTAATTGTTCTATCTGTAACTAAGTGTTCGATACTGTGCCAGGAGAAGCGCCTGTTCTCTGAAATCTGGGGCGTTCCTACTCGAAACCGAATGTGTTCGAAGAAACTAAGTAGTCGACCTTGTGAGAGAGGAAACTCCAAATGCGAAACATTGTTCCATTTTATACTAAGTGTTCTATCTCTAACTAAGTGTTCGATACTGTGCCAGGAGAAGCGCCTGTTCTCTGAAATCTGTGGCGATGCAACTCGAAACCGTATGTGTTCGACGAAACTAAGTGGTCGACATTGTGAGAGAAGAATATCCAGATGCGAAACTTGTTCCATTTTATACTAATTGTTCTATCTGAAACTATGTTTTCGATACTGTGCCAGGAGAAGCGCCTGTTCTCTGAAATGTGTGGCGATGCTACTCGAAACCGTATGCGTTCGACGAAACTAAGTAGTCCACCTTGTGAGAGAGGAAACTCCAAATGCGAAACATTGTTCCATTTTATACTAAGTGTTCTATCTCTAACTAAGTGTTCGATACTGGGCCAGGAGAAGCGCCTGTTCTCTGAAATCTGTGGCGATGCTACTCTAAACCTTATGTGTTCCACGAAACTAAGTGGCCGCCTTGTGAGACGGGAATCTCCAGATGCGAAACTTAGTTCCATTTTAAACTAATTGTTCTATCTGAAACTAAGTATTCGATAGTGTGACAGGAGAAAGGCCTGTTCTCTGAAATCTGTGGCGATGCGACTCGAAACCGAATGTGTTCGACGAAACTAAGTAGTCGACCTTGTGAGAGAGGAAACTCCAAATGCGAAACATTGTTCCATTTTATACTAAGTGTTCTATCTCTAACTAAGTGTTCGATACTGTGCCAGGAGAAGCGCCTGTTCTCTGAAATCTGTGGCGATGCAACTCGAAACCGTATGTGTTCGACGAAACTAAGTGGTCGACCTTGTGAGAGAAGAATATCCAGATGCGAAACTTGTTCCATTTTATACTAATTGTTCTATCTGAAACTATGTTTTCGATACTGTGCCAGGAGAAGCGCCTGTTCTCTGAAATGTGTGGCGATGCTACTCGAAACCGTATGCGTTCGACGAAACTGAGTGGTCGACTTTGTGAGAGAGGAAACTCCAAATGCGAAACATAGTTCCATTTTAAACTAATTGTTCTATCTCAAACTATGTGTTCGATACTGTGCCAGGAGAAGCATCTGTTCTCTGAAATCTTTGGCGATGCTACTCGAAACCGTATGTGTTCCACGAAACTAAGTGGTCGACCTTGTGAGAGAGGAAACTCCAAATGCGAAACATAGTTCCATTTTAAACTAATTGTTCTACCTGAAACTATGTGTTCGATACTGTGCCAGGAGAAGCGCCTGTTCTCTGAAATGTGTGGCGATGCCACTCGAAACCGTATGTGTTCGACGAAACTAAGTGGTCGACCTTGTGAGAGAGGAAACTGCAGATGGGAAACTTACTTCCATTTTAAACTAATCGTTCTATCTGATACTAAGTGTTCGATACTGTGCCAGCAGAAGCGCCTGTTCTCTGAAATGTGGGGCGATGCCACTCGAAACCGTATGTGTTCGAGGAAACTAAGTGGTTGATCTTGTGAGAGAGGATACTCCAGATGCGAAACATAGTTCCATTTTAAACTAATTGTTCTGACTGAAATAAGTGTTCGATACTGTGCCAGGCGAAGCGCCTGTTCTCTGAAATCTGTGACGATGCCACTCGAAACCGTATGTGTTCGTCGAAACTAAGTGGTCGACCTTGTGAGAGAGGAAATTCCAGATGCGAAACTTAGTTCCATTTTAAACTAATTGTTCTATCTGAAACTATGTGTCTGATACTGTGCCAGGAGAAGCGCCGGTTCTCTTAAATCTGTGGCGATGCTACCCGAAACCGTATGTGTTCTACGAAACTAAGTGGTCGACCTTGTGAGAGAGGAAACTCCAGATGCGAAACTTAGTACCATTTGAAACCAAATGTTCTATCTGAAACTAAGTATTCGATAGTCTGACAGGAGAAAGGCCTGTTCTCTGGAATCTGTGGCGATGCGACTCGAAACCGTATGTGTTCGACGAAACTAAGTGGCCGCCTTGTGAGACGGGAATCTCCAGATGCGAAACTTAGTTCCATTTTAAACTAATTGTGCTATCTGAAAGTAAGTGTTCGATACTGTGCCAGGAGAAGCGCCTGTTCTCTGAAATCTGGGGCGTTCCTACTCGAAACCGAATGTGTTCGAAGAAACTAAGTAGTCGACCTTGTGAGAGAGGAAACTCCAAATGCGAAACATTGTTCCATTTTATACTAAGTGTTCTATCTCTAACTAAGTGTTCGATACTGTGCCAGGAGAAGCGCCTGTTCTCTGAAATCTGTGGCGATGCAACTCGAAACCGTATGTGTTCGACGAAACTAAGTGGTCGACATTGTGAGAGAAGAATATCCAGATGCGAAACTTGTTCCATTTTATACTAATTGTTCTATCTGAAACTATGTTTTCGATACTGTGCCAGGAGAAGCGCCTGTTCTCTGAAATGTGTGGCGATGCTACTCGAAACCGTATGCGTTCGACGAAACTAAGTAGTCCACCTTGTGAGAGAGGAAACTCCAAATGCGAAACATTGTTCCATTTTCTACTAAGTGTTCTATCTCTAACTAAGTGTTCGATACTGGGCCAGGAGAAGCGCCTGTTCTCTGAAATCTGTGGCGATGCTACTCTAAACCTTATGTGTTCCACGAAACTAAGTGGCCGCCTTGTGAGACGGGAATCTCCAGATGCGAAACTTAGTTCCATTTTAAACTAATTGTGCTATCTGAAAGTAAGTGTTCGATACTGTGCCAGGAGAAGCGCCTGTTCTCTGAAATCTGTGGCGATGCTACTCGAAACCGTATGTGTTCGACGAAACTAAGTGATCGACCTTGTGAGAGGGGAAACTCCAGATGCTAAACTTAGTTCCATTTTAAACTAATTGTTCTATCTGATTCTATGTGTTCGATAAGGTGCCAGGAGAAGGGTCTGTTCTCTGAAATCAGTGGCAATGCTACTCGAAACCGTAGGTGTTCGACGAAACAAACTGGTCGACGTTGTGAGAGGGGAAACTCCAGATGCGAAACTTAGTTCCATTTTAAACTAATTGTTCTATCTGAACCTGAGTGTTCGATACTGCGCCAGGAGAAGCGCCTGTTCTCTGAAATCTGTGGCGATGCCACTCGAAACCGTATGTGTTCGACGAAACTATGTGATTGACCTTGTGAGGGAGGATTCACCAGATGCGGAACATAGTTCCATTTTAAACTAATTGTTCTATCTGAAACTAAGTTTTCGATACTGTGCCAGGAGAAGCGCCTGTTCTCTGAAATCTGTGGCGATGCCACTCGAAACCGTATGTGCTCCACGAAACTAAGTGGTCAACCTTGTAAGAGAGGAAACTCCAGATGCGAAATTTAGTACAATTTTAGACTAATTGTTCTATCTGAAACTATGTGTCTGATACTGTGCCAGGAGAAGCGCCTGTTCTCTGAAATCTGTGGCGTTGCCACTCGAAACCGTATGAGTTCGACGAAAATAAGTGGCCGACCTTGTGAGAGAGGAAACTTCAGATGCGAAACTTAGTTCCATTTCAAATTAATTGTTCTATCTGAAACTAAGTGTTCGATACTGTGCCAGGAGAAGCGGCTGTTTTCTGAAATCTGTGGCGATGCCACTCGAAACCGTATGTGTTCGCCGAAACTAAGTGGTCGACCATGTGAGAGAGGAAACTCCAGATGCGAAACATAGTTCCATTTTAAACTAATTGTTCTATCTGAACCTGAGTGTTCGATACTGCGCCAGGAGAAGCGGCTGTTTTCTGAAATCTGTGGCGATGCCATTCGAAACCGTATGTGTTCCACGAAACTAAGTGATTGACCTTGTGAGGGAGGATTCACCAGATGCGGAACATAGTTCCATTCTAAACTAATTGTTCTATCTGAAACTAAGTGTTCGATACTGTGCCAGGAGAATCGCCTGTTCTCTGAAATCTGTGGCGATGCCACTCGAAACCGTATGTGTTCCACGAAACTAAGTGGTCGACCTTGTAAGAGAGGAAACTCCAGATGCGAAACTTAGTTCCAGTTTAACCTAATTGTTCTATCTGAAACTATGTGTTCGACACTGTGCCAGGAGAAGCGCCTGTTCTCTGAAATCTGTGGCCATGCCACTCGAAACCGTATGTGTTCGTTGAAACTAAGTGGTCGACCTTGTGGGAGAGGAAACTCCTGATGCGAAACATGGTTCCATTTTAAACTAATTGTTCTATCTGAACCTGAGTGTTCGATACTGTTCCAGGAGAAGCGCCTGTTCTCTGAAATCTGTGGCGATGCCACTCGAAACCGTATGTGTTCGACGAAACTAAGTGATCGACCTTGTGAGGGAGGATTCACCATATGCGGAACATAGTTCCATTCTAAACTAATTGTTCTATCTGAAACTAAGTGTGCGATTCTGTGCCAGGAGAATCGCCTGTTCTCTGAAATCTGTGGCGATGCCACTCGAAACCGTATGTGTTCCACGAAACTAAGTGGTCGACCTTGTAAGAGAGGAAACTCCAGATGCGAAACTTAGTTCCATTTTAACCTAATTGTTCTATCTGAAACTATGTGTTCGACACTGTGCCAGGAGAAGCGCCTGTTCTCTGAAATCTGTGGCCATGCCACTCGAAACCGTATGTGTTCGACGAAACTAAGTGGTCGACCTTGTGGGAGAGGAAACTCCACATGCGAAACTTACTTCCATTTTAAACTAATTATTCTATCTGAAACTAAGTGTTCGATACTGTGCCAGGAGAGGCGCCTGTTCTCTGAAATCTGTGGCGATGCTACTCGAAACCGTACGTGTTCGACGAAACTAAGTGGTCGCCTTGTGAAAGAGGAAACTCCAGATGCGAAACTTAGTACCATTTTAAACTAATTGTTCTACCTGAAACTAAGTGTTCGATACTGTGCCAGGAGAAGCGCCTGTTCTCTGAAATCTGTGGCGATGCCACTCGAAACCGTATGTGTTCGAGGAAACTAAGTTGTTGATCTTGTGAGAGAGGAAACTCCAGACGCGAAACTTAGTTCCATTTTAAACTAATTGTTCTATCTGAAACTATGTGTCTGATACTGTGCCAGGAGAAGCGCTTGTTCTCTGGAATCTGTGGCGTTGCCACTCGAAACCGTATGTGTTCAACGAAACTAAGTGGTCGACCTTGTTAGAGAGGAAACTCCAGATGCGAAACTTAGTTCCATTTTAAACTAATTGTTCTATCTGAAACTAAGTTTTCGATACTGTGCCAGGAGAAGCGCCTGTTCTCTGAAATCTGTGGCGATGCCACTCGAAACCGTACGTTTTCGAGGAAACTAAGTTGTTGATCTTGTGAGAGAGGAAACTCCAGAGGCGAAACTTAGTTCCATTTTAAACTAATTGTTCTATCTGAAACTATGTGTCTGATACTGTGCCAGGAGAAGCGCCTGTTCTCAGAAATCTGTGGCGTTGCCACTCGAAACCGTATGCATTCAACGAAACTAAGTTGTCGACCTTGTTAGAGAGGAAACTCCAGATGCGAAACTTAGTTCCATTTTAAACTAATTTTTCTATCTGATACTAAGTGTTCGATACTGTGCCAGGAGAAGCGCCTGTTCTCTGAAATCTGTGGCGATGCCACTCGAAACCGTATGTGTTCGACGAAACTAAGTGGTGAACCATGTGAGAGAGGAAACTCCAGATGCGAAACATAGTTCCCTTTTAAACTAATTGTTCTATCTGAACCTCAGTGTTCGATACTGCCCCAGGAGAAGTGCCTGTTTTCTGAAATCTGTGGCGATGCCACTCGAAACCGTATGTGTTCGACGAAACTAAGTGGTCGACCTTGTTAGAGAGGAAACTCCAGATGCGAAACTTAGTTCCATTTTAAACTAATTGTTCTATCTGAAACTAAGTTTTCGATACTGTGCCAGGAGAAGCGCCTGTTCTCTGAAATCTGTGGCGATGCCACTCGAAACCGTACGTTTTCGAGGAAACTAAGTTGTTGATCTTGTGAGAGAGGAAACTCCAGACGCGAAACTTAGTTCCATTTTAAACTAATTGTTCTATCTGAAACTATGTGTCTGATACTGTGCCAGGAGAAGCGCCTGTTCTCAGAAATCTGTGGCGTTGCCACTCGAAACCGTATGCATTCAACGAAACTAAGTTGTCGACCTTGTTAGAGAGGAAACTCCAGATGCGAAACTTAGTTCCATTTTAAACTAATTTTTCTATCTGATACTAAGTGTTCGATACTGTGCCAGGAGAAGCGCCTGTTCTCTGAAATCTGTGGCGATGCCACTCGAAACCGTATGTGTTCGACGAAACTAAGTGGTGAACCATGTGAGAGAGGAAACTCCAGATGCGAAACATAGTTCCCTTTTAAACTAATTGTTCTATCTGAACCTCAGTGTTCGATACTGCCCCAGGAGAAGTGCCTGTTTTCTGAAATCTGTGGCGATGCCACTCGAAACCGTATGTGTTCGACGAAACTATGTGATTGACCTTGTGAGGGAGGATTCACCAGATGCGGAACATAGTTCCATTTTAAACTAATTGTTCTATCTGAAACTAAGTTTTCGATACTGTGCCAGGAGAAGCGCCTGTTCTCTGAAATCTGTGACGATGCCACTCGAAACCGTATGTGTTCCACGAAACTAAGTGGTCGACCTTGTAAGAGAGGAAACTCCAGATGCGAAATTTAGTACAATTTTAGACTAATTGTTCTATCTGAAACTATGTGTCTGATACTGTGCCAGGAGAAGCGCCTGTTCTCTGAAATCTGTGGCGTTGCCACTCGAAACTGTATGTGTTCGACGAAACTAAGTGGCCGGCCTTGTGAGAGAGGAAACTCCAGATGCGAAACTTAGTTCCATTTTAAACTAATTGTTCTATCTGAAACTAAGTGTTCGATACTGTGCCAGGAGAAGCGCCTGTTCTCTGAAATATGTGGCGATGCCACTCGAAACCGTATGTGTTCAACGAAATTAAGTGGTCAACCTTGTGGGAGTGGATACTCCAGATGCGAAACATAGTTCCATTTTAAACTAATTGTTCTATCTGATACTAAGTGTTCGATACTGGGCCAGGAGGAACGCCTGTTCTCTGAAATCTGTGGCGATGCTACTCGAAACCGTATGTGTTCGACGTAACTAAGTGGTCGACCTTCTGAGAGAGGAAACTCCAGCTGCGAAACTTAGTTCCATTTTAAACTAATTGTTCTACCTGAAACTAAGTGTTCGATACTGTGCCAGGAGAAGCGCCTGTTCTCTGAAATATGTGGCGATGCCACTCGAAACCGTATGTGTTCAACGAAATTAAGTGGTCAACCTTGTGAGAGAACAAACTCCAGATGCGAAAGTTAGTTCCAATTTAAACTAATGGTTCTATCTGAAACTAAGTGTTCGATACTGTGCCAGGAGAAGCGCCTGTTCTCTGAAATCTGTGGCGATGCCACTCGAAACCGTGTGTGTTCGACGAAACTAAGTGATTGACCTTGTGAGAGAGGAAACTCCAGATGCGAAACTTAGTTCCATTTTAAACTAATTATTCTATCTGAAACTAAGTGTTCGACACTGTGCCAGGAGAAGCGCCTTTTCTCTGAAATCTGTGGCGGTGCCACTCGAAACTGTATGTGTTCGACGAAACTAAGTGGCCGGCCTTGTGAGAGAGGACACTCCAGATGCGAAACTTAGTTCCATTTTAAACTAATTGTTCTATCTGAAACTAAGTGTTCGATACTGTGCCAGGAGAAGCGCCTGCTCTCTGAAATCTGTGGCGATGCCACTCGAAACCGTGTGTGTTCGACGAAACTAAGTGATTGACCTTGTGAGAGAGGAAACTGCAGATGCGAAACTTAGTTCCATTTTAAACTAATTGTTCTATCTGAAACTAAGTGTTCGATACTGTGCCGGGAGAAGCACCTGTTCTCTGATATCTGTGGCGATGCCACTCGAAACCGTATGTGTTCGACGAAACTAAGTGGTTCACCTTGTGGGAGTGGATACTCCAGATGCGAAACATAGTTCCATTTTAAACTAATTGTTCTATCTGATACTAAGTGTTCGATACTGTGCCAGGAGAAACGCCTGTTCTCTGAAATCTGTGGCGATGCTACTCGAAACCCTATGTGTTCGACGAAACTAAGTGGTCGACCTTGTGAGAGAGGAAACTCCAGATGCGAAACTTAGTTCCATTTTAGACTAATTGTTCTACCTGAAACTAAGTGTTCGATACTGTTCCAGGAGAAGCGCCTGTTCTCTGAAATCTGTGGCGATGCCACTCGAAACCGTATGTGTTCGACGTAACTAAGTGGTCGACCTTCTGAGAGAGGAAACTCCAGCTGCGAAACTTAGTTCCATTTTAAACTAATTGTTCTATCTGAAACTAAGTGTTCGATACTGTGCCAGGAGAAGCGCCTGTTCTCTGAAATATGTGGCGATGCCACTCGAAACCGTATGTGTTCAACGAAATTAAGTGGTCAACCTTGTGAGAGAACAAACTCCAGATGCGAAAGTTAGTTCCAATTTAAACTAATGGTTCTATCTGAAACTAATTGTTCGATACTGTGCCAGGAGAAGCGCCTGTTCTCTGAAATCTGTGGCGATGCCACTCGAAACCGTATGTGTTCGACGTAACTAAGTGGTCGACCTTCTGAGAGAGGAAACTCCAGCTGCGAAACTTAGTTCCATTTTAAACTAATTGTTCTATCTGAAACTAAGTGTTCGATACTGTGCCAGGAGAAGCGCCTGTTCTCTGAAATATGTGGCGATGCCACTCGAAACCGTATGTGTTCAACGAAATTAAGTGGTCAACCTTTTGAGAGAACAAACTCCAAATGCGAAACATAGTTCCATTTTAAACTAATTGTTCTCTCTGAAACTAAGTGTTCGATACTGTGCCAGGAGAAGCGGCTGTTTTCTGAAATCTGTGGCGAAGCCACTCGAAACCGTATGTGTTCGACGAAACTAAGTGGTCGACCTTCTGAGAGAGGAAACTCCCGATGCGAAACATAGTTCCATTTTAAACTAATTGTTCTATCTGATACTAAGTGTTCGATACTGTGCCAGGAGAAGCGCCAGTTCTGTGAAACCTGTGGCGATGCCACTCGAAACCGCATGTGCTCCACGAAACTAAGTGACCGAATTGTGAGAGAGGAAACTGCAGATGCGAAACTTAGTTCCATTTTAAACTAATTGTTCTCTCTGAAACTAAGTGTTCGATACTCTGCCAGGAGAAGCGCCTGTCCTCTGAAATCTGTAGCGTTGCCACTCGAAACCGTATGTGTTCAACGAAACTAAGTGGTCGACCTTGTGAGAGAGGAAACTCCAGATGCGAAACTTAGTTCCATTTTAAACTAATTGTTCTATCTGAAACTAAGTGTTCGATACTGTGCCAGGAGAAGCGCCTGTTCTTTGAAATCTGTGGCGATGCTGCTCGAAACCGTATATGCTCGACGAAACTAGGTGGTCGACCTTGTGGGAGAGGAAACTCCAGATGCAAAACTTAGTTCCATTTTACACTAATTGTTCTATCTGAAACTAAGTATTCACTACTGTGCCAGGAGAAGCGCCTGTTCTCTGAAATCTGTGGCGATGCTACTCAAAACCGTATATATTCGACGAAACTAGGTGGTCGACCTTTTGAGAGAGGAAACTCCAGATGCAAAATTATTTCCATTTTAAACTAATTGTTCTAACTGAACCTGAGTGTTCGATACTGTGCCAGGAGAAGCGCCTGTTCTCTGAAATCTGTGGCGATGCTACTCGTAACCGTATGTGTTCGACGAAACTAAGTGATTGACCTTGTGAGGGAGGATTCACCAGATGCGGAACATAGTTCCATTTTAAACTAATTGTTCTATCTGAAACTAAGTTTTCGATACTGTGCCAGGAGAAGCGCCTGTTCTCTGAAATGTGTGGCAATGCCACTCGAAACCGTATGTGTTCGACGAAACTAAGTGGCCGACCTTGTGAGAGAGGAAACTCCAGATGCGAAACATAGTTGCATTTTAAACTAATTGTTCTATCTGAAACTAAGTGTTCGATACTGTGCCTGTAGAAGCGCCTGTTCTCTGAAACCTGTGGCGTCGCTACTCGAAACCTTATGTGTTCGACGAAACTAAGTGGTCGACCTTCTGAGAGAGGAAACTCCGGATGCGAAACTTAGTTCCATTTTAAACTAATTGTTCTATCTGATACTACGTGCTCGATACTGTGCCAGGAGAAGCGCCTGTTCTCTGAAATCTGTGGCGATGCTACTCGAAACCGTATATGTTCGACGAAACTAGGTGGTCGACCTTGTGAGAGAGGAAACTCCAGATGCAAAATTATTTCCATTTTAAACTAATTGTTCTATCTGAACCTGAGTGTTCGATACTGTGCCAGGAGAAGCGCCTGCTCTCTGAAATCTGTGGCGATGCCACTCGAAACCGTGTGTGTTCGACGAAACTAAGTGATTGACCTTGTGAGAGAGGAAACTCCAGATGCGAAACTTAGTTCCATTTTAAACTAATTATTCTATCTGAAACTAAGTGTTCGACACTGTGCCAGGAGAAGCGCCTTTTCTCTGAAATCTGTGGCGGTGCCACTCGAAACTGTATGTGTTCGACGAAACTAAGTGGCCGGCCTTGTGAGAGAGGAAACTCCAGATGCGAAACATAGTTCCATTTTAAACTAATTGTTCTATCTGAAACTAAGTGTTCGATACTGTGCAGGGAGAAGCACCTGTTCTCTGATATCTGTGGCGATGCCACTCGAAACCGTATGTGTTCGACGAAACTAAGTGGTCCACCTTGTTGGAGTGGATACTCCAGATGCGAAACATAGTTCCATTTTAAACTAATTGTTCTATCTGATACTAAGTGTTCGATACTGTGCCAGGAGAAACGCCTGTTCTCTGAAATCTGTGGCGATGCTACTCGAAACCCTATGTGTTCGACGAAACTAAGTGGTCGACCTTGTGAGAGAGGAAACTCCAGATGCGAAACTTAGTTCCATTTTAGACTAATTGTTCTACCTGAAACTAAGTGTTCGATACTGTGCCAGGAGAAGCGCCTGTTCTCTGAAATCTGTGGCGATGCCACTCGAAACCGTATGTGTTCGACGTAACTAAGTGGTCGACCTTCTGAGAGAGGAAACTCCAGCTGCGAAACTTAGTTCCATTTTAAACTAATTGTTCTATCTGAAACTAAGTGTTCGATACTGTGCCAGGAGAAGCGCCTGTTCTCTGAAATATGTGGCGATGCCACTCGAAACCGTATGTGTTCAACGAAATTAAGTGGTCAACCTTGTGAGAGAACAAACTCCAAATGCGAAACATAGTTCCATTTTAAACTAATTGTTCTCTCTGAAACTAAGTGTTCGATACTGTGCCTGTAGAAGCGCCTGTTCTCTGAAACCTGTGGCGTCGCTACTCGAAACCGTATGTGTTCGACGAAACTAAGTGGTCGACCTTCTGAGAGAGGAAACTCCGGATGCGAAACTTAGTTCCATTTTAAACTAATTGTTCTATCTGATACTACGTGCTCGATACTGTGCCAGGAGAAGCGCCAGTTCTGTGAAACCTGTGGCGATGCCACTCGAATCCGTATGTGCTCCACGAAACTAAGTGACCGCCTTGTGAGAGAGGAAACTATAGATGCGAAACTTAGTTCCATTTTAAACTAATTTTTCTCTCTGAAACTAAGTGTTCGATACTCTGCCAGGAGAAGCGCCTGTCCTCTGAAATCTGTGGCGTTGCCACTCGAAACCGTATGTGTTCAACGAAACTAAGTGGTCGACCTTGTGAGAGAGGAAACTCCAGATGCGAAACTTAGTTCCATTTTAAACTAATTGTTCAATCTGAAACTAAGTGTTCGATACTGTGCCAGGAGAAGCGCCTGTTCTTTGAAATCTGTGGCGATGCTACTCGAAACCGTATATGTTCGACGAAACTAGGTGGTCGACATTGTGGGACAGGAAACACCAGATTCAAAACTTAGTTCCATTTTACACTAATTGTTCTATCTGAAACTAAGTATTCATTACTGTGCCAGGAGAAGCGCCTGTTCTCTGAAATCTGTGGCGATGCCACTCGAAACCGTGTGTGTTCGACGAAACTAAGTGATTGACCTTGTGAGAGAGGAAACTCCAGATGCGAAACTTAGTTCCATTTTAAACTAATTATTCTATCTGAAACTAAGTGTTCGACACTGTGCCAGGAGAAGCGCCTTTTCTCTGAAATCTGTGGCGGTGCCACTCGAAACTGTATGTGTTCGACGAAACTAAGTGGCCGGCCTTGTGAGAGAGGAAACTCCAGATGCGAAACATAGTTCCATTTTAAACTAATTGTTCTATCTGAAACTAAGTGTTCGATACTGTGCCGGGAGAAGCGCCTGTTCTCTGATATCTGTGGCGATGCCACTCGAAACCGTATGTGTTCGACGAAACTAAGTGGTCCACCTTGTGGGAGTGGATACTCCAGATGCGAAACATAGTTCCATTTTAAACTAATTGTTCTCTCTGATACTAAGTGTTCGATACTGTGCCAGGAGAAACGCCTGTTCTCTGAAATCTGTGGCGATGCTACTCGAAACCCTATGTGTTCGACGAAACTAAGTGGCCCACCTTTTGAGAGAGGAAACACCAGATGCTACACTTAGATCCATTTTAAACTAATTGTTCTATCTGAAAGTAAGTGTTCGATACTGTGCCAGGAGAAGCGCCTTTTCTCTGAAATCTGTGGCGATGCCAATCGAAACCGTCTGTGTTCGACGAAACTAGGTGGTCGCCTTGTGAAAGAGGAAACTCCAGATGCGAAACTTAGTTCCACTTAAAACTAATTCTTCCATCTGAAACTAAGTTTTCGATACTGTGCCAGGAGAAGCGCCTGTTCTCTGAAATCTGTGGCGATGCTACTCGAAACCGTATATGTTCGACGAAACTAAGTGGTCGCCTTGTGAAAGAGGAAACTCCAGATGCGAAACATAGTACCATTTTAAACTAACTGTTCTATCTGAAACTATGTGTTCGATGCTGTGCCAGGAGAAGCGCCTGTTCTCTGAAATCTGTCGCGATGCGCACTCGAAACGGTATGTGTTCGACGAAACTAAGTGGTCGACTTTTAGAGAGAGGAACCTCCAGATGCGAAACTTAGTTCCATTTTAAACTAATTGTTCTATCTGAAACTATGTGTTCGATAATGTGCCAGGGGAAACGCCGTTCTGCGAAATCTGAGGCGATACCACTCGAAACTGTATGTGTTCGACGAAACTAAGTGGTCGACCTTGTGAGAGAGGAAACTGCAGCAGCGAAGCTTAGTTCCATTTTTAAGTAATTGTTCTATCTGATACTAAGTGTTCGATACTGTGCCTGTAGAAGCGTCTGTTATCTGAAATCTTTGACGATGCTACTCGAAACCGTATGTGTTCGACGAAACTAAGTGGTCGACCTTCTGAGAGAGGAAACTCCGGATGCGAAACATAGTTCCATTTTAAACTAATTGTTCTATCTGATACTAAGTGTTCGATACTGTGCCTGTAGAAGCGTCTGTTATCTGAAATCTTTGACGATGCTACTCGAAACCGTATGTGTTCGACGAAACTAAGTGGTCGACCTTCTGAGAGGGGAAACACCGGATGCGAAACATAGTTCCATTTTAAACTAATTGTTCTATCTGATACTAAGTGTTCGATACTGTGCCAGGAGAAGCGCCAGTTCTGTGAAACCTGTGGCGATGCCACTCGAAACCGCATGTGCTCCACGAAACTAAGTGACCGCCTTGTGAGAGAGGAAACTGCAGATGCGAAACTTAGTTCCATTTTAAACTAATTGTTCTCTCTGAAACTAAGTGTTCGATACTCTGCCAGGAGAAGCGCCTGTCCTCTGAAATCTGTAGCGTTGCCACTCGAAACCGTATGTGTTCAACGAAACTAAGTGGTCGACCTTGTGAGAGAGGAAACTCCAGATGCGAAACTTAGTTCCATTTTAAACTAATTGTTCTATCTGAAACTAAGTGTTCGATACTGTGCCAGGAGAAGCGCCTGTTCTTTGAAATCTGTGGCGATGCTACTCGAAACCGTATATACTCGACGAAACTAGGTGGTCGACCTTGTGGGAGAGGAAACTCCAGATGCAAAACATAGTTCCATTTTACACTAATTGTTCTATCTGAAACTAAGTATTCATTACTGTGCCAGGAGAAGCGCCTGTTCTCTGAAATCTGTGGCGATGCTACTCAAAACCGTATATATTCGACGAAACTAGGTTGTCGACCTTGTGAGAGAGGAAACTCCAGATGCAAAATTATTTCCATTTTAAACTAATTGTTCTATCTGAACCTGAGTGTTCGATACTGTGCCAGGAGAAGCGCCTGTTCTCTGAAATCTGTGGCGATGCTACTCGAAACCGTATGTGTTCGACGAAACTAAGTGATTGACCTTGTGAGGGAGGATTCACCAGATGCGGAACACAGTTCCATTTTAAACTAATTGTTCTATCTGAAACTAAGTTTTCGATACTGTGCCAGGAGAAGCGCCTGTTCTCTGAAATGTGTGGCGATGCCACTCGAAACCGTATGTGTTCGACGAAACTAAGTGGCCGTCCTTGTGAGAGAGGAAACTCCAGATGCGAAACATAGTTGCATTTTAAACTAATTGTTCTGTCTGAAACTAAGTGTTCGATACTGTGCCTGTAGAAGCGCCTGTTCTCTGAAACCTGTGGCGTCGCTACTCGAAACCGTATGTGTTCGACGAAACTAAGTGGTCGACCTTCTGAGAGAGGAAACTCCGGATGCGAAACTTAGTTCCATTTTAAACTAATTGTTCTATCTGATACTACGTGTTCGATACTGTGCCAGGAGAAGCGCCAGTTCTGTGAAACCTGTGGCGATGCCACTCGAAACCGTATGTGCTCCACGAAACTAAGTGACCGCCTTGTGAGAGAGGAAACTATAGATGCGAAACTTAGTTCCATTTTAAACTAATTTTTCTCTCTGAAACTAAGTGTTCGATACTCTGCCAGGAGAAGCGCCTGTCCTCTGAAATCTGTGGCGTTGCCACTCGAAACCGTATGTGTTCAACGAAACTAAGTGGTCGACCTTGTGAGAGAGGAAACTCCAGATGCGAAACTTAGTTCCATTTTAAACTAATTGTTCAATCTGAAACTAAGTGTTCGATACTGTGCCAGGAGAAGCGCCTGTTCTTTGAAATCTGTGGCGATGCTACTCGAAACCGTATATGTTCGACGAAACTAGGTGGTCGACATTGTGGGAGAGGAAACTCCAGATGCAAAACTTAGTTCCATTTTACACTAATTGTTCTATCTGAAACTAAGTATTCATTACTGTGCCAGGAGAAGCGCCTGTTCTCTGAAATCTGTGGCGATGCTACTCGAAACCGTATATGTTCGACGAAACTAGGTGGTCGACCTTGTGAGAGAGGAAACTCCAGATGCAAAACTTAGTTCCATTTTACACTAATTGTTCTATCTGAAACTAAATATTCATTACTGTGCCAGGAGAAGCGCCTGTTCTCTGAAATCTGTGGCGATGCCAATCGAAACCGTCTGTGTTCGACGAAATTAGGTGGTCGCCTTGTGAAAGAGGAAACTCCAGATGCGAAACTTAGTTCCACTTTAAACTAATTGTTCCATCTGAAACTAAGTTTTCGATACTGTGCCAGGAGAAGCGCCTGTTCTCTGAAATCTGTGGCGATGCTACTCGAAACGGTATATGTTCGACGAAACTAAGTGGTCGTCTTTTATAGAGAGGAACCTCCAGATGCGAAACTTAGTTCCATTTTAAACTAATTGTTCTATCTGAAACTAAGTGTTCGATACTGTGCCAGGAGAAGCGCCTGTTCTCTAAAATCTGTGGCGTTGCCACTCGAAACCGTATGTGTTCAACGAAACTAAGTGGTCGACTTTGTGAGAGAGGAAACTCCAAATGCGACATATAGTTCCATTTTAAACTAAGTGTTCTATCTGTAACTAAGGGTTCGATACTGTGCCAGGAGAAGCGCCTGTTCTCTGAAATCTGTGGCGATGCCACTCGAAACCGTATGTGTTCGACGATACTAAGTGGCCGAACTTGTGGGTGAGGAAACTACAGATGCGAAACTTAGTTCCATTTGAAACTAAGTGTTCTATCTGTAACTAAGGGTTCGATACTGTCCCAGGAGAAGCGCCTCTTCTCTGAAACCTGTAGCGATGCTACTCGAAAACGTATGTGTTCGACGAATCTAAGTGTTCGATACTGTGCCAGGAGAAGCGCCTGTTCTCTGAAATCTGTGGCGATGCTACTCGAAACCGTATGTGTTCGACGAAACTAAGTGGTCGACCTTCTGAGAGAGGAAATTCCGGATGCGAAACTTAGGTCCATTTTAAACTAATTGATCTATCTGAAACTATGTGTCTGATACTGTGCCAGGAGAAGCGCCTGTTCTCTGAAATCTGTGGCGTTGCCACTCGAAACCGTATGAGTTCGACGAAACTAAGTGGCCGACCCTGTGAGAGAGGAAGCTTCAGATGCGAAACTTAGTTCCATTTTAAACTAATTGTTCTATCTGAAACTAAGTGTTCGATACTGTGCCAGGAGAAGCGCCTGTTCTTTGAAATCTGTGGCGATGCTACTCGAAACCGTATATGTTCGACGAAACTAGGTGGTCGACCTTGTGGGAGAGGAAACTCCAGATGCAAAACTTAGTTCCATTTTACACTAATTGTTCTATCTGAAACTAAGTATTCATTACTGTGCCAGGAGAAGCGCCTGTTCTCTGAAATCTGTAGCGATGCTACTCGAAACCGTATATGTTCGACGAAACTAGGTGGTCGACCTTGTGGGAGAGGAAACTCCAGATGCAAAATTATTTCCATTTTAAACTAATTGTTCTATCTGAACCTGAGTGTTCGATACTGTGCCAGGAGAAGCGCCTGTTCTCTGAAATCTGTGGCGATGCTACTCGAAACCGTATGTGTTCGACGAAACTAAGTTGTCGAACTTGTGAGAGAGGAAACTCCAGATGCGAAACTTAGTTCCATTTTAAACTAATTGTTCTATCTGAAACTAAGTGTTCGATACTGTGCCAGGAGAAGCGCCTGTTCTTTGAAATCTGTGGCGATGCTACTGGAAACCGTATATGTTCGACGAAACTAGGTGGTCGACCTTGTGGGAGAGGAAACTCCAGATGCAAAACCTAGTTCCATTTTACACTAATTGTTCTATCTGAAACTAAGTATTCATTACTGTGCCAGGAGAAGCGCCTGTTCTCTGAAATCTGTGGCGATGCTACTCGAAACCGTATATGTTCGACGAAACTAGGTGGTCGACCTTGTGAGAGAGGAAACTCCAGATGCAAAATTATTTCCATTTTAAACTAATTGTTCTATCTGAACCTGAGTGTTCGATACTGTGCCAGGAGAAGCGCCTGTTCTCTGAAATCTGTGGCGATGCTACTCGAAACCGTATGTGTTCGACGAAACTAAGTGATTGACCTTGTGAGGGAGGATTCACCAGATGCGGAACATAGTTCCATTTTAAACTAATTGTTCTATCTGAAACTAAGTTTTCGATACTGTGCCAGGAGAAGCGCCTGTTCTCTGAAATGTGTGGCGATGCCACTCGAAACCGTATGTGTTCGAGGAAACTAAGTGGTCGACCTTGTGAGAGAGGAAACTCCAGATGCGAAACTTAGTTCCATTTTAAACTAATTATTCTATCTGAAACTAAGTGTTCGATACTGTGCCAGGAGAAGCGCCTTTTCTCTGAAATCTGTGGCGGTGCCACTCGAAACTGTATGTGTTTGACGAAACTAAGTTGTCGAACTTGTGAGAGAGGAAACTGCAAGTGCGAAACATAGGTCCATTTTAAACTAATTGTTCCATCTGAAACTAAGTGTTCGATACTGTGCCAGGAGAAGCGCCTGTTCTCTGAAATCTGTGGCGACTCCACTCGAAACCGTATGTGTTCGACGAAACTAAGTGGTCGACCTTGTGAGAGAGGACACTCTAGATGCGAAACTCAGTACCATTCAAAAATAATTGTTCTATATCAAACTAAGTGTTCAATACTGTGCCAGGACAAGCGCCTGTTCTCTGAAATCTGTGGCGTTGCCACTCGAAACCGTATGTGTTCAACGAAACTAAGTGGTCGACCTTGTGAGAGAGGAAACTCCAGATGCGAACCTTAGTTCCATTTTAAACTAATTGTTCTATCTGAAACTAAGTGTTCGATACTGTGCCAGGAGAAGCGCCTGTTCTCTAAAATCTGTGGCGTTGCCACTCGAAACCGTATGTGTTCAACGAAACTAAGTGGTCGACTTTGTGAGAGAGGAAACTCCAAATGCGACATATAGTTCCATTTTAAACTAAGTGTTCTATCTGTAACTAAGGGTTCGATACTGTGCCAGGAGAAGCGCCTGTTCTCTGAAATCTGTGGCGATGCCACTCGAAACCGTATGTGTTCGACGATACTAAGTGGCCGAACTTGTGGGTGAGGAAACTACAGATGCGAAACTTAGTTCCATTTGAAACTAAGTGTTCTATCTGTAACTAAGGGTTCGATACTGTCCCAGGAGAAGCGCCTCTTCTCTGAAACCTGTAGCGATGCTACTCGAAAACGTATGTGTTCGACGAAACTAAGTGTTCGATACTGTGCCAGGAGAAGCGCCTGTTCTCTGAAATCTGTGGCGATGCTACTCGAAACCGTATGTGTTCGACGAAACTAAGTGGTCGACCTTCTGAGAGAGGAAATTCCGGATGCGAAACTTAGGTCCATTTTAAACTAATTGATCTATCTGAAACTATGTGTCTGATACTGTGCCAGGAGAAGCGCCTGTTCTCTGAAATCTGTGGCGTTGCCACTCGAAACCGTATGAGTTCGACGAAACTAAGTGGCCGACCGTGTGAGAGAGGAAGCTTCAGATGCGAAACTTAGTTCCATTTTAAACTAATTGTTCTATCTGAAACTAAGTGTTCGATACTGTGCCAGGAGAAGCGCCTGTTCTTTGAAATCTGTGGCGATGCTACTCGAAACCGTATATGTTCGACGAAACTAGGTGGTCGACCTTGTGGGAGAGGAAACTCCAGATGCAAAACTTAGTTCCATTTTACACTAATTGTTCTATCTGAAACTAAGTATTCATTACTGTGCCAGGAGAAGCGCCTGTTCTCTGAAATCTGTAGCGATGCTACTCGAAACCGTATATGTTCGACGAAACTAGGTGGTCGACCTTGTGGGAGAGGAAACTCCAGATGCAAAATTATTTCCATTTTAAACTAATTGTTCTATCTGAACCTGAGTGTTCGATACTGTGCCAGGAGAAGCGCCTGTTCTCTGAAATCTGTGGCGATGCTACTCGAAACCGTCTGTGTTCGACGAAACTAAGTGATTGACCTTGTGAGGGAGGATTCACCAGATGCGGAACATAGTTCCATTTTAAACTAATTGTTCTATCTGAAACTAAGTTTTCGACACTGTGCCAGGAGAAGCGCCTGTTCTCTGAAATGTGTGGCGATGCCACTCGAATCCGTATGTGTTCGAGGAAACTAAGTGATTGACCTTGTGAGGGAGGATTCACCAGATGCGGAACATAGTTCCATTTTAAACTAATTGTTCTATCTGAAACTAAGTTTTCGATACTGTGCCAGGAGAAGCGCCTGTTCTCTGAAATCTGTGACGATGCCACTCGAAACCGTATGTGTTCCACGAAACTAAGTGGTCGACCTTGTAAGAGAGGAAACTCCAGATGCGAAACTTAGTTCCATTTTAAACTAATTTTTCTATCTGATACTAAGTGTTCGATACTGTGCCAGGAGAAGCGCCTGTTCTCTGAAATCTGTGGCGATGCCACTCAAAACCGTATGTGTTCGACGAAACTAAGTGGTGAACCATGTGAGAGAGGAAACTCCAGATGCGAAACATAGTTCCCTTTTAAACTAATTATTCTATCTGAACCTGAGTGTTCGATACTGCCCCAGGAGAAGTGCCTGTTTTCTGAAATCTGTGGCGATGCCACTCGAAACCGTATGTGTTCGACGAAACTATGTGATTGACCTTGTGAGGGAGGATTCACCAGATGCGGAACATAGTTCCATTTTAAACTAATTGTTCTATCTGAAACTAAGTTTTCGATACTGTGCCAGGAGAAGCGCCTGTTCTCTGAAATCTGTGACGACTCCACTCGAAACCGTATGTGTTCGACGAAACTAAGTGATTGACCTTGTGAGGGACGATTCACAAGATGCGGAACATAGTTCCATTTTAAACAAATTGTTCTATCTGAAACTAAGTGTTCGATACTGTGCCAGAGAATCGCCTGTTCTCTGAAATCTGAGGCGATGCCACTCGAAACCGTATGTGTTCCACGAAACTAAGTGGTCGGCCTTGTAAGAGAGGAAACTCCAGATGCGAAACTTAGTTCCATTTTAACCTAATTGTTCTATCTGAAACTAAGTTTTCGATACTGTGCCAGGAGAAGCGCCTGTTCTCTGAAATCTGTGGCGATGCCACTCGAAACCGTACGTGTTCGAGGAAACTAAGTTGTTGATCTTGTGAGAGAGGAAACTCCAGACGCGAAACTTAGTTCCATTTTAAACTAATTGTTCTATCTGAAACTATGTGTCTGATACTGTGCCAGGAGAAGCGCCTGTTCTCAGAAATCTGTGGCGTTGCCACTCGAAACCGTATGCATTCAACGAAACTAAGTTATCGACCTTGTTAGAGAGGAAACTCCAGATGCGAAACTTAGTTCCATTTTAAACTAATTTTTCTATCTGATACTAAGTGTTCGATACTGTGCCAGGAGAAGCGCCTGTTCTCTGAAATCTGTGGCGATGCCACTCAAAACCGTATGTGTTCGACGAAACTAAGTGGTGAACCATGTGAGAGAGGAAACTCCAGATGCGAAACATAGTTCCCTTTTAAACTAATTATTCTATCTGAACCTGAGTGTTCGATACTGCCCCAGGAGAAGTGCCTGTTTTCTGAAATCTGTGGCGATGCCACTCGAAACCGTATGTGTTCGACGAAACTATGTGATTGACCTTGTGAGGGAGGATTCACCAGATGCGGAACATAGTTCCATTTTAAACTAATTGTTCTATCTGAAACTAAGTTTTCGATACTGTGCCAGGAGAAGCGCCTGTTCTCTGAAATCTGTGACGATGCCACTCGAAACCGTATGTGTTCCACGAAACTAAGTGGTCGACCTTGTAAGAGAGGAAACTCCAGATGCGAAATTTAGTACAATTTTAGACTAATTGTTCTATCTGAAACTATGTGTCTGATACTGTGCCAGGAGAAGCGCCTGTTCTCTGAAATCTGTGGCGTTGCCACTCGAAACCGTATGAGTTCGACGAAAATAAGTGGCCGACCTTGTGAGAGAGGAAACTTCAGATGCGAAACTTATTTCCATTTCAAATTAATTGTTCTATCTGCAACTAAGTGTTCGATACTGTGCCAGGAGAAGCGCCTTTTCTCTGAAATGTGTGGCGGTGCCACTCGAAACCGTATGTGTTCGCCGAAACTAAGTGGTCGACCATGTGAGAGAGGAAACTCCAAATGCGAAACTTAATTCCATATTAAAATAATTGTTCTATCTGAAATTAAGTGTTCGATACTGTGCCAGGAGAAGCGCCAGTTATCTGAAACCTGTGGCGATGCCACTAGAAACCCTATGTGTTTGACGATACTAAGTGGCCGACTTTGTGAGAGAGCAAACTCCAGATGCGAAATTTTGTTCCATTTTAAACTAATAGTTCTGTCTGAAACTAAGTGTTCGATACTGTGCCAGGAGACGAGCCTGTTCTCGGAAATCTGTCGCGATGCTACTCGAAACCGTATGTGTTCGGCGAAGCTAAGTGGTCAACCTTGTGAGAGAGGAAACTCCAGATGCGAAATTTAGTTCCATTTTATACTTATTTTTCTATCTGAAACTGAGGGTTCGATACTGTGCCACGAGAAGCGCTTGTTCTTTGAAATCTGTATTGATGCCACTCGAAACCGTATGTGTTTGACGAGACTAAGTGGTCGACATGGTAACAGAGGAAACTCCAGATGCGAAACATAGTTCGATTTTAAACTAATTGTTCTATCCGAAACTAAGTGTTCGATACTGTGCCAGGAGGAGCGCCTGTTCTCTGAAATCTGTGGCGCTGCTACTCGAAACGGTATGTGTTCGACGAAACTAAGTGGTCGACCTTGTGAGAGAGGAAACTCCAGAAGCGAAACTTAGTTCCATTTAAAAATAATCGTTCTATCTGAAACTAAGTGTTCGATACTGTGCCAGGAGAAGCGACTGTTCTCTGAAATCTGTGGCGATGCCACTCGAAACCGTATGTGTTCGACGAAACTAAGTGGTCGACCTTGTGAGAGAGGATATTCCAAATGCGAAAATTAATTCCATTTTAAACTAATTGTTCTATCTGAAACCAAGGGTTCGATACTGTGCCAGGAGAAGCGTAGAGAATGTAGGGTGAACATATAGTATAAGAATGACTGAGTCAAAGACCCGTTAAGTAGCACTATCGGCTGTCCAAAAAAGTATTCTACGCCCTGATGCCTAAAACAATATTTCGGTCGTGGGCGGTGTGAAACTTCATAATTTACGTTCCAACGAAATGCATAAAAACACCAATGTAGGAGAACCTAGTTGAGCCCCAGTGGACCCGTAGAAGGCATGTGACTGTTTTCCAACAGTGGGTGGTGGAATCGTCACATTCCGCACCGTGCATCATGATCCGGTGTATGCAAAATTGAAGCAAACCCTTCTGATTCATGGAATTCAGATTTTCGGGCTGATTTCTTAAAAAGTAGTCAGAGAGTTGTCGCTCATTGGTGAACCTAATCATCCGGAACATGGGCCGCAAGATATTTGCCACCCATATAATACGTGCAGATACGCACACGGGGATCAAATGCACACGTGCATCAGTCGTGTTAGCATGGAGTCCTTCAGTTTCTTGCTACATGCAATCGGGACGCCACACTTGGCAAATGTGGACTTCGTCCATGAGTTACCTCTGGAAATATCGCAGTTGATTCTGCGGCAATTGGATTCTGCACCTTTACTGAGCGCAGCGCTTGTTTCCCGAAAGTGGCTATCTGTTTTGCGGGTCGATGTGAAACTCAGGCAAAGGGTAAGGAGATCCCAGTTACAAGGCGGAGCGGATTCGGTCGGACTACATTGGGAGGCCCACAACGGATGTAGTCAGACGTCATGGGTTCAGGTGGAATTCACGTGTTAGAAATATTCAAAGATCTGCGCCTCCGACCAGTATTGACGCATATCGCCTAATGGATATAGAATCGACACGGCACAGTCGTTATCATGGACATCAGCGCGAGGACACCAAAAGGCGAATCAAGTCTTATAGAATTTGATGTAGTGAGAAACGGAACGGGAGTTTCTCCTGGCACAGTATCGGACTAATTTGAATATGGTACTAAATTTCGCATCTGGAGTTTCCTCCCTCCCAAGGCGGCCACTTAGTTTCGTGGAAAACATTCGGTTTCGAGTAGCATAGCCAAAGATTTCAGAGAACAGGCGCTTCTCCTGGCACAGTATCGAACACTTAGTTTCAGATAGAACAATTAGTTTAAAATTGAACTATGTTTCGCATCTGGAGTTTCCTGTCTCACAAGGTCGACCACTTTGTTTCGCCGAACGCATACGGTTTCGAGTGGCATCGCCACAGATTTCAGAGAACAGGCGCTTCTGCTGGCACAGTATCGAACACTTAGTTTCAGAGAGAACAATTAGTTTAAAATGGCACTAAGTTTCGCGTCTGGAGTTTCCTTCTCACAAGGTCGACCACTCAGTTTCGTCGAACACATACGGTTTGGAGTAGCATCGCGACTGATTTCAGGGAACAGGCGCATCTCCTGGCGCAGTATCGAACACTTAGTTTCAGATAGAACAATTAATTTAAAATGGAACTGAGTTTCGCATCTGAAGTTTCCTCTCTCACAAGGTCGGCCACTTAGTTTCGTCGAACACATACGGTTTCGAGTAGCATCGCGACAGATTTCAGAGGACATGCGCTTCTCCTGGCACAGTATCGAACACTTAGTTTCAGATAGGATTATTAGTTTAAAATGGAACTAAATTTCGCAATTTGGAGTTTCCCCTCTCACATGTTCGGCCACTTTGTTTCGTCGAACACATACGGTTTCGAGTAGCATCGCCACAGATTCCAGAGAACGGGCGCTTCTCCTGGCACAGTATCTAACACTTAGTTTCAGATAGAACAATTAATTTAAAATGGAACTAAGTTTCGCATCTGACGTTTCCTCTCACACAAGGTCGGCCACTTAGTTTCGTCGAACACATACGGTTTCGAGTGGCATCGCCACAGATTTCAGAGAACAGGCGCTTCTGCTGGCACTGTATCGAACACTTAGTTTCAGATAGAACAATTAGTTTAAAATGGCACTAATTTTCGCGTCTGGAGTTTCCTATCTCACAATGTCGACCACTCAGTTTCGTCGAACACATACCGTTTCGAGTGGTATCGCCACAGGTTTCACAGAACGGGGGCTTCTCCTGGCACAGTATCGAACACTTAGTTTCAGATAGAACAATTAATTTAAAATGGAACTAAGTTTCGCATCCGGAGTTTCCTCTGTCAGAAGGTCGACCACTTAGTTTCGTCGAAACATACGGTTTCGAGTGGCATCGCCACAGATTTCAGAGAACAGGCGCTTCTGCTGGCACTGTATCGAACACTTAGTTTCAGATAGAACAATTAGTTTAAAATGGCACTAATTTTCGCGTCTGGAGTTTCCTATCTCACAATGTCGACCACTTAGTTTCGTCGAAAACATACGGTTTCGAGTAGCCTCGCCACAGATTTCAGAGTACAGGCGCTTCTCCTGGCACAGTATCGAACACTTACTATCAGATAGAACAATTAGTTTAAAATGGAACTATGTTTCGCATCTGGATTTTCCTCTCTCACAAGGCGGCCACTTTGTTTCGTGGAACACATACGGTTTCGAGTGGCATCGCCACAGATATCAGAGAACAGGCGCTTCTCCTGGCACAGTATCGAATACTTAGTATCAGATAGAACAATTAGTTTAAAATGGAACTATGTTTCGCATCTGGAGTATCCTCTCTCACAAGGTCAACCGATTAGCTTCGTCGAACACATACGGTTTCGAGCGGCATCGCCACAGATTTCAGAGAACAGGCGTTTCTCCTGGCACAGTATCGAACACTTAGTTTCAGATAGAACAATTAGTTTAAAATGGAACTAAGTTTCGCATCTGGAGTTTCCTCTCTCACAAGGTCGACCACTTAGTTTCGTCGAACACATACGGTTTCGAGTAGCATCGCCAATGATCTCAGAGAACAGGCGCTACTCCTGGCACAGTATCGAATACTTAGTAGCAGATAGAACAATTAGTTTAAAATGGAACTATGTTTCGCATCTGGAGTATCCTCTCTCACAAGGTCAACCACTTAGCTTCGTCGAACACATACGGTTTCGAGCGGCATCGCCACAGATTTCAGAGAACAGGCGTTTCTCCTGGCACAGTATCGAACACTTAGTTTCAGATAGAACAATTAGTTTAAAATGAAACTAAGTTTCGCATCTGGAGTTTCCTCTCTCACAAGTTCGAACACTTAGTTTCGTCGAACACATACGGTTTCGAGTATCATCGCCAATGATCTCAGAGAACAGGCGCTTCTCCTGGCACAGTATCGAAAACTTATTTTCAGATAGAACAATTAGTTTTAAATGGAACTAAGTTTTGCTTCTGGAGTTTCCTCTCTCACAAGGTCGACCACTCAGTTTCGTCGAACACATGCGGTTTCGAGTGGTATCGCCACAGATTTCAGATAACAGGCGCTTCTCCTGGCACAATATCGAAAACTTGGTCTCAGATAGAACAATTAGTTTAAAATGGACCAAAGCTTCGCATCTGGAGTTTCCTCTCCCACAAGGTGGACCACTTAGTTTCGTCGAACACATACGGTTTCGAGTAGCATCGCCACAGATTTCAGTGAACAGGCGTTTCTCCGGGCACACTATCGAACACTTAGTTTCAGGTAGAACCATTAGTTTAAAATGGAACTATGTTTCGCATCTGGAGATTCCTCTCTCACTAGGTCGACGACTTAGTTTCGTCGACCACATACGGTTTCGAGTGGCATCGCCACAGATTTCAGAGAACAGGCGCTTCTCCTGGGACATTATCAAACACTTAGTTTCAGATAGAAAACTTAGTTTAAAATGGAACTAAGTTTTGCATCTGGAGTTTCCTCTCTCACAAGGTGGACCACTTAGTTTCGTCGAACACATACGGTTTCGAGTAGCATCGCCACTGATTTCAGAGAACAGGCGCTTCTCCTGGCACAGTATCGAACACTTAGTTTCAGATAGAACAATTAGTTTAAAATGGAACTAAGTCTCGCATCTGGAGTTTCCTCTTCCACAAGGTCGACCACTTATTTTCGTCGAACACATACGGTTTGGAGTAGCATCGTCACAGTTTTCAGAGATCAGGCACTTCTCCTGGCACAGTATCGAACACTTAGTCTCAGATAGAACAATTAGTTTAAAATAGAACTATGTTTCGCATCTGGAGTATCCTCTCTCACAAGGTCGACCACTTAGTTTCGTCGAACACATACGGTTTCGAGTGGCATCGCCACACATTTCACAGAACAGGAGCTTCTCCTGGCACAGTATCGAACACTTAGTATCAGATAGAACAATTAGTTTAAAATGGAACTAAGGTTCGCATCTGGAGTTTCCTCTCCCACAAGGTCGGCCACTTAGTTTCGTCGAACACATACGGTTTCAAGTAGCATCGCGACAGATTTCAGAGAACAGGCGCTTCTCCTGGCACAGTATCGAAAACTTAGTTTCAGATAGAACAATTAGTTTAAAATGGAACTAAATTTCGCAACTGGAGTGTCCTCTCACAAGGTCGGCCACTTAGATTCGTCGAACACATACGGTTTTGAGTGGCATCGCCACAGATTTCAGAGAACAGCCGCTTCTCCTGACACAGTATCGAACGCTTAGTTGCAGATAGAACAATTAGTTTAAAATGGAACTATGTTTCGCATCTGGATTTTCCTCTCTCACAAGGCGGCCACTTTGTTTCGTGGAACACATACGGTTTCGAGTGGCATCGCCACAGATATCAGAGAACAGGTGTTTCTCCTGGCACAGTATCGAACACTTAGTTTCAAATAGAACAATTAGTTTAAAATGGAACTAAGTTTCGCATCTGGAGTTTCCTCTCTCACAAGTTCGAACACTTAGTTTCGTCGAACACATACGGTTTCGAGTATCATCGCCAATGATCTCAGAGAACAGGCGCTTCTCCTGGCACAGTATCGAAAACTTATTTTCAGATAGAACAATTAGTTTTAAATGGAACTAAGTTTTGCTTCTGGAGTTTCCTCTCTCACAAGGTCGACCACTCAGTTTCGTCGAACACATGCGGTTTCGAGTGGTATCGCCACAGATTTCAGATAACAGGCGCTTCTCCTGGCACATTATCGAAAACTTGGTCTCAGATAGAACAATTAGTTTAAAATGGACCAAAGCTTCGCATCTGGAGTTTCCTCTCCCACAAGGTGGACCACTTAGTTTCGTCGAACACATACGGTTTCGAGTAGCATCGCCACAGATTTCAGTGAACAGGCGTTTCTCCGGGCACACTATCGAACACTTAGTTTCAGGTAGAACCATTAGTTTAAAATGGAACTATGTTTCGCATCTGGAGATTCCTCTCTCACTAGGTCGACGACTTAGTTTCGTCGAACACATACGGTTTCGAGTGGCATCGCCACACATTTCACAGAACAGGAGCTTCTCCTGGCACAGTATCGAACACTTAGTATCAGATAGAACAATTAGTTTAAAATGGAACTAAGGTTCGCATCTGGAGTTTCCTCTCCCACAAGGTCGGCCACTTAGTTTCGTCGAACACATACGGTTTCAAGTAGCATCGCGACAGATTTCAGAGAACAGGCGCTTCTCCTGGCACAGTATCGAAAACTTAGTTTCAGATAGAACAATTAGTTTAAAATGGAACTAAATTTCGCAACTGGAGTGTCCTCTCACAAGGTCGGCCACTTAGATTCGTCGAACACATACGGTTTTGAGTGGCATCGCCACAGATTTCAGAGAACAGCCGCTTCTCCTGACACAGTATCGAACGCTTAGTTGCAGATAGAACAATTAGTTTAAAATGGAACTATGTTTCGCATCTGGATTTTCCTCTCTCACAAGGCGGCCACTTTGTTTCGTGGAACACATACGGTTTCGAGTGGCATCGCCACAGATATCAGAGAACAGGTGTTTCTCCTGGCACAGTATCGAACACTTAGTTTCAAATAGAACAATTAGTTTAAAATGGAACTAAGTTTCGCATCTGGAGTTTCCTCTCTCACAAGTTCGAACACTTAGTTTCGTCGAACACATACGGTTTCGAGTATCATCGCCAATGATCTCAGAGAACAGGCGCTTCTCCTGGCACAGTATCGAAAACTTATTTTCAGATAGAACAATTAGTTTTAAATGGAACTAAGTTTTGCTTCTGGAGTTTCCTCTCTCACAAGGTCGACCACTCAGTTTCGTCGAACACATGCGGTTTCGAGTGGTATCGCCACAGATTTCAGATAACAGGCGCTTCTCCTGGCACATTATCGAAAACTTGGTCTCAGATAGAACAATTAGTTTAAAATGGACCAAAGCTTCGCATCTGGAGTTTCCTCTCCCACAAGGTGGACCACTTAGTTTCGTCGAACACATACGGTTTCGAGTAGCATCGCCACAGATTTCAGTGAACAGGCGTTTCTCCGGGCACACTATCGAACACTTAGTTTCAGGTAGAACCATTAGTTTAAAATGGAACTATGTTTCGCATCTGGAGATTCCTCTCTCACTAGGTCGACGACTTAGTTTCGTCGAACACATACGGTTTCGAGTGGCATCGCCACAGATTTCAGAGAACAGGCGCTTCTCCTGGGACATTATCAAACACTTAGTTTCAGATAGAAAACTTAGTTTAAAATGGAACTAAGTTTCGCATCTGGAGTTTCCTATCTCACAAGGTGGACCACTTAGTTTCGTCGAACACATACGGTTTCGAGTAGCATCGCCACTGATTTCAGAGAAAAGGCGCTTCTCCTGGCACAGTATCGAACACTTAGTTTCAGATAGAACAATTAGTTTAAAATGGAACTAAGTCTCGCATCTGGAGTTTCCTCTTCCACAAGGTCGACCACTTATTTTCGTCGAACACATACGGTTTGGAGTAGCATCGTCACAGTTTTCAGAGATCAGGCACTTCTCCTGGCACAGTATCGAACACTTAGTCTCAGATAGAACAATTAGTTTAAAATAGAACTATGTTTCGCATCTGGAGTATCCTCTCTCACAAGGTCGACCACTTAGTTTCGTCGAACACATACGGTTTCGAGTGGCATCGCCACACATTTCACAGAACAGGAGCTTCTCCTGGCACAGTATCGGACACATAGTTTCAGATAAAACAATTAGTTTAAAATGGTTCTAAATTTCGCATCTGGAGTATCCTCTCTCACATGGTCGACCACTTAGTTTCGTCGAACACATACGGTTTCGAGTGGCATCGCCACATATTTCAGAGAACTGGCGCTTCTCCTGGCACCTTATCGAACACTTAGTTTCAGACAGAACAATTAGTTTAAAATGGAACTATGTTTCGCATCTGGAGTATCCTCTCTCACAAGGTCAACCACTTAGTTTCGTCGAACACATACGCTTTCGATTTGCATCGCCACAGATTTAAGAGAACAGGCGCTTCTCCTGGCACAGTATCGGACACAGAGTTTCGGTTAGAACAATTAGTTTAAAATGGAACTAAGTTTCGCATCTGGAGTTTCCTCTCTCACAAGGTCGACCATTTAGATTCGTCGAACACATACGGTTTGGAGTTTCATCGCCAGGGATTTCAGAGAACAGACGCTTCTCCTGGCACAGTATCGAACACTTTTTTCAGACAGAACAATTAGTTTAAAATGGAACTATGTTTCGCATCTGGAGTTTCCTGTCTCACAAGGTGGACCACTTAGTTTCGTCGAACACATACGGTTTCGAGTAGCATCGCCACTGATTTCAGAGAACAGGCGTTTCTCCTGGCACAGTATCGAACACTTATTTCAGACAGAACAATTAGTTTAAAATGGAACTATGTTTCGCATCTGGAGTTTCCTCTCTCACAAGGTGGACCACTTAGTTTCGTCGAACACATACGGTTTCGAGTAGCATCGCCAAAGATTTCAGAGAACAGGCGCTTCTCCTGGCACAGTATCGAACACGTAGTATCAGATAGAACAATTAGTTTAAAATGGAACTAAGGTTCGCATCTGGAGTTTCCTCTCCCACAAGGTCGGCCACTTAGTTTCGTCGAACACATACGGTTTCAAGTAGCATCGCGACAGATTTCAGAGAACAGGCGCTTCTCCTGGCACAGTATCGAAAACTTAGTTTCAGATAGAACAATTATTTTAAAATGGAACTAAATTTCGCAACTGGAGTGTCCTCTCACAAGGTCGACCACTTAGTTTCGTCGAACACATACGGTTTCGAGTGGCATCGCCACATATTTCAGAGAACTGGCGCTTCTCCTGGCACCTTATCGAACACTTAGTTTCAGACAGAACAATTACTTTAAAATGGAACTAAGTTTCGCATCTGGAGTATCCTCTCTCACAAGGTCAACCAATTAGTTTCGTCGAACACATACGCTTTCGATTTGCATCGCCACAGATTTAAGAGAACAGGCGCTTCTCCTGGCACAGTATCGGACACAGAGTTTCGGTTAGAACAATTACTTTAAAATGGAACTAAGTTTCGCATCTGGAGTTTCCTCTCTCACAAGGTCGACCATTTAGATTCGTCGAACACATACGGTTTGGAGTTTCATCGCCAGGGATTTCAGAGAACAGGCGCTTCTCCTGGCACCTTATCGAACACTTAGTTTCAGACAGAACAATTAGTTTAAAATGGAACTATGTTTCGCATCTGGAGTTTCCTCTCTCACAAGTTCGAACACTTAGTTTCGTCGAACACATACGGTTTCGAGTATCATCGCCAATGATCTCAGAGAACAGGCGCTTCTCCTGGCACAGTATCGGACACAGAGTTTCGGTTAGAACAATTAGTTTAAAATGGAACTAAGTTTCGCATCTGGAGTTTCCTCTCTCACAAGGTCGAACATTTAGATTCGTCGAACACATACGGTTTGGAGTATCATCGCCAGGGATTTCAGAGAACAGGCGCTTCTCCTGGCACAGTATCGAACACTTATTTCAGACAGAACAATTAGTTTAAAATGGAACTATATTTCGCATCTGGAGTTTCCTCTCTCACAAGGTGGACCACTTAGTTTCGTCGAACACATACGGTTTCGAGTAGCATCGCCACAGATTTCAGAGAACAGGCGCTTCTCCTGGCACAGTATCGAACACTTAGTATCAGATAGAACAATTAGTTTAAAATGGAACTAAGGTTCGCATCTGGAGTTTCCTCTCCCACAAGGTCGGCCACTTAGTTTCGTCGAACACATACGGTTTCGAGTAGCATCGCCACAGATTTCAGAGAACAGGCGCTACTCCTGGCACAGTATCGAACACTTAGTTTCAGATAGAACAATTTGTTTAAAATGGAACTAAGTTTCGCATCTGGAGTTTCCTCTCTCACAAGGTCGACCACTTAGTTTCGTCGAACACATACGGTATCGAGTGGCATCGCCACACTTTTCAGAGAACAGGCGCTTCTCCTGGCACAGTATCGAACACTTAGGATCAGATAGAACAATTAGTTTAAAATGGAACTCTGCTTCGCATCTGGAGTTTCCTCTCTCACAAGGTGGACCACTTAGTGTCGTCGACCACATACGGTTTCGAGTGGCATCGCCACATATTTCAGAGAACTGGCGCTTCTCCTGGCACAGTTTCGAACACTTAGTTTCAGATAGAACAATTAGTTTAAAATAGAAATATGTTTCGCATCTGGAGTTTCCTCTCTCAGAAGGTCGACCACTTAGTTTCGTCGAACACATACGGTTTCGAGCGTCATCGCCACACAGTTCAGAGAACAGGCGCTTCTCCTGGCACCTTATCGAACACTTACTTTCAGACAGAACAATTAGTTTAAAATGGAACAATGTTTCGCATCTGGAGTATCCTCTCTCACAAGGTCAACCACTTAGTTTCGTCGAACACATACGCTTTCGATTTGCATCGCCATAGATTTAAGAGAACTGGCGCTTCTCCTGGCACAGTATCGGACACAGAGTTTCGGTTAGAACAATTAGTTTAAAATGGAACTAAGTTTCGCATCTGGAGTTTCCTCTCTCACAAGGTCGACCATTTAGATTCGTCGAACACATACGGTTTGGAGTATCATCGCCAGGGATTTCAGAGAACAGGCGCTTCTCCTGGCACAGTATCGAACACTTATTTCAGACAGAACAATTAGTTTAAAATGGAACTATATTTCGCATCTGGAGTTTCCTCTCTCACAAGGTGGACCACTTAGTTTCGTGGAACACATACGGTTTCGAGCAGCATCGCCACAGATTTCAGAGAACAGGCGCTTCTCCTGGCACAGTATCGAACACTTAGTATCAGATAGAACAATTAGTTTAAAATGGAACTAAGGTTCGCATCTGGAGTTTCCTCTCCCACAAGGTCGGCCACTTAGTTTCGTCGAACACATACGGTTTGGAGTAGCATCGCCACAGATTTCAGAGAACAGGCGCTTCTCCTGGCACAGTATCGAACACTTAGTTTCAGACAGAACAATTAGTTTAAAATGGAACTATGTTCCGCATCTGCTGAAACCTCTCTCACAAGGTCGGCCACTTAGTTTCGTCGAACACATACGGTTTTGAGTGGCATCGTTACACATTTCAGAGAACAGGCGGTTCTCCTGGCACAGTGTCGAAGA
This sequence comes from Nysson spinosus, assembly GCA_910591585.2. Taxonomy (NCBI): domain Eukaryota; kingdom Metazoa; phylum Arthropoda; class Insecta; order Hymenoptera; family Crabronidae; genus Nysson; species Nysson spinosus. The sequence continues at coordinate 3,810,681 of CAJUYC020000088.1, read as the reverse complement.
CATAGTTTCAGATAGAACAATTAGTTTAAAATGGAACTAAGTTTCGCATCTGGAGTTTCCTGTCCCACAAGGTCGACCACTAAGTTTCCTCGAACACATACGGTTTCGAGTAGCATCGCCACAGATTTCAGAGAACAGGCGCTACTCCTGGCACAGTATCGAACACTTAGTTTCAGATAGAACAATTAGTTTAAAATGGTACTATGTTTCGCATCTGGAGTTTCCTCTCTCACAATGTCGACCACTTAGTTTCGTCGAACACATACGGTATCGAGTGGCATCGCCACACATTTCAGAGAACAGGCGCTTCTCCTGGCACAGTATCGAACACTTAGCTTCAGATAGAAAAATTAGTTTAAAATGTACCTATGTTTCGCATTTGGAGTTTCCTCTCTCACAAGTTCGACCACTTAGTTTCGTCGAACACATTCGGTTTCGAGTGGCATCGCCACAGATATCAGAGAACAGGCGCTTCTCGTGGCACAGTATGGAACACTTAGTTTCAGATAGAACAATTTGTTTAAAATGGAACTAAGTTTCGCATATGGAGTTTCCTCTCTCACAATGTCGACCACTTAGTTTCGTCGAACACATACGGTTTCGACTGGCATCGCCACACATTTCAGAGAACAGGCGCTTTTCCTGGCACAGTATCGAATACTTAGTTTCAGATAGAACAATTAGTTTAAAATGGACAAAAGCTTCGCATCTGGAGTTTCCTCTCCCACAAGGTGGACCACTTAGTTTCGTCGAACACATACAGTTTCGAGTAGCATCGCCACAGATATCAGAGAACAGGCGCTTCTCGTGGCACAGTATGGAACACTTAGTTTCAGATAGAACAATTTGTTTAAAATGGAACTAAGTTTCGCATCTGGAGTTTCCTCTCTCACAATGTCGACCACTTAGTTTCGTCGAACACATACGGTTTCGACTGGCATCGCCACACATTTCAGAGAACAGGCGCTTTTCCTGGCACAGTATCGAATACTTAGTTTCAGATAGAACAATTTGTTTAAAATGGAACTAAGTTTCGCATCTGGAGTTTCCTCTCTCACAAGGTCGACCACTTAGTTTCGTCGAACACATACGGTATCGAGTGGCATCGCCACACATTTCAGAGAACAGGCGCTTCTCCTGGCACAGTATCGAACACTTAGGATCAGATAGAACAATTAGTTTAAAATGGAACTCTGCTTCGCATCTGGAGTTTCCTCTCTCACAAGGTGGACCACTTAGTGTCGTCGACCACATACGGTTTCGAGTAGCATCGCCACAGATTTCAGAGAACAGGCGCTTCTCCTGGCACAGTATCGAACACTTAGTATCAGATAGAACAATTAGTTTAAAATGGAACTAAGGTTCGCATCTGGAGTTTCCTCTCCCACAAGGTCGGCCACTTAGTTTCGTCGAACACATACGGTTTGGAGTAGCATCGCCACAGATTTCAGAGAACAGGCGCTTCTCCTGGCACAGTATCGAACACTTAGTTTCAGACAGAACAATTAGTTTAAAATGGAACTATGTTCCGCATCTGCTGAAACCTCTCTCACAAGGTCGGCCACTTAGTTTCGTCGAACACATACGGTTTTGAGTGGCATCGTTACACATTTCAGAGAACAGGCGGTTCTCCTGGCACAGTGTCGAAGACATAGTTTCAGATAGAACAATTAGTTTAAAATGGAACTAAGTTTCGCATCTGGAGTTTCCTGTCCCACAAGGTCGACCACTAAGTTTCCTCGAACACATACGGTTTCGAGTAGCATCGCCACAGATTTCAGAGAACAGGCGCTACTCCTGGCACAGTATCGAACACTTAGTTTCAGATAGAACAATTAGTTTAAAATGGTACTATGTTTCGCATCTGGAGTTTCCTCTCTCACAATGTCGACCACTTAGTTTCGTCGAACACATACGGTATCGAGTGGCATCGCCACACATTTCAGAGAACAGGCGCTTCTCCTGGCACAGTATCGAACACTTAGCTTCAGATAGAAAAATTAGTTTAAAATGTACCTATGTTTCGCATTTGGAGTTTCCTCTCTCACAAGTTCGACCACTTAGTTTCGTCGAACACATTCGGTTTCGAGTGGCATCGCCACAGATATCAGAGAACAGGCGCTTCTCGTGGCACAGTATGGAACACTTAGTTTCAGATAGAACAATTTGTTTAAAATGGAACTAAGTTTCGCATATGGAGTTTCCTCTCTCACAATGTCGACCACTTAGTTTCGTCGAACACATACGGTTTCGACTGGCATCGCCACACATTTCAGAGAACAGGCGCTTTTCCTGGCACAGTATCGAATACTTAGTTTCAGATAGAACAATTAGTTTAAAATGGACAAAAGCTTCGCATCTGGAGTTTCCTCTCCCACAAGGTGGACCACTTAGTTTCGTCGAACACATACAGTTTCGAGTAGCATCGCCACAGATATCAGAGAACAGGCGCTTCTCGTGGCACAGTATGGAACACTTAGTTTCAGATAGAACAATTTGTTTAAAATGGAACTAAGTTTCGCATCTGGAGTTTCCTCTCTCACAATGTCGACCACTTAGTTTCGTCGAACACATACGGTTTCGACTGGCATCGCCACACATTTCAGAGAACAGGCGCTTTTCCTGGCACAGTATCGAATACTTAGTTTCAGATAGAACAATTTGTTTAAAATGGAACTAAGTTTCGCATCTGGAGTTTCCTCTCTCACAAGGTCGACCACTTAGTTTCGTCGAACACATACGGTATCGAGTGGCATCGCCACACATTTCAGAGAACAGGCGCTTCTCCTGGCACAGTATCGAACACTTAGGATCAGATAGAACAATTAGTTTAAAATGGAACTCTGCTTCGCATCTGGAGTTTCCTCTCTCACAAGGTCGGCCACTTAGTTTCGTCGAACACATACGGTTTCGAGTAGCATCGCCACAGATTTCAGAGAACAGGCGCTTCTCCTGGCACAATATCGAAAACTTGGTCTCAGATAGAACAATTCGTTTAAAATGGACCAAAGCTTCGCATCTGGAGTTTCCTCTCCCACAAGGTGGACCACTTAGTTTCGTCGAACACATACGGTTTCGAGTAGCATCGCCACAGATTTCAGTGAACAGGCGTTTCTCCGGGCACACTATCGAACACTTAGTTTCAGGTAGAACCATTAGTTTAAAGTGGAACTATGTTTCGCATCTGGAGATTCCTCTCTCACTAGGTCGACGACTTAGTTTCGTCGAACACATACGATTTCGAGTGGCATCGCCACAGATTTCAGAGAACAGGCGCTTCTCCTGGCACATTATCGAACACTTAGTTACAGATAGAACAATTAGTTTAAAATGCAACTATGTTTCGCCTCTGGAGTTTCCTCTCTCACAAGGTCGGCCACTTAGTTTCGTCGAACACATACGGTTTCGAGTGGCATCGCCACAGATTTCAGAGAACAGGCGCTTCTCCTGGCACATTATCGAACACTTAGTTACAGATAGAACAATTAGTTTAAAATGCAACTCTGTTTCGCATCTGGAGTTTCCTCTCTCACAAGTTCGAACACTTAGTTTCGTCCAACACATACGGTTTCGAGTATCATCGCCAATGATCACAGAGAACAGGCGCTTCTCCTGGCACAGTATCGAAAACTTATTTTCAGATAGAACAATTAGTTTTAAATGGAACTACGTTTTGCTTCTGGAGTTTCCTCTCTCACAAGGTCGACCACTCAGTTTCGTCGAACACATGCGGTTTCGAGTGGTATCGCCACAGATTTCAGATAACAGGCGCTTCTCCTGGCACAATATCGAAAACTTGGTCTCAGATAGAACAATTAGTTTAAAATGGACCAAAGCTTCGCATCTGGAGTTTCCTCTCCCACAAGGTGAACCACTTAGTTTCGTCGAACACGTACGGTTTCGAGCAGCATCGCCACAGATTTCAGTGAACAGGCGTTTCTCCGGGCACACTATCAAAAACTTAGTTTCAGGTAGAACCATTAGTTTAAAATGGAACTATGTTTCGCATCTGGAGTTTCCTCTCTCACAAGTTCGAACACTTAGTGTCTTCGACCACATACGGTTTCGAGTAGCATCGCCACAGATTTCAGAGAACAGGCGCTACTCCTGGCACAGTATTGAACACTTAGTTTCAGATAGAACAATTTGTTTAAAATGGAACTAAGTTTCGCATCTGGAGTTTCCTCTCTCACAAGGTCGACCACTTAGTTTCGTCGAACACATACGGTTTCGAGTAGCATCGCCACAGATTTCAGAGAACAGGCGCTTCTCCTGGCACAGTATCGAACACTTAGTTTCAGACAGAACAATTAGTTTAAAATGGAACTATGTTCCGCATCTGCTGAAACCTCTCTCACAAGGTCGGCCACTTAGTTTCGTCGAACACATACGGTTTTGAGTGGCATCGTTACACATTTCAGAGAACAGGCGGTTCTCCTGGCACAGTGTCGAAGACATAGTTTCAGATAGAACAATTAGTTTAAAATGGAACTAAGTTTCGCATCTGGAGTTTCCTGTCCCACAAGGTCGACCACTAAGTTTCCTCGAACACATACGGTTTCGAGTAGCATCGCCACAGATTTCAGAGAACAGGCGCTACTCCTGGCACAGTATCGAACACTTAGTTTCAGATAGAACAATTAGTTTAAAATGGTACTATGTTTCGCATCTGGAGTTTCCTCTCTCACAATGTCGACCACTTAGTTTCGTCGAACACATACGGTATCGAGTGGCATCGCCACACATTTCAGAGAACAGGCGCTTCTCCTGGCACAGTATCGAACACTTAGCTTCAGATAGAAAAATTAGTTTAAAATGTACCTATGTTTCGCATTTGGAGTTTCCTCTCTCACAAGTTCGACCACTTAGTTTCGTCGAACACATTCGGTTTCGAGTGGCATCGCCACAGATATCAGAGAACAGGCGCTTCTCGTGGCACAGTATGGAACACTTAGTTTCAGATAGAACAATTTGTTTAAAATGGAACTAAGTTTCGCATATGGAGTTTCCTCTCTCACAATGTCGACCACTTAGTTTCGTCGAACACATACGGTTTCGACTGGCATCGCCACACATTTCAGAGAACAGGCGCTTTTCCTGGCACAGTATCGAATACTTAGTTTCAGATAGAACAATTAGTTTAAAATGGACCAAAGCTTCGCATCTGGAGTTTCCTCTCCCACAAGGTGGACCACTTAGTTTCGTCGAACACATACGGTTTCGAGTAGCATCGCCACAGATATCAGAGAACAGGCGCTTCTCGTGGCACAGTATGGAACACTTAGTTTCAGATAGAACAATTTGTTTAAAATGGAACTAAGTTTCGCATCTGGAGTTTCCTCTCTCACAATGTCGACCACTTAGTTTCGTCGAACACATACGGTTTCGACTGGCATCGCCACACATTTCAGAGAACAGGCGCTTTTCCTGGCACAGTATCGAATACTTAGTTTCAGATAGAACAATTTGTTTAAAATGGAACTAAGTTTCGCATCTGGAGTTTCCTCTCTCACAAGGTCGACCACTTAGTTTCGTCGAACACATACGGTATCGAGTGGCATCGCCACACATTTCAGAGAACAGGCGCTTCTCCTGGCACAGTATCGAACACTTAGGATCAGATAGAACAATTAGTTTAAAATGGAACTCTGCTTCGCATCTGGAGTTTCCTCTCTCACAAGGTGGACCACTTAGTGTCGTCGACCACATACGGTTTCGAGTAGCATCGCCACAGATTTCAGAGAACAGGCGCTTCTCCTGGCACAATATCGAAAACTTGGTCTCAGATAGAACAATTCGTTTAAAATGAACCAAAGCTTCGCATCTGGAGTTTCCTCTCCCACAAGGTGGACCACTTAGTTTCGTCGAACACATACGGTTTCGAGTAGCATCGCCACAGATTTCAGTGAACAGGCGTTTCTCCGGGCACACTATCGAACACTTAGTTTCAGGTAGAACCATTAGTTTAAAGTGGAACTATGTTTCGCATCTGGAGATTCCTCTCTCACTAGGTCGACGACTTAGTTTCGTCGAACACATACGATTTCGAGTGGCATCGCCACAGATTTCAGAGAACAGGCGCTTCTCCTGGCACATTATCGAACACTTAGTTACAGATAGAACAATTAGTTTAAAATGCAACTATGTTTCGCCTCTGGAGTTTCCTCTCTCACAAGGTCGGCCACTTAGTTTCGTCGAACACATACGGTTTCGAGTGGCATCGCCACAGATTTCAGAGAACAGGCGCTTCTCCTGGCACATTATCGAACACTTAGTTACAGATAGAACAATTAGTTTAAAATGCAACTCTGTTTCGCATCTGGAGTTTCCTCTCTCACAAGTTCGAACACTTAGTTTCGTCCAACACATACGGTTTCGAGTATCATCGCCAATGATCACAGAGAACAGGCGCTTCTCCTGGCACAGTATCGAAAACTTATTTTCAGATAGAACAATTAGTTTTAAATGGAACTACGTTTTGCTTCTGGAGTTTCCTCTCTCACAAGGTCGACCACTCAGTTTCGTCGAACACATGCGGTTTCGAGTGGTATCGCCACAGATTTCAGATAACAGGCGCTTCTCCTGGCACAATATCGAAAACTTGGTCTCAGATAGAACAATTAGTTTAAAATGGACCAAAGCTTCGCATCTGGAGTTTCCTCTCCCACAAGGTGAACCACTTAGTTTCGTCGAACACGTACGGTTTCGAGCAGCATCGCCACAGATTTCAGTGAACAGGCGTTTCTCCGGGCACACTATCGAAAACTTAGTTTCAGGTAGAACCATTAGTTTAAAATGGAACTATGTTTCGCATCTGGAGTTTCCTCTCTCACAAGTTCGAACACTTAGTGTCTTCGACCACATACGGTTTCGAGTAGCATCGCCACAGATTTCAGAGAACAGGCGCTACTCCTGGCACAGTATTGAACACTTAGTTTCAGATAGAACAATTTGTTTAAAATGGAACTAAGTTTCGCATCTGGAGTTTCCTCTCTCACAAGGTCGACCACTTAGTTTCGTCGAACACATACGGTTTCGAGTAGCATCGCCACAGATTTCAGAGAACAGGCGCTTCTCCTGGCACAGTATCGAACACTTAGTTTCAGATAGAACAATTTGTTTAAAATGGAACTAAGTTTCGCATCTGGAGTTTCCTCTCTCACAAGGTCGACCACTTAGTTTCGTCGAACACATACGGTTTCGAGTAGCATCGCCACAGATTTCAGAGAACAGGCGCTTCTTCTGGCACAGTATCGAACACTTAGTTTCAGATGGAACAATTAGTTTAAATTGGTCCTAAGTTTCGCATCTGGAGTTTCCTGTCTCACAGGGTCGGCCACTTAGTTTCGTCGAACACATACGGTTTCGAGTGGCATCGCCACAGATTTCACAGAACAGGCGCTTCTCCGGGCACATTATCGAACACTTAGTTACAGATAGAACAATTAGTTTAAAATGCAACTATGTTTCGCATCTGGAGTTTCCTCTCTCACAAGGTCGGCCACTTAGTTTCGTCGAACACATACGGTTTCGAGTGGCATCGCCACAGATTTCAGAGAACAGGCGCTTCTCCTGGCACATTATCGAACACTTAGTTACAGATAGTACAATTAGTTTAAAATGCAACTATGTTTCGCATCTGGAGTTTCCTCTCTCACAAGGTCGGCCACTTAGTTTCGTCGAACACATACGGTTTCGAGTGGCATCGCCACAGATTTCAGAGAACAGGCGCTTCTCCTGGCACATTATCGAACACTTAGTTACAGATAGACAATTAGTTTAAAATGCAACTCTGTTTCGCATCTGGAGTTTCCTCGCTCACAAGGTCGGCCACTTAGTTTCGTCGAACACATACGGTTTCGAGTGGCATCGCCACAGATTTCAGAGAACAGGCGCTTCTCCTGACACATTATCGAACACTTAGTTACAGATAGAACAATTAGTTTAAAATGCAACTATGTTTCGCATCTGGAGTTTCCTCTCTCACAAGGTCGGCCACTTAGTTTCGTCGAACACATATGGTTTCGAGTGGCATCGCCACAGATTTCAGAGAACAGGCGCTTCTCCTGACACATTATCGAACACTTAGTTACAGATGGAACAATTAGTTTAAAATGCAACTATGTTTCGCATCTGGAGTATCCTCTTTCACAAGGCGACCACTTAGTTTCGTCGAACACATACGGTTTCGAGTGTGATCGCCACAGATTTCAGAGAACAGACGCTTCTACTGGCACAGTATCGAACACATAGTTTCAGATAGAACAATTAGTTTAAAATGCAACTATGTTTCGCATCTGGAGTTTCCTCTCTCACAAGGTCGGCCACTTAGTTCCGTCGAACACATACGGTTTCGAGTGGTATCGCCACAGATTTCAGAGAACAGGCGCTTCTCCTGGCACAGAATCGAACACTTAGTTTCAGATAGAAAAATTAGTTTAAAATGGAACTAAGTTCGCATTCGGAGTTTCCTCTCTCACAAGTTCGACCACTTAGTTTCGTCGAAGACATACGGTTTCGAGTAGCATCGCCACCGATTTCAGAGAACAGACGCTTCTCCTGGCACAGTATCGAACACTTAGTATGAGATAGAACAATTAGTTTAAAATGGAACTATGTTTCGCATCTGGAGAATCCTCTCTCACAAGGTCGGCCACTTAGTTTCGTCGAACACATACGGTTTCGAGTGGCATCGCCACAGATTTCACAGAACAGGCGCTTCTCCGGGCACATTATCGAACACTTAGTTACAGATAGAACAATTAGTTTAAAATGCAACTATGTTTCGCATCTGGAGTTTCTTCTCTCACAAGGTCGGCCACTTAGTTTCGTCGAACACATACGGTTTCGAGTGGTATCGCCACAGATTTCAGAGAACAGGCGCTTCTCCTGGTACAGTATCGAACACTTAGTTTCAGATAGAACAATTAGTTTAAAATGGAACTATGTTTCGCAACTGGAGTATCCTCTCTCACAAGGTCAACCACTTAGTTTCGTCGAAGACATACGGTTTCGAGTGGTATCGCTACAGATTTCAGAGAACAGGCGCTTCTTCTGGCACAGTATCGAACACTTAGTTTCCGATGGAACCATTAGTTTTAAATGGAACTCAGTTTCGCATCTGGAGTTTCCTCTCTCACAAGGTCGGCCACTTAGTTTCGTCGAACCCATACGGTTTCGAGTGGTATCGCTACAGATTTCAGAGAACGGGCGCTTCTCCTGGCATATTATCGAACACTTAGGTTCAGATAGAACAATTAGTTTAAAATGGAACTAATTTTCGCATATGGAGTTTCCTATCTCACAAGGTGGACCACTTAGTTTCGTCGAACACATACGTTTTCGAATGTCATCGCCACAGATTTCGCAGACGGGGAGGTTCCTCTGGCACAGTATCGACCAATTAGTTTCGTCGAACACATACGGTTTCGGGTGCGCATTGCCACAGATTTCAGAAAACATGCGCTTCTCCTGGCACGGTATCGAAAACTTTGTTTCAGATCGAACAATTAGTTTTAAATGGAACTAAGTTTCGCATCTGGAGTATCCTCTCGCACAAGGTCAACCACTTAGTTTCGTTGAACACATACGGTTTCGAGCGGCATCGCCGCACAGTTCAGAGAACAGGCGCTTCTCCTGGCACAGTATCGAAAACTTAGTTTCAGATAGAACAATTAGTTTAAAATGGAACTAAGTTTCGCATCTGGAGTTTCCTCTCTCACAAGGTCGGCCACTTAGTTTCGTCGAACACATACGGTTTCGAGTGGCATCGCCACAGATTTCAGAGAACAGGCGCTTCTGCTGGGACAGTATCGAACACTTAGTTACAGATAGAACAATTAGTTTAAAATGGCACTAATTTTCGCGTCTGGAGTTTCCTCTCTCACAATGTCGACAACTCAGTTTCGTCAAACACATACGGTTTCGAGTAGCATCGCGACAGATTTCAGAGAACAGGCGCTTCTCCTGGCACAGTATCGAACGCTTAGTTTCAGATAGAACAATTAGTTTAAAGGGGCACTAAGTTTCGCGTCTGGAGTTTCCTCTCTCAAAAGGTCGACCCCTGAGTTTCGTCGAACACATACCGTTTCGAGTGGTATCGCCACAGGTTTCACAGAACGGGCGCTTCTCCTGGCACAATATCGAACACTTAGTTTCAGATAGAACAATTAGTTTAAAATGGAACTAAATTTCGCATCTGGAGTTTCCTCACACACAAGGTCGACCATTTAGATTCGTCGAACACATACGGTTTCGAGTAGCATCGCCACAGATTTCAGGGAATAGGCGCTTCTCCTGGCACAGTATCGAACACTTTCAGACAGAACAATTAGTTTAAAATGGAACTAAGCTTCGCATCTGGAGTTTCCTATCCCACAAGGTCGACCACCTAGTTTCGTCGAACACATACGGTTTCGAGTAGCATCGCGACAGATTTCAGAGAACAGGCGCTTCTCCTGGCACAGTATCGAACACTTAGTTTCAGATAGAACAATTAGTTTAAAATGGAACTAAGTTTCGCATCTGGGGTTTCCTCTCTCCCAAGGTCGGCCACTCAGTTTCGTCGAACACATACGTGTGCGAGTGGTATCGCCACAGGTTTCAAAAAACGGGCGCTTCTCCTGGCAGAGTATCGAACACTTAGTTTCAGATAGAACAATTCATTTAAATAGGAACTAAGTTTCGCATCTGAAGTTTCCTCTCTCACAAGGTCGGCCACTTAGTTTCTTCGAACACATACGGTTTCGAGTGGCATCGCCACAGATTTCAGAGAACAGGCGCTTCTGCTGGTACAGTATCGAACACTTAGTTTCAGATAGAACAATTGGTTTAAAATTGAACTATGTTTCGCATCTGGAGTTTCCTCTCCCACAAGGTCGACCACTTAGTTTCGTCGAACACATACGGTTTCGAGTAGCATCGCCACAGATTTCAGAGAACAGGCACTTCCCCTGGCACAGTATCGAACACTTTCAGACAGAACAATTAGTTTAAAATGGAACTAAGTTTCGCATCTGAAGTTTCCCCTCTCACAAGGTCGGCCACTCAGTTTCGTCGAACACATACGTTTGCGAGTGGTATCGCCACAGATTTCCGAGAACAGGCGCTTCTCCTGGCACAGTATCGAGCACTTAGTTTCAGATAGAACAATTAGTTTAAAATGGTACTAAGCTTCGCATCTGGAGTTTCCTATCCCACAAGGTCGACCACCTTGTTTCGTCGAACACATACGGTTTCGAGTAGCATCGCGACAGATTTCAGAGAACAGGCGCTTCTCCTGGCACAGTATCGAACACTTAGTTTCAGATAGAACAATTAGTTTAAAATGGAACTAAGTTTCGCATCTGGAGTTTCCTCACACACAAGGTCGACCATTTAGATTCGTCGAACACATACGGTTTCGAGTAGCATCGCGACAGATTTCAGAGAACAGGCGCTTCTCCTGGCACAGTATCGAACGCTTAGTTTCAGATAGAACAATTAGTTTAAAGGGGCACTAAGTTTCGCGTCTGGAGTTTCCTCTCTCAAAAGGTCGACCCCTGAGTTTCGTCGAACACATACCGTTTCGAGTGGTATCGCCACAGGTTTCACAGAACGGGCGCTTCTCCTGGCACAATATCGAACACTTAGTTTCAGATAGAACAATTGGTTTAAAATTGAACTATGTTTCGCATCTGGAGTTTCCTCTCCCACAAGGTCGACCACTTAGTTTCGTCGAACACATACGGTTTCGAGTAGCATCGCCACTGATTTCAGAGAACAGGCACTTCTCCTGGCACAGTATCGAACATTTAGTTTCAGACAGAACAATTAGTTTTAAATGGAACCAAGTTTCGCTTCTGGAGTTTCCTCTCTCACAAGGTCGACCACTTAGTTTCGTCGAACACATACGGTTTCGAGTGGCATCGCCACAGATTTCAGAGAAGAGGCGCTTCTCCTGGCACTGTATCGGACACATAGTTTCAGATAGAACAATTAGTTTAAAATGATACTAAGTTTCGCATCTGGAATTTCCTCTCTCACAAGGCGACGACTCAGTTTCGTGGAACACATACGGTTTCGAGTGGCATCGCCACAGATTTCAGAGAACAGGCACTTCTCCTGGCACAGTATCGAACACTTAGTTTCAGATAGAACAATTAGTTCAAAATGGAACTACGTTTCGCATCTGGAGTTTCATCTCTCACAAGGTCAACCACTTAGTTTCGTCGAACCCATACGGTTTCGAGGGGCATCGCCACAGATTTCAGAGAACAGGCGCTTCTCCTGGCACTGTATCGAACACATAGTTTCAGATAGAAAAATTCATTTTAAATTGAACTAAGTGTCGCATCTGGAGTTTCATCTCTCACAAGGTCGTCCACTTAGTTTCGTCGAACACATACGGGTTCGAGTAGCATCGCCACTGATTTCAGAGAACAGGCGCTTCTCCTGGCACAGTATCGAACACTTTCAGATAGTACAATTAGTTTAAAATGGAACTAAGTTCCGCATCTGGAGTTTCCTCTCTCACAAGGTCGGCCATTTAGTTCCGTCGAACACATACGGTTTCGAGTGGCATCGCGACAGATTTCAGAGAACAGGCGCTTCTCCTGGCACAGTATCGAACACTTATTTCAGACAGAACAATTAGATTAAAATGGAACCATGTTTCGCATCTGGAGTATCCTCCCTCACAAGGTCGACCACTTAGTTTCGTCGAACACATACGGTTTCGACTGGCATCGCCACAGATTTCAGAGAACAGGCGCTTCTCCTGGCACAGTATCGAAAACTTAGTTTCAGATAGAACACTTAATTTAAAATGGAACTAAGTTTCGCATCTGGAGTTTCCTCTCTCACATTGTCGACCACTTAGTTTCGTCGAACACATACGGTTTCGAGTAGCATCGCCACAGATTTCAGAGAACAGGCGCTTCTCCTGGCACAGTATCGAACACTTAGTTACAGATAGAACAATTAGTTTAAAATGGAACTAAATTTCGCATCTGAAGTTTCCTCTCTCACAAGGTCGGCCACTTTGTTTCGTCGAACACATACGGTTTCGAGTAGCATCGCCACTGATTTCAGAGAACAGCCGCTTCTCCTGGCACAGTATCGAACACTTAATTTCAGATGGAACAATTAGTTTAAAATGGAACTAAGTTTCACACCTGGAGCTTGCTCTCTCACAAGGTCGACCATTTAGATTCGTCGAGCACATACGGTTTCGAGTATCATCGCCACAGATTTCAGAGTACAGGCGCTTTTCCTGGCACAGTATCGAGCACTTAGTTTCAGATAGAACAATTCGTTTAAAATGGAAATACGTTTCGCATCTGGAGTTTCTTCTCTCACAAGGCGACCACTTAGTTTCGTCGAACACACACGGTTTCGAGTGGCATCGCCACAGATTTCAGAGAACAGGCGTTTCTCCTGGCGCAGTATCGAACACTCAGTTACAGATAGAACAATTAGTTTAAAATGGAACTAAGTTTCGCATCTGGAGTTTCTTCTCTCAGAAGGTCGACAACTTAGTTTCGTCGAACACATAAGGTTTCGAGTGGCATCGCCACACAGTTCAGAGAACAGGCGCTTCTCCTGGCGCAGTATCGAACACTCAGTTACAGATAGAACAATTAGTTTAAAATGGAACTAAGTTCCGCATCTGGAGTTTCCTCTCTCACAAGGTCGGCCATTTAGTTCCGTCAAACACATACGGTTTCGAGTGACATCGCCACAGATTTCAGAGAACAGGTGCTTCTTCTGGCACAGTATCGAACACTTTCAGATAGAACATTTAGTTTAAAATGGAACTAAGTTCCGCATCTGGAGTTTCCTCTCTCACAAGGTCGGCCACTTAGTTTCGTCGAACACATACGGTTTCGGGTGGCATCGCCACAGATTTCAGAGAACAGGTGCTTCTCCTGGCACGGTATCGAACACTTAGTTTCAGATAGAACAATTAGTTTAAAATGGAACTAAGTTTCGCGTGTGGAGTTTCCTCTCTCACAAGGTCGGCCACTTAGTTTCGTCAAGCACATACGGTTTCGAGTTGCATCGCCACAGATTTCAGAGAACAGGCGATTCTCCTGGCACAATATCAAACACTTAGTTTCAGATAGAACAATCAGTTTAAAATGGAACTAAGTTCCGCATCCGGAATTTCCTCCCACACAAGGTCGACCATTTAGATTCGTCGAGCACATACGGTTTCGAGTAGCATCGCGACAGATTTCAGAGAACAGGTGCTTCTCCTGGCACAGTATCGAACACTTATTTTCAGATAGAACAATTAGTTTAAAATGGAACTGCGTTTCGCATCTGGAGTTTCCTCTCTCACAAGGTCGACCATTTAGATTCGTCGAACACATACGGGTTCGAGTAGCATCGCCACTGATTTCAGAGAACAGGCGCTTCTCCTGGCACAGTATCGAACACTTTCAGATAGAACAATTAGTTTAAAATGGAACTAAGTTTCGCATCTGGAGTTTCCTCTCTCACAAGGTCGGCCACTTAGTATCGTCGAACACATACGGGTTCGAGTAGCATCGCCACTGATTTCAGAGAACAGGCGCTTCTCCAGGCACAGTATCGAACACTTAGTTTCAGATGGAACATTTGGTTTAAAATGGAACAAAGTTTCGCATCTGATGTTTCCTCTCGCACAAGGTGGGCCACTTAGTTACGTCGAACACATACGTGTTCGAGTAGCATCGCCACTGATTTCAGAGAACAGGCGCTTCTCTGGCACAGTATCGAACACTTTCAGATAGAACAATTAGTTCAAAATGGAACTAAGTTCCGCATCTGGAGTTTCCTCCCTCACAAGGTCATCCACCTAGTTTCGTCGAACACATACGGGTTCGAGTGGCATCGCCACAGATTTCAGAGAACAGGTGCTTCTTCTGGCACAGTATCGAACACTTTCAGATAGAACATTTAGTTTAAAATGGAACCAAGTTCCGGATCTGGTGTTTCCTCTCTCACAAAGTCGGCCACTTAGTTTCGTCGAACACATACGGTTTCGGGTGGCATCGCCACAGATTTCAGAGAACAGGCGCTTCTCCTGGCACGGTATCGAACACTTAGTTTCAGATAGAACAATTAGTTTAAAATGGAACTAAGTTTCGCGTCTGGAGTTTCCTCTCTCACAAGGTCAAAGACTTAGTTTCGTCGAACACATACGGTTTCGAGTGGCATCGCCACAGATTTCAGAGAACAGGCGCTTCTCGTGGCACAATATCAAACACTTAGTTTCAGATAGAACAATCAGTTTAAAATGGAATTAAGCTCCGCATCTGGAGTTTCTTATCTCACAAGGTCGACCACTTAGTTTCGCCGAACGCATACGGTTTCGAGTGGCATCGCCACAGATTTCAGAGAACAGGCGCTTCATCTGGCAAAGTATCGAACACTTAGTTTCAGATGGAACATTTGGTTTAAAATGGAACTAAGTTTCGCATCTGGAACTCCCTCTCTCACAATGTGGACCACTTAGTTTCGTCGAACACATACGTTTTCGAGTAGCATCGCCAGAGATTTCAGAGAACAGGCGCTTCTCCTGGCACAGTATCGAACACTTTATTTGAGCTAGAATATATAGTTTTAAATGTAAATATGTTTCGCATTTGGAGTTTCCTCTCTCACAAGGTCGGCCACTCAGTTTCGTCGAACACATAAGGTTTCGAGTGGCATCGCCACAGATTTCAGAGAGCAGGCGCTTCTCCTGGCACAGTATCGAAAACATAGTTTCAGAGAGAACAATTAGTTTAAAATGGAACTAAGTTTCGCATCTGGAGTTTCCTCTCTCACAAGGTCGACAACTTAGTTTCGTCGAACACATAAGGTTTCGAGTGGCATCGCCACACAGTTCAGAGAACAGGCGCTTCTCCTGGCACAGTATCGAACACTTAGTTTCAGATAGAACAATTAGTTAAAAATGGAACTAAGCTTCGCATCTGGAGTTTCCTCTCTCAGAAGGTCGACCATTTAATTTCGTCGAACACATACGGTTTGGAGTAGCAACGCCAGAGATTTCAGAGAACAGGCGCTTCTCCTGGCACAGTATCGAACACTTTATTTCAGCTAGAATATATAGTTTTAAATGGAAATATATTTCGCATCTGGAGTTTCCTCTCTCACAAGGTCGGCCACTTAGTTTCGTCGAACACATACGGTTTCGGGTGGCATCGCCACAGATTTCAGAGAACAGGTGCTTCTCCTGGCACGGTATCGAACACTTAGTTTCAGATAGAACAATTAGTTTAAAATGGAAATAAGTTTCGCGTGTGGAGTTTCCTCTCTCACAAGGTCGGCCACTTAGTTTCGTCAAGCACATACGGTTTCGAGTTGCATCGCCACAGATTTCAGAGAACAGGCGATTCTCCTGGCACAATATCGAACACTTAGTTTCAGATAGAACAATCAGTTTAAAATGGAACTAAGTTCCGCATCCGGAATTTCCTCCCACACAAGGTCGACCATTTAGATTCGTCGAACACATACGGTTTCGAGTAGCATCGCCACAGATTTCAGAGAACAGGCAATTCTCCTGGCACAGTATCGAACACTTTCGGACAGAACAATTTGTTTAAAATGGAACTAAGTTTCGCATCTGGAGTTTCCTCTCTCACAAGGTCGACCATTTAGATTCGTCGAACACATACGGTTTCGAGTAGCATCGCCACTGATTTCAGAGAACAGGCGCTTCGCCTGGCACAGTATCGAACACTTTCAGATAGAACAATTAGTTTAAAATGGAACTAAGTTCCGCATCTGGAGTTTCCTCTCTCACAAGGTCGACCATTTAGATTCGTCGAACACATACGGGTTCGAGTAGCATCGCCACTGATTTCAGAGAACAGGCGCTTCTCCTGGCACAGTATCGAACACTTTCAGATAGAACATTTAGTTAAAATGGAACTAAGTGTCGCATCTGGAGTTTCCTCTCTCACAAGGTCGGCCACTTAGTATCGTCGAACACATATGGGTTTGAGTAGCATCGCCACTGATTTCAGAGAACAGGTGCTTCTCCTGGCACAGTATCGAACACTTATTTTCAGATAGAACAATTAGTTTAAAATGGAACTGCGTTTCACATCTGGAGTTTCCTCTCTCACAAGGTCGACCATTTAGATTGATCGAACACATACGGTTTCGAGTGGCATCGCCACATATTTCAGAGAACAGGCGCTTCTCCAGGCACAGTATCGAACACTTAGTTTCAGATGGAACATTTGGTTTAAAATGGAACATTTGGTTTAAAATGGAACAAAGTTTCGCATCTGATGTTTCCTCTCGCACAAGGTGGGCCACTTAGTTTCGTCGAACACATACGGTTTCGGGTGGCATCGCCACAGATTTCAGAGAACAGGTGCTTCTCCTGGCACGGTATCGAACACTTAGTTTCAGATAGAACAATTAGTTTAAAATGGAACTAAGTTTCGCGTCTGGAGTTTCCTCTCTCACAAGGTCGGCCACTTAGTTTCGTCAAGCACATACGGTTTCGAGTGGCATCGCCACAGATTTCAGAGAACAGGCGCTTCTCCTGGCACAATATCAAACACTTAGTTTCAGATAGAACAATCAGTTTAAAATGGAAATAAGTTCCGCATCTGGAGTTTCTTATCTCACAAGGTCGACCACTTAGTTTCGCCGAACGCATACGGTTTCGAGTGGCATCGCCACAGATTTCAGAGAACAGGCGCTTCATCTGGCACAGTATCGAACACTTAGTTTCAGATGGAACATTTGGTTTAAAATGGAACTAAGTTTCGCATCTGGAACTTCCTCTCTCACAATGTGGACCACTTAGTTTCGTCGAACACATACGGTTTCGAGTAGCATCGCCAGAGATTTCAGAGAACAGGCGCTTCTCCTGGCACAGTATCGAACACTTTATTTCAGCTAGAATATATAGTTTTAAATGGAAATATGTTTCGCATTTGGAGTTTCCTCTCTCACAAGGTCGGCCACTCAGTTTCGTCGAACACATAAGGTTTCGAGTGGCATCGCCACACAGTTCAGAGAACAGGCGCTTCTCCTGGCACAGTATCGAACACTTAGTTTCAGATAGAACAATTAGTTAAAAATGGAACTAAGATTCGCATCTGGAGTTTCCTCTCTCACAAGGTCGACCATTTAGATTCGTCGAACACATACGGTTTCGAGTAGCATCGCCACAGATTTCAGAGAACAGGCAATTCTCCTGGCACAGTATCGAACACTTTCGGACAGAACAATTTGTTTAAAATGGAACTAAGTTTCGCATCTGGAGTTTCCCCTCTCACAAGGTCGACCATTTAGATTCGTCGAACACATACGGTTTCGAGTAGCATCGCCACTGATTTCAGAGAACAGGCGCTTCGCCTGGCACAGTATCGAACACTTTCAGATAGAACATTTAGTTAAAATGGAACTAAGTGTCGCATCTGGAGTTTCCTCTCTCACAAGGTCGGCCACTTAGTATCGTCGAACACATATGGGTTCGAGTAGCATCGCCACTGATTTCAGAGAACAGGTGCTTCTCCTGGCACAGTATCGAACACTTATTTTCAGATAGAACAATTAGTTCAAAATGGAACTGCGTTTCACATCTGGAGTTTCCTCTCTCACAAGGTCGACCATTTAGATTGATCGAACACATACGGTTTCGAGTGGCATCGCCACATATTTCAGAGAACAGGCGCTTCTCCAGGCACAGTATCGAACACTTAGTTTCAGATGGAACATTTGGTTTAAAATGGAACATTTGGTTTAAAATGGAACAAAGTTTCGCATCTGATGTTTCCTCTCGCACAAGGTGGGCCACTTAGTTTCGTCGAACACATACGGTTTCGGGTGGCATCGCCACAGATTTCAGAGAACAGGTGCTTCTCCTGGCACGGTATCGAACACTTAGTTTCAGATAGAACAATTAGTTTAAAATGGAACTAACTTTCGCGTCTGGAGTTTCCTCTCTCACAAGGTCGGCCACTTAGTTTCGTCAAGCACATACGGTTTCGAGTGGCATCGCCACAGATTTCAGAGAACAGGCGCTTCTCCTGGCACAATATCAAACACTTAGTTTCAGATAGAACAATCAGTTTAAAATGGAAATAAGTTCCGCATCTGGAGTTTCTTATCTCACAAGGTCGACCACTTAGTTTCGCCGAACGCATACGGTTTCGAGTGGCATCGCCACAGATTTCAGAGAACAGGCGCTTCATCTGGCACAGTATCGAACACTTAGTTTCAGATGGAACATTTGGTTTAAAATGGAACTAAGTTTCGCATCTGGAACTTCCTCTCTCACAATGTGGACCACTTAGTTTCGTCGAACACATACGGTTTCGAGTAGCATCGCCAGAGATTTCAGAGAACAGGCGCTTCTCCTGGCACAGTATCGAACACTTTATTTCAGCTAGAATATATAGTTTTAAATGGAAATATGTTTCGCATTTGGAGTTTCCTCTCTCACAAGGTCGGCCACTCAGTTTCGTCGAACACATAAGGTTTCGAGTGGCATCGCCACACAGTTCAGAGAACAGGCGCTTCTCCTGGCACAGTATCGAACACTTAGTTTCAGATAGAACAATTAGTTAAAAATGGAACTAAGATTCGCATCTGGAGTTTCCTCTCTCACAAGGTCGACCATTTAGATTCGTCGAACACATACGGTTTCGAGTAGCATCGCCACAGATTTCAGAGAACAGGCAATTCTCCTGGCACAGTATCGAACACTTTCGGACAGAACAATTTGTTTAAAATGGAACTAAGTTTCGCATCTGGAGTTTCCCCTCTCACAAGGTCGACCATTTAGATTCGTCGAACACATACGGTTTCGAGTAGCATCGCCACTGATTTCAGAGAACAGGCGCTTCGCCTGGCACAGTATCGAACACTTTCAGATAGAACAATTAGTTTAAAATGGAACTAAGTTCCGCATCTGGAGTTTCCTCTCTCACAAGGTCGACCATTTAGATTCGTCGAACACATACGGGTTCGAGTAGCATCGCCACTGATTTCAGAGAACAGGCGCTTCTCCTGGCACAGTATCGAACACTTTCAGATAGAACATTTAGTTTAAAATGGAACTAAGTTTCGCATCTGGAGTTTCCTCTCTCACAAGGTCGGCCACTTAGTATCGTCGAACACATATGGGTTCGAGTAGCATCGCCACTGATTTCAGAGGACAGGCGCTTCTCCTGGCACAGTATCGAACACTTTCAAATAGAACAATTAGTTTAAAATGGAACTAAATTCCGCATCTGGAGTTTCCTCTCTCACAAGGTCGGCCATTTAGTTCCGTCGAACACATACGGTTTCGAGTGGCATCGCCACAGATTTCAGAGAACAGGTGCTTCTTCTGGCACGGTATCGAACACTTTCAGATAGAACATTTAGTTTAAAATGGAACTAAGTTCCGCATCTGGAGTTTCCTCTCTCACAAGGTCGGCCACTTAGTTTCGTCGAACACATACGGTTTCGGGTGGCATCGCCACAGATTTCAGAGAACAGGTGCTTCTCCTGGCACGGTATCGAACACTTAGTTTCAGATAGAACAATTAGTTTAAAATGGAACTAAGTTCCGCATCAGCAGTTTCCTCTCTCACAAGGTCGACAATTTAGTTTCGTCGAACACATACGGTTTGGAGTAGCAACGCCAGAGATTTCAGAGAACAGGCGCTTCTCCTGGCACAGTATCGAACACTTTATTTCAGCTAGAATATATAGTTTTAAATGGAAATATGTTTCGCATTTGGAGTTTCCTCTCTCACAAGGTCGACCACTTAGTTTCGTCGAACACATACGGTTTCGAGTGACATCGCCACAGATTTCAGAGAACAGGCGCTTCTCCTGGCACAGTATCGAACACTTAGTTACAGATAGAACAATTAGTTTAATTTGGAACTATGTTTCGCATCTGGAGTTTCCTCTCTCACAAGGTCGACAACTTAGTTTCGTCGAACACATACGGTTTCGAGTAGCATCGCCTCAGATTTCAGAGAACAGGCGCTTCTCCTGCCACATTATCGAACACTTAGTTTCAGATAGAACAATTAGTTTAAAATGGTACTAAGTTTCGCATCTGGGATTTCCTCTCTCACAAGGCGACCTCTCAGTTTCGTGGAACTCATACGGTTTCGAGTGGCTTCGCCACAGATTTCAGAGAACAGGCGCTTCTTCTAGCACAGTATCGAACACATAGTTTCAGATAGAAAAATTAATTTAAAATGGAACTAAGTTTCGCATCAGCAGTTTCCTCTCCCACAAGGTCGGCAACTTAGTTTCGTCGAACACATACGGTTTCGAGTAGCATCGCCACAGATTTCAGAGAACAGGCGCTTCTCCTGGCACAGTATCGAACACTTAGTTACAGATAGAACAATTAGTTTAAAATGGAACTATGTTTCGCATCTGGAGTTTCCTCTCTCACAAGGTCGACAACTTAGTTTCGTCGAACACATACGGTTTCGAGTAGCATCGCCTCAGGTTTCAGAGAACAGGCGCTTCTCCTGCCACAGTATCGAACACTTAGTTTCAGATAGAACAATTAGTTTAATATGGTACTAAGTTTCGCATCTGGAGTTTCCTCTCTCACAAGGCGACCTCTTAGTTTCGTGGAACTCATACGGTTTCGAGTGGCATCGCCACAGATTTCAGAGAACAGGCGCTTCTTCTAGCACAGTATCGAACACATAGTTTCATATAGAACAATTAGTTTTAAATGGAAATAAGCTTCGCATCTGGAGTTTCCCCTTTCACAAGGTCAACCACTTAGTTTCGTCGAACACGTAGGGTTTCGAGTAGCATCGTCACAGATTTCAGAGAACAGGCGCTTCTCCTGGCCCAGTATCGAACACTTAGTTTCAGATAGAACAATTAGTTTAAAATGGAACTAAGTTCCGCATCTGGAGTTTCCTCTCTCACAAGGTCGGCCATTTAGTTCCGTCGAACACATACGGTTTCGAGTGGCATCGCCACAGATTTCAGAGAACAGGTGCTTCTTCTGGCACAGTATCGAACACTTTCAGATAGAACATTTAGTTTAAAATGGAACTAAGTTCCGCATCTGGAGTTTCCTCTCTCACAAGGTCGGCCACTTAGTTTCGTCGAACACATACGGTTTCGGGTGGCATCGCCACAGATTTCAGAGAACAGGTGCTTCTCCTGGCACGGTATCGAACACTTAGTTTCAGATAGAACAATTAGTTTAAAATGGAACTAAGTTTCGCGTTTGGAGTTTCCTCTCTCACAAGGTCGGCCACTTAGTTTCGTCAAGCACATACGGTTTCGAGTTGCATCGCCACAGATTTCAGAGAACAGGCGATTCTCCTGGCACAATATCAAACACTTAGTTTCAGATAGAACAATCAGTTTAAAATGGAACTAAGTTCCGCATCTGGAGTTTCCTCCCACACAAGGTCGACCATTTTGATTCGTCGAACACATACGGTTTCGAGTAGCATCGCGACAGATTTCAGAGAACAGGTGCTTCTCCTGGCACAGTATCGAACACTTAGTTACAGATAGAACAATTAGTTTAAAATGGAACTATGTTTCGCATCTGGAGTTTCCTCTCTCACAAGGTCGACAACTTAGTTTCGTCGAACACATACGGTTTCGAGTAGCATCGCCTCAGGTTTCAGAGAACAGGCGCTTCTCCTGCCACAGTATCGAACACTTAGTTTCAGATAGAACAATTAGTTTAATATGGTACTAAGTTTCGCATCTGGAGTTTCCTCTCTCACAAGGCGACCTCTTAGTTTCGTGGAACTCATACGGTTTCGAGTGGCATCGCCACAGATTTCAGAGAACAGGCGCTTCTTCTAGCACAGTATCGAACACATAGTTTCATATAGAACAATTAGTTTTAAATGGAAATAAGTTTCGCATCTGGAGTTTCCCCTTTCACAAGGTCAACCACTTAGTTTCGTCGAACACGTAGGGTTTCGAGTAGCATCGTCACAGATTTCAGAGAACAGGCGCTTCTCCTGGCCCAGTATCGAACACTTAGTTTCAGATAGAACAATTAGTTTAAAATGGAACTAAGTTCCGCATCTGGAGTTTCCTCTCTCACAAGGTCGGCCATTTAGTTCCGTCGAACACATACGGTTTCGAGTGGCATCGCCACAGATTTCAGAGAACAGGTGCTTCTTCTGGCACAGTATGGAACACTTTCAGATAGAACATTTAGTTTAAAATGGAACTAAGTTCCGCATCTGGAGTTTCCTCTCTCACAAGGTCGGCCACTTAGTTTCGTCGAACACATACGGTTTCGGGTGGCATCGCAACAGATTTCAGAGAACAGGTGCTTCTCCTGGCACGGTATCGAACACTTAGTTTCAGATAGAACAATTAGTTTAAAATGGAACTAAGTTTCGCGTTTGGAGTTTCCTCTCTCACAAGGTCGGCCACTTAGTTTCGTCAAGCACATACGGTTTCGAGTTGCATCGCCACAGATTTCAGAGAACAGGCGATTCTCCTGGCACAATATCAAACACTTAGTTTCAGATAGAACAATCAGTTTAAAATGGAACTAAGTTCCGCATCTGGAGTTTCCTCCCACACAAGGTCGACCATTTTGATTCGTCGAACACATACGGTTTCGAGTAGCATCGCGACAGATTTCAGAGAACAGGTGCTTCTCCTGGCACAGTATCGAACACTTATTTTCAGATAGAACAATTAGTTTAAAATGGAACTGAGTTTCGCATCTGGAGTTTCCTCTCTCACAAGGTCGACCATCTAGATTCGTCGAACACATACGGTTTCGAGTAGCATCGCCACTGTTTTCAGAGAACAGGCGCTTCGCCTGGCACAGTATCGAACACTTTCAGATAGAACAATTAGTTTAAAATGGAACTAAGTTCCGCATCTGGAGTTTCCTCTCTCACAAGGTCGACCATTTAGATTCGTCGAACACATACGGTTTCGAGTAGCATCGCCACTGATTTCAGAGAACAGGCGCTTCGCCTGGCACAGTATCGAACACTTTCAGATAGAACAATTAGTTTAAAATGGAACTAAGTTCCGCATCTGGAGTTTCCTCTCTCACAAGGTCGACCATTTAGATTCGTCGAACACATACGGGTTCGAGTAGCATCGCCACTGATTTCAGAGAACAGGCGCTTCTCCTGGCACAGTATCGAACACTTTCAGATAGAACATTTAGTTTAAAATGGAACTAAGTTTCGCATCTGGAGTTTCCTCTCTCACAAGGTCGGCCACTTAGTATCGTCGAACACATATGGGTTCGAGTAGCATCGCCACTGATTTCAGAGGACAGGCGCTTCTCCTGGCACAGTATCGAACACTTTCAAATAGAACAATTAGTTTAAAATGGAACTAAATTCCGCATCTGGAGTTTCCTCTCTCACAAGGTCGGCCATTTAGTTCCGTCGAACACATACGGTTTCGAGTGGCATCGCCACAGATTTCAGAGAACAGGTGCTTCTTCTGGCACAGTATCGAACACTTTCAGATAGAACATTTAGTTTAAAATGGAACTAAGTTCCGCATCTGGAGTTTCCTCTCTAACAAGGTCGGCCACTTAGTTTCGTCGAACACATACGGTTTCGGGTGGCATCGCCACAGATTTCAGAGAACAGGTGCTTCTCCTGGCACGGTATCGAACACTTAGTTTCAGATAGAACAATTAGTTTAAAATGGAACTAAGTTCCGCATCAGCAGTTTCCTCTCTCACAAGGTCGACAATTTAGTTTCGTCGAACACATACGGTTTGGAGTAGCAACGCCAGAGATTTCAGAGAACAGGCGCTTCTCCTGGCACAGTATCGAACACTTTATTTCAGCTAGAATATATAGTTTTAAATGGAAATATGTTTCGCATTTGGAGTTTCCTCTCTCACAAGGTCGACCACTTAGTTTCGTCGAACACATACGGTTTCGAGTGACATCGCCACAGATTTCAGAGAACAGGCGCTTCTCCTGGCACAGTATCGAACACTTAGTTACAGATAGAACAATTAGTTTAATTTGGAACTATGTTTCGCATCTGGAGTTTCCTCTCTCACAAGGTCGACAACTTAGTTTCGTCGAACACATACGGTTTCGAGTAGCATCGCCTCAGATTTCAGAGAACAGGCGCTTCTCCTGCCACATTATCGAACACTTAGTTTCAGATAGAACAATTAGTTTAATATGGTACTAAGTTTCGCATCTGGAGTTTCCTCTCTCACAAGGCGACCTCTTAGTTTCGTGGAACTCATACGGTTTCGAGTGGCATCGCCACAGATTTCAGAGAACAGGCGCTTCTTCTAGCACAGTATCGAACACATAGTTTCATATAGAACAATTAGTTTTAAATGGAAATAAGTTTCGCATCTGGAGTTTCCCCTTTCACAAGGTCAACCACTTAGTTTCGTCGAACACGTAGGGTTTCGAGTAGCATCGTCACAGATTTCAGAGAACAGGCGCTTCTCCTGGCCCAGTATCGAACACTTAGTTTCAGATAGAACAATTAGTTTAAAATGGAACTAAGTTCCGCATCTGGAGTTTCCTCTCTCACAAGGTCGGCCATTTAGTTCCGTCGAACACATACGGTTTCGAGTGGCATCGCCACAGATTTCAGAGAACAGGTGCTTCTTCTGGCACAGTATGGAACACTTTCAGATAGAACATTTAGTTTAAAATGGAACTAAGTTCCGCATCTGGAGTTTCCTCTCTCACAAGGTCGGCCACTTAGTTTCGTCGAACACATACGGTTTCGGGTGGCATCGCAACAGATTTCAGAGAACAGGTGCTTCTCCTGGCACGGTATCGAACACTTAGTTTCAGATAGAACAATTAGTTTAAAATGGAACTAAGTTTCGCGTTTGGAGTTTCCTCTCTCACAAGGTCGGCCACTTAGTTTCGTCAAGCACATACGGTTTCGAGTTGCATCGCCACAGATTTCAGAGAACAGGCGATTCTCCTGGCACAATATCAAACACTTAGTTTCAGATAGAACAATCAGTTTAAAATGGAACTAAGTTCCGCATCTGGAGTTTCCTCCCACACAAGGTCGACCATTTTGATTCGTCGAACACATACGGTTTCGAGTAGCATCGCGACAGATTTCAGAGAACAGGTGCTTCTCCTGGCACAGTATCGAACACTTATTTTCAGATAGAACAATTAGTTTAAAATGGAACTGAGTTTCGCATCTGGAGTTTCCTCTCTCACAAGGTCGACCATCTAGATTCGTCGAACACATACGGTTTCGAGTAGCATCGCCACTGTTTTCAGAGAACAGGCGCTTCGCCTGGCACAGTATCGAACACTTTCAGATAGAACAATTAGTTTAAAATGGAACTAAGTTCCGCATCTGGAGTTTCCTCTCTCACAAGGTCGACCATTTAGATTCGTCGAACACATACGGTTTCGAGTAGCATCGCCACTGATTTCAGAGAACAGGCGCTTCGCCTGGCACAGTATCGAACACTTTCAGATAGAACAATTAGTTTAAAATGGAACTAAGTTCCGCATCTGGAGTTTCCTCTCTCACAAGGTCGACCATTTAGATTCGTCGAACACATACGGGTTCGAGTAGCATCGCCACTGATTTCAGAGAACAGGCGCTTCTCCTGGCACAGTATCGAACACTTTCAGATAGAACATTTAGTTTAAAATGGAACTAAGTTTCGCATCTGGAGTTTCCTCTCTCACAAGGTCGGCCACTTAGTATCGTCGAACACATATGGGTTCGAGTAGCATCGCCACTGATTTCAGAGGACAGGCGCTTCTCCTGGCACAGTATCGAACACTTTCAAATAGAACAATTAGTTTAAAATGGAACTAAATTCCGCATCTGGAGTTTCCTCTCTCACAAGGTCGGCCATTTAGTTCCGTCGAACACATACGGTTTCGAGTGGCATCGCCACAGATTTCAGAGAACAGGTGCTTCTTCTGGCACAGTATCGAACACTTTCAGATAGAACATTTAGTTTAAAATGGAACTAAGTTCCGCATCTGGAGTTTCCTCTCTAACAAGGTCGGCCACTTAGTTTCGTCGAACACATACGGTTTCGGGTGGCATCGCCACAGATTTCAGAGAACAGGTGCTTCTCCTGGCACGGTATCGAACACTTAGTTTCAGATAGAACAATTAGTTTAAAATGGAACTAAGTTCCGCATCAGCAGTTTCCTCTCTCACAAGGTCGACAATTTAGTTTCGTCGAACACATACGGTTTGGAGTAGCAACGCCAGAGATTTCAGAGAACAGGCGCTTCTCCTGGCACAGTATCGAACACTTTATTTCAGCTAGAATATATAGTTTTAAATGGAAATATGTTTCGCATTTGGAGTTTCCTCTCTCACAAGGTCGACCACTTAGTTTCGTCGAACACATACGGTTTCGAGTGACATCGCCACAGATTTCAGAGAACAGGCGCTTCTCCTGGCACAGTATCGAACACTTAGTTACAGATAGAACAATTAGTTTAATTTGGAACTATGTTTCGCATCTGGAGTTTCCTCTCTCACAAGGTCGACAACTTAGTTTCGTCGAACACATACGGTTTCGAGTAGCATCGCCTCAGATTTCAGAGAACAGGCGCTTCTCCTGCCACATTATCGAACACTTAGTTTCAGATAGAACAATTAGTTTAAAATGGTACTAAGTTTCGCATCTGGGATTTCCTCTCTCACAAGGCGACCTCTCAGTTTCGTGGAACTCATACGGTTTCGAGTGGCTTCGCCACAGATTTCAGAGAACAGGCGCTTCTTCTAGCACAGTGTCGAACACATAGTTTCAGATAGAAAAATTAATTTAAAATGGAACTAAGTTTCGCATCAGCAGTTTCCTCTCCCACAAGGCCGGCAACTTAGTTTCGTCGAACACATACGGTTTCGAGTAGCATCGCCACAGATTTCAGAGAACAGGCGCTTCTCCTGGCACAGTATCGAACACTTAGTTACAGATAGAACAATTAGTTTAAAATGGAACTATGTTTCGCATCTGGAGTTTCCTCTCTCACAAGGTCGACAACTTAGTTTCGTCGAACACATACGGTTTCGAGTAGCATCGCCTCAGGTTTCAGAGAACAGGCGCTTCTCCTGCCACAGTATCGAACACTTAGTTTCAGATAGAACAATTAGTTTAATATGGTACTAAGTTTCGCATCTGGAGTTTCCTCTCTCACAAGGCGACCTCTTAGTTTCGTGGAACTCATACGGTTTCGAGTGGCATCGCCACAGATTTCAGAGAACAGGCGCTTCTTCTAGCACAGTATCGAACACATAGTTTCATATAGAACAATTAGTTTTAAATGGAAATAAGTTTCGCATCTGGAGTTTCCCCTTTCACAAGGTCAACCACTTAGTTTCGTCGAACACGTAGGGTTTCGAGTAGCATCGTCACAGATTTCAGAGAACAGGCGCTTCTCCTGGCCCAGTATCGAACACTTAGTTTCAGATAGAACAATTAGTTTAAAATGGAACTAAGTTCCGCATCTGGAGTTTCCTCTCTCACAAGGTCGGCCATTTAGTTCCGTCGAACACATACGGTTTCGAGTGGCATCGCCACAGATTTCAGAGAACAGGTGCTTCTTCTGGCACAGTATCGAACACTTTCAGATAGAACATTTAGTTTAAAATGGAACTAAGTTCCGCATCTGGAGTTTCCTCTCTCACAAGGTCGGCCACTTAGTTTCGTCGAACACATACGGTTTCGGGTGGCATCGCCACAGATTTCAGAGAACAGGTGCTTCTCCTGGCACGGTATCGAACACTTAGTTTCAGATAGAACAATTAGTTTAAAATGGAACTAAGTTTCGCGTTTGGAGTTTCCCCTCTCACAAGGTCGGCCACTTAGTTTCGTCAAGCACATACGGTTTCGAGTTGCATCGCCACAGATTTCAGAGAACAGGCGATTCTCCTGGCACAATATCAAACACTTAGTTTCAGATAGAACAATCAGTTTAAAATGGAACTAAGTTCCGCATCTGGAGTTTCCTCCCACACAAGGTCGACCATTTTGATTCGTCGAACACATACGGTTTCGAGTAGCATCGCGACAGATTTCAAAGAACAGGTGCTTCTCCTGGCACAGTATCGAACACTTATTTTCAGATAGAACAATTAGTTTAAAATGGAACTGAGTTTCGCATCTGGAGTTTCCTCTCTCACAAGGTCGACCATCTAGATTCGTCGAACACATACGGTTTCGAGTAGCATCGCCACTGTTTTCAGAGAACAGGCGCTTCGCCTGGCACAGTATCGAACACTTTCAGATAGAACAATTAGTTTAAAATGGAACTAAGTTCCGCATCTGGAGTTTCCTCTCTCACAAGGTCGACGATTTAGATTCGTCGAACTCATGCGGGTTCGAGTAGCATCGCCACTGATTTCAGAGAACAGGCGCTTCTCCTGGCACAATATCGAACACTTTCAGATAGAACATTTAGTTTAAAATGGAACTAAGTTCCGCATCTGGAGTTTCCTCTCTCACAAGGTCGGCCACTTAGTTTCGTCGAACACATACGGTTTCGGGTGGCATCGCCACAGATTTCAGAGAACAGGTGCTTCTCCTGGCACGGTATCGAACACTTAGTTTCAGATAGAACAATTAGTTTAAAATGGAACTAAGTTTCGCGTGTGGAGTTTCCTCTCTCACAAGGTCGGCCACTTAGTTTCGTCAAGCACATACGGTTTCGAGTTGCATCGCCACAGATTTCAGAGAACAGGCGATTCTCCTGGCACAATATCAAACACTTAGTGTCAGATAGAACAATCAGTTTAAAATGGAACTAAGTTCCGCATCTGGAGTTTCCTCCCACACAAGGTCGACCATTTAGATTCGTCGAACACATACGGTTTCGAGTAGCATCGCGACAGATTTCAGAGAACAGGTGCTTCTCCTGGCACAGTATCGAACACTTATTTTCAGATAGAATAATTAGTTTAAAATGGAACTGAGTTTCGCATCTGGAGTTTCCTCTCTCACAAGGTCGACCATCTAGATTCGTCGAACACATACGGTTTCGAGTAGCATCGCCACTGATTTCAGAGAACAGGCGCTTCGCCTGGCACAGTATCGAACACTTTCAGATAGAACAATTATTTTAAAATGGAACTAAGTTCCGCATCTGGAGTTTCCTCTCTCACAAGGTCGACCATTTAGATTCGTCGAACACATACGGGTTCGAGTAGCATCGCCACTGATTTCAGAGAACAGGCGCTTCTCCTGGCACGGTATCGAACACTTTCAGATAGAACAATTAGTTTAAAATGGAACTAAGTTTCGCATCTGGAGTTTCCTCTCTCACAAGGTCGGCCACTTAGTATCGCCGAACACATACGGGTTCGAGTAGCATCGCCACAGATTTCAGAGAACAGGCGCTTCTTCTAGCACAGTATCGAACACATAGTTTCATATAGAACAATTAGTTTTAAATGGAAATAAGTTTCGCATCTGGAGTTTCCCCTTTCACAAGGTCAACCACTTAGTTTCGTCGAACACGTAGGGTTTCGAGTAGCATCGTCACAGATTTCAGAGAACAGGCGCTTCTCCTGGCCCAGTATCGAACACTTAGTTTCAGATAGAACAATTAGTTTAAAATGGAACTAAGTTCCGCATCTGGAGTTTCCTCTCTCACAAGGTCGGCCATTTAGTTCCGTCGAACACATACGGTTTCGAGTGGCATCGCCACAGATTTCAGAGAACAGGTGCTTCTTCTGGCACAGTATCGAACACTTTCAGATAGAACATTTAGTTTAAAATGGAACTAAGTTCCGCATCTGGAGTTTCCTCTCTCACAAGTTCGGCCACTTAGTTTCGTCGAACACATACGGTTTCGGGTGGCATCGCCACAGATTTCAGAGAACAGGTGCTTCTCCTGGCACGGTATCGAACACTTAGTTTCAGATAGAACAATTAGTTTAAAATGGAACTAAGTTCCGCATCTGGAGTTTCCTCTCTCAGAAGGTCGGCCATTTAGTTCCGTCGAACACATACGGTTTCGAGTGGCATCGCCACAGATTTCAGAGAACAGGTGCTTCTTCTGGCACACTATCGAACACTTTCAGATACAACATTTAGTTTAAAATGGAACTAAGTTCCGCATCTGGAGTTTCCTCTCTCACAAGTTCGGCCACTTAGTTTCGTCGAACACATACGGTTTCGAGTGGCATCGCCACAGATTTCAGAGAACAGGCGCTTCATCTGGCACAGTATCGAACACTTAGTTTCAGATGGAACATTTGGTTTAAAATGGAACTAAGTTTCGCATCTGGAGCTTCCTCTCTCACAATGTGGACCACTTAGTTTCGTCGAACACATACGGTTTCGAGTAGCATCGCCACTGATTTCAGAGAACAGGCGCTTCTACTGGCAGATTATCGAATACTTAGTTTCACATAGAACAATTACTTTAAAATGCAACTAAGCTTCGCATCTGGAGTTTCCTCTCTCACAAGGTCAAAGACTTAGTTTCGTCGAATACATACGGTTTCGAGTGGCATCGCCACAGATTTCAGAGAACAGGCGCTTCTCGTGGCACAGTATCGAACACTCAGTTTCAGATAGAACAACAAGATTAAAATGGAACTACGTTTCGCATCTGGAGTTTCCTCTCAAACAAGGTCGACCACTTAGTTTCGTCGAACGCATACGGTTTCGAGTAGCATCGCCACAGATTTCAGAGAGCAGGCGCTTCTCCTGGCACAGTATCGAACACTTATTTCAGACAGAACAATTAGATTAAAATGGAACTATGTTTCGCATTTGGAGTATCCTCTCTCACAAGGTCGACCACTTAGTTTCGTCGAACACATAAAGTTTCGAGTAGCATCGCCACAGATTTCAGAGAGCAGGCGCTTCTCCTGGCACAGTATCGAAAACATAGTTTCAGAGAGAACAATTAGTTTAAAATGGAACTAAGTTTCGCATCTGGAGTTTCCTCTCTCACAAGGTCGACAACTTAGTTTCGTCGAACACATAAGGTTTCGAGTGGCATCGCCACACAGTTCAGAGAACAGGCGCTTCTCCTGGCACAGTATCGAACACTTAGTTTCAGATAGAACAATTAGTTAAAAATGGAACTAAGCTTCGCATCTGGAGTTTCCTCTCTCAGAAGGTCGACCATTTAATTTCGTCGAACACATACGGTTTGGAGTAGCAACGCCAGAGATTTCAGAGAACAGGCGCTTCTCCTGGCACAGTATTGAACACTTTATTTCAGCTAGAATATATAGTTTTAAATGGAAATATATTTCGCATCTGGAGTTTCCTCTCTCACAAGGTCGGCCACTTAGTTTCGTCGAACACATACGGTTTCGGGTGGCATCGCCACAGATTTCAGAGAACAGGTGCTTCTCCTGGCACGGTATCGAACACTTAGTTTCAGATAGAACAATTAGTTTAAAATGGAAATAAGTTTCGCGTGTGGAGTTTCCTCTCTCACAAGGTCGGCCACTTAGTTTCGTCAAGCACATACGGTTTCGAGTTGCATCGCCACAGATTTCAGAGAACAGGCGATTCTCCTGGCACAATATCAAACACTTAGTTTCAGATAGAACAATCAGTTTAAAATGGAACTAAGTTCCGCATCCGGAATTTCCTCCCACACAAGGTCGACCATTTAGATTCGTCGAACACATACGGTTTCGAGTAGCATCGCGACAGATTTCAGAGAACAGGTGCTTCTCCTGGCACAGTATCGAACACTTATTTTCAGATAGAACAATTAGTTTAAAATGGAACTGCTTTTCGCATCTGGAGTTTCCTCTCTCACAAGGTCGGCCACTTAGTATCGTCGAACACATATGGGTTCGAGTAGCATCGCCACTGATTTCAGAGGACAGGCGCTTCTCCTGGCACAGTATCGAACACTTTCAAATAGAACAATTAGTTTAAAATGGAACTAAATTCCGCATCTGGAGTTTCCTCTCTCACAAGGTCGGCCACTTAGTTTCGTCGAACACATACGGTTTCGAGTGGCATCGCCACAGATTTCAGAGAACAGGCGCTTCTCCTGGCACTTTATCGAACACTTAGTTTCAGATGGAACAATTAGTTTAAAATGGAACTAAGTTTCGCATCTGGAGTTTCCTCTCTCACAAGGTCGACCATTTAGGTTGATCGAACACATACGGTTTCGAGTGGCATCGCCACATATTTCAGAGAACAGGCGCTTCTCCAGGCACAGTATCGAACACTTAGTTTCAGATGGAACATTTGGTTTAAAATGGAACATTTGGTTTAAAATGGAACAAAGTTTCGCATCTGATGTTTCCTCTCGCACAAGGTGGGCCACTTAGTTACGTCGAACACATACGTGTTCGAGTAGCATCGCCACTGATTTCAGAGAACAGGCGCTTCTCTGGCACAGTATCGAACACTTTCAGATAGAACAATTAGTTCAAAATGGAACTAAGTTCCGCATCTGGAGTTTCCTCTCTCACAAGGTCATCCACTTAGTTTCGTCGAACACATACGGGTTCGAGTGGCATCGCCACAGATTTCAGAGAACAGGTGCTTCTTCTGGCACAGTATCGAACACGTTCAGAGAGAACATTTAGTTTAAAATGGAACCAAGTTCCGGATCTGGAGTTTCCTCTCTCACAAAGTCGGCCACTTAGTTTCGTCGAACACATACGGTTTCGAGTGTCATCGCCACAGATTTAAGAGAACAGGCGCTTCTCCTGGCACAGTATCGAACACTTTCAGATAGAACAATTAGTTTAAAATGGAACTAAGTTCCGCATCTGGAGTTTCCTCTCTCACAAGGTCGACCATTTAGATTCGTCGAACGCATACGGTTTCGAGTAGCATCGCCACAGATTTCAGAGAGCAGGCGCTTCTCCTGGCACAGTATCGAACACTTATTTCAGACAGAACAATTAGATTAAAATGGAACTATGTTTCGCATTTGGAGTATCCTCTCTCACAAGGTCGACCACTTAATTTCGTCGAACACATAAAGTTTCGAGTAGCATCGCCACAGATTTCAGAGAGCAGGCGCTTCTCCTGGCACAGTATCGAAAACATAGTTTCAGAGAGAACAATTAGTTTAAAATGGAACTAAGTTTCGCATCTGGAGTTTCCTCTCTTACAAGGTCGACAACTTAGTTTCGTCGAACACATAAGGTTTCGAGTGGCATCGCCACACAGTTCAGAGAACAGGCGCTTCTCCTTGCACAGTATCGAACACTTAGTTTCAGATAGAACAATTAGTTAAAAATGGAAATAAGCTTCGCATCTGGAGTTTCCTCTCTCACAAGGTCGGCCACTTAGTTTCGTCGAACACATACGGTTTCGGGTGGCATCGCCACAGATTTCAGAGAACAGGTGCTTCTCCTGGCACGGTATCGAACACTTAGTTTCAGATAGAACAATTAGTTTAAAATGGAAATAAGTTTCGCGTGTGGAGTTTCCTCTCTCACAAGGTCGGCCACTTAGTTTCGTCAAGCACATACGGTTTCGAGTTGCATCGCCACAGATTTCAGAGAACAGGCGATTCTCCTGGCACAATATCAAACACTTAGTTTCAGATAGAACAATCAGTTTAAAATGGAACTAAGTTCCGCATCCGGAATTTCCTCCCACACAAGGTCGACCATTTAGATTCGTCGAACACATACGGTTTCGAGTAGCATCGCCACAGATTTCAGAGAACAGGCAATTCTCCTGGCACAGTATCGAACACTTTCGGACAGAACAATTTGTTTAAAATGGAACTAAGTTTCGCATCTGGAGTTTCCTCTCTCACAAGGTCGACCATTTAGATTCGTCGAACACATACGGTTTCGAGTAGCATCGCCACTGATTTCAGAGAACAGGCGCTTCGCCTGGCACAGTATCGAACACTTTCAGATAGAACAATTAGTTTAAAATGGAACTAAGTTCCGCATCTGGAGTTTCCTCTCTCACAAGGTCGACCATTTAGATTCGTCGAACACATACGGGTTCGAGTAGCATCGCCACTGATTTCAGAGAACAGGCGCTTCTCCTGGCACAGTATCGAACACTTTCAGATAGAACATTTAGTTTAAAATGGAACTAAGTGTCGCATCTGGAGTTTCCTCTCTCACAAGGTCGGCCACTTAGTATCGTCGAACACATATGGGTTCGGGTAGCATCGCCACTGATTTCAGAGGACAGGCGCTTCTCCTGGCACAGTATCGAACACTTTCAAATAGAACAATTAGTTTAAAATGGAACTAAATTCCGCATCTGGAGTTTCCTCTCTCACAAGGTCGGCCACTTAGTTTCGTCGAACACATACGGTTTCGAGTGGCATCGCCACAGATTTCAGAGAACAGGCGCTTCTCCTGGCACTTTATCGAACACTTAGTTTCAGATGGAACAATTAGTTTAAAATGGAACTAAGTTTCGCATCTGGAGTTTCCTCTCTCACAAGGTCGACCATTTAGATTGATCGAACACATACGGTTTCGAGTGGCATCGCCACATATTTCAGAGAACAGGCGCTTCTCCAGGCACAGTATCGAACACTTAGTTTCAGATGGAACATTTGGTTTAAAATGGAACATTTGGTTTAAAATGGAACAAAGTTTCGCATCTGATGTTTCCTCTCGCACAAGGTGGGCCACTTAGTTACGTCGAACACATACGTGTTCGAGTAGCATCGCCACTGATTTCAGAGAACAGGCGCTTCTCTGGCACAGTATCGAACACTTTCAGATAGAACAATTAGTTCAAAATGGAACTAAGTGCCGCATCTGGAGTTTCCTCTCTCACAAGGTCATCCACTTAGTTTCGTCGAACACATACGGGTTCGAGTGGCATCGCCACAGATTTCAGAGAACAGGTGCTTCTTCTGGCACAGTATCGAACACTTTCAGATAGAACATTTAGTTTAAAATGGAACCAAGTTCCGGATCTGGAGTTTCCTCTCTCACAAATTCGGCCACTTAGTTTCGTCGAACACATACGGTTTCGGGTGGCATCGCCACAGATTTCAGAGAACAGGTGCTTCTCCTGGCACGGTATCGAACACTTAGTTTCAGATAGAACAATTAGTTTAAAATGGAACTAAGTTTCGCGTCTGGAGTTTCCTCTCTCACAAGGTCGGCCACTTAGTTTCGTCAAGCACATACGGTTTCGAGTGGCATCGCCACAGATTTCAGAGAACAGGCGCTTCTCCTGGCACAATATCAAACACTTAATTTCAGATAGAACAATCAGTTTAAAATGGAAATAAGTTCCGCATCTGGAGTTTCTTATCTCACAAGGTCGACCACTTAGTTTCGCCGAACGCATACGGTTTCGAGTGGCATCGCCACAGATTTCAGAGAACAGGCGCTTCATCTGGCACAGTATCGAACACTTAGTTTCAGATGGAACATTTGGTTTAAAATGGAACTAAGTTTCGCATCTGGAACTTCCTCTCTCACAAGGTGGACCACTTAGTTTCGTCGAACACATACGGTTTCGAGTAGCATCGCCAGAGATTTCAGAGAACAGGCGCTTCTCCTGGCACAGTATCGAACACTTTATTTCAGCTAGAATATATAGTTTTAAATGGAAATATGTTTCGCATTTGGAGTTTCCTCTCTCACAAGGTCGGCCACTCAGTTTCGTCGAACACATAAGGTTTCGAGTGGCATCGCCACACAGTTCAGAGAACAGGCGCTTCTCCTGGCACAGTATCGAACACTTAGTTTCAGATAGAACAATTAGTTAAAAATGGAACTAAGATTCGCATCTGGAGTTTCCTCTCTCACAAGGTCGACCATTTAGATTCGTCGAACACATACGGTTTCGAGTAGCATCGCCACAGATTTCAGAGAACAGGCAATTCTCCTGGCACAGTATCGAACACTTTCGGACAGAACAATTTGTTTAAAATGGAACTAAGTTTCGCATCTGGAGTTTCCTCTCTCACAAGGTCGACCATTTAGATT
This sequence comes from Nysson spinosus, assembly GCA_910591585.2. NCBI lineage: Eukaryota > Metazoa > Arthropoda > Insecta > Hymenoptera > Crabronidae > Nysson > Nysson spinosus. Next base: position 3,773,847 of record CAJUYC020000088.1, on the reverse strand, counting down.
CGTCGAACACATACGGTTTCGAGTAGCATCGCCACTGATTTCAGAGAACAGGCGCTTCGCCTGGCACAGTATCGAACACTTTCAGATAGAACAATTAGTTTAAAATGGAACTAAGTTCCGCATCTGGAGTTTCCTCTCTCACAAGGTCGACCATTTAGATTCGTCGAACACATACGGGTTCGAGTAGCATCGCCACTGATTTCAGAGAACAGGCGCTTCTCCTGGCACAGTATCGAACACTTTCAGATAGAACATTTAGTTTAAAATGGAACTAAGTGTCGCATCTGGAGTTTCCTCTCTCACAAGGTCGGCCACTTAGTATCGTCGAACACATATGGGTTCGAGTAGCATCGCCACTGATTTCAGAGGACAGGCGCTTCTCCTGGCACAGTATCGAACACTTTCAAATAGAACAATTAGTTTAAAATGGAACTAAATTCCGCATCTGGAGTTTCCTCTCTCACAAGGTCGGCCACTTAGTTTCGTCGAACACATACGGTTTCGAGTGGCATCGCCACAGATTTCAGAGAACAGGCGCTTCTCCTGGCACTTTATCGAACACTTAGTTTCAGATGGAACAATTAGTTTAAAATGGAACTAAGTTTCGCATCTGGAGTTTCCTCTCTCACAAGGTCGACCATTTAGATTGATCGAACACATACGGTTTCGAGTGGCATCGCCACATATTTCAGAGAACAGGCGCTTCTCCAGGCACAGTATCGAACACTTAGTTTCAGATGGAACATTTGGTTTAAAATGGAACATTTGGTTTAAAATGGAACAAAGTTTCGCATCTGATGTTTCCTCTCGCACAAGGTGGGCCACTTAGTTACGTCGAACACGTACGTGTTCGAGTAGCATCGCCACTGATTTCAGAGAACAGGCGCTTCTCTGGCACAGTATCGAACACTTTCAGATAGAACAATTAGTTCAAAATGGAACTAAGTTCCGCATCTGGAGTTTCCTCTCTCACAAGGTCATCCACTTAGTTTCGTCGAACACATACGGGTTCGAGTGGCATCGCCACAGATTTCAGAGAACAGGTGCTTCTTCTGGCACAGTATCGAACACTTTCAGATAGAACATTTAGTTTAAAATGGAACCAAGTTCCGGATCTGGAGTTTCCTCTCTCACAAAGTCGGCCACTTAGTTTCGTCGAACACATACGGTTTCGGGTGGCATCGCCACAGATTTCAGAGAACAGGTGCTTCTCCTGGCACGGTATCGAACACTTAGTTTCAGATAGAACAATTAGTTTAAAATGGAACTAAGTTTCGCGTCTGGAGTTTCCTCTCTCACAAGGTCGGCCACTTAGTTTCGTCAAGCACATACGGTTTCGAGTGGCATCGCCACAGATTTCAGAGAACAGGCGCTTCTCCTGGCACAATATCAAACACTTAGTTTCAGATAGAACAATCAGTTTAAAATGGAAATAAGTTCCGCATCTGGAGTTTCTTATCTCACAAGGTCGACCACTTAGTTTCGCCGAACGCATACGGTTTCGAGTGGCATCGCCACAGATTTCAGAGAACAGGCGCTTCATCTGGCACAGTATCGAACACTTAGTTTCAGATGGAACATTTGGTTTAAAATGGAACTAAGTTTCGCATCTGGAACTTCCTCTCTCACAATGTGGACCACTTAGTTTCGTCGAACACATACGGTTTCGAGTAGCATCGCCAGAGATTTCAGAGAACAGGCGCTTCTCCTGGCACAGTATCGAACACTTTATTTCAGCTAGAATATATAGTTTTAAATGGAAATATGTTTCGCATTTGGAGTTTCCTCTCTCACAAGGTCGGCCACTCAGTTTCGTCGAACACATAAGGTTTCGAGTGGCATCGCCACACAGTTCAGAGAACAGGCGCTTCTCCTGGCACAGTATCGAACACTTAGTTTCAGATAGAACAATTAGTTAAAAATGGAACTAAGATTCGCATCTGGAGTTTCCTCTCTCACAAGGTCGACCATTTAGATTCGTCGAACACATACGGTTTCGAGTAGCATCGCCACAGATTTCAGAGAACAGGCAATTCTCCTGGCACAGTATCGAACACTTTCGGACAGAACAATTTGTTTAAAATGGAACTAAGTTTCGCATCTGGAGTTTCCTCTCTCACAAGGTCGACCATTTAGATTCGTCGAACACATACGGTTTCGAGTAGCATCGCCACTGATTTCAGAGAACAGGCGCTTCGCCTGGCACAGTATCGAACACTTTCAGATAGAACAATTAGTTTAAAATGGAACTAAGTTCCGCATCTGGAGTTTCCTCTCTCACAAGGTCGACCATTTAGATTCGTCGAACACATACGGGTTCGAGTAGCATCGCCACTGATTTCAGAGAACAGGCGCTTCTCCTGGCACAGTATCGAACACTTTCAGATAGAACATTTAGTTTAAAATGGAACTAAGTTTCGCATCTGGAGTTTCCTCTCTCACAAGGTCGGCCACTTAGTATCGTCGAACACATATGGGTTCGAGTAGCATCGCCAATGATTTCAGAGGACAGGCGCTTCTCCTGGCACAGTATCGAACACTTTCAAATAGAACAATTAGTTTAAAATGGAACTAAATTCCGCATCTGGAGTTTCCTCTCTCACAAGGTCGGCCACTTAGTTTCGTCGAACACATACGGTTTCGAGTGGCATCGCCACAGATTTCAGAGAACAGGCGCTTCTCCTGGCACTTTATCGAACACTTTCAGATAGAACAATTAGTTTAAAATGGAACTAAGTTCCGCATCTGGAGTTTCCTCTCTCACAAGGTCGACCATTTAGATTCGTCGAACACATACGGGTTCGAGTAGCATCGCCACTGATTTCAGAGAACAGGCGCTTCTCCTGGCACAGTATCGAACACTTTCAGATAGAACATTTAGTTTAAAATGGAACTAAGTTTCGCATCTGGAGTTTCCTCTCTCACAAGGTCGGCCACTTAGTATCGTCGAACACATATGGGTTCGAGTAGCATCGCCACTGATTTCAGAGAACAGGCGCTTCTCTGGCACAGTATCGAACACTTTCAGATAGAACAATTAGTTCAAAATGGAACTAAGTTCCGCATCTGGAGTTTCCTCTCTCACAAGGTCATCCACTTAGTTTCGTCGAACACATACGGGTTCGAGTGGCATCGCCACAGATTTCAGAGAACAGGTGCTTCTTCTGGCACAGTATCGAACACTTTCAGATAGAACATTTAGTTCAAATGGAACTAAGTTCCGCATCTGGAGTTTCCTCTCTCACAAGGTCATCCACTTAGTTTCGTCGAACACATACGGGTTCGAGTGGCATCGCCACAGATTTCAGAGAACAGGTGCTTCTTCTGGCACAGTATCGAACACTTTCAGATAGAACATTTAGTTTAAAATGGAACCAAGTTCCGGATCTGGAGTTTCCTCTCTCACAAAGTCGGCCATTTAGTTTCGTCGAACACATACGGTTTCGGGTGGCATCGCCACAGATTTCAGAGAACAGGTGCTTCTCCTGGCACGGTATCGAACACTTAGTTTCAGATAGAACAATTAGTTTAAAATGGAACTAAGTTTCGCGTGTGGAGTTTCCTCTCTCACAAGGTCGGCCACTTAGTTTCGTCAAGCACATACGGTTTCGAGTTGCATCGCCACAGATTTCAGAGAACAGGCGCTTCTCTGGCACAGTATCGAACACTTTCAGATAGAACAATTAGTTTAAAATGGAACTAAGTTTCGCATCTGGAGTTTCCTCTCTCACAAGGTCGACCATCTAGATTCGTTGAACACATACGGTTTCGAGTAGCATCGCCACTGATTTCAGAGAACAGGCGCTTCGCCTGGCACAGTATCGAACACTTTCAGATAGAACAATTAGTTTAAGATGGAACTAAGTTCCGCATCTGGAGTTTCCTCTCTCACAAGGTCGACCATTTAGATTCGTCGAACACATACGGGTTCGAGTAGCATCGCCACTGATTTCAGAGGACAGGCGCTTCTCCTGGCACAGTATCGAACACTTTCAGATAGAACAATTAGTTTAAAATGGAACTAAGTTTCGCATCTGGAGTTTCCTCCCTCACAAGGTCGGCCACTTAGTATCGTCGAACACATACGGTTTCGGGTGGCATCGCCACAGATTTCAGAGAACAGGCGCTTCTCCTGGCACATTATCGAACACTCAGTTTCGGATAGAACAATTAGTCTAAAATGGACCTATGTTTCGCATTTGGCGTTTCCTCTCTCACAAGTTCGACAACTTAGTTTCGTCGAACACATAAGGTTTCGAGTAGCATCGCCACAGATTTCAGAGAGCGGGCGCTTCTCCTGGCACAGTATCGAACACTTAGTTCCAGATAGAAAAATTAGTTTAAAATGGAACAATGTTTCGCATTTGGAGTTTCCCCTCTCACAAGGTCGACCTCTTAATTTCGTCGAACACATACGGTTTGAATTGCGCATAGCCACAGATTTCAGAGAACAGCCGCTTATCCTGGCACAGTGTCGAACACTTAGTTTCAGATAGAACAATTAGTTTAAAATGGTACTAAGTTTCGCATCTGGAGTTTCCTCTTTCACAAGGCGACCACTTAATTTCGTCGAACACATATGGTTTCGAGTAGCATCGCCACAGATTTCAGAGAACAGGCGCCTCTCCTGGCACAGTCTCGAACACTTAGTTGCAGATAGAACAATTAGTTTAAAATGGAAGTAAGTTTCGCATCTGCAGTTTACTCTCTCACAAGGTCGACCACTTAGTTTCGTCGAACACATACGGTTTCGAGTAGTATCGCCACAGATTGCAGAGAACAGGAGCTTCTCCTGGCACAGTATCGAACACTTAGTTTCAGATAGAACAATTAATTTGAAACGGAACTGAGTTTCGCATCTGAAGTTTCCTCTCTCACAAGGTCGACAACTTAGTTTCGTCGAACACATACGGTTTCGAGTAGCATCGCCACAGATTTCAGAGAACAGGCGCTTCTCCTGGCACAGTATCGAACACTTAGTTACAGATAGAACAATTAGTTTAAAATGGAACTATGTTTCGCATCTGGAGTTTCCTCTCTCACAAGGTCGACAACTTAGTTTCGTCGAACACATACGGTTTCGAGTAGCATCGCCTCAGGTTTCAGAGAACAGGCGCTTCTCCTGCCACAGTATCGAACACTTAGTATCAGATAGAACCATTAGTTTAAAATGGAACTAAGCTTCGCATCTGGAGTTTCCTTTCTCACAAGGTCGACCACTTAGTTTCGTCGAACACATACGGTTTCGAGTAGCATCGCCACCGATTTCAGAGAACAGGCCCTTCTCCTGGCGCAGTATCGAACACTTAGTTTCAGAGAGAACAATTAGTTTAAAATGGAACTAAGTTTCGCATCTGGACTTTCCTCTCCCACAAGGTCGACCACTTAGTTTCCTCGCACACATACGGTTTCGAGTAGCATCGCCACAGTGTTCAGAGAACAGGCGCTTCTCCTGGCACATTATCGAACACTTAGTTTCGGATAGAACAATTAGTCTAAAATGGAACTATGTTTCGCAACTGGAGATTCCTCTCTCACAAGGTCGACCACTTAGTTTCGTCGACCACATACGGTTTCGAGTAGCATCGCCACAGATTTCAGAGAACTGGCGCTTCTCCTGGCACAGTATCGAACACTTAGTTTCAGAGAGCAATTAGTTTAAATTGGAACTATGTTTCGCATCTGGAGTTTCCTCTCTCACAAGATCGGCCACTTAGTTTCGTCGAACACATACGGTTTCGAGTGGCATCGCCACAGATTTCAGAGAACAGGCGCTTCTCATGGCACAGCATCGAACACTTAGTTTCAGATAGAACAATTAGTTTAAAATGGAACTAAGTTTCTCATCTGGAGTTTCCTCTCTCATAAGGTCGGCCACTTAGTTTCGTCGAACACATACGTTTTCGAGTGGCATCGCCACAGATTTCAGAGAACAGGCGCTTCTCCTGGCAGAGTATCGAACACTTAGTTTCAGATGGAACAATTAGTTTAAAATGTTACTATGTTTCGCGTCTGGAGTTTCCTCTCTCACAAGGTCGGCCACTCAGCTTCGTCGAACACATACGGTTTCGAGTGTCATCGCCGCAGATTTTAGAGAACAGGCGCTCCTCCTGGCACAGTATCGAACACTTAGTTTCAGATAGAACAATTAGTTTAAAATGGAACTAAATTTCGCATCTGGAGTTTCCTCTCTCACAAGGTCGACCACTTAGTTTCGTCGAACACATACGGTTTCGAGTAGCATGGCCACAGATTTCAGAGAACAGCCGCTTCTCCTGGCACAGTGTTGAACACTTAGTTTCAGATAGAACAATTAGTTTAAAATGGAACTATGTTTCGCATCTGGAATTTCCTCTCTCACAAGGTCAACGACTTAGTTTCGTCGAACACATGCGGTTTCCAGTAGCATCGCCACAGATTTCAGAGAACAGTCGCTTCTCCTGGCACAGCGTGGAACACTTAGTTTCAGATAGAACAATTAGTTTAAAATGGAACTAAGTTTCGCATCTGGAGTTTCCTCTCTCACAAGGTCGACCACTTAGTTTCGTCGAACACATACGGTTTCGAGTGGCATCGCCACAGATTTCAGTGAACAGTCGCTTCTCCTGGCACAGTATCGAACACTCAGTTTCAGATAGAACAATTAGTTTAAAATGGAACTAGGTTTCGCATCTGGAGTTTCCTCTCTGACAAGGTCGACCACTGAGTTTCGTCGAACACATACGGTTTCGAGTAGCATCGCCACAGATTTCTGAGGACAGTCGCTTCTCCTGGCACAGTGTTGAACACTTAGTTTCAGATAGAACAATTAGTTTAAAATGGAACTAAGTTTCGCATCTGGAGTTTCCTCTCTCACAAGGTCGACCACTTAGTTTCCTCCAACACATACGGTTTCGAGTAGCATCGCCACAGATTGCAGAGAACAGGCGCTTCTCCTGGCACAATATCGAACACTTAGTTTCAGATAGAACAATTAGTTTAAAATGACACTAAGTTTCGCGTCTGGAGTTTCCTCTCTCACAAGGTGGACCACTCAGTTTCGTCGAACACATACGGTTTCGAGTGGCATCGCCACAGACTTCAGAGAACAGCCGCTTCTCCTGGCACAGTATCGAACACTTAATTTCAGTTAGAACAATTAGTTTAAAATGGTACTATATTTCGCATCTGGAGTTTCCTCTCTCACAAGGTCGGCCACTTAGTTTCGTGGAACACATTCGGTTTCGAGTGGCATCGCCACAGATTGCAGAGAACAGTCGCTTCTCCTGGCACAGTATCGAACACTCAGTTTCAGATAGAACAATTAGTTTAAAATGGAACTAGGTTTCGCATCTGGAGTTTCCTCTCTGACAAGGTCGACCACTGAGTTTCGACGAACACATACGGTTTCGAGTAGCATCGCTACAGATTTCTGAGGACAGTCGCTTCTCCTGGCACAGTGTTGAACACTTAGTTTCAGATAGAACAATTAGTTTAAAATGGAACTAAGTTTCGCATCTGGAGTTTCCTCTCTCACAAGGTCGACCACTTAGTTTCCTCCAACACATACGGTTTCGAGTAGCATCGCCACAGATTGCAGAGAACAGGCGCTTCTCCTGGCACAACATCGAACACTTAGTTTCAGATAGAACAATTAGTTTAAAATGACACTAAATTTCGCGTCTGGAGTTTCCTCTCTCACAAGGTGGACCACTCAGTTTCGTCGAACACATACGGTTTCGAGTGGCATCGCCACAGACTTCAGAGAACAGCCGCTTCTCCTGGCACAGTATCGAACACTTAATTTCAGTTAGAACAATTAGTTTAAAATGGTAATATATTTCGCATCTGGAGTTTCCTCTCTCACAAGGTCGGCCACTTAGTTTCGTGAAACACATTCGGTTTCGAGTAGCATCGCCACAGATTTCAGAGAACAAGCGCTTCCCCTGGCACAGTATCGAACACTTAGTTTCAAAGAGAACAATTAGTTTAAAATCGAAATATATTTCGCATCTGAAGTTTCCTCTCTCACAAGGTCGGCCACTTAGTTTCGTCGAACACATACGGTTTCGAGTAGCATGGCCACAGATTTCAGAGAACAGCCGCTTCTCCTGGCACAGTGTTGAACACTTAGTTTCAGATAGAACAATTAGTTTAAAATGGAACTATGTTTCGCATCTGGAATTTCCTCTCTCACAAGGTCAACGACTTAGTTTCGTCGAACACATGCGGTTTCCAGTAGCATCGGCACAGATTTCAGAGAACAGTCGCTTCTCCTGGCACAGCGTGGAACACGTAGTTTCAGATAGAACAATTAGTTTAAAATGGAACTAAGTTTCGCATCTGGAGTTTCCTCTCTCACAAGGTCGACCACTTAGTTTCGTCGAACACATACGGTTTCGAGTGGCATCGCCACAGATTTCAGTGAACAGTCGCTTCTCCTGGCACAGTATCGAACACTCAGTTTCAGATAGAACAATTAGTTTAAAATGGAACTAGGTTTCGCATCTGGAGTTTCCTCTCTGACAAGGTCGACCACTGAGTTTCGTCGAACACATACGGTTTCGAGTAGCATCGCCACAGATTTCTGAGGACAGTCGCTTCTCCTGGCACAGTGTTGAACACTTAGTTTCAGATAGAACAATTAGTTTAAAATGGAACTAAGTTTCGCATCTGGAGTTTCCTCTCTCACAAGGTCGACCACTTAGTTTCCTCCAACACATACGGTTTCGAGTAGCATCGCCACAGATTGCAGAGAACAGGCGCTTCTACTGGCACAATATCGAACACTTAGTTTCAGATAGAACAATTAGTTTAAAATGACACTAAGTTTCGCGTCTGGAGTTTCCTCCCACACGAGGTCCACCATTTAGATTCGTCGAACACATACGGTTTCGAGTAGCATCGCCACAGATTTCAGAGAACAAGCGCTCGTCCTGGCACAGTATCGAACACTTAGTTTCAGATAGAACAATTAGTTTAAAATGGCCCTAAGTTTCGCGTCTGGAGTTTCCTCCCTCACAAGGTCGACCACTCAGTTTCGTCGAACACATACCGTTTCGAGTAGCATCGCGACAGATTTCAGAGAACAGGTGCTTCTCCTGGCACAGTATCGAACACTTATTTTCAGATAGAACAATTAGTTTAAAATGGAACTAAGTTTCGCATCCGGAGTTTCCTCTCTCAGAAGGTCGACCACTTAGTTTCGTCAAGCACATACGGTTTCGAGTAGCATCGCCACAGATTTCGGAGAACAGGCGCTTCTCCTGGCACAGTATCGAACACTTAGCTTCAGATAGAACAATTAGTTTAAAATGGAACTAAGTTTCGCATCCGGAGTTTCCTCTCTCAGAAGGTCGACCACTTAGTTTCGTCGAACACATACGGTTTCGAGTGGCATCGCCACAGATTTCAGTGAACAGGCGTTTCTCCTGGCACAGTATCGAACACATAGTTTCAGATAGAACAATTAGTTTAAAATGGAACTATGTTTCGCATCTGGTGTATCCTCCCTCACAAGGTCGACCACTTAGTTTCGTCGAACACATACGGTTTCGAGTGGCATCGCCACTGATTTCAGAGAACAGGCGCTTCTCCTGGCACACTATCGAACACTTAGTTTCAGATAGAACAATAAGATTAAAATGGAACGAAGTTTCGCATCTGGAGTTTCCTCTCTCAAAAGGTCGCCCACTTAGTTTCGTCGAACACATACGCTTTCGAGTAGCATCGCCACAGATTTCAGAGAACAGGCGCTTCTCCTGGCACAGTATCGAACACTTAGTTTCAGATAGAACAATTAGCTTAAAATGGAATTAAGTTTCGCATCTGGAGTTTCCTCTCCCACAAGGTGGACCACTTAGTTTCGTCGAACACATACGGTTTCGAGTAGCATCGCCACAGATTTCATAGAGCAGGCGCTTCTCCTGGCACACTATCGAACACTTATTTCAGACAGAACAATTAATTTAAAATGGAACTAAGTTTCGCATCTGGAGTTTCCACTCTCACAAGGTCGACCACTTAGTTTCGTCGAACACATACGGCTTCGAGTGGCATCGCCACAGATTTCAGAGAACAGGGGTTTCTCCTGGTACACTATCGAACACTTAGATTCAGATTGAACAATTAGTTTCAAATATAACTATGTGTCGCATCTGGAGTTTCCTCTCTCACAAGGTCGACGACTTAGTTTCGTTGAACACATTCGGTTTTGAGTGGCATCGCCACAGATTTCGGAGACAGGCGCTTCTACAGGCACAGTATCGAAAACTTAGTTTCAGATAGAACAATTTGTTTAAAATGTAACTATGTGTCGCATCTGGAGTTTCCTCTCTCACAAGGTCGACGACTTAGTTTCGTTGAACACATTCGGTTTCGAGTGGTACCGCCACAGATTTCGCAAAAAGGCGTTTCTCCTGGCACATTATCGAACACATAGTTTCAGATAGAACAATTAGTTTAAAATGGAACTAAGTTTCGCAAGTGGGGTTTCCTCTCTCACAAGGCGACCACGTAGTTTCGTCGAACACATGCGGTTTCGAGTGGCATCGCCACAGATTTCAGAGAACAGACGCTACTCCTGGCACAGTAACGAACACTTGGTTCATATAGAACGATTAGTTTAAAATGGAACTATGGTTCGCATCTGGAGATTCCTCTCTCACAAGGTCGACCACTTAGTTTCGTCGAACACATACGGGTTCGAGTGGCATCGCCACAGATTTGAGAGAACAGGTGTTTCTCCTTGTACACTATCGAACACTTAGATTCAGGTTGAACAATTAGTTTAAAATGTAACTATGTGTCGCATCTGGAGTTTCCTCTCTCACAAGGTCTCACGACTTAGTTTCGTTGAACACATTCGGTTTCGAGTGTCATCGCCACAGATTTCGGAGACGGGCGCTTCTACAGGCAAAGTATCGAAAACTTAGTTTCAGATAGAGCAATTAGTTTAAAATGTAACTATGTGTCGCATCTGGAGTTTCCTCTCTCACAAGATCGACGACTTAGTTTCGTAGAACACATTCTGTTTCGAGTAGCATCGCCACAGATTTCAGAGAACAGGCGCTTCTCCTGGCACAGTATCGAACACTTAGTATCAGATAGAATAATTAGTTTTAAATGGAACTAATTTTCGCATCTGGAGTTTCCTCTCTCACAAGGTCGACCACTTAGTTTCGTCGAACACATACGGTTCCGATTAGCATCGCCACAGATTTCAGAGAACAGGCGTTTCTCCTGGCACAGTATCGAACACTTAGTTTCCGATAGAACAATTTGCTTAAAATGGAACTAAGTTTCGCATCTGGAGTTTCCCCTCCCACAAGGTCGACCACTTAGTTTCCTCAAACATATACGGTTTCGAGTAGCATCGCCACAGATTTCAGAGAACAGGCGCTTCTCCTGGCACATTATCGAACTCTTAGTTTCAGATAGAACAATTAGTTTAAAATGGAACTAATTTTCGCATCTGGAGTGTCCTCTCCCACAAGGTCGACCACTTAGTTTCGTCGAACACATACGGTTTCGAGTAGCATCGCCACAGATTTCAGAGAACAGGCGCTTCTCCTGGCACAGTATCGAGCACGTATTTTCAGATAGAACAAATTGTTTAAAATGGAACTACGTTTCGCATCTGGAGATTCCTCTCCCACAAGGTCGACCAATTAGATTCGTCGAACACATATGGTTTTGAGTAGCATCGCCACAGATTTCAGAGGACAGGCGTTTCTCCTGGCACAGTACGAACACTTAGTCTCAGATAGAACAATTAATTTAAAATGGACCTATGTTTCGCATTTGGAGTTTCCTCTCTCACAAGTTTCCATTTTAAACTAATTGTTCTATCTGAAACTAAGTGTTCGATACTGTGCCAGTAAAAGCGCCTGTTCTCTGAAATATGTGGCGATGCTACTCGAAACCGTATGTGTTCGACGAAACTAAGTGGTCGACCTTCTGAGAGAGGAAACTCCAGATGCGAAATTGAGTTCCATTTTAAACTAATTGTTCTATCTGAAACTAAGTGTTCGCTACCGTGCCAGGAGAAACGGCTGTTCTCTGAAATCTGTGGCGATGCCACTCGAAACCGTATGGGTTCGACGAAACTAAGTGGCCGACCTGGTGGGAGAGGAAACTACAGATGCGAAACTGAGTTTCATTTTAAACTAATTGTTCTATCTGAAACTAAGTGTTCGATACTGTGCCAGGAGAAGCGCCTGTTCTCTGAAATCTGTGGCGGTGCCACTCGAAACCGTATGTGTTCCACGAAACTAAGTGGCCGACATTGTGAGAGAGGAAACTCCAAATGCGAAACTTGGTTCCATTTTAAACTAATTGTTCTATCTGAAACTAAGTGTTCGATACTGTGCCAGGAGAAGGGCCTGTCCTCTGAAATCTGTGGCGGTGCCACTCGAAACCGTGTGAGTTCGACGAAACTAAGTGGTCGACCTTGTGAGAGAGGAAACTCCAGAAGCGAAATATAGTTCCATTTAAAACTAACTGTTCTATCTGAAACTAAGTGTTCGATACTGTGCCAGGAGAAGCGCCTGTTCTCTGAAATCTGTGGCGATGCCACTCGAAACCGTATGTGTTCGACGAAACTAAGTGGCCGACATTGTGAGAGAGGAAACTCCAGGTGCGAAACTTAGTTCCACTTTAAACTAATTCCTCTATCTAAAACTGAGTGTTCGCTACTGTGCCAGGAGAAGCGCCTGTTCTCTGAAATCTGTGGCGGTGCCACTCGAAACCGTATGTGTTCGACGAAACTAAGTGGTCGACCTTGTGGGAGAGTAAACTCCAAATGCGAAACTTAGTTCCACTTTAAACTAATTGCTCTATCTGAAACTAAGTGTTCGATACTGTGCCAGGAGAAGGGCCTGTTCTCTGAAATCTGTGGCTGTGCCACTCGAAACCGTATGTGTTCGACGAAACTAAGTGATCGACCTTGTGAGAGGGGAAACTCCAGATGCGAAACTTAGTTCCATTTTAAACTAATTGTTCTCTCTGAAACTAAGTGTTCGATACTGTGCCAGGAGAAGCGTCTGTGCTCTGAAATCAGTGGCAATGCTACTCGTAACCGTATGTGTTCGACGAAACTAAGTGGTCGACATTGTGAGAGAGGAAACTCCAGATGCGAAACTTAGTTCCATTTTAAGCTAATTGTTCTATCTGAAACTAAGTGTTCGATACTGTGCCAGGAGAAGCGCCTGTTCTCTGAAATCTGTGGCGATGCCACTTGAAACCGTATGTGTTCGACGAAACTAAGTGGCCGACATTGTGAGAGAGGAAACTCCAGGTGCGAAACTTAGTTCCACTTTAAACTAATTCCTCTATCTAAAACTGAGTGTTCGATACTGTGCCAGGAGAAGCGCCTGTTCTCTGAAATGTGTGGCGATGACACTCGAAACCGTATGTGTTCGACCAAACTAACTGGTTGATCTTGTGAGAGAGGATACTCCAGATGCGAAACATAATTCCATTTTAAACTAATTGTTCTCTCTGAAACTAAGTGTTCGATACTGTGCCAGGAGAAGCGCCTGTTCTCTGAAATCTGTGGCGATGCCACTCGAAACCGTATGTGTTCGACGAAACTAAGTGGCCGACCTTGTGAGAGAGGAAACTTCAGATGCGAAACTTAGTTCCATTTTAAACTAATTGTTCTATCTGAAACTAAGTGTTCGATACTGTGGCAGGAGAAGCGCCTGTTCACTGAAATCTGTGGCGATGCTACTCGAAACCGTATGTGTTCGACGAAACTCAGTGGTCGACCTTGTGAGAGAGGAAACTTCAGATGCGATACTTAGTTCCATTTTAAACTAATTGTTCTCTCTGAAACTAAGTGTTCGACAATGTCCCAGGAGAAACTCCGGTTCTGCGAAATCTGTGGCGATGCCACTCGAAACCGTATGTGTTCCACGAAACTAAGTGGCCGACATTGTGAGAGAGGAAACTCCAGGTGCGAAACTTAGTTCCACTTCAAACTAATTCCTCTATCTAAAACTGAGTGTTCGATACTGTGCCAGGAGAAGCGCCTGTTCTCTGAAATATGTGGCGATGACACTCGAAACCGTATGTGTTCGACCAAACTAAGTCGTTGATCTTGTGAGAGAGGATACTCCAGATGCGAAACATAATTCCATTTTAAACTAATTGTTCTCTCTGAAACTAAGTGTTCGATACTGTGCCAGGAGAAGCGCCTGTTCTCTGAAATCTGTGGCGGTGCCACTCGAAACCGTATGTGTTCCACGAAACTAAGTGGTCGACATTGTGAGAGAGGAAACTCCAGATGCGAAACTTAGTTCCATTTTAATCTTATTTTTCTATCTGAAACTAAGTTTTCGATACTGTGCCAGGAGAAGCGCCTGTTCTCTGAACTGTATGGCGATGCCGCTCGAAACCGTATGTGTTCGACGAAACTAAGTGGTTGACCTTGTGAGACAGGATACTCCAGATGCGAAACTTAGTTCCATTTTAATCTTATTGTTCTATCTGAAACTACGTTTTCGATACTGTGCCAGGAGAAGCGCCTGTTCTCTGAAATCTGTGGCGATGCCACTCGAAACCGTGTGTGTTCGACGAAACTAAGTGGCCGACATTGTGAGAGAGGAAACTCCAGGTGCGAAACTTAGTTCCACTTTAAACTAATTGCTCTATCTAAAACTAAGTGTTCGATAATGTGCCAGGAGAAGCGCCTGTTCTCTGAAATGTGTGGCGATGACACTCGAAACCGTATGTGTTCGACGAAAATAAGTGGCCGACATTGTTAGAGAGGAAACTCCAGGTGCGAAACATTGTTCCACTTTAAACTAATTGCTCTATCTAAAACTAAGTGTTCGATACTGTGCCAGGAGAAGCGCCTGTTCTCTGAAATGTGTGGCGATGACACTCGAAACCGTATGTGTTCGACGAAAATAAGTGGCCGACATTGTGAGAGAGGAAACTCCAGGTGCGAAACTTAGTTCCACTTTAAACTAATTGCTCTATCTGAATCTATGTGTTCGATAGGGTGCCAGGAGAAGCGTCTGTTCTCTGAAATCTGTGGCGATGCCACTCGAAACCGTATGTGTTCGACGAAACTAAGTGGCCGACCTTGTGAGAGAGGAAACTACAGATGCGAAACTTAGTTCCGTTTTAAATGAATTATTCTATCTGAAACTAAGTGTTCGATACTGTGCCAGGAGAAGCGCCCGTTTTGTGAAACCTGTGGCGATACCACTCGAAACGGTATGTGTTCGACGAAACTAAGTGGCCGACCTTGTGAGAGAGGAATCTCCAGATGCGAAACATAGTTCAATTTTAAACTAAATGTTCTATCTGAAACTAAGTGTTCGATACTGTGCCAGGAGAAGCGCCTGTTCTCTGAAATCTGTGGCGATGCCACTCGAAACCGTATGTGTTCGACGAAACTAAGTGGCCGACCTTGTGAGAGAGGAAACTTCAGATGCGAAACTTAGTTCCATTTTAAACTAATTGTTCTATCTGAAACTAAGTGTTCGATACTGTGGCAGGAGAAGCGCCTGTTCACTGAAATCTGTGGCGATGCTACTCGAAACCGTATGTGTTCGACGAAACTCAGTGGTCGACCTTGTGAGAGAGGAAACTTCAGATGCGATACTTAGTTCCATTTTAAACTAATTGTTCTCTCTGAAACTAAGTGTTCGACAATGTCCCAGGAGAAACTCCGGTTCTGCGAAATCTGTGGCGATGCCACTCGAAACCGTATGTGTTCGACGAAACTAAGTGGCCGACATTGTGAGAGAGGAAACTCCAGGTGCGAAACTTAGTTCCACTTTAAACTAATTCCTCTATCTAAAACTGAGTGTTCGATACTGTGCCAGGAGAAGCGCCTGTTCTCTGAAATGTGTGGCGATGACACTCGAAACCGTATGTGTTCGACCAAACTAAGTGGTTGATCTTGTGAGAGAGGATACTCCAGATGCGAAACATAATTCCATTTTAAACTAATTGTTCTCTCTGAAACTAAGTGTTCGATACTGTGCCAGGAGAAGCGCCTGTTCTCTGAAATCTGTGGCGGTGCCACTCGAAACCGTATGTGTTCGACGAAACTAAGTGGTCGACATTGTGAGAGTGGAAACTCCAGATGCGAAACTTAGTTCCATTTTAAGCTAATTGTTCTATCTGAAACTAAGTGTTCGGTACTGTGCCAGGAGAAGCGCCTGTTCTCTGAAACCTGTGGCGTTGCTACTCGAAGCCGAATGTGTTCGACGAAACTAAGTCGTCGATCTTGTGAGAGAGGAAACTCCTGATGCGAAGCTTAGTTCCATTTTAAACTAATAGTTCTCTGATACTAAGTGTTCGATACTGTGCCAGGAGAAGCGCCTGTTCCCTGAAATCTGTGGTGATGCCACTCGAAACCGTATGTGTTCAACGAAATTAAGTGGTCGAACTTGTGAGAGAGCAAACTCCAGATGCGAAACTTAGTTCCATTTTAAACTAATTGTTCTATCTTAAAGTGTTCGATACTGTGCCAGGAGAAGCGCCTGTTCTCTGAAATCTGTGGCGATGCCACTCGAAACCGTATGTTGTCGACGAAATTAAGTGGTCGACCTTGTGAGAGAGGAAACTCCAGATGCGAAACTTAGTTCCGTTTTAAACTAATTGTTCTATCTGAAACTAAGTGTTCGATACTGTGGCAGGAGAAGCGCCTTGTATCTGAAATCTGTGGCGTTGCTACTCGAAGCCGAATGTGTTCGTCGAAAGTAAGTGGTAGACCGTGTGAGTGAGGAAACTCCAAATGCGAAACAAAGTTCCATTTTATACTAAGTGTTCTATCTGAAACTAAGTGTTCGATACTGTGCCAGGAGAAGCGCCTGTTTTCGGAAATCTGTCGCGAAGCTACTCGAAACCGTATGTGTTCGACGAAACTAAGTGGCCGACCTTGTGAGAGAGGAAACTCCAGATGTGAAACTTAATTCCATTTTAAACTAATTGTTCTATCTGAAAGTGTTCGATACTGTGCCAGGAGAAGCGCCTGTTCTCTGAAATCTGTGGCGATGCCAATCGAACCCGTATGTGTTCGACGAAACTAAGTCGTCAATCTTGTGAGAGAGGAAACTCCTGATGCGAAGCTTAGTTCCATTTTAAACTAATAGTTCTCTGATACTAAGTGTTCGATACTGTGCCAGGAGAAGCGCCTGTTCTCTGAAATCTGTGGTGATGCCACTCGAAACCGTATGTGTTCAACGAAATTAAGTGGTCGAACTTGTGAGAGAGCAAACTCCAGATGCGAAACTTAGTTCCATTTTAAACTAATTGTTCTATCTTAAAGTGTTCGATACTGTGCCAGGAGAAGCGCCTGTTCTCTGAAATCTCTGGCGATGCTACTCGAAACCGTATGTGTTCGACGAAATTAAGTCGTCGACCTTGTGCGAAAGGAAACTCCAGATGCGAAGCATTGTTCCATTTTAAACTAAGTGTTCGATACTGTGCCAGGAGAAGCGCCTGTTCTCTGAAATCTGTGGCAATACCACTCGAAACCGTATGTGTTTGACGAAACTAAGTGGTCCACCTTGTGAGAGAGGAAACTCCAAATGCGAAATATTTTTCCATTTTAAACTAAGTGTTCTATCTGTAACTAAGTGTTCGATACTGTGCCAGGAGAAGCGCCTGTTCTCTGAAATCTGTGGCGATGCTACTCGAAACAGTATGTGTTCGGCAAAACTAAGTGGTCGACCTTGTGATAGAGGAAACTGCAGATGCGAAACTTAGTTCCATTTTAATCTTATTGTTCTATCTGAAACTACGTTTTCGATTCTGTGCCAGGAGAAGCGCCTGTTCTCTGAAATCTGTGGCGTTGCTACTCGAGGCCGAATGTGTTCGACGAATCTAAGTAGACGACCTTGTGAGAGAGGAAACTCCAGATGCGAAACTTAGTTTCATTTTAAACTGATTGTTCTATCCGAAACTAAGTGTTCGATACTGTGCCAGGAGAAGCGCCTGTTCTCTGAAATCTGTGGCGGTGCTACACGAAGCCGTATGTGTTCGACGAAACTATGTGGTCGACCTTCTGAGAGAGCAAACTCCAGATGCGAAACTTAGTTCCATTTTAAACTAATTGTTCTATCTGAAACTAAGTGTTCGATACAGTGCCAGGAGAAGCGACTGTTCTCTGAAATCTGTGGCGATGCTACTCGAAACCGTATGTGTTCGACGAATCTAAATGGTCGACCTTGTGAGAGAGGAAACTCCAGAAGCGAAACTTAGTTCCATTTAAAACTAAGTGTTCCATCTGAAACTTAGTGTTCGATACTGTGCCAGGAGAAGCGCCTGTTCTCTGAAATCTGTGGCGATGCTACTCGAAACCGTATGTGTTCGAAGAAACAAAGTGGCCGACCTTGTGAGAGAGGAGACTCCAGATGCGAAACTTAGTTTCATTTTAAACTAATTGTTCTATCTGAAAGTGTTCGATACTGTGCAGGAGAAGCGCCTGTTCTCTGAAATCTGTGGCGATGCTACTCGAAACCGTATGTTTTCGAAGAAACAAAGTGGCCGACCTTGTGAGAGAGGAAACCCCAGATGCGAAACATATTTCCATTTTGAACTAAATGTTCTATCTGAAACTAAGTATTCGATACTCAGCCAGTAGAAGCGCCTGTTCTCTGAAACCTGTGGCTTTGCTACTCGAAGCCGAATGTGTTCGACGAAAGTAAGGGGTAGACCGTGTGAGAGAGGAAACTCCAAATGCGAAACATAGTTCCATTTTATACTAATTATTCTATCTGAAATTAAGTGTACGATACTGTGCCAGGAGAAGCGACTGTTCTCTGAAATCTGTGGCGATGCTACTCGAAACCGTATGTGTTCGACGAATCTAAATGGGCGACGTTGTGAGAGAGGAAACTCCAGATGCGAATCTTAATTCCATTTTTAACTAATTGTTCTATCTGAAACTAAGTGTTCGATACTGTGCCAGGAGAAGTGCCTGTTCTCTGAAATCTGTGGCGATGCTACTCGAAACCGTATGTGTTCGACGAATCTAAATGGTCGAACTTGTGAGAGAGGAAACTCAAGATGCGAATCTTAGTTCCATTTTTAACTAATTGTTCTATCTGAAACTAAGTGTTCGGTACTGTGCAAGGAGCAGCGTCTGTTCTCTGAAATCTGTGGCGATGCTACTCGAAACCGTATGTGTTCCACGAAACTAAGTGGCCGACCTTGTGAGAGAGGAAACTTCAGATGCGAAACTTAGTTCCATTTTAAACTAATTGTTTTATCTGAAACTATGTGTCCGATACTGTGCCAGGAGAAGCTCCTGTTCTCTGAAATGTGTGGCGATGCCAATCGAAACCGTATGTGTTCGACGGAACTATGTGGTCGACCTTGTGAGAGAGGATACTCCAGATGCGAAATATATTTCTATTCTAAACTAATTGTTCTATCTGAAACGAAGTGTGCGATACTGTGCCAGGAGAAGCGCCAGTTCTCTGAAATGTGTGGCGATGCCACTCGAAACCGTATGTGCTCGACGAAACTAAGTGGTCGACCTTGTGAGAGAGGAAACTCCAGATGCGAAACTTAGTACCATTTTAAACTAATTGTTCTATCTGAAACTAAGTGTTCGATACTGTGCCAGGAGAAGCGCCAGTTCTCTGAAATATGTGGCGATGCCACTCGAAACCGTATGTGTTCGACGAAACTAAGTGGTCCACCTTGCGAGAGAGGAAACTCCAAATGTGAAATATAGTTCCATTTTAAACTAATTGTTCTCTCTGAAACTAAGTGTTCGATACCGTGCCAGGATAAGCGCCTGCTCTCTGAAATCTGTGGCGATGCTACTCGAAACCGTATGTGTTCGATGAAACTAAGTGGTTGATCTTGTGAGAGAGGATACTCCAGTTGCGAAACTTAGTTCCATTTTAAACTAATTGTTCTATCTGCAACTATGTGTTCGATACTGTGCCAGGAGAAGCGCCTGTTCTCTGAAATCTGTGGCGATGCCACTCGAAACCGTATGTGTTCGACGAAACTAAGTGGTCGAACTTGTGAGAGAGGATACTCCAGATGCGAAGCTTAGTTCCATTTTAAACTAATTGTTTTATGTGCAACTATGTGTTCGATACTGTGCCAGGAGAAGCGCCTGTTCTCTGAAATCTGTGGCGATGCCACTCGAAACCGTATGTGTTCGACGAAACTAAGTCGTCGATCTTGTGAGAGAGGAAACTCCAGATGCGAAGCTTAGTACCATTTTATACTAATTGTTTTATCTGAAACTATGTGTCCGATACTGTGCCAGGAGAAGCTCCTGTTCTCAGAAATGTGTGGCGATGCCAATCGAAACCGTATGTGTTCGACGGAACTATGTGGTCGACCTTGTGAGAGAGGATACTCCAGATGCGAAATATATTTCTATTCTAAACTAATTGTTCTATCTGAAACGAAGTGTTCGATACTGTGCCAGGAGAAGCGCCAGTTCTCTGAAGTGTGTGGCGATGCCACTCGAAACCGTATGTGTTCGACGAAACTAAGTGGTCGACCTTGTGAGAGAGGAAACTCCAGATGCGAAACTTAGTACCATTTTAAACTAATTGTTCTATCTGAAACTAAGTGTTCGATACTGTGCCAGGAGAAGCGCCAGTTCTCTGAAATATGTGGCGATGCCACTCGAAACCGTATGTGTTCGACGAAACTAAGTGGTCCACCTTGCGAGAGAGGAAACTCCAAATGCGAAATATAGTTCCATTTTAAACTAATTGTTCTCTCTGAAACTAAGTGTTCGATACCGTGCCAGGATAAGCGCCTGTTCTCTGAAATCTGTGGCGATGCTACTCGAAACCGTATGTGTTCGATGAAACTAAGTGGTTGATCTTGTGAGAGAGGATACTCCAGTTGCGAAACATAGTTCCATTTTAAACTAATTGTTCTATCTGCAACTATGTGTTCGATACTGTGCCAGGAGAAGCGCCTGTTCTCTGAAATCTGTGGCGATGCCACTCGAAACCGTATGTGTTCGACGAAACTAAGTGGTCGAACTTGTGAGAGAGGATACTCCAGATGCGAAGCTTAGTTCCATTTTAAACTAATTGTTCTATGTGCAACTATGTGTTCGATACTGCGCCAGGAGAAGCGCCTGTTCTCTGAAATCTGTGGCGATGCCACTCGAAACCGTATGTGTTCGACGAAACTAAGTCGTCGATCTTGTGAGAGAGGAAACTCCAGATGCGAAGCTTAGTTCCATTTTAAACTAATAGTTCTCTCTGATACTAAGTGTTCGATACTGTGCCAGGAGAAGCGCCTGTTCTCTGAAATCTGTGGCGATGCCACTCGAAACCGTATGTGTTCAACGAAATTATGTGGTCGACCTTTTGAGAGAGCAAACTCCAGATGCGAAACTTAGTTCCATTTTAAACTAATTGTTCTATCTGAAACTAAGTGTTCGATACTGTGCCAGGAGTAGCGCCTGTTCTCTGAAATCGGTGGCGATGCTACTCGAAACCGTATGTGTTCATCGAAACTAAGTGGTCGACCTTGTGAGAGAGGAAACTCCAGATGCGAAGCTTAGTTCCATTTTAAACTAATAGTTCTATCTGATACTAAGTGTTCGATACTGTGCCAGGAGAAGCGGCTGTTCTCTGAAATCTGTGGCGATGCCACTCGAAACCGTATGTGTTCGACGAAACTAAGTGGCCGACCTTGTGAGAGAGGAAACTCCAGATGCGAAACTTAGTTCCATTTTAAACTAATTATTCTATCTGCAACTATGTGGTCGATACTGTGACAGGAGAAGCGCCTGTGCTCTGAAATCTGTGGCGATGCCACTCGAAACCGTATGTGTTTGACGAAACTAAGTGGTCGAACTTGTGAGAGAGGAAACTCCAGATGCGAAACTTAGTTCCATTTTAAACTAATTATTCTATCTGAAACTAAGTGTTCGATACTGTGCCAGGAGAAGCGCCTTTTCTCTGAAATCTGTGGCGGTGCCACTCGAAACTGTATGTGTTTGACGAAACTAAGTTGTCGAACTTGTGAGAGAGGAAACTGCAAGTGCGAAACATAGGTCCATTTTAAACTAATTGTTCCATCTGAAACTAAGTGTTCGATACTGTGCCAGGAGAAGCGCCTGTTCTCTGAAATCTGTGGCGACTCCACTCGAAACCGTATGTGTTCGACGAAACTAAGTGATTGACCTTGTGAGAGAGGAAACTCCAGATGCGAAACTTAGTTCCATTTTAAACTAATTAATCTATCTGAAACTAAGTGTTCGACACTGTGCCAGGAGAAGCGCCTTTTCTCTGAAATCTGTGGCGGTGCCACTCGAAACCGTATGTGTTTCACGAAACTAAGTGGTCGGCCTTGTAAGAGAGGAAACTCCAGATGCGAAACATAGTTCCATTTTAAACTAATTGTTCTGTCTGAAACTAAGTGTTCGATACTGTGCCGGGAGAAGCGCCTGTTCTCTGATATCTGTGGCGATGCCACTCGAAACCGTATGTGTTCGACGAAACTAAGTGGTCCACCTTGTGGGAGTGGATACTCCAGATGCGAAACATAGTTCCATTTTAAACTAATTGTTCTATCTGATACTAAGTGTTCGATACTGTGCCAGGAGAAACGCCTGTTCTCTGAAATCTGTGGCGATGCTACTCGAAACCCTATGTGTTCGACGAAACTAAGTGGTCGACCTTGTGAGAGAGGAAACTCCAGATGCGAAACTTAGTTCCATTTTAGCCTAATTGTTCTACCTGAAACTAAGTGGTCGATACTGTGCCAGGAGAAGCGCCTGTTCTCTGAAATCTGTGGCGATGCCACTCGAAGCCGTATGTGTTCGACGTAACTAAGTGGTCGACCTTCTGAGAGAGGAAACTCCAGCTGCGAAACTTAGTTCCATTTTAAACTAATTGTTCTATCTGAAACTAAGTGTTCGATACTGTGCCAGGAGAAGCGCCTGTTCTCTGAAATTTGTGGCGATGCCACTCGAAACCGTATGTGTCCAACGAAATTAAGTGGTCAACCTTGTGAGAGAACAAACTCCAGATGCGAAAGTTAGTTCCAATTTAAACTAATGGTTCTATCTGAAACTAAGTGTTCGATACTGTGCCAGGAGAAGCGCCTGTTCTCTGAAATCTGTGGCGATGCCGCGCGAAACCGTATGTGTTCATCGAAACTAAGTGGTCGACCTTGTGAGAGAGGAAACTCCAGATGCGAAACTTAGTTCCATTTTAAGCTAATTGTTCTATCTGCAACTATGTGTTCGATGCTGTGCCAGGAGAAGCGCCTGTTCTCTGAAATCTGTGGCGATGCCACTCGAAACCGTATGTGTTCGACGAAATTAAGTGGTCGAGCTTGTGAGAGAGGAAACTCCAGATGCGAAACTTAGTTCCATTTTAAGCTAATTGTTCTATCTGAAACTAAATGTTCGATACTGTGCCAGGAGACGCGCCTGTTCTTTGAAATCTGTGGCGATGCCACTGGAAACCGTATGTGATTGACGAAAGTAAGTGGTCCACCTTGGGAGAGAAGAAACTCCAAATGCGAAACATAGTTCCATTTTAAACTAATTGTTCTCTCTGAAACTAAGTGTTCGATACTGTGCCAGGAGAAGCGGCTGTTTTCTGAAATCTGTGGCGATGCCACTCGAAACCGTATGTGTTCGACGAAACTAAATGGTCGACCATGTGAGAGAGGAAACTCCAGATGCGAAACATAGTTCCATTTTAAACTAATTGTTCTATCTGAACCTGAGTGTTCGATACTGTGCCAGGAGAAGCGCCTCTTCTCTGAAATCTGTGGCGATGCCACTCGAAACCGTATGTGTTCGAGGAAACTAAGTGGTCGACCTTGTGAGAGAGGAAACTCCAGATGCGAAACTTAGTTCCATTTTAAACTAATTGTTCTATCTGAAAGTGTTCGATACTGTTCCAGGAGAAGCGCCTGTTCTCTGAAATCTCTGGCGATGCCACTCGAAACTGTATGTGTTTGACGAAACTAAGTGGTCCACCTTGTGAGAGAGAAAGCTCCAGATGCGAAGCTTAGTTCCATTTTTAAGTAATTGTTCTATCTGATACTAAGTGTTCGATACTGTGCCAGGAGAAGCGCCTGTTCTCTGAAATATGTGGCGATGCCACTCGAAACCGTATGTGTTCAACGAAATTAAGTGGTCAACCTTGTGAGAGAACAAACTCCAGATGCGAAAGTTAGTTCCAATTTAAACTAATGGTTCTATCTGAAACTAAGTGTTCGATACTGTGCCAGGAGAAGCGCCTGTTCTCTGAAATCTGTGGCGATGCCGCTCGAAACCGTATGTGTTCATCGAAACTAAGTGGTCGACCTTGTGAGAGAGGAAACTCCAGATGCGAAACTTAGTTCCATTTTAAGCTAATTGTTCTATCTGCAACTATGTGTTCGATGCTGTGCCAGGAGAAGCGCCTGTTCTCTGAAATCTGTGGCGATGCCACTCGAAACCGTATGTGTTCGACGTAACTAAGTGGTCGACCTTCTGAGAGAGGAAACTCCAGATGCGAAACTTAGTTCCATTTTAAACTAATTATTCTATCTGGAACTAAGTGTTCGATACTGTGCCAGGAGAAGCGCCTGTTCTCTGAAATCAGTGGCGATGCTACTCGAAACCGTATGTGTTCGACGAAACTAAGTGGTCCACCTTGTGAGAGAGAAAGCTCCAGATGCGAAGCTTAGTTCCATTTTTAAGTAATTGTTCTATCTGATACTAAGTGTTCGATACTGTGCCAGGAGAAGCGCCTTTTCTCTGAAATCTGTGGCGGTACCACTCGAAACTGTATGTGTTTGACGAAACTAAGTTGTCGAACTTGTGAGAGAGGAAACTCCAAGTGCGAAACATAGGTCCATTTTAAACTAATTGTTCTATCTGATACTAAGTGTTCGATACTGTACCAGGAGAAGCGCCAGTTCTGTGAAACCTGTGGCGGTGCCACTCGAAACCGTATGTGCTCCACGAAACTAAATGACCGCCTTGTGAGAGAGGAAACTGCAGATGCGAAACTTAGTTCCATTTTAAACTAATTGTTCTCTCTGAAACTAAGTGTTCGACACTGTGCCAGGAGAAGCGCCTTTTCTCTGAAATCTGTGGCGGTGCCACTCGAAACTGTATGTGTTCGACGAAACTAAGTGGCCGGCCTTGTGAGGGAGGAAACTCCAGATGCGAAACATAGTTCCATTTTAAACTAATTGTTCTGTCTGAAACTAAGTGTTCGATACTGTGCCGGGAGAAGCGCCTGTTCTCTGATATCTGTGGCGATGCCACTCGAAACCGTATGTGTTCGACGAAACTAAGTGGTCGACCTTGTGAGAGAGGAAACTCCAGATGCGAAACTTAGTTCCATTTTAAGCTAATTGTTCTATCTGCAACTATGTGTTCGATGCTGTGCCAGGAGAAGCGCCTGTTCTCTGAAATCTGTGGCGATGCCACTCGAAACCGTATGTGTTCGACGTAACTAAGTGGTCGACCTTCTGAGAGAGGAAACTCCAGCTGCGAAACTTAGTTCCATTTTAAACTAATTGTTCTATCTGAAACTAAGTGTTCGATACTGTGCCAGGAGAAGCGCCTGTTCTCTGAAATATGTGGCGATGCCACTCGAAACCGTATGTGTTCAACGAAATTAAGTGGTCAACCTTGTGAGAGAACAAACTCCAGATGCGAAAGTTAGTTCCAATTTAAACTAATGGTTCTATCTGAAACTAAGTGTTCGATACTGTGCCAGGAGAAGCGCCAGTTCTGTGAAACCTGTGGCGGTGCCACTCGAAACCGTATGTGTTCGACGAAATTAAGTGGTCGAGCTTGTGAGAGAGGAAACTCCAGATGCGAAACTTAGTTCCATTTTAAGCTAATTGTTCTATCTGCAACTATGTGTTCGATGCTGTGCCAGGAGAAGCGCCTGTTCTCTGAAATCTGTGGCGATGCCACTCGAAACCGTATGTGTTCGACGTAACTAAGTGGTCGACCTTCTGAGAGAGGAAACTCCAGCTGCGAAACTTAGTTCCATTTTAAACTAATTGTTCTATCTGAAACTAAGTGTTCGATACTGTGCCAGGAGAAGCGCCTGTTCTCTGAAATATGTGGCGATGCCACTCGAAACCGTATGTGTTCAACGAAATTAAGTGGTCAACCTTGTGAGAGAACAAACTCCAGATGCGAAAGTTAGTTCCAATTTAAACTAATGGTTCTATCTGAAACTAAGTGTTCGATACTGTGCCAGGAGAAGCGCCAGTTCTGTGAAACCTGTGGCGGTGCCACTCGAAACCGTATGTGTTCGACGAAATTAAGTGGTCGAGCTTGTGAGAGAGGAAACTCCAGATGCGAAACTTAGTTCCATTTTAAGCTAATTGTTCTATCTGCAACTATGTGTTCGATGCTGTGCCAGGAGAAGCGCCTGTTCTCTGAAATCTGTGGCGATGCCACTCGAAACCGTATGTGTTCGACGAAATTAAGTGGTCGAGCTTGTGAGAGAGGAAACTCCAGATGCGAAACTTAGTTCCATTTTAAGCTAATTGTTCTATCTGAAACTAAATGTTCGATACTGTGCCAGGAGAAGCGCCTGTTCTTTGAAATCTGTGGCGATGCCACTGGAAACCGTATGTGATTGACGAAAGTAAGTGGTCCACCTTGGGAGAGAAGAAACTCCAAATGCGAAACATAGTTCCATTTTAAACTAATTATTCTCTCTGAAACTAAGTGTTCGATACTGTGCCAGGAGAAGCGGCTGTTTTCTGAAATCTGTGGCGATGCCACTCGAAACCGTATGTGTTCGACGAAACTAAGTGGTCGACCATGTGAGAGAGGAAACTCCAGATGCGAAACATAGTTCCATTTTAAACTAATTGTTCTATCTGAACCTGAGTGTTCGATACTGTGCCAGGAGAAGCGCCTCTTCTCTGAAATCTGTGGCGATGCCACTCGAAACCGTATGTGTTCGAGGAAACTAAGTGGTCGACCTTGTGAGAGAGGAAACTCCAGATGCGAAACTTAGTTCCATTTTAAACTAATTGTTCTATCTGAAAGTGTTCGATACTGTTCCAGGAGAAGCGCCTGTTCTCTGAAATCTCTGGCGATGCCACTCGAAACCGTATGTGTTCGACGAAATTAAGTCGTCGACCTTGTGCGAAAGGAAACTCCAGATGCGAAACATAGTTCCATTTTAAACTAATTGTTCTATCTGAACCTGAGTGTTCGATACTGTGCCAGGAGAAGCGCCTGTTCTCTGAAATCTGTGGCGATGCCACTCGAAACCGTATGTGTTCGAGGAAACTAAGTGGTCGACATTGTGAGAGAGGAAACTCCAGATGCGAAACTTAGTACCATTTTAAACTAATTATTCTATCTGAAACTAAGTGTTCGACACTGTGCCAGGAGAAGCGCCTGTTCTCTGAAATCTGTGGCGATGCCACTCGAAACCGTATGTGTTCGACGTAACTAAGTGGTCGACCTTCTGAGAGAGGAAACTCCAGCTGCGAAACTTAGTTCCATTTTAAACTAATTGTTCTATCTGAAACTAAGTGTTCGATACTGTGCCAGGAGAAGCGCCTGTTCTCTGAAATATGTGGCGATGCCACTCGAAACCGTATGTGTTCAACGAAATTAAGTGGTCAACCTTGTGAGAGAACAAACTCCAGATGCGAAAGTTAGTTCCAATTTAAACTAATGGTTCTATCTGAAACTAAGTGTTCGATACTGTGCCAGGAGAAGCGCCTGTTCTCTGAAATCTGTGGCGATGCCGCTCGAAACCGTATGTGTTCATCGAAACTAAGTGGTCGACCTTGTGAGAGAGGAAACTCCAGATGCGAAACTTAGTTCCATTTTAAGCTAATTGTTCTATCTGCAACTATGTGTTCGATGCTGTGCCAGGAGAAGCGCCTGTTCTCTGAAATCTGTGGCGATGCCACTCGAAACCGTATGTGTTCGACGAAATTAAGTGGTCGAGCTTGTGAGAGAGGAAACTCCAGATGCGAAACTTAGTTCCATTTTAAGCTAATTGTTCTATCTGAAACTAAATGTTCGATACTGTGCCAGGAGAAGCGCCTGTTCTTTGAAATCTGTGGCGATGCCACTGGAAACCGTATGTGATTGACGAAAGTAAGTGGTCCACCTTGGGAGAGAAGAAACTCCAAATGCGAAACATAGTTCCATTTTAAACTAATTATTCTCTCTGAAACTAAGTGTTCGATACTGTGCCAGGAGAAGCGGCTGTTTTCTGAAATCTGTGGCGATGCCACTCGAAACCGTATGTGTTCGACGAAACTAAGTGGTCGACCATGTGAGAGAGGAAACTCCAGATGCGAAACATAGTTCCATTTTAAACTAATTGTTCTATCTGAACCTGAGTGTTCGATACTGTGCCAGGAGAAGCGCCTCTTCTCTGAAATCTGTGGCGATGCCACTCGAAACCGTATGTGTTCGAGGAAACTAAGTGGTCGACCTTGTGAGAGAGGAAACTCCAGATGCGAAACTTAGTTCCATTTTAAACTAATTGTTCTATCTGAAAGTGTTCGATACTGTTCCAGGAGAAGCGCCTGTTCTCTGAAATCTCTGGCGATGCCACTCGAAACCGTATGTGTTCGACGAAATTAAGTCGTCGACCTTGTGCGAAAGGAAACTCCAGATGCGAAACATAGTTCCATTTTAAACTAATTGTTCCATCTGAACGTGAGTGTTCGATACTGTGCCAGGAGAAGCGCCTGTTCTCTGAAATCTGTGGCGATGCCACTCGAAACCGTATGTGTTCGAGGAAACTAAGTGGTCGACCTTGTGAGAGAGGAAACTCCAGATGCGAAACTTAGTACCATTTTAAACTAATTATTCTATCTGAAACTAAGTGTTCGACACTGTGCCAGGAGAAGCGCCTGTTCTCTGAAATGTGGGGCGATGCCACTCGAAACCGTATGTGTTCGAGGAAACTAAGTGGTCGACCTTGTGCGAAAGGAAACTCCAGATGCGAAACATAGTTCCATTTTAAACTAATTGTTCTATCTGAACCTGAGTGTTCGATACTGTGCCAGGAGAAGCGCCTGTTCTCTGAAATCTGTGGCGATGCCACTCGAAACCGTATGTGTTCGACGAAACTAAGTGGTCCACCTTGTGGGAGTGGATACTCCAGATGCGAAACATAGTTCCATTTTAAACTAATTGTTCTATCTGATACTAAGTGTTCGATACTGTGCCAGGAGAAACGCCTGTTCTCTGAAATCTGTGGCGATGCTACTCGAAACCCTATGTGTTCGACGAAACTAAGTGGTCGACCTTGTGAGAGAGGAAACTCCAGATGCGAAACTTAGTTCCATTTTAGACTAATTGTTCTACCTGAAACTAAGTGTTCGATACTGTGCCAGGAGAAGCGCCTGTTCTCTGAAATCTGTGGCGATGCCACTCGAAACCGTATGTGTTCAACGAAACTAAGTGGTCGACCTTGTGAGAGAGGAAACTCCAGATGCGAAACTTAGTTCCATTTTAAACTATTTGTTCTATCTGAAACTAAGTGTTCGATACTGTGCCAGGAGAAGCGCCTGTTCTTTGAAATATGTGTGGCGATGCTACTCGAAACCATATATGCTCGACGAAACTAGGTGGTCGACCTTGTGGGAGAGGAAACTCCAGATGCAAAACTTAGTTCCATTTTACACTAATTGTTCTATCTGAAACTAAGTATTCATTACTGTGCCAGGAGAAGCGCCTGTTCTCTGAAATCTGTGGCGATGCTACTCAAAACCGTATATGTTCGACGAAACTAGGTGGTCGACCTTGTGAGAGAGGAAACTCCAGATGCAAAATTATTTCCATTTTAAACTAATTGTTCTATCTGAACCTGAGTGTTCGATACTGTGCCAGGAGAACCGCCTGTTCTCTGAAATCTGTGGCGATGCTACTCGAAACGGTATGTGTTCGACGAAACTAAGTTATTGACCTTGTGAGGGAGGATTCACCAGATGCGGAATATAGTTCCATTTTAAACTAATTGTTCTATCTGAAACTAAGTTTTCGATACTGTGCCAGGAGAAGCGCCTGTTCTCTGAAATGTGTGGCGATGCCACTCGAAACCGTATGTGTTCGACGAAACTAAGTGGCCGACCTTGTGAGAGAGGAAACTCCAAATGCGAAACATAGTTCCATTTTAAACTAATTGTTCTCTCTGAAACTAAGTGTTCGATACTGTGCCAGGAGAAGCGGCTGTTTTCTGAAATCTGTGGCGATGCCACTCGAAACCGTATGTGTTCGACGAAACTAAGTGGTCGACCTTGTGAGAGAGGAAACTCCAGATGCGAAACTTAGTTCCATTTTAGACTAATTGTTCTACCTGAAACTAAGTGTTCGATACTGTGCCAGGAGAAGCGCCTGTTCTCTGAAATCT
The DNA here is from genome assembly GCA_910591585.2 of Nysson spinosus. Lineage (NCBI taxonomy): Eukaryota > Metazoa > Arthropoda > Insecta > Hymenoptera > Crabronidae > Nysson > Nysson spinosus. Next base: position 3,743,536 of record CAJUYC020000088.1, on the reverse strand, counting down.
GTGGCGATGCCACTCGAAACCGTATGTGTTCAACGAAATTAAGTGGTCAACATTGTGAGAGAACAAACTCCAGATGCGAAAGTTAGTTCCAATTTAAACTAATGGTTCTATCTGAAACTAAGTGTTCGATACTGTGCCAGGAGAAGCGCCTGTTCTCTTAAATCTGTGGCGATGCTACTCGAAACCGTATGTGTTCGACGAATCTAAGTGGTCGACCTTGTGAGAGAGGAAACTCCAGATGCGAGACTTTGTTCCATTTTAAACTGATTGTTCTATCTGAAACAAAGTGTTCGATACTGTGCCGGGAGAAGCGCCTGTTCTCTGAAACCTGTGGCGTCGCTACTCGAAACCGTATGTGTTCGACGAAACTAAGTGGTCGACCTTCTGAGAGAGGAAACTCCGGATGCGAAACTTAGTTCCATTTTAAACTAATTGTTCTATCTGATACTACGTGCTCGATACTGTGCCAGGTGAAGCGCCAGTTCTGTGAAACCTGTGGCGATGCCACTCGAAACCGTATGTGCTCCACGAAACTAAGTGACCGCCTTGTGAGAGAGGAAACTATAGATGCGAAACTTAGTTCCATTTTAAACTAATTTTTCTCTCTGAAACTAAGTGTTCGATACTCTGCCAGGAGAAGCGCCTGTCCTCTGAAATCTGTGGCGTTGCCACTCGAAACCGTATGTGTTCAACGAAACTAAGTGGTCGACCTTGTGAGAGAGGAAACTCCAGATGCGAAACTTAGTTCCATTTTAAACTAATTGTTCAATCTGAAACTAAGTGTTCGACACTGTGCCAGGAGAAGCGCCTGTTCTTTGAAATCTGTGGCGATGCTACTCGAAACCGTATATGTTCGACGAAACTAGGTGGTCGACATTGTGGGAGAGGAAACTCCAGATGCAAAACTTAGTTCCATTTTACACTAATTGTTCTATCTGAAACTAAGTATTCATTACTGTGCCAGGAGAAGCGCCTGTTCTCTGAAATCTGTGGCGATGCCACTCGAAACCGTGTGTGTTCGACGAAACTAAGTGATTGACCTTGTGAGAGAGGAAACTCCAGATGCGAAACTTAGTTCCATTTTAAACTAATTATTCTATCTGAAACTAAGTGTTCGACACTGTGCCAGGAGAAGCGCCTTTTCTCTGAAATCTGTGGCGGTGCCACTCGAAACTGTATGTGTTCGACGAAACTAAGTGGCCGGCCTTGTGAGAGAGGAAACTCCAGATGCGAAACATAGTTCCATTTTAAACTAATTGTTCTATCTGAAACTAAGTGTTCGATACTGTGCCGGGAGAAGCGCCTGTTCTCTGATATCTGTGGCGATGCCACTCGAAACCGTATGTGTTCGACGAAACTAAGTGGTCCACCTTGTGGGAGTGGATACTCCAGATGCGAAACATAGTTCCATTTTAAACTAATTGTTCTATCTGATACTAAGTGTTCGATACTGTGCCAGGAGAAACGCCTGTTCTCTGAAATCTGTGGCGATGCTACTCGAAACCCTATGTGTTCGACGAAACTAAGTGGCCCACCTTTTGAGAGAGGAAACACCAGATGCTACACTTAGATCCATTTTAAACTAATTGTTCGATCTGAAAGTAAGTGTTCGATACTGTGCCAGGAGAAGCGCCTTTTCTCTGAAATCTGTGGCGATGCCAATCGAAACCGTCTGTGTTCGACGAAACTAGGTGGTCGCCTTGTGAAAGAGGAAACTCCAGATGCGAAACTTAGTTCCACTTAAAACTAATTCTTCCATCTGAAACTAAGTTTTCGATACTGTGCCAGGAGAAGCGCCTGTTCTCTGAAATCTGTGGCGATGCTACTCGAAACCGTATATGTTCGACGAAACTAAGTGGTCGCCTTGTGAAAGAGGAAACTCCAGATGCGAAACATAGTACCATTTTAAACAAACTGTTCTATCTGAAACTATGTGTTCGATGCTGTGCCAGGAGAAGCGCCTGTTCTCTGAAATCTGTCGCGATGCGCACTCGAAACGGTATGTGTTCGACGAAACTAAGTGGTCGACTTTTAGAGAGAGGAACCTCCAGATGCGAAACTTAGTTCCATTTTAAACTAATTGTTCTATCTGAAACTATGTGTTCGATAATGTGCCAGGCGAAACGCCGGTCTGCGAAATCTGTGGCGATACCACTCGAAACTGTATGTGTTCGACGAAACTAAGTGGTCGACCTTGTGAGAGAGGAAACTGCAGCAGCGAAGCTTAGTTCCATTTTTAAGTAATTGTTCTATCTGATACTAAGTGTTCGATACTGTGCCTGTAGAAGCGTCTGTTATCTGAAATCTGTGGCGGTGCCACTCGAAACTGTATGTGTTTGACGAAACTAAGTGGCCGGCCTTGTGAGAGAGGAAACTCCAGATGCGAAACATAGTTCCATTTTAAACTAATTGTTCTATCTGAAACTAAGTGTTCGATACTGTGCCGGGAGAAGCGCCTGTTCTCTGATATCTGTGGCGATGCCACTCGAAACCGTATGTGTTCGACGAAACTAAGTGGTCCACCTTGTGGGAGTGGATACTCCAGATGCGAAACATAGTTCCATTTTAAACTAATTGTTCTATCTGATACTAAGTGTTCGATACTGTGCCAGGAGAAACGCCTGTTCTCTGAAATCTGTGGCGATGCTACTCGAAACCCTATGTGTTCGACGAAACTAAGTGGCCCACCTTTTGAGAGAGGAAACACCAGATGCTACACTTAGATCCATTTTAAACTAATTGTTCTATCTGAAACTATGTGTTCGATGCTGTGCCAGGAGAAGCGCCTGTTCTCTGAAATCTGTCGCGATGCGCACTCGAAACGGTATGTGTTCGACGAAACTAAGTGGTCGACTTTTAGAGAGAGGAACCTCCAGATGCGAAACTTAGTTCCATTTTAAACTAATGGTTCTATCTGAAACTATGTGTTCGATAATGTGCCAGGCGAAACGCCGGTCTGCGAAATCTGTGGCGATACCACTCGAAACTGTATGTGTTCGACGAAACTAAGTGGTCGACCTTGTGAGAGAGGAAACTGCAGCAGCGAAGCTTAGTTCCATTTTTAAGTAATTGTTCTATCTGATACTAAGTGTTCGATACTGTGCCTGTAGAAGCGTCTGTTATCTGAAATCTTTGGCGATGCTACTCGAAACCGTATGTGTTCGACGAAACTAAGTGGTCGACCTTCTGAGAGAGGAAACTCCGGATGCGAAACATAGTTCCATTTTAAACTAATTGTTCTATCTGATACTAAGTGTTCGATACTGTGCCAGGAGAAGCGCCAGTTCTGTGAAACCTGTGGCGATGCCACTCGAAACCGCATGTGCTCCACGAAACTAAGTGACCGCCTTGTGAGAGAGGAAACTGCAGATGCGAAACTTAGTTCCATTTTAAACTAATTGTTCTCTCTGAAACTAAGTGTTCGATACTCTGCCAGGAGAAGCGCCTGTCCTCTGAAATCTGTAGCGTTGCCACTCGAAACCGTATGTGTTCAACGAAACTAAGTGGTCGACCTTGTGAGAGAGGAAACTCCAGATGCGAAACTTAGTTCCATTTTAAACTAATTGTTCTATCTGAAACTAAGTGTTCGATACTGTGCCAGGAGAAGCGCCTGTTCTTTGAAATCTGTGGCGATGCTACTCGAAACCGTATATACTCGACGAAACTAGGTGGTCGACCTTGTGGGAGAGGAAACTCCAGATGCAAAACTTAGTTCCATTTTACACTAATTGTTCTATCTGAAACTAAGTATTCATTACTGTGCCAGGAGAAGCGCCTGTTCTCTGAAATCTGTGGCGATGCTACTCAAAACCGTATATATTAGACGAAACTAGGTGGTCGACATTGTGAGAGAGGAAACTCCAGATGCAAAATTATTTCCATTTTAAACTAATTGTTCTATCTGAACCTGAGTGTTCGATACTGTGCCAGGAGAAGCGCCTGTTCTCTGAAATCTGTGGCGATGCTACTCGAAACCGTATGTGTTCGACGAAACTAAGTGATTGACCTTGTGAGGGAGGATTCACCAGATGCGGAACATAGTTCCATTTTAAACTAATTGTTCTATCTGAAACAAAGTGTTCGATACTGTGCCGGGAGAAGCGCCTGTTCTCTGAAACCTGTGGCGTCGCTACTCGAAACCGTATGTGTTCGACGAAACTAAGTGGTCGACCTTCTGAGAGAGGAAACTCCGGATGCGAAACTTAGTTCCATTTTAAACTAATTGTTCTATCTGATACTACGTGCTCGATACTGTGCCAGGTGAAGCGCCAGTTCTGTGAAACCTGTGGCGATGCCACTCGAAACCGTATGTGCTCCACGAAACTAAGTGACCGCCTTGTGAGAGAGGAAACTATAGATGCGAAACTTAGTTCCATTTTAAACTAATTTTTCTCTCTGAAACTAAGTGTTCGATACTCTGCCAGGAGAAGCGCCTGTTCTCTGAAATCTGTGGCGTTGCCACTCGAAACCGTATGTGTTCAACGAAACTAAGTGGTCGACCTTGTGAGAGAGGAAACTCCAGATGCGAAACTTAGTTCCATTTTAAACTAATTGTTCAATCTGAAACTAAGTGTTCGACACTGTGCCAGGAGAAGCGCCTGTTCTTTGAAATCTGTGGCGATGCTACTCGAAACCGTATATGTTCGACGAAACTAGGTGGTCGACATTGTGGGAGAGGAAACTCCAGATGCAAAACTTAGTTCCATTTTACACTAATTGTTCTATCTGAAACTAAGTATTCATTACTGTGCCAGGAGAAGCGCCTGTTCTCTGAAATCTGTGGCGATGCCACTCGAAACCGTGTGTGTTCGACGAAACTAAGTGATTGACCTTGTGAGAGAGGAAACTCCAGATGCGAAACTTAGTTCCATTTTAAACTAATTATTCTATCTGAAACTAAGTGTTCGACACTGTGCCAGGAGAAGCGCCTTTTCTCTGAAATCTGTGGCGGTGCCACTCGAAACTGTATGTGTTCGACGAAACTAAGTGGCCGGCCTTGTGAGAGAGGAAACTCCAGATGCGAAACATAGTTCCATTTTAAACTAATTGTTCTATCTGAAACTAAGTGTTCGATACTGTGCCGGGAGAAGCGCCTGTTCTCTGATATCTGTGGCGATGCCACTCGAAACCGTATGTGTTCGACGAAACTAAGTGGTCCACCTTGTGGGAGTGGATACTCCAGATGCGAAACATAGTTCCATTTTAAACTAATTGTTCTACCTGATACTAAGTGTTCGATACTGTGCCAGGAGAAACGCCTGTTCTCTGAAATCTCTGGCGATGCTACTCGAAACCCTATGTGTTCGACGAAACTAAGTGGCCCACCTTTTGAGAGAGGAAACACCAGATGCTACACTTAGATCCATTTTAAACTAATTGTTCGATCTGAAAGTAAGTGTTCGATACTGTGCCAGGAGAAGCGCCTTTTCTCTGAAATCTGTGGCGATGCTAATCGAAACCGTCTGTGTTCGACGAAACTAGGTGGTCGCCTTGTGAAAGAGGAAACTCCAGATGCGAAACTTTGTTCCACTTAAAACTAATTCTTCCATCTGAAACTAAGTTTTCGATACTGTGCCAGGAGAAGCGCCTGTTCTCTGAAATCTGTGGCGATGCTACTCGAAACCGTATATGTTCGACGAAACTAAGTGGTCGCCTTGTGAAAGAGGAAACTCCAGATGCGAAACATAGTACCATTTTAAACAAACTGTTCTATCTGAAACTATGTGTTCGATGCTGTGCCAGGAGAAGCGCCTGTTCTCTGAAATCTGTCGCGATGCGCACTCGAAACGGTATGTGTTCGACGAAACTAAGTGGTCGACTTTTAGAGAGAGGAACCTCCAGATGCGAAACTTAGTTCCATTTTAAACTAATTGTTCTATCTGAAACTATGTGTTCGATAATGTGCCAGGCGAAACGCCGGTCTGCGAAATCTGTGGCGATACCACTCGAAACTGTATGTGTTCGACGAAACTAAGTGGTCGACCTTGTGAGAGAGGAAACTGCAGCAGCGAAGCTTAGTTCCATTTTTAAGTAATTGTTCTATCTGATACTAAGTGTTCGATACTGTGCCTGTAGAAGCGTCTGTTATCTGAAATCTGTGGCGGTGCCACTCGAAACTGTATGTGTTTGACGAAACTAAGTGGCCGGCCTTGTGAGAGAGGAAACTCCAGATGCGAAACATAGTTCCATTTTAAACTAATTGTTCTATCTGAAACTAAGTGTTCGATACTGTGCCGGGAGAAGCGCCTGTTCTCTGATATCTGTGGCGATGCCACTCGAAACCGTATGTGTTCGACGAAACTAAGTGGTCCACCTTGTGGGAGTGGATACTCCAGATGCGAAACATAGTTCCATTTTAAACTAATTGTTCTATCTGATACTAAGTGTTCGATACTGTGCCAGGAGAAACGCCTGTTCTCTGAAATCTGTGGCGATGCTACTCGAAACCCTATGTGTTCGACGAAACTAAGTGGCCCACCTTTTGAGAGAGGAAACACCAGATGCTACACTTAGATCCATTTTAAAATAATTGTTCTATCTGAAACTATGTGTTCGATGCTGTGCCAGGAGAAGCGCCTGTTCTCTGAAATCTGTCGCGATGCGCACTCGAAACGGTATGTGTTCGACGAAACTAAGTGGTCGACTTTTAGAGAGAGGAACCTCCAGATGCGAAACTTAGTTCCATTTTAAACTAATGGTTCTATCTGAAACTATGTGTTCGATAATGTGCCAGGCGAAACGCCGGTCTGCGAAATCTGTGGCGATACCACTCGAAACTGTATGTGTTCGACGAAACTAAGTGGTCGACCTTGTGAGAGAGGAAACTGCAGCAGCGAAGCTTAGTTCCATTTTTAAGTAATTGTTCTATCTGATACTAAGTGTTCGATACTGTGCCTGTAGAAGCGTCTGTTATCTGAAATCTTTGGCGATGCTACTCGAAACCGTATGTGTTCGACGAAACTAAGTGGTCGACCTTCTGAGAGAGGAAACTCCGGATGCGAAACATAGTTCCATTTTAAACTAATTGTTCTATCTGATACTAAGTGTTCGATACTGTGCCAGGAGAAGCGCCAGTTCTGTGAAACCTGTGGCGATGCCACTCGAAACCGCATGTGCTCCACGAAACTAAGTGACCGCCTTGTGAGAGAGGAAACTGCAGATGCGAAACTTAGTTCCATTTTAAACTAATTGTTCTCTCTGAAACTAAGTGTTCGATACTCTGCCAGGAGAAGCGCCTGTCCTCTGAAATCTGTAGCGTTGCCACTCGAAACCGTATGTGTTCAACGAAACTAAGTGGTCGACCTTGTGAGAGAGGAAACTCCAGATGCGAAACTTAGTTCCATTTTAAACTAATTGTTCTATCTGAAACTAAGTGTTCGATACTGTGCCAGGAGAAGCGCCTGTTCTTTGAAATCTGTGGCGATGCTACTCGAAACCGTATATACTCGACGAAACTAGGTGGTCGACCTTGTGGGAGAGGAAACTCCAGATGCGAAACTTTGTTCCACTTAAAACTAATTCTTCCATCTGAAACTAAGTTTTCGATACTGTGCCAGGAGAAGCGCCTGTTCTCTGAAATCTGTGGCGATGCTACTCGAAACCGTATATGTTCGACGAAACTAAGTGGTCGCCTTGTGAAAGAGGAAACTCCAGATGCGAAACATAGTACCATTTTAAACAAACTGTTCTATCTGAAACTATGTGTTCGATGCTGTGCCAGGAGAAGCGCCTGTTCTCTGAAATCTGTCGCGATGCGCACTCGAAACGGTATGTGTTCGACGAAACTAAGTGGTCGACTTTTAGAGAGAGGAACCTCCAGATGCGAAACTTAGTTCCATTTTAAACTAATTGTTCTATCTGAAACTATGTGTTCGATAATGTGCCAGGCGAAACGCCGGTCTGCGAAATCTGTGGCGATACCACTCGAAACTGTATGTGTTCGACGAAACTAAGTGGTCGACCTTGTGAGAGAGGAAACTGCAGCAGCGAAGCTTAGTTCCATTTTTAAGTAATTGTTCTATCTGATACTAAGTGTTCGATACTGTGCCTGTAGAAGCGTCTGTTATCTGAAATCTGTGGCGGTGCCACTCGAAACTGTATGTGTTTGACGAAACTAAGTGGCCGGCCTTGTGAGAGAGGAAACTCCAGATGCGAAACATAGTTCCATTTTAAACTAATTGTTCTATCTGAAACTAAGTGTTCGATACTGTGCCGGGAGAAGCGCCTGTTCTCTGATATCTGTGGCGATGCCACTCGAAACCGTATGTGTTCGACGAAACTAAGTGGTCCACCTTGTGGGAGTGGATACTCCAGATGCGAAACATAGTTCCATTTTAAACTAATTGTTCTATCTGATACTAAGTGTTCGATACTGTGCCAGGAGAAACGCCTGTTCTCTGAAATCTGTGGCGATGCTACTCGAAACCCTATGTGTTCGACGAAACTAAGTGGCCCACCTTTTGAGAGAGGAAACACCAGATGCTACACTTAGATCCATTTTAAAATAATTGTTCTATCTGAAACTATGTGTTCGATGCTGTGCCAGGAGAAGCGCCTGTTCTCTGAAATCTGTCGCGATGCGCACTCGAAACGGTATGTGTTCGACGAAACTAAGTGGTCGACTTTTAGAGAGAGGAACCTCCAGATGCGAAACTTAGTTCCATTTTAAACTAATGGTTCTATCTGAAACTATGTGTTCGATAATGTGCCAGGCGAAACGCCGGTCTGCGAAATCTGTGGCGATACCACTCGAAACTGTATGTGTTCGACGAAACTAAGTGGTCGACCTTGTGAGAGAGGAAACTGCAGCAGCGAAGCTTAGTTCCATTTTTAAGTAATTGTTCTATCTGATACTAAGTGTTCGATACTGTGCCTGTAGAAGCGTCTGTTATCTGAAATCTTTGGCGATGCTACTCGAAACCGTATGTGTTCGACGAAACTAAGTGGTCGACCTTCTGAGAGAGGAAACTCCGGATGCGAAACATAGTTCCATTTTAAACTAATTGTTCTATCTGATACTAAGTGTTCGATACTGTGCCAGGAGAAGCGCCAGTTCTGTGAAACCTGTGGCGATGCCACTCGAAACCGCATGTGCTCCACGAAACTAAGTGACCGCCTTGTGAGAGAGGAAACTGCAGATGCGAAACTTAGTTCCATTTTAAACTAATTGTTCTCTCTGAAACTAAGTGTTCGATACTCTGCCAGGAGAAGCGCCTGTCCTCTGAAATCTGTAGCGTTGCCACTCGAAACCGTATGTGTTCAACGAAACTAAGTGGTCGACCTTGTGAGAGAGGAAACTCCAGATGCGAAACTTAGTTCCATTTTAAACTAATTGTTCTATCTGAAACTAAGTGTTCGATACTGTGCCAGGAGAAGCGCCTGTTCTTTGAAATCTGTGGCGATGCTACTCGAAACCGTATATACTCGACGAAACTAGGTGGTCGACCTTGTGGGAGAGGAAACTCCAGATGCAAAACTTAGTTCCATTTTACACTAATTGTTCTATCTGAAACTAAGTATTCATTACTGTGCCAGGAGAAGCGCCTGTTCTCTGAAATCTGTGGCGATGCTACTCAAAACCGTATATATTAGACGAAACTAGGTGGTCGACCTTGTGAGAGAGGAAACTCCAGATGCAAAATTATTTCCATTTTAAACTAATTGTTCTATCTGAACCTGAGTGTTCGATACTGTGCCAGGAGAAGCGCCTGTTCTCTGAAATCTGTGGCGATGCTACTCGAAACCGTATGTGTTCGACGAAACTAAGTGATTGAACTTGTGAGGGAGGATTCACCAGATGCGGAACATAGTTCCATTTTAAACTAATTGTTCTATCTGAAACAAAGTGTTCGATACTGTGCCGGGAGAAGCGCCTGTTCTCTGAAACCTGTGGCGTCGCTACTCGAAACCGTATGTGTTCGACGAAACTAAGTGGTCGACCTTCTGAGAGAGGAAACTCCGGATGCGAAACTTAGTTCCATTTTAAACTAATTGTTCTATCTGATACTACGTGCTCGATACTGTGCCAGGTGAAGCGCCAGTTCTGTGAAACCTGTGGCGATGCCACTCGAAACCGTATGTGCTCCACGAAACTAAGTGACCGCCTTGTGAGAGAGGAAACTATAGATGCGAAACTTAGTTCCATTTTAAACTAATTTTTCTCTCTGAAACTAAGTGTTCGATACTCTGCCAGGAGAAGCGCCTGTCCTCTGAAATCTGTGGCGTTGCCACTCGAAACCGTATGTGTTCAACGAAACTAAGTGGTCGACCTTGTGAGAGAGGAAACTCCAGATGCGAAACTTAGTTCCATTTTAAACTAATTGTTCAATCTGAAACTAAGTGTTCGACACTGTGCCAGGAGAAGCGCCTGTTCTTTGAAATCTGTGGCGATGCTACTCGAAACCGTATATGTTCGACGAAACTAGGTGGTCGACATTGTGGGAGAGGAAACTCCAGATGCAAAACTTAGTTCCATTTTACACTAATTGTTCTATCTGAAACTAAGTATTCATTACTGTGCCAGGAGAAGCGCCTGTTCTCTGAAATCTGTGGCGATGCCACTCGAAACCGTGTGTGTTCGACGAAACTAAGTGATTGACCTTGTGAGAGAGGAAACTCCAGATGCGAAACTTAGTTCCATTTTAAACTAATTATTCTATCTGAAACTAAGTGTTCGACACTGTGCCAGGAGAAGCGCCTTTTCTCTGAAATCTGTGGCGGTGCCACTCGAAACTGTATGTGTTCGACGAAACTAAGTGGCCGGCCTTGTGAGAGAGGAAACTCCAGATGCGAAACATAGTTCCATTTTAAACTAATTGTTCTATCTGAAACTAAGTGTTCGATACTGTGCCGGGAGAAGCGCCTGTTCTCTGATATCTGTGGCGATGCCACTCGAAACCGTATGTGTTCGACGAAACTAAGTGGTCCACCTTGTGGGAGTGGATACTCCAGATGCGAAACATAGTTCCATTTTAAACTAATTGTTCTATCTGATACTAAGTGTTCGATACTGTGCCAGGAGAAACGCCTGTTCTCTGAAATCTGTGGCGATGCTACTCGAAACCCTATGTGTTCGACGAAACTAAGTGGCCCACCTTTTGAGAGAGGAAACACCAGATGCTACACTTAGATCCATTTTAAACTAATTGTTCGATCTGAAAGTAAGTGTTCGATACTGTGCCAGGAGAAGCGCCTTTTCTCTGAAATCTGTGGCGATGCCAATCGAAACCGTCTGTGTTCGACGAAACTAGGTGGTCGCCTTGTGAAAGAGGAAACTCCAGATGCGAAACTTAGTTCCACTTAAAACTAATTCTTCCATCTGAAACTAAGTTTTCGATACTGTGCCAGGAGAAGCGCCTGTTCTCTGAAATCTGTGGCGATGCTACTCGAAACCGTATATGTTCGACGAAACTAAGTGGTCGCCTTGTGAAAGAGGAAACTCCAGATGCGAAACATAGTACCATTTTAAACAAACTGTTCTATCTGAAACTATGTGTTCGATGCTGTGCCAGGAGAAGCGCCTGTTCTCTGAAATCTGTCGCGATGCGCACTCGAAACGGTATGTGTTCGACGAAACTAAGTGGTCGACTTTTAGAGAGAGGAACCTCCAGATGCGAAACTTAGTTCCATTTTAAACTAATTGTTCTATCTGAAACTATGTGTTCGATAATGTGCCAGGCGAAACGCCGGTCTGCGAAATCTGTGGCGATACCACTCGAAACTGTATGTGTTCGACGAAACTAAGTGGTCGACCTTGTGAGAGAGGAAACTGCAGCAGCGAAGCTTAGTTCCATTTTTAAGTAATTGTTCTATCTGATACTGTGTTCGATACTGTGCCTGTAGAAGCGTCTGTTATCTGAAATCTGTGGCGGTGCCACTCGAAACTGTATGTGTTTGACGAAACTAAGTGGCCGGCCTTGTGAGAGAGGAAACTCCAGATGCGAAACATAGTTCCATTTTAAACTAATTGTTCTATCTGAAACTAAGTGTTCGATACTGTGCCGGGAGAAGCGCCTGTTCTCTGATATCTGTGGCGATGCCACTCGAAACCGTATGTGTTCGACGAAACTAAGTGGTCCACCTTGTGGGAGTGGATACTCCAGATGCGAAACATAGTTCCATTTTAAACTAATTGTTCTATCTGATACTAAGTGTTCGATACTGTGCCAGGAGAAACGCCTGTTCTCTGAAATCTGTGGCGATGCTACTCGAAACCCTATGTGTTCGACGAAACTAAGTGGCCCACCTTTTGAGAGAGGAAACACCAGATGCTACACTTAGATCCATTTTAAACTAATTGTTCTATCTGAAACTATGTGTTCGATGCTGTGCCAGGAGAAGCGCCTGTTCTCTGAAATCTGTCGCGATGCGCACTCGAAACGGTATGTGTTCGACGAAACTAAGTGGTCGACTTTTAGAGAGAGGAACCTCCAGATGCGAAACTTAGTTCCATTTTAAACTAATGGTTCTATCTGAAACTATGTGTTCGATAATGTGCCAGGCGAAACGCCGGTCTGCGAAATCTGTGGCGATACCACTCGAAACTGTATGTGTTCGACGAAACTAAGTGGTCGACCTTGTGAGAGAGGAAACTGCAGCAGCGAAGCTTAGTTCCATTTTTAAGTAATTGTTCTATCTGATACTAAGTGTTCGATACTGTGCCTGTAGAAGCGTCTGTTATCTGAAATCTTTGGCGATGCTACTCGAAACCGTATGTGTTCGACGAAACTAAGTGGTCGACCTTCTGAGAGAGGAAACTCCGGATGCGAAACATAGTTCCATTTTAAACTAATTGTTCTATCTGATACTAAGTGTTCGATACTGTGCCAGGAGAAGCGCCAGTTCTGTGAAACCTGTGGCGATGCCACTCGAAACCGCATGTGCTCCACGAAACTAAGTGACCGCCTTGTGAGAGAGGAAACTGCAGATGCGAAACTTAGTTCCATTTTAAACTAATTGTTCTCTCTGAAACTAAGTGTTCGATACTCTGCCAGGAGAAGCGCCTGTCCTCTGAAATCTGTAGCGTTGCCACTCGAAACCGTATGTGTTCAACGAAACTAAGTGGTCGACCTTGTGAGAGAGGAAACTCCAGATGCGAAACTTAGTTCCATTTTAAACTAATTGTTCTATCTGAAACTAAGTGTTCGATACTGTGCCAGGAGAAGCGCCTGTTCTTTGAAATCTGTGGCGATGCTACTCGAAACCGTATATATTCGACGAAACTAGGTGGTCGACCTTGTGGGAGAGGAAACTCCAGATGCAAAACTTAGTTCCATTTTACACTAATTGTTCTATCTGAAACTAAGTATTCATTACTGTGCCAGGAGAAGCGCCTGTTCTCTGAAATCTGTGGCGATGCTACTCAAAACCGTATATATTAGACGAAACTAGGTGGTCGACCTTGTGAGAGAGGAAACTCCAGATGCAAAATTATTTCCATTTTAAACTAATTGTTCTATCTGAACCTGAGTGTTCGATACTGTGCCAGGAGAAGCGCCTGTTCTCTGAAATCTGTGGCGATGCTACTCGAAACCGTATGTGTTCGACGAAACTAAGTGATTGACCTTGTGAGGGAGGATTCACCAGATGCGGAACATAGTTCCATTTTAAACTAATTGTTCTATCTGAAACTAAGTTTTCGATACTGTGCCAGGAGAAGCGCCTGTTCTCTGAAATGTGTGGCGATGCCACTCGAAACCGTATGTGTTCGACGAAACTAAGTGGCCGTCCTTGTGAGAGAGGAAACTCCAGATGCGAAACATAGTTGCATTTTAAACTAATTGTTCTATCTGAAACTAAGTGTTCGATACTGTGCCTGTAGAAGCGCCTGTTCTCTGAAACCTGTGGCGTCGCTACTCGAAACCGTATATGTTCGACGAAACTAAGTGGTCGCCTTGTGAAAGAGAAAACTCCAGATGCGAAACATAGTACCATTTTAAACTAACTGTTCTATCTGAAACTATGTGTTCGATGCTGTGCCAGGAGAAGCGCCTGTTCGCTGAAATCTGTGGCAATGCCACTCGAAACCGTATGTGTTCGACGAAACTAAGTGATTGACCTTGTGAGGGAGGATTCACCAGATGCGGAACATAGTTCCATTTTAAACTAATTGTTCTATCTGAAACTAAGTTTTCGATACTGTGCCAGGAGAAGCGCCTGTTCTCTGAAATCTGTGGCGATGCTACTCGAAACCGTATATGTTCGACGAAACAAGGTGGTCGACCTTGTGAGAGAGGAAACTCCAGATGCAAAATTATTTCCATTTTAAACTAATTGTTCTATCTGAAACTAAGTTTTCGATACTGTGCCAGGAGAAGCGTCTGTTCTCTGAAATGTGTGGCGATGCCACTCGAAACCGTATGTGTTCGAGGAAACTAAGTGGTCGACTTTGTGAGATAGGACACTCCAAATGCGAAACTTAGTTCCATTTTAAACTAATTATTCTATCTGGAACTAAGTGTTCGATACTGTGCCAGGAGAAGCGCCTGTTCTCTGAAATCTGTGGGGATGCCACTCGAAACCGTATGTGTTCGACGAAACTAAGTGGCCGACCTTGTGAGAGAGGAAACTACAGATGCGAAACTTAGTCCCATTTTAAATGAATTGTTCTATCTGAAACTAAGTGTTTGATACTGTGCCAGGAGAAGCGCCCGTTTTGTGAAACCTGTGGCGATACCTCTCGAAACGGTATGTGTTCGACGAAACTGAGTGGTCGACCTTGTGAGAGAGGAAACTCCAGATGCGAAACTTCGTTCCATTTTAATCTTATTGTTCTATCTGAAACTAAGTGTTCGATACTGTGCCAGGAGAAGCGCCTGTTCACTGAAACCTGTGGCGATGCTACTCGAAAACGTATGTGTTTGACGAAACTACGTGGTCGACCTTGTCAGAGAGGAAACTCCAGATGCGAAACTTAGTACCATTTTAAACTAATTGTTCTATCTGAAACTAAGTGTTCGATACTGTGCCAGGAGAAGCGCCCGTTCTCTGAAATCTGTGGCGATGCCACTCGAAACCGTATGTGTTCGACGAAACTAAGTGGTCGACTTTGTGAGAGAGGAAACTCCAGATGCGAAACTTAGTTCCATTTTAAATTAATTGTTCTGTCTGAAATAAGTGTTCGATAGTGTGCCAGGAGAAGCGCCTGCTCTCGGAAATCTGTGGCGATGCTACTCGAAACCGTATGTGTTCGACGAAACTAAGTGGTCGACCTTGTGAGAGAGGAAACTCCAGATGCGAAACTTAGTTCCATTTTAAATTAATTGTTCTGTCTGAAATAAGTGCTCGATAGTGTGCCAGGACAAGCGCCTGTTCTCTGAAATCTGTGGCGATGCCACTCGAAACCGTATGTGTTCGACGAAACTAAGTGGTCGACCTTGTGAGAGAGGAAACTCCAGAAGCGAAACTTAGTTCCATTTTAAACTAATTGTTCTATCTGAAACTAAGTTTTCGATACTGTGCCAGGAGAAGCGCCTGCTCTCTGGAATCTGTGGCGATGCTACTCGAAACCGTATGTGTTCGACGAAACTAAGAGGTCGACCTTGTGAGAGAGGAAACTCCAGATGCGAAACTTAGTTCCATTTTAAATTAATTGTTCTGTCTGAAATAAGTGTTCGATAGTGTGCCAGGAGAAGCGCCTGTTCTCTGAAATCTGTGGCGATGCTACTCGAAACCGTATGTGTTCGACGAAACTAAGTGGTCGACCTTGTGAGAGAGGAAACTCCAGATGCGAAACTTAGTTCCATTTTAAATTAATTGTTCTGTCTGAAATAAGTGCTCGATAGTGTGCCAGGAGAAGCGCCTGTTCTCTGAAATCTGTGGCGATGCCACTCGAAACCGTATGTGTTCGACGAAACTAAGTGGTCGACCTTGTGAGAGAGGAAACTCCAGAAGCGAAACTTAGTTCCATTTTTAAACTAATTGTTCTATCTGAAACTAAGTGTTCGATACTGTGCCAGGAGAAGCGCCCGTTCTCTGAAATCTGTGGCGATGCCACTCGAAACCGTATGTGTTCGACGAAACTAAGTGGTCGACTTTGTGAGAGAGGAAACTCCAGATGCGAAACTTAGTTCCATTTTGAATTAATTGTTCTGTCTGAAATAAGTGTTCGATAGTGTGCCAGGAGAAGCGCCTGCTCTCGGAAATCTTTGGCGATGCTACTCGAAACCGTATGTTTTCGACGAATCTAAATGGTCGACCTTGTGAGAGAGGAAACTCCTGATGCGAAACTTAGTTCCATTTTATTCTTATTGTTCTAGCTGAAACTAAGTTTACGATACTGTGCCAGGAGAAGCGCCTGCTCTCTGAGAACTGTGGCGATGCTACTCGAAACCGTATGTGTTCGACCAAACTAAGTGGTCGACTTTGTGAGAGAGGAAATTCCAGATGCGAAACTTAGTTTCATTTTAAACTAATGGTTCTATCTGAAAGTGTTCGATACTGTGCCAGGATAAGCGCCTGTTCTCTGAAATCTGTGGCGATGCTACTCGAAACCGTATGTGTTCGACGAATCTAAATGGTCGACCTTCTGAGAGAGGAAACTCCAGAAGCGAAACTTAGTTCCATTTAAAACTAAGTGTTCCATCTGAAACTTAGTGTTCGATACTGTGCCAGGAGAAGCGCCTGTTCTCTGAAATCTGTGGCGATGCTACTCGAAACCGTATGTGTTCGAAGAAACAAAGTGGCCGACCTTGTGAGAGAGGAGACTCCAGATGCGAAACTTAGTTTCATTTTAAACTAATTGTTCTATCTGAAAGTGTTCGATACTGTGCCAGGAGAAGCGCCTGTTCTCTGAAATCTGTGGCGATGCTACTCGAAACCGTATGTGTTCGACGAATCTAAATGGTCGACCTTGTGAGAGAGGAAACTCCTGATGCGAAACTTAGTTCCATTTTATTCTTATTGTTCTAGCTGAAACTAAGTTTACGATACTGTGCCATGAGAAGCGCCTGCTCTCTGAGAACTGTGGCGATGCTACTCGCAACCGTATGTGTTCGACCAAACTAAGTGGTCGACTTTGTGAGAGAGGAAATTCCAGATGCGAAACTTAGTTTCATTTTAAACTAATTGTTCTATCTGAAAGTGTTCGATACTGTGCCAGGAGAAGCGCCTGTTCTCTGAAATCTGTGGCTATGCTACTCGAAACCGTATATGTTCGAAGAAACAAAGTGGCCGACCTTGTGAGAGAGGAGACTCCAGTTGCGAAACTTAGTTTCATTTTAAACTAATTGTTCTATCTGAAAATGTTCGATACTGTGCCAGGAGAAGCGCCTGTTCTCTGAAATCTGTGGCGATGCTACTCGAAACCGTATGTGTTCGACGAATCTAAATGGTCGACCTTGTGAGAGAGGAAACTCCAGAAGCGAAACTTAGTTCCATTTAAAACTAAGTGTTCCATCTGAAACTTAGTGTTCGATACTGTGCCAGAGAAGCGCCTGTTCTCTGAAATCTGTGGCGATGCTACTCGAAACCGTATGTGTTCGACGAATCTAAATGGTCGACCTTGTGAGAGAGGAAACTCCAGAAGCGAAACTTAGTTCCATTTAAAACTAAGTGTTCCATCTGAAACTTAGTGTTCGAAACTGTGCCAGGAGAAGCGCCTGTTCTCTGAAATCTGTGGCGATGCTACTCGAAACCGTATGTGTTCGAAGAAACAAAGTGGCCGACCTTGTGAGAGAGGAGACTCCATATGCGAAACTTAGTTTCATTTTAAACTAATTGTTCTATCTGAAAGTGTTCGATACTGTGCCAGGAGAAGCGCCTGTTCTCTGAAATCTGTGGCGATGCTACTCGAAACCGTATGTGTTCGACGAATCTAAATGGTCGACCTTGTGAGAGAGGAAACTCCTGATGCGAAACTTAGTTCCATTTTATTCTTATTGTTCTAGCTGAAACTAAGTTTACGATACTGTGCCAGGAGAAGCGCCTGCTCTCTGAGAACTGTGGCGATGCTACTCGAAACCGTATGTGTTCGACCAAACTAAGTGGTCGACTTTGTGAGAGAGGAAATTCCAGATGCGAAACTTAGTTTCATTTTAAACTAATTGTTCTATCTGAATGTGTTCGATACTGTGCCAGGAGAAGCGCCTGTCCTCTGAAATCTGTGGCGATGCTACTCGAAACCGTATGTGTTCGACGAATCTAAATGGTCGACCTTGTGAGAGAGGAAACTCCAGAAGCGAAACTTAGTTCCATTTAAAACTAAGTGTTCCATCTGAAACTTAGTGTTCGATACTGTGCCAGGAGAAGCGCCTGTTCTCTGAAATCTGTGGCGATGCTACTCGAAACCGTATGTGTTCGACGAATCTAAATGGTCGACCTTGTGAGAGAGGAAACTCCAGAAGCGAAACTTAGTTCCATTTAAAACTAAGTGTTCCATCTGAAACTTAGTGTTCGATACTGTGCCAGGAGAAGCGCCTGTTCTCTGAAATCTGTGGCGATGCTACTCGAAACCGTATGTGTTCGACTAATCTAAATGGTCGACCTTGTGAGAGAGGAAACTCCAGAAGCGAAACTTAGTTCCATTTAAAACTAAGTGTTCCATCTGAAACTTAGTGTTCGATACTGTGCCAGGAGAAGCGCCTGTTCTCTGAAATCTGTGGCGATGCTACTCGAAACCGTATGTGTTCGACGAATCTAAATGGTCGACCTTGTGAGAGAGGAAACTCCAGAAGCGAAACTTAGTTCCATTTAAAACTAAGTGTTCTATCTGAAACTTAGTGTTCGATACTGTGCCAGGAGAAGCGCCTGTTCTCTGAAATCTGTGGCGATGCTACTCGAAACCGTATGTGTTCGAAGAAACAAAGTGGCCGACCTTTTGAGAGAGGAGACTCCAGATGCGAAACTTAGTTTCATTTTAAACTAATTGTTCTATCTGAAAGTGTTCGATACTGTGCCAGGAGAAGCGCCTGTTCTCTGAAATCTGTGGCGATGCTACTCGAAACCGTATGTGTTCGACGAATCTAAATGTTCGACCTTGTGAGAGAGGAAACTCCAGAAGCGAAACTTAGTTACATTTAAAACTAAGTGTTCCATCTGAAACTTAGTGTTCGATACTGTGCCAGGAGAAGCGCCTGTTCTCTGAAATCTGTGGCGATGCTACTCGAAACCGTATGTGTTCGACGAATCTAAATGGTCGACCTTGTGAGAGAGGAAACTCCAGAGGCGAAACTTAGTTCCATTTAAAACTAAGTGTTCCATCTGAAACTTAGTGTTCGATACTGTGCCAGGAGAAGCGCCTGTTCTCTGAAATCTGTGGCGATGCTACTCGAAACCGTATGTGTTCGAAGAAACAAAGTGGCCGACCTTGTGAGAGAGGAGACTCCAGATGCGAAACTTAGTTTCATTTTAAACTAATTGTTCTATCTGAAAGTGTTCGATACTGTGCCAGGAGAAGCGCCTGTTCTCTGAAATCTGTGGCGATGCTACTCGAAACCGTATGTGTTCGACGAATCTAAATGGTCGACCTTGTGAGAGAGGAAACTCCTGATGCGAAACTTAGTTCCATTTTATTCTTATTGTTCTAGCTGAAACTAAGTTTACGATACTGTGCCAGGAGAAGCGCCTGCTCTCTGAGAACTGTGGCGATGCTACTCGAAACCGTATGTGTTCGACCAAACTAAGTGGTCGACTTTGTGAGAGAGGAAATTCCAGATGCGAAACTTAGTTTCATTTTAAACTAATTGTTCTATCTGAAAGTGTTCGATACTGTGCCAGGAGAAGCGCCTGTTCTCTGAAATCTGTGGCGATGCTACTCGAAACCGTATGTGTTCGACGAATCTAAATGGTCGACCTTGTGAGAGAGGAAACTCCAGAAGCGAAACTTAGTTCCATTTAAAACTAAGTGTTCCATCTGAAACTTAGTGTTCGATACTGTGCCAGGAGAAGCGCCTGTTCTCTGAAATCTGTGGCGATGCTACTCGAAACCGTATGTGTTCGACGAATCTAAATGGTCGACCTTGTGAGAGAGGAAACTCCAGAAGCGAAACTTAGTTCCATTTAAAACTAAGTGTTCCATCTGAAACTTAGTGTTCGATACTGTGCCAGGAGAAGCGCCTGTTCTCTGAAATCTGTGGCGATGCTACTCGAAACCGTATGTGTTCGACGAATCTAAATGGTCGACCTTGTGAGAGAGGAAACTCCAGAAGCGAAACTTAGTTCCATTTAAAACTAAGTGTTCCATCTGAAACTTAGTGTTCGATACTGTGCCAGGAGAAGCGCCTGTTTTCTGAAATCTGTGGCGATGCTACTCGAAACCGTATGTGTTCGAAGAAACAAAGTGGCCGACCTTTTGAGAGAGGAGACTCCAGATGCGAAACTTAGTTTCATTTTAAACTAATTGTTCTATCTGAAAGTGTTCGATACTGTGCCAGGAGAAGCGCCTGTTCTCTGAAATCTGTGGCGATGCTACTCGAAACCGTATGTGTTCGACGAATCTAAATGGTCGACCTTGTGAGAGAGGAAACTCCTGATGCGAAACTTAGTTCCATTTGATTCTTATTGTTCTAGCTGAAACTAAGTTTACGATACTGTGCCAGGAGAAGCGCCTGCTCTCTGAGAACTGTGGCGATGCTACTCGAAACCGTATGTGCTCGACCAAACTAAGTGGTCGACTTTGTGAGAGAGGAAATTCCAGATGCGAAACTTAGTTTCATTTTAAACTAATTGTTCTATCTGAAAGTGTTCGATACTGTGCCAGGAGAAGCGCCTGTTCTCTGAAATCTGTGGCGATGCTACTCGAAACCGTATGTGTTCGAAGAAACAAAGTGGCCGACCTTGTGAGAGAGGAGACTCCAGTTGCGAAACTTAGTTTCATTTTAAACTAATCGTTCTATCTGAAAATGTTCGATACTGTGCCAGGAGAAGTGCCTGTTCTCTGAAATCTGTGGCGATGCTACTCGAAACCGTATGTGTTCGACGAATCTAAATGGTCGACATTGTGAGAGAGGAAACTCCAGAAGCGAAACTTAGTTCCATTTAAAACTAAGTGTTCCATCTGAAACTTAGTGTTCGATACTGTGCCAGGAGAAGCGCCTGTTCTCTGAAATCTGTGGCGATGCTACTCGAAACCGTATGTGTTCGAAGAAACAAAGTGGCCGACCTTGTGAGAGAGGAAACTCCAGATGCGAAACATATTTCCATTTTAAACTAAATGTTCTATCTGAAACTAAGTATTCGATACTCTGCCAGTAGAAGCGCCTGTTCTCTGAAACCTGTGGCTTTGCTACTCGAAGCCGAATGTGTTCGACGAAAGTAAGGGGTAGACCGTGTGAGAGAGGAAACTCCAAATGCGAAACATAGTTCCATTTTATACTAATTATTCTATCTGAAACTAAGTGTACGATACTGTGCCAGGAGAAGCGACTGTTCTCTGAAACCTGTGGCAATGCTACTCGAAACCGTATGTGTTCGACGAATCTAAATGGTCGACGTTGTGAGAGAGGAAACTCCAGATGCGAAACATAGTTCCATTTTAAACTAATTGTTCTATCTGAAACTACGTGTTCGATACTGTGCCAGGAGAAGCGCCTGTTCTCTGAAATCTGTGGCGATGCCACGCGAAACCATATGTGTTCGACGAAACTAAGTGGTTGACCTTGTGAGAGAGGAGACTCCAGATGCGAAACTTAGTTCCATTTTAAACTAATTGTTCTATCTGAAACTAAGTGTTCGATACTATGCCAGAAGAAGCACCTGTTCTCTGAAATCTGTGGCGATGCTACTCGAAACCGTATGTGTTCGAAGAAACAAAGTGGCCGACCTTGTGAGAGAGGAGACCCCAGTTGCGAAACTTAGTTTCATTTTAAACTAATTGTTCTATCTGAAAGTGTTCGATACTGTGCCAGGAGAAGCGCCTGTTCTCTGAAATCTGTGGCGATGCTACGCGAAACCGTATGTGCTCGACGAATCTAAATGGTCGACCTTGTGAGAGAGGAAAGTCCAGAAGCGAAACTTAGTTCCATTTAAAACTAAGTGTTCCATCTGAAACTTAGTGTTCGATACTGTGCCAGGAGAAGCGCCTGTTCTCTGAAATCTGTGGCGATGCTACTCGAAACCGTATGTGTTCGAAGAAACAAAGTGGCCGACCTTGTGAGAGAGGAGACTCCAGATGTGAAACATATTTCCATTTTAAACTAAATGTTCTATCTGAAACTAAGTATTCGATACTGTGCCAGGAGAAGCGCCTGTTCTCTGAAATCTGTGGCGATGCCACTCGAAACCGTATGTGTTCCACGAAACTAAGTGGTCGACCTTGTAAGAGAGGAAACTCCAGATGCGAAATTTAGTACAATTTTAGACTAATTGTTCTATCTGAAACTATGTGTCTGATACTGTGCCAGGAGAAGCGCCTGTTCTCTGAAATCTGTGGCGTTGCCACTCGAAACCGTATGAGTTCGACGCAAATAAGGGGCCGACTTTGTGAGAGAGCAAACTCCAGATGCGAAATTTTGTTCCATTTTAAACTAATAGTTCTGTCTGAAACTAAGTGTTCGATACTGTGCCAGGAGACGAGCCTGTTCTCGGAAATCTGTCGCGATGCTACTCGAAACCGTATGTGTTCGGCGAAGCTAAGTGGTCAACCTTGTGAGAGAGGAAACTCCAGATGCGAAATTTAGTTCCATTTTATACTTATTTTTCTATCTGAAACTGAGGGTTCGATACTGTGCCACGAGAAGCGCTTGTTCTTTGAAATCTGTATTGATGCCACTCGAAACCGTATGTGTTTGACGAGACTAAGTGGTCGACATGGTAACAGAGGAAACTCCAGATGCGAAACATAGTTCGATTTTAAACTAATTGTTCTATCTGAAACTAAGTGTTCGATACTGTGCCAGGAGGAGCGCCTGTTCTCTGAAATCTGTGGCGCTGCTACTCGAAACGGTATGTGTTCGACGAAACTAAGTGGTCGACCTTGTGAGAGAGGAAACTCCAGAAGCGAAACTTAGTTCCATTTAAAAATAATCGTTCTATATGAAACTAAGTGTTCGATACTGTGCCAGGAGAAGCGCCTGTTCTCTGAAATCTGTGGCGATACTAATCGAAACCGTATGTTTTCGACGAAACTAAGTGGTCGACCTTGTGAGAGAGGATACTCCAGATGCGAAACTTAGTTCCATTTTAAACTAATTGTTCTATCTGATACTAAGTGTTCGATACTGTGCTAGGAGAAGCGCCTGTTCTCTGAAACCTGTGGCGGTGCCACTCGAAACCGTATGTGTTCGACGAAACTGAGTGGTCGCCTTGTGAAAGGGGAAACTCCAGATGCGAAACTTAGTTCGATTTAAAACTAATTGTTCCATCTGAAACTAAGTGTTCGATACTGTGCCAGGAGAAGCGCCTGTTCTCTGAAATCTGTGGCGACACCACTCGAAACCGTATGTGTTCGACGAAACTAAGTGGCCGACCTTGTGAGAGAGGAAACTCCAGATGCGAAACATAGTTCCATTTTAAACTAATTGTTCTATCTGAAACTACGTTTTCGATACTGTGCCAGGAGAAGCGCCTGTTCTCTGAAATCTGTGGCGATGCCACTCGAAACCGTGTGTGTTCGACGAAACTAAGTGGCCGACATTGTCAGATAGGAAACTCCAGGTGCGAAACTTAGTTCCACTTTAAACTAATTGCTCTATCTAAAACTAAGTGTTCGATACTGTGCCAGGAGAAGCGCCTGTTCTCTGAAATGTGTGGCGATGACACTCGAAACCGTATGTGTTCGACGAAACTAAGTAGCCGACATTGTGAGAGAGGAAACTCCAGATGCGAAACTTAGTTCCATTTTAAACTAATTGTTCTATCTGAAACTAGGTTTTCGATACTGTGCCAGGAGAAGCGCCTGTGCTCTGAAATCTGTGGCGGTACCACTCGAAACCGTATGTGTTCCACGAAACTAAGTGGCCGACATTGTGAGAGAGGAAACTCCAGATGCGAAACTTGGTTCCATTTTAAACTAATTGTTCTATCTGAAACTAAGTGTTCGATACTGTGCCAGGAGAAGGGCCTGTTCTCTGAAATCTGTGGCGGTGCCACTCGAAACCGTATGAGTTCGACGAAACTAAGTGGTCGACCTTGTGAGAGGAGAAACTCCAGATGCGAAACTTAGTAGCATTTTAAACTAATTGTTCTATATGAAACTTTGTGTTCGACACTGTGCCAGGAGAAGCGCCTGTTCTCTGAAATCTGTGGCGATGCTACTCGAAACCGTATGTTTTCGACGAAACTAAGTGATCGACCTTGTGCGAGGGGAAACTCCAGATGCGAAACTTAGTTCCATTTTAAACTAATTGTTCTATCTGAATCTATGTGTTCGATAAGGTGCCAGGAGAAGCGTCTGTGCTCTGAAATCAGTGGCAATGCTACTCGAAACCGTATGTGTTCGACGAAACTAAGTTGTCGACATTGTGAGAGAGGAAACTCCAGATGCGAAACTTAGTTCCATTTTAAGCTAATTGTTCTATCTGAAACTAAGTGTTCGATACTGTGCCAGGAGAAGCGCCTGCTCTCTGAAATCTGTGGCGATGCTACTCGAAACCGTATGTGTTCGACGAAACTAATTGGTCGACCTTATGAGAGAGGAAACTCCAGATGCGAAACTTAGTTCCATTTTAATCTTATTTTTCTATCTGAAACTAAGTTTTCGATACTGTGCCAGGAGAAGCGCCTGTTCTCTGAACGGTATGGCGATGCCGCTCGAAACCGTATGTGTTCGACGAAACTAAGTGTTTGACCTTGTGAGACAGGATACTCCAGATGGGAAACTTAGTTCCATTTTAATCTTATTGTTCTATCTGAAACTACGTTTTCGATACTGTGCCAGGAGAAGCGCCTGTTCTCTGAAATCTGTGGCGATGCCACTCGAAACCGTGTGTGTTCGACGAAACTAAGTGGCCGACATTGTCAGAGAGGAAACTCCAGGTGCGAAACTTAGTTCCACTTTAAACTAATTGCTCTATCTAAAACTAAGTGTTCGATACTGTGCCAGGAGAAGCGCCTGTTCTCTGAAATGTGTGGCGATGACACTCGAAACCGTATGTGTTCGACGAAACTAAGTGGCCGACATTGTGAGAGAGGAAACTCCAGATGCGAAACTTAGTTCCATTTTAAACTAATTGTTCTATCTGAAACTAGGTTTTCGATACTGTGCCAGGAGAAGCGCCTGTTCTCTGAAATCTGTGGCGGTGCCACTCGAAACCGTATGTGTTCCACGAAACTAAGTGGCCGACATTGTGAGAGTGGAAACTCCAGATGCGAAACTTAGGTCCATTTTAAACTAATTGTTCTATCTGAAACTAAGTGTTCGATTCTGTGCCAGGAGAAGCGCCTGTTCTCTGAAATGTGTGGCGATGACACTCGAAACCGTATGTGTTCGACGAAACTAAGTGATCGACCTTGTGAGAGGGGAAACTCCAGATGCGAAACTTAGTTCCATTTTAAACTAATTGTTCTCTCTGAAACTAAGTGTTCGATACTGTGCCAGGAGAAGCGCCTGTTCTCTGAAATCTGTGGCGGTACCACTCGAAACCGTATGTGTTCCACGAAACTAAGTGGCCGACATTGTGAGAGAGGAAACTCCAGATGCGAAACTTGGTTCCATTTTAAACTAATTGTTCTATCTGAAACTAAGTGTTCGATACTGTGCCAGGAGAAGGGCCTGTTCTCTGAAATCTGTGGCGGTGCCACTCGAAACCGTATGTGTTCGACGAAACTAAGTGGCCGACATTGTGAGAGAGGAAACTCCAGATGCGAAACTTAGTTCCATTTTAAACTAATTGTTCTATCTGAAACTAGGTTTTCGATACTGTGCCAGGAGAAGCGCCTGTTCTCTGAAATCTGTGGCGGTGCCACTCGAAACCGTATGTGTTCCACGAAACTAAGTGGCCGACATTGTGAGAGTGGAAACTCCAGATGCGAAACTTAGGTCCATTTTAAACTAATTGTTCTATCTGAAACTAAGTGTTCGATTCTGTGCCAGGAGAAGCGCCTGTTCTCTGAAATGTGTGGCGATGACACTCGAAACCGTATGTGTTCGACGAAACTAAGTGATCGACCTTGTGAGAGGGGAAACTCCAGATGCGAAACTTAGTTCCATTTTAAACTAATTGTTCTCTCTGAAACTAAGTGTTCGATACTGTGCCAGGAGAAGCGCCTGTTCTCTGAAATCTGTGGCGGTACCACTCGAAACCGTATGTGTTCCACGAAACTAAGTGGCCGACATTGTGAGAGAGGAAACTCCAGATGCGAAACTTGGTTCCATTTTAAACTAATTGTTCTATCTGAAACTAAGTGTTCGATACTGTGCCAGGAGAAGGGCCTGTTCTCTGAAATCTGTGGCGGTGCCACTCGAAACCGTATGAGTTCGACGAAACTAAGTGGTCGACCTTGTGAGAGGAGAAACTCCAGATGCGAAACTTAGTAGCATTTTAAACTAATTGTTCTATATGAAACTATGTGTTCGACACTGTGCCAGGAGAGGCGTCTGTGCTCTGAAATCAGTGGCAATGCTACTCGAAACCGTATGTGTTCGACGAAACTAAGTGGTCGACATTGTGAGAGAGGAAACTCCAGATGCGAAACTTAGTTCCATTTTAAGCTAATTGTTCTATCTGAAACTAAGTGTTCGATACTGTGCCAGGAGAAGCGCCTGCTCTCTGAAATCTGTGGCGATGCTACTCGAAACCGTATGTGTTCGACGAAACTAATTGGTCGACCTTATGAGAGAGGAAACTCCAGATGCGAAACTTAGTTCCATTTTAATCTTATTTTTCTATCTGAAACTAAGTTTTCGATACTGTGCCAGGAGAAGCGCCTGTTCTCTGAACGGTATGGCGATGCCGCTCGAAACCGTATGTGTTCGACGAAACTAAGTGTTTGACCTTGTGAGACAGGATACTCCAGATGGGAAACTTAGTTCCATTTTAATCTTATTGTTCTATCTGAAACTACGTTTTCGATACTGTGCCAGGAGAAGCGCCTGTTCTCTGAAATCTGTGGCGATGCCACTCGAAACCGTGTGTGTTCGACGAAACTAAGTGGCCGACATTGTGAGAGAGGAAACTCCAGGTGCGAAACTTAGTTCCACTTTAAACTAATTGCTCTATCTAAAACTAAGTGTTCGATACTGTGCCAGGAGAAGCGCCTGTTCGCTGAAATCTGTGGCGATGCCACTCGAAACCGTGTGTGTTCGACGAAACTAAGTGGCCGACATTGTGAGAGAGGAAACTCCAGGTGCGAAACTTAGTTCCACTTTAAACTAATTGCTCTATCTAAAACTAAGTGTTCCATACTGTGCCAGGAGAAGCGCCTGTTCTCTGAAGTGTGTGACGATGACACTCGAAACCGTATGTGTTCGACGAAACTAAGTGGCCGACATTGTGAGAGAGGAAACTCCAGATGCGAAACTTAGTTCCATTTTAAACTAATTGTTCTATCTGAAACTAGGTTTTCGATACTGTGCCAGGAGAAGCGCCTGTTCTCTGAAATCTGTGGCGGTGCCACTCGAAACCGTATGTGTTCCACGAAACTAAGTGGCCGACATTGTGAGAGTGGAAACTCCAGATGCGAAGCTTAGTACCATTCTAAACTAATTGTTCTATCTGAAACTATGTGTCCGATACTGTGCCGGGAGAAACTCCCGTTCGACGAAATCTGTGGCGATACCACTCGAACCGTATGGGTTCAACGAAACTAAATGGTCGACCGTGTGAGAGAGGAATTTCCAGACGCGAGATTTAGTTCCATTTTAAACTAAGTGTTCCATCTGAATCTAAGTGTTCGTCACTGTGCCAGGACAAGCGCCTGTTCTCTGAAATCTGTGGCGATGCTACTCGAAACCGTTTGAGTTCGACGAAACTAAGTGGCCGATCTTGTGAGAGAGGAAACTCCAGATGTGAAACCTAGTTCCATTTTAAACTAATTGTTCTATCTGAAACTAAGTGTTCGAGACTGTGGCAGGAGAATCGCCTGTCCTCTGAACTGTGTGGCGATGCCGCTCGAAACCGTATGTGTTCGACGAAACTAAGTGGTCTACCTTGTGAGGGAGGAAATTCCAGATGCGAAACTTAGTTCCATTTCAAATTAATTGTTCTATCTGAAGTAAGTGTTCGATACTGTGCCAGGAGAAGCGCCTGTTCTGTGAAACCTGTGGCGATGCCCCTCGAAACCGTATGTGTTCGACGAAACTAAGTGGCCGACCTTGTGAGAGAGGAAACTCCAGATGCGAAACTTAGTACCATTCTAAACTAATTGTTCTATCTGAAACTATGTGTCCGATACTGTGCCGGGAGAAACACCCGTTCGGTGAAATCTGTGGCGATACCACACGAGACCGTATGTGTTCGACGAAACTAAGTGGTTGACCATGTGAGAGAGGAAACTCCAAATGCGAAACTTAATTCTATTTTAAACTAATTGTTCTACTGAATCTAAGTGTTCAATACTGTGCCAGGAGAAGCGCCTGTTCTCTGAAATCTGTGGCGATGCTACTCGAAACCGTATGTGTTCCACGAAACTAAGTGGTCGCCTTGTGAGGGAGGAAACTCCAGATGCGAAACTTAGTACCATTTTAAACTAATTGTTCTATCGGAAATTAAGTGTTCGATACTGTGCGAGGAGAAGCGCCTGTTCTCTGAAATCTGTGGCGATGCTACTCGAAACCGTATGTGTTCGACGAAACTAAGTGGTCGACCTTGTGAGAGAGGAAACTCCAGTTGCGAAGCTTAGTTCCATTTTAACCTAAGTGTTCTATATGATATTAAATGTCCGATACTGTGCCGGGAGAAGCGCCTGTTCTCTGAAATGTGTGGCGATGCTACTCGATACCGTATGTGTTCGACGAAACTAAGTGGTCCACCTTGTGAAAGAGGAAACTCCAGAAGCGAAACTTGGTTCCATTTAAAACTAAATGTTCCATCTGAAACTAAGTGTTCGATACTGTGCCAGGAGAAGCGCTTGTTCTCTGAAATCTGTGGCGATGCTACTCGAAACCGTATGTGTTCGGCGAAACTAAGTGGTCGCCTTGTGAAGGAGGAAACTCCAGATGCGAAACTTAGTACCATTCTAAACTAATTGTTCTATCTGAAACGATGTGTCCGATACTGTGCCGCGAGAAGCGCCTGTTCTCTGAAATGTGTGGCGATGCTACTCGATACCGTATGTGTTCGACGAAACTAAGTGGTCCACCTTGTGAGAGAGGAAACTCCAGATGCGAAACTTAGTACCATTTTAAACTAATTGTTCTATCTGAAACTAAGTGTTCGATACTGTGCCAGGAGAAGCGCCTGCTCTCTGAAATCTGTGGCGATGCTACTCGAAACCGTATGTGTTCGAGGAAACTAAGTGGTCGACCTTTTTGGAGAGGAAACTCCAGATGCAAAACTTAGTTCCATTTTAAACTGATTATTCTATCCGAAAGTGTTCGATACTGTGCCAGGAGAAGCGCCTGTTCTCTGAAATCTGTGGCGATGCTACTCGAAACCGTATGTGTTCGAGGAAACTAAGTGGTCGACCTTGTGAGAGAGGAAACTCCAGATGCAAAACATAGTTCAACTTTAAACTAAATGTTCCATCTGAAACTAAGTGTTCGATACTGTGCCAGGAGAAGCGCCTGTTCTATGAAATGTGTGGCGATGCCACTCGAAGCCGAATGTGTTCCACGAAACTGAGTGGCCGGCTTGTGAGAGAGGAAACTCCAGATGCGAAGCTTAGTACCATTCTAAACTAATTGTTCTATCTGAAACTATGTGTCCGATACTGTGCCGGGAGAAACTCCCGTTCGACGAAATCTGTGGCGATACCACTCGAACGTATGGGTTCAACGAAACTAAATGGTCGACCGTGTGAGAGAGGAATTTCCAGACGCGAGATTTAGTTCCATTTTAAACTAAGTGTTCAATCTGAATCTAAGTGTTCGATACTGTGCCAGGAGAAGCGCCTATTCTCTGAAATCTGTGGCGTTGCCACTCGAAACCGTATGTGTTCAACGAAACTAAGTGGTCGACCTTGTGAGAGAGGAAACCCCGGATGCGAAACTTAGTTCCATTTTAACTAATTGTTCTATCTGAAACTAAGTGTTCGTCACTGTGCCAGGAGAAGCGCCTGTTCTCTGAAATCTGTGGCGATGCTACTCGAAACCGTATGTGTTCGTCGAAACTAAACGGTCGACCTTGTGAGAGAGGAAACTCCAGATGCGAAATTTAGTTCCATTTTAATCTTTTTGTTCTATCTAAAACTAAGTTTTCGATACTGTGCCAGGAGAAGCGCCTGTTCTCTGAAATCTGTGGCGATGCAACTCGAAACCGTTTGAGTTCGACGAAACTAAGTGGCCGATCTTGTGAGAGAGGAAACTCCAGATGTGAAACCTAGTTCCATTTTAAACTAATTGTTCTATCTGAAACTAAGTGTTCGAGACTGTGCCAGGAGAATCGCCTGTCCTCTGAACTGTGTGGCGATGCCGCTCGAAACCTTATGTGTTCGACGAAACTAAGTGGTCTACCTTGTGAGGGAGGAAATTCCAGATG